>OW203991.1:21565981-22819792 GCA_934047225.1 Ypsolopha sequella
ACAGATGATGTATTTCTGTTGCCGCTATGACAAAAAATACTAAAAAACAGAATAAAATAAATATTTAAGCCCTTCCCATACAACAAACATGTTTTTTTTGCCGTTTTTATAGATAATGGTACGGAACCCTTCGTGCATGAGTCCGACTCGCACTTGGCCGGTTTTCTTTTTCATGCCACCAAAACAGGTATACGAAAAAAAAAACAACCGTTTGGTGCTTTTTGGCTTGAATTCCTTAATATTCCTAAATACTAAACTTCGAAATTCAATTCAAAAGTTTTAAAATTCTAATTTATAGTAACCAATGGGAACTTTACACACACGTTACACTGTGCATAGGTAATAAAGTTTTGTTAAGTAACTTTTGATTGAATTTTGAATTGAAGTGTTCTGTTTCGATTAATTAGAAAAAGGCGGGTTTTTCACAATCCAGCTGCGAAACCGCTCTAACTCCTGACAATGGTGAACAATCAAAAACGGTTCGGTAAAGGAATAAAATAATGGCACATGTACAGGGTTATTTTTGGACCCCTAGCCAAATTTTTTCACGTCACTGTATATCACTAGTATCTTCAATAAATTTATGAAATAAAAAACATTTTTTTTTTCATATTACGCTAACATTTCCTAACACAGATTAAAATTATGCTCACTCGTCTGTTCACCGTGCGCACCGCCCCACGCGCCCCCCGGCCACAAAATATTTACAAAACTAGCGACTCGCCCCGGATTTGCACGGGCATATATTATACATATAAACCTTCCTCTTGAAACTGCATCAGAATCCGTTGCGTAGTTTTAAAGATCTAAGCATACATAGTGACAGACACACAGCAGGAAGCGACTTTGTCTTATACTATGTAGTGATGGTGTGAAAAGCGGATTTAAAAAAAGGAAAGGTGTTTTTTTTTACCAAATATTTTTTTATTTCTTTCCATATTGGCTAGGGGTAAAAAATAACCCTGTAAAGTGAAACGAGTGCAATTATCCCAAAGTTTTACTACGTGCTGTGATTAATAATCTAGGATCTATACGTCCCACATAAGAATAAGACTGTCAGGACGCCATTTTGCCATAGCCCTCTCTTGCGCCATCGCTAGACAGAACGAAAGAGAAATATGGCTAAAGACTGAAGTTGTCTGCGGTTGCGATCCTATTCTTACACGAGACGCATAATAAATTAATACAAACCCGATAGTTGTGCTGAAGTTCCAACAAGGTATTGAGTATTGTATTTTACAGCCATGGATCCCATTGCACGTCTACCGATTTGTATCTGAAAGAACATTTTGTTTATTTATCTTATTTCAGAAAACGACACAGAATCCTCAGGGCACGAGTCCTTCTTAGACATAACTTTTTTTTTTGTAAATTGTTGAAGATTCTCACCATCTCATCAAAGTTATAAATATCTCCTGTGGCATCTGGTAGGAGTAGTTGTTGTCCAAATGATCTGAAGGATAGGAATCCTACTTTATTGGGTACGGACAAAATGAACTCTGATAAGGCTCTAGTTTCAGGTTCTGAAAATGGTCCAAGTCCAATAAAGGTGTTATCTGCTGGTTCATGGCTTCCTCCGCTAACTGAAAATTGTTAAAATAATGTCATTTTCATTTGATTAAAAATTTTTTGTAATAAGTACAATAAGTGTTAAAAGCAAAAATAAATTCTTCAAATAATTTTAATAGGGCAGAAAAGAAAACGCTTAATAAATATGCTGATGATGAGAAATAAATAATTTGGAATCAAATGATTTCTTAATGTGATAGTATATATTGATAATACTATAAACAAACGGCTCACTTTAATAAATACTTTAGTTGGGATAGCCGGCTAGTTTGTGGCAGCAGCAGCAGCTTTCAATGCGCGGGAGTTCATAGGTTTAGTTGGCAAGGGCGGTCAGATAATATTATTTTCAATGCATGTGCTCGTAAAGGCCCACTTTTTATGCATCAAAACCGAACAGAAAGTCGATTATTTTGCCCTAGGGCTTTAATATATTTTTTTTATTTGTTTGCAATGGTTGGCTAACCTGCAGCCTTTCCTGTGTACCATAGATGTTATACTTTTTTTTCCACTGTTTAACGGCTCTGGATACAATCCTTTTGAGCCAATCATAATTGCTAGTTCACAAGATTGTATTTGTTTTCATTTCCTCACACTATGCATTGAAAAACGTAGTATGATACACGGGCGTAAAAGCAATAAATTACTCGGTTACGTTTAAAACACTCGCTATGCTCGTGTTTTAAATCGTCCTCGTAATTAATCCCTTTTCGCCCTAGTAGCATAAACTACTATTATTGCAGTGAGCCGTTTTTTACAACATATAATTAAACCCTCAAGTTTCATATAATTCTGCAATTGATTATACTGTTATTATACTAATTGATCTACTCCGATACTGCAATAAGGCAATTGTAACATCAAAAGCAGTTTTACAAGTATCTACCTATATATTGTTTATCCAATGTTATAATTTTACATTATAGCACCGCGATTTTGCGCTGCGATTGGCTCAATTTATTTTAAAACCGCTAGAGACCCAATCAACAACGGAGACGAGAAATAATTCCCGAGCTTATTTCTTAAGCCAAACCTACTTCATCCTGATTGGCCTTTAATACAGCTTTACCGGACCGATTCACCCGAGGTCTTTTTATCGTTTTTAGTGAAATTGTTAGTTGAAAGTATTATAAATAAAGATGATATTTTTGATGGTCATAAATAAAGTATTGTGTGCAATTGAACAAAATTAGACACTGGGACACTCATGCAAAATTATTAATACACGGTTTTTTTTGAGTTTTTCAGTACTATCAGCTTATTATGTGGTTGCAATAAGTGATACATGTACATCTTACCGGTATTTTATTAAAGCACATTACAAAACTTTTCCAGGCCAATGGCGGGGGTAGAGAGGGAATCGCTAATCACCTGCGGCATTTTGGTTTTCAAAATTATTTGCAAGTTTTCATTTTTTTCCCTATTTAGTTTTATAAAATACTTAAATTTTAAGGCGCTCTATCTTATTAATATTACCTCCCCAGTTAGCATTCCAGTTTTTGGTGAGATCTACTCCAACAGCTGTACCCTGGATTGGTCTTCTGTTTTTGGTCCAAAGCCTGACCTAAAAAGACAAGTTCCTTGACATATATGTAGGTTCAGAACAAACTTGATATAAACAGTACAATCATAATATTATTACCTATACATATTGTTTGAGACATTGATGTACTTAAATATTTTGCGGGATGATAAATTAAGTGATTTTGAACATTTCTGACTGAATTAACTATTATGCAAAGTTTTGTAGTATTCGAGATACAGACATTTTTCAGTGTTATCTACTTAAAATAAGATAACTGCACACATTTGTCTTGTTTTTTTGTCCAACTGAAGTGAATTAAAAATAATTCAAATTATCAATATGGTGTTAAGTCATAAATAAAGGTAATGTTGTATTTTGATTTAAAAATTAACATTATATCATTGCATTGCATATTCAAATTGTAGGAGTCCGACTGACATTTACCAGAGGCACATTGTCACCTCTTTAATATTTGTATGCCTTTTAGGCTAAAACGTGATAGATCTAAGCTCTTCGTTCACCATCTTTTATATTTTACTCATGTTTTAACAAATAAATTTCTTTGTCTTTGTCTTTGCAGTATAAAGACGCAGAAAGAACTTTTCTTACTTTACTTTTCTTTCTGCGTTTCTATATTGCAATGGTATAATGTTAATTTATATCTCCTTGCGATGGATAAATCGCCAAGTGCTGAACACATAGAAATTTATTTCTGTCATAGTTAATTTAAAAAGACAAAACTGAAATAGTCGATATTTACGAAAACTACAAAACTTAGCATAACAGATAGTTTTTATAATCCCTAAAAATATTTACATCGATGTCCCAAATATCGTGTATTGCGTCAAACTTTAAACAGCTCTACTCACAGCATCTTGGGTGTATTGGAATCCATCTGGGTTAGTAACTGGGAAAATATACCAGTCAAAATCTTCAGCAGCTTGTTTGGCTTCCGTATCCTCACCATTAACCAACTGTTCAACGATGTATGTGAGAATTACTGGTGACAACCAATCAGCTCCAATGATACCAGCTTCCAGAACAAATGCTTGCCTTGAAGATCCAGTTCTTGATATTTTGATTCCAGTTATGTTTCTACCTGAAAACACGTAGAGATGTATGTTTAAGATCCTTCTATGTGAATTAAAAAATAACACATGTTCTATTTGCAAAGAATAATAAGTAAGTAACATATTATATGCCTTGAATATAAGATATATTAGTATTTGTTTTGTTTTTAGTTTATTTTTGTATTTTGATATCATAATTAAATTTTGTTTGCATTTAATTGTCAAGTTCATGAGAAGCATCAAGCTACAAATCATTAAAAAAAAAAATGTTCCACCCATTAATAAAAACGGTTAACGCACCTTCATGAGAATGTCCAATGACAACAACAGACACTTCAGAGTGCGCCTCAGCAAGTTCTTCAAACCAGGCATTGATGTCATCTAAGCCCTGATAACCATCCCAGTACAGCTGTCTGCTGGTATCGCGTCTCCGTCGACGGCTGTAGAGTTGAGCGTCGAAGGCCCTGGAACATTAAAGCAATAATGTTTTGTAGTACTGTATAGAAAATTATTTGGGCAAGTCCGAGTCAGACTCGCGCACAAAGGGTTTTATACCACTAACTGACCCTTAAAATATTATGGTAATAATAAAATAAATAAAAATAGCAATAAACAAAAGAAAAATGGTAGCGCCTACACCTGGCCAAAAATTCGTGACTATCGCTGAATATGGAACCCTCATATATTAACCATTATTAATTATAATTCTTCCTGTTTTTATTTAATCACCTTTAATTTTTTTATATTTTTCGGTATTTTTGTTTCTAAGATAAAAGGGGGGAGATGTAGGGACATGATAACTTTAAAAAAATAAATTTTTTGAGTTTTATATGTAAGGGGATCACCTTGAGTTTCAATTTCTTTTTAATTTTTTTACTTGTCGTGATAGTTAAACGTTTTCTGTGAAAACTTCAACTGGCTACCTATAACGGCTAAAGATGTAGATCCGTGTGAGAGACGGACAGACAGATAGACAGTGAAAGCTTAGGAATAGGGTCCCATTTGGCACCCTTCGGGTACGGAAAATTAAAGAGTAGCTACAACTCAGTTGTTAGAAATCGTGGTGGACGAGCTTGCCCCAGATTTTTTTCTGGAATTATGTGCTCTTGCTGAAATGAAAGTATAAAGGAAAACATTGTAAGGTAAACATGCATGCCCCAAAAAGCATGTATTTGTGCCCAAAGTAAGGGTGATAAGCTGATAAAGCTCACAACCTACCAAGTTGGAACGTAAAAAACGTCAGTGAAAAGAGGGTACGAGTGCTCACTGTTTCCGTGACAGTTTACGGGAAACAATTCTTACAACTCTTCAGAGATATGTGTCTTGTTCGCCTCATTGGTGAATGTTTGATCCATGGACCTATACATCCATGGTTTGATCCCACAGAATTTGATCTCGGGTCTCAATATTGAGTCTCAAGATCCTACCGATGACTGTTGCCTAAAATCTAAAATACTAAAATTCGAAATTCGAACTTCTGCCTCGTCACAGTTGGCGAGTAAAACAAATGATCGATTTTTTTCACTGTTTGATAGATTAACGAACCGTGATACATACACATACACAACCGTGATATTAACTTCTAGAGGGCGTTATGTGTATTGATGCGTATTCAATTCAGTATATATGACCTTTGATTTAGTTTACACTTTTCTAACTACGAGTGAAATTGAAAACATTGACTAGACTCACAACCCCCTTTTGATGTGGTTTGCACTGTTAATTACAAATGCACAAATTCGTCCTAGTAACAATATAGGTACTTCTATTGTTATACTTTTCCGTTACTAAGCAGGTCAATATAAGTTTTTCTGTTAACAACACGGACCAAGCGCAGCTAAAAGGCTACTAATACAATAATGCACATAACTTACTCTTGGATATTCTCCAAAACAATCTCCGAGTAGATGCTCCTTTTCTTCAAAGAGTGTTCAAGATCCTTCCTCAGTTCTGGTGGTGAAACAACACTCACAAACTCACCAGCAACCGAAGGTGGTTTCCAAAAATCATAATCATCTGAAGATTCATAAAGTTCTTTCAAATACGCTACTTCACCTTCACTTTGAGGAGCTATTTTGTATAACGCATAGTCATCATATTTAATTTTTTGAGCCCAAATCGCGGAAACCAGAAAAAGAACTAAAACTATTTTGAACCACATTTTGCTGATACGATTAATTTACAACATAACCTAAATGATTTGAAACTGTGCTATAAAATGAATACTTTGATAACGTATTAAGTACTTGTGGCGATAAACAGTTGTAATCAATTGATTATATCGATCAATATGCATTAGGATAAGTAGGTAAGTACTATTATATAGATAAAGCATGTTTTTTCCAAAATGTGTTTATGATAAAACATACATGGGTATTATGGAGAGGCTTGATAAAACTGCATCTCCTACTTTAAGTCATCGATAAAATCAGACTGCTGAAGGGTAAATAATTACAATTATAATAATGCATTCTCTCCAAAAGTATATATGTACTAAAACAATAAGAAATACTACATTTCATGCAAAATAGAGCAGTACTATTTTCTGGTAAAAAATGTCTAAATTGATAATTTAATTAAACTCTTTATTTTTAACAACAAAATTACGTGTCGACCTTACAATTCGTAATTTGTACAAAATAACTACACAATTAGTGCAGTTTACCTAATATTGTTTCATCAACGTAATTTCACGACTTAACAAGTAACAACACCTTCGTTTTTCCATATTTCTTTCGGCATTGTCTCTTAGCTCACTTTAATTATTATTCTTTTGTAAATAAAAAGTTGTAAAGAAGTGTACAATCACGTCCGTATCGTTTCCAGCCCCTAATTTCCTCTATAAACCAAAAACAGTTTCACCGACCTAAAACCGCACCTGTCAAAACGTCAAGGGTTAAAAATGAACTGTAAAGAGCGCTTAACCACCGATCCATCCCTAATTACCTTCGGGCGATCAATCTTGTAAATTCGCGCGGTTTGCTTGCCGTAACAAATTGTCATTGTGGGATCCCGTTCGTTAGTGAACGCTGAACGCCAGGCTTAATTACGGAACGCTATGAAAGATTTATGATCAACGCTGATCATTATCCGCTAATTCGAGCCTTTTTTGGTCACTTCACCAGCCGCTGAAGCAAGGAAATGGAGGCCAGGTTTGTGATCACGACTAATGATGATGCGGAGCATCCGATAAACGAAGGTTACGATATTAAGAACGGGTTCAGAGTTAATTTGAGGAAAAGATTGGTATTTCTATAACATCTACTATATTATTGTTTCTCTGATTTGAAATTTCGTTCGTTCGTTACGTAGGTAGTAAATAAGTTTTTATCACTAATGCTCTAAAAGTAGGATGTAAATTTGATTTACAGCCCTAATTAAATGATAAAGTAAGTTTGAAAATTGAACAAGGTTCCTTTACATTCACTAACTGGTAGTAAGTCACCCGATGGCAATGGAAAATGTCCGTTCTAGGCAGAAAGAGATTAGGCAATCTCTTTTCATTTTATTCAAATTTGTCAAAATTTGAGAAAAAATATCTATGAAGACCTCATTTAAGTAAATAATTATTTATATTTTGTACTACAATAAACTATGAAAAGGTTCCAAACCTAAAAGTCAAAATCAAACTTATTGGCTTCTTCTGATTAGCAGGTTAACAACTTAAAATAGTGTCGATTTAAACATATTAGTAGGTATTTAAATGTGAAATACGTACGATGACAATCATGATGATTCGTGATTTCCGCGAATTTAGTGAAGTTAACACAGCTTTTTCCTACTTTTACCACAGAGTTCACTCTATGGAGGGTAGATCGCTACGCTTCCTAGCCTGTCGTCATCCCTGCACCAATCAGTCATGCTGCGACCATGGTAGATGTAACTCTGCCGAAAATTCGGGAAAATATAAAAACCAAACACGGTGAGTCCCGTACTCCTAATAATGTTCATAGAGTTCTAGTTTTAAAGTTTTATTTGTAGTTCATGATGTGTCAGAACAATTTAGTAGTTACTGCATTTGGTTTTTGAAACTGATAAATTATTTAGAATGAATCTCCATTTAACTGACACTTTACCTGGTTGTGGTGAACTTTAATAGCACAGTTCACACAACATTAAACTCCCTGTAGTTATTAACATTTTGGGTTTCTAATTTAAGTAAAAGTAAATTTACATTTACAATTGGTACCAAATTGGTACCACAGTGAGGACTTGTTTCAGGCGTTTTTGATAGTCGTTTTTAAATAAATGAGTATCATTTTACCAACTTCAGGAAAAGGGAAAAAAACCCTTTGGCAAGAAATGTGAAAATTCTTGGATTTGAGATTGGAGATTACGAAACATTACGAAATTCAAACATTACGAACATTTTGTTACCGCTAAAACACCCTTGCACCCATAGTTTGTTTCAATCTAAGCCCATTTTCTGACAAACATATCACCGTGACGTCATAAACAGATATTTGTGCAAACATTGTCTTTACCCGCTACCGGTAATGGTTGCACCCTGAATAAGCTAAGTTAATGTGGAAAGAACTTCATGTTACACTTTTGTTTGTTTGTAGACTGATTTATTGGACAGTTACTGTACTGATAATGACGCTATAGAGTTTTAATTTAAAATTTAAAAATCCTTATATTTCAGTTTGTGGCTCTATAATTAATAAAGCTTCTTAAAAATACTCTACATCATAAACTATGGTCTATGGATATACCCTTTAAATATTTTCCTAAACAAAAGAGATGTGTCAGATGGAAATCGACAGTTTTCCGAGTCAAAAACCTGGTTATATAGTTATATAAGTCTGTATAATATTCTAATCTGCAATTATGAAACAAGTAGATATATAGCTTCATCGGGTCAAAGAATAATCTGCAGACACATACAGGAGGAGAAATAAGAAGACTATCAAAAAATATGCAAAAAGGGAAATCTATAACAAGTATCCTCCACTCCTGTCAATCCTCAAGCCAAACACTAATTGTGATAAATGCTTGCGCAGTCGCCGCGCCATCGTTCGTCTTGCGGCCGCCATCATTCCAGACAGTCGCAACACTTTTTACTTCAAGTTGGACAGTTGGAGAAAGCGAGATAAATTCTTTTATTACTTCAACTTTTCTAGGCGGATTATCGTTACTAACATGAAAAAAATAAATAAACAAAAGCTGGTTATGGTTTGTTTTATACATAAATAATTTCAAAACAGTTATTTTTGAAATTAATTAATATTTTGTCATCTAAAAAAGACCAAATTAAAAATAAAATCATCCTAAATATCTAATATGGATATTAAATTGTATGTATTAAAGAGTGATTGTAGAAATATATAAATGTGCCATTATAAATTGCACAGATTTACTTTTAGATGTAAGGTATGTCCCATTAGTTCCGAAATGAGTCGACCGAAAAATATGAAAAAATTACTGTAGAGACAGACGGAAGAAGTAGTCAATTGGAATATTCGACCCCATCTCTGATTTTTTGGTGGTATACCTGTTACCCTGCGATATAAATATCATTTTCCACAGTCGTGGATTTAGCTGCAAAGTTCAAAGAAATTGTTAATTCACGAGAATGGAAAAGCCTTTTATTTTAAAGCTTCTTTAATTGCATATTATATGTAGTGCATTATTTGTCTATACTGTTTTTAGATGGGAGTTGTTTTCTGTATACTGAAGAATCTGATGAATCAAGCCTTTGAAAACAGCAAAGATAACAAAACACATAAACAAAACAAGATGTCATTCCCAGACACTCTCGCAGCCGAGCTACTACGAAATACAGGAAATAATAGTGGAGAATAACCTGCACATAATTTTATGACAAAGTTTTTCGTTAGACGCTAGAGCCCTTTCCATTTTCTTTTATTTTTCTTTGGAGCAGTAGTTCACAACTCAGTCGGTCAAACGCTGGACTCATAATCTTCAGACCCAGGTTTGAACCTTTCGGATCGAACATGTACCAATGAGATGTTCGAAATTTATAAGCACAGTATTTGTATGCTTATCACTTGCTGAATGGTGAAGGAAAACACTGTAAGATAAAGCTGCATGCCTCATAAGAAGCGTGTATTTGTTATAACCATTAGTAAACCGAACCCGAAAAAACCTCTGACACTCCGTCGGGGATATATGTCATGATGACATGTGCTTCCTTCTTTAGTTGCACTCACAGCTCACTTACGAGCTATTATATTCTACACTTTGAATACGCATTAAACAAAAAAAGTTAAAAATTTTAATGTCTTGCATTTTACAACAAAACCGTAACCTTATTTTTTAAATGATCACACATTTTCAAGTTTCACTGTTATACAAAAAAAAAAATGTTTACAATGACCAAACATTCAGTGCTCATCTGTTTTTTTTTTAAATTATTGTGCTTAAGAACCCGCTCCGTATTTTTCGTCCGTTTGATGCAAAGTATTTTTTTAATATTTTTCTCATCTTTACCGCGATGTTTTTGTAAAAACCAGGGACATACACCAATTCATATTGGCCGTCTTAATGAAGTACAAAAATGTATTTGATTGAATTGTTTCTCCTTTGTGAATTATTTTGGTACTTAGACATTATAAAGAACTATTCGGAACGGGCTCGTAAGTACCAAATTAATTTGCAAAAGAGAAACAATTCAATCAAATAATTTTAGGCATTCATTTAAACGGCCAATATGAAGTGGTGTATGTCCTTGGTTTTTCAAAAAACATCGCGATAAAGGCCAGAATAATGTTTAACAAAATGCTTTGCATCAAAACTGTCGTTGTCGCGGACCGGGTTCTTAAGCTATTATTGGGCTTGTGCGTAAGGGTTAAAAATTACACAAAATAAATAATGGAGGCAGTTGTTTTATCTTGAGGTAAGTAAAAGGGTAATAGGGGACGGCTATCATTCAAAACTTGTGCCCTTATTGTTCACTTATTCGTAGAAACTGTACAGAGTCACAAAATAGATGGAACCAAAAAAGTTTCTCAATGTTATCTATTTTTAACCGACTTCAAAAAGGAGGCGGTTCTCAATTCGACTGTATTTTTTTTTTTTTTTTTTTTTTTGGCGTTGTTACTCCATAACTCCGTCATTTCCCAACCGATTTGAACAATTCTTTTTTTGTTTGAAAGAGTATACTTCCAGGTAGGTCCCATTTTGGGTTTGGTCATGATCTGATGAAGGTCTTCAGAGATAGGCGGTGGAACTCCTCAGAAAATGACAGCATATCTCTCAAAATTGAGGCAATCGCTATGTACTTGGGTGCTGATTACAAGGTATTACTTGAAAATCGACATTCTTCCACCTGACCTTCGATCCTGGCTTCATCAATATATTCACCATAGAACTCTTCAACGGATCAGAGCACATAACTCGAGATTGCGGCAATCACTGCGTTAGGGTGCTGATTCAAGGGTATTACTTGGAGATTATCAGAATACCCACCTGACCTTCGATCCTGGCTTCATCACCATAGAACTCCTCAACCGATGACAGCACATAACTTTAGATTGCGGCAACCAGTTTGTGTTAGGGTGCTCATTGCAGGGCATTGCTGAAAATTGCCAGTGTACCCACCTGAATTTCGATCTTGGCTTCATCACCGTAGAACTCTTCAACGGATGACAGCACATAACTTGAGATTGCGGTAATCATGTTGTGTTAGGGTGCTGATAGCAGGAAGCTACTCAAACATGGCTACTTATACTCACTTGAACTTCGTTTCATATTAACACCACGTTTGCAAGAACTACCTATACCTCACAATTTAACCCAGCAACACTAAAAAATGTGAAATAAAATAAACTTTTAACAAAAAAATAGCAACCGACTTCAATAGTAACAGCAGTCATTCACTAAAAAGTTAATAATAATTCTATAAAGACCGATGGTACCGAAGCAACACTTTTGCCGACTTCTTTCTTCCTGAAACATTATGTTATCTAGAAGTCGGCGTATTTCCTACGATATAGCAACATAGAAACCAATATAAGAACGCCGACTTCTAGATAACATAACGTTTCAGGAAGAAAGAAGTCGGCAAAAGTGTTGCTTCGGTACCATCGGTCTTTATAGAATTATTATTAACTTTTTAGTGAATGACTGCTGTTACTATTGAAGTCGGTTGCTATTTTTTTGTTAAAAGTTTATTTTATTCCCTTGAAGATAGGTATGTTATTCAAATTATTTTATGTGTTTCATTTATCTTACATATTTTGAATTAACTTTCGTAGTTTTCATACATCAATGCCCATAGTTAACTATTAAAATAAAGAGATTCCAATTTTAGATCAACATCATCAGTCCAGTACATGCCAAATAAAACTATGAAGCACGCTTGTAAATAACAACCTATCACATCAATCTTGAGCAACTCCTTCACCGCAATAATACGCTTGACTTCATCCTCAAATAATTCTCTTTGTTCACTTGCAATACGTTTTTCAGTAATACATCACGCTCCGTCGTTTGGGGGCTGGGTGACCCGATAAATCACTGAAGTAATGCACTTGGATACGAGGTAAAATGGATCTGGATCAGACGGTTTTGAATGGCGGTAAATCTTAGAATTTTTCTTTGTTGCATAAAAGGAAATTTTAATTTAGCAAAATGCCAGAATGTTCTTTGAATCTGCGACAATTAATCATTTGTAGGCAAATTTTTTTTGTATACCTAACTTATCGGTTTAGAATTCGGTCGTTTTTTAAACTTCAATATGCTATTTTTGTTTGCTTTTTGAGATCAAATTAATTATGTAATTTCAATAACAAAACTTTTTTGTGCTTTTAGACCGATATTATATAAGTATTTTAGTATTTACAGGAAGTGACGTAACACATGGATGGATAATATGGATAATAACAGGAAGTAACATACTAGGTTGGATGGTCGGATCCTTGTCAGATCTTAGGATGCATTCAAGAAATAGATTTTTTCGCACTGAAATATGTGGTGATAACATCACTGAAGGTCAAATGAAAGATATCGCTTATTTTCATTTAATAAATTTTCAATTCTAGTGATTTTACCCTTATCACTTGGGGGTCGCAAATTCGCCATTTTCGAGAAAATTTTTATTTTTAAAGTTCAATTTTAATTCTCTGTTATCGTGATTTTAGACATGCAGCATAAGATTTTGCAATTATTTGAGTGATTTTTAGCCTTAAGGAGATTGATCAATCATGCCAAATTTCAGGCCAAAAACAACAATATGTTTTTGGCGTTTTTTATTTGCCAAATTTCGCAATTTTATAAATAAAGCAAAGAATATCGATTATCTTGAAAATGACGGATTTGCGAACCCCAAGTGAAAGGGGTCAAATCACTCCAAATTAATCGTAGTTTCTTCCCACGAGAGGAATAAGAGCAATTTCCAGTCACCATGTATAAGGTTGTCGGAGCGTCGCTGGTTCTTTAGTAAAACTCCGACATGAGATATTTGAAAGTGGACTGTATTTATAGGGTTTTAGTCTTTTACATAGGTAATCTGAAAAGCACTGAATTACACGGAATCTACAATTTTAGTAAAGGTATACATTGTTTATATAAAAATTATAATATTTGGAGCAACAATAGCTTGCTCAGACGACATTTTCCGTCTTAGTGAAGAAAATGAAACAAAAAAACATTGTAGAACAAACTTTTGTTTCATAAAAAATAATAATTTAAAATTCAAATATTGCTAACAGCAAAAAGGTTTTATGTACTTTTGTACATAAGTTGCGGGCTTAGAAGAATTATATTATTCTAACAAAATATTTGCACATTTGAATTGGCATATGAACAAAAATATCCTACTTAAAATATTTAAATTATTCCAAATCCACTAAGTTAAAAAAATTATGGTATGTCATATATGTCATCAATAAAAATTGAGGTATATTAAAATAAATTATTAAACTTTGTTCATGAGTAAGCATGACCATCTCAGGGCAAATAAATAGCTTTACAGCAGAAAATAATAAAACAATTCTAGATGAAAACAAAACAAAAAAAAAAAATTTGCACCTATCTTATTCTTCTATAGGAAAAACACAAATTTTACTTATACTAGTAGTAAAAACATAGCCACTAGGAGTCTTCACATCGAGAGCCCTTACTTTACCATCTTTACCTGGCCATACTTTTACAACTCTACCTCGTGACCAAGACAATGAACTAGTGTTTTGGTCACGTAATAACACTAGTGTGCCCACTTTTACATTAGATACAGCATGTTTCCATTTTGGTCTGCTCTGGAGTAGTGACAAATACTGTTTGTGCCATTGCTTAAAAAAGCTTTGTTGCATTTGAGTGCATTTTCGCCAAAAAGATAGTAAGATCAGTAATGTCAGGTTCTGGATAAGCCATTAAGGGAGCACCCGTTAGAAAGTGACCTGGCGTCAGATATGACATGTCATTTGGATCTGACGACATAGCAGTTAAAGGCCTCGAGTTTAAGATACCCTCGATCTGGACTAACACTGTATTGTATTCCTCATAGGTCAGAACAGTATTTCCAACTACTCTCTTTACATGATATTTAACACTCTTAACACCAGCCTCCCAGAGGCCAGCCATCATCAGAATTTTATTTTGATGCAATGTAGAAGATTGCAATTTATACAAATCATGTAATTTATGGCTTGCTGATTTGAACGATGCTCCATTATCACAGTAGCATTCACTTGGTTTGTTGCGACGTGCTATAAACCGTTTGAAACAGTTTAAAAAGTTCTCAGTGGTCATGTCTGATGCCAGCTCAATATGCACAGCTTTGGTTACAAAACATACAAAGATTATAAAGTAACCTTTTGTTATTATCGGTCTACGAACACGAGCAAACTGCATTAAAAATGGTCCAGCATAATCCATTCCGACTTTATGAAATGGGCGAGCTTCACGAACTCTATCAGAGGGCAATGATCCCCATCAGCTGTGATGCAGCTTTAGCTTTCAGTTTAAAGCACGTCACACATTTGTGTATTACATTTTTTTATTTCACTTATAGCATTTATAAGCCAATAACACTGATTCAAATTAGCAAGAATTAACTTTTGACTTGCATGCATTAATTCTTTATGCTCATTAATAATAATTAATTTTGTTATCATAGACCCTTTTACTAAAATTATCGGATGTCTTTGAGAATAAGGAAGGTCTGAATTTTGTAATCTACCGCCAACACGCATTATATTTTGGTTATCCAAGAACGGATTTAAAGAACTCAGACTTTGATTTTTTATTGGCTTATTAGCTTTCAGGCAAGCAATTTCAGAACTATAGTTCCTATGTTGATCATATCTTATGATTTTTTGTAAAGCATTTTTGAGCTCATAAGGTGTGAGCAAGTTACTTAAGTTTCTGTCCTCTATTCGGGACTTACAATTATTGTAAAATCTATAGATCCACCCTATTACCTTTTTTGTGAGTTTAATGTCTGAAAATCGTGCAAGACATGTATCTATTTGATTTTGGTTTGAATTGTTCGACAGATTATTTGAAACAGCTGGATGACAAGCTAATTTAAGCTGTTCATTGCAATTTTCTTTTAATTCTGGTATATTAACCAGATTTTTGGTGACATTTGTGTCAAAGGTGTAATTTGGATCGCATAAAAATTGCGGTCCATTCCACCACAACTTTGAATTTTCAAGATCGTGTGGTTCTATACCTCTTGACAGAAGATCCGCAGGATTCTCAGACGTGTTCACATACAACCAATTAGACTGAGGCACTAATTTATTTATTTCTTTGACTCTATTAGCTACATAAGCATTTAACCTCATAGGTTCGATTTTTAACCATGCAAGCACAATTTGAGAATCTAAATATAAATGTATAATAACATTATATTTCAGTTTTAGTGTTTGGTTTACCTTGCACACCAGTTTTGACAATAAAAGTGCACTATTGAGCTCTATTCTAGGAGTAGTCAAGTCTTTGTTAATTGGATTCACCCTTGACTTGGAGCAAAGAAGCTGAACGGTAACATTTCCTTGAGAATCTATTACTCTAATATAAAGGCAACTGCCATAGGCCTTGCTAGAACCGTCTGCGAAGCCAATCAACTCAACTTTACTCTCTTTGCATAGAGGAATATTTCTCTGTATTTTAATACATGACATTTGAATTAAACTTAAGGCAAAACTTTTCCATTTTTCATTTAATTCATGTGGGAGAGGTTCATCCCAAGACAAGTTTTTTTTCCATATTTCTTGTATTATTAACTTTGAGGAAACAAAGATTGGTCCAATCAAACCGAGTGGATCAAAGAATTTACTGATGAATGACAACACTTGTCTCTTTGTATAAACATCAACCACATCTTTCTCCGGGCAACTGAAGTAAAAATCATCAGAATTGACATTGTACTGCAGCCCGAGAGTTTTTACAAAGTTATCATTTTCACTCAGATCAATAACATTTGAGTTTTGCTTTTCAACAGGAATATCAGCTAACAATCTAGGGTCATTAGCTGACCACTTGTGAAGTTCCATACCACCTAACTTCAATAATTCAATTAATTGTCTTTTTGTTTCAATTAATTCATCAATATCATTACTATTGGTAATAATATCATCAACATAACAGTTGTTTTCTAGAACAAAAGCAGCAAGAGGATATTGCTCTTTATACCGCCTAGCTAGTTCGATAAGGCACCGTGCGGCCAAAAAAGATGAGCTTTTGAGACCGTATGTTACGGTTTTAAGTTGAACACAAAGTATTGATTGTTCTGGGTTTTCTCGCCATAATATATTTTGAAGAGAACGGTGTGAAGGGGTGACATCGATCATTCTGAAGCATTTTTTAATATCACAAATCAAAATATACCGATGCAATCTAAAATAGATTAATATGTCAAACAACTCGGCCTGGACTACTGGCCCATTAAGCATGAGGTTGTTTACACAGACATTTAAATCAGTTAACATTCCACCATCAAACACAACACGAACAGGTGTAGTTTTGCTATTAGGATTAAAAACAGGATGATGTGGTAAAAAATACACAGCCTGTCCATCCAAACTGTAACATGAAAGGTCAACAACTTCGGCATGACCAAGTTCAATGTACTGATCAATAAACTTTTTATACTCTTCAAAAAGCTGTTTGTCTTTCAAGAATCTTTTTTCTAAATTTTTAAACCTTGCTAAGGCTTGTGTTAGAGAATCACCTAATCGAATTTCTTTAATATCTTGTTTTAAAGGAAGATCAACTTCAAACTTATTATTTTTTAAGGACACTGACTCAACAAAAATCTTTTCAGCCAGGTCTTGTTCTGAGGTGCACTCTTGAAATACTTCCGGGACTTTTTCAGTCTCCCAAAGTTTGCATATATTATGATTAATCTCTTTTAGTGAGTTATCGCTTGAGGGACAAACTTGGCTCGGAGCAAGATTAATAGAATGTAAAACTACAGACCTGTCGGGTACAGCTTAGATGTGTGCAGCTTGTTTTTTTGTTGGTTGTTGAGGCAACGCTCCAGCCACGACATGACCAAAGCGAGTGGCAACTAAGTATGGCCCACTAGGTGTAACAGGAAGACGGTCTCTCAGTAAAGCCTGGAAAAACACATTACAATCCAATAAAATACCTATCTCGCCAGGTTTGTCAAATTTTTTGTCAGCAAGCTGAACATAAGAGGGTATGTTGAAGTCACGCATATTGACTTTTGTTTGTGGTAAGTTACAAGTTATGCTATCAACAACAGAACAATTGATGTCAATTTCATGGTCACTCACTGATGAACGAATTGAAAATGTTGCTTTCCGCTTAATATTGCTAGAAGTTTCACAAACTCCAACAACCGTACTCTCTTCATCGACAATTTTACAGTCAATTTTATCAATGAGACTGGATAACCCAAAACATACTTGAGAACCAGTATCAAAAAGCGCACGAACAAGAATATCCTTGCCGTCCTTACCTTTAACTCTCACCATCGCAGTGGGGAGAACAATTTGAGTAGAACTCATATTATTTAACAGAGTCACAGCAGCAGATTCACCATTAGACTTTGGCTCCTTTACCCCATTTTCAACTTTATCACTAACATGTAATAAGGAATTGTGATCACCTTTACATACAGAGCACTTAAAATTGTATTTGCATTGTCCAACATGCTCATTGAGACATATTTTACAAATACTGGGTCTTTCCTCTACAAATTTTAATCTTTGTAGCTCAGCAGTAAGTTTAAATTTAGGGCATGCATACAAGTTATGATTGTCATTGCAGTACTTACATTTTGTGGCTACATGATGGTGATTCCTTTTAATTTTAACAATGCTATGATTGCTAGCATAGTTTGTTTTGCTCCCTGAAGCTTGTGAAGCAGGACGCACATTGGCTGTCGCTGCTCGCTCCAGACCTAATGCTCTTTTCTGTAAGAAAATCATCAAGTCTTTCAGTGTTGGCATAGTCTCAATATCTTTGTCTTGATAAAATGAGCGCACTGTGTAAGAATCAAGTTTTCTTTGCAGAATACAAATGAGGATAGTATCCCATGTTTCCGAATTAGGTTCAAGAGATTTCAAAGCATCTAAATTTTGGCTAAATCCCGAGACAAACGATCGAAAAGCTGCTGCTGTACTCTTTATTACAGGCGGTAGATCTAAGATTTTATTCACATGGTTAGCAATTATCTCCGCCTTATTATCATAGCGCTCCTTGAGCGATTTTAACGCAACATGGTAATTTTCCGCTGTTAACATTAAATTTTTTATATTTTCATAGGGTTCTCCTCTGAGAAACGACCTAAGATAGTAAAATTTGTCACAATCCGACAAATCTTTCCTATTTCCCACAACACTGTTGAATAAATTCATAAATGGAACATAATCTGATAAATCTTTCCCATCAAAAGTATTAATTTGAATTTTTGGCAAATCTGTCATGGCATTATTTGAATTTACTGGAGGTGAGACTGACGACACTGCAGGCCCAGTCGGCGAGGGAATGAGTTCTCGGATGCGGCTATTTATTTTCGCCATTGTCTGACAATACTTTTCTTCGTAGTCCGCAATGTCCTCAGCCTGAGTCTCATCCATTACTTCTACATCAATATTCAGCTGACAATATTCCCTAAATGCAGCAGCAAGAGCATCACGTTTTGTGAACAGATAGTCTATAAGCTCACCTTCATAGTTCTTGTTGTGACTTCTCGTTATGCAGGCCTTAGCCTGGCCTCGCGCGGCGACAAGACGCCTAATCTCCTTCTCGGCCATAATTATTTATACTGAATCACTTTATAACACTTTTATACACGAAACCGGCCGGCGAAATACAAAAATAGCTGATGTAACCGCCACTACCAACGCGCCGCCGTTTGTTTGTTGACAACTTGCTTTGCTTGACAGGAAAGAGATGCGTTCCAAAATAAATTTTCAGTGCAGTCTGGAGGCGTGTGCTCCACAATGGCTGTCGCACGACAAACGCTCACAGACTTCGGACGGAATTATGTGCAGAATATGGTCTGCATGAACTCAACGGCACAATGGCTGCCGCGAGATTTTTTTAAAAAGGCAAAAATTACAATGCAGAATATGGTCTGCATGAACTCAACGACACAATGGCTGCCGCGAGATTTTAAAAAGGCAAAAATTTCATACCTTTTATATTGAATTAATGATACCTTTACAGTAGATTAATTTTTCCGTAAGTATGTACTCCTTGCCACGATGAAAAGACTTGAAGGACCAATATTTCTATGGCCACCTTTTCCTCGAAGGACCAATATGTCGGAGCGTCGCTGGTTCTTTAGTAAAACTCCGACATGAGATATTTGAAAGTGGACTGTATTTATAGGGTTTTAGTCTTTTACATAGGTAATCTGAAAAGCACTGAATTACACGGAATCTACAATTTTAGTAAAGGTATACATTGTTCATATAAAAATTATAATATTTGGAGCAACAATAGCTTGCTCAGACGACATTTTCCGTCTTAGTGAAGAAAATGAAACAAAAAAACATTGTAGAACAAACTTTTGTTTCATAAAAAATAATAATTTAAAATTCAAATATTGCTAACAGCAAAAAGGTTTTATGTACTTTTGTACAAAGGTGATATAAATTTATTCAGCCAAATGCGTACTGCAAACTGTGTACGTAGTCGGTATCAAGGTGCGATGACTATTTTTGGGAAAATGTAAAATAGACAAAAAGTTTTTATGTCCGAGTTCGCAAAATGATACTGGCAACTTGCTCATTCTATATGTTATTTAAAAAAAACAACCAATTAAAACTTTATTCTAAGCATCAACAATCGATTTTCATATACTTTTTCTGCCAAAACATACAAAACACTGGTTTGAAAACGAAATATAAATAATTTCAAATTTCCATAGAAAAGTAAGTTTTTCTCACGTGTTCATACAAAATATTATTTGAAAACATAGATATATCCTGTAATCCAATCGGATTAAACACGCACTATTTGCAGAATATGTATAATTCACACATGATTTTGTTATTCCGTTTGTAGAACTATGCATCTTCCGCCGGACTCGTAAGCTGTGGGTCAATATTTGTGCCCTAAGTACGGCGATAGGATATGCACATCCATCACGCAGGTATTTTTTCTGTGACGCTGAGATGAAAATAATCATCGATGAAACGTGTTCACGTTTTCACAGTCAATTATTTGCATTTTCATAGTCAATTATTTGCATACAGTGCTACAAGGCTGGTTTGGCGCGTAGATTGGTTGTGTCCAAAATCGGAACTAACGCCGCGCCGCTGCCATACCCCTTGTTTCACAGCTGCGGTCCCTGTCAATGTCATAGACGCGCAAAGATATCTTTGTAATAACGCTATATATGATTGTAGGCGACTAAATTTCTTTTAAAACAAGTGAAGTTGCAGTTATGACTGAAGGAACCTCCATAAGCCTCAGCACTAAATTTGATCTCAATTATTTTTTTGGCGAATCCGATAATCCTGCGCTATCTTAGTATTGCTCTGGCCTCTTCTTTCACATTTATGTTTTGGTGGGATGATTTTTTCTAAGACCACTAGTTTCTTACTTTAGGCAGGTATAACTTTAATATCTACTTATGTATTAAATTAAATTTGTCCAGGTATCAAAACCAATATCTCTGCATCACAAAATCCACCCTAAACCGGATTGCCTATAGGTAATATAAACTGACGCAATCCATCAAACAAGCGCATTAATTCAGCGGGCACATCGCTGAGCTCTGAAGTGCTTGCTGCCTTTGCCATATTGCAGGGCAGAAGTTTAACTCTTTTAGTAACGCAATATGTGCATATTTCCACGAACCAGAT
The DNA here is from genome assembly GCA_934047225.1 of Ypsolopha sequella. NCBI lineage: Eukaryota > Metazoa > Arthropoda > Insecta > Lepidoptera > Ypsolophidae > Ypsolopha > Ypsolopha sequella. The sequence goes on from OW203991.1 coordinate 21,587,398, forward strand.
AAAAATTTTAAATTTATTACATAATCCTGATCGATTTTACAATAATTTACTTAAACGTATTTTTTTATTATTTGAAAGTCAATACAAACTAAAGTGTACGAAGTATTTTTAGTTTTTATGTTGCCGTTGAATTCATGTTTTATTCCTAATAAACAATATTTTGCGCTTACCTACCATAAAGAACATAATTTATACGTTTATTTCTTTCATGAAAATTGTAAAAATTTACGGGATGCAGATAAAATCTAAGTAAAACTACGCTTCAATAAATACATGAATTTTAGCAATTGTCCTTGGGCTCCAAATTATTTTGTTATTTCTTAGAGGTCAAAAATGTTTTGTACCTATTATCTGAGTGCTCCGAAATAAATTGCTCCGTGTTTTCGAAGGGGTTTTCGACATTTCGTATTTTCTTGAGGCTCTGAAATAATTTGTATTTTCCTGGGACTCAAAAATATTAGGTAGACACATTTTATTCGAAAACCCTTATTACAATGAAATAAATATTTACCGAATCTTTATTAAGTCGATAGCAAGTTAATACCTGTATACCTGTTTTATTAGAACTATAAAAGCTATATTACCGAAAGTCGTGGCTTAGATGGCTTTTTTATGCCACTTGCATAAATATTGCATACTCTTTCTATTTTAAACATCAGCATTGCAACAAACTTTTCGCTACACTATTCTAATCTACGATTGTTAAACTACATCCCCGCGTTGGCAACGGTCCAAGATCGCTTCTCTAATTGGGATCTCCTGAATTCTCCCGATACACGCTTCGTTGTTACGTTTTGTGGTTTAATTGATTCATGGGGTACCTTCATCAGATTTGGGAATGCAGGTAAAGAGGTATACAATGTCTATATTATGATATTGATCGACATTGTGTAGCCTGTAAAAGCGTGCGACCGCAATCCCGCATTTGCAATGGCGGTTGTCAGTCTTGTGATAGGTAACTAACTTTATGTAAGTGCAATGACCTCAAATACTAAATGGTATTGGAAGTGAAGTAGTGGTAATTACTGCAAAAATACAATTACAATGTATTTCTGAAATAAAAAACTACCTATTTAAAAAATAAATCCAGTCTGGTGGACTAATCAACGACCAGACCAAAAGACTTGGCCTGGGATCATGAAATTTGAACGGTAGCTTACTTTTATGAAAGAAGCACCCACTGATTTATTTATCGGAGTGCCATTTGGAAAGTATCCAACAATGGCATTTATGTTACAAAATATAACAAAATAAATTACCAGTTCATGTGATTTTTATAAATATTGACTGACTATTATTTAATTATTGATTGAATACTTAATAAAATATTACATCAAAATATTTTAAATTATTATAATTGTTTATAAACATAATAGGTGACATTTGAACATTTTGATCCGGTCAATCTTGGTTTAAATTAGAAGGAGGGCAATTGAAAACAAGATGTTCAGATAGATACATAAAAAGATGCAATATTGAGGCTACTAAATAGGAAAGCGTGGCAGCACAGCGTCTTGAAAGGCGCGGGCTGATATAGAGGCAAGTATGCGATTTCGAGGAGCGGCGCAGAACTGACCTCGACGCCAAATGCAACGAGTTGAAAAGCTCAACCACCCGCGGCCAATCACTACAATTATGAAGTGTGCTCAGTGCGTACGGGGGTTCAATAGGAAGATCGGTTACATTAGCCACCTTCGGGTGCACCAGACTAAGAGTCGAAGCAGGAGGTAATTTTCAAAAGTGGTCAAGCGACATTTCAATAATTTTACAGTGCTATTTTTGTAACCCCAATTGTCATTTTTTCAGTAGAGGTTTTAAAAGGGGTTAATATTTAAAAGTTCATTCTTTGTAAACTGATAAAGATAAAACTAATTTTTAAACGCAGATTCGTGACAAACTTCTATAAGTGAATTTTGGTTTAAAAAATGCATTTTTCAGATTATGGAGTTGACCATTTTTTAAGTTCCGTACCCAAAGGGTAACCATCGGGACCCTATTACTAAGACTCCGCTGTCCGTCTGTCTGTCCGTCTGTCACCAGGCTGTATCTCATGAACCGTGATAGTTAGATAGTTGAAAATTTCACAGATGATGTATTTCTGTTGCCGCTATAACAACAAATACTAAAAAACACAATAAAATAAATATTTAAGGGGGCTCCCATACTACATATACGTATAACTGAAAAAAAAATCACTTAGCTATTCTCGCTAAAATCTATCCCAAGGGTCCCAGACAATTCCCTTAACTATAGTTGTTAAGAGAAGCTATTCCAGATTTTTTCTCAACACCAGCACCTCGTACAAACCTTCGATTTTCAAGATGCCTTCTCAGTTGCATATCTAGAGAGTCGGATAGCCAACAACAGTAACTAGGTAGTCTGAAACAGCTCCGCTAAGAAACACCAAAATTAAATTTTGGTGAATTTAATCACCCCAACTTTTAAACGAACACTTATTTTGAAACACAGTTTTTAAGAAAAGCTTTTCTAGAACTTTCATGATGACCAGCCAATCGTACATGCCTTTGCTATTCAAGGAAATCTTTACAGTGTTACATATATATTATATGTAGGCTTCTGTAGCCAAACAAAATAATAGAAAGGCCTTCGAGCAGCTGCAGTCCCGCAGAGAAAATCTTGAATATAATATAAAATATGTATATACAGGTAGACAATGAACCCTATATCCAAGGAAATTATTCTATGATCGAAATAAAAATTTCATGCTGTTATTTTTGTCTTATTTCATTACAAAATAGAGATATCGACCGTCAAAGTCGATCGCCGGCGAGAGGATGGATTGTGGGGGCAGGTGCCAAGGGCGAAGGGAATGTTTTACATTGACAGCTGGGGGTCGGAGGCTCGTTGCGGGGAAGACCCTACGGGCTATTGTCAGTTACATGTCGTGTCGCGTAGACAAGCCATTTATTTGAAATTTGGAAAATGGGAAACTAGAGAAAAAATTTACGTGTTTTCTTAAATTTATATTTGTTCTATTAGTAATTCTGATTCATATATCTCTACATATAGCGAGAGGGTTCATTTTCAACCTGTTTATTGGCATGACATGCAATAAAAAATAGCGATAGCTCAGGGGTAGAACGCTGGCCTCTCAATTTTGCACCAATGAGGTTTTCGAATATAAATGCAAGAAAAATACGTAAAAAAACAACCTTACAATCCTGAGTATCCTGACTCTTCCTGAATTGTATCGTTAAGTTATCAAGTAACTGTTGATGACAACAAACTAAAATTTTATGGAAATCTATCTCAGTACATCCCTTCCTAGGATTATGGCCCCATGACGCAAAGGTTGTTTGTGATTTTGAGTAGATTACACGTACTTAGCCCACTACGATAATCGCAACATGATTGGTTTGTGATTATCACGTCATTCTGATTCCAGCCAATCATAGACTTGAGTCCGATCGAAAAGAATGGACCTAGTCGTAGTTTTAATGTTATTGTATTAAAGACGAAAATTTAAAAAGCACTATACGTAGTAATGTGTCAATCGTTTATAAGGATATTTCGTTTTTAAAGTTTTTGGTTTTAAATTTATGATAATTTCAAATACTTACACATAAAAACTGATGCCATGACTCTTGCAGTGTTTGCTCGAGTTGCTTATTTACCATTTCACGGTGCAATTTTGTTATAATTTTGTTATGCTCACTATTGCGGACGGCGCACCGCGCAGCGCAAGACTGATCAACGTAATACATATAAATCGTATAAGCATTGCCCAACTAGAGACATATTTTAGTTCGTTGGTTGATAACCTATTTTCTTACACCTTACCAACGATTTTGCAAAAACATGGAAAGCAGTGGGCGCGACTGAAGAAAGATCATAAAAGTTAGCATGAGATAGAAAAAACCTATAACAAACGGGCAGATTTAATGGCTGCTTAGGTAGGTAGATAGATTTTATTTGAATTTGAATTAGAAATAAAGGTATTTTTTTTATTCCTAACAATTGCTAATAATTTTTCTTTTATCTTTCTTCATTGCTTAAAAAAAATATTAAAAGACAATCCACATTTAAAACAATGTAATAAAAAACATAAAATTGCACACAAGTGACAAAACGGCATTTAAACATGGTCGAACTTGCGAATCTTCCAACAATGGCTCTTCTGTACCCCGCAATTTCTGGAATACCGGTGTTCGAGGGACCAGGAACTTTTTTAATCCAGCCATGGTCTCCTCACAGACAGGAAGAATTTCGCTGGGAGGTAGGGTGAATCCGTACTTTTCATCTGGTAGCTCGAAGGTCAAAGCGTATCTGTAGAAAAATAAGTTTTTGTATTTTGAAAGAGAGAGACAGATAGCAGTAAAAGTAGAAAGGTCCTAGTCATGCATAGCTAAACCACAAAATAGATACTACCAGAAGGCCGACGACGGAGCGAAAACAGACGCACACATGCATAGACGCGTACGTATGATGATCTCGGCAGAATTTCGTATTGGCATTCGACCGACTTCATCCGAGATCGTCGTACGTACGCGTCTACGTGTGCGTGCGCCTGTTTTCGCTAGTTATGCGGAGAAAACCTTCTGTAGATGGTTTAGAATTTTAGATGGTTATTTTGGGGCTAAATACATAGTAGCTAAATACATACAGTATACACAATCTAAGTGACAATACGTTTCCGTAGAAAGCTGCATGATTTTTTTTATTTGCTTTGTGGCTTATATAATTTTTTTGTCCTTTTTGAGGTCAAAGAAATATCTAAATATACTGGTTAGTTTCATACACTCACATACATTATAAATTAATACTTACGGCACATGGAATGCTTTTTTTACCCAACACATACTAGCCCCTGCAGTTGTGTATCCTGAAAAAATCAAACACAATTAATAACATACACTGATCTTGGCCTCTTTAAAAAGTTTTAATAGAACCTTTGAATCTCTCAGAGAAATTTGTCATTATTGAAAATTTGTTCTTGGTGGCAATAAGGCCTTTTGAATAATCACTTCTCACATGTTTTTACACAACTTAGTTTCAAAGCCATGTAAAAATAGCGTGACAAAATGCTTATGGTCGTAAATTTAAGATTGATGCTTTTGTTGTAGCTTTCACCACATTAATTCCATACCGTATACTTTATTTTTTCGAAAAATAATTTTGAAAAAAGGTAGTTAGCTATATCGCCGTACTCCAACCAACCAAAGGCGGATTCAGGGGGAGGTCATGGGGGGGTCATGACCCCCCCCTGGGCCTAGGTCAACCTTTTTTTTTACTTAAAATTACTTACACTTAACCATACACAAATAGTTACTAAAAGCAGCCATCGCTCGATGCCGTTTCCGTTAGTAGATATAGGCAATTAAATCTTTGACAGCAAAAAAAAAGCTTTTTTACACCTCAGGATCCGGGCGTACAGGCTAGACCAGCCGTTCTGGACATATGAACCGTTAAAATATTACAAAAAAAAAGTCGAGAAATATCGTGAGACTCCCGTTTGGGAAAAAGCTTTTTCATTTGAATTTTCGAGCCTGTGACCCCCCTGGCTCGCATGCTGGAACCGCCCTTGCAACCAACAGCTCAACGTGCCTTCCAAAACACGCATATCGATTAAAATGAATATGCACCGTGAGGATTTGAACCTCTGGGTTAGCATATGACGGCCACATAAGCAGTCAACTCGGACGAACATCATGTTACCTATGGATATATTTTTACATTTTTATTTCTTAGTTATAATTTTGACACTTCTTATTGAAAATATTTGACATTGTATTCTTTTAAATTTAATTATGACATTTACTTTTAATTATTTATATATATTTTTTCTTTTTAATTATAATGTTAATTGACCATATCAAATTGATATGTCCTACTATTTATATTAAGGTCTTACTGTATGTAACAAATAATGTTTATGTAAATTATTTAACCGTTTAAATGTAATTGTAATGTATTTCAAAATGTGATCTGACCTACCAATGTAACGACCACTGTTACAATTATGGCTAAAATAAATGAAAATGAATAAATATGAATATGAACTAACCTAAAATAATGACAAGATGGTTAGGAGCCCACTCCGAATCATTATTCATACGTATCTTAGTACCAAAATAACCCGCAAAAGAGAAAAAATAAATCAAATTAATTTTAGGCTTTCATTTGGAAGATCAATATGAAGTTGTCTATGTCCCTGATTTATCAACTAACATCGCGTTAAAGACCAAAAAAATATGGGTTTTCGCCCTAAAATCGAGTACCACAATGCTAACCATCAGTTTTGTACTGGATTCAGTTCCGTCAAGGAGCCAGTAAAAATTTGAAAAATATGGCTTTAAATTATTTAAATATTTAAAATTATTGGCTTTAAATATGACTTTATATTTTATAAATTAACATACTTTCAATCTTCTTTTAATTATATTCAATTTCAATTCAATTATATTTAATTTCACGAATAAAGAAAGAAAAAGGAAAATACATTTATTTGTCAATAAACAACCAATTAAAACTTTACATTAAACAGACAAAAAGGACGCAGCTCAGCAAAATGCTGTCAGTACGTACAACTGCACAGCGCTGATTTTCAGCTGTCCCTGTTTTCACTAAATATTACATGTAGAGCGGGTAGTAGTTTTTTTAATATTAAAAATGTGATGCATAAAGAGATTCAGTTCCTATATTTCAAAACCGATTTAAACGAAACCAACACACGCAGATACTAACTAGGAAGAAAACATCGCTATTACGTAAATAAAATATAGTCTTTGTCCTAATGTAGTCGCGATTTCAAAATAGCTGAAGTTTTGCGTGCGCAGCATCTCATTAGATCTAGATAGACAGTTAAAACACAAAAGCGTTAGAGCAGGACTGAATTTTTGCATTGTGCAGCCCCTTATGTGATTTATTTATATTTAACAAGCAAGGTAAGTATATAGCACCAATTGGAAATATCATGAATATTCTAAATTATCAAAACCTGATCAAAAATTACAAATGATTGAAGCACAGTTAAGGTATTCGAAAATAATAATTATTTTCAGGGCAATGGACTTCACACAGTTCGAACGGCGCGCCGCGGGTCAAGGCGTGAGGCGCTTTTTTAGATAGCCAGCCAAATATGCGCTTTATTGTCCCGATATTTCTCGCTTCGCATAGTTGTCGTCGCAACGAACCAGCTTGTTAAGATGTGTTTGAATCGTTATAACCTCAAATTCTAGTTAAAAACTACATCCCAAAGCCTGCAAACAAACGATCACTAATATGTATGTGGTGATAATTTTGATGGAGATCATGCAAATGCATATCCGAAACTAAAAATGAGTGCTGTCCCAAAGCTGAACATGACAAGAAGTATCCGCTTAAATCTCCGATACATCCTTTGCTTTGTTTTTTTAGCAAAATGAGCAGGTTCAATTAGTGCAGTTAGTAAGTGAGTAAGTAAGTAAGTAAGTAATATATTTATTTCAGTTATTATTTTTTTCAACGATGACGAGAGTCTTTTGAGCAAATTTCTCTGGACTTTGATACTGTATTTAAAATGTAACACTCAGCTAGTAGGTGGAACATAGAAAACTTTTAGTTATTTTTGTCTCTTATTTTTTTTTATTATTTTTCTTTTATATTTGAAATAAATATATATATATTGCTACATAGAGCACTTATTTTATTTTATTTTTTGTTTAATTAAAACATTAATTATATAAAAAATATTTTCGAAATATATTTCGGCCCACTTTGGGGCCGGCGTCAGTCGAATTAAAAACGGTAAATGACATAAAATATATACAACCTTATAACTAATGATTTTAAATGAATGACATTTGAGTATGAATAAAAAATATATATACAACCTTATGACATGAATGAGCTTAACCTACTTTAACAGAAAAAATAAAAATAAAAAAATGAAAAAATGTAGAGGCCACCCTGCGGGTACTTTATGCGCTACCCTAAAGTTTATTTACAATATTGGGCGCACTCAAACCCGCAAGATGGCATTGCTGCCCAGGTACCCTGGTCTTGATGGTAATTGTTTCTGTTGTAAGTCAAGTCCTGGTCGAGTCGAGTCGAGTCAGTCAAAGTGGAGTCAGTGTTGTTTGTTTAGTCCTGGTCCATAGTGCGCACCAAGTGACCATATGTACGAGTATTCCCACGTCCTTAATTTTATATCTGTCAATGGTGGGTGAAATGATTTTATGATTCTTACGGTGAAACAGTTATTGAATGTTTGGTTATGAGAGCGTACATGGATGGGGATAGGGAGATTGTTATTGTGGATGGTTGAGGTGTGTCTGTGATGATTAATGCGGATGTGTAGTTCATTACGTGTTTCTCCTACGTAGAATGCCGAACAGTGTCGACATTCTAGTAGGTATATGCAGTTTTTTGTTTTGCAGTTGGTGTTTGGTTGAGCTTTGTATGTACTGGTTGTGTGGTGTGTTTTGATTTGTGTGTATATACCGACGACCACGGTGCAAGACATGCGCTATAATCAACACGGACACACAAATCAAAACACACCACACAACCAGTACATACAAAGATCAACCAAACACCAACTGCAAAACAAAAAACTGCATATACCTACTAGAATGTCGACACTGTTCGGCATTCTACGTAGGAGAAACACGTAATGAACTACACATCCGCATTAATCATCACAGACACACCTCAACCATCCACAATAACAATCTCCCTATCTCCATCCATGTACGCTCTCATAACCAAACATTCAATAACTGTTTCACCGTAAGAATCATAAAATCATTTCACCCACCATTGACAGATATAAAATTAAGGACGTGGGAATATTCGTACATATGGTCACTTGGTGCGCACTACGGACCAGGACTAAACAAACAACACTGACTCCACTTTGACTGACTCGACTCGACTCGACCAGGACTTGACTTACAACAGAAACAATTACCATCAAGACCAGGGTACCTGGGCAGCAATGCCATCTTGCGGGTTTGAGTGCGCCCAATATTGTAAATAAACTTTAGGGTAGCGCATAAAGTACCCGCAGGGTGGCCTCTACATTTTTTCATTTTTTTATTTTTATTTTTTCTGTTAAAGTAGGTTAAGCTCATTCATGTCATAAGGTTGTAGCATTGCAAATTTTGTAGGGTTGTTTATCACAAAAAGTTTACGCGTCGAAGTTTGGCTTGATGGAATTTGCGTTTTACCCTCTTTTATAGACATGAAGATAATCGCGCGACTGCCGCGATGCCGAGAGTTTCTCGTTCATTTGTTGGCCGGAGTTGTACCAGTATACTCGTGTTGGTTGTTTCCTTATTTGATGGCGTTCAACGGCGAATGAAAATGGCGGAGGTGCCAACAGGAGTTGTGTTTTTTGATATATTAGGTGGGTTTTTTGTGTTTAAATTTGGTTAATTATTCATTTGTGTGGAATAGTTTTATAATTTTGTTTTTGTATTTCAGGAAGATTATTTTGGACAATATAGAAAAAGGAATTTTTTCGTCGGGTTGGTGGGAGTTCTGAAATCGTCAGATCATGGTATGTATTGCTTTCTTTGTATTTTGAGTCACCGGAATTTTGTTCTCATTGTTCCGTGTGGTAAAGGTTTTAATATTGTTTTTTCTCTTCTAATTCCAGGGTGTTTTGTTTTTACAAGATCTTCGTGTTTGTCAAGATCTTCTTGTTTCCGAGATTTACCTGCTGGCAGAGTTTTGATCGCCGCGTGGTGTATGCAGATGCAGTTCCTTGTCTGCGCGGTCGAGGATCGCTGACCTTGAAGGGGGCAGCGGACGGCGGGTCATTTCCGTGGTTGTTATTGGAAAAATTCAAGTAGGTGTTGGAATTTTTTTACTTTTATCCACACACAATGGAGATACCTAGGACGGTATTGTTTTCTGGACACTTAGTTATGTGTCCTATTAGTATTCAAGGTTAAATTCTTCTTCCTGTTTCACCGAATAACCCAAACTGGAAAATTTAATGTTCTGTAATATTTTTTTTCTTTCCTGGTAGAACTGAATGGTGTACCAGACGATTTGGTTTAAAGAGTATGTTCGACAAATATTTATTGTTTGTAGGATCTACGGCTCCCCTGAGCTAGATTTTATTTAGGAAATTATTTCCCTTGTTTTGTTTACAAGTTTTGTTACTATTAAAGTTTTTTTTATGTAATTTTCACAAGATTCCATGTAATCTAGTTACCTGTGGATAAGGCAGTAACAATTCCACCTAGTTATCACTTAAATGTATATTCAAGTCTTGGCAATACTAATTCCAATGTAATATTACTACCAGATGTTAAGGCGGTACCTAACACAACTATTTTAAGGTACTTAAGGTCTTAGTAATGTCTTGGCAGGAAATTGCCAAATGAAGGTCTTGGCCAAGAACTTGTAACTAAGATAATTTTTTTTCTTAACTTGTGAAATTTAACTTTTTTTTAGTTTTGATAAAATTAAATAAACTTAATTGTAAAGTACCTCGAAGTTTTCTTCAGAACCTTTTAACAACTATTAGGTTACAATTAGGTCACTGTTTAGTTTTATTTTGTTCAGTGGTACGACCGGTGGAAAGACCGGGTACCTGCCGGTCGTGCTACCTGACAAGGTTGTATATATATTTTTTATTCATACTCAAATGTCATTCATTTAAAATCATTAGTTATAAGGTTGTATATATTTTATGTCATTTACCGTTTTTAATTCGACTGACGCCGGCCCCAAAGTGGGCCGAAATATATTTCGAAAATATTTTTTATATACTTAATGTTTTCTTTTATATAAATTTTATATTTTTATCGTATAATATTAGTACCAACTTGTATATGCTACGTACCATTTTTAATACCGACAATAGTCAGAGTGATGATTTCCTCTCTTGCTCTTCTTCGTCTTCAGTTTCTGATTGCAGTTTTCAGAGTCTGCCTTCATTGCACGATACTCTTACTTCACACTTCTCAGATTGCCATACAAACTTCAACTTTGTGCATATAAACGCACAAAGCATTTCATACCATTATCCCGACTTGTTGGCAACATTTGATTCTCAAGATGTTCATGCAATTCTTATTTCAGAAACCTTTCTAAAACCTTGTTTGCCTTCGACCTCTTACTGCATTCCTGGATTCCAGTTAATTCGTAACGATCGAATTGGTGCCAGGTGTGGTGGGGTTGCTATTTATCTTCGGTCTCACATTCCTTTTTCAATACTAAGCATGTCCCCACAGCCACGTCCTAAAGATGCAGGTGAACATCTTTTTATTGAAGTCACTCTCTCTCACACTAAAATTCTTCATGGTGTGTATTATCCTCCTGATATGACCGTCAATTACTTTTCCTCTTTCGAAGGTCTCCTTCAGTCATTAGTCCCGTCTTACAAACACACTATCATGAGTGACTTTAATACCTGTCTTTTAAATAATGATTCTCGCTCTTCCTCCTTTAACTCCATCATAAAGGCGAACAATCTTCACATTCTTCCCTCTAACGCCACACATAATTTTCCAAATTTTCACCTCTCTCTTCTCGACCTTATTGTCTCCTCCTTAGCACATGTTGTCAAGCATGGTCAATGTTCTGCTGATGCATTCTCCTACTATGACCTAATTTTTCTTTCCTATAAAATCCGGTCTTCTAAGCCCAAAGCAAGAGTACTTATGCAGCGTAGTTTCAGGGATATAAATTTGGAAAATCTTCGAAAAGATGCTCTCAATACTGACTGGACTGTTATAGATAAGGCTAAAGCTGTTGATGAGCAAATAGCTATATTTAACTCACTACATATTTATATACTCATACAAATTTATGATGCACACGCTCCTGTCAGAGCTATAAAAATTAAACATCTACCGCCACCCTGGCTTACCAATGAAATAAAAAACATCATGCAAATGAAGTATCTGCCAAATCTAGATTTAAAACCCACCCTACAGATAGAAATAGGGAAAAATATGTTATGCTTCGGAATCACTGCAATAAAGTATATAGGGATGCACAAAAACGTCATATTCATGAATCAGTTGAAAATGGTGACCCAGCTAAAGTGTGGAAATTTCTTAGGTCATTAGGTGTTGGTAAATCACGTCAAGATACTATCCCAAAAGATTTGGATTTAAACTCCTTGAAAAATCACTTCTCTTCTTCGTGCACTTTTGACGGTGCTACGAAAACAAATACATTAAATAATCTTTCCTCTATTCCAACACCAGACCATTCTTCTTTTTTTTGAGTCAATTTAAGAAGCACATTCTGTCAATATCATCGAATGCAGTGGGTAGTGATTGCATCAGCCGCAATATGATTGTTCCTATTATTGATATCCTTACTCCTGTAATAACCAATATCCTTAATAAATCCATCTCCTCGGGCACCTTTCCAACTATTTGGAAAGATGCCCAAATCATCCCGCTTCCTTCTTTCTCTGAATACCGCCCAATCTCCATCCTACCATTTCTTTCTGAAGTCCTGGAACGCCTAGTCCATTACCAACTGAACTTTTTCCTTTCCCAAAATAAACTCCTCAATCCTTTTCAATCTGGTTTTCGTACCGGTCATAGTACTACTACAGCTCTTATAAAGATCACCGATGACATACGGTTGGGCTTAGATTCAGGGCAACTTACAGTACTGACATTATTAGATTTTAGTAGCGCGTTTAACAATGTGGATTTTGACATTCTGTTGGGCATATTGCGTTCTCTTAACATATCTCCAACGGTAATTGACTGGTTTCGTAGTTACTTGAATGGACGCCGGCAGCGTATTCGTATTGAAGATTCACTATCCAACTGGTGTGACACCACTGCCAGTGTTCCTCAAGGCGGCGTCGTGTCCCCTCCTCTTCTTTTTGCAATCTTCATAAACAGTATTTCTAATCTGATTTCTTCTTCTTACCACTTATATACAGATGATCTCCAAATTTATACGCAGGCAAAACTTAAAGATCTCCCCAGTGCTATTGCTATTACCAATATAAATCTCACTCGTACATATATCGGATTGGAGCAGGCAATACGGGTTAAAAGTAAATCCAAATAAGACCCAAGTGATAATCATCGGAAGCCCTTACTTTTTGTCCAGAGTGGAATGGCAGATACTTCCACAAATATTCTTTGATGGAATACACGTTCCATTCAGCGATAAGGTGAAGAACTTGGGAATAACGATGGATAATTGTTTACACTGAATACCTCAAATAGAAGAAATTAGCCGGAATTTTTTTGCATCTTCAGGCTCTATGAGAAGGCTGCGTAATTTTCTGCCGACTGCTACAAATATTGTTCTTGCTCAATCCCTTCTTTTACCCATTCTTGACTATGCTGACTCATGTTACCTTGAACTCACCCAGGAGCAATTTGACAAACTTGAGCGACTTTAAAACTTTTGCATGAGATTTATATTCGGCCTCCGCAAGTTTGATCATATCTCCGAATTTCGTTCCCAGCTAGGGTGGCTTCCAATTTGTCCTCGTCGAAATGTTCACATTATATCTCTTTTATACACTGTGCTGTTTGATCCTTCTTCTCCAACCTATCTCAGAGAACGCTTTAACTTTCTCCATCAGTCGCATGAACGGCCACTGCGGTCATTTGAAAGTCTGAAACTGAAGAAACCACCTCACACTTCAACTTTCTACAGCAAGTCTTTCACAGTCGAAGCTGTTCGGCTGTGGAATGTTTTGCCTGTTTCAATACGACGTGCTCCTACTTTGGCTGTTTTTAAAAGAATAATTAAGGAGCATTTTCTATCACTTTGATAGTTAAAGTTTAATTTATCTCTACTTGTTACTGAACTGGTACTTATATATATATATATATATATATATATTTCTATCTATCTTTATACACAAGTATATATTTTGTATTTAATTGAATGTAATATTTATTTATTTTGTGTCTAATTTACGTATTGAGTTAAAATATACATATGTTTAGACCATTATTTAAGTATTTTTGACAATAATAGGTACACCGCCTACGCCTTCACGTACATCCAAAATATTTTCCACCCAAAGGTTGTCTGGAAGAAATCACTCTCAGCGATAAGATCGCCCATTGTTGCCTATATGTTTGTTTTTTTCCAACTTTGTATTGTCCTTTTTGTTGTTTTTCTTTTGGTGCACAATAAAGCGTATTTATGTTTATTTATGTTTATGTTCTCTATCCCCTATAGTTTAGATTTTCTCCATACGGACCCATACCAACGCGCTTAATTTGTTTGACACTGGCAAGTTAAACAGTATTATAAACCATCTAACCAGCCTGTTGTGATATATTAAAAAATGGAACATTTATCATTCTATTTAAAAAAAAAATTTGGAAATATAGTTCGCGCTATTATTTATTACGACACTAAAAAAGGTTTAGAACCCCAAGAACGTTTTGAAATTTTGGCTACTACTTTTGGGGAGTCTGCTTACTGAGTCTGAAAGCCGAGGAATTACATATGTTGAGCTAGAGCGAGAACTAAGAATTGGATCAACAGCAATGCAAACCATCATTCATGACCACCTTTCTCTTCGTAAGCCTTGTTCGAGATGGCAGCCACATAAATTTACCGATGAGCAGAAAGACCGTCGAGTGGTTTGGTGCCTATTCACATTGATCTGGGTAGGTACGTCAATGCCTATTCATACATAATAGATTAATTCGACGCTGGCAAAAAAAAAACATTTATGATATACTAAACTGACTAAACAGACAAGTTATGCTCTATCAGTGTTCGATATCTACTCCAAAGTAAATTGTGTTTTGGAAATAGTAATATCGGAATGATAAAGGGTTATAATGAGTCTACACCAAATTCCACAATGTCACTCACTCACCTTGCAAATCTCCAGTATGACTCCTCCAGCTGGGGTTGGGTATGAAGATTCTCCAGAATGTGATGAGATGATTGGCACTGATGCTTGGGTTTACGGTATTGATCACGAAAACAGATATCGATGCGCATGGCGCAGGCTTTCGTCGCAGACTAAAGTTTGTCCGCGGAGGGCGCTGATCGCACGCACTCAAAACTACCCGTCAAAAGGATCACTTCAAAGTTTGTGAAAAACAAGGTAGAATTAGGCATATTTATCATACAATCAGTAATATCAGCTTGGTGAAACAAGCGACCGAAGTCAGGAATCCGGCACCTTCTCTAGTACCACGATAATGCCGCGCCGCACACTTCTGTCACATCACTCAACTTTTTTTACACGGAAAATTCGTCTATTGTTCTTTCTATATTCCCCTGACTTAGCACCTTGTGTGTGAAATCAAAGAAAACATAATGGGAAAGAGGTTTGAAAGCAAAGAAGATGCACTGGCTGCTTATAATTTCGAGGTTTCTGATGTCAATGCTACTTTCTGAGTGGTTTGGGCGCATAGAAAAGTGTTAACGTGCTCAGGGTGAATACTTTGAAAACATAAATACTTGTAATAACTAAAGAAAAAATATTATAATTGTTGGGTTTTCAATTTCTTTTGGCGGGTTCACTCACCAACTGTGCTGAAGGCTGTACCAATTGCATAATGTGTGCCTCTCTTCTTAGCTATAGCTTTCTCCATTTCTTGAGCCATCTTTCTCTGAAATTATGAAATTATCCAACATTAGTTACGCTTCTCCACACACCGGTCGCTCGAGTTGTTTACAACTTCTACACCGAAACCTGTTCATATGAATTGTGAAGCGTTTAGATAAAGATGTACTTTGGAGGGCACTGATATCATATTGTCTGACCGATTTTCGGATTTATCAGTCGGTATTTTTGTTTTTTAATATTTAAATATTTTTTTTCAAAATGTTATTAGTTTTTTCTAGATTAGACCACTTTTAAATACTCTTTGAAAGTTAAAAACATTTCTTTGTGATCTTATAAGCTTACCACTATTATTTAAAATGACGATATTTTTTAAAAATAATAATGGACTGTTGGGTTTTCGTATAAAAAATATATAAATTATTTATTATTTTCCATAATCAAAAAAAGTATGCAAAAAAATAACAATTTTTATATATTTTTTTTTAACAATGTACCAAATTGAATATCTTATTTTGTCATACATCCCTAGTCCTATTCCATCCCTATTAATATATTATGTAGAAACGAAAATTTGTTGATTTGTTACCTGCGATATAGAAAACTACTCGATGTATCGACATGAAACTTTCGCTATCTAATAAAAAAGGTCGAGAAGTATGGCCCCGGTTTCGGAATCACGGATAAAATCCGGTCAGCTATTCCCCGCTACTACACCATTAGACACTTCCACCATCGCACTGAGAAGCTCTTACGACTCCACTTTGACTGGCCAATAATTATTTATTATTATATATTTTATTGGTGTTGAAAGGTGTGGCCCCGGTTTCTGGATCGCGGATAAAATCCTGTCAGCCATTCAGACACTTCCACCCTCGAGCTGAGAAAGTCTTGCGGCTCCACTTTGACTGGCCGCTTATTAATAATAATAATTATTATTAGTAAGACGGTACCAAGGCCAATTATTCTTAATAAAAGACTCTGTTAAAATAATGAAGGAAGAAGTGAAAGAAAATTGTGGCAGAATGTTTTCTTATCATTTTATGGCCAACATTTCTTTTGGAAGTTGGTTAGACAAGCCCGCTGAAAAGCAGTGACATCTAGACTGAATGTTATTAGAGATAAAGTTAGATGTGCATTAAATGATGAAAAAAATTGTTGGAACGCTGGAAGAACTATTTTGAAAATGTGTTTGAATGTGAGATGAGATCAGAAATGTCAGAGTTGTCTCTTCAAGACCGTTTCGAAATAGACAACATTAATCAAAGAATAATAAGTATGAAAAAACAATTACATTATTGTATTTTATTTATTACACTTAATGTACATTTACACAACATGAAAAAAAAACATTAAAATATTTTACAGTGTACAAAGGCGCCACTTATTGCTAATAGCAATATCTTCCAAGCAACCTTTAGGTGAAAAAGAAAACAAAGAAAAAAATAAAGAGGAGTACACAAACATACACAAAAATATAACATAAATAATATAATAAATATACTTTTATAAATTCATACATTTACACATATATAATTATAAAAAAGATAATTGTGGATGAAATGTTAATCAAATGAATAAATTATAGATGAGTTAGGGGTGTAGTTCACTAAAGTAGTGCGCTTTTAGTTTAGTTTTAAAGGTAATCAGAGTACGACAGTTTTGAACGGATACAGGTAGACGATTCCATAATCGAGCAGCGTGCACTGAAAAAGAGTCAGAGTAAAAACCAGTTTTTTGTGAAGGTATACATACATTTTTCTGGTTGACAGGGCGTTGCAATCTGCCTCGATTAGAAAAGAAACTTAAACGTTCCCGTAGATAAATGGGTGAAGAAGCATTGTTAAGAACAGTAAAGAGAAGAGAAAGGACATGATGAGTATTTCTACGAAAACGAATCGGGAGCCATTTTAGTTGTGTGCGAAATTCAGAGACATGGTCATATTTGCGAAGGCCGAAGATTAAACAAATGCACAAGTTCTGAAGGCGCTCTAGCTTATTAAATTGGTCTTCAGTAAGGTCCAGGAAGCAAGAATCAGCATAATCAATTATTGGAAGAAGGAAGGATTGTGCTAACATAATTTTGGTTTGAATGGGCAGGACGTTTTGCAAACGTCTGACTGAGTGGAACATTTCAAACATCTTCGTACCAAGAGATTTAATATGAGGAGCCAATGACAGAGTTTTATCGTATATAATACCGAAATTTTAAATTGTGTCAGAGAACGGAATGAGGGTGTTATCAAATATGATATTGTTTCTATCACGAATATTGACCTTAGCAAGCATTCTTACACTCCCGATGACTATAGCTTGAGATTTACTAGGATTGACAAGTAGTCCAAAAGCTTTTCAGGAAATCATCAACGTAGAAGTGGTAGAGAGAAGACAGTTGTTTGGAGAGAATGTTTATAAAAATTGAAAATAACAAAGGAGATAAGACGCCACCTTGCGGAACGCCAGCTGTCAGAGGGCACCAGTTTGAACTGGCATCACTGACCCTTATGCACTGTTGACGGCCGCGAAGGTAAGATTCAAACCAGGAAATAACACCTGGAGAAATGTTAAGAGTGCGTAACGCCCCTAGAAGAAGATCAAAGTCAACTGAGTTCAGCATTACTAAAGTCCAGCAATGTAAGAATTGTGAGTTTTTGATTTTCCATATTGAAACGGATATCACCAGTGACTTTGATTAAGGCAGTTACTGTGCTATAACCTGGACGAAATCCAGACTGAAGTGGATGTAAAAGATTGTTGCGGGAAAGAAACTCAGATAACTAATGGTGAACAATTTTTTCAAGGACTTTGGATAGGAAAGGGAGTATAGAAATAGGTCTGAAGTTTTTGTAGTCCGTTGGGTTACTGGTTTTGTTAAGAGGGATCACATAAGCCTGTTTCCAAATTGAAGGGAAAGTGCTACTCGCCAAGGAGTCATTGAAAAGTTGTGTGAGAGTCGGTAGCAGCACATTAAGGACAGGATTTAGCATCTCCAGACCTATGCCATCGCAACCAACTGATTTTGAGGAAATGGATAGGATGCACTTCTTAACATTCTCAGCTGTGACTAAATAAAGGAGAAGGGCTCATGCTCAGGGCTAGGCAAGTTATTAAGATAAGTAAGAGAAGTGGTTTTGGTGAACATGTCTACCGAAGTTGGTGGAGATGTAAAAAAGCTGTTGAGTCCATCAAGATCTAGAGAATTAGGAGTATTGTCTGGAGACTTGCCTACACCAAGAGTCTTTAGAAACTTCCAAACGTTTGATTTGTTACATTTGTCAATAGTTGAGTGTATGTGGCGCTTTTGAGCATCTCTACACACCCTGTGGCATCTATTTCTGTACTCTTTGAAGAGTCTCAAATTCGCATCAGATGGGTTTTTGGCATGTTGGGTTGTTGACTGAGTGAAACACAGGTTAGCGGTTAATAGTCCGATATATTCTAGTGGCTAAAACCACACCAGAAAACACGTTGATACTACACAATGTCGGGAAGAGAACTGGCGTGGCTACGTGCCTTGCCATAAGTCGTGCGCAATTACTTATTGCTACAATCAGCAATTTCATGACTCCACAGTACATCCCTTTCTACAAAAAAAAATTTTTCAAAATAAAATTTTTAACAAACTAAAAACATCTTTCATTGATTGTACATGAATGTTTCAAAACATACTACACTGATTGTACTCTGATACACTGTTGCAATAGTAATATAATCTGACTCGACATTTAAACAATTGTAAACACAAAGCAAGCTCGTAACATGAAACTGCCTACTGGCTGACGCAATTCTTATTTTGCTGTAATGAAATAAATTTCAATGAAATAAAATTTCAACATTGTATAGTACCTAAATGTAAAGACTATTTTATAATATAAAATTACACAAGATTCTTTAAGAAAACAAAACAAAAAAAAATGAATATAAATCTGAAAAACTCTTTAACACTAACTTCTGTAGAAATTACTCTGAAATTGTATACAAAATTAACAGATAACACTTGAATATCGAAACAGTAAAATAACATAATAACGGTGTTATAATATCAAAAATAGTGCTATAATGGAAAATTTTCAATTTGTTCAACTACACAATTCATAACTGGACTTTACACAGTATAATAATGTGAAAAAAAAAATGCTATCATAAAAAACTTTAAACAATTTATAGAGGAAAAATACAAATACAAAACTGTTACATAACACAAAAAATACATTTCCTGACATCTATCCGAATCCTAAACATTTTATAACTTTTTGGTGATCAATCCAAAAGCTAGAAAAATATCTAGTATACCAATAGTATATCTTTACGTCATGTAAGAAAAAATTCCGGAAATTTCTACTTACATGCTTCATAGTTACACAAATTACAAACATAAATGACATTTCAATACACAATACACAAGAAAACATAAAAAATAAATTTCGCATTGCATCAAGGGTCTACATTTGCATTCTATTACGGAACCCTGTTTATTCGTCTTTGCTTATTTGCTCTAATTCGATGTCACTCAGGTAGCGTTTCCTGCTTAACCTGACTATATATCGACATTATAAATCACTTGAAAACAATAATAAAACACTAAAAAATTACAATCTACAAGAAAAGAAAGAAAAAATATCTAAGTTTCGGAAATCTCTCTAGGATCCCTTTAATGCGGAAAGAAAAATATAACTTGATAGTTTGCAAAAATACTCTCTAGGCCATTTTACGATTCACCGAGGGCTCGGAACTACTTAAAGAGTGTTCAGGTTAAAATATGGCTTGCCCGTATCTATAGTTTCATTTAGCTCGCGGGTTCATATTCGAGTTATAAACTCACGGAACCCTAACATTTCATTTTATAATTTCTACGTTACACATGCTATTGCATTGAGATCTGAGTTGCTTAATCCGCATTCCCCAAATCTAATACCTTTAGCTCTTCTTTAAAACTACTTTCTAGTATGATCACTACTTTGTACTTTAAACAAAAATAACACAATGGTCACTGTTTCGTAAACTTTCAATTTTCTGTTTCAATTTGCCTGCTGACGTAATTCGTCCTATACATGTTGCTGCACCGTATTTTGGAATGCCTGTGGAGCACTCTCCAAAGTTGACGCTCTTAATTCTTTTCTTAACCACTTTCGCATATGATTACTACACTTTGTATATAATACGTACAC
The DNA here is from genome assembly GCA_934047225.1 of Ypsolopha sequella. Lineage (NCBI taxonomy): Eukaryota > Metazoa > Arthropoda > Insecta > Lepidoptera > Ypsolophidae > Ypsolopha > Ypsolopha sequella. The sequence continues at coordinate 21,608,050 of OW203991.1, forward strand.
TGATAAAAAACACAATATGATAACTGTTATTACTATCACAATTCCATAAATCTCCATTTTTTCTTCTAATTTCGAATTACTTGACTCGTTTGCACCATTCTGTGCTATGACAACTTGTTCATTTTTACTTTGCGGTTTACCCATTTTTCGGAATTTTAACCACAAAATATTTACACGACTTTTACAAAAAACTAAATCTTTATCACTGAACCTCACAATATGTACTGTATGCAAAACTAAAAATAATACTCTTTATGTACTTTAATCATTGCTCTAGATAATTTACATATTTGCTTACGAATCTGCAAATCTAACTGGTTTCTTAATCACACGACCGCTGCGTGATGTTCTAATTTCTGGCTGATCACGTGTCTCAAAAGGTACTAACGGACTTTGAACTGAAACGTTTTGATTCTCAATATTTTGACTTGCTAAATCGCTTTCATTTTGAACATCCTCATTTTCAAATAAAGTATACGCTGGTTTCAATCTATCTATAGAAATGTTCGTCTGTCTGTTCGGTAACTGTACTTTAAAAACCTTATTTTCTCTACTTAAAACGCGGTATGGGCCATCATAAGTAGGTGTTAGAGGTTTCTTAACTGCATCATTTCTTATGAAAACGTGTGAACATGACTGTAAGTCCTTATGCACGAAAATCTTTCTGGAATCGCTCGACGTTCGCGATTGCGGCTTTAATTCTCTAATAATTTTGCGTAACTGCTCAACATATGTAAAAGGATCATTGCTCTGCGTACTTACTTCTTGAAAAAATTCACCTGGTAGCTTAATATTGTGTCCGTAAATCATCTCTGCCGAACTTATTCCTGAGTCGCTCCTGCCTGAAGCTCTTAACCCTAGAAGAACTGTAGGTAATTCTTGTATCCAAGATGTACTTGCCTTCAATCTAGCAGTAAGCGCTGCTTTCAGCGTACGATGCCACCTTTCTATGCTGCCGTTGCTTTGTGGATGATATGGAGTGGTTCTAAATTTCTTGATACCTAATAATTTCATTAACTCTGCGAATAACTCACTCTCCATCTGCCTTCCTTGATCTGTTGTCATTCTACTAAAACTTCCGAAACGACAAATCCAACCTTCATACACGGCTCTGGCTACTTTTTCAGCCGTGATTTCTTTTACTGGAATTGCCTCTGCCCATCTGGTATATCTGTCTATGATTGTTACCAAATACCTGTATCCCTCTTCAGTTGTTGGTAGTGGCCCAACGATGTCCATATGGATATGCTCGAATCTGTTGCATGGTGGAAAACTTCCGACTTCTGATACTGTGTGTCTATTTACCTTGCTCCGCTGACATTGTATACAAGATTTTGCCCATTGGCTTACGTCTTTATTCATGCTAGGCCAAAAAAATCTTTGCGCTACCATCTTACGTGTAGTTTTGCTACCTGGATGACTAAAATTATGTATAGAATCAAAAGCTGTTTTCCTAAAAGTTTCAGTCAAAAACGGTCTGGCATTATTAGTACTTATTTCGCAATAAATTAATTTGTCGCTACCTGGTAACCTGAGTTGCTTTAACTGTACATTGCTGTCCTGCTTTGTCAGTAAATTGTGCAAGTGTGTGTCTGTTTCCTGCGCTGTCGCAAGTTCGCTGTAATCTAGTGCTGACGGGCATGTTATTGTTTCAATTCTAGAAAGTGCATCCGCTACGGGATTCAAATTACCTTCCACGTGTTTAATATAAGTTGTAAATTCGCTGATGAACAATAACTGCCTAGTACGTCTTGGGTTCTCTTTGTTACTACCTATCTTTGTAAAAGCAAATGTTAAGGGTTTATGATCTGTAAATATAGTGAACTCTCTACCCTCTAGCATGTTTCTGAAATAAACTACGGCCATGTATATTGCCAATAATTCTCGATCATATGTACTATATTTCTCCTGTGCCGCTGAAAGTTTCTTTGAAAAATAACCCAACGGTTTCCAGTAATTACCAACCTTTTGTTGTAAAACTGCGCCTGCACAATTTGCACTGCAATCTGTCATCAGAGATAATTCCACATTGGCCAACGGATGAGACAGAGTAACGGCGTTTTTAAGACTTACCTTACACTGCTCGAAAGCCTGCGTTGCCTTCTCATTCCATGGAATCTTTGTTTTGTCCTTTTTCTTTGTATTGTGCAAAAACTGATTCAGCTCTGCTTGCTGTACGACTGCCTTTGGTAGATGCGCTCTGTAAAAATTTAACATTCCTAAAAATCGTCTCAGCTGCTCAACTGTTTCCGGTTTTGGGTATTCAGTGATAGCCTTGACTTTGTCCTCCAAAGGACGTATTCCCTCTGTGGAAACTTCATACCCCAGAAAATCTACTTTAGCTTGTCCAAATACGCATTTACTTAAATTTATTGTGATTCCAATCTCGTTAAAACGTTCAAAAAGTTTTCTGAGATGCTGCGTGTGCTGCTCTTCTGTTTCTGATGCTAGAATAACGTCATCAATGTACCCGAAAAGACATGATTTCTCCCCCTTTTCATTCTGTATTACTTCTATACCCTGTAAAACTGTATTATTCATGAATCTTTGGAAAGTTTGAGCAGCATTTCTAAGTCCAAACGTCATACGCGTAAACTCGTATAGCCCAAACGGTGTTATAATCGCTGTTTTCTCTACATCCTCGGGTGCTACTCTGATAAAATGATAGGCTCTATTAATATCTATACGTGTGAAAATTTTTTTACCTGCTAATCCATACGTGAAGTCTTGTAGCCGAGGTACTGGATACCTGTCTGGTTTCGTGATTGCGTTGAGCTGCCTGTAGTCTCCGCATGGCCTGATCTGGCCATCCTTCTTCGGCACGACGTGTAGAGGACTCGCCCAAGCACTTTTTGATGGTCTACATATACCTATTTCTTGCATGAACCTAAATTCGTCCCTGACCTTATTAAACCTATCTGGGGGCAAAGGTCGTGCTTTAGCATGAACCGGTGGTCCGGTTGTCTCTATGTGATGAAAAACTGAATGCGACGGTATTTCTTTAAAAGACACAGGTTTCGTAATTTCGGAAAATTCTTCTAATAATTCGCGATATGGATGTTCATCCTGAATGCTACTTATTGAAGAAGGACCTTCATAAACAACTATCGTACCATCTGTACGTAAATTAGTCACCAAATCAATTAATTTCCTATTATACAAGTCTATAAGTAACTTATGAGTTCTTAAAAAGTCTGCTCCGAGTATGGGCTTTGGTACATCACACACTATAAATGTCCACTTGAATGCACGCCTTAAACCTAAATTTAGCTCCATTGTAGTCACACCATATGTCTTAATTTCTGTATTGTTCGCTGCGTATAATTTATATGTGCACTCACGACGATCTTGCGGTTTAACACAACTAACCGGTAAAGTACTTACGTTTGCACCGCTATCGATTAAAAAACGTAGTTTACTATTCCAATCCGTAACACTTAACCGATGATTGTCTGTCACTGCAATGCAATTGTTAACCGCACCCAACTGCATCGTTTCTAATTTTCATGAACCGTATTGCTGCGACTGCTGTCCCTGTGCTTGCCGCTGTTGATTCTGCGACTGCTGCTGTGCACCCCAATTACAAGGCGTTTCACATCTGTTCGCTCTATTTCCGAATTTGTAATGATATCTGCATAGCCAATCCGGATGATTAGGGTTTCTTCTGGGCCCGTTTGATCTAGACCTATTTCTGCTCCGATTTCTTCTATCACCACGGTAACCGTAGCTCCTATCTCTGCTGCGTCCGCGAATTTCACTAACTTCTCCTTTTAGCTCTTTAAGCTGCAACGTCAACGCCATCATCTGCGCCATCAGCTCCGGAAATGGTGAGGAAGTCGCTGCGGCCGCCGCTGTCACTTCCGCCACATCTCCTGTCCTAATGTTCTCAACTATCTTGTCTGCCATAGTTGCCAAATTCTCCAGGCTTGTCTCTTGGCTCACAGCTAAAACTGCTCTAACTGCCGACGGTAAACGTCCAATCCACAATTTCTTCAGGGAAGCCTCTGATGTTCCCGAGTTCCTTGCCAACTCTGCCATCCGCCTAAGAAGCTGAGATGGCTTCTGTGTGCCCAACTGGATTTCACTCACCAGCTTGCTGAACTGGACTTCTTCACTTTCTTCAAAAACTTTCAAAAGCCTATTTTTCAACGTCTCGTATTTGTTATTTTCCGGCGGTGTACTGATTAGGTCGCTGACTGACCTGAGTGCGTCCCTGCCGAGTTTGGAAACGGCTACATTAAACATTTCCGCGTCACCCTTTTTCTGCGGAACCATGATTGTCTCGAACTGTGCGAACCATAATCGCGGTAAATCCGACCAAAACTCTGGTAACTTGGTCTGCAAACTGATCGAAGCTAATTCGCTTGTCGCTTGTTCCATGGCTGCCTCTGTTTCTTTTTGCACCTCGCTTGATACCACTGAGGTTTGCTCTACTTTAGTTGGTCCGCCTGCCGGTTGAACAACACCCTGTTGTCCGCTGAGCGTCCGCCCAACTTGTCCGTACATTCCCAGAATGGAGAGAAATGGTAGACAATACGGGACATTTGCCGCCACTACTTGCCCAAAAAATTGCGTCTGAATACGACACCGGCTGCGACGAAAACCGGTGAGGACCGTATAATACCCCCCTGGGTCCGGCCCTGCCCAAGGTGTGCCGTCTAAATTCTCGCCGAGGCCGACACTTCTCGACGAGGAGTTCCCTTCCCGCTGCCCGTGTCCCGTCGGTTCACCTCACAAACACTACACCCCAACAGCCATCAAACGCACTGCCCAAAAATCGACGTTCGGGGTCACCACTTTGGCATGTTGGGTTGTTGACTGAGTGAAACACAGGTTAGCGGTTAATAGTCCGATATATTCTAGTGGCTAAAACCACACCAGAAAACACGTTGATACTACACAATGTCGGGAAGAGAACTGGCGTGGCTACGTGCCTTGCCATAAGTCGTGCGCAATTACTTATTGCTACAATCAGCAATTTCATGACTCCACAGGTTCTTCTGATAATGCATGCTGGCATGATCTCGCAATGTCTGGAGCCTTATAATTTTAGGAGTAAGCCACGGAGCACGTGGATGTTTTCCGGTCACAGGTCTAAGTGGAGCATGTGTATCAAACAGTGCAACTATCATTTTATTAAAAGTCTCTACTTTCTCACTAGGATCACATATTTCGTTCAGTGAAGCCCAGTTGACGTTGTTAGCATCCCTTGACAAAGATTCCCTGTCCATCGCACCGTAATTACGAAGCAGAAGAGAGCGCTTTACATGTTTAGGGGGCCGGACCTTATATGAAAGATAGATTAAATGATAAAAGGAGAAGCCAGCTGCAGTGAACTGACCATGTGATGCCACATGATCAGTTGACGACGTTATAATTAAATCAAGGAGTGATGGTGTGCAGTGAGGTTGAAAATGAGTAGCACTAAGCGGCAAAATGTTCAAATAGGAAAGTAACAAGAGACGGCAGCTTACATGATCGACTATCTTACTTTAAAAGGCAAGTGTTAAAATCACCCAATATAATGGTATGTTCATATAAAGGACAAAGCCCCTCTAAGAGGGTTTCTAAAGAAGAAAAGTAATCAATGCGAAGAAAAGGGCTATAAAACACGGCTAAAAGAATTTTTCTATGATTAAGAGTAATTTCAATGAAAAGATGCTCAGCTGACTCTGAATATTCTGATTGGCTTTTTGTAATAATTCTGTGCGGTAAATGGGTTCGGAGATAAATAGCTACTCCACCATCCCCAGAACCTGTGCGATCATTACGAATGAGAATAAAGCCGGGAAGAGAAACAAGTGTAGAGGGGAGAGAGGGTTTGAGAAGAGATTCTGATACAAGAACACCATGAATATTTTGGTAATTATCAAAAGAAGATAGAAGATCAGAGTAATGAGAATGAAGACTTTGCGCATTAATGTGGACAACATTGAAATTTTTCGCGAGTGGCGAAGAGTTGGTCATGAAGAGACGTAGCTACCGTATCCTTGTCACTGAAGAACTCATCTGAACCACCTGAACAAGAAAAAAAGTCATCTTCAAAATTATTCATTCAAATAAAAAAAAAAATATATATATATATATTATAAATACAAATAAAATAAAACTTGAGATAGAACTATTACTTTAACCCGCCAGTTGCACAGAAACAGTATGGTACTAGCATACAAAAATTGAAAAATTAAAGTTAAGATACGTGTCTAAATTTTTTTAAATTATTAATGTTTCAAAGTGCGACTTGCCAAATATATACGTAGCTGTTTATAAGACGATAGAACATATCCTAAAAATTTGACATTTGATTTGCTTGCTTGAAAGTTCAGATCAGAAAATAAACATGTTGTAAAGTAGCACGACCGGCGGGTACCCGGTCTTTTCCACCGGTCATGCCGCTTAACAAATAAAGTTAAAAAGTGACCTAATTGTAACCTAACAGTTGGAAAAAGGTTCTGAAGAAAACTTCGAGGTACTTTACAATTAAGTGTATTTAACTTTATCAAAAAAATGTATAATTTCACAAGACTGAAGATGTAACTGACAATATTACATTGTTACAAAATTTTGGCCAAGACCTTATTAAACTCTTAGAACCTCAAATAGTTGTGTTAGTTACCGCCTTAACATCAGGGAGCAATATTACATTCGGCATAAATTCTGCCAAGACATTACTAAAACTTTTAGAACATCAAATAGTTGTGACAGGTACCGCCTTAACAACAGGTAGCAATATTACATTCGGCATAAATTCTGCCAAGACGTTACTAAAACTTTTAGAACATCTAATAGTTGTGTCAGGTACCGCCTTAACAACACGTAACAATATTACATTGAATCCTGTGAATCTACATAAAAAACTTTAAGAGAAAGAAACTTGAAGAAAAACAAGGAAAATAATTTCCACACAAAATCTAGCTCAGTGGAGCCGTGAATCCAACTAAATAATACTTGTCGAACATTCTCTTTTGACTAAATCGTCTGGTACACCATTCAGTTCTACCAGGAAAATTACGGTACTATTAAATTTTACATTTTAGGTTATTCAATGAAACAGGAAGAAGAATTTACACTTGGTTTAAAAAAATCATAAATCTAAGTGTCCTGGAACATCCCGTCCAAGCCACCTTTTATTATGTGAGGTTAAAAATAAAACCTACGACACATACTTGAAATACGCCAACATTTTCTACGAGAAATGGCACGCCGACCGCTGACCAACCTCAAGGTCAATGATCTTCAACCTCGCTAACAAAGGGACTGCTTGACCGTGAACACCACGCGGCAGTCATTTCTCAGCCAGCTGGACAAAAATTCACGGAAACAGCAAAACACCCTGGAATTAGAAGAAAATAAAACACATATTAAAACCTTTACTACACGGAACGATGAGAACAGAATTCCGGTGACTCAAAATACAAAGAAATGCAATACGTACCATGATCTGACAATAGACCAGATCTCCCACCAACCCGGCCAAAAAAAATCTCCTTTTGAACTTTACAATCACATCCAAAAATCCTTCTGAAATAGAAAATAATATTACGGAAACCATTCCACGCCAAATAAACACACCAATTAAAACTCGAAACAAACCTTCTTTTATCTTTAAATCACTCCTGTTGGCAAATCCGCCATTTTCCAAACAAGGAACCAAAAAGAAAGGTAAAAAAAATGACACGACTTGACAGCCAAAAGACTGACCGAGAAATGCCCGGAAACCGACTCCTCTCGCACCAGACAAGCGAACGAACTTCATGTCAGCGAACAGAGGGTAAAACCGAAATTTACCGACAAGCAAACAACGACGCGAAAACTTTGAGATAACCGCACCTTACAAAATTTGCTATGCTACAATGTACAGACATTGAAAGGTATCAAAGCTGGGAAAGTGGCTGGGTATGATAGAGTGTCAATGGAGATGCTATGAGAAGGAGATGGCGTGGTGTCTAGTTTGCTCTATTGGCTCTGATAATATATGCTTGACGAGCGGTTTTATTAGAGTTGACTGGTGTCGGGTGCAAAACTGTCATCGTCCCGCTATATAAAAAAAGGTTCACAGCAAGAATGTAAAAGCTACTGTGGTATAAATCTTCTTAGTATCGACCGATTCTCCAATTTAACAAGCACATCACCAACAACATGTATACAAATAACGAGTTTTTCGTTAGAATAAAAAGATGTAGCATAAAAAAAAATGATTTCTTCGGTGGTTTAGATATAAATAGGCCCGTGCGTAGGCATTCTGCACTCTCTGTATGGCACGTTCCATTTTGACGAAAAGCCTGGGTCCGTAAACAACGTCACAAAAATAAAACAAAGACAGCACCACTCTCTCCGTTAACAAGATTCTGACTTTCTCCGTGAGGTAATTCCGGGTACCATACAAAACATTCAACCTGTAAAAGGCATATTCTTGTGCCTACATATATGGGATATACAGGTTGGAAAAAATTTAAGGGCCCTGGAGGGGAACTACCTTAAATCCTTTAGTTAGCTCATTTTACTGAAAGGAAACATTCCTTTGTTTTTTAAAAGAAACAAAACTGCATTCAAAGTTATTCTGAAATTCGCTTGTCTCATCCGGGAATCGAACCTACTAAAAATTAAAAAAATAAACCCTCGATATTGTATTATACGAATCGGTAGGATTATTGTTCAGGATGAAATTTGTGTAATAAACATTTGGTCTAACACTCATCTGTTGTACGAGATACCCATGAAATTAAATATTTATTACAAGTTCTTTATTAACAATACCTCGTACTGTTCACTTGTATCAAGTAAATGACACGTTATAATTTTCTTATCTCTCTTACATCCAAAGACACCGTATGAAGTACAAGCTTGCTAATGTTATTTATCTTAAGTACCTTGTTGAAGACTTCAATAAGAAAATCGTTAAATGGTAATAATAAATCTATGCACAAGGCGTACTAACGAAAAGTTTAAAAAGGGAACGTATTTTTTTTGCAACGCGGAGCAACAAATTTGAAGTTCAAACGATAACTTCCAACATTTTTAAAATCGATAAAAGTCTTTGTTCGAATTTCAAATTTTATTTTGTTTTGCTTTCATTCCGTGCTGTCATTGTGTAATAATGGCGTATCATTATTACTTAACAAGTGACACCAGTACTAGGTTTTGTTAATAAAGAACTTGTAATAAATATTCAATTTCATGGGTATCTCGTACAACAGATGAGTGTTAGACTAAATGTTTATTAGACAAACTTTATCCTGAACAATAATTCTACCGATTCGTATACTAAAATAGCGAGGGTTTATTTTTACAATTTTTAGTTCAGTTCCCGGGTGAGACAAGCAAATTTTAGAAGATCTTTGGATGCAGTTTTGTTTCTTTTAAAAAATAAGGGAATGTTTCCTCACCGTAAAATGAGCTAACTAAAGGTTTTAAGGTAGTTACCCTCCAGGGCCTTTGAATTTTGTACAGCCTGTATAGTGCATGATTAAAATTAGAGTGACGAAAAAAATATATTTAAGTGGAAGGTATAGCTCGAACAAGCCGCCCTAGATGGACGAATGCTGACCAAATCATTAAAAGTTCTTTGTACTACAAAAACCCCATACAATCAAATCATTTTAGGACCCAAATACAAATACTAAGCGGGCGAACTTTGCTTTTTGTATTTTCTTGATTTTTGTCAAGAAGGTCATGTAAGAATCATCCTACCATGGAGCCGACTTATACTAATAGAATATCGAACAGTTTTCTAGGGAAAACCTTTGAAAAATACAAATACTACGTGGGCTTCGACAAAGACACAAATAGGGTAAGATCAAGCACCAGAATATACCATTGTCTCGAAATCACTTGGCTAGGAGATTATGTCTGAGACCAAGAGAATAGTTGCAGTCACAAATGTAGCTTGGCCTTTTTTCCTGCCGAAAACCGATGTTAAATGTAAAAAAAAGGCGAGTTGTGTAAAACTATTTTCAAGACAATCATAATCACTCCAAATCAGTGGATTAGGTCAAATACGTTCGTACAACTAAATCAACACGGACGAAGCCGCAGAGCAAAGGATAGTAAAAAATAATTTTGATGAGAACCAGAAACATTCGATTAGTTTCAATACGTGCTATAATATTATGAGTCTCAAAAATATTGACACAGTTGGTCCTTCTGTGGTGGCCCGGTCAAGTTTTATCCATATATTTCTTTTGTCACTCTTCTTTCATTAACTTACTATCAAACGCCCTACGCAGGCTCTAAAAACCTCTCTTAGCGGATGTCTATGTCATAAAAGAAACCTGCAGTACAAATTTGATAATCCTAGCTACAGCGACTCAGAGAATTATTTTTTATTGCTTAGATGATTGTTTTATCTTATTGGTTAAAATTGTACAAAAGCATGAGCTAGAACAGCAGGCGTCTTCCACAATTGATATACAAAAATTTATATTCCATTTACCTAGCTAGACAGTCTAGACACATAATAAAGACATTTGAACTAACCACTTCCTTGTAGTTTTCCATACCCTTCTTGCTATATGCGTAAGGATAAATCATGAATGGTCCATAGGAGTGGAACGCCAGGAAGTATTCCACGTCCTGACTTATCCCTCGTATAAATTCTGCCCAAGCCCATGATTCAATTTCGGAAAATGCTTTTGGGCCACAGAAATTTTCATCTCCTTCCTCGTTACTGACACCGACGGCTGTAAAAAAATCGGTGGACCGAAAAATATTAAAATAAATGTTGATTATAGGTCATAAATAGACAATTACTGGAAAACTATAGAGAATAAAAAGAAACTAACACAGAATGAGAAATATAAATAAAAGTTAAATAGATAATGTAAAATAAAATTTTAACAAATAATTTTTTGAATACAATGTGGTTTCAAATTTAGGGATTTAAGTGCTGATTATAAAAATTTGTAATTTGGCTATGTTTACGTGCATTTATTTCGAGAAATCCTTGAAAAAACACAAAAAGTCTAAGTCCACCCCTTATCTCGAAAACTGGATAACCGAAAAATATGAAAGCTTCATGGTAATATGTGCTGTGGTAAAGATTATATGAAAAATATAGCGATTGACAAATTCACAAAGACAAAATGACAATATTAAATTTTCTGTCCCTAAATACTGTCGAATTACGGAACCCTAGGTACGCGAGTCTGATTCGCACCTAACCGGTTTTTTATTTTGTTATTCCTATTTAACAAGAATTAACTTATCATAAATTATAACTAATAAAAAATGATGTACGATTAATAAACGTAATAATATTAAAGGTGACCAAAAAGGTATAACAAAAAATTCAAAAAAAAATAGAATAAAATTAATATTTAAGGGGGCTCCCATACCAAAGACATATTTTTTTTTCCATTTTTATAGACAATGGTACGGAACCCTTCGTGTGCGAGTCGGACTCGCACTTGGCCGGTATTTTACTTACTTCCAAAGGCAATTCCAAAGTTTCTGTTCAAATCTACTCCATAGTCATTCACATCTTTGCCGTATGGTTGTCGATTTTTCCGCCACAAGCGATCCTTAAATGAACATTAGGTAGTGGAATGAATGAATGAATGAATAAACACTTTCCCTGCGGTCCGAAATATAATTACAATGGATCATAAGCAATTCACTTCATACTTTCGTAATCGATTTTAGCGATGTAATTCTATTTCGGAACGCAGGGTTTATTGCACACAAATAAGAAGACAAGATACACACAAAGAACAAATAGAAGGCAAGGGCGGACTTATTCCTTAAAGAAATTTCTTCCAGTCAACCTTGGGAAAACAAAAAACATTGTTGCCTTGGAAATTAAACTTAATCAGTGCATAACATTATGTATAAGTTATTTTAAACCTATAATTAAACATAAAAATTTAATCATTTTTAGTAAGCTATGGTAGGTAAGTTAAGTTGGGGATGCGTTTTTAGCAAAGTTGTTTTTTTTAAGCATTATCTTGTAAACGATTCTGCACAACAACTTAATAGCGTGTTTATAGTTATAAATGCTAAAATAAAACGTTCAGCATAAAATAAGTCAACTTTGCTAGAAAAGCCTAATTAAAGGGCTCCATAATGCTAAACATCAGTTTTGCATTGGTTTCAATTCCATCAATGTAGATGGTGAAAATAAAAATAAAATATGGCGTGTTTTTTGACTCTAGACGATTATTAATTACACTTTATAAATAAATATACTTTCAATCTTCTTTTACATTTAACAATTTAAGAAAAGCATGAATTTTACGAAAAAAGCAATTCAGTTTCCATATTTCAAAACCGGCTGAAACAAAACCAACACACGCAGATACTAAATAGAAAAAAACATCTTTATTACATGAAGAAATTATAATTAATATCCTAATGTAGCCGCGATTTCAAAATAACTGAAGTTTTGCGTGCGTGGCATCTGATTAGAGCAGGATAGACAGTTTAAAAACAAAAGCGTTAGAGCAGGACTGAATTTTAGCAATTTTGGGTAATGTAATTATGATATTTTAGGCTGAGTCCTTTTATGTTTAAGTCGAATTAAAAATAGTGAAATTTGTGTAAAAACTTAACAACAAACCCCTTAAATGCGTCAAGTTTAGGTTTTTTTACCAAAAGTGTAGCTGAATGTGCTGTTGTTGTTACGACCGAAACATCTAAAATGTTATCTAGTTTAATAATAACCAAAAATAATGTTTGAAAACGTCCACAGTCTTGCTAAAATCATGGTTCTCCTGAAACAAGTTTTCAATTTTGCGCTCGCAACAAAATCGGCACGATTGTATTGTCCTCACAAGATTCACGAAGCGTGCACCTTATAGCGAAATAAAACAGCATAATATTTGACCACGCCCACAATTTAGTTGGTGACGATATGATGTCTGTTCTTAACAATAAACTATTGTTGCCAAAAGCCATATTTATTTAATACTTTGAGTCAAAAATAACAATCATAAGTTTTGCGTTAAATTTTGAGGATTAAATAAAATTTCTGACAGCGAGCTTATCTAATACTAATGAGTTTTTCAGAACTTATGTGCTAAAAGGTAAACTTTACTACAGGATTTAAATTATTGTGCCATCATATTATTATAATCTTTTATTTATTTACCAAGTAAAGACATTCTTCACCTTGATTTTTTTCTCCACTTCCGTATAATCATAATGCTTTATAGCAAAAGTTTAATACTTATCGCATAAGTTCCGAAAAACTTATTGGTGCATTGTCTCGGCGTCAGCAATCTTAACTGATTCTTAAAAAATTTAAAGTTTTTTCTGCCAACCAAACCATAGGTTCAATCTATCACTAGAAAGTAAAGCAAAGTTAAAAAGATAATGTGGTCTGGACCAAAAAACGGCAATTCCCATAGCTTATTTCAAAAAGTTTTTTTTTTCACAAAGCTATACTTAAATTTAGGACACAGTTTTAATTATTTTTGTATATAAATCAACCATTCCTTTTTTATGATTTTTTAAAGAATTGTCCGATATGAGGTTTTTTAGACCACAAGTTCTAAAATACGGCTTATTAAACCAAGATCTCGAAATGGTTTTCGTATCAACACACTTTTACGTAATTTAATCTCAGCGAATTATGACTTTCTTTTGTTATTTAATTTTATAATGTGACTTTGATGGCGAGAAACTCATACTAGAGAATTTATGATAGAAGACAGTTTTTCCTCAAATGATTGACTTGGGCTTTGACTAGCATGTGTTATAAAATTACTGCCTAAAATACCCACTAAGCCTTATTTATGATGACTCAAAGTCTCCAGTTTAAGTGTGATTGTATCTTTAAACTTACTTTTTTATGCGAGTATTCATAGCCATCTGGATTCAAGACCGGTATTATATACCATTCGTATGTCTGTGCTATGATCTTCAGTTCTTTATCCTTAGATTTGCTTGCGCTTAACAATTTATGTATGATATACGTCACAAAAGCTGGAGAAATCCACTCCCTGGCATGGATGCCACCTTCAACAATGACCTGGAATAAATATGGAATTTTTCTTAAGTTTTAACTTTCGTTTCTAGAAGTTAGGATTTAAAGAGCAAATTAATTTTTTCCTACCACTCCCCATTTTAATCAATAACAAACCTTAGATCTAGGACGGGCACCTTTCAAACGAATTTTTACCACCTTTAAAGGTTTATTTTCATAGGTTTTACCGATTTCTATAATCTCCATTTCCTTCGGATGAATCTGTTGTAGATCATTTAGCCAGTCGTAAATATCGTTCAGTCTATAATATTTTTTCCAATCAAACGTTTCCATTCTTCTTCGAACAAAAGGCTGGTATGTTGATATTTGGGCGTCAAATGCACTAGAATTTTTTCATTTAGTATCATTAAAACTTTAAATATGTAACTGTGCAGTCTAAATAGTGTAACTAAGCTGAGCAAAAACACTTTGATCCTTAGACTCACAGATAAGTGATTGTATAAATTATGAGATGGGGAATACTTTATTCTCTAGACTCACAAATAATTGATAGTATAGATTATGAGATACGAAATATATTATTCCTTAGACTCACAGGTAAGTGATAGTATAAATTATGAGATGAGGAAAACCATATTCTTTAGACTCAAAGAAAAGTGATAGTAGGTATAGATTATGAGATGGGGAATACTTCATTCCTTAGATTCACAGGTAAGTGATAGTATAGATTATGAAATGGGGAATACTTTATATAAACACAATATAACTTGAAATATATTTCGGCCCTTAGTGGGCCATCATCAGTCAAGATACTCGTATAATCACTTTTGGTGAAAATTTAAGGTAATTGTATATTTTTTATCGTAATGCTATACTATCGTATATACTTTTATACCATAAATGGATTTGTGGGTTTTTATTTTCAGTCCGTAAACTGACAATGTTGTCTATATATCATCCACTCTATCGTTGGATTTCCTTAATCCACAACTGCACAAAACAACTTTTGATGTTTCTTCAGACATTTTTCAGATACGTTTCGTAAAGAAATTATCTAAAGCACGCAACCCATACCTCTTCTTATAGCCGCTTGTGTTTTATTCATCATCCTAGTAATTAGAACCTTTGCATACAACTTTCCAAAGATACTAAAAATACTTAGGTTTTCTATAAAAAACCTTATTTTGCAAAAAATTATTCCTATATATAGACTATGGAAAAACCTCTGCACATCTTCTATAATTATAGTCGTAGCCAAATAGACGCCATATTTTTGAACTTCCAAGAGAAATGGTTGTTGATCTTTAGGACTTATAACGAAGTCCACTGTATTATTAACACTTCCGGGTTCCTTCCAATAGTTTATCTGGAAAAATAAAATAAATAATAGGTCTTTACATATCAAAATTATCGTTTTCTATAGAAAATTTGAAGAAATCTCAACTTACAGTACTAACATTTTTGCATTTTTTTTAGGAATGACAAATCAAAATTATGTAATTTTTTTTGTGTATGAATGAAACATCATTAAGCTAACAGCAAAATTAATTAAATTTTTTAAAGTGCCAGCTGTAAAACATTAGTACGAATCTTATCATAGAGATGGATGGCATTTAGGGTGAACTGTTTTTGTACATTTAATTTTGGTTATCGAACTGACAATAAAAAAGAATTAATACGTTTTACGTCTGAAAAACCCTGAAACTAAATTTCAAACAAAAAACAAATAATGAAAATAGCTATTGGATTACAAGAATTATCAACTCATGAATCTGTAAGAAAATTTCGGCAATTTCATATGTAAAGATATATTATGTCGCTAGACAAAATATTGTCTAATTATTTTGTGTAAATACGGTTACATGTACCTACCGGGTGGATAGATTGTTATCTTCAAACGAAAACACATGTTCTGAACATTACTTATCATACTGAGTAACTTATCCTTAGAAAAAAATGCTCTTGTCCATACAAAATTGTATTTAAAGTTAGTATGGAGAGACAATTTTTTTTTCATTTGCATGGTATACTGCTTCGGAAAGTTTGTTGGTTAAATGAAAAGATACCTGGCTATTTACAACCGGTATAAACCGGAGGTAAATAAATGGGTATCTTTAACTGAAACAACATAGTCAATAAGCATACTGAACTTTCGAAGTGAATGGATTTGTCAGTTGGGCTGAGACATGTGTAGCTGTTTCAGCCGTATTTGGAGTGCAGGTAGCGGCACGGTTTTTGACGTATGACCTTGACTGCGCTAGTCATTTTTTCTCTGATGCAGTTATTAATTTTGTGCGCGAATGAACACATGCGCTAGTCTCCCACTATTTTCACTGAGAGGTCAAAAATCGTGCCGCAACCTGTATCAGTGGTTGTATTCAAATCAAATCAAATCAAATTTATTTAATTCAGATCAAAGATCCATATAAAACATGTTAGTACTCGTAAGTATTGGTTGTATTAAAAAAAAAACGATCTGGAAAGTTACTATATATAATTGCATTAATAAACAATTACAGTATTTTAATTATTAAAATCTTACCTTGCACCTGGTAGTATTCGATCTTAATTTAAATTTTACACATTGAACTTTATATATTTACATTGAATAATAAATAATGTACAATAGGTAAAATTAGTACCGAAGTTATTCATAACACACCATTTACGTGCTATAACATATTTTACATATGAATACGAGTATTAAATATAACTAACTCTAAAATAAGAAACTTTTTATTTGTACACTCATTTTCATATACACTTTTACTCACCCATTCACTCTTTCTCACACATCATATAAATATAGGCAACATTTTACAAAATTTTTCTACATCTACTTTTTGTCTTGGTTTTACGATTTTTATTTTATTTTTCTTATTACTAAGTTTAAAGTTACATATAATATTATCTATCTGTTACCTATGGAAGAGCGGAGCGTCCTATTACAGGTATATCTTACCCAATCACATGTACATATATGTCCAAGTTTTGAAATAAATAATTAGAACATAAATAAAATAGAAGTTCATCTAAATATCCCGTCCTTAATATGAAGTATTTAAGTATTAATACGTATTTATTTATTTACGTTTATTTTATTTATTTTAATTTTTGTATGTGTATGTATTTTTTATGAAAAATATAAAATATATATTAGATTATTATGTTAATTAATATTACATTTTGGTTAAAATTGGCACGTTGCTTTTTTATTAGCATTAACGCTACCCTTTTTATCGTTAATATCTTTTTCATTCCACCCAAAGGTTGCCAGGAAGACATAAGCAATAAGTGCCGCCTTTGTATACAATGTCTGTCTTTTATGTGAAAACGTGTTGTAAATTATGTTTGTAAAGGTAAAAAAAGTGTTATAAATAAAAAAAAAATTTGTTGTATTTCAGCTTGGGGAGACTTCATTCATGCACCCCAAATAGAAAATGTTAAATGCTTCGCATCAACAGTCCCATTTTAAAATTGTAGAAACACAAATGAAACTTACCTCATAATATTTTCCTAACTTGCCAAGAAAACTGACCTGCTGCTTTGAAATAGGAGTAGCACGATATAATGTAAAATTTGTATATTTCTTAGCGTCACAAATAATAGCAAACGAGAATAAAAAAATGAGTTTGGATATATTGAATTTCATTTTTATAAATTTAGTTTGATTCCATCATAAAAATGGGATAATGCCGCACGGCCCTCTAGTGATTGGTTTATTTTGAATTGACATACAAAATTGACAATTGGTTAGCTTTTTTGGGTAAATTAGGTGCAACACGAGTGGTTGCTTTACTTGCTATGAAGTGGAGTGGAGCGAAGCAAGCCGCATCTGTAGTTATTCATAAAATTTGAAGGGTGTGTGTGGCCACTTTTACTCACCCTCTGATCACCCTCTTCCCAATAATTTGTGCGGCAATATATATATGAAAACCTGTCTTTTATTTCTTTAGTTCAAACGACGCCAGTAATACTTTCACATATAAAGTACTTTATATACTCCTATATAGTACCTACAATAAGGTAATTGCAACATCAAAAGCAGTTTTAAAACTACCTATTATTTATCCGATGTTATAACATTATAACACCGCGATTCTACGCTGCGAGTGGCCCAATTCATTATATAACACCACTAGAGAGCAAATCAACAACAACTTTATCCTGATTCATCCCTTTAATTAGATTGATATCTTGTTTTAATTTTTTTACTAACCAGTAGTAGAAACGATAGTTTTTCGATAGAATTTTCATTAGTGCAAGATCTCGCTAATACAGAGATCTTGCGAGATTGATTTTTCTTAATCTTGCAGAAACCGAGATTGACATTTAGGTGCAAGGTTGCATTCCCTAAGTGGGACACTCGTGCAAAACTATTACAAAACTAACTTCGTTCGTTTTAACTTTGTTCGTTTCGTAAAAAAGCTCTCGTGTCCTAATGTCTCAAATTATGTTACAGTTGCACAAAATACTATTGTCATATTGATCGCAGAGAAAAGGTTAACAAGAACTATAAATTTGGATATAATAATGATTATTACCTAGCTTTAGCTTGACACTTATTACTTATTCTATCTGAGTAACCTAAGCAGTTTGACATACCAAATGTTTTTTAAATTTTATACAATTTGATCTAATGTGATTTGCTTCTAGGAAAAATATATTTCAAAACGCTAACCCGTTCTCCTCGTAAGATCAAACTCTTTTATACCCCCCCTAGCTCTCACAATAACTAGTAATTCTTTCCTTATACGCAGCTTTGACTTTTATTAAAAGAATCTTTCACATATTGATCTCTTAAGCAACCTTTAAATCAAAATTAAGACAATTAGATAATAAATAATTACTAGTGCCATTTAGGTATATATTTTCCGTATTGTTTTCTTATTTTCTTATTTACGTGCTACAACGTTTCGCTATATGTAATTATCAAATTATTACTTAACGGGACACCTGACGCTAGAACATCAACAACACCAGGTTTTCAAGGGTTCATTGAAAGAAACTAGGTCTATCTTCATAATGAAGAAAATATATTTGATTTATCGATCTCCTACCTAGGGATTCCACCTATAAACAATCTATTAAGATTGATACTTTTGTCAAAAAAAATGTTTTCCACCCTCTTTTATTTTGTTTTCAAACGTTCGTTTCGAAAACGCGGTTAAGAGATCAACTTGTTTTTTTTTTATAAAATAGGCAATAGAAATGTGAAGGGGTCTTACCTTAATCCAATATTTATTTCCCTACAAAATATTTCAGTATTAGCTGAAAACGCACCAATTTGTTGTTTCGCTGCGTGAACACTAGTATTACGCGTCCTAGTAAAAGAGGCCAAAGAGCCAACATATAATCCTCTTTGAAAAGCAAATAAGGTCTTTGCCATTTGATTTATTGTGCAGGAAAGGTAATAAAAAAGTTGCTAGGGTATGCCATCCTCTAGTAAATCTTGCAAGTATAGGTCAGTAACTGTTTAGTTTAACAATTAGTAATTATTTAGGTTAACACTTTACAACAGGCTAAGCTTTCCCAAGGAAACGTACCAGTGCAATATTTTTTTTCCATAATAACTTTAAAAACCAACTGCAAATGTTGTATGTGCATGTGTTCTTTTTTTTCATTTGCTTTGTTATGTTTTTTTGTAAATTTGTTTAATGTGAACAGTAGAGTAGAGTATGTGATTTTATTAAAAGATAACGTGTGTTTTTACTTTATATAGCCTATAGGCTAGCCCATCCGCGGAAAAGGTTCTAATTCCATGTTTGTAGTCATCAATTTCAACAAAATGATGTTGATTTTATGCTGCAAAATGCAGTTATTGTCTTCTTGACTCAGCAAATCCAAAGCTTTATCTTTTTTGTTAAGTAATTTAAGTGTCGTTAATGCCCTGCATCTGAAATATGCGCTACCGCTTGATCTCCCAAATCTTGCGAGATCTCGCACTGATCACGGTATTTCGAGATCTCGGTATACAGAGATTGCATTCCCTAGTCCCAATGTCTCATTACGTTCAGCTGCTGACAATACTTTATCTGCAACCATTAAAAATATCGTCTTTATTTATAATATTTTCATTTAACGATTTCCCGAAAAATAAGAAGAACCCTCGTTCATGAACCTCGGGCGCGTCGTTACGGTTATGCTGCCTTGAAGGCCAATCAGGATAAAGTTGTTGTTGATTTGCTCTCTAGCGTTGTTATATAATAAATTGGGCCACTCGCAGCCATATTACATT
Source organism: Ypsolopha sequella (assembly GCA_934047225.1). NCBI lineage: Eukaryota > Metazoa > Arthropoda > Insecta > Lepidoptera > Ypsolophidae > Ypsolopha > Ypsolopha sequella. Next base: position 21,628,209 of record OW203991.1, read on the forward strand.
ATAACACCGCGATTCTACGATAACATCGGATAAATAATAGGTAGTTTAAAAACTGCTTTTGATGTTGCAATTACCTTATTGTAGGTACTATAGGAGTAGATAAAGTACTTTATATGTGAAAGTATTACTGGCGTCGTTTGAACTAAAGAAATAAAAGACAGGTTTTCATATATATATTGCCGCACAAATTATTGGGAAGAGGGTGATCAGAGGGTGAGTAAAAGTGGCCACACACACCCTTGAAATTTTACTTTTTGTGAATAACTACAGATGCCGCTTCGCTCCACTCCACTTCATAGCAAGTAAAGCAACCACTCGTGTTGCACCTAATTTGACTTTTTGTTGCAAATTGTTAGCATTCCCAAAAAAGCTAACCAATTGTCAATTTTGTATTTCAATTCAAAATAAACCAATCACTAGAGGGCCGTGCGGCATTATCCCATTTTAATGATGGAATCAAACTAAATTTATAAAAATGAAATTTAATACATCTAAACTCATATTTTTATTCTCGTTTGCTATTATTTGTGACGCTAAGAAATATACAAATTTTACATTATATCGTGCTACTCCTATTTCAAAGCAGCAGGTCAGTTTTCTGAAAATATAATATTACGGAAAATATTACGAGGTAAGTTTAATTTATGTTTCTACAATTTCAAAATGGGACCGTTGATGCGAAGCATTTAATATTTTCTATTTGGGGTGCATGAATGAAGTCTCTCCAAGCTGAAATACAAAATTTTTTAAATTATTTATTACACTTTTTTTACCTTTAAAAACATAATTTACAACACATTTTCACATGAAAGACAGACATTGTGTACAAAGGCGGCACTTATTGCTTATGTCTTCCTGGCAACCTTTGGGTGGAATGAAAAAGATATTAACGATAAAAAGGGTAGCGTTAATGCGTATAAAAAAGCAACGTGCTAATTTTAACCAAAATGTAATATTAATTAACATAATAATACTTCACATAAAAAAATACATACACATACAAAAATAAAAATAAACGTAAATAAATAAATACGTATACATACTTAAATACTTAGTATTAGGGACAGGATATTTAGATGGAGTTCTATTTTATTTATGTTCTAATTATTTATTTCAAAACTTGTACATATATGTACATGTAATTGGGTAAGATCTCAGAATAAGGAATACAAATAGAAGCCTGGCTAAAATAATACGCGGAGAAAGACACCTATCCTTGATTTTCTTACGACATTCTAGTGCGTTAGAGAGAGATGGATATGTATTAGTTTTTTCTTAATTAGGTAGGTTGTCACTAGTTCGTTGCTTCGCTAGTGATGTAACAATGTCGATTTTTGACTAGGATAAATAAACCAAATCGAAATGAACCACGACCAATCTGCTTACCACACATTATATCGTATCAAAGTGTGAAAAAAAAGAGAATGCAGGAGGCACCGACCTTTCTGGTGACATCCTCTTGCTTTGGAAGGAGGCCAAGAGATTAATAGCAAAGTGGTCTCTGTCTACCCCAGTGGGACACATGTTATATTGTGCAAATAAGGAATTAATAAAAGGATATCTTTCGTTTAGCATAATATTTTTTATTAAGTACAAATTACTATATTGTAGGCAGGTAGGTACATAAGTTAAGTCCAAAATTGTGCTTGTTTCTAGTACAAAAAATGCTGTAGCTTGTATCAGAGATACAACCGTAAACTATTTAAGTGGATACTTTTTAAGTCGCCTCTTAACTCAATCAAATAGATGTTCGTTGATGTCGCGTCTTTGTTCAATCAAGGAGGAAGGAATTAATCGCAAAAATAGAAATCATAATAATCATAGACTTATAGGATTTGTAATAATAATATTATGTCAATGATGTGCGATGAGAGCGCAATTACTACAGAGGTAATTTCATTTTTTTTATTATTTCTATCAAATAAACATCAACTTATCTTGAATAATAACTAACAAATAATGAACGATTAAAATACCTAATAACCTGTAATAAGAAATCAAATTATGCGCAGTTCAAGTCAATAAGCATTCCCAAAATTCATTTCACGATAGAACTACCCTGTCAAAGTACTTTTATTGTCAACCACTAAGTACGAAAATGTCTTGATCTGCGGAATTTCTTCGTGAAGTCGATCACGGAAGTAACGTACAAGTTCTGAACAGGCCTTTCAGAACGATTTGCGAACATAGAAGTATGCACTTTTCTACACCACAGACATCCATAGGTACTGGTTCTGTTGCCTAAAATTGAAAAATTATCGAGTTAATATACTATAGTATATATAGTAAAGCACGTACCTACTTACAAGATTGATAATGCAATTATACATAATTATTTAAAGGTTACCAATGTGTCTGTATCTGGTAAATATAACGTCGGTAAAGCATCTGCTTTTAACCGTCTCCATTTTAAATTTTCGTTTGATCCAAAAGAATCCGGCATAAAGTGTTTCGAACAAATATGACTGCTTTTTTAAATTGCCCAATTTGTTCCAATTATTCGTCTAAGCCATTCACTTTTTGATTCTTCCCTTTTTGGAAATCTGTAACAAAAAATATAGCGATATTTATTCGGCATTATTTTTCTTTTAACTCGCGCTGCAATTAATCTGCGGTAAGTATTATCCTTTATGCACGGCTGCCGCTGGAACCAATGTTCGATAGTTTGCCACACGGACTTTAGTACATCACTATGCAAAAAAACATAACCTCTAATAGTCGGCAGAAAATCTATATAAAACAGGCAAATATCGGTGTAGAATTGAACACGAGTATGATTTACAAGAACTACTATTATTGTTACTGAGTTTTAGGTATGATCCTGCAACTTATTAACATAAAAACTATCAGAACTCACCGATGAAATGATATTGCTTCATTGTTGTTTTCTTTTTTTCCTGTATGCGATTTACAGCCTTCAATCGCACAAGACATTTTATTACAATGTTAAAAAACAATCAACACAAACAATAATAAATCACACTTTCACGAATTTTGAGAGTAAGAGTGTAAGATATTGGAAGCAGAAAACTTGTTTTTAAAAAAACAATTATATTTTTATTTAGATTATTACAAGAGTTCTCACTGTGGAGACTGGAATTAGAATGAATATAATAATAGGGAGTTTGGGTTTTATACCCTTACTCTTATCGCTTATGACTAACAGAATGTTCTGACTAACTTAACTAACTTAGTGACTAAGAGATTACAATTTGAGAAAGTAGAAGATAGTGAATGTTATCTTCGACGGAAGTTGTTATCGTCAGTTTAAGGTCTAATATTAATGACTAATGCTAATAGAGGTATGTTATGACTAGTTGTGTAGGGTACGTAACACCTCCCCTCTTAGAACAAAGTTGGGGCGTGTTTGCCGGAACTTTGAGGACTTTTCTTGATTGTAACTTCGTCTTCATCTTCAGAAATGCATGACGTGTCCGTCATGTTTAAGGTCGTCATCGGGACGGCTATGTGTTGTTTGCGAGTGGATCTGTCAAAACAGTTGTTAAATATTTGTATACATCCATTTTGATGGTTATGTCCTTTGAAGTAGTTAAAGAAGCTTGAAGGGCAGCATTTGTATATGCAGAATATTAGCATAATAATTCCCAGGAATATGCTAAGTACTGAAAATTTTGAGCTATGTTTGCTTAGAAATGATGCTTCATTTTCTTTCAGTCGTTGAGAATAGGTTTTGATTTCTTCTTTAATTGTGTGCAATGAATCTAGTGGAACGTTATTGATCTTCATATGTATCATTTCTGGTGGTTCCAAATCAAGGATTTCTGGAACACAATTATCTTCAATATCTACAGTAATTATTGGATGAGTAATGTTGACCGACTTTTCTTCTTCAGCATTCAGAGTAATAAACGTTGTATAAAATTTACATCCAGGATCTAGAGATATGATTCCCATGCCAGCTATTTCATTATGGGTGATTTTGTTTCCACATTCTATGGCATATGTGGTTTTGTGGTGTAGTAAAAATATCCATTTGTTATTCTTCAATGGCTGGAACGTATTGACTTGAGCGGCGATTGTAGTTACTTCACACATTTCGGGTAATTCTTTGCTGCTTGTCATCAGAATAGCCATTTCAGAAGTATTCTGACCGTATTTTCCTCGTAGTTTCGATAATGCCTCGATGACCAGATAAGGGTTCATCGTGGAAACTTTTGAGAATTTCGGGTATTTGTTCTTGAGATGGATATTTAACAGTATTTTGACAAATTGTTATTTCACATTCATATGTGTCAGCTAAATATGCAGTTATATGTAATTGTTCGTTTCCTTGCAATTTACAAGTGGGATCATTCTTAAGGTCAGGAATACAAAGAGTTTTAACGTCATTTTTTTGAAGATAATTTAATAGAGTTTTGAAATAACTTTCGGAGTCCCATGAATCATAGTGTTTTGGTCTTGAGTATCCAAAAATTATGTTTTGTTTGTTATCTGATATTAGAAGATCATTGTCATATAGGGATTTACATTTTTCTAAATAGGGATCGACTTGAGAGCACAAGCTAATAGCTTCGTTGAATAAATCATTTTTATCAGAGAGTTCGCAGGAAGTGGGGATAAATATATTTTTGTGACGAGAATCTAAGAGGCGATCTGGTGAAATCTTAAGATTTGGTGTGTCAAAGTTGTAAGAGCTATTGTCAGAAAAATGTTCATAATTGGCTTGTAAATAATGGTCAGGAGTTTCTTGATTTGTGCTATCGTCATTTGTAAGATCGATATTTGTCGTAGAAATAGGGGGTCTTGAGAGTGCGTCAGCGTTGGTATTGTTCTTTCCTGGTTTATAGACTATTTTGTATTGAAAACCAGCGAGTTTGAACTGCCATCTGGCAAGACGGCTACCTGGGTCTGTGATTTTCATATAATAGCTTAGTGGTTGATGATCTGTGACTATTGTGAAGTTTTGACCGAATAAATAAGGTCGAAAGTGTTTAACTGCCCATACAATGGCTAACATTTCTCGTTCCGTTGTAGAATAATTAGTTTCAGCTTTGTTTAAAGTCCTTGATGCATAGGCTATGGGCAAGTCTTTACCTATTTCGCCTTGTGAAAGAATCGCGCCGATAGAATGTAGTGAAGCGTCCGTTGTTAATATGAACTCTTTTGTGAAGTCTGGATATTGAAGTATTGGGGGGTTAGTAAGGAGATGTTTGCATTTGTTGAAAGAGTCTTCTTGTGTTTGACCCCATATGAAAGGAACTTCCTTCTTTAAGAGGCTAGTAAGGGGTTTTGTTATTTGACTGAAGTTTTCTATGAATCTTCTGTAGTATCCAGCTAGACCTAAGAAGCTTTTGATGTCCTTGCAATTCTTTGGAGTTGGGAAATTTTTGACAGCTTCAATTTTTGCAGGATTTGGTTTTACGCCTTCGTTTGAGATAATATGCCCGAGATAAGCGACTTCACGTCGTAAAAATTCACATTTGTCTGGTTGAACCTTGAGTTCATATTTCTTAAGTCTGGAAAATACTTCATGAAGTTTTTCTTCATGTTCTTGGAGACTTGATGCAAAAATTACTATGTCATCTAAATACACAAAACACCGTTCTCCTTGAATCCCCATTAGAACAGAATCCATGGTGCGTTGAAATGTAGCTGGAGCGTTTTTGAGACCGAAAGGCATTCTTTTATATTCGTAATGACCATAGGGGGTAGTGAATGCAGTTTTAGGAATGTCAGCTGGATTAACTTCTAATTGATGGAATCCTGATGCTAAATCTAATGTTGTAAAGTATTGGGAATGACCAAGTTTGTCTAGAATGTCTGTGATGTTTGGTAAGGGATAGCTATCACCTATTGTTATGTCATTAAGTTTACGATAATCTATTACAAGACGCCATTTTTGTTTCCCTGAGGCATCTAGTTTCTTTGGAACAACCCAAAGGGGGCTACTCCATGGTGAACAACTGGGTTGTATGATATCTTCATCTAACATTTTCTGTACTTGATTTTTTACTTCTTGTTCATGAACTCTTGGGAATCGATATGTTTTTGCATGAATCGGGATGTCAGTAGTCGTGCGAATATGATGTTTCGAATGATTACTAAATGATAAATGGTCTCCTTCTATATAAAAGATGTCTGAGTATTCGGAAATTATCTTGTGTATTGAATTCTTTTCCTCATTGTTCAAATGTTCATCTCTGATTAGGTTGAGTACTTTCTCCTGTCTGTCTGATAAGCTAGTGAGTTGTTTGTCTGACTCAGAAGGATGTTCATTAAGATTTTGTATTTGTTGTTCGCTAAATGAGTCAACATCAATGTTTGGAATGTCTATTATTTTGTCTACTTTGTTGGCGTTTACACAAGTAGTTAGGAATGAGTTGTTTTCGACATGGACTAAAGCATGAGGAATGATAACACCAGTGGTTAAGAATTGTTGATTTACAATAGCTACTCCGGATTTAATAGACTTTGTTGTACATTTGATTACTGTTTCGGATCTTTTATTCAAGGTTTGTTTTCCTTGAAGTTTTTCTTTTTTTTCTTCAAGGGAATGGAGTTTATATGTTTTATTATGAACACGCATTGTTTTTGACTGGACATAGATGTAGACATTGTTTTTGGAAAGGAAATCATTCCCTAGAATGCCATCAGCTTTAATGTTTAAGTTAGCTACGTGAAATTTGAACTTTGGGAGGTCGTCTAGAGATAAGTTGGCTGTACCGAAACTGCGAGTTGATGATTGTGTGCTGGAGATACCTACAATAGATACTACGTCGTTTTGGTTTATTTGTGAGGAGCCTATTTTATCTTTTCGGACTATTGAAATTCCGGCTCCAGTATCTACCAGGAAAATAACGGGTTTGCCTTCGATATGGAAAGTACAATGAAGTAGGTTTACTGGTGGTACATCGTTTAAAGAAGATATATTGTATGATTGAATTGGGGATCGAGATTTCTGGGAATTGAGTTCTGACTGAGATTTTGTTTTGGGTTTGGATTTAGGCTTTGACTTAGATTTTGACTTGGATTTCGAAGATTTAGTGATATTATTGAAATCACGGTTTTGGGACTGATTACCCTGTTCATGGATTTCACTTGATTTCGAGGATTCAGTAGATTTAAGGAAATCACGAGTTTGGGGCTGATTACCCTGTCCGTGGATTTCATTTTTTGATTTAAGAGATTCAGAGGATTTAGAGTGATCATGAGTTTGGGGCTGGCTACCCTGTCCATAGATTTGATTTCGAGATTTAAGAGATTCAGTGGATTTAAGAGATTCGGTAGTATTCGAGAAATCGAGAGTTTGAGTGGAAGCGTCTCTAAATTCAGTTTGCGTAGAAGCGTCTTTAAGTTGTCTCCGATAGACTGGTTTATTCATTTCTAAAGACGTATTACGTTTTTGTACCTCATGTATTTGATTTACTGAATTTAGTTTTGGTGGTGAATTTACCACTTGAATTGGGAATTCTCTGTCATGGGATATGCTTGAGTCTGGGTGATTGAGCAAGAGGCTAAAGCGGTTTCCGAGGAGTTGCTCATCTCGTCGGTCGCTGGCGAGTTTAAATGATTAACGTTTTTCGGTGGAGCAGGTAGAGCGCGTTGGTTTTGTGGGGCAGGTAGAGCGCGTTGATTTTGGTTATCTCGAAGATTATTATTGAACGCTCTCTTACGACAATCGGCAATTAAGTGCCCAGGTTTTTTGCAATAGTTGCACGTTTTTTGTTGCACTTGATTTGTGTTCGATGTTCCCTGCATTTGACTTGGGACGTTTGAGACTGTGTAACGGTTTGAATAGGTACTTGAATTATAAGATTTTTGTACAGGTTTTGCAAGGTCTTTTGCATAGTGCTCAACGTGTTTAGGAGTTCTAGGTGGGGTTTGTTTGAACAGTGTTTGTCTTGCACTGTTCATTGCGCGTATTTGATCTTCTTGGATAGCAAACCGCCCTGCTTCGGATAGCGTTGTAAAACCTTTAGTACGGAGCATTGTACCGATGTCGGGATAATTTAGTCCTATCTCGAACACTCTTAGAGCAGTTTCTTCAGTCGCCTTCATTCTACCTATCAACGAGTTGTCGTCAATTTCCGCGTTTAATTTTTCAATAATTTTTCCGCGACACAGATCTACTCTATGTAGATATTCGGTGATAGTTTCGGTTGCGAATTGGAACATTGATTGTAATTCAAGATTTAGGTGAGATATCGTCTTGACATTGGAAAATTTTTCGATAAGGAATGATCGAAGGTCTCCCCAAGAAGCATACTGTTTACTATGCACATCCGATGCGTTTGTACCCACGATATTGTTTAGGGCATAGATTAAAAGGATTCGTTTCTGATTTTCTGATGCTAGTGAAAATGCTGAATCACATGATCTCGCGAATTTGTATACTTGACCGGGTTGATTTGTATCAAAATTTGGTATTAATTTTAGAAGCGTATTTATTTCTAGCGCCATTTCAGAATTTAAGTTAGGGTAGATTTCGTTTTTAATTTCTAAGGGCATGAGTTTCGTAGAGATATGCGATTTGAGATTTATATATAATATGTGAATATAAGCACAGTGATATAATGGAAACACAGATAATATGGAACACAGTAAAGTAGAATAACACAATAACACAGGAATAGAAAACACAATGAAATGGAAATGGAATACACAGAGGAATCGAGCAAACAAGTTTAGCCACTTACCAACATAATAATATTATTTTAATTTGCATGGTTTCGGCAAATCTTTATTAAAGCCCTCCGGGCACCGTCCAGGTCCTTTTGGCGAGGTTTGTCCTAGGTCCTGATCGTTTCGATTTGACTATATCCTACCGACTGCGCCAATGTAAGATATTGGAAGCAGAAAACTTGTTTTTAAAAAAACAATTATATTTTTATTTAGATTATTACAAGAGTTCTCACTGTGGAGACTGGAATTAGAATGAATATAATAATAGGGAGTTTGGGTTTTATACCCTTACTCTTATCGCTTATGACTAACAGAATGTTCTGACTAACTTAACTAACTTAGTGACTAAGAGATTACAATTTGAGAAAGTAGAAGATAGTAAATGTTATCTTCGACGGAAGTTGTTATCGTCAGTTTAAGGTCTAATATTAATGACTAATGCTAATAGAGGTATGTTATGACTAGTTGTGTAGGGTACGTAACAAGAGCACCAAAATATTTAATTTCTCTCGGTGAAGCTGTAAACTTTTGCAAAATGCATTAGACATTTCGATGCCACCAAATTAAGATGTGATGCACGCAACGAACGATATTAAAACAAAACGATACAATGATGAGACGTATTTAATTTGATGGTATTATAATTTTTAAAATACATCCAAATTACATCCAACTGACATTTGCTTGGTTCAATCTAGTGACACACCAGGAAAAAATATAAAGTAAGTGCGATTCGTCGTTTCATTCACTCGTACACAGGAGTAATTTACGTTAGATGAGTACAATGGCTAATGCCCAGTTCTTATTTTAGCCAGGCTTCTATTTGTATTACTTATTCTGAGGGTAAGATATACCTGTAATAGGACGCTCCGCTCTTCCATAGGTAATAGATAGATCATATTATATGTAACTTTAAACTCAATAATAAGAAAAATAAAATAAAAATCGAAAAACCAAGACAAAAAGTAGATGTAGAAAAATGTTGTAAAATGTTGCCTATATTTATATGATGTGTGAGAAAGAGTGAATGGGTGAGTAAAAGTGTATATGAAAATGAGTGTACAAATAAAAAGTTTCTTATTTTAGAGTTAATTATGTTTAATATTCATATGTATAGTATGTTATAGCACGTAAATGGTGTGATATGAATAACTTCGGTACTACTTTTACCTATTGTACATTATTTATTAATTAACTAGCTGACCCGGTGAACTTCGTATCACTTACCTCTTAATATGAACCATATTAATTTAAACCATATGTATGTATTTCAGAGCCGGCAGCTTTATAAAGGCATCATCAGATAGTCTAAGTATCGGCTCCATAGTGGGCGGAAAGAGTGGGCAAATCACGCACACATGTCCAGCTTAATGTTCATAATTATTTTGCATGAGACATTATATTAGATTAGATTATATAGACACTTATATTAACAAATAAGGTAAGTACCAGCCTATTTTTTTTGTCTGTGTCGACTACGCCACATTACTAAACGTAATAGTAACCTGCCCACACTGACTGTCAGTGTCACTGTCAACGAAGTTTCCAAGAAAATATAATTGGTATTTCAAAACTACGAGTATTTTTGCGGAGTCCATATTATCGGAAGCCAGATAAAATGGCATTGAATTTAATTGAAAACTATTTTTCAGAAGTTATAGTTAACTCTTAACAATGCATTGTCCCTTTTGTAAAAAGTGGATAGAACGGCAGAACAACAGAAGTACCTGTCCTAGTTGCACAAAAAAATTGTAAAGATGCGACGAATGTTTCACAATAACCGTTGATACCTTCAAGTTTTGTATAATTTGCGGTCACAATTTGAGCCGAATAATGCGGATTAATAGGGCTAAGGAACAAAAAAATCGAGTGAAACAACAACTGTTATTAAAACCAAAGTTCGTCTCAACAATGCCATCATCATCATCTGTGTCATCATCTGAAGGAATAACATTTTCAGAACTTAATTTAACTGCCGATGAACTAAAGGATTTGGATGAGATTTAAGAAAGTCATTAGCACAACATCGGCAATATTCTGGTTCTATCAAAAACTTCCGAGTTACCGAGGCCTTCCGCCACGCCGTCAAGTCCTGGCGAGGCAAGTCAAGACATCTTTAGCAAGCCTGGTTCGCATTTGCTGTTAGATTAATTGATATGTTGCCGATTCAGGTGTCAATCGCGGAAATTTTAGAAAATATGATTCCTACCGTAAAGGTTGATTTATATAGTCTTTAATAAAAAATATTTGAATTATATCAAATTTAATATTATTTCAGACATATATGTATTAGTAACAACAAATATACGAGTACCCAAATGCACGACACCGTGGTGGCGCGGCCTTCCAATGTAAGTGGCCGGCAAAATTGACATTTTCCCACATTGTTTGCATTGCCATCGGCATTAATAGCATCGCGAAGATGAATGTACTCTTCAGATCGAAGCTGCTGTTGGCAAAGACAATATAACCACTTCGGCTGTTGGTTTAGACGGATGTACGTCAATCTTTCAGTCTCAATTTTGACATAAATGTCAACTGCAAACTGATGAAAAAGCCGTTGACACATCAAAATGTGATTTACTTCACCTTCACGGATTCTGTTTGAATAAAAATTCATAGCACTGACTTTTTTGTTGGTTTCAGCACCTGTAATCAATTAATCAACTATCCCAAAAACTAATGAGTCTAATGGATCAGGTGGTGGGACTAACTGTGGCAATTTTACTTTACCACCAGCACAACATAATCCTGCAAATTCACCGCTGTATTTTAAAGCTTTACAATGTTGACAAATGATTGACATTTCCCCAATTGTTACAGATTTGTCGGCACTATAATCTATTTCTTGATCGTGGGAGAATGCTCCTCGTGCCAGGTTCACAGGAACATTGCGTCTGCGGAATCGATCAATTTCATTTTCCCGTGCTCGCTCTGTTGTGATCGATGTGCCTGAACTCGTTCCATTCTATGCCTATTATCCACTTCATTGTAATTCACTCTAGAATGCAAATCTGCCATACCAATACGACTGTTATCATTATCAGTCTCTCGCTGGTCATCAGTGCGATTAGCGCGTGAGGTAGCTCGTCGCACATTCGATCGACTTCGACGACCTATGTTAGGTCGTTTTCTCCCCGGCATTGTAAGCAGTATCAGAATGACAAATCAAGTTTTGAATCTTTTTTCAGGTGTTGAAAACATAATTTGTGCGGGTAATAGATAAATTGAATGCAATTCCGTGCATTCTGAAACTTGACTGCTGTTAAAGTAAAATAACTGACACAATCCAATGTGATCTTCTAAAATAATCGTTAAAACATTTTGACAGATTTTTTTGAGGGTTTGACAATTTTATAATTGCTAAAAACTAAGAAAAAAGGAAGCAGTTTGATCACAGAAAACTGTGACGTCATAATGTAAAACCTCATACAAATTTCATAGTATCAGGGCGTTTTGACATTTGATAAAGAGTCGCTGATTTGATTTTTAGGGAAGTACCCAATTTCAGATCGTATAGCGAACTTTACTGTTTCAAAGTATATTTCTGAACGCACCCAACACAACAACCTAGTGTCATTAAAGTGTCATTATTTTACATGTTTAAAATCTTATAACGCGATAATCAGACTATTATGGATATATGTTGTCGATTCCAAACCCTTATTTAATCTAGATCTACATGTTTTTATTCCTAAAATACCGAACCGACGCGACGGGGCGAACATCAAATGTTTGACAGGTAAGAACAGTTTGTATGGGAAAATAAAATTGTCGTTTTTAGTATTTTCCTCCCAATTTTTCCACATTTTCTCATCGCTTAAACCTTCCCTGGACTTCCACGAATATTTCAAGACTAAAATTAGCCAAATCGGTTCAGCCGTTCTCAAGTTTTAGCGAGACTAACGAACAGCAATTCATTTTTATTTATATAGATGTAAATATATAAAGTTCAATGTGTAAAATTTAAAATTAGGATGGAATACTACCAGGTGCAAGGTAAGGTTTTAATACTAATAATATTGTAATTTTTTCTTAATGCAATTATATATAGTAACTTTCCAGATCGTTTTTTTTTTTAAATACAACCCATACAACCACTCATACCGGTTGCGGCACGATTTTTGACCTCTCAGTGAAAGTGATGGGAAACTAGCGCATGTGTTCATTCGCACACAAAATTACTAAGTGCGATGGAGAAAAAATTACTAGCGCAGTCAAGGTCAGACGTCAAAAACCGTGCCGCTACCTGCACTCCAAATACGGCTGAAACAGCTACACATGTCTCAGCCCAACTGACAAATCCATTCACTCCGAAAGTTCAGTATGCTTATTGACTATAGTGGTTCAGTTAAGGATACCCATTTATTTACCCCCGGTTTATACCGGTTCTAAATAGCCAGGTATCTTTTCATTTAACCACATAACTTTCCGAAGCAATATACCACGCAAATGAAAAAAAAAATTGTCTCTCCATACTAACTTTAAATACAATTTTGTATGGACGAAACCATTTTTTCTAAAGAAAAGTTACTCAGTATGATAAGTACTGTTTAGAACATGTGTTTCCGTTTGAAGATAACAATCTATCCACCCGGTAGGTACATGTAACCGTATTTACACAAAATAATTCGACAATCTTTTGTCTAGTGAAATAATAAGTCTTTACATACGAAACTGCCGAAATTTTCTTACAGATTTATGAGTTGATAATTCTTGTAATCCAATAGCTATTTTCATTATTTGTTTTTTGTTTGAAAGTTAGTTTCAAGGTTTTATAGATGTAAAACGTATTAATTTTTTTTTATTGTCAGTTCGATAACCAAAATTAAATGTTCAAAAACAGTTCGCCCTAAATGCCATCCATATCTATGATAATATTCGTAATAATTTTTACAGCTGGCAGTTTTAAAAAAATCAATTAATTTTGCTGTTAGCTTAACGTCGTCTCATTCATAGACAAAAAAAAATAATATTGATTTGTCGTTTCTAAAAAAAATGCAAAAATGTTAGTAATGAAAGTTGAGATTCCTTCAAATTTTCTATAGAAAACGATAATTTCATTAGTAAAGACCTATTATTTATTTTATTTTTCCAGATGAACTATTGGAAGGAACCCGGAAGTGTTAATAATACAGTGGACTTCGTTATAAGTCCTAAAGATAAACAACAATTTCTCTTGGAAGTTCAAAAATATGGCGTCTATTTGGTTACGACATAGATAAATAAGGAAGGATAGATTGCTCACTCCATACATTAGAACGAAGCCCGCGTAAAACTTATTATTTTCGCCGGTATCTAGTAGTTCGACTTATTATTTTTGGTGTCGCTACTATACTAGATAAATTGTGACATACCTAGTGCCATCTATCGAACAGTTGATGAAACGAAATTCGATGTGTGCGTGTGTGTAGCAACTATACTGCGCCCACAAAACAAAAATTTGCTAGAATACGACGAAATATACAAGTAGGTACCTTAAATTTTCACCAAAAGTGATTATATTTTTCTAATCTATGGCAACTCAGTCTTATCAACGCTAATCATTCACGCCATTGCTTGGTCCCGACCGGTAACGTTGAGTATTTATGTTCTGTGCTACTGACGCTTTCGTAGGTCAACCACGAGCGAGGTTATCCACAAGATTTGTGTGTTTTAAGTTAATCACATCGTCTTTTTGTATGGTACTGACACATTTATTATATTTGCCGCTATTTTTTAAAAACTGTAAATTCTGTACAAAGTGAGTAGCTACCTTGTGCAGGCCCTTAAATCAATGAGTTATTCTATAGTGTGTGTGTTTATATAAAGTATTCCCCATCTCATAATTTATACTATCACTTACCTGTGAGTCCAAGGAATGAAGTATTCCCCATCTCATAATCTATACCTACTATCACTTATCTGTGAGTCTAAAAATATGGAATTCCTCATCTCATAATTTATCTATACAATGACTTATCTGTGATTCAATCTCATAATCTATACTATCACTTATCTGTGAGTCTAAGAATCAAAGTGTTTTTGCTCAGCTTAGTTACACTATTTAGACTGCACAGTTATATAATTAAAGTTTTAATGAATTATCATTTATTAAAATTAAAAAATTCTAGTGCATTCAACGCCCAAATATCAACATACCAGACTTTTGTTCGAAGAAGAATGGAAACATTTGATTGGAAAAAATACTATAGACTGAACGACATTTACGAATGGCTAAGTTATCTACAACAGATTCATCCGAAGGAAATGGAGATTATAGAAATCGGTAAAACCTATGAAAATAACCCTTTAAAGGTGGTAAAAACTCGTTTGGACGGTGCCCGTCCTAGACTTACGTTTGTTATTGACTAAAAAGGGAGTGGCAGGAAAAATTGAATTTGCTCTTTAAATCCTAACTACTAGAACCGAAAGTTAAAACTTAAGAAAAATTCCATATTTATTCCAGGTCATTATTGAAGGTGGCATCCATGCCAGGGAGTGGATTTCTCCAGCTTTTGTGACATTTATTATACATAAATTGTTAAGCGCAAGAAAATCCAAGGATAAAGAACTGAAGAACATAGCACAGACATACGAATGGTACATAATTCCGGTCTTGAAACCAGATGGCTATGAATAATAGGGTTCCGTTGGTTGCCCTTTGGGTACGGAACCCTAAAAAGAACTAATATTGGTTTTAACATTCTGACGTGGATAATTCTCTGTCCGCATTTTGTATGGGAGGCATGTTCAGAACTTGTACGTCACTTCCGGAACACCATTTCTTAATGAAGAATTATAAAAAAAAAAAGATTTTACAACGCCGCATTAATTTATACAGCCTAATTCATACTGCAGGCTAGGTAGCTCAGTATAACGAGTCAATAACATTGAGTTTCCCAAAAAGAATCATCGAACCTTGATACCGACTACTTACCAAGCCTTCAGTATGAATTTTACTGCGTAAATTAAGGTCACCTTTAATATTATTACGTTTATTAATCGTACATCATTTGTTATTAGTTATAATTTATGATAAGTTAATTCTTGTTAAATAGCAATAACAAAATAAAAAAACCGGTCAGGTGCGAATTAGACTCGCGTACCTAGGGTTCCGTAATTCGACAGTATTTAGGGACAGAAAATTTAATATTGTCATTTTGTCTTTGTGAATTTGTCAATCGCTATATTTTTCATATAATCTTTACCACAGCACATATTACCATGAAGCTTTTCATATTTTTCGGTTATCTAGTTTTCGAGATAAGGGGTGGACTTAGAGTTTTTGTGCTTTTTCAAGGATTTTTCGAAATAAGTGCACGTAAATATAGCCAAAGTACATATTTTTTTAAATCAGCTCTTTAATCCCTAAATTTTAAAACCACATTGTATTCAAAAAATTATTTGTTAAAATTTCATTTTACATTATCTATTTAACTTTTATTTATATTTCTCATTCTATGTTAGTTTCTTTTTATTCGCTATAGTTTTCCTTTAATTGTCTATTTATGACCTATCAACATTTATTTTAATATTTTTCGGTTCACCGATTTCTTTACAGCCGTAGGTGTCAGTAATGGGGAAGGAGATGAGATTTTCTGTGGCCCAAAAGCATTTTCCGAAATTGAATCATGGGCTTGGGCAGAATTTATACGAGGGATAAGTCAGGACGTGGAATACTTCTTGGCGTTCCACTCCTATGGACCATACATGATTTACCCTTACGCATATAGCAAGAACGGTATGGAAAATTACAAGGAAGTGGTTAGTTCAAATGTCTTCATTATGTGTCTAGCTAGGTAAATGGAATATAAATTTTTGTATATTAAATTGTGAAAGACGCCTGCTGTTCTAGCTCATGCTTTTGTACAATTTTAACCAATAAGATAAAACAATAATCTACCAATAAAAAATAATACTCTGAGTTGCTGGAGCTAGAAATATCAAATTTGTACTGCAGGTTTCTTGTATGACATAGACATCCGCTAAGAGAGGATTTTAGAGCCTGTGTAGGGCGTTTGATAGTAAGTTAATGAAAGAAGAGTGACAAAAGAAATATGTGGATAAAACTTGACCGGGCCACCATAGAAGGACCAACTGTGTCAATGTTTTTGGGACTCATAGTTTTATAGCACGTATTGAAACTAATCGAATGTTTCTGGTTCTCATCAAAATATTTTTTTACTATCCTTTGCTCTGCGGCTTCGTCCGTGTTGATTTAGTTTTACGTATGTATTTGACCTAATCCACTGATTTGGAGTGATTATGATTGTCTTGAAAATAGTTTTACGCAACTCACCTTTTTTTATATTTTACATTGGTTTTCGGTAGGAAAAAAGGACAAGCTCCGTTTGTGACTGCAACTATTCTCTTGGTCTCAGACATTATCTCCTTGTCAAGTGATTTCAGTTAACCACGTTTTCGGACAACAGTATATACTGGTGCTTGATCTTACCCTGTTTGTGTCTTTGTTGAGGCCCACATAGTATTTGTATTTTTCAAAGGTATTCCCTAGAAAACTGTTCGATATTCTATTAGTATAAGTTGCCCCCATGGTAGGATGATTCTTACATGACTTTTTTGACAGAAATCAACAAAATACAAAAAGAAAAGTCCGCCCGCTTTGTATTTGTATTTGGGCCTTAAAATTATTTGATTGTATGGGTTTTTTGTAGTACCAAGAACTTTTAATGATTTATTCAGCATTCGTCCATCTAGGGCGGCCTGGTCGAGCTATACCTTCCACTTAAATCAATTTTTTTTCGTCACTCTGATTTTATTCATCCACTTTATCCCATTTATGTAGGCACAAGAATAAGAAATACCTTTTACAGGTTAAAAGTTTGGTATGGTACCCGGAATTACCTCACAGAGAAAGTCAGAATCTTGCTAACGGAGAGTCTGGTGCTGTCTTTGTTTAATTTTTGTGACGTTGTTTACGGACCCAGGCTATTCGTCAAAATGGAACGTGCCATACAGAGAGTGCAAAATGCCTGCGCTTGGTCCTATTTATATCTAAACCACCGAAGAAATCTTTTTTTTTCTATTCTACATCTTCTTATTGTAACGAAAAACTCGTTATTTATATACATGTTGTTGGTGCTGTGGTTGGCCAATTGGAAAATCGGTCAATACTAAGAAGATTTATACCACGGTAGCTTTTACATTCTTGCTTTGAACCTTTTTTTATATAGCGGGACGATGACAGTTTTGCACCAGGCACCAGTCAACTCTAATAAAACCGCTCGTCAAGCATATATTATCAGAACCAATAGAGCAAACTAGACACCACGCCATCTCCTTCTCATAGCATCTCCACTGACACTCTTTCATACCCAGCCACTTTCCCAGCTTTGATACCTTTCAATGCCTGTACATTTTTTTTCATACTTATTATGCTTTCTTCAACGTTGTCTATTTCGAAACTGTCTTGATATGAAGAGACATTTCTGACATTTCTAATCTCATCTCACATTCAAACTAACTTTCAAAATAGTTCTTCCATCGTTCCAATAATTTTTTTCATCATTTAATGCACATCTACTTTTATCTCTAATAACATTCAGTCTAGATGTCACTGCTTTTCAGCGGGCTTGTCTAACCAACTTCCAAAAGAAATGTTGGCCATAAAATGATAAGAAAACATTCTGCCACAATTTTATTTCACTTCTTCCTTCATTCTTTTAACAGTGTCTTTTATTACGAATAATTGGCCTTTGTTTCGTCTTAGTAATAATGATAATTATTATTAATAAGTGGCCGGTCAAAGTGGAGCCGCAAGGCTTTCTCAGCTCGAGGGTGGAAGTGTCTGAATGGCTGACAGGATTTTATCCCCGATCCAGAAATTGGGGCCACACCTCTCAACACCAATAAAATATATAATAATAAATAATTATTGGTCGGTCAAAGTGGAGCCGTAAGAGCTTCTCAGTTCGATGGTGGAAGTGTATAATGGCTTAATAGCGGGGAACGGCTGACCGGATTTTATCCGTGATTCCGAAACTGGGGCCATACTTCTCGACCTTTTTTATAAGATATCGAAAGTTTCATGTCGATACATCGAGTAGTTTTCGATATCGCAGGTAACAAATCAACACATTTTCGCTTCTATATAACAAATAGGGATTTAATAGGACTAGGGATGTATGACAAGATAAGATATTCAATTTGGTACATTGTTGAAAAAAATAAATACAAATTATAATTTTTTTGCATACTTTTTTTGATGAAATATAACAATAAATAATTTAAATATTTTTTTATTCGGAAACCCAACAGTCAATTATTACTTAAAAAAACATCGTTATTTTAAATAATAGTGGTAAACTTATAAGTTTACAAACTAAGACCAATTAAAGGGTTTCACAAAAGTTTTTAACTATAAAAGAGTGTTTAAAAGTGGTCTAATCTAAAAAAAACTAATAACATTAAAAAAAATACATTCATATATTAAAAAACAAAAATATATAATAATAAATAAGTAATAAGTAAATAAATGTAATAAGTGTATCTGTTATACCTATATTACATAAATAAATACTTTTAATCTTCAAAATATAACAATTAAATATTTCAATAAACAGATCCCAATAAGCATAGATTAACAAATAAACTATTAAACTAAAATACTTAAAACTTAAACAAACTAAACGCCTAAAAATAAATTAATTTAAAACAAATAAAAGACATTATTTAAGTCATCGCTATCGCCGGGCAGGGTACCCAGGACACTGGCGGCGTTACCTCGTTGGATGGCAAGGCTGATTCGTTGCCCGAGGTAAGCTCCGGCCCTTGGGTCCTCTGAGGCATCCACCAGACGCGATGCAAGTTGCTTGTAAAGTTGCCGAGCATCAGGTCCCCACGGCCCAAACGTCTCGACCCCAAACGGCACAAACATGTAACCCTCACCAAGAGCTGCATATTTGCGCCGCTTGTTGCGCTCAGCCATTGCCGCCGCAGCACCAGCCGTGACAGCGGTTGACTGGACGTGAGACGCAGCGAGCGTGTCGACACACGTCGCGTCCCACACCAGTGAGCGGCCATTCTGCCATGGTATGAGCGTCATCCCGTCGGGCCTCTTACCATCGTCACGTGCGATGCCGTAGCGGAATTGATAAATGAATTTTGAAAAAGTAATTTTGAAGGTTTGCCATAGCATTGGAAAAGATAATTATAAATTGAGGGAATATGTTCCTTAATCTCAGTCAGCAGGATTCCTCTGTCCACCGAATTGAAGGCATTACGAACATCCACCTTCAGGAGTACCTCCCCCGCGTTGTTTTCTAAAAATGGGCGAGTTGCGTGAACGGCCGCCTCACAGCCCCCCCTAGTGCCAAATCCCACTTGCACAGGTTGAAATTTTGAGGCAAGGTCAGGCAAAATATGTTTATTACAGATCTTGGACACCACACGACGGATCGTGTTCCCGACAGCGATTGGCCTGATACCGCCATCTTTTTTGTTTAGGGCAAATAAGCTCGCTCCATATAAGATGTCCAAGATCTGTTCACATACCTTGCCCGAGAGCATTAGATTCACTAGTCGCGTGATTGCACCCACGAGAACCCGGCCAGTCTCCCCGACGGTCCCGCACACCAAGCCCTTGTAGTGTTGGGGCGTGAGACCGTCTGGGCCCCCGGCCGAGCCGTTCCGGAATGACATCAAGGCGGCCAGCGTCTCCTCAACCGTCGCCTCGGGTGTGTGGTCGGAAGGCCCAGGTGGGTCTGGCAACTGGGTCGTCGCAGCTGCAGGTGGATGTTTTGAAGCCAGGGCCGAAAAGGTGTCTGGTGTGCCAGGAGCGATCGCATCGTCGGAAAAAAGCAGGATCTCCGAAAATACTAAATGGATTATCATATAAGTTTCACAGATGGACAGAGATTAATTTGTATTACAGTATAGGCTTTGTTTCATTAAAATCAGATGACTGAAAAAAGTTATGGTCATTTAAAGATTTTTTGAATTTATGTTTCTACTGTTAGAAGTTAGAAGTTACATAGCAAATAATAATTCCTGGCAATAAAGGCCTATGAGACGTCATGAAAAGAAAACTTTGATTAGAAATATGCAGCGTATAAAATGATGTACTTAAAAAAATCAACAGGTGGCGCTGTTCATTATTAGAACGCGCATAAATAAATATTTGATTATTTATTTTAAATAGCCTCATCTATTTTGGTAAATAAAAAGTTTTAATGCGAAATTAGTTGCAGCTATTGTATAACAGATGGTGATACCTTCATTGATGAAATGGGCTATAGGTAGGTACTATAATCACTGAAAATTGTAAAGCTAGAGTAAAAAAAAAGAGCTAAAGTAAAGTAAAAGAAAAGAGCTATGTAAAAGAAAAGAGCTATATCTGTATGTACATTGATGATATTACAAAATAAATGTAGTGTAGGAAATTTTGTCGGTATTTCATGCATCACGCAAGAACTAACGGATTTTGATCAGGTTACCACTGTACGATCCTCAGACATGAATTGTGTCAAAGAAAGAGTAATGGAGATTGAATCAAACTTGAAATCTGGAAAACTTTTTATTGCAGGATTCCCTAGGAATTAAACTGTGTCTGCATTATCGTCTTCCACGCGGGCGAAGTCACTGGCAACAGCTAGTTTTAAACATGTTGAAGGATAATGAAATTTTCATTATAGATAAAAATTACTAAACCTTAAAAAAAGGTAGGTAAATAGTCATTATACAGGCTGTTAATATGAAGTTGCGGAAGCCGAAAACTGGCGATAGTACTCATCTAAACGAACAACTTTCCGTGAAAAAAAAAACGAGAAAACGAGAAAAAAAGTCTGTTGTTTCATACATTTTATTCCAGCTTTTCTGTGGAACAGCTGGTTTTTTTTTTTTTTGCGATTCCAGGATTTGTTCCATAGTAAAACTTGTTCGTATGGAGGAGTACTATCGTCAGTTTCCGGCTTCCGCAACTTCATCTTAACTCCCAGTATAAGTATAAAAAAAATCTTATTTCACGATAAGATTTTAAATTTACACAATCATTATAAAGATTATTAGGAGTACGGGACTCTCCGTGTTTGGTTTTTATATTTTCCCGAATTTGCGACAGAGTTTCATCTGCCATAGTCGCGGGATGACAATCATGGTCATCCCGCGACCATGGCAGATGCAACTTTGCCGAAAATTCGGGAAAATATAAAAACCAAACACGGTGAGTCCCGTACTCCTAATAATCTTTATAATGATCGTGAAAGTGCGACCGACCATATAACTTCTTACTTTTTTTTTCAAACAGGGATGTCCTGCCACTTATGCCCCTGGTGCCTGGAGCACCATCGACACCACAGCCACGCGTGCCGCAGAAGCCGTGAAGCAAAAGTAATGTTTTTGAAAACAATAACATTTTTGAAAATCCTACCAGGTACTGTTATATAAAATAGTTACTGGTTTTTTTTGCATCATTTGTCGTAATGTGTGAAATACACGCATATGGAATGTTTTTGTTAACCGTACATAATTTGATTAAAACTAGAAAATCCTGCCAACTAGTAATACTAATAATTTAAAACATTTACTAGAGTTTATATGTAATTTTTTTTTATGTGTGCATTAAATGCATATGATATGTTATTGCCAACCGTCCAAATTATATAAAAAAATTAATCTTTGAAAATCCTACCAGGTACTGTAATATTAAATAGTTACCGTTTTATTGCATCATTTGTCGAAATGTTTTTGTTAACCGTACATAATTTGATAAAAACCAGAAAATCCTGCCAACTAGTAGGTAATACTAATAATTTCAAATATCCACTCGAGTTTATATGTCATTTTTTTTTTATGTGTGCAATAAATGTGTATGAAATGTTACTGCCAACCGTACAAATTATATAAAAAAATATATATTTGAAAATCCTACCAGGTACTGTAATATTAAATAATATTAAATAGTTACCGTTTTATTGCATCATTTATCGAAAAGTTTTTGTTAACCGTACATAATTTGATAAAAACCAGAAAATCCTGCCAACTAGTAGGTAATACTAATAATTTCAAATATCCACTCGAGTTTATATGTCATTTTTTTTTATGTGTGCAATAAATGTGTATGAAATGTTACTGCCAACCGTACAAATTATATAAAAAAATATATATTTGAAAATCCTACCAGGTGCTGTTATATAAAATAGTTACCGTTTTTTTTTTTTGCATCATTTGTCGAAATGTGTGAAATAAACGCATATGGAATGTCTTTGTCAACCGTTAACATATTTTTATGTTTTTTATGTCAACTGTAACTATATATTTTATGTTAAAAAATATATACCTATTCAAGAATAAATTTGAAATAATGAAAATTATGAATAGTATGGATCTGTTTTATTGTCTTCAGCCCTGTCATATTAAATAATAATTCTCAGTTTTCTTTCATGCAGGTAACGGGAAAGTGTGCGCCAGACTTAAATGCGCTTCGCTGATACTCGCGTTTTCTTGTTGCAGTAAATTAATTGATTACTAGAACTGATTACAAAATAGTAGTAATGGTGCACAGTTTTAGCTTGTGCATTAAATACCTTTTCTAATCATATTAAATTCATGTAGAAATCATGTCAAAAATAGCTTTAAAATCGAGGTTATAAATTTAATTCTACTTTTTCAATAACTTAAACTAATCATACAACATCCATCAGTACTACAGTATAGTAGCCCATTTCATACTCTATTTTAATAATAAATCACTTCAGTAGTCATTCATACAAAAAACTCTTCAAACCGGCTATTTATTTACACCCGAGAGCACTTGAAATTCGACGCGGGCCGCGATCGCTTGGGGGTCGTCAAAGTCACGCGGCCGATCGCTCAAGCGGGTAGGCCACTTTTCTTAGATTTCAAACAAAGAATGCACAAATTACTTCGACCGGCATCTTTACCGGGTAGATTTAGTAACGATTCCATCTGAAATACACGAGATCAAACATAACCTCAAATAATGGTGCACTGAGATATACTTGTACAGACGATCAAAACCGGTAAATAAAACGGTCAAATAATTACTTTAACAGTCTATTACAATTATTTTTGCACTGTACGGCAAAAATAGGCATGAAAACGGCAAAAAAATTGGCCTCGGGAGTGAAAATACCGTATTTGTAAGAAAACGTCCGCCATCTTGAATTCTGAGCTTACGGTCAAAAATCGGGAGTGCCAACATCGAAATTCGTGTTAAGGAGGTCCGAATTAGTAAAAAAACTCATTTGGCCAAATGTTACCCTAGATGCCGCTAGAATAATATTTTGATGAAAAGTGAACCAGTCTATACTACGCACGCTTATGCACGCTTTTTAGGGCATGCAGTGTTACCTCACAGTGTTTTTTCATGACTGCTCCCAAAAAAAAGAGTGTTTTGTTTTCAGGGTTCATGTAAGTATGTGTTTTTATTTATTTCATTATTATACCTTCTGAACGGTTTAACCAACTTGGATGAATGAGGTGTCATTAGAATCTTTACACTGGGTATAAAAGTATTAAATAAAAATAAATAATATATAATAATATTATAAAACGTGACTGCCGTAATTTCAAAATGAACTTAGTAACGACACCCAGTGCAGCCGGGGGACATACAAAACAACACGTATCCAATGAAGAGCTGACCCCTGACTGGACTGGGTGTCGTTACTAAGTTCACTTTGAAATTATGGCAGTCGTGTTTTTTAACATTTTTTATTATTTATTTGTTTTCCGACATAAATGTTAAGCCTGGGTGGCCGCTTCTACTAAGAACAAGACAAGTGGTTAAAATCCATAACATTGCAGGCAGCGGTAGCTCAGTCAATAAATTTCCGGACTCACGATCTTGAGACCCAACTTCGATCCCTAATCGGGCACGCATCAATGAGATTTCGGTATTTATGTGCATGTTATTTGTATTATCTAATAGAATAGAAAATCGTTTATTTACTGTCACAATCACACACAATACAGAAAAAGAAGACATAAGACATAATGAAAATTTCAATCAAAAATTATAACAAAATAATGTAACACTAAATAACACTTATCATTATCACACATTAAAACAGAACAAAAACATTATGAGTACAATATTCGGGTCTTCATCGCGTAAACATACAACATACTTTAACGGTTATGTGCTTGACGTTTCGACTCCTCTGTAGGCTGTAGTTATCAAGTAACTGTTGATGACAACAAACTAAAATTTTATGAAAATCTGTCTCAGTACATCCCTTCCTAGGATTATGGCCCCATGACGCAAAGGTTGTTTGTGATTTTGAGTAGATTACACGTACTTAGCCCACTACGATAATCGCAACATGATTGGTTAGTGATTATCACGCCAGAGAATATAAAGTATTACTACGTAAAGAAGCGACACTCACCTCCCCGCGCGAATTTAACGTCCCCCGCGGTCCCCCGCAAGTTAGTGGCAAATCTGGAGGCAGGCAGAGCTCGAGTAGCACTCGTTCACTGCGCGCGTATTTTGTTTCATTTTCTTGATTTTGAATTGCGTTCAAAATCGAGATGCTTTTTATGTTTCATCAAGTGCCGACAATCGCAAGTATAAATCTTGTTTTGTTTTATTACGATACTGATTTTTAATCAATATGGTTTGTTATTGTGGTATATATGAATACCTCCGATGAACTAAGCCATTTTCTTTTATGTTAATTTATTTTTAAAGTTATGAAAAAGCGGCGGTGACTCAGGGGTAGAACGCTGGCCTCTCAATCTTGAGATCCAGGTTCAATCCGCGGTTGGGCATGCACCAATGAGTTTTTCGGAATTCAGATAATGCGCATCATGTTTGCTTATAGGTAAGTACTTCCCACTTTCTGAACGGTAAAGAAAAACATAGTGAGGAAACCCGTATGTCCTAAAAATCGTGTGTTTATGCCCAAAGTACTTACGGCGATAGGGCTCACCTCCCACCACGTTGGGACGTAATATTTGTAGGTGAAACGCTGGTGTACCGAGTGTGGACTGTGACTTGTATTTCAAAGTTCACACTCGGAACACCTCTGACACCCTCTCGCGCATTCAGGTCGTGACGATATAAATATTTTTAATACAAATTTATCCATGGGGAACTAGAACCAGGACCTATGGATTAACCACGCTAAAATTTAGGAAGAGAATCATATAAGTTGCTGACTATAAATGTTGTCCCTCTCGATTAACGACGCTCACACGCTTGCTGCCAGCCCTAGACTAGCACACGCACACACACAAGCGTGTGAGGACAAGCCAGATGCGCGCCTGAGAGTGTAGGTAAATAACTTGAGCGAGGACTACGAAGTGTCGGGGGTGTGATCACGCCATTCCGATTCCAGCCAATCATAGACTTGAGTCCGATCGAAAATAATGGACCTAGTCGTAGTTTAAAAGTTATTGTATTAAAGATGAAAATGTAAAAAGCACTATAAGTAGTAATGTGTCAATCGTTTGTAAGGATATTTTGTTTTTAGAGTTTTTTGTTTTAAATGTATGATAATTTTGAATACTTACGTATAAAAACTGATGCCATGACTCTTGCAGTGTTTGCTCTAGTTGCTTATGCACCATTTCACGGTGAAACCCGCCATTTTGTTAAAAATTTGTTGTGCTCACTAGTGTGGACGGCGCACCGCGCAGCGCAGACTGATCAACGTAATACACATAAAAATAAGTCTTGCCCACCTGGGCACATAAATAGCGGCGTCAATTTTTTAACGAGTTTTTAAATTTTAGTTCGTTGGTTGATAACCTATTGTCTTATGCCTTGTCAACGACATTGCAAAAACATGAAAAGCAGTGGGCGCGACTGAAGAAAGATCATAAAAGTAGGCATGAAATAGAAAAACCTATAACAAACGGGCAGATTTAATGGCTGCTTAGGTAGGTAGATATATTTTATTTTAATTTGAATTAGAAATAAAGGTATTTATTTTTATTTCATAAATTGCTAATAATTTTTCTTTTATCTTTTTCCATGGTTTAAAAAAATATTAAAAGACAAACCACATTTAAAACAATGTAATAAAAAACATAAAATTGCACACAAGTGACAAAACGGCATTTAAACATGGTCGAACTTGCGAATCTCCCAACAATGGCTCTTCTGTACCCCGCAATGTCTGGAATGCCGGTGTTCGAGGGGCCAGGAACTTTTTTAATCCAGCCATGGTCTCCTCACAGACAGGAAGAATTTCGCTGGCAGGTAGGGTGAATCCGTACTTTTCATCTGGTAGCTCAAAGGTCAAAGCGTATCTGTAGAAAAATAAGTTTTTGTATTTTGAAAGAGACAGACAGATAGCAGTAAAAGTAGAAAGGTCCTGGTAATGCATAGCTAAACCACAAAATAGATACGACCAGAAGGCCGACCGACGTTGGAGCGAAAAAAGACGCACACATGCATAGACGCGTACGTATGATGATCTCGGCAGAATTTCGTATTGGCATTCGAACGTCTTCATCCGATATAGTCGTACGTACGCGTCTATGTGTGCGTGCGCCTGTTTTCGCTAGTTATGCGGAGTAAACCTTCTGTAGATGGTTTAGATGGTTATTTTGGGGCTAAACGTCCTGTACCAGGGACGTAACTGATCAAGGTAGATACAATCTAAGTGACAATACGCTTCCTTAGATAGCTATATGATTTTTTTTTATTTGCTTTGTGGTTTATATAATTTTTTGTCCTTTTGAGGTCAAAGATATACCTAAATATAATGGTTAGTTTCATACACTCACATACATTATAAATTAATACTTACGGCACATGGAATGCTTTTTTCACCCAACACATACTAACCCCTGCAGTTGTGTATCCTGAAAAAATCGAACATATGTTTTTACACAACTTATTTTCAAAGCAATGTAAAAATAGCGTGACAAAATGCTTATGGTCATAGATTTAAGAGTGATGCTTTTGTTGTAGCTTTCACCACACTAATTCCATACCGTATACTTTATTTTTTCGAAAAATAATTTTGAAAGAAGGTAGTTAGCCATATCGCCGTACTCCAACCAACTAAGGGCGGATCGAGGGGGGGGGTCATGGGGGTCATGACCCCCCCGGGCCTAGGTCAACCTTTTTTTTTACTTAAAATTACTTACACTTAACCATACACATATAGTTACTAAAAGCACTCTTCGCTCGATTCCGTTTCCGTATAGGCAATTAAATCTTTGACAGCTAAAAAAAAGCCTTTTTTACACCTCAGGACCCGGGCGTACAGGCTAGACCAGTCGTTCTGGACATATGAACCGTTAAAATTTTGACAAAAAAAAAAGTCGAGAAATGTTGTGAGACTCCCGGTGGGACGAAGTTTATTTCATTTGAATTTTCGAGCCTGTGACCCCCCCCTGGCTCGTAAGCTGGATCCGCCCTTGCAACCAACAGCTCAAAGTGCCTTGAAAACACGCATATCGATTAAAATTAATGTGCGACGCGAGGATTTCAACCTCTGGGTTAGCATATTATGACGGCCACAGAAGCAGTCAACTCGGACGAACTAACCTAAAATAATGACAAGGTGGTTAGGAGCCCACTCCGAATCATTCTTCATACATATCTTAGTACCCAAATAACCCGCAAAAGAGAAAAAATAAATCATTTGAACGATCAATATGAAGTTGTGTATGTCCCTGATTTTTCAACTAACATCGCGTTAAAGACCAAAAAAATATAGGTTTTTGCCCTAAAATCGAGTGCTACAATGCTAACCATCAGTTTTGTATTGGATTCAGTTCCATCAAGGAAGACGGTAAAAATTTGAAAAATATGGCTTTAAATTATTTAAATATTTAAAATTATTGGCTTTAAATATGACTCCACATTTTATAAATAAACATACTTTCAATCTTCTTTTAATTATATTACCTTTGAAAAGGCATGAATTTCGCGAATAAAGAAAGAAAAAGGAAAATATATTAATTTGTCAATAAACAATCAATTAAACAAAAACTTTACATTAAACAGACAAAAAGGACGGGGTTCAGCAAAATGCTGTGAGTGCGTACAACTGCACAGCGCTGATTTTCAGCTGTCCCTGTTCTCACTAAATATTACATGTAGAGCGGGTAGATTGATTTTTTAATTAAGCTAAATATTAAAAATGTGATGCATAAAGAGATTCAGTTCCTATATTTCAAAACCGATTGAAATGAAACCAACACACGCAGATACTAACTAGGAAGAAAACATCTCTATTACATAAATAAATTATAGTCTATGTATTAAAGTAGCCGCGATTTCAAAATAGCTGAAGTTTTGCATGCGCAGCATCTCATTAGAGCAAGAAGAGCAGGACTGAATTTTTGCATTGTGCAGCCCCTTATGTGACTTATGTATATTTAACAAGCAAAGTAAGTATATAGCATAAATTGGAAATATCATGAATATTCTAAATTATCAAAAAACCTGATCAAAAATTATAAATGATTGAAGTACAGTTAAGGTATTCGAAAATAATAATTATTTTTAGGGCAAAGGACTTCACACAGTTCGAACGGCGCGCCGCGCCGCGGGGCAAGGCATGAGGCGCTTTTTTAGATTAGCCAGCCCAATATGCGCTTTATTGTCCCGATATTTCTCGCTTCGCATAGTTGTCGTCGCAATGAACCAGAGGCGTATGACCACGATAAATAAGCAACTCGATGTGTGTCGGCACAAATATCAACGGAAACGACATCGAAGTAATGTTCATTTCAGCGTGCCTTGTAAAGTGGCTGTTACGACAACCACTGCGTCTTCGGCTAGCGCAAAATAAGAGAAAATAATACTTTTTACATGGACGCCATGAACGAAAAAAAATTTTGAACTTAAATTTTTTAGATCCAAAAATTTCCTATAATTTGGTGAAATAACAATTAAAATCGCTGTAGGCGTTTGGAAGGAGTAAGAGAATTCTTGTGTTAATCATGTGAAACTTTCGATGAGTCTCGATTTTTTTGTTATAACTTACAATAGAAAAACAGTTTATGAAACTTAAAATTTATTTTTGACTCTATAATGCCTATCATATATTTTTATGAAAGTTTTTGGACCACCCGTGTGGGAGGAGTAGGCCTTCAAAAACAGATCCAAATTGCAGTTGGCCCATTCGCCTTAAGATGTGTTTGTATCGTTATAACCTCAAACTCTAGTTAAAAACTACATCCCAAAGCCTGCAAACAAACGATCACTAATATCTATGTGGTGATAAATTTGATGGAGATCATGCAAATGCATATCCGAAACTTAAAATGAGTGCTGTCCCAAAGCTGAACACGACAAGAAGTATCCGCTTAAATCTCCGATACATCCTTTGCTTAGTTTTTTTTAGCAAAATGAGCAGGTCCAATATAGGTATATGCAGTTATTATTTTTTTCGACGATGACGAGAGTCTTGAGCAAATTTCTCTATCCCTTAATAGTTTAGATTTTTTCCATACTGATCCATACCAACGCGCTTAATTTGTTTGACACTGGCAAGTTAAACGGTATTATACACAACCAACCTGTTGTTAACTGATATATTCAAAAATGGAACACATACCATTCTATATAAAAAAATTTTTGGAAAGAGATTTTCGTGCTATGATTTATTACGACACTAAAAAAAGTTTAAAACCCCAAGAATGTTTTGAACTTTTGGCTACTACTTTTGGCGAGTCTGCTTGTTCAGGAGCTATTGCTCCTTTGTATTTGCGAGCAATAGGTTTGCTGAGTCTTCAAGAGAAAATCACGCAAGAAAATGTTCGTGAAGTCGAAAAGCTTAGTCGTGAAAACCGAGGAATAGCATATGTTGAGCTAGAGCGAGAACTAAGAATTGGATCAACAGCAATGCAAACCATCATTCATGCCCACCTTTCTCTTCGTAAGCCTTGTTCGAAATGGCAGCCACATAAGTTTACCGATGAGCAGAAAGACCGCCGAGTGGTATGGTGCCTATTCACATTGACCTGGGTAGGTTCGTCAATGCCTATTCATGATAGATTAATTCGACGCTGGCAAAAAAAAATCATTTATGATATACAAAACTGACTTAACATTAGGACTATATGACTTTGATCAAAAAATCAACAGTCGACTGTATTATGGTGCTTTGAAGTAACTCCAACAAAATGTTTAAATCACATAGAATTAAGTAGTCGCCTTTTTTTTCTGCAAAACGGGTCATATTGCTACTGTAGTGATAGAGTATCAAAAAACGCTTAACTTCAAACGGTATGTGACAAGTTATGATCCATCAATAATATCAGCTTGGTGTAACAAGCGACCGAAATCAGAAATCCGGCACCTTCTCTGGTACCATGACAATGCCGCGCCGCACACTTCTGTCACATCACTCGACTTTTTTTTACACGGAAAATTCGTCTATTCCCGTGACTAAGCACCTTGTGGTTTTTGCTTGCTTCCAGAAATCAAGGAAAACATAATGGGAAAGAGGTTTGAAAGCAAAGAAGATGCACTGGCTGCTTATAATTTCGAGATTTCTGAAGAGTCTAAAGAAGAGTGGTCAATGGTACTTTCTGAGTGGTTCGGACGCATAGAAAAGTGTTAACGTGCTCAGGGTGAATACTTTGAAAAGATAAATACTTGTAATAACTAAATAAAAAATATTATAATTGTTGGGTATCCAATTTCTTTTGGCATACCCTCTTTACTCACCAACTGTGCTGAAGGCTGTACCAATTGCATAATGTGTGCCTCTCTTCTTAGCTATTGCTTTCTCCATTTCTTTAGCCATCTTTCTCTGGAATTAGGAAATTATCCAACATTAGTCACGCTTCTCCACACACCGGTCGCTGGAGTTGTTTACAACTTCTACACCGAAACCTGTCCATGTGAATTGTGAAGCGTTAAGATAAAGATGTACTTTAGAGGGCACTGATATCATATTGACTGACCGATTTTCGGCTTTGTCAACTGGTATTTTTATTTTTTAGTATTTAAATATTTTTTTTCAAAATGTTATTAGTTTTTTCTAGATTAGACCACTTTTAAATACTCTTTGACAGTTAAAAACTTTTGTGAAACCCTTTAATTGGTCTTAGTTTGTAAACTTATAAGTTTACCACTATTATTTAAAATGACGATGTTTTTTTTAAATAATAATTGACTGTTGGGCTTCCAAATAAAAAAGTATTTAAATTATTTAAAAAAGTATGCAAAAAATAAAAATTTGTATATATATTTTTTTTAACAATGTACCAAATTGAATATCTTATCTTGTCATACATTACTAGTCCTACTCCATCCCTATTAATATATTATAAAGAAGCGAAAATTTGTTGATTTGTGATGTTGAAATCTAGACTGAATGTTATTAGAGATAAAGGAAGATGTGCATTAAATGATGAAAAAAATTATTGAAACGCTGGAAGAGCTATTTTAAACGTGTGTTTGAATGTGAGATGAGATAAAAAATGTCAGAGTTGTCTCTTCAAGACAGTTGCGAAATAGACAATGTTGAAGAAAACATAATAAGTATGAAAACAAATGTACAGACATTGAAAGGTATCACAGCTGGGAAAGTGGCTGGGTATGATAGTGTCAATAGATATACTTTGAGAAAGAGATGGCATGGTGTCTAGTTTGCTCTATTGCCTCTGATAATATATGCTTGACGAGCGGTTTTATTAGAGTTGACTGGTGTCTGGTGCAAAACTTTCATCGTCCCGCTATATAAAAAAAAGGTTCACAGCAAGAATATAAAAGCCTCCGTGGTATAAATCTTCTAAGTATCGACCGATTCTCCAATTTACCAAGCACAGCACCAAAAACATGTATACAAATAACGAGTTTTTCGTAAGAATAAGAAGATGTAGAATAGAAAAAAAAGATTGCTTCGGTGGTTTAGATATAAATAGGACCGAGCGCAGGCATTCTGCACTCTCTGTATGGCACGTTCCATTTTGACGAAAAGCTTGGGTCTGTAAACAACGTCACAAAAATTAAACGAAGACAGCACCAGACTCTCCGTTAGCAAGATTCTGACTTTCTCCGTGAGGTAATTCCGGGTACCATACAAAACTTTCAACCTGTAAAAGGCATTTCTTATTCTTGTGACTACATATATGGGATATGATAGTGGATGAATAAAATCATAATGCCGAAAAAAATAATTATTTAAGTGGAAGGTATAGCTCGACCAGGCCGCCCTAGATGGACGAATGCTGAACAAATCATTAAAAGTTCTTTGTACTACAAAAATCCCATACAATCAAATAATTTTAAGACCCAAATACAAATACTAAGCGGGCGGACTTTGCTTTTTGTATTTTGTTGATATCTGTCAAGGAAGTCATATTAGAATCATCCTACCATGGAGGCAACTTATACTAATAGAATATCGAACAGTTTTCTAGGGAATACCTTTGAAAAATACAAATACGATGTGGGCCTCAACAAAGACACAAACAGGGTAAGATCAAGCACAAGAATATACCGTTGTCCGGAAACGTGGTTAACCGAAATTACTTGGCAAGGAGATAATGTCTGAGACCAAGAGAATAGTTGCAGTCACAAACGTAGCTTGGCCTTTTTTCCTGCCGAAAACCGATGTAAAATATAAAAAAGGTGAGTTTCATAAAACTATTTTCAAGACAATCATAATCACTCCAAATCAGTGGATTAGGTCAAATACATACGTAAAACTAAATCAACACGGACGAAGCCGCAGAGCAAAGGATAGTAAAAAATAATTTTGATGAGAACCAGAAACATTCGATTAGTTTCAATACGTGCTATAATATTATGAGTCCCAAAAATATTGACACAGTTGGTCCTTCTATGGTGGCCCGGTCAAGTTTTTTCCATATATTTCTTTTGTCACTCTTCTTTCACTAACATACTATCAAACGCCCTACGCAGTCTCTAAAATCCTCACTTAGCGGATGTCTATATCATACAAGAAACCTGCAGTAAAAATTTGATATTTCTAGCTCCAGCAACTCAGAGTATTATTTTTTATTGGTTAGATTATTGTTTTATCTTATTGGTTAAAATTGTACAAAAGCATGAGCTAGAACAGCAGGCGTTACCACAATTGATATAAAAAAAATGATATTCCATTTACCTAACTAGTCACATAATGAAGACATTTGAACTAACCACTTCCTTGTAGTTTTCCATACCGTGCTTGCTATATGCGTAAGGATAAATCATGTATGGTCCATAGGAGTGGAACGCCAGGAAGTATTCCACGTCCTGACTTATCCCTCGTATAAATTCTGCCCAAGCCCATGATTCAATTTCGGAAAATGCTTTTGGGCCACAGAAAATTTCATCTCCTTCCTGATTACTGACACCTACGGCTGTAAAAAAAATCGGTGGACCGAAAATATTAAAAAAATGTCGATTATAGTTCATAAGGAGACAACTACAGGAAAACTATAGCGAATAAAAATAAATTTAACACAGAATGAGAAATATAAATAAAAGTTAAATATATAATGTAAAATTAAATTTCAACAGATAATTTTTTAAATACAATGTGGTTTTAAAATTTAGGGATTAAAGAGATGATAGTAAAAATATGTAATTTGGCTATATTTACGTGCACCTATTTCGAGAAATCCTTGAAAAAACACAAAAAATCTAAGTCCACCTTTTATCTCGAAAACTGGATAACCAAAAAATATGAAAAGCTTCATAGTAATATATGCTGTGGTAAAGATTATATCAAAAATATAGCGATTGATAAATTCACAAAAACAAAATGATAATATTAAATTTTCTGTCCCTAAAAACTGTCGAATTACGGAACCTTAGGTACGCGAGTCTGATTCGCACCTGATCGGTTTTTTTATTTTGTTATTCCTATTTAATAAGAATTAACTTATCATAAATTATAACTAATAACAAATGATTTACGATTAATAAACGTAATAATATTAAAGGTGACCTTAATTTACGTAGTAAAATTCATACTGGAGACTTGGTAAGTAGTCGGTATCAAGGTTCGATGATTCTTTTTGGCAAACTCAATGTTATTAACTCGTTATACTGAGCTACCAAGCCTACAGTATGAATTAGGTTGTATAAATTAATGCGACGTTGTAAAAATCTTTTTTTTTATAACTCTTCATTAAGAAATGTTGTTTCGGAAGTGACGGTACAAGCTCTGAACATGCCTCCCATACAAAATGCGGAGAGTGAATTATCAACGTCAGAATGTTAAAACCAATATTAGTTCTTTTTAGGGTTCCGTACCCAAAGGGTAACCAACGGAACCCTATTACTAAGACTCCGCTGTCCGTCTGTCTGTCCGTCTGTCAACAGGCTGTATCTCATGAACCGTGATAGTTAGACAAATGAAATTTTCAAAGAAAATGTATTTCTGTTGCCGCTTTAACAAAAAATACAAAAAAATATAATAAAATAAATATTTAAGGGGGCTCCCATACCACAGACCTGTTTTTTTTTTCCATTTTTATAGACAATGGTACGGAACCCTTCGTGTGCGAGTCGGACTTGCACTTGGCTGGTATTTTACTTACTTCCAAAGGCAATTCCAAAGTTTCTGTTCAAATCTACTCCATAGCCATTCACATCTTTGCCGTATGGTTGTCGATTTTTCCGCCACAAGCGATCCTTAAATGAACATTAGTTGAATGAATGAATGAATTAATGAATGAATTAATATAAATGTTTGGTTATTATAAAGTTTAGATAAATTAATTTTTTCTTCATTATTAAAAAAGAAAAAATTATAAAAAAAAAATTTCATTTCTTCATTAAATGAAAAATTTATTCATTTTAAGTTAAAATAATTTAGTATTCTAAATTAATAAACAACTTCCCTGCGGTCCGAAATAGAATTACAATGGATCATAAGCCATTCACTTCATACTCGTACATACTTTCGTGATCGATTTTAGCGATGTAATTCTATTTCGGACGCAGGGTTTATTGCACACAAAGAACAGAAGACAAGAGCGGACTTATTCTTAAAAGAAATTTCTTCCAGTTAACCTTGGAAAAACATAAAAATATTTTTGTGTTGGAAATTAAACTAAATAAGTGCGTAACATTATGTAAAAGTTATTTTAAAACTATAAACTAAACATAAAAATTTAATAATTTGAGCTATGGTAGGTAAGTTTAGTTGGGGATGCGTTTCTAGCAAAGTTGTATTACGAGTATATCATGGACGAATTTCGTTCATGATTATATTAAGCATTATCTTGTATACGATTCTGCACATCAACTTTATAGCGTGTTTTTAGTTCTTGTGTTCTTAATTTTAAATTCTAAAATAAAACATTAAGCATAAAATAACTCAACTTTGCTAGAAAAGCTTAATTAAGGGGCTCCATAATGCTAAACATCAGTTTTGAATTGGATTCAATTCCGTTAATGCAGATGGTAAAAATAAAAATAAAATATGGCGTGTTTTTTGACTCTAGACAATTATTAATTACACTTTATAAATAAATATACTTTCAATCTTCTTTTACATTTAACAATTTAAAAAAGCATGAATTTTACGAAAAACGCAATTCAGTTTCCATGTTTCAAAACCGGCTGAAACAAAACCAACACACGCAGATACTAAATAGAAAAAAACATCTTTATTACATGAAGAAATAATAATTAATATCCTAATGTAACCGCGATTTCAAAATGACAGAAGTTTTGCGTGCGCAGCATCTGATTAGAGCAGGATAGACAGTTTAAAAACAAAAGCGTTAGAGCAGGACTGAATTTTAGCATTTTGAAGCCCCTTAAGATCATCATCAAGCATCATCACGCGCAAACCTCCATACAAACGCTGTCACCAAATTGTGGGATAATGTAATTATAATATTTTAGGCTGAGTCCTTTTATGTTTAAGTCGAATTAAAAATCGTGAAATTTGAGTAAAATCTAAACAACAAACCCCTTAAATGCGTCAATTTTAGGTTTTTTTAGCAAAAGTGTAGCCGAATGTGCTTTTGTTGTTACGACCGAAACATCGAAAATGTTATCTAGTTTAATAATAACCAAAAATAATGTTTGAAAACGTCCACAGTCTTGCTACAGGCCGATATCTCTAGCGACAGTCGTAGCCAAGGTGCTGGATAGTGTGCTCGATCGACAGCTGGACGGACACTTAGATCAGCATGATGCCCAGTTCGGATTTAGGCCAGGGCTCTCGATTGAGTCCGCGATTCTCTGTGTCAAGCACACTGTCCAGTATTACGCCGACAGGAGGACACCAGTATACGCCTGCTTTCTGGATCTGTCTGAAACCTTCGACTTAGTATCTTACGAAGTGCTGTGGAACAAAATTAGACAGGAGACAGGTCTACCTGATGAGCTAGCTGCCATGTTTAAATATTGGTATGGTCATCAGACCAATTTTGTAAAATGGTCTGGGACCCTATCTGACATGTATAGGTGGAGTGCGGGGTGAGCCAGGGAGGCTGACCTCGCCCAAGCTCTTCAACCTGTACATGAACCGTTTGGTCATTGAGCTCAGCAGCGCCGGGGTCGGTTGTTCCATAGACGGCAAATCAGTCAACAACATCAGCTACGCTGATGACATGGTGCTGCTGAGCCCCTCGATCAATGGTCTCAGAACATTACTGGCCATTCGCGCAGAAGAGTAAGTTGCTTGTCTTTAGGGATTCTGGAAAAGGGTTCACGTGGAGTCACAGTGCTTCTCCAGGAGGATGTTGTTGTAGGCATCACTCTATTTAGTTGTGTGATGTCTGCAACAGCGACTTCTGCGGCCTTTCTGTGTTTTTATTTTTGTGTGTAGATAAGGATACTTACATAGTATTTAAGCATATAGTGTTACTAACTAAGATATGGATTTTTTTTTCACACATATACGCAATTTTAGGACATAGTTTTCATTATTTTGGTATATAATTCAACTATTAATTTTTTAAAGAATTCTCCGATATGACGTTACTTGAGAATTTTAAACAATATTATATGGATAGTGATGTGTGATTGCTTATAAAAAAAGTGGTCCGTCTCTGTCTGTCTACCATCTGTCATCCATCTGTCAAATTAGTCGGAAGCAAATTATTATAAATTCATCTTCATAGCAAAGGACACATATCTAAACAGCCATTTCTCAAGTGACGTCACACGAAGGCAAATGGAAGTTGCAGCTTTTTCTTAAAAATATTCATCATTATGAGGTTTTTTAGACCACAAGTTCTAAAATACGGCTTATTAAACCAATATCTCGAAATTGTTGTCGAATTAACACACCTTTACATAATTTAATCTCAGCGAATTATGATTTTCTTTTGTTATTTAATTTTATAATATGACTTTGATGGCGAGAAACTCATACTAGAGAATTTACGATAGAAGACAGTTTTTCCTAAATATTAATTAAATGATTGACTCGGACTTGGAGTAGCATGTGTTATAAAGTTACTGCCTAAAATACCCACTAAGCCTTAAAGTCTCCAGTGTTAGTGTGATTGTATCTTTAAACTTACTTTGTTATGCGAGTATTCATAGCCATCTGGATTCAAGACCGGTATTATGTACCATTCGTATGTCTGTGCTATGTTCTTCAGTTCTTTATCCTTAGATTTTCTTGCGCTTAACAATGTATGTATAATATACGTCACAAAAGCTGGAGAAATCCACTCCCTGGCATGGATGCCACCTTCAACAATGACCTGGAATAAATATGGATTTTTTCTTAAGTTTTAACTTTCGTCTCTAGTAGTTAGGATTTAAAGAGCAAATTCAAATTTTCCTACAACTCCCTTTTTTAATCAATAACAAACCTTAGATCTAGGACGGGCACCTTCCAAACGAATTTTTACCACCTTTAAAGGGTTATTTTCATAGGTTTTACCGATTTCTATAATTTTCATTTCCTTCGGATGAATCTGTTGTAGATCATTTAGCCAGTCGTAAATGTCGTTCAGTCTGTAGTATTTTTTCCAATCAAATGTTTCCATTCTTCTTCGAACAAAAGGCTGGTATGTTGATATTTGGGCGTCGAATGCACTAGAATTTTTACATTTATTATCATTAAAACTTTAATTATGTAACTGTGCAGTCTAAATAGTGTAACTAAGCTGACAAGAAACACTTTGATCCTTAGACTCACAGATATGATATTATAGATTAAGAGATGGGGAATACTTTATTATTTAGACTCACAAATAATTGATAGTATAGATTATGAAATGGGGAATACTTCATTCCTTAGACTCACAGGTAAGTGATAGTATAGATTATGAGATGGGGAATACTTTATATAAACACACACACTATAGAATAACTCATTGATTTAAGGGCCTGCACCAGGTAGCTACTCACTTTATACAGGATGAAAAATCGAAAGCAAATGTATAGGAATGCGTGTTTTTAAAAAATAGCGGCAAATTTAATAAATGTGCCAGTACCATACAAAAAGACGATGTGTTAAACTTGAAACACAAATCTCGTGAATAACCTCGCTTGTGGTTGACCTACGATAGCGTCAGTAGCATAGAGCACAAATACTCAACGTAATCGGTCGGGAATAAGCTATGGCGTGAATGATTAGCGTTGATAAGACTAAGTAGCCATAGATTAGAAAAATATAATCACTTTTGGTGAAAATTCAAGGTACTTGTATATATTTTATCGTAATGCTATAGTATCGTATATACTGTCATACCATAAATGGATTTGTGGGTTTGTATTTTCAGCCCGTAAACTGACAGTGTTGTCTATAAATTATCCACTCTGTCTTAGGATTTTCTTAATCCACAACTGCACAAAACAACTTTTGATCTTTCTTCAGACATTTTTCGTAATGAAATTATCTAAAGCACATTATCCATACCTCTTCTTAGAGCCGCTTGTGTTTTATTCATCACCCTAGTAATTAGAAACTTTGCATACAACTTTCCAAAGATACTAAAGATACTAAAAAGACTTAGGTTTTCTATAAAAAACCTTATTTTGCAAAAAATTATACCTATATAAGATATTATAGACTATGGACAAACCTCTGCACATCTTCCATAACCGTAGCCAAATAGACGCCATATTTTTGAACTTCCAAGAGAAATGGTTGTTTATCTTTAGGACTTATAACGAAGTCCACTGTATTATTAATACTTCCGGGTTCCTTCCAATAGTTTATCTGAAAAATAAAATAAATAATAGGTCTTTAAATATGAAATTATCGTTTTCTATAGAGAATTTGAAGGAATATTTTTTTTGTGTATGAATGTTGTCTAACATTAAGCTAACAGCAAAATTAATTTAATTTGTTTAAAGTGCCAGCTGAAAAAAATTATTATGAATCTTATCATAGAGATGGATGGCATTTAGGGCGAACTGTTTGAACATTTAATTTTGGTTATCGAACTGACAGTAAAAAAAATTAATACGTAGATGTAAAACATTGAAATTAACTTTCAAACAAAAAACAAATAATGAAAATAGCTATTGGATTACAGGAATTATGAACTCATGAATCTGTTAAAAAATTTCGGCAACTTCATTAAAGACTTATATTATTTCACTAGATAAAAGATTGTCTAGTTATTTTGTGTAAATACGGGTACATGTACCTACCGGGTGGATAGATTGTTATCTTCAAACGAAAACACATGTTCTAAACAGTACTTATCATACTGAGTAACTTTTCCTTAGAAAAAAAATAGTCTCGTCCATACAAAATTGTATTTTAAGTAAGTATGGAGAGACAATTTTTATGGTTCCGTAGTCAACAACAAGGAACCCTTATAGTTTCGCCAAGTACGTCTGTCTGTCTGTCTGTCTGTCCGTGGCTTAGCTTAGAGACTATTAGTACTAGAAAGCTGTAATTTGGCATGGGTATACATATTTATTACGCCGATAAAGGGGTACAGTAAAATTTTGAAATATTTTTTTTTTGGGTTCCTCCCCTACACGTAAAGTGGGGATGCTTTTTTTTTCTCGTCTATCACCTAGTGTGGGGTGTCGTTGGATAGGTAATTTAAAAATATTGGGGGTGTGAGAAGACCATTAGATGATCCAGGGTTTCGTTTGCAAAATATTAAACTTAAAAGTGGTAATTTTTGTTAGAGTCAAGTGTCCCCCCCCCCTGCTGGCGAAACGGTTGTATTTGGAGACATGAAAAAAATCACGGCAGTAGTATACATAACCAAATTAAAAGGAAAACTATCACAGCTAAGTAGGCTGTACAAGTTAACGAGTACAGATCGCGCCAAACTTTTAGTCCCCTCTAAACACGGGGTGATTCGCATCAGCAGGAACAAAATGTATGGGCCGTTCTTGGGAAGAGCAACTTCCGAGCGGACTAGAAGTTTGGCGCGATCTGTATTATTATAGATAATGGTACGGAACCCTTCGTGCGCGTGTCTGACTCGCACTTGGCCAGTTTTTTTTTTATTTGCATGGTATATTGCTTCGGAAAGTTATGTGGTTAAATGAAAATATACCAGGCTATGTACAACCGGTATAAACCGGGCGTAAATAAATGGGTATCTTTAACTGAAACAACATAGTCAGTGAGCATACTGAACTTTCGAAGTGAATAGATTTGTCAGTTGGGCCGAGACATGTGTTTTAGCCGTATTTGGAGTGCAGGTAGCGGCACGGTTTTTGACGTCTGACCTTGACTGCGCTAGTAATTTTTTCTCCATCGCACTTAGTAATTTTGTGTGCGAATGAACACATGCGCTAGTTTCCCACCACTTTCACTGAGAGGTCAAAAATCGTGCCGCAACCTGTATAAGTGGTGTATTTAAAAAAAAAACTATCTGGAAAGTTACTAAATATAATTGCATTAAGAAACAATTACAATATTATAAGTTATAGAATTAAATGAGACTTGAGGATAATTCATGATTTATATAAAAACGGCTCACCTCAATACGTGTTATGATCGGGAAAGCCGACCAGTTTCAGCAGATTTAGACTGCCTTCATCTGGGCGAGTAATCTGCTGAAACTGGTCGGCTTTCCCGATCATAACACGTATTGAGGTGAGCCGTTTTTATATAAATCAAAATATTATAAGTATTAAAATCTTATCTTGCACCTGATAGTATTCCATCCTAATTTTAAATTTTACACATTGAACTTTATATATTTACATTGATTAATAAATAATGTACAATAGGTAAAATTAGTACCGAAGATATTCATAACACACCATTTACGTGCTATGACATATTATACATATGGATATTAAATATAAATAATCCTGAAATAAGAAACTTTTTATTTGTACACTCATTTTCATATACAATTTTACTCACCCATTCACTCTTTCTCACACATCACATAAATATAGGCAACATTTTACAACATTTTTCTACATCTACTTTTTGTCTTGGTTTTTCGATTTTTTATTTTATATTTCTTATTATCAAGTTTAAAGTTACATATAATATTATCTATCTGTTACCTATGGAAGAGCGGAGCGTCCTATTACAGGTATATCTTACCCAGTCACATGTACATATATGTACAAGTTTTGAAATAAATAATTAGAACATAAATAAAATAGAACTCCATCTAGATATCCTGTCCCTAATATTAAGTAATTTAGTATCTATACGTAGTTATTTATTTACGTTTATTTTAATTATTGTATTTGTTTGTATTTTTATGTTAAATATAAAATGTATATTAGATTATTACGTTAATTAATATTAAATTTTGGTTAAAATTAGCACGTTGCTTTTTTTTAACATTAACGCTACCCTTTTTATCGTTAACATCTTTTTCATTCCACCCAAAGGTTGCCAGAAAGACTTAAGCAATAAGTGACGCCTTTGTACACAATGTCTGTCTCTTATGTGAAAATGTGTTGTAAATTATGTTTGTAAAGGTACAAAAAGTGTAATAAATAAAAATAAATAAAAAATATTTTTTTGTATTTTTTGTATTTCAGCTCGGGGAGACTCCATTCATGCACCCCAAATAGAAAATGTTAAATACTTCGCATCAACGGTCCCATTTTAAAATTGTAGAAACATAAATTAAACTTACCTCATAATATTTTCCTAACTTGCCGAGAAAATTGACCTGCTGATTTGAAACAGGAGTAGCACGATATAATGTAAAATTTGTATATTTCTTAGCGTCACAAATAATAGCAAACGAGAATAAAAATATGAGTTTTGATATATTCAATTTCATTTTTATAAATTTAGTTTGATTCCATTATAAAAATGGGATAATGCCGCACGGCCCTCTAGTGATTTGGTTTATTTTGAATTGAAATACAAAATTGACAATTGGTTAGCTTTTTTGGGAATGCTAACAATTTGCAACAAAAAAGTCAAATTAGGTGCAACACGAGTGGTTGCTTTACTTGCTATGAAGTGGAGTGGAGCGAAGCGGCATCTGTAGTCATTCATAAAATTTGAAGGGTGTGTGTGGCCACTTTTACTTCCCCTCTGATCACCCTCTTCCCAATAATTTGTGCGGCAATATATAATTGAAAACCTGTCTTTTATTTCTTTAGTTCAAACGACGTCAAATAATACTTTCGCATATTAAGTACTTTATCTACTTCTATAGTACCTACAATAAGGTAATTGCAAAATCAAAAGCAGTTTTAAAACTACCTATTATTTAACCGATGTTATAATATTACATTAGAACACCGCGATTCTAAGCTGCGAGTGGCCCAATTTATTATATAACACCACTAGAGAGCAAAACAACAACTTTATCCTGATTGGCCTTTAAGGCAGCATTACCGTAACGACGCACCCGAGGTTCATGAACGAGTGTTCTTCTTATTTTTTGGGAAATCATTAAATGAAAATATTATAAATAAAGACGATATTTTTATTGGTTGTAGATAAAGTATTGTGAGCACATGAACGTAATGAGACATTGGGACACTCGTGCAAAACTATTACGAAACTAACTTCGTTCGTTTTAACTTCTATCGTTTCGTAAACAAGCACTCGTGTCCTAATGTCTCAAATTATGTTACAGTTGCACAAAATACTATTGTCATATTGATCGCATAGAAAAGGTTTAGAAGAAATTTCTTAAGGCCCATAACCATAAATTCGGATTTAATAATGATTCCTACCTAGTTTAAGCTTAACACTTTAAATTACTTATTCTATCTGAGTGACGTAAGCAGTTTTGACATAACAAGTATTTTTTAAATTATTATAATTACATAGGAAAAGAGTTAAATTAAATTTTAGTGAGATATATTTCGGGCCATTCGGGCCCGGCATCAGGCATAAAAATATTTTTTAAATTTGAAATAATTAAATCTAATGTGATTTGCTTCTAGGAAAAATAAATTTCAAAATACTTACCCGTTCTGCTAGTAACATCAAACTCTTTCATACCCCCCTAGCTCTCACAATAACTAGTAATTCTTTCCTTATAAGCAGCTTTGACTTTTATCATAAGAATCTTTCACATATTGATCTCTTTTGTAACAGCTTAACAACCTTAATATCAAAATTAAGACAATTAGATAATAAATAATTACTAAGTACCATTTTGGTACATACTTTCCGTATTGTTGTCTTATTTTCTTATTTACATGCGACAACGTTTAGCTATATGTAATTATCAAATCAATATTTAACGGGACACCTGACGCTAGAACATTAACAACAAAAGGTTTTCAAGGGTTCATTGGAAGAAACTAGGTCCCTCTTCATATTGAAGAAAATATATTTGATTTATCGATCTTTTGTCTAGGAATTCCGCCTATAAACAATCTATTAAGATTAATACTTTTGTCAAAAAAAAAAAATTTTTCCACCCTCTTTTATTTTGTTTTAAACGTTCGTTTCAAAAACGCAGTTAAGAGATCAACTTGTTTTTTTTTTATAAAATAGGCAATAGAAATATGAAGGGATCTTACCTAAATCCAATATTTATTTCCCTACAAAATATTTCAGTATTAGCTAAAAACGCACCAATTTGTTGTTTCCCTGCGTGATCACTACTATTACGCGTCCAAGAAAAAGAGGCTAAAGAGCCAACATATAATCGTCTCTATGAAAAGCAAATAAGGTCTTTGCCATTTGTCTTATTGTGCTGGACAGGTAATAAAAAACGTTGCTAGGGTATGCCATCCTCTAGTAAGCCTTGCAACTATAAGTCAGTAATTAATTTAGGTTAACACTTTACACACAGGATCCACAGGCAAAGCTAACTACAGATGGCGCTAGCATAGGGCCAGCCAATAAATACCACAGTCCACGGCTTTGTCAACTTTACTTTTGTGTGTGTTCCGGTTTACTTACTGGTTTTCTCCAATATCACCTGTATTTCAA
This sequence comes from Ypsolopha sequella, assembly GCA_934047225.1. Taxonomy (NCBI): domain Eukaryota; kingdom Metazoa; phylum Arthropoda; class Insecta; order Lepidoptera; family Ypsolophidae; genus Ypsolopha; species Ypsolopha sequella. Next base: position 21,673,022 of record OW203991.1, read on the forward strand.
CATTTTATTTTGGGTGTTAAGATGATGTTACTGAAGCCGGAAATTGGCGATAGTACTCGTCCATACGATTAACTTTTACTATGGAGCTAACCCTCGAATTGCTAAAAACAAATCAGCTGTTCCATAGAAAAGTTACATACCTACCCAACCAAAATGTATGAAGCAACAGATTTTTTTTTTCTCGATTTCTTGTAAGTTTTGTACACGTTGTCCGGCTCTCGTGTGGCCTGATGTTCAGCTCGAACGTAGAGTTTGACTTTGAAAGGCTTTTATTATTAAAACTTTATAATAATAATAATAATAAAAAAGTGTTTATTCAGTAACCAGTAATACATTAAATTAGAATGCTGGGGCCTTCTTTTAAGTATAGAAATACTTGTTCCAGAAGACCTCGCTCCTTCACATCCATAGCTTAAAGTTAGTACAAGTACTACAGTTAGTATCTTATTGTGTGAGTGGAAGTGTCTGTATCTCTGCGAGGGTGTGTATGTGTTTGAGTGTGAGGGAGGGTGTGTGCGTGAGGTGTGTGTGTATGTGAGAGGAAAAAGGTGTGCGTGTGTGTGTGGCTTTGCGTTTGTATTGTAAATAAATTAAGTATGGTTGTAAATATGTATCGTGTGATAGGTATATGATTCCAGTATTGTTATTATTTGTGTTGTATAAATACATTTAATATAAATATATATGTATGCATACATACGCTGATAAGTGATATTTATAATAAACGTTAGACTATCGGCTGTAGTAGTGACTCAATTTCGTCATAGGTTTTATTTAGTATCCAATTGGTTATGATTTTTTTACATTCGTGGTATTGTTTAGGGTATATATCTAAAGTGCTATTTATTGCATTATATAGACGGGCTGATTGTGTTAAATATTGTTTGCTGGCATATGAAGATTTTACTGTTTTTATATTAATTACTCTATCTCTCCTTCTTTTGTTAATATGAGATTGATCAAAAGTTAACGTTTTATGTCTCCTTAAGAGTGTGAAGGTTTGCTTAGGTGGTAGAGCTGATGCCGGGCTCGAATGTGGAGGTACCACCATCTTACTTGGAGACCCCCTCAAAGTAATTCGGAGGAGAGTAAAAGGAAAGCTCACAGGCAAAAAACCAGGAGGCCCACCATGCCTGGGACCGATGGATGGCGGTATATCCATCCCTAATAGCCGGGCCTTATATGGAACAGACTGGTGACGGGCAAAGGCGTCACTGGTGCGAGGGTTTCGGCACCGTGCTCACCAACCCGCCTGCCCAGCGTGTGTGAGTATGGGCAATTCTTCCAGGATGACCGCCGAGAATGGCAAAGTCCTGGAAAGGCTTATGTCCAGCGGTGGACGAACTAGGTTGATGGATGAATGGATGGATGGATGAGTGTGAAGAGCAGTGAAGCGGCATACGAGTAAAAAAGAGATGCCAACTGACTGACTCATCAAAGCCGAACCCAAAACCTTATTTTATGACAAAACACGTATAGGTAAAAACTTTCAGTTAGTATAAACTTTCAGTTTTTGCACACCATGGGTTAGCTAGTTATTACCAAATTTTACGTAGGTAATTCGATATTTAAAAAAAATGAGTTGACAAGTTGCCAATTAAACGCACTTCATGTCATTTCCATTAAGGCGATATGCGAAAAAAATATGGGTGTTTCTTTTCTGTGTATTTCATGAAATACACGGAAAATTTTAATAAATCTCTGGTTTATGCATTTTGACTATATAATCTAGGGTTTTGAAATTGAAAAACATGTTTGGATAAATTTTCCTCGATAGAAATAATTGTTGAAATTGGAGGATACCTCGTCTAGTTTTGTCTTTGATATTTATTATCTATGTATAATGACGGTGTCAAGTCCGTCACTCATTAAATGAAGTTCTATTACGCATTACGAGTTTATATTATTTTCAGCAGATATATACCATTGGCGACGAGAAAACTAGGAAAAACGCATTAAAATGTCGATCGGAAAGATCAAGGAGTTCGACCCAAATAAGGGTAATTGGTATTCTTATATTGAACGACTACAATCTTACTTCAAAGTCAATTCAATCAAAACAGAGATTCAGTTGGAAATAGAGTAGTGATACCACAATATTGCAGAGAAAACGTTCTTGCCGAGCTACATGAACCCCACATGGGCATTGTAAAAACAAAGGCAATGGCTCGAAGTTATGTTTGGTGGCCCGGTATGGACGAAGCAATAGAAGCTCTGTGTCGTTCCTGCAGGGCCTGCGCAGCCGTTGCTTCTGCTCCACCTGCCAGCGCCCCTGTGCCCTGGCACTGGCCCACCAAACCATATGAGAGGATCCATTTGGACTTTTTAGGTCCAATTGGAGGATATACCTACTTGATTGCAATTGATGCAAGAACCAAATGGATTGAAGTTTTTAACATGTCACGAACTTCAGCTGCGAGCTTAATCAGGAAACTTCGTGAGTCTTGGTCCAAATGGGGAATTCCAAAGCAAATTGTATCAGATAACGGTCCTCCCTTTGCAAGCAAGGAGTTTAACGATTTTTTGACATTAAACGGGGTCCAACACACATTTTCTGCTCCTTACCATCCATCTTCAAATGGTGCCGCTGAAGGAGCTGTCAAATTAATCAAAGGCGTAATCAAAAAGGCACGTTTTGAAAAGGTTGACGTAGATACAGCAATACTTAGGTTCCTATTAAATTATCACAATACACCACACAGTACAACAGGTGAAAGTCCAGCAAAGATGCTTCAAGGTCGAGATTTACGAATTCGCCTTGATGCGCTCAAACCCGATCAAACCACGAAAGTTATGAACAAATTGTTAGATAGAGTTGTTCGATCTAACGACACAAATAGAGCAGTAAATGTAGGTGATGTAATCAAATATAGAGACTTTAGAGATAACAATTTGAAGTGGTCCGAAGGTACAATAACTAGAAAATTGGGCACATCAGATTACATGGTATTAGGTAAGGACGGATCAACATGTCACAGACACATTGACCAGTTAAAAAAGCAGTTCCAAAACCCATATGTTACTACGAGCAGCCCATTGGTATTTTCTAATAATGGGTCAACACATATTAATGAAACTGAGAGACGCAGTGCAGAGGTGGAAATTAATAGAGATGATTCCTTTCCTAGTACGTCGCGGTGTCACCCTGGAATTGAGGAAGACCAAGCTCAACCCCAACCCAGACTCCCAACAGATCCTGGGGGAAGAGGTGGTCCTAGTGATGTTCGCAAATCCACTAGAATAAGAAAACCTGTAAAACGATATCTAGAGTGATTATTCATAATTTATATTCATTGGTGTTTCTATTTCTGATAAGATTTTATTTATCTGAGTATTTTATTTTGTTTCTGTATTATGATTTTAGTGTGAGGGTGGAGGATACCTCGTCTAGTTTTGTCTTTGATATTTATTATCTATGTATAATGACGGTGTCAAGTCCGTCACTCATTAAATGAAGTTCTATTACGCATTACGAGTTTATATTATTTTCAGCAGATATATACCAGAAATGAGGTCTTCAAATACACTTTTTCTCCTCGTTTGACGAATAGGAACCATATACAGAACTCAAACATATTTTATTAGGTGTGTTTTAACAATATCTAGAGATTTAATATTTGAAATTTTGCTAGCTATTTTAGTTTTTTTAATAAAAATATAAAACCAACTTTTTTCCCTTTTGACCTGAATCCGCCCCTCTCGCACTGCGCGATTTTTCGCTTGGAGAGACAGTGACAAAAAAAAAATTCGCATAGCTTCTTAATTCTAATTGTAAATAATATCTAGAGAATTAAATGAATCTTCAGAATAATTCATGATTTAAACAAAACGATTCACATCAATATATATTATGATCTGGATAGCCGATCAGTTTCAGCAGATTCAAATTGCTTTCATAATGCACCGATGTCGTGCTGCGCATTGTGGGATGCTGCCCCCCAGATAAAAGCAGTCTGAATCTGCTGAAACTGGTTGGCTATTCCGATTATAATATGGGTATATTGAGGTAAGCCGGTTTTTTCAAGTCATGGGTAGGTAATATTTATTTATATTTCAGAGTTGTTCATGACGTTAATTGAGTATAGTTTTTACATTTTGATCCGGTCAACCTTTGTTTATGCATTACCAGTTAATTTGCAAAACTTTAATTCATTATGAAAACGCTGTTTTACTCTGATGCATTTTTTATCGGGGAAAAAATTTGCGAAGAAAAATCTTTAGTTTAAGATAAAATATACACTGTTGTGACTTTACCACGTGGCTAGCAGGGATCGTGTTCTCTGCCCGTTCACTTTAAACTCTAAAGCGAGCTTAACTTGCAAAGATTTACCACACACTACAACTTCACCAGAGAACATGGCCGTAGCCAGGGAGGGGATTTGTTCAACCTAACCCCCGTCTGAAATTCCAGACCTGGATTGGCCTTCATGAGAGTTCATCATGGTGTTGAAGTCAATCAAGAGACGGTTGTCCACTTGTCCAGCGCTTTATCTCCCAAATCTCCCAATATACCTAAGTCCTGTCGCAAAGCTTTAACGAAATAAACCAAGCCCCCCCCGAAATAAATTCCTGGGTACAGTTTTGCCGGAGAGGTAAGCTCCGTGCCTCCAACACTTGACTTTTCAATACTTTACGTTCGGTAAAGCCAGAGAAGAAGGATTCTCTAGACGCAACCATTGATAAATCAACTTGCTTAAGGTCCGATAATTCGAAATGACATCACAAATTACACATCTACAGATAGAAAAAGTGCATCTGAAGATAATCTTCTTGGTTTGAGTAGTGCAATGAATCAAAACTGCTAGGCATGTGCTACGCATGATACTATGATAGAAATAAATTTCTATATTCGAACACTTGGCGATTTATTCATCGCAAGGAGTTAAGTATGTCTGATAATGCTCCTTTTAGGGTTCCGTATATAAAGGGTAAAAAACGAAAACATGATGGTGAAACTCCGATGTCCGTCCGTGGGTTATATTCCCAAGGAGTATAACTTCACACATGTGAATACGTTGTAGAGGTACTCAAGCTATCTAAAATTAAAATTAATAAATTTGATTAAGTTCATGTATATTTATTATTTTATTACATAAATTTTAGAAGTTTAAATTTGACTTGTAAAAAGTGTATTATATATAGCTACTTCGCAAAATAAACTATTTGAATTTGAATAGCCTATTCTGTTAAGAGTCGTTTCTCCAGACTTGTAACAAAATAACGGCCAATATACAACCTTTAGCTAAGACAACTTCTAACAATAGTTTACTTGATTCATAAACATATTTTTAATGATATTTCAATAGCTATAAGATAATTGGCTTTTCCAACAGTCGTGATACCAGCCGTCAATTCCTAAAATGATCTAAAATCCAATAACTTTGAAGCTACCATAATCTCATAAAATATTATGTGTATGCATAAAGCAAACTATCGTTAAAAGTTGTATTTTGGCTGTTATAATTATTTCTTAATATTTTGTTACAAATTCAGAGCATCGACTCTTAACGAGGCTGAATGATAATCTTTAAACATTGTACATGACAATAAGCACACGAAATTAAAATAAATTTGCAAGATTAATTTTTACAACAATTTTTACGTTGTCTAGAAAATAGAAAATCTGTGGCTTCTCCGAACCGATACTTTGTGTTCAGATTCTTTAGATTTTTTTTATAAAACGTGCTTAAAATCGTTATTGGAAGCAAAGTATTTTGTATCGCCACTCGACGTGGTAGCTTGAGAAAGTTAAAAGATTTTTAAAACTTCACGTTTCACGCTTTTCGCCCAGAAGAGTACGCAGAGACTATAGATTTAAATCTGCTACGATCCTGACACCTATTTCGCCTCTTCTACATCCAGCAATATAGTGACACAAGCTCTTCTATTCCGGATACTTTTAATCCATAAATCACTTTCTTTATAAAACATAACTTAAAATAGACCTTATTTAAAGCACAGAAAAGGTATATCAGGGCCACGTGTGGACTTAAAATCTTTGAAAGTAGCAAGCCATACTTCTAGTTACTTAAACTCCTCACTTTGTCTTGTCTTTATATTTAGGAGACATGTATTTTTGTAAGATTAAATACTCATCTTTTTACTAAGATAAATAGGTATCTATCTGAGTTTAACAAGAGAAACCTAAGGAACAAGAACAGATGTACAGAGCTTTTACACGTAAGTATTTTTGTCATGGGCCCTAAACTATTTAATAAAATTCTAAAAAACTTCAAAGAACTCAGCATAAATGAATTTAAAAACAAATTATACAATCTTCTAACTGAAAAATGTTATTACATTGTGAAAAACATTTTTAGGATAAATCAATTTAATTTTATCTGTGACATAGATGTTTGTTATTGTAGTTTATTTTCATTTTGTTTTGTTATAAAGTTTTTTATTTCTTTGGTAGGCTTTTGAGTCTGAGACTGGGACCTGAGCAATTAGCATGCTAATTAATTCTGCATGATGTTCTTATTTTGTGTTTACTAATTTTATATTGGATGAAAACAAACACTTGTACTCTTTCACAATCACATAAAATGTTTCACATAAATGTGTTTGTTTTCATTCATGATGATGTTTCACCATCAAGAGCCGACAATCGCAAGTATTAACTTAAAGCACATCAATTTATCTTAAGATCAAATGTAATACTACCTACATTCATGAGTAAACGCATCTTATATTATCTTATCTCATAAAAATTCAGCATGCTTCAAAATAATAAATATAAAGTAAAATTGTGTAATAAATAACTAGTTAATTATTTATATCATCATGACATCATCAATATCATCAATATATAATTATAAAATAGTAAAACATGGTGTAGCTGTACATTGAGAAAGTAATGAAAATAGAAAGGGGTGACCAAAAAAGAGAAACAGAACAACAATCAGTGATTTTTAGAATTATTTTCTGTCTGTTTGTTTACGCACATCTCCGAAAATACTACATGGATTATCATATAATTTTCACAGATGAACAGAGATTAATTTGTTTTACAATACAGGCTTTGTTTCATTAAAATCAGATGACGGAAAAAAGTTATGGTCATTTAAAGATTTTTTTAATTTATGTTTCTACTGTTAGAAGTTAGAAGTTACATAGCAAATAATAATTCCTGGCAATAAAGGCCTATTAGACGTCATGAAAAGAAAACTTTGATTAGAAATATGCAGCGTATAAAATTTTAGTACTTAAAAAAAATCAACAGGTGGCGCTGTTCATTATTAGAACGCGCATAAATAAATATTTGATTATTTCTTTTAAATAACCTCATCTATTTTGGTAAATAATAAGTTTCAATGCGAAATTAGTTGCAGCTATTGTATAACAGATGGTGATACCTTCTTTGATGAAACGGGCTAGGTACTATAGAAACTGAAAATTGTAAAGCTAAATATGTAAAAGAAAAAAAGCTGTGTCTGTCTTTACATTGATGATAATCCAAAAAAAAATCAATATAGGATACTGATCCAAAAAAAAAACGTAATTTTTGTCGATATTTCATGCATCATGCAAAAACTACTTAACGGATTTTAATGCGGCTACTACTGTACGATCCTCAGCAGTGAGACATGGATTACAAAGGAAGAATATAGGAAATCACCGTTTGGTAACTTATTATCAAACTTGAAATCTGGGATACTTTTTACTGCGGGATTCCCTAGGGATTGATTGTGGCCGCATTTATCTTCTTCAACGTGGGTGAAGTTGCGGGCAACAGCTAGTTTTAAACATGTTAAAGAATAATGAAATTTGCGAAGCGAGACGTATCGCGACAATAAAGCGCATATTTGGTTGGCTGATCTAAACAAACGCCTCACGCTTTGCTCCACGCCATTCGAATTGTGCTGTGTGAGTCTCGCCCTTTGCGTTGGAAATCATAATTATTTCCGAATACCTTAATTGTGCCTCGAATACTTATTATTTTTTATTCTGTTTTAATTAATTAGAATATTGATGATACTTCTAAGTGGTGTATGTGCTTACTTTGCTTGTTAAATGTTCGTATGTCACTTAACGAAGCCTTATAAAAGTACTCGATTTGAGGGCGAAAACCCATTATTTTAATATTTTTTCTGGTCTTTAACGCGATGTTTGTAAATAAATTAGGGACATACACCACTTCGTATTGACCGTCCAAATGAAAGCCTAAAATTTATTTTATTGAATTGTTCCACTTTCGCGAGTTATTATGGTTTTTAAATATGTATGAAGTTCGATTCCCAGCGGGTTCTTAAGTTGCGGAAGCCGAAAACTGGCGATAGTAGCGACAAAAACAAACAACTTTCCGTGAAAAAAAATTGAGAAAATAAGTTAGTTGTTTCATCAATTTTATTCGAGTAACCATGTTACTTTTCTATGGAACAGCTGATTTTTTTTCGCGATTCCTGGATTTATTCCGTAGTAAAAGTTGTTCGTATGGAGTATTTCTGGCTTCCGCAACTTCATCTTAACACCCAGTATAAGTATTAAAAAAATCTTATTTCAAGATAAGATTTTAAATTTACACGGTCATTACAAACATTATTAGGAGTACGGGACTCACCGTGTTTTCCCGAATTTTCGGCAGAGTTTCATCTGCCATGGTCGCAGGATGACCATGATCGTCATCCCGCGACCATGGCAGATGAAACTCTGCCGAAAATTCGGGAAAACACGGTGAGTCCCGTACTCCTAATAATCTACTTTCAGTCTTATAGTTATGGTTTATACTATAACGGTACTTGCGAACTCAGCTCGAAACAACAACAAAAGACAATTAAAGAGTTGCTCTCTAAATAAATAGTTGCCCAAAACTGCACACGACTGCATTTAAGGCTCCATTGTTGCACAAATGCTGTGGTGGCAAGACGCTCTGGCGGATATCCAAACTGCTCCGGAGATTAATTAATTGGTACACTGGAGCTTTAAGAAGTTTGAGACCCGTTTAGCAGCCGGATTGTGAAAAACCCGCCTTTTTCTAATTAATCGAAACAGAACACTTAAATTCAAAATTTACTCAATAGTTATTCAACAAAACCTTATTATCTATATATTGTGTATGCTGCCATCGCAAAGTTTTTTTTAAATTCAAACTTTGTAAGTATTGTGTATCGCAAAGTTTCCATTGGCTTCGCAAATTAGAATTTAAAAAAAGTATATTAAAAATTTTGGAAATTATAATTTATTACCTATGTATTGAGTATGTTGCCATTGCAAAGATTCCATTGGTTTCAGCATATTAGAATTTAAAATATTTTGAAATTTCAAATTATTGAAGTTCTAATTTACAGATACTAACGGAAACTGCAGCACACACAAATCATAGGTAACAAGGTTTTGTTGAATAACTTTCGAAATAATTTTGAATCTAAGTGTTGTGTTTCGATTAATTAGGAAAAGGCGGGTTTTTCACAGTCCTGCTGCGAAACCGCTCTTAAATAAACGAAACTTTGTATGGTCTTTATTTTGAATAGAAGCACTTACTAAATTGAAGGATTGAATCTGTATTGTGTAAATGTAAGTAACACGTTCAAGTCATTCTACACATCAAGATTAATAGGGAAGAAATTAATACAGTGAAACCTGGTTAATTGGGATCTCAAGGGACCAAGGATTTTGTGCCATTTAAAGAGGTTATCATTTATCCAGTGTACTAATTAGACAGTTTTGAATTATAGTTGTCTCATTTACAGAGGCCCCCGCTTATAGAGGTCGCAATGTACCGTTATTCTAATAATAGAGGTGAACATGTTTTTAAGTTAAAACCTGAGATAGTACTGACAAACATAGCACTTGCGAAAGAAATTAAAATTTTTACGAACAAACGTGTCGAAACCTGTTCCACCCTGATAAAATGTCTCACTTATACAGGGAATTGAGCTACAACATCGAAAAAAATCCTAGAAATCAAATCTCAATTAACCAGGTTTGAAAAGTCCCATTAACAGAGGTAATTCGATGAAAAAGTGCCGGGACCTCATTGGAATTCCCAATAATAGAGGTTTCTCACTAATCCAGGTCTCTTTAAACCAGTTTACACTGTATTTTGTTGTATTCAAGTTTTGTTTGTAAACCTTTATAACAGAAATCTTTATACAATTTGCTATGCTTTCATAACAACTTATTTGACTTACTTGCCTTTGCAGCTACATAAGTTATTTTTCTCAGCTCTTTTTCGTTACACCACAGAGCAATTATTATATATCTTATACATAAAAAACGAACTTTTCAGCAGTAAAAAAAGAAAGTGGCGTTTTAGGTATTTGTAAAGGTGAACGTGGCGTACCAGCACATTTCGGCCGAGCTGCATTGCATTTTTCTACGAAACAGTAAATATTTTTCGTGATTTCAGGGTTGGCTCCATATTAAAAGTTGTTCTATACCATTGACTGAATAATCTGTTCAAATATGATCACACCTTTTTGTTATAAGTTGTATAAACTTACTAGAGCACTCTAGAGGTGTTGTCGAGTAGGGTCCACTACCCGTAACACGCTCTTTTCACCGACGAAGAAAAGTTGCTAGGTTAATAGGCCTCATTCATCCAAATTGGTTAAACCGTTCAGAAGATATATCCCACTAATATTATAAATGCGAAAGTTTGGATGGATGTTTGTTACTCCTTCACGCCGTAACTACCGAACCGATTGGTCTGAAAATTTGCACAAATGTAGTTCTGGGCCTGGAATAGCACATAGGCTGCTTTTTATCCCATAAATCAGTTCCCATGGGATGGCAATGGGTTGTCAAATTTCTTTAGAAAAGTGATGTTTTGCTCCTTCACGCCCCGTACCTACCGATTGGGCTGAAACTTGGTACAAATGTAGTTCTAGACCTGAAATAGGACATAGGCTACTTTTTATCCCATATATCAGTTCCCATGGGATGGCAATGGGGTGACAAATTTCTTTAGAAAAGTGAAGTGTTTTAGACAAGCTCAAGCACAAGCTCCTTTAAATTTGCACAAGCGCAAAGTACAAAAAAATGGTACCAAATAAAAAGAAAAACGGTCAAGTGCGAGTCAGACTCGCAAGTCGTCCGTAATTCGACAGTTTTGCGAATAGAAAATTTAATTTTGACATTTTTGGAACTTTAACGGTGAGATTCCGTTGTCCATCCATCCGTATGTCACAGCCTCATAACTTTAGCACTGTTAAAGACAAAGACTTAGAATTTTGCACAAAAGAGGAAAAAAAATATATTCCTAAAACCACAATATGGGTATCAAATTATAAGTATTAAGGAGCTGATTATAAAATTATATAATTTGGCTATATTAACTTGCACCTTTTTCAAGAAATCGTCGAAATACCACAAAAAAAATGTATGTACCCACCCCGATTATATGTCATAACTGGCCAATTACAGGATAATTATAGCGTTTTTTTTTTAATACAAATCCCACTAATCCCATCCCACTATCCCACTAATATTATAAATGTGAAAGTTTGGATGGATGTTTGTTACTCCTTCACGCCGTAACTACCGAACCGATTGGTCTGAAAATTTGCACAAATGTAGTTCTGGGCCTGGAATAGCACAAAGGCTGCTTTTTATCCCATAAATCAGTTCCCATGGGATGGCAATGGGTTGTCAAATTTCTTTAGAAAAGTGATGTTTTGCTCCTTCACGCCCCGTACCTACCGATTGGGCTGAAACTTGGCACAAATGTAGTTCTAGACCTGAAATAGGACATAGGCTACTTTTTATCCCATATATCAGTTCCCATGGGATGGCAATGGGGTGACAAATTTCTTTAGAAAAGTGAAGTGTTTTACACAAGCTCAAGCACAAGCTCCTTTAAATTTGCACAAGCGCAAAGTACAAAAAAATTGTACCAAATAAAAAGAAAAACGGTCAAGTGCGAGTCAGACTCGCAAGTCGTCCGTAATTCGACAGTTTTGCGAATAGAAAATTTAATTTTGACATTTTTGGAACTTTAACGGTGAGATTCCGTTGTCCATCCATCCGTATGTCACAGCCTCATAACTTTAGCACTGTTAAAGACAAAGACTTAGAATTTTGCACAAAAGAGGAAAAAAAATATATTCCTAAAACCACAATATGGGTATCAAATTATAAGTATTAAGGAGCTGATTATAAAATTATATAATTTGGCTATATTAACTTGCACCTTTTTCAAGAAATCGTCGAAATACCACAAAAAAAATGTATGTACCCACCCCGATTATATGTCATAACTGGCCAATTACAGGATAATTATAGCGTTTTTTTTTTAATACAAATCCCACTAATCCCATCTCACTATCCCACTAATATTATAAATGTGAAAGTTTGGATGGATGTTTGTTACTCCTTCACGCCGTAACTACCGAACCGATTGGTCTGAAAATTTGCACAAATGTAGTTCTGGGCCTGGAATAGCACAAAGGCTGCTTTTTATCCCATAAATCAGTTCCCATGGGATGGCAATGGGTTGTCAAATTTCTTTAGAAAAGTGATGTTTTGCTCCTTCACGCCCCGTACCTACCGATTGGGCTGAAACTTGGCACAAATGTAGTTCTAGACCTGAAATAGGACATAGGCTACTTTTTATCCCATATATCAGTTCCCATGGGATGGCAATGGGGTGACAAATTTCTTTAGAAAAGTGAAGTGTTTTACACAAGCTCAAGCACAAGCTCCTTTAAATTTGCACAAGCGCAAAGTACAAAAAAATTGTACCAAATAAAAAGAAAAACGGTCAAGTGCGAGTCAGACTCGCAAGTCGTCCGTAATTCGACAGTTTTGCGAATAGAAAATTTAATTTTGACATTTTTGGAACTTTAACGGTGAGATTCCGTTGTCCATCCATCCGTATGTCACAGCCTCATAACTTTAGCACTGTTAAAGACAAAGACTTAGAATTTTGCACAAAAGAGGAAAAAAAATATATTCCTAAAACCACAATATGGGTATCAAATTATAAGTATTAAGGAGCTGACTATAAAATTATATAATTTGGCTATATTAACTTGCACCTTTTTCAAGAAATCGTCGAAATACCACAAAAAAAATGTATGTACCCACCCCGATCATATGTCATAACTGGCCAATTACAGGATAATTATAGCGTTTTTTTTTTAATACAAATGAAAAATAAAAATAAAGTTTAATAAATTTATACATATTTTTTCAATACAATATAGGTATTAAAAAGTCGATTGTAAAAATATATAGTTTTGATAATTTACTTGCATCTATTTCGATAAATCCTCAGAAAACCACAAAAAATGTATGTCCCTTCCCTTATCTCCAAAACTGGTGAACCGAAAAATGTAAAAAAAAAAAACCACGGCAATAAGTGCTTACGTAAAGATTACACAAAAAAAAATTGAGAAATTCACGAAAAAAAAGACCAAATAAAATTTTCTGTTCCCAAAACTGTCGAATTACGAAACCTAGGTACGCGAGTCTGATTCGCACTTGACCGGTTTTTCGTCAAATATAACAGGAATAATTAGCGTACTTACGGCTACAATCTACTACGCGGACTCAATGCGGAACTTATTGAAAATCATTTTTGAATTAGTAAACGTGCGACAACAAATTTTATAAGCAATCGTGCTTTTTCCGTTCAGAAACGCTGATACGCCTTCGACCTCGCCAAAGACACTTTATCTGGGGATAAAATATCTAGCCATCCATCAGCCTGTGTTCGTTCACTGCTGGAAATGGGCCTTTCTAAAATTTTGCCACTCTTGGCGCTCCTCCGTCATGCTCATCCAGCCGCTACCCGCGAAGTCCGCCGGGCCAGCAGGCACGAGGTCGATCTAGGCTACGCTTTGCTGCACGTGGTGTCCATTCTAGGCCTTTTGGCTCCAACGGCAATCACGTCGGCGACAAATATGGGCCTACCCACTGCCACTTCAACTTACTGATTCGGCAGATTATGTCGATGACTTTCCGCAGTGCTTAAAGGCAAAAGTATTTAACTGATAAGTTATCTCTTACCACGGGCTTGATCCACCGACTTAAGGTCGCTTAAGGAGCTATGGAGCGAGCTTTGCGTGGGATATCTCTAATGAATAAAATCGAATCAAATAAAAGTAAAATCAATTTCGTTCGGAAACGCGGCTCGGCCTACGGCCTGAACAAAACCACTTTAGCAAATCACATTTCAAAGAACAAAAAATAGTTTCGTTTGGAAAAGCGGCTCGGACTTCGGCCTCGCCAAAGACCACCAAAGATACTTTACAAATTATGATGACATTTTTCAGGGTATTCGGAAAATCATTCCATAAGGACAAGAATATTTTTCGAAGTACAAGTTATAGAGCTGAAATTTTGCTTCTGTTACTAGGGTTGGGTTTTAGGATTTAATGTATTTAAGAAAAAAATATTGTGTTTCAAAGTGTTAACACACTAACCGAAGTTTAATTCAGAGAAAAAAATTATAATTTCGTTCAGAATTTACCTAAATTTTCAATTATGAATTTCCAAATTTTACCTGGGAATCAAATAAGTGATCGAGAAATTATTTCGTGAGGAAACGTAGCTCGGCCTTCGGCCTCGTCAAAGCCTGAGAATCAAACAAGAGATCAAGAAATAATTTTAAACTACAAAAAACTAAATCCACGCGGGCGAAGCCGCGGGCAAAAGCTAGTAATGAAATAAAGAAAAATACATACTTACATCAACCCTTAAAACAATACACCCTTTTTTTTTTGGGGCAGTCATGTAAAAACACTGTGAGGTAACACTGCATGCCCTAAAAAGCGTGCATTTACAAGCGTGCGCAGTATGGCAATAAAGCTCGCCCTATCACGCTGGGACTGTTAAGGCGATTATCCCGGACAAAATGTGAAATTCGACATTTTAGAATTTCGAAGACGCTGCATCCTTGCAGCTCTGCATAAACACACGTTGATCCTTATTCTAAGACCCCTTGGAATTCGTTTTTACATAATTTATCATTTAAAGCTATAATAAGCTTCACGCGTTACTACAAAGTCATAAAAATAAGAAACTGTTTATCATCAGTTTCTCACCAAATACGGGCTAAAATGCAGAAGACATCACATATTCAGGTATGGTTCAAAGAAGTAAAGATTCCTATGAGATTCTTTTTTTATTCAATTTGTTTTAGAAGGAAAAAGCTTGAAAATATTTAATTGCGCCTGCAAAAAAAAATACCAAAACAAGATCTAATGATTTTGATTATTGCTTTTAAATTTAATCAGGCACTTAGAGTCAAACGACACGCTCCCGTCACGCAAAAATAAAAAAATAAAATGTCTTTATTTCGGGCAATGAAAAACACATAGAAAGTGGAAAGAAAATTTTGGCTAATATCAGGTGTTTTTGTGGTAGTGTAGTGCATTTGACGATTCCGATTTTGTATAATATTGTGAACTAGTGGTGTGTTGTGTATAGTAATGTAAATATTCCCTTTTGTTTTGTTTTTGTGCAATAAGTGTAAGTGTAATGTATAGGTTAGGTTAGTTTGCTGTATCATTTATTAAATAAATTAACATTGTAGAAGACAATAATAAATGGTAAACAATGTGTAATAAAAGAATAATAAAGTACTCGTACTACGGTTCTGGTAAAGCCAAGCGAGTTTACCAAAATAAAGGTCGACGACTCCTCGGTCTCAAATAGGCACAGAGCATAAAATATAATCTTTACGTCAATGATAAAATAGTATATGAATTCGAGGTAAAAGAAATACAAATTGTTGAGTTAATATTTTATATGTATATTATTAAAATATTATATCTTTCATAGAAATTTAGGTGTCAGTAATGAATGACCATTCTGACAAAGAAAATATATTATGTCCTACTGAGAGGACAAGATAATTTAAATCAAGAAAGGGTAATGAGGGAGTACCTAAGTATCTAGCTGCTGAATCTACATTCAGTAAAATATAAAACAATGTTTGATAACAGAACTATTGAAACGTTAGAGGCTTTAATGATTATTTAGAATAATTTGTTTGTTTTTTAGCTTTTAAAGAAAATTGAGTGTCAGTAACGACCATCCTGACAAAGAAAACATAAATGTCATACTGAGTGGACAAGATAACGTTGTGCCGTTCAGGGACAAGTCAAATTTTCATACAAAATACGTACTGCAAGCAGGACAACATATTGATTTTGTCAGGACGTTTCGCACAAAAAACCCATCCTTCCAGAAGAGCTACAAATAAATATCCAAATACGCTACAAATAAATTTAAATATCCGCCTAACTTTGCTCGTTCAATTAGTCTTACTAAACAACCAATCAACCCAAATTTTGGATTTATTTACGTATATAACATGTGTTATTATTTTACTCTAATTAATGATTCTTTCGCTAAACTCATAAACTAAACATGAAAATCAGAGGTGCGATTGTGTAAGAAAATAGTCATGAAATCGTATTCATTTGATAGCTTAAAACTAATCATTTCACTTGTCAAACGGCCAATTCGAATTGTCTATGGTATTCATAGATGCTTTACGATTTGTATTGTTATTTTAGACAATGAGTGAATGATTTGTTAAGATTGACAGATAATTCGAATTGTCTAAGATTTTTTAGTTTATCGCTAATGTCAAATGATTGCGGCGACTTGTTGTCTATGACAATCGTTTAACGGTAAGTGTTTTTGATTATTTTGGAATAAAATTAGGTAAAACAATTTTTGTTCTACCATTAAAATCAATAAATGATGTTCAATTAATTAAAATTGTGGTGCTTTTTAGTCAAAACCCTTGGCTTTGGCACAGAAATAAGAATTGTTTTTTATATGAACACAGTTTGGGGTTATATTTTTCTAGGAAAGATATTATGAAAAGGTTTAGGGCAGTTCGGCCACAGATTAAAATATTTTTTCTTACTTTTTAGGGTTCCGTACCCAAAGGGTAACCAACGGGACCCTATTACTTAGACTCCGCTGTCCGTCTGTCTGTCCGTCTGTCAACAGGCTGTATCTCATGAACCGTCATAGTAAGACAGTTGAAATTTTCACAGATGATGTATTTCTGTTGCCGCTATAACAACAAATACTAAAAAACAGAATAAAATAAATATTTAAGGGGGCTCCCATACAACAGACATGTTTTTTTGCCGTTTTTATTTATAATGGTACGGAACCCTTCGTGCGCGAGTCCGACTCGCACTTGGCCGGTTTTTGTATTTTGGTTCGGTTGCTATTTCGTCATACTAATATAATAAATAAACATACTATAAAATAAAACACCGACCGATTCAAAAATATTTTGCAGTTGCAGTTGACTTGACACTTGAATTGATTTGAAACTATGACGCGTTATTATAACTACAAAACTCGGACGAAGACAAATAATACGATAAGATATAGCGCTGTCTCTTTCAGACATCACATCTAGTATAAAAAGTAATCCCGTGTCAAGCTCTTCAACTACATCTACTGTTGAGTAGTAGTAAACTTATGCCACCACCTGGGGTCGAGCAGCTGAAACTCGGTTTTCCTTCAATTGTTGCGTTTGGTTATACGAGTTGCATGGAGATAATTTTCGATTGAATTCTATGTTTTAAATTATAAAAAATATTTTTTGTGGTGGATTTAAAAAATGTAATCAAAAAGAACTATTATTTTTGTGTTTGACATAATTTTAAAGTAAATAAATTATCAAATTTCATTTTACGTAGGTAGTACACAATAAAACGCAATTTCATTTCGCATTTTTTAAACCATCGGTCATTTCTAAACCTTCGGTCACTTTTCGGTCTTCATTTTATGGACAGTTTTACACAATTCGAATTTGCCGTACACGATCCTTGACAATGGTATAGATTTATCATCTATGACCAACCTTACACAATCGCACCTCTTTACTAATACCAGAATACGGACGCCTCACAGAATAAGGTTGCGGGAAGCGCGCGGGGCGACTCGCTTGCAAGTGCGCCGCGCAGCAGGAATAAGATGGCTATAGTTTTTTTCAAATACAGACTGTTTACAGGTATTTTACCTCTGACAGCTGTTCTATGTCCAATACTTAAGAAACATTTTCGATCAGCCTAGAGGTAGCATAACTGTGAACGATCTGTACCTATCGCGGCCGCGGCCGCTAACTCAATGATTCCCTTAAGAGCCATCCTCTAGTAACATCCATAGTAACATCCATCAGTAACAGTCAATGAGGTGTCATTAGAATCTTTACACTGGGTGTAAAAGTATTAAATAAAAATAAATAACATATGGTAATATTAAAAAACGTGAATGCCGTAATTTCAAAATGATCTTAGTAACGAGACCCAGTGCAGTCGGGGGACATACAAAACAACACGTATCCAATGAAGAGCTGACCCCTGACTGGACTGGGTGTCGTTACTAAGTTCACTTTGAAATTATGGCAGTCGTGTTTTTTAACATTTTTTATTATTTTTTTTCCCCTAACTAAATATTCAGCCTGGGTGGCCACTTCTACTACTAGCCCACCAAGCCAAGTAGGCACCTGTGTGGAATGGAATGCGAATTAATTCTGATATTGCAATAGGTATAACTTGAATTTAAATTTCAATGTTGACGGACCTTTGCTGCACCCATTTTCATTTTATTTTTTTGCCATCCATACCCTAAATATGTGCGCCGCATTCCGGGTGACGTCACATTTGCCAGGTGCCTACTTGGCTTGGTTATTAGTAAGCAGGATAGACAAGTGTTAAATGAAAGCGTTTAAAATAAACTTTAAGCCCATAACATTGCAGGTAGCGTTAGCTCAGTCGATAAATTTCCGGACTCTCGATCTTGAGACCCAACTTCGATCCCCAGTCGGGCACGCATCAATGAGATTTCGGAATTTATGTGCATGTTATTTGTAATACCTAATATAATAAATAAATAATAAATCCATTTATTTCAGGCTACAATACAATAACAACCCATAATTTGTTAGTAACAATAATTCTTATTCTAATATTAGTAAATAAATAGATAAATCATATTGGACTGTACCTATATATACTTACCGCTTGATGAACGGTGAATGAAAACATTGTTGATATCTAAAATTAAAAAGAAGTAAATAAATAGTTACGCAATTATAAAATTTGGTGCGCCACAAAAAAACAGCATTTAAATAATTTGGTCAGCATACAAAGATTTTGTTTGCAATAAAAAAAAATCAAGCAGCAATATTTGTTCTGCAAATAATTTTGATAATGGTCAAGAATTAAATCATAAATACGCAGCTTACAATAACATGAGTTTGCATTATAAACATTCAGTCCGCAAAATAACTACTTGATCAGCAAGATTTCATGATTGATCAGCAGAGAAAAGATGTCTATGCAAAAAATAGGTTGAATATGTTCCAAAACCGAATCAGAGTATCCCGACTCTATACAGTCTTGTGGGTACTACCCCTAGAGTGTATATAAAAAGCCGTAGGCGTGGAGGAAGGACAGCCCTCGCCTGCCGTTACAAAGCACGCCCGTGCGAGCCGTAGTGGCTGAGACTGGTCGCCGAAGGCGACCAACAAGCCGAAGCTGCGAAGGTGAGCATGGGTGACTGTGCTTTGTTACGCAAGGGCGAAGGGGCTGCACTTTCCGCAATGCCGAAGCAATTGAAAAATGAAAAATGAATTTTTTTGTTTACCCTCTGAGTGCTTACCAAAATTGTATTAAACAGGAGCAGCTCATTGCAGCTTATATAATTATTATGCTGTCCAAAAATAATTACAGCCATCCAGAATGACATAAATTGCTGATTGATTTTGAAATGTTTCCTAGCCATGAGTTGTTGACCAATTAGCTATTTCTGCTCACATATTATATTTTTCTGCTCACAAAAAAACCAATACTATGCTAACTATTCAAATTACACCCAAATTAAAACAAACATTTTTGGTTAAAACACGAATTTATACAATCTACTCTAAAAATCAGCTTACCTAAGAAGAAATAAATAAAGTAGGTCATCCAAACAGGAGTATTATTCAGAAGCGTACAGTACGCGCTGAGTGTCCTCTTCCATTCTGGCAAGATTCCCGCTGTATCTTAATGTTCAGTTTAATCTCAAGTGATTATTAAAGCTAACGAGTTGCTTGCTGCAATACTAGACTCGGAATTTTTCAATTTTATATGGGACTAGCCTTTTGCCCACGTCTGTGCCCTCGTTTTTGCCCTGTTTTCGGCTTGTGAGTTATTTTATCAACACGTCTTTATGTTGACCAGGGATACTATAAGGTTAAATAATATTAGTTGGCGAAACTCAAAACATAGGTAGAACTAGTCTATATGAACAATTTTATTGTTTGTAGAGGTATGGGAGCTAAGCGAAATTCTTAAAATTTGTTTTCACCTTTCCATACTAGACCAGTCAGCTGACCAGGGCAATTTGTATGGGAAGAAGAGAAAAAAAGTTGCGAATCTCGCTTAACTCCCATACAAACAATTGTTCATATAGACTAGTACCACCTTTATTTTGAGTTTCGCCAACTAATATTATTTAACCTTATATAATGATAACAAAGAAAACCGCATCTAAATCTGTTGAGTGGATCTGGAAATAAAACGGAACATACATACAGACAGACAGACAAAAAATCAAAAAATTACAGTTTTGGCTTCAGTACAATACGTATAACTCATTCCATTAAAATGTTTGAAAAATATTCAATGTTACTAAAAATTCTATTTCGAGGGCAGCTGAAAATATTGCACGCGTCAAAAGAATACGATACGTCAATCTCGCCATAAAATCATTACCGCTATATGAACATTACAGGTGGTAGAGCTGATGCCGGGCTCGACTGTGGAGGTACCACCATCTTACTTGGAGACCCCCTCGAAGTAATTCGGGGGAGAGTAAGAGGACAGCTCACAGGCAAAAACCAGGAAGCCCACCATGCCTGGGACCGATGGATGGCGGTATATCCATCCCTAACAGCCGGGCCTTATATGTAACAGACTGTTGACGGGCAGTGGCGTCACTGGTGCGAGGGTGCCAACCCGCCTGCCCAGCGTGTGTGAGTATGGGCAATTGTTCCAGGATGACCGCCGGGAGTGGCAAAGTCCTGGAAAGGCTATATCCAGCAGTGGACGAACTAGGCTGATGGATGGATGAATGAACATTGTCCATAAAATAATCCAGGGCGATCAATAAAAAAAATTGTTTTATTTAATCGCCCACTATATCAAAATTAACGTAAAATCTAAAAAAATAATAGAAGTGCCCATGTGGCAGGCAAATAGTAAAATTCCGCCGTTTACAAACTGCGTAGTCAGTTTCAAAACGCTGGCTGCTTTGCAATTAGACGTTCGGCTAATTGAAAAATGCCCGCCGTTTGTAAAATGACTTCGTAAAATATAAATCAAAAGTCTTTCACCAAAATCAAAAAATATGTGCGATGATGAGCGGAGCGAGCAGAAGCTTGTTAGGTTTACATGTAAGTACATATTGAGAGCCGAGCGATGCTGAGGCAAATTAGAAAATTACGAATTCTAATTGAAGAATATTCTTCAAGTAGCAAAATAGCGAGAGTTTAGAAACTGCCGACGCCGTTTGTAAACGGCGGAATTTTACTGTTTTCTTGCGACACCTATACAAAATTTACAGTAGGCTGTCAAGGAAACGTGAAAATATTTTTTATTTACGCGGGTACCTACGTTTCCTTGGAAAAGTTGTTCAGTGTGGTTTTTTTTTTTAGTTTATTTATCACAACAAAATAGTGTACATTAATATTAAGTATTAAATGGATCACAAAAACCCCTCAGGGTTTATCCATGATCCAAGAGATCACTCTTATTTAACAATTTACAACTTATTAACTTATCATTAATATAACTTAAAAAATATTTCTTTAGTATTGCTTTTCTCTTTACTGGCTTAACTTCCATGTAATTTAAGACTTCATTTGGCAAATCATTTAAACATTTTGATAACATGTATTGCGAAGTTCGCATTCCATAAGTGTTTTTATATATCTAGGTAGGACATAAGTAGACAAGTAAGACAATGGACGTAAATGCTTATGCCGAGTATTTTTTTTTTAATTTACTTTAATAAATTGTAACAACCAACGCCTAGCCTAGCCAAGCCAAGCCTAGCCAAGCCAAGCCAAGCCATGCCAAGCCAAGCCAAGCCAAGCCAAGCCAAGCCAAGCCAAGCCAAGCTAAGCCATAGCCGTGCGTCATGCTGACGTCACGCCGCCTCGAGCCGCGCGCGCCGCGCAAGCGCCTACTGGAGCCGCAGTGGAGGGGGAAGCTACGCCTGCCTATATAAACGTGCACTGAGTTGATTTTGGAGGCATTTTTGCTAGACTAAATTGTAAGGCGTTACTCTGCCCGTTGACTGAGCGAAAATATAAAATAATTAAACATTATCTATACTTTTATTTGAGTCCTTTGTTACAATCAGAAGTGGCATAAGGATCCAAGATGATGAAAATAATAAGACAGTCCGCTGAACGCAAGAAAAGATCTTGTCTTTCTGAAAAAGAGTCTCCAGCCGGTGATAAATCAAGAAGGTGAATCACTCGTCGTACATAATGGTGCGGCTACCCTCAAACAGGATTGTGATTTTTTTTATCAAGAATCGACGTCGAAGAAAGCACTCGTTTCAAGGTTGTCACTGCTGAAAAGGAATGTTTGCCACCTGGAATTTCAATTGTCAAAGTTTTCATACTGGGAAACAAAGAAGACAGTGATGTAATTACACCCGCGTGCCATTACGAGTTGGGAGCCAAGTCGTTTTCCCTACCAGCCACGGTACTTCGAGGCAGTCAAGGCTACATGAAAATCGTCAACGTTGGGACCGACTCACTTTGCAGGCGGGCGAGTTGCTGGTGCGAGCTGAAGACTGTGAGCAGACGCCGCCTCATCACCAAGACAGCCAAGTAAGTTCTCATGCTATTATTAGCCTTGAGCCTGCAGCCAAAGCCGTTTTAAATATTAGCAATGCCAGTTCGGAGATAAGAAGTATTGGGAGTGTAGCAATAGATGAAATAAATATAGGCCGTATCAGCGAACAGGAACGAAATTCTTTGATAGATTTGTTATCCCGGTATGGATCATGTTTTGCTAGTAATACCAATGAGTTGGGTTGTTCGGATTTAGTGCAAATGCGAATAAAATTAACAAATGATCAGCCAATATACCGCCGCCCTTATCGCTTGTCACACCCGGAACAGGAAATTGTTAAGTCAAAGGTAAAGGAATTGTTAAATGCTGGGATAGTAAAGGAATCAGAGCCTACCTATGCGTCTCCCGTAAAAAACGGCGATAGTAGGTTATGCGTAGATTACCGCGCTTTGAATTCAATGACGGTTCGTGATCGGTATCCCTTACCAAATATTGATGACCAAATTTCGAAATTAGCCGGTAAGAGTTATTTAACTTGCTTAAGTATGTCGCAAGGCTACCATCAATTGAAAATAAGCCCTGAGGATACTCATAAAACAGGATTTGTAAAGTCGCAAGGACATTTTGAATATCTGCGTGTACCGTTCGGTTTAGCAAATTTCCCGTCGGTTTTCATGCGATTAATCAATAAAATGGTAGCATCTATAAGAAATGCTGGTCAAATTGAATCCTCCGAGCCAACATCAGGGCCTCCAGAAATATTCGTTTTTTTGGATGATTTGCTTCTACCGTCTGGTTTGAATTTACTAAACACCGTGTTACAAAAATTTGGGATGAAACACGTGTGAAAAGTTTCGTACAGTTAAAGTCTCTTGTGTAACAAGCCAGTACTTGCTCTGTAAGATCGAACGCTGCCAACAGAGATTCATACCGATGCGTGCAAACTAGGTATCGCTGCTGAGATATTATTACAGCGCAAACCAATGACACATTGCGACCGGTTATGTATTTTAGCCGAGTAACAAGTCGCGAAGAGAGCGTGTACCACAGTTATGAACTTGAAACTCTAGCAGTAGTTGAATCGTTGCGTAGATTTCGTGTCTATACAGTGGGTATACATGTGAAAATAGTAACAGACTGCAGTGCTGTGCGCGACACACTATCATCCCACGCATAGCAAGATGGTGGATGTTAATTCAAGATTATGATATCAGAATCGAGTATAGGCCTGGAGAACGAATGAGACACGTTGACGCTTTAAGCCGAAACCCCACTGACGTTGCGAATGTGAATAGGTTAGAAATTGCCGATTGGTTCTATGCAGTACAGTGTCAGGACGAAAAAGTGAAACATACCATTGATCTTTTAGAAAATGGATGCACTGACAGTGATAAAGTTAATAAATACGTGTTAATTGATGGCAGGCTCTATAGAAAAACCCTTGACTGCAATCGCTTAGTAGTACCTAGTTTAGCCCGGTGGAGGATAGTGTAGATGCATTGTGATGAGATAGGACACATAGGCTTAAAACGATGTTTAGAGCTAATAAAAAACGATTATTGGTTTTCTAAAATGTCAAGATTTTTAAGGAAATACGTAACATCCTGTCTACATTGGGCGTATGGGAAAGGGGCATATGGTAGAAAAGAGGGTAGACTACATCCTATTCCTAAACCTTCAGAGCCTGTGAATATGATCCACGCGGATCATCTCGGACCCTTTTGTAGGACAAAAAAAATAGTACCAATATATTTTGGTTATCACTGACTCATTCAGTAAATTTGTCATAGCCGAGCCAACGCGCACCGTAAATTCCGTAGAAATGATTAGAGTACTTTAAAAACTGTTCAGTCTTTTTGGGTACCCCGGACGCGTAGTTTCAGATCATGGGAAAGCCTTTACCAGTCGATATTTTAAGCTATTTTCGTTACAGAAACAATTTCGGCATATATTGAATGCTATCGCTTGTCCGCGTACTAATGGTCAGGTATAACGAACTAACCGCACTATTTTAGATGCGTTAAGGGCTACTGATTCTAGTGAAACGCAAACAACTGGGATAATACATTACCGGACGTTGTTTGGGCCATAAATAACACTGTGAACGCTACAACTGGCTTTAAGCCATACGATCTGATGTTTACACAATTTGGTAGGTCAGTCTGCGATGTTATAGTCCCCGGTAACGAAAAAGAATCTGTGCAGACAAAGCGCACCAAAGCTGGTGTATGGATTAAGAGTGCTTCTGAACGAATGAAATGAAATTACGACAAACGGCGTAAAAACAGTAGAGTTTATGGGAAAGGAGAATTCGTTTTGTAGAAGCAAGCCCCTACTAGCAGTGCGGGTAAAATAAATACAAAATTAGATGACTGGTATTCAGGCCCCTACATTATTACCAAGGTGATTGGTAACGATGGAGTATCAAGGGTATGTGAGGTTATAAGAGTTTTGCAGCCTTAGTAGCATCTGACGCGTTGAGTCCCTATAAAAGCTTAGCCCCATGTCAGATAGTGCTAGCAGTTCTGACGAGCAGTTAGAAACCGAATATCTGATTGAACTTTTAGAAAGTTAAACACACTTTTTCTGTTTCCATTGCGGGAGCAATTGTTGCAGGATGGCCGACTGTAACAACCAACGCCTAGCCTAGCCAAGCCAAGCCTAGCCAAGCCAAGCCAAGCCATGCCAAGCCAAGCCAAGCCAAGCCAAGCCAAGCCAAGCCAAGCCAAGCTAAGCCATAGCCGTGCGTCATGCTGACGTCACGCCGCCTCGAGCCGCGCGCGCCGCGCAAGCGCCTACTTGAGCCGCAGTGGAGGGGGAAGCTACGCCTGCCTATATAAACGTGCACTGAGTTGATTTTGGAGGCATTTTTGCTAGACTAAATTGTAAGGCGTTACTCTGCCCGTTGACTGAGCGAAAATATAAAATAATTAAACATTATCTATACTTTTATTTGAGTCCTTTGTTACAAAATATATAATATGCCTCTATTAGCTTTTTACTTGCAATTACACATATATAACTTTAAATATAATTAATAAACTTGGAATAAATACTTTAAATTGATTGATTAAACTTGTAGATCTAAAATGAATGAGAGAGTTAATATTTATTAATCTTGTACGACATATTTTGATAAATTGTATTAATAAATAAAAGAAAATTTTAAACTTGAAATATATTTCGGCCGTCATAGAATATATAATATCATAGTCAAGAATACTTGACTGATGACGGCCTACTTAGTGCCGAAATATATATCAAGTTTAAAATTTTCTTTTATTTATTAATTATATTTAAAGTTTTATATTTTTAAATTTACAATATTGTCATATTCTTCACAAACAAACACGAGCCTGATTTTGTTGAACACGTCAATAACTTTACAGTTTTTGAATAGTCCCGTGTCATCATCTTTATACGGTTTTCTTAAATGTTTAGGTACTATATTTTTAAGCAAGCTTTGTTGTAGTTTGTAAATTTTGTCTTTAAAAGTTTTATAAGTTCGACCTTAACTACTTAAACCATAACTTATGATAGCGTCTGCTAAGGACATGTATAATAATCTTAAAATTGGAATTTGTAATTTATATTTAAGTATTGTTAGCTTAGATAGAACAGCTGTTAATTTTTTACTTATGTACTCTATATGGGGTCCCCAGTTAAAGAGTTTGTCTATAACCAATCCTAAGTATTTATGCTTGTCTACCAGCTCGAGTGACTCACACATACAGTTACCAAGATTATTGTGATGCATGCACATGTGATCGTGGGCGACGATGCGTGGTTCTGTATATGCTTTTAAATATGGCGAGTGAATATGTAACAATTTAGTTTTTTGGGCATTAATTACCAAGCCGACATCATGTGCCCATTTAGACAACTGATTATAGTTGTGCTGTAATATTTTTTGAGCCTTCATAATATCTGTATGAGCCGCCAAAAGACATGTATCATCAGCAAATTGGTACACAGATCCATCCCGGAATATGTTACACATATCATTTACATAAAGTAAGTACCCGGTTGGCCCAACTATTGATCCCTGAGCTGTGCCTTCTTCAGTAGTAATAGCATCACTACATAGCAGTTTTTGTGGTAGTCTTTAAACCATTCCAGCAAGGGACCCTGAATACCATTCTGCTGTTATTTGAAAAAAAGTGTTATGTAATTTAATGTGCCAAAAGCTTTACTAAAATCTATGAAGACAGCAAGTACATGTTTTTTTGAGTTCATGCACTTGTTCACCTCGTCAGAAAATTTTGGTAACAATTGGGTAGTATTTTTTTTCCTCTGAAAACCAAACTTATTAGGATTAATTATATTATTTCTAGTTAAGTATTTATGTATTTCATATCCAATATATTTTTCTATAATTTTGTCAATACATGACAAGATAGTTATCGGCCTGTAATTATTAATATCTGAATGACAACCCTTCTTATAGATAGGAATATATTTAGATACAATACATGCATTGATCAAGTGTGTGATTATAGGAGCTATTTTAGGAGTTATACATTTAATACCTTTGGCTCATATTTCATCAAATCCAGGGCTCTTTCTATCATGCAGGTGTTAAATTATTGATTGAATAACATCATTGTTAGCTTGTCGTAATCTCATTGACAACTGAGGTCTGATTACATAAGATTTTGAATTAAGTAATTGTATATTACATGATGTACATAGCTTATGAACATTGTTTTTGAACTCTTTTGCAAAAAGGTTAGTAGCTACCGCAATTTCAGTCTTGAAATGTTTAGTTATTGTTATGTGAGTGAAACACACGAATGGTGGACGACAACAACTTTATTATTATATTCAGTTACCCTACATAGATAATCAATCTACCCTACACAACATCTCCCTTTTAAAGCATGCTAGATATATTCCCCTTCACAAAAAAAACTAAACAAAAATAAAAAAATAAACAATGAAAAACCTATAAAGTATACACGCACCAAAACAGTCTTGACTAATTAATCCTATTCGTTTTTATGTACATAATCTGCATTCATGTGCTACATGTTTAATGGTATACATACTTTAGACAGTATGTATAAATTCTTAGCTCTAGAGCGGGTCAATGGAGGCAAAAAGTGTGGAGTCATAGAGTGTTGGTCATCATCAGCTCGCTCGCCTTCACTGACCAGCTCCTCACTACCAATGTCTACCTTTTCCTGTACATCGCACCAGTTAGCGTCGTCGCTGCATTGATCAGGCTGTGTAGTTGGTTCGCATTTAACGAGGTAGCGTCTATTTCGTCGATATCGAACTCCTTGTGGACTACATAAGAACGCGGAGTATCCGCGTTTCCCACTACCGATACCGTTCCGCGACTTCTTGTTTTACATTGAACCAACGCAGCGTCATCACCAACTTTAAGTGCGGGCAATTCTGTACATTTTATGTCAAAATACATTTATTTTTTATTTTTTATGATTGGTTTTAATAATGCCGGATGTATAGGTACTTTAACAAATAACTCAACATATTCTAACAAATAATTGATCTCTATATGACCAGTAATTCTGTAAATTGTTACATAAATAATTTTTTTACTTAGGCCATCCATTTTTTATATATTTTAATAAAGACACCAAAATTTCATCCATTTTATTTTCCTAATTTACAATTTGTAATTTGTCTGTTGAGATACCTGAACTTTTAACTATCATATTTTGTACATGCAACAAAACATTTTTGTTAATCTTGCTATCATACAATACTGAAAGAGACGCTCAAAATAATGTGTCAGAGGCAAAAATCATTGTCCAAAGGTACATAAAACTCACTTTCTAACATTTCTCAAATCTAACATTTTATACAACTCGACCCACAATTGATATTTTAGAGAAAATGGAACTTGAATGTGGCGCATACAACCGGTTTTACACATGGGTCGACGACAATAACTAGCCACTCACGCACGGTAAATACCAGGTAAACAACCGAGCCCCTGAAACAAGTCATTATACCTAGTCAACCAAATTGCCAGTGTTTACTCTTTTTATCAATCCTAATTCTTGACATGATTTCCGTCCCAGTACGTTTTGACATTTAATTTTAGCAATCGCAAATTTAAGTATATATAATTGGTTTTTATAATACCACTTAAGCAGGCAAATCCCTTTAATTGGTATAAAATTACCGCTGTATGATTTTAGTTTTATATTATCTCTTTTAATTAACTTATCATCAAAACCTAAACGCAAAAATGATTCATAAGACAGGACGTTTATATCGGCCCCGGTGTCCAACTTGAACTTTTCCTTGCCGCCGTCGCAATATAAAGTTTCGAACCATTCATCAGACTCCTGTTTGCGCGTCGAGACCATAGAAATATAAAATGACTCACAACTGCTGCTATCATTGTCCGGGTCCTCCTCACGACATTCCAGTTCATGTATTTTTTTGTACGAACTGTAATTCTTGCACATTCTAGCAAAATGACCGTAACTCTGACACTTAAAACACTTTTTTGAAGTGGCTGCGCAAGCCCCAGGCTCACACTGCGTAGAACCACATCCACTACATACTGTAACCCAACATGCCGACTGTCCCGGGTTCCCTAACCAACGGGGGGCGCGCTCGCTCGGCGCCGCGCGGCTTCCGCCGGCTCGTCCGCATCCTCCGCGCCAGCGGCGCCGCGCCGGCACCGCTCGCTCGCCACTGCCGCGAGCACCAATCACGTTCACCTGAGCTGACCCCTGGCCTGCCCCGCGCTCCAGCTGACGGCTACCGTCCGATGACACTTCATCTGCCGCGCAGATTTTAATAGATTTCTCTAAAGTCAAATCGTCCGATCTGAGCAGCCGATCCCTCACTGCGGCGTTTTTCACCCCACATACGATTCGATCCCGGATCAAACCTTCTTCAAGCGTGGAAAACTCACAACTCTTCGCAAGTAACTTGAGTGACGTCACGTATTGATTGATGGTTTCGCCAGCCTCCTGGTTGCGAGTAAAAAAATTATATCTCAGCAACGTAATATTCGGCTTCGTCCCGAAGTAGTCATCAAACTTTTTAATGACCAGTTTCACATCGTCCGTTGATTCTTTATCAAGAAACGTAAATGTCTGATACACGTCGAAACCGTCCGGCCCAATCAGATTGACGAGTAAACTAGATTGAACTCCTTCTTCCTTGTGTACTCCTGACGCTTTCAAGAAAAGCATGAATTGTGTCTTCCATCTCTGCCACGCTTCAGCCCTGCTGAGCGGGTTGCTCTCATCCATTCGTAATTCCGGCGGCGGTCTGGCGTGCTCCATTATAAATCCTTCAACGATGAAATATTTCCAAACTAACAATAAACTTAGAAGCCTAGACATACTTATACTGTACGGAAACACTTTATTCTCCAAAAACTCGCGAGGATTACTCAGATATTTAAAAATACACCGCTGTCACCATGTTATGTGAGTGAAACACACGAATGGTGGACGACAACAACTTTATTATTATATTCAGTTACCCTACATAGATAATCAATCTACCCTACACAACAGTTATAACATCATCAACAGATTTTACTATTCTAACACACAATCTGTTAACGATTTCCCACTTTTTTTTTGGGTTTTGAAAGTTTGTACATATAATTCCTTCTTAGTAAAATTATTTTTAGCTTGGTTTATGTATCAGTAGACTACATGGTTTCATTTTTAGATACCATTTGCAATTTGCAATTGTATTTTGCTAAAACAGCTCTTGTTTTTTAGAAATGTTTTTATACAGTGAGTGACATGTAACTTGTAACTTAATATAATTAAGATTGTTGTTATATTTAATAAATTTTTATATCGGTAAATAGAATTATGAACAAATTGTAATTTAGCTTATGAGTATTGAGTATAATTTAAATATTCTAATGCGATATATTTTTGTTAATGAATTAAACTAATGAATTTCCGCGTCAACTCAATTTAGTACCATAGTTTGCTGAAACTGTAATTTGAAAGCCTTTGTTATTATGAATTTTCCTGCATTACTCAAAGTCATTGAGTAAAACATTTATTGTAATTTTAGGGAAAACAATAAAAAGGTGAACAATAACTCATATTTCACACCTTCACAATGCCCTAAAAAGGCGAAACCCCTCGAAAAACGTAGAATTTGAACAAATGATATTACTTTATAAGAATGGTTGATTTGACCAAAATATGTTGAACTATGAATCATTGGGATAATAAAAAAAATTGGAGTCATATTAATCTGGATACAAGTTTATAATAGCAGTTAGACACGTAAAAGGACGATTTGTTATTTTCTGGCGATTCATCATTCATTTTTTCACCTTTGAGAATATCATTTATCAATTAAATATAACTTCTTATTTAGTTTTTCTCACGTGCCTTTTAAGGGATTAAAATGTAGCTCTAAAAGACAAATTTCTAATTAAAAAAGTCGCATAGGTACTATTTTGTACAAACTAATTCAGATATGGCACGACTTGAAAATAGATTTTATTTTCTGTTTTAGTCGGATATGTACTCGTAGCATAGTGTTAAACGCGCGCGACGCAACTTAGAGACCCCACAATATCTCAAAGAACGTTCTGTACCCCTCTCGTCCCTCGATCGTCTTCAACGACCCAGCAAAGCATGGCTTCTTCGCACTCCTGAGCATAACACATCGTGAGCATGACTTGTAACTTGTTATAAATTAATAAATCTAATGTATCTAATAAAAGCAGCTTATAAGCAGCTTAAAAGCAGCTTATAAGCAGCTTATAAGCTATATAAACAGCTTCTTACAGTAAAGCTACAAAAATGGCTGCAATAAAAATATATAATTCACTGCCTGATAAAATTAAAATCCTAAATAGTAACACTTTTTACAACGAACTGAACAGGTATTTGTTGATTATGACCTCAAAGAATTTTATGAATTTGAGCAATAACTATATTTCTATTTTTTTTTTTGGACATTTATTGTAATATTGCTGAATTTGACACAACATTTGTAAATATTAAATTGTAATTTGTTGTTTTTCTTTTTTTAGTTTAGATATTTAAAAATTGCATGTAATTGTATAAGTAATTAATATTGATGCTACACCCTGTGGGTAGAATTACATTGGAACTCATAATTATTATTGTTACCATCTATGTTATGTATAATGTAATGACATGTAATTAATTGCAGATAATAAATTGAAAAATTTAATAAAACATTTTAACATCACTTACCATTTCATCGTAGTTTTCTAAGGCGTAATTTGATGTGAGAATAAGGAATTATCATGAATTGTCCATATGAATGAAGTGCAAGATAAAATTCAATTTTCAAGTAGCCTTTACTTTGTTCTTTCAGAATAAGGCTCTGGACCACAATAACCGCATATACTCGTGGTTTTGCTTGAATTAACAAAATTAAGGTAAAGATAAAAATGTAACATAATATCTAGGTATAATGCATTTTTCTGAAGTGGATATTTCTTTGTTCGCTGTTCTTATGGTTTTCAAAACTTTTACGTCAATTCCGACACGACTTTTTTAACGAAGGATAATTTCATTCCTGATTATAGATTATAACGTTTATTATTTGTTATGATTTATGATAAGCTAATGATTATTTGATCGAAATAATAATACATTAGAAATGACCTCGTAAGCGCATGCGCTGGCTTCACTGGCATATTATTATGATATCTAAGGCCACCTTTGATTCTTACATCTACCTATATGATTGACTAAAAAAACGACTTAAGGGGAACGAAAATACAAACAGAAATAAAATGTCAGCTTTCGGATGATTTTGTTGCAATAATTAGGTTACGTATAGCCATAAAAAAATACATGTTTTTGGTTGAACTTTAAGGTATTCATTTTCCACAAACCACGTTAATCGATTCATATTTGTACTGTCAATGAATTTTTTTGTAACCCTCTATTGCACACTTCTTATCGATTTTGTTTCAGGTATCGCTTTCGCGATTCTGTTGGTTTTTTTTAAATAAAATTAGTGTGAATGATATCTATTCATTTTCCAAATACCACGTTATTCGGGTCAAAAAAAGCACCCCCTTTTTCCAAAAATACGTAAATCCACTGATGCAGTCAGCGGCAGCAAGATATTGTCAGTCTACGCCTAGCGTTGGCGCCCGTAAGACGTGGAACCTGTGCCCTTTTTTGCAAGCTATAAATATCTCCCAAAACTACTTCAAAACACATTGAAATTAATTTTATAAAGTAATATTTCGAGGAGCATAATATTCCTGCCGTTAAAAACTCAACAAAATATGCATATGAGTGATTTAGCTACATCGTGCCATAGTCATAACAACAAAACTGAATGAATTTGGAATGAATTCATACTTTTATGCGGAAAAATAATATATGTTACTCTAAAAGAATAATTTTGTGATCGTTATTGAAACCCAAATTAATTTACTTATACTTACTGAGATGATGAGATCTGTAACAAAGGTCAATGACCTTTTCGTGAAATTACCCTCTAGTATTGGCTCACCATTTCAGGTCCAATAAGAAGTTTTTTGCAAATTATATAGGTACACTTACTTGGGATAAATCGCCAAGCATTTAAAATATAGAAATTTATTTCGAAATATTTACAGTGCATGGCAAAATTATTAGATCGTAGATAATCCTGTCGGTACATGTTCAGGTTCTGTTACGCAAAATGAAAACAATGAAACTCTTTTAGGATTAATTTGTTATCCCTATGTTTGTCTGTCTGTCCGTTTGTCTAGATAATTTTTTCTGGGTAAAATTAATAAATACCAATATAAACGGCCCTCTATAGAGCTGTAAAAACATACTTTTGACGTTTTTATTTATATTACGTTTTTTTTTTACGTTTTTCATACATATTTTCTCACTATGAAAATGTAGGGATGAACACTTGAGATAATATTTTGCATTTAAAAATCAACACAGAAAGGAATTGTTGAACAAATAATGTAAAAAATATAAAAAACCATGTTGTTCTATTCTAAAGGGATTAATTATCTACTGTTCAATGTGGCGATAGCTTTGTTTATTTTTTTCCTTGAATTATTTTTTACTAAGATAACAAATAGTTTAATACAAGGTTTTCCTTAAGAGGTCCCTTTACCCCTGTATTTTTCTTAAAATTCATATAATAGGCATAAACCGAATGTGAAGTCTACAGCTTATTTTCTTCATATCTTTTTTCATGAGTATATTCTAGTGACATCTAACTACGTCTCTATACAGCCCAAAAAGCAAAATTTGATAAAACACTATCATAATAGCTGTCAGGATATCGTCAATATTGCCTCGTTTTTACGCAAAGTTTAACAAATTTGTATATTTTTATCTATCCTGGAAATAAAAAAGAAAGAAATACAGGCGTCGTTCATGTTAAGATGACTAAGTTTACACACTTTGCTAAGTATAAACAATTACCGTTTCATGGAAAACTGTTTTGACCTGAAACCATTTCACAAATATCTTGCATTCTTGCACTTCTTGATGAGAAATACAATTTCAATTAGTAAAAATACAACTTTTAGTTAAGAAAACTTATAGTTAAAAGTCTGCTGTATGCATTAACATATTTTTAATTATATAACAATAGTAATAAAATAATTGGCTTATCCGTCGTCGTGATACCAGCCGTAAATTTCTTAAATAATCTGATATCACGCTTATGGAAAACCCAATTATTTTGAAGATACCATAATATCATTAAAATATGTTTAGGCATATAGCAAACTTTTAACAATAAATTGTCTAAGCTAAAAGTTGTACTTTACCGTTATAATTATTTCTTAATATTTTGTTACAAATTCGGAGAAATAGCCCTTAAGAAAAACCTTGTATGAAAATATTTTTTATCTTTGTAACAAAGAAAAAAAAATAATAAACAAAGCTATCGCCACATTGAACAAACAGTAAATTATTAATCCCTTTAGAATAGAAAGATATGGTTTTATATTTTTTACATTATTTGTTCTACCAGTTCCTTTCTGTGCTTTCATTCAAATGCAAAATATTATGTGAAGTGTTCATCTCTATATTTTCATAAGGAGAAAATTTGTATGAAAAAGTTAAACAAAAGGCCATAAAAACGTTATAATATGTATATTTTACAGGGCTGTAAATATTAGCATTTATTGATTTTACCCAGAAAAATTGCCTAGACAAATGGACAAACAGACAAACATAGGGACAACAAATTAATCCTAAAAGAGTTTTGTTTTTTCATTTTGCGTAAAGGGACCTGAACATTTCAAACTTTGATACAAATAAATTTGTATATTTTAAACACTTGGCGATTTATCCCAAGGGTAAACAGGTGTCCCAAAAGTCAACGCTTTCCCTTGGAAGGCTGGTATGCCAGCTCATGACTGACCAGAATATCAAATTATGACCTCAGCAAAAAGTAGATAGTCTTCGAGTTGATGGTACTTTTATAAATTCGAATAGATTTTTGAGAGTCAAAGCTAACCAGTTCTAAATTCTAAGAATGAAATTTTTGTTGCGCAACTCTGAATAGTCATGCTTTTGATAAAGTCAAAAATAAACCTTGAAAAGCTGTTACATCAGGAAGAAAAATAAAAACCCAATTCATGAGCAATTTTTTGTAATTAGGTTAGTTCGATACCACACCCTGAAAAAAAATGTCCTATGTTAGTTTTGCAAATTGTCTTAAATAACGGCTCATCAAATATTGTTTTTCAAATGATCTGGCAATTTCTGTGTATTACTTTTGAAAAAAAAGTTATTGCTTTTTTACTACCAAAGATGCTGCGTATTTTTTAAAATAATTAGAATTTAGAATGAAAGAGTGGCGGGCAGTAAAAATATTTGACGTTAGAAATGCCATTTAACACGCGTTAGAGTGAGATAAATAGTGACGCTATTTAAAATGAGATGGAATGAGATAGTAACGCAGTTAAACGTGGTTGAATGAGAGAGGCATAATTGATATAGGCTACAGTGAGATGGATAGTGACGTGGTGCATTCCTTCTGAGAATATTTGTTAGTTTCCACTTTTTGTAATAACAACTTTAGTAAAAATTTTTTTTAAAGAAATTTTTGGTCCTATTTATTTTCCCGCAAGTGTAAAACCAGCTCAACGGGCGAAAAATATTTAAAGAATGGGTAAAAGTGACAATTAACCGTCACAATATTATTATGTATCTCTAAAGGAGTGTCTGAAATGTTCCGAGGGTCAACTGATAAATCAAACACTCAAAAAACCACTTTTAGCCGACCATAATAAATTTACGTCCCGACGTGATAGCAAGTAGGATCAATGCCGTGTGACGATGATCGAAATACACTAATAAATTAGATAAAATAAAATACGTATTACTTTTGACCCTGCCTCGTCCACTCTATTCGTATTTTTGCTATGGTGACGCGAGCTTAGAGACCGGGACGAATTTCCCCCCGCGCGCTATCGTAAAATAGAATAAGCCACGCCCGGAACTGGTTTTTGTTTTGGCTATGTCATACTCTTAAGAAATATTCACTTTATTGACGGTTGTATCTCTGCATAACTTGCAACATTTATTTAAATCGTAATCGCTGTTCAGAATGCCTTTTGTTCAGAAAGACAATGACGAGAAACTAATAATAATAAAATTCTTTATTGCACAGAATAAAATTATTGTACAAAGGCGAGCTTAATACTAATTAGTATTTTTTGACATTTGACTGTTTTTATGACAGTTTAATTATATCC
The DNA here is from genome assembly GCA_934047225.1 of Ypsolopha sequella. Classification (NCBI taxonomy): domain Eukaryota; kingdom Metazoa; phylum Arthropoda; class Insecta; order Lepidoptera; family Ypsolophidae; genus Ypsolopha; species Ypsolopha sequella. The sequence continues at coordinate 21,709,481 of OW203991.1, forward strand.
CGAACCGCAGGTCGTAGCGAGTTGCGGTTTGGACTACAGTGATCGGTCTGTCAAGGACTATCTGACTGCAACATTTTTTTTTGACATTTGACAGTTTTTTTGACAGTTTATTAACATCTCCCGAACCGCAGGTCCTAGTGAGTTGCGTTTTGGACTACATTGATCTGTTCGCCAGGGACAATCCGACCGAAAAGATTTTTTTTTGACATTTGACATTTTTTGACAGTTTTAATATCTCCCGAACCGCAAGTCCTAGCGATTTGCGGTTTGAACTAGAGTGATCGGTTTGTCAAGGACTACTCAACTGAAACATTTTTTTTCGACATTTGACTGTTTTTATGACAGTTTAATTATATCCCGAACCGCAGGTCGTAGCGAGTTGCGGTTTGGACTATTTGGACTACAGTGATCGGTCTGTCAAGGACTATCTGACTGCAATATTTTTTTTTTTGACATATGACAGTTTTTTTGACAGTTTATTAACATCTCCCGAACTGCAGGTCGTAGCGAGTTGCGGTTTAGACTACAGTGATCGGTTCGCCAGGGATTACCCGACCGTTTTTTTTTTAAATTTTTAAAAAATACAATAACAATATGTTAGTACAACAAGGCACAAACAATACACGCGGGCTGCTTGCAGCCCGCGCACCACGCAAAACACTAGTCGATTAGTATAAAGCTGAGAATATATTTTTCAATAAAAAAAAAACTCGGTCTTTTATATTTTTAATAAATCTAATCTTAATTTTTGTCTACAAATGATTATTTAAATAAACAGAATCAACATATATTACTGCGTATTAAATATAAACAAATAATAGGCGCAAGAAAACCAAATAAAAATGAACAAAAACCATTGGTGCAGTTAGATTTTGATTTTAAAGGCACTAGCTTGACTGAAAAGTATGTCATGAGGCCGTCCATTAGTTCTTCTGCAGTATCAATTATTTGCTCCGGGGGTAGTGCGAATCCTGTATATCCATCATCTCTTAGTTCCATGCTTAGTACATACCTGAGTATAAAAAATATTTTGTAATAATATTTAAAACAACGCGTTCGGAATTTATGTGCATAGTATTTATATACCGAATACTTGATTTGATTACCACTTGCTGAACGTTGAAGGAAAACATCGTGACCAAACCTGCATGCCCTAAAAAGCGTGTATTTGTGCCCAAAGAACGGCGATAGGGCACCCATCACGTGGGACGTAATTAAAAATCACCGGTTAAACGCGGGCGTACCGAATGTGGACTGTGACTTGCATTTCACAGTTTACACTCGGAACACCTCTGATACTCGAGGATTCATGTCGTGACAATATGTACTTTAAACATGCTGAGGCAACGTTAAAGTAGAGCCACTGAGTGATGACACTTATGACAGCTGCATTTAGTGATGAGGTACATTTCAAATTTCGGTTAAAAATAAAAATCAATTGTGAGTTTACTCAACATTAGACACGTCATTCAACATTTAACATAATGATACAAAAGGAAAATGTGCCAAAACCAGTGGCGTAGCTATCGGAAAGCTATGCGGTGTAGTGCCCCGGGGCCCCCAAGAGATGTTTAAATATCTAAATCGAAAAAAGTATTTTACTATGATTTATTTTCGTTTAGTTTAACTTCGTCATTGTTTTGTTTTTGATTAAATATTATTGCGTAACTTGGCGACCTCAAACACGACCTATAATAAATTAGAAACTTTAAAAAAAAAAACATTGTTTTTACACGAATTCTATTGCACAATAAAGCAACATTCAAATCGAAAAATAATAAACGAAACAAGTAGTACATCACTATCAACAATGAAGTATTACATTTTTTAATTCACAATTGCTTATAAATAATTACGATACTTTGTAGGCATTTAAACGTCATAGGCGCCATCACTCAGTGGCTCTACTGTAGGCCTCAGTGAGCTCTGGTTTGAATCCTGCTAGGGGTGCACATGCAAAATGACAAATTACCGCGATAAGTGCCTACTATCGTAAGTTGACAACTGATCTGAGAAAATGACTCAGTAAACTAAACCTTAATCCATACTAGATAAGATTATCGTGATTATGAAAACTATTTGTTTTATTTTATTTTTCACTCTATGCACAAAAAAAATGTTTTTTTCCTGTTTTTTTTTTGTTTTTTATCAAAGTCCTTTAGTTGTTGAGATATTTTTACCGAAACTAAAACTGTTTTCGCTGTTTTCACGGGAGGAGGGTAAGGAAACTTGATTTTACTATATAGAAAATGCTGTTTCTCGGAAAATATAGACCTCAGTATTGTAGTTGAAGGTATATTTAGGTATCTGTAGATGCCCAAAACATTCGACATTAATTTAATCAAAGCGAATTTCAGTAGAGAATCGGTTGTATAGATTTTATGTGTGCAAGAATCAGGAATTGTTAATAAAACTAAATGCACTTATTTTATTATCTAACTTAACACACTCACGGTACACCAAATGTTTTTTTTATCCAAGAAGAAGAGCTTCCACCGACCACAAATCCTGGGAAAGAAAAAAAAATATTATTATTAAAATATATAATATCCTTAAAGTAAAATGCTTTTACTTTATCTAACACAAAGGCTACAAAACAATAATTATAAAAACGTAACTATAAAAAAATATATATGTATATAAAACACCAACAAACATTCAAACCTACTGGAGGGTTGGCTCAAAAGGTTTTACTAACTTTAAATTAGATAAATAAGGAATAAATTTTGAAAATTTGATTAGTGTCAATAGACTCGATGTATGGAGATCTGTCAAAATTCTGACAGATCTTTATAAATCGTCCGCCATTTTAAATAATCAAGTGTATTGACACAGGTTTATAACAAAGTATTTGTTTTTCTTTTTGTTCTGAGAAAATAATCTTTTTGCGATTTTGCACTTACGAGTAATAGAATTGATTTGAGAATTTACCACAAGGAAGTGCTTTTGTATTTATACGTCCTCGTAATTTATTCTTTTGCGCCCTTGTAGCATAAACTACTATTATTTCATTTCGTATCTGTCTCCAGGAGAGGTAGGCTAGACTACAGAATTGACTACAGATCCTGACACACACTAAATATTCTGATTATATTCTTTGTGGCAACACTGATACTTACCTAAAGTTTCAAAAAGGCTGCCATACGTGTATTTAACGCCATACCTTTTGTGTATACGTTTTGATATCTTTTCACTTAAATATGACTGAAAATTAAATATAAAAAGTCGCTTTTAATCCAAAGAATCAATATTTTTTATAGAAATCTATTATATCCTACTGAAGTCCACAGAAGAGACTAGTATAAACGTCAAATCAGATTCTGACATGGTAGCTATTCGTAGTTATTCAGACACCGTTTGTTCATGACGCACGGTACAATATTCAGACGCCGTTTGTTCATGACGCACGGAACAATATTTAGACGCCGTTTGTTCATGACGCACGGTACAATATTCAGACGCCGTTTGTTCATAACGCACGGTACAATATTCAGACGCCGTTTGTTCTTGACGCACGGTACAATATTCAGACGCCGTTTGTTCATAACGCACGGTACAATATTCAGACGCCGTTTGTTCTTGACGCACGGTACAATATTCAGACGCCATTTGTTCATGACGCACGGTACAATATTCAGACACCGTTTGTTCATGACGCACGGTACAATATTCAGACGCCGTTTGTTCATGACGCACGGTACAATATTCAGACGCCGTTTGTTCATGACGCACGGTACAATATTCAGACGCCAGTTGCTCATGACGCACGGTACAATATTCAGACGCCGTTTGTTCATGACGCACGGTACAATATACAGACGCCATTTTTTTAGTAGGATTAGATAATAAATATGTCATTTTTATCTCACCAAGTCCGTTTGGCTATTGTTGTAGTAGTGCGTACTCACACAGTTTTTAGGGTTCCGTACCCAAAGGGTAACCAACGGGACCCTATTACTAAGACTCCGCTGTCCGTCTGTCTGTCTATCTGTCTGTCCATCTGTCTGTCCGTTAGCTAGACAGTTGAAATTTTCCAAAAAGAAAACCATAGTCAAAAGGACTTTGTAAGAAAGAACATCTGTATCAGAGTAAAAAGCGCTCAGATTCGAACTCACACATGCAGATACGTGGTCTACAAACCGCGCCGAGATTTGTATGGACACTCCCCCGAACTTCACTTAGACGCCGTGTAGAGCACGCATCTGTGTGCGTGAGTTTGAAACAGCGAATTTTCAAGATTCACTACTCGATATATATTTTTACCATGTATGTATCTGGTTTTCTGAGCCCTTTATACATCAAAGGAATCATTACTAAGTACCATTTTCCTATAGATATTACATAAAGAATTAAGCTTGTTACAAATTTGTAATATGTACATGCATACTTATCTCAGAGGAATTAGCAGAGACTACATATTTCCATCTGCTACGATCCTGACATACCTCTTTCGCTTTTTTCACATTCATCAATGTAGCTATAGAAGCTCTGTTTTTCTGGATCGTTTTGACTTTTCCCTTCTTCAAAACTATCCGGAAAAGAAGTACGTCCTTTTAGGGCAGCAAGTGGGTCTACCGCGTAATTCTGATTTTCATCAACATCAACTTGAGACTGAAATTTGACGTGCGTGCGACGACGCCCGCCTAACATGCCATCTCTTTTGCACGCACGTCAAATTTCAATCTCAAGTTGATGTTGATGAAAATCAGAATTACGCGGTAGACCCGCTGGTCGAGCTTTACCTTCCACTTACGTACCAAACTTATATTATTTAATCAAAAAAGCTTACCATATCACGAAAGCTTACCATTTCATCAAAGTTTTCTAGATGCAACTTGGTGTCAGCGTATGGAATAATAATGATTTGTCCATAAGAATGCAGTGAAAGGAAGAATTCAATTTTAATATCATCTGTACTAATATCCTTAGCCAAATTTCTCAAGGCTTGGGCTTCAAGTTCAGATAAAGCGTATGGTCCAGAAAAGTCATCTTGTGATGCATTTTTGCTTGCGTGTTCTACAAAATTAAAAAAACCGGTCAAGTGCGAGTAGGACTCGTGCCCTGAGGGTTCCGTACCATTTAAATCGGTAAAATTAACCATTTAAATAATACTTAAATAATTTAAACATAAATTACAAATTGTATAAAACAAAACTACAAAATTAAGTTGGTTACGTATATGGGGACGTAAACCTTAAACTACATTTACTAATTTTAATTTGAATTTATTTATATTATTTCCTCTTCAATTTGCTTTGCTTTGTGTTAATTTGGTAATTTATGTATATTTTTCCCTCTTCAATTTGCTTTGTTTTGTGAAACTTTACTGAGTTAACTTATAACGTATACATGTTGCGTTGTTATAATGCCGTGCACACAAATTATTATATAAAATTGGTTTTAAGATTCATTTATTGTTATCTGTATTATGTGTTAAGAAAACTGTTTGTTTCCCAATTAATAAAATAAAAAATAAAATACATTATAAATCGGCGTTTCTAGTATTTTTTGTTTAAATACAGCATATGGTAAGTACATAATAAATAGAAGTTACAAATTCCTAACAACTTTTGTCTTTGAGAAAGACCTTGCAACGGAACTGGTCTAAACATTACAACTTTGATAGCCCCTATTTCTTTATTTTTCAAGATAAAAAAATAAAATACCTTTATACTATAATGAATGAGTTCTATAGAAAATTACATACCACATGCTAGGGTAAGAAAAAGAAATATTTTGGGTCAATTCTCATGTATGAGGCTCCCTTGAAAAATAATCAAATTACATTTTTAATTCAGTATTCAGTTTTGGGTCAACATTATACAAAACATATCAAAAGTTCAGGTCCGTCTAGAAGATAGAGACCCGTGGCATATGGACGGGCAGAAAAACAGACAGACGGACAGCGCAGCGAAGTGACATTAAAAGTGCTCCGTTTTGCCCTTTGGTATACGGAATCCTAAAAAGATTAACACTTTATCTTCTATCTATTTAAAATTATATTAAAAAGCACTGAATTCTAATTCAAATTCAAATAGTTTATTTTGCAAAGTAGGTAGGTATGACACACTTTTTATAAGTCAAATTTAATCTTATAAAAATATATGTAATGAAATAATAAATGTACATGAACAAAATTAAAGGTTTATATAATTTACAACGTACATTAATAACATACAACGTGTAACAAAAAGGGGTAACCATATTTGAAACCATATTTGAAAGGCGTAACCTTACAGAACAACCTCCACTACGGAGCCAACCCAAAAATCTGAAAAAAAAACTGCTCTTCCATATATTTCGGAGGAACGGCATTGCATTTTTCTATGAAACAGTAAACTCTTTCCCCTCGAAATACAGGGCCCGCTCCACAGCAAAAGCTGTTCCACACCATCGACCGAACAAGCTCCCCAAACACAAACACGGCCACACCCCCCCGCCACACGCTGCATATACGATTAAAATAATTATAAAAATAAGAAAAAAAATAATGTTTCACTCCATAAGTTATAGGTCCAAACACGTCAAGGTGTAGATGGACCCAATTTGTGCCCGAAGCACGGCGATATGTAATGGTACGTAATGGGATGTAATAATCGCCGGTGAAACGTGGGTGTAAGACACCGCCTCGGTGATTTATGTCGTGACAATGTTTTTTTATTTATTTAATAATCCCGTCACATCTTCTTTAAGAGTATGGCCTACCCTAGCAAAAAATGTGACGGATGTCCAACACAAAAAAGCAAATGGCAAAAACTTCATTAGCTTTTAATATTGTTTCGATTATTGGTTGGCTCATTGGGCTATTTGTCTTCGACGGGTCAAAACAATAAATTGGAGGGCTTTTAGCTAATACTGAAATATTATGTAGGCATAAAATATTGAATTTTAGTCGATTCAGTTCATATGCAACCATTTAATGAAATGGGCGACCACTTCATATGATCAACTCTACCATACGACCACGCCAAATCCATCACCAATTGCAGGCCCTAATATCAAACAGACCGGTGACGGGCAACGGCGTCACGGGTGCGAGGGTTTCGGCACCGTGCTCACCAACTTGCCTACCCAGCGTGAGTGAGTATGGACATTTCTTTCAAGTGTGACAATATTTTAGAAAGGCATGATTACTTATTTAAATAAAATTTCAGTTTTCCGCTTAGGTTTGCTGGAAGAAATCTATTTTTAGAGACAAGCTCGCTTGTGTACATCTTTCTAATTTATTATATGTATAAACTGTTTTTCAGTGTACAATAAAGAATAAAGGCCTATGCTCAGCAGTGGACAAACCATGCTGACGGATGTAAAACATATAGGTATATAATGAAAATTTAATTGAATAAATGCCATGAAAGCCGTGACTGCGACGCACCGATATGATCAATACGTCAAGACATCACGCAAGGGCCTCTCATTTCTCAACCGAACGCGTTAGAACAAACATATTGTAAAAATGGTGTATTGTAGCGTGGCAAATTCTTCAAATAAAGCAAATAAGACATCCAAAGGAATTTCATTTCACTCGTAAGTAATTTAAACATGTATTTTCTGTAATATTAAACCTCGCGGTAAATAAAATTTCAACCTTACCATGAAATGTAGTGAGTAGCGAGTAGCGTTGAAATTAGACAATGTTTGGTCCATTGCAGGTTATAAAGAGTGTCACACAATGAGTTAGAATATTGACGCCACAATGTATATTTTTTCAAACATTTATCAATGCGGACCTAATTGTGTCATAGTGCGGCCGCTGGTCATGGCTCTTTATGGCACAGTGCTATGACGGATTTGGTATTTTACATCTAAGCTTCATAGAAATACGGTGTTATTTTGGCTGTATGAAGACGGGTGAATCTATGCGTGCGCCGCGTATGTTTACTATCTAGGTAATACTACGTTATTCCAAAAAGTGGCGACAAAGGTTCTCGAATAAAATTTTTGTCATGCCATCCCCGTGGGTACGTACCTACTTTTAAAAATTGTTCTTAATATATATTTTTTGCAGAAATCCGAAGCAAAAAAGATTAATAGTCATCTAGATAAAGAATCTAGTGCCTGAAAAAAGTTCATAAACTTGTTTGTACTCATGTTTCCACAACCGCGAGTCACTCACACACGCTAGGCTGCAACAGAATACCAGCGTTGTGTCGAGATGATTACCTACTTCGTAGCTATACCATGTCAACACAGCATCATGCGGAGTTGCGGCCATTTTGGTGGTAGCAAATACTCACTTAAATATAATTAGTTAGTTAGTTATTATAATAAGTTAAGCTAAATAGAGTCTCAAGTTTATTATTTATCCTGTTGTTAAGATTATTTTGTACGTACCTACCATATTTTGCGTGTTACCAAATAAATGTATTTTCTTTCTTTTTTTCTTAAAACGACACACATCCACGATTCATGCTTATATTAAAAGCATTCAACGACTTGTCTTACAAATTCAATTAACAGATCTAATACAAGTGAAGCCTGAACTTCATTAGTTACAAAATATTGGTTTATGCTTATCGATGTTTTAGAACAATTACATTAATTTTAGAAGTATAAGTAAGGTTTATTAAAAAATATTAAAAATCTTGATGCTTAGCTTACGATTTATGACTAAACCAGTAGGCGTGCCATGAGCTGGGGTCTCAATATTCAGTAGCGACTGCGTAAAATATTTTATCTTCTCCCATACTGTAATAAGGTTATTACAACATCAATAGCGGTTATAAACGTACCTAATATTATTACATTATAACACCGCAATTCTGCGCTGTGATTGGCCAAATTTATTACAACACCGTTGGAGAAACAATCACAAGCAATTTACTCTTCTCGCTTCTGATTGGTCTTAGGCATCAACATACTTATTCCATCATGACAGTATCATGACGAGTGTTTTTTTTCTCATTTTTCTTGTATTGTGTGCAAATGGAAATAATTAGACATTAGGACACTCGTGCAAATCTATTACGAAACTCACTTCGTTCGTTTTGTAAACAAGCACTCGTGTCCTAATGTCTCACATTACCTCACAGTTGCACAAAATACTCTTGTAAATAGAAACTCTGGCTCCTTTCGTAAAACGCTAGGGGCGCACTACAATTTCTAGAGCTTAGTGCTAGTGCTATTTCTAGTCCTTCAATTGAGGCCTAAACTCATGGTACGTTTATACTAGAAAAATCATGAAAATTTGGTATCGAATTAGAAAATTCAACAAAACACATAATTTTGTATATAATGCTTATTAATTGTCCGCACACAAAATGTAAAAAATTACAACTAAAATTGCAATTATCCTCGACACGATAACAGAAGATTTCTTGTCCCCATTCCTTAGAAGCGAAATCATTCCATCAATGGATTCCGTACCCGTGGGAATGATTTCAGTATCAGGTAATGCGTGACCATACTGCCCTTTATCTCGTAGTTCGAACGTATACACGTATCTGAAAAATTCAAACTTATTATTTTTCATACTCGTCTTCTTATAAAGAGCTTAAACTTACTACCTACCCCCTATTTTTGTCACATAACCATACCTGCGGTCGTAGAGACCGCTTATCAAATATCAAAAACCTTTGTAACTAGTTAAAACAAATATTATTTATACTACACCTGCTCGGAAAGTACCTTCTTACTTTTTTGAAAACGATGCAGAAAATACGTCATTACTGTCATACAAATATGCGGGCGGAAAAAGTGTATGAAAATTCATTGTTAACGTGCTTGAGCGGGCAGAAAAAGTATATGCAAATCCATTGTTAACGTGCTGTTTTTTTTTTTTAAATAACATAAAGAATGAGCAAGTGGCCAAGTGGCCAGTATTATTTTGCGAACTGGTACATAAAACTCGAAAAATTATACTGGCCACTTGCTTTTCCTGTACATAATGAAAAATAAGAAGGAAATAAAAAGTGACAATCGCATACGAGTCAGTCGGTTTCATTTACTTATTGTAAAAATAAAATTATACTATTTCCTCGCAGGTGTAGTATAAAGCACTATGTATCACTCGGGAGAAAGAGCGATTCCCAACCCGTGTGTATTGAGGCCCTCGGGCCTCCAACTACACCCTCGTTGGTAATCTTTCCCTTTCTTCCCTCGGTGAACAATGTACTATTTTATACATGTACGTATTTCAAGATCCATATCGTTTAATTAAAAATAATAAAATACAATGTTACCCAAATAATTGAGTAACAATAAACACAAAACAAAAATCACAAAATAGCAAACAGCAAAAACATTTCCACCCTGAACATTTTTAGCATAAATAAAAATAGCTATCAAAAAATTAAATAATATCGTCATTAAATAAAAAATGTTATATAAACGATATGAATCCCCCAGGGGGTCTCAGAGGTGTTCCGAGTGTGAACTGTACAATGTAACACCCGCGTTTCACTGACGATTATTACGTCCCAACGCAATAAGTGGTGAGCTCTACCGCCGTAGTTCGGGCACAAATATACGCTTTTTAGGGCATACAGGTTTCCTCACGATGTTTTCCTTCACCGTTCAGCAAGTGGTAAGTATGAAAGATAAAAATAGATAAGCCTTTAAAACTTGACTGTGCTTATAGATGGCGCTAGCAAAATACGATTTTTTGAGACTGGCGGTGTCTTAAAGACATGAAAATATAGGTTAAGGCGATATGCGAAAAGAATACGGGTGTTTCTTTTCTGTGTATTTCATGAATTACACGGAAAATTTTAATAAATTTTGGTATATGCATTTTGACTATATAATCCAGGATTTTGAAATTGGAAAACATGTTTTGATAAATTTTCCTAGGTAGAAATAATTGTTGAAATGAGGTCTTCAAACACACATTTTCTCCTCGTTTGACGAATAGGAACCATAAAAAGAACTCAAACATATTTTATTAGGTGTGTTTCAACAATATCTAGAGATTTGATATTAGGATTTTTGCTAGCTATTTTAGTTTTTTTAATTAACTTTTTTCCCTTTTGCCCTGAATCCGCCCCTCTCGCACTGCGCTATTTTTCGCTTGGAGTGACTGACAAAAATAAAATTCGCATAGCCTCTTAAATTGTTTGATTCTAATAAGTAAGTACTTACGTAGGCATATAATAAGCATATGTATATTACATTATCTTTTCATTTTTAGTTGGGAAATGTTGAAAAAGACAAGTCATGGTTTATATGAACAATCGAGCGAAGCGAACGAAGTTCTCGGAGTCTACTTGAACAATCCGGCAAATGTTTGAATGTTTGTCCGACAATAACTCAACTATCGTTGATCGAAACGTCATAAAGTTTGGTAGGCGAGTAAATGAGACAAATAGAATTTTGAAGTCCAAATATGAGCCAAATCGGTCAAGAGGCTGCCGAGATATGGGATAAGGGGTCCGCGAGTTGACAGTTAGGGGCGAATTACTAGTTTATAGGTTGTCAACTTCGTGACTACCGCGCCCACAGGGTAAAGGGGTTGGCGGGAGGGTGAGCGAGCACGACGCGTGGGGCAGACCAAGGCGGATAGCCAGTCGCTGGGGAGGTCGCTCCATAGATAAATGTAGTATAAACCGATGTATAATGGATCTCTTTTGTAGACTCTATGATATTTTTAAGTTGTCAATGTCATACTTGTGTAGGTACTTGGAATGCCTTGGGCACGGCCCTGCACACTAAGTCACGTGCTACCTCGTACCCGCGAAGTTGGCAAGTTGGCAACCTATAACCTGTGTAGATATTAAAAATGTTCTTACGGTATTCTGTGCTTGCTTTTTGCCCATGCAGCGCTGCTACCACCGACTATGATGCCTGTTGAAATAAACATAATTGTTACAGATTCGAAGTAAATACGTATTCTTATGTATTTGTTTAGGATATCAAAAGAAAGCTTAAATGAAATAAAACATATAAATGAATTATTTGAATAAATATATTACTTATTTACAGCACAATAGCGAAGCTGGAGGCCGAGCCTTTTACACCAAACGCGCCCATCTGAGGTGCAAAATGGCAACCGGGAAAAATATTGAAAAATATTGGTTACGGCACAATTTAAACTATCGAAGCATGAAATGAAATTAGTAAAATGAAATAGTTTTATTTGTTAACTCAAGAGTTGGCCTCTTAATCTTGAGATCCAGGTTTGATCCCTGGTCGGGCATGCACCAATGAGTTTTTCTGAATTTATGTGCATAGTATTTTTCTTACTTAACACTTGCTGAACGGTGAAGGAAAACATCGTAGGGAAACCTGCATGCACTAAAAAGCGTTTATTTGTGCCCGAAGTACGAAGATAGAGCTCACAAGTTGGGACGTTATAACCGTCGGTGAAACGCAGTTGTATCGAGTGTGGAATGTGACTTGCATTTCACAACTCACACTCGGAACACCACTGACACGAGGGGACGGGGATTCATGCTGCGACATTTATTTGAAAACTTTATATAAATACTTAAGTATAAACTTTATATTACTAGTCAAAATATAAAAAGAGAAAGCAATGGAATTAAATATAATACCGGGAAATAAAACAAAAATTATTTAACTTATATATTATAAATATTATTTAACTCAAATTTAATTAAATAATATACGTGCAAAAATAAAAATAAAGATATGAAATAATAAACGTAATGCAATGAATATAAAGTATATTTTGTTTAGATCCTTTTATTTACATAATTATATGTTTTATTTTATTTTATAGCTTTTATCGTAAATTTTAACGACTCACCATATATTTCATAGGTGTTTCCACATTTGTATATTTTGCTATATTTTTTAAACATTTGTGTGGTTGCTTTCCAACACATATCTTTCTAGAATAATAAAAAAATATACATATATAATTCGACCTATTCCTTTAAAGGGGTTATACAAGGAATCATTTTCAACAAATAATGCCTCTCATTAACTAGGGGTCGAAAATGATAATGGTTTTCTTTCCACTTAAGACCATTTAATTCTGAGATTATGGGAATTCAGGGCACGTATTTTTTTTTATAAATGATCATCATCTATCATCGATCAGAAATATAATAAATAAGCGCTGAGAGAGGAATAGTTATTTTTAAATTTTTTTTTTTTTTATTAGTCTGAAAGTTTGAAAAATAATATAAAAACCTTCGTAACTCGGAGACCATTCATTTTCGACACCTAGTTGATAAGACTTAATTCGTTGGAAATGATCTCTAGTATAACCCCTTTCAAGGAATAGGTCGGATTAAAAAGCTTCAAATTCTGAAGCCCCGTAGGCTATAATAATGTATTTTAATAATTACAACATATGAACAAAGAATAATGAACAAACCGCAATATTATAGTTGTCTAAATGATCCTTTGTATGGCTATAAGGAATTATCAAGCTCTGTCCATAGGAGTGAAAACTAAAATAAAATTTTAGATCAGGTCCCATTTCTTCATTTACGGTATTCACATATTTTGTTAAAGCCTGTGCTTCATTTTCAGAAGCTATCTTTGGCCCACAATAAATATCATTCGCAGGGACTTTTCCAGCTCCTTCTAGAAAGAAAGAAATGTTTTTTGCAGCTCCTTCTAGAAAGAAAGAAATGTTTTTGCAGCTCCTTCTAGAAAGAAAGAAATGTTTTGAAGGCAGACTTAATCTACCATGCATTTCCGGGGCCTTACTTCATTACTAAAGTAATCTGAACAAATTAATAGACAAGGTACTCTTTAGCTATAGGATAAATTAATAGACAAGGTGCACTTTAGCTATAGGTTAAATTAATAGATAAGTTGCACTTTAGCTATAAGTTAAATTAACAGACAAGGTGCACTTTAGCTATAGGTTAAATTAATAGATAAGTTGCACTTTAGCTATAGGTTAAATTAACAGACAAAGTACTCTTTAGCTATACGTTAAATTAATAGACAAGGTGCACTTTAGCTATAGGTTAAATTAATAGATAAGTTGCACTTTAGCTATAAGTTAAATTAACAGACAAGGTGCACTTTAGCTATAGGTTAAATTAATAGATAAGTTGCACTTTAGCTATAGGTTAAATTAACAGACAAGGTACTCTTTAGCTATAGGTTAAATTAATAGACAAGGTGCACTTTAGCTATAGGTTAAATTAATAGATAAGTTGCACTTTAGCTATAAGTTAAATTAACAGAAAAGTTGCATTTTAGCTATAGGTTAAATTAATAGGCAAGGTGCACATTAGCTATAGGTTAAATTAATAGATAAGTTGCACTTTAGCTATAAGTTAAATTAACAGACAAGGTGCACTTTAGCTATAGGTTAAATTAAGAGACAAGGGCACTTTAGCTGTAGCTTAAATTAATAGACAAGGTGCACTTTAGCTACAGGTTAAATTAAAAGACAAGGTTAAATATAGGTTAAATATAACATTATTGGTCTAAATTACAAAAAACAATTCTACTTGAAAAATACTTTTGCTATTACAACATCGCGTGTATTCAGCATCAGAATAATTCTGCTGTTGCCATAATAGTATTTTTACTATCGAATAGTAATACTACGGCAATGAAGTAACTAAGGCGAGACCAAAAAATTTTACCTGGGCAGTTCGCTTTTTGTGGTAATCTGCCGAAAATTGAATCTATGTAAATTTTGTCGTTTAGGGAATTGTGTAACAAAAGACCACAAGCAGGAGAATAATTATGTTATACGTAATTCATTGCGTAGTGAAGATTATAAAAAGCAGAAGTTCACGTATTTGTTATTATTTTAAATTGAAACTGAGGTACTCAGAGCAACATTGTGATTAAATGCGATAACTTTTCCCGCATCGTCCGTGCAAAGGTCCCCGTTACTCCAAGCGGACAGAACCGCAGTGCGAGAGGGACGGAATCGGGGCAAATTGACATTAATAAAAAATTAACTAAAATAACTATGAAAATTTCCATAACCAGTATTTTAAGTATTGTTAAAACCCTTAAACCCATCTTAGTAAATATTTTTGAAGTCTGTATGTTATCCCCATTTATCAGAATATCAAAAAAAGGTGTAAATTTAGGCCTGATTTCAATAATTATTTCTATCGAGTGAAATTCCTCTAATCGCGTTTCTAATAGTCCAATATCTAGAAAAAATTCTTAAAAACGTTAAACTACTTCTTTTGAACAACAGACCTTGCTGCAGCTGAACAGCAGCAATTTCAAAAAGTGTAGATTTTGACGATATACCCCCCCAAACTTTTGTGTTAATCCTAAAATATTGCATTTAGACTACGAAACATTTTTATAGTGAGCACATGTAAAATATACAATTGTTTGATATTTAATTTAAAACTTTCTAACATATTCGTATATACTATGCTCTTTCTCTTTTACATTAATAATCTAAGCTGTTCCATTTTGCTGAATCAGTGACATTTTTTTCGTTAAAAAACCTTACAATTGAAAATATTCCTGAAATTTACTTTTAGCGAAAGACTATATTTTTATTGCAATCTGTTTTAACAACGAAATAAACGTATTTTTTTTTCTTTAGATATTTCTAAAAATTTTTAATTAACACATTAATTTTATATTTACAAGGTGACTTTTTGATCATCGTCCAAAGTCATACTAGAGGCTTGGTATGTGCTCAGCATCATGAAACGATAACAGTTTTTGTGTAATTCATAGTATATTCATGTGGTACGCATGGAAGATGCGAGACTGCCCAAAGAAGTCTTTTACTCTCAGCTGTCATACGGAGCGCGAAAAGCCGGTGGACAGCATCTTCGTTATAAAAATGTCCTGAAAAGGCATCTTAACTGCCTGTGGCATTCCGCCTGGCAGTTGGGAGGAAGCTGCTCGCGAGCGCATTGGGTGGCGCTCGGTCATCCATAATCGTGTAAAGGAGTTCGAGGAAACCAGACTCGAGACCCTTGACTCCAACCCGCAGCAGCGCAAGACTCGTCCGAAGCCCACATACACATACACGTACAACGGTCGCGGTGAACTACACTGCGGTCGCTGTAATCGGACTTTTAGAACCAAGCTGGGTTTCGCGAGTCATATTCGCGCTCATCGAATTACACAAAAATCATTATTGGTTCATGATGCTGATCACTTACCAAGGCTCAAGTAAGAATTGGGACGATGTTCACAAATTCATCTTGTATATATATATATACTATTATTTAAATGACTTTAATAATAATTAATGTTCCCACTTTGAATAGCTTAGCTTTAATATAATTTATTTTATTTTATTTATTACACTTAATGTACATTTACACAAAAACATGAAAAAAAAAAACATTAAAAAAATTTACAGTGTACAAAGGCGGCACTTATTGCTAATAGCAATATCTTCCAGGCAACCTTTGGGTGAAAAAGAAAACAGAAAAAAATAAAGAGGAGCGTGTAAATGTCACGAAATCAAACTTAAGAGTAAACTACATAGACTTATTAATGGGGGATTCCTTACACTATAATAAACTAGTACATAAACATACACAAAAATATAACATAAATAATATAATAAATATACTTTTAAAAATACATACATTTACACATATATAATAATAAAAAAGATAACTGTGGATGAAATGTTAATCAAATGAATAAATGATAGATGAGTTAGGGGTGTAGTTCACTAAAGTAGTGAGCTTTTAGTTTAATTTTAAAGGTATTCAGAGTACGACAGTTTTGAACGGATACAGGTAGACGATTCCATAATCGAGCAGCGTGCACTGAAAAAGAGTCAGAGTAAAAACCAGTTTTGTGTGAAGGTATACATAAATTTTTCTGGTTGACAGGGCGTTGCAATCTGCCTCGATTAGAAAAGAAACTAAAACGTTCCCGTAGATAAATGGGTGAAGAAGCATTGTTAAGAACAGTAAAGAGAAGAGAAAGGACATGAGTATTTCTACGAAAACGAATCGGGAGCCATTTTAGTTGTGTGCGAAATTCAGAGACATGGTCATATTTGCGAAGGCCGAAGATGAAACGTATGCACAAGTTCTGAAGGCGCTCTAGCTTGTTTAAAAGGTCTTCAGTAAGGTCCAGGAAGCAAGAATCAGCATAATCAATTATTGGAAGAAGGAAGGATTGTGCTAACATAATTTTGGTTTGAATGGGCAGGAAGTTTTGCAAACGTCTGAGTGAGTGGAACGTTCCAAACATCTTCCTACTAAGAGATTCAATATGAGGAGCCCATGACAGAGTTTTGTCGAATATAACACCCAAATTTTTAATTGTGTCAGAGAACGGAATGACGGTGTTATCAAATATGATATTGTTTGTATCACTAATATTGACCTTAGCAAGCATTCTTGCACTCCCGATGACTATAGCTTGAGATTTACTAGGATTGACAAGTAGTCCAAAAGCCTTTGCCCACTCGGATATTATTAAAAGATCCCCGTTCATTGTATGAATGGCCTCGTTTAATGATTCAACAGGCGTACCAGTATACATTTGCAAATCATCAGCGTAGAAGTGGTAGAGAGAAGATAGTTGTTTGGAGAGAATGTTTATAAAAATTGAAAATAACAGAGGAGATAAGACGCCACCTTGCGGAACGCCAGCTGTCAGAGGGCACCAATTTGAACTGGCATCACTGACCCTTATGCACTGTTGACGACCGCGAAGGTAAGATTCAAACCAGGAAATAACAGCTGGAGAAATGTTAAGAGTGCGTAACGCCCCTAGAAGAAGATCAAAGTCAACTGAGTTGAATGCATTACTAAAGTCCAGCAATGTAAGAATTGTGAGTTTTTGATTTTCCATATTGAAACGGATATCATCAGTGACTTTGATTAAGGCAGTTACTGTGCTATGACCTGGACGAAATCCAGACTGAAGTGGATTTAAAAGATTGTTACGGGAAAGAAACTCAGATAACTGATGGTGAACAATTTTTTCTAGGACTTTGGATAGGAAAGGGAGTATAGAAATAGGTCTGAAGTTTTTGTAGTCCGTTGGGTTACTGGTTTTGGGAAGAGGGATCACATAAGCCTGTTTCCAAATGGAAGGGAAAGTGCTACTCGCCAAGGAGTCATTTAAAAGTTGTGTGAGAGTCGGTAGCAGCACATCAAGGATAGGATATAGCATTTCCAGACCTATGCCATCGCAACCAACTGATTTTGAGGAAATGGATAGGATGCACTTCTTAACATTCTCAGCTGTGACTAAATTAAAGGAGAAGGGCTCATGCTCAGGGCTAGGCAAGTTATTAAGATAAGTAAGAGAAGTGGTTTTGGTGAACATGTCTACCGAAGTTGGTGGAGTTGTAAAAAAGCTGTTGAGACCATCAAGATCTAGAGAATTAGGAGTATTGTCTGGAGACTTGCCTACACCAAGAGTCTTAAGAAACTTCCAAACGTTTGATTTGTTACATTTGTCAATAGTTGAGTGTATGTGGCGCTTTTGAGCATCTCTACACACCCTGTTGCATCTATTTCTGTACTCTTTGAAGAGTCTCAAATTTGCATCAGATGGGTTTTTCTGATAATGCATGCTGGCATGATCACGCAATGACTGGAGTCTTTTAATTTTAGGAGTAAGCCACGGAGCAGGTGGATGTTTTACGGTCACAGGTCTAAGTGGAGCATGTGTATCAAACAGTGCAACTATCATTTTATTAAAAGTCTCCACTTTCTCACTAGGATCACATATTTCGTTCAGTGAAGCCCAGTTGACGTTGTTAGCATCCCTTAACAAAGACTCCCTGTCCATCGCACCGTAATTACGAAGCAGAAGAGAGCGCTTTACATGTTTAGGGGGCCGGACCTTATATGAAAGATAGATTAAATTATGATAGGAGAAGCCAGCTGCAGTGAACTGACCATGTGATGCCACACGATCAGTCGACGACGTTATAATTAAATCAAGGAGTGATGGTGTGCAGTGAGGTTGAAAATGAGTAGCACTAAGCGGCAAAATATTCAAATTTAGGGAAGTAACAAGAGACTGCAGCTTACATGTTCGACTATCTTGCTTTAAAAGGCAAGTGTTAAAATCACCCAATAAAATGGTATGTTCGTATAAAGGACAAAGCCCCTCTAAGAGGGTTTCTAAAGAAGAAAAGTAATCAATGCGAAGAGAAGGGCTATAAAACACGCCTAAAAGAATTTTTCTATGATTAAGAGTAATTTCTATGAAAAGATGCTCAGCTGACTCTGAATATTCTGATGGGCTTTTTGTAATAATTCTGTGCGGTATATGGCTTCGTAGATAAATAGCTACTCCACCGCCCCCAGAACCTGTGCGATCATTACGAATGAGAATAAAGCCGGGAAGAGAAACAAGTGTAGAGGGGAGAGAGGGTTTGAGAAGAGACTCTGATACTAGAACAGCATGAATATTTTGGTTATTATCAAAAGAAGATAGAAGATCAGAGTAATGAGCATGAAGACTTTGCGCATTAATGTGGACAACATTGAAATTTTTCGCGAGTGGCGAAAAGGTGGAAAAGAGTTGGTCATGGAGAGACGTAGCTACCGTATCCGTGTCACTGAAGAACTCATCTGAACTACCTGAACAAGAAAAAAAGTCATCTTCAAAATTATTCATTCAAATAAAAAAAATAAAATAAAATAAAAAATATTGTATATAATATATAAATACTAATACTTAGTGATATAAATACAATTAAAAATAAAACTTGAGATAAAACTATTACTTTAACCCGCCAGTTGCACAGAAACAGTATGGTACTAGCATACAAAAATTGAAAAATTAAAGTTAAGATACGTGTCTAAAGTTTTTACAATTTATTAAAGTTTCAAAGTGCGACTTGCCAAATATATATACATAGCTGTTTATGAGACGATAGAACATATCCTAAAAATTTTGACATTTGATTTGCTTGCTTGATTGAAAGTTCAGATCAGAAAATAAACATAGGTAACCTACCTACCATCAAGTTTTAAAGTTAAATAAGTAATTTACCTACCTAGTACCAAGATAAATTGGAAGCAAACAAAACTATACACTTACAAGAACCAAACAATGGAAAACGAATGCAATATATTATTATCACTTCTTCGAGTTCGTCTTACTCAAATCCCGTTTGGATCGTTGACTGGTGGGAGCAACTGCAGGAGTCGTCGTAGGCTTTTCAGCAGCAACTGACGGCGGCAACATTTTCACCAGGTCAACGAGTTGTGCCAGTGTATCCACCTTGTGCCGTTTTCCGCCAAGAGCGACGATTATTGTCCCATCTTGTGACCAGCACTGCCCGATCTCGAATCGCTTGCGCGCCTCAGACAGGATGCGGTGTCTCGGACGAGTTAAGAACTCGGACAAACTGATATTCGAACCCTTGAGCTTCGACTTCGCCTTCCACACATCAGATCTGTTTGTTAGCTCTTTGAAGCGGACCAAGACTGGGCGAGGATGTTTTGAACTAGCCTTAAGTTGGCCTAGTCTGTGGCAAGCTACGAAATCCGCTTTTGTGAGATGAGATATGCCCAATTTGTCACCTATAAGACATAAGAGCTTTTTACCGAGGTCCTCCCCATTTTCCTCTGCGATACCATGGAAAAGCAGCACCTTCATTCTTGAACGCATTTCAAGGCTGTCCAATCCTGCTGCAAGTGCTTCAGTCTGCTTCTTCAGAAGTGTGATAGACTCCTTCATAAAGTCTTTGAAGCGTGAGAAATCTGCAGCTAATGCTGCAACATCCGGAGAGATGTTCGGATTTGGAGAAGTGAGGCTGGATATCCGTTCTTCGTAGCTGGATAAAGTGGCCTCAAACTTTTCGCTCAGTGCAGTCAAGGAGACTTGAAGGTTTTGAAGATCCATGATATGACAATGACTTTGGAGGTTATAATTTGGAGAACTTTGTAAATAGTGCACAGAAGTGTTTGATAAGAAAAGTTATGATATATTTTGTGTTAAACTGTACACTGGCAGGTTAATGCAACTCTAATTAGACATGTAAATATTATTAATTAATTAAATCCAATTAGAGAAAATTTTATGCTTTTAATTCCACAACTACCCGCTCCCTTTTTTATATATATATATATATATATATATAATATTATAACTATAATGTTAATAATACTTACAGATTTAAAATTTGACTCCTTTAAAAATAATCGTTTGCAATACTTTCAGCTCTAAAATTTCTTTTCCTTAAAAAATATAGCCTTTAACGGCTCTCGATACAGTCTTTTTGAGCCAACCATAATTTAAAGTTCACAAGATTATATTTGTTTTATTTCCTCACACTATGCATTGAAAAACGTAGTACTCAAACTCGCTAAGCTCCTGTTTTAAATCGTCCTCGTAATTTATTCCTTTTCACCCTTGTAGCATAACTACTATAAGATACATTAATTTGCAGAAGATACATAAAACATTGATTGTAGACGAGATTATAGGTACAGTTCTGATGTACATTCCTTATTAATGTAAACATCCTTCGCAAATTAATATTTAAAACTATACAACGTGTAACAGAAAGGTGTAACCATATTTGAAGAGCTTATTCAGTCAATGGTATAGAAGAACTTTTACTATGGAACAAAACCTGTACCTCGAAGAAAAAATGTTACTGTTTCATAGAAAAATGCAATGCCGCTTGGCCGAAATGTATAGAAGGGGAGATTTTTTTTCGAGATTTCAAGGTTGGTTCCATAGTAAAAGTTGTTCTATACCATTTACTAAATAGGCTCTTCAAATATGGTTACACCTTTCTGTTACACGTTGTATAAAAGAAAACAATGGTAACTTCTAAAATAATACACATGACAGTAGAGCTTAAGATAAAATATGAACGTTATAAAATTAACACAATGGTGTAAATTTTACAATAGTTGCTTATAACATTAATTAGTTTTATATAGGTAGGTACTCTTTTATTTATCGGCATTAATAAATTTACGAAAATCTTTCACTAAAAGTCTAAAATAGGTGCGACGGTGAACGAAGCGAGTACGAGCAAGTTAGGTTTACAAGTAAGATAAAATAAGGAGCCGAGCAAAGTGAAGCGGACCGAGGTGAATATAATTTCAACAGATTTCATGATATACTAAAAAAAAAAACCTGAGGAAACTTGAGGATAAAACATAATTATTGCAGAACGGCTCATCTCAATAATAATCATCATCTTATCATTACAGAAAATAAACTTTATATCATTCCCTCTCACTTTTTTTCTATGTGCGGTCTCTTTCTATCAGCTTTCTGCTGCTTCATATTCCTGTCTAGAGACGCTAGTCAGAGATATCGTTCTTGCTGAATGGACTGGTATCCAAACCCGTAAAACAATTTAAATGAAAAAATAAAGTTCTTTTTTTTTATTTTATATATTATTATAAGTGGATCATTATTTTTAAAGCGTTTATTTATATATGTTTTTAAGGTTTTTTAAGTGGTAATACTTATTTATAGGTGTATTAATTTTAAAGTAAGTTAAACGTGTCCCATTGTTTTTCTTAAATGTTTTTTCATAGTTCGAAAACAAAAAAAAAAAAAAACACGTGCCACATTTTAATACATTGTAATGAAAAACAGCAAATTACACAAAAATGACAAAACAGTATTAAAACATGGTCGCACTTGCGAATCTTCCAGGAATTGCTCGTTGTACTCCCGCAATTTGTGGAATACTGGTGACCGAGGGGCCAGGAACTTTTTTAATCCAGCCATGGTCTCCTCGCACACAGCAACTATCTCTGTGGATGGTAGTGCGAAGCCGTACCTTCCCTCATCAGGTAGCTCTAAGGCCAATACATACCTGCAGATAAAAAAAAAATCGTTTGTACTTCGAAAGAGAGAGACAGCAGGTATAAAGCAGAAATGAAAGTGTTGATAATGCATATTAGCTCTGGAAATAGAACAAAAAAAACTTTGAGTCGACCTCTGTTGACACCCCACGCCCTGCCCTCACCTCTATTGCTTTTTGCTCACATATGTACAAAACCATTCGGTTGCTTGGTAGCTCGCGATTGCGAACTGCGGCTGTACCATGAACTATTAAAATTCTGGGCAAGTTTTGCTTTTCATTACTGCGTGCAGTTTATTAGACACCAGATACTTTTGCCTTAAAACGATATTTTTGCCTTAAAATTATTTACCGATGAAATGTAACTCCCTTTTTGGTAAAAATACAGGTTTTGGAAGAGTTTTGTCATTTAGATATGCAGAAAAACACTAATTATGACTCTAGCGCTGGTCAAGCGTTGGGGAGCAATTCTCAGTCTGTCGAATTAGTCTTCTCGACCGTAAAAACCTGTTTTATCTGTCAAACTCCATACATTTTTAGCTCGAGTTTTAGATGTCTCGCTTCGACTGTTTCTCCGGAATAGCCCCCCTGGTGCCAGTCAAGTCACCTCTGCAGCGATAAGGTCATTGCGGCTTTGCACTCTCTATATATCTCTGTATATAATCCGAATGAAAATATGTTTTTTTTAATGTCGTGACGTTTCTTTATCAGAATTTTGATAATTTTTCCGACGTAACAAATTCATTCTCCAATCAGTAAGTTTTGAGTTGTGCAGTGGACAGACAGACAAACAGCCAACTAAGCTTTGCTGTATGGTTTTCATTTTTTCCAAGTTTTTTTTTCTTTTATGACATTAAACATATGAAAACTCAAGCTTGTCTCCCAGAGGGGCAGGCAGTGACTACAGATTACCATCGGCATATGATGTCCCACAACTCTTTCGCATCTTCCACATCCATCAATCTAGTCATTCAAGCTCTTATGTTCGTGTTGCTTTTGACATTCCCCTTCTTTAGTATGTCGCCAGTCACCAGTAAGGATCGAATACGTCCTTTTACCGCAGCCTTGTCAAGTTTTATTTTTATTTTATTTTTTTTATTTTTATTTATTTGGATCACCAACATCAGGTACATAAATACATTTTAATAACATAACATAAGGTTTTAAGCTATATGCCCAGATAATTACAGATTTTATACAAATTTTATCTTGCAAATATATAAATTATTAAATATATAAATTAATTAATTAAATAACCATTAATTTCTTTTATCACTTCCATTCATCCTCTCTATAAGCCAAAGGAATATTTAAAATACTAGTTTGTTTATACTTAAGCATACTTTAAAAATCAGGGGTCACGGCAGTGGCCCCGCCAAGTCGAGCGCAAACGGCCACTACCGCCCTTTTCTGGAAGCAACTCAAGTCACTTTAAACTTTATATATCTCTGTTGCAAATACAAGCATAAGCCTGAAAATTACGTAAGAGATTGTACCTAACGTACATCACTAAATCCTAAATTACTAGTCCGTACCCCCATTATAAATGCGAAAATGTGTTTGTTGGTTTGTCCTTTCACGCAGCAATGAAGCAACAGATCGACGTGATTTTTTGCAAAGAGGTATTTTATGGGCCGGAGAGTGACATAAGATACTTTTATCTCCAGAAAATGCAAACAAAATCAGCGCGGGAAAAAGCTAGTTTCTAATAAATATAGTAGAGAAATTATTTCCTATGTTTCGCAATTTCGTCACACACTCTCTCACCGATCATTACAATTCTAAGGTACTTCTAAAAGACCTACAAACTTGGGATTCGGAGTATAGTAAGTATTTAGGCAAAAAAGAAAGGAAAAAGTTTAAAATCGTAATTTTTTTATCTTGGTTGTGAAATTATCACAAAATATCTTTATTTGCGGCATATTTTCTACTACTGCTACGTATTTGCTTGCAATGCAAATCCAACCATGCCAACTAAACGAATATTGACTAACTTATTTTGCCATCACAGGAAGTTATCAACATCACAGTCTTTTCCTTATACTGTGTCAACATTATCTGACACATAATTTATTGTAAACTTCAATGCCCTAAATGACCAATCTAAGAAGTTTATAAGCTTTTTGGACCAATTATTTTTTACAAGAGACAAGAATTTAACACAAATATTGAACTTATCTAAGGAACTGAAAGATTTACCAAAGACTAGATAAATTAATTAATCGATTTACTTAACTCATTAGAAAAATCGTTTACCATCAATCGTATAAATTTATATAACATAAGAGTAATTTTCAACAAGCTCAACTATCATAAAAAAGAAAAAAAGTAGTGTAAACGGATTGCATCTAATTAATATAGACTGTGGCATTATTAAAGCTCTCAAAACTCTTTACGGCGAAAGTGTTACGAGACTTGGCATAATTTTTTTAAAGAATGTGGTTGATGGGATTATACTTACGGCACTTTGAATGCTTTCTTCACCCAACACATACTAACCCCTGAAGTTGTGTAGCCTGAAAGAAACAAACATTTATGTTTTGTACTCAAATTTCATTAACTGTAGTGTGGTGAATAAATTCTGTCTAGTGAATTGTCGTGAATTTAAAAAATGATCCAGTCGCTGTAGCTTTTATCCATCACTTAAATTCTCAATTTTATTAGTTTGGGCTATACATTATAGTGTTCTTGTCCTCCACCTTTTTAATTAACCTAAAAAGCGCGTACAAAACGTTACTTCATTTCCCTTTTTCCCAAGAGAAATTAAATTGAAGAAAAATTCATTTTTATTCGCTATGGCTTAATTTTTTATTATTATTATTTATTATTAACAATTCTTTATTGCACGAATCAAAAACATATACATAGGCGATGTGAAACTTGTCAAGGGTCGTGCTTCGATGAGAAAACAGTTTTATGAATATAATAAAATGAAATTTATTTTAACTAAAAATATTACAAAATACAGTAATAGGTCACTTATAATCAAATACATATACTACCTCTATATGCGAATATTATAGGTACATACACTGATATATTTAAACACAAATAGTTTTAACGAGAGGTTAAGACTCAATATTAAACAAAGATTATAGCTTAAACACGTATTTTTATAAAATAAGTCATAGTTATGTGGCAACAGAAACTTTGAAGATTATTTAATAAATAAAATAAATTGATATTTATTGATATGCAAACATAAAACAAGATTATTTCTTCTCTCACCTAGTGTACTAAATGCTGAACCAATAGTGTAATGTGTGCCTCTTCTCTGCGCTATTTCTTTTGACATTTCTTTAGCCATCATTTTCTGAAATTATGAAATTACCAAACGATGTACAAGGTGAAATTTAATCAATCATACTGGGGACTCGGTTAGTGATCAGGAACAAGGTTCAATGATGCTTTTTTTCGAAATCATAGAAAAAAATTATTTTGTTCCAAAACGAACTGGGGCTCTACCGCGTAATTCTCATTTGTATCAACTTCAAGCAAATGCATGCGAAATTCATCGCGTGCAAAAGAAATGGCATGTTAGGCGGGCTTTGTCGCACGCACGACAAATTTCAATCTCAAGTTGATGTTGATGAAAATGAGAATTACGCGGTAGACCCGCTGGACTAGTACAAATACAATTCCTAGAATAGGCAGTACGGAAGCAAATTTTTTTTTTTACTTTCACCTGAAGGGTCATTCAATATTGTCCAGTATGAATTCGGGTGGTTGATTAAATTTTACCTTAAACATATTATGTACTGAGACCTGACGACTTCAAAGGTCAGCTAGTTTTATCATCAATAAAACTCAGAATAAAATAATTCCCTCCCAAATTCTGGGCAAAGTCTGGATAATAACAAGCTACCTTCTCTTCCCTCTCCTCCATAACACCTAAACCCACCGGCGAGGCCAGCCAGTTCAACAGTTTTTGGCGAAAGGGTTCCTCAGGTAACTAATATGCTGAGTTTCATTGACGATAAAGTTACTTGACCTTTGAGGTTATTAGCACTGTCACAATTCTTTATGCCAAAAAAGTGTGCATAAAATATAATTTGTTAAATTTTTTAAATAATTTTTTCAGACATATACCTAATCACGCTTGTCACCAAAAAGAGGTAGGAAAAGACTACAGATTTCTATCGGGTACGATCTTAAAACACCTCTTTCGCCTCTTCCACATTCATCAATCTACTCATACAAGCTCTTCTATTCTGGATGCTTTTAACTCCTTCTCCAGCATGTCACAAACTTGGTTCACATAGGTCCTTCTAGGGTAGCCAGGTTGAGCTTTACCTTTCATTTGCCACTCTTCTTTCATTCATTTATGGATACAAAAGAACGATTTGGAACTGCAGGTGTATATACAAATAATATTGAAATTGTTTTTTTTTTTATGTTTCATTTATCTAGTATCTAGATTCATTTAAACATATTTGAATTAACTTACCACTTCGTTATGGTTTTCCATATCCCTCTTGCTGAATGCATAAGGATAGACCATGAATTGTCCATAAGAATGAAAAGATACGTAATATTCCACGTTGAGACTTATGTTTCGGATGAATTCCGCCCAAGCCCATGATTCTATCTCAGAAAATGCTCGTGGGCCGCAGTACATTTCATCACCTTCCTTTTTACTAACACCTACGGCTGTAACAAAAGAGTTTTATAAAATTATACTAGAGAAATTTGAAGTATTAACATGAAAAAGCGTTTGCAAAGCTCTAAAAAGCTGAAAATAAACTGAAACAAACTTGCCTAAATCATCAAAAGAAATATTGAAAAGCACAAACACTTCAAAACCGAACGATATAATAGCAAAAGCGCGGGAAATTAAAATGTAAAAATCAAACTTATTAAAAACTATTAAATGTGGATCTACTCGTATAATAAATAGGGTATCCGTGTCCAAAACGAACTCGTGTGAATTAAATAACAATAAATAAAGAAAAAGTTGTAGGTGTTTTTTTTTTACTTACTTCCAAAGGCTATTCCAAAGTTTCTGTTTAAATCTACTCCATAGTCCTTCAAGCTTGTTCCATAAGGTTGTCGATTTTTCCGCCACAAGCGGTCCTGAAATCAATATAACTTGAATTATTATATTATAATAAATATAATAATCATCATCATCGTCATCATCATCATCATCATGATCATCATCATCATCATCATCATCATCATCATCATCATCATCATCATCATCATCATCATCATCGTCATTATCATCATCATCATCATCGTCATCATCATAATCATCATCCTCCTCCTCCTGCTCATCTTCATCATTAACATCATCATCATCATCATCATCATCATCATCATCATCATTATCATCATCATCATCATCATCATCATCATCATTATTATTAATGACAATTTATAATAAGTTAATATTAAGATAGATTGTAAATAGGTAGTCTAGGTCATAACCTGTCATGTCATGTACTTTTAATATATATATGTCAATGTCTATTTTAATAAGATACTCAACTGATGCCGGGTCCAGGTCGGACCCGAAATATATCTTGAGATTTCCTTGTATTTGTTTATCTTATTTATCAGTATATTTATATATATTTAAAAAAAAAAAGAATTATTATAATCTTATTCATAACCTTCTATACAAAATCATTTTTAATAATATCCCAGGTACAGTCAAACAATACCCTTCACCTACCATTTACGTATAATATTATGCTTTTTAGCATTCACGAATTTAATACTTGGCACAAAATTTCCGAAAAACTCATTGGGGCATGCAATCCTGCAATCTAATCTGATCTCCAAAATTGAAGGTATATTTTGCTACCTACCGAACTAGCTTACTATCATACTTTTATTTACTACAAGTAGTACAGAGTCGAAAAGATATTTCAAGATCGGAACCAATAAACAGCAGTATGATCCATCCATCAGCCCGTATTCGTCCACTGTTGGACATAGGCCTCCCCAATATTACGCCACTCTTGGCGGTCCTCAGTCATCCTCATCCAGCCGCCACCCGCAACGTCCTTCGGATCGTCAGTCCAGTGGGCACGAGGGTGGCCTACGCTGTGCTTTGCTGTATGTGGTCTCCATTCCAACGCCTTACGACCCCAACGGTTATCACGTCGGCGACAGATATGGCCAGTCCACTGCCACTTCAATACTAAATAGTTATATATTATATTTGTGAGACACACACAACATAAGTCACATAACGCATACGTACAAAATGTGTTCCATTTTTAAACTTAAGTTCACACATGGCTTAAGAGTATGGCATACCCTAGCAACTTTTTTTATTACCCGTCCAGTACAATAAGTCCAATGGCAAAGACTATATTTGCTTTTGATATTTATCTTAAAGCATTGCTTATAAGTAAATTCACTTAACAAAAGATAATATAAGTATATATTTTTTTATTTAAAGAGAGTCCTTATTTCTTCAAACGAATCCTCGAAAGTCTGGCGTTATTGATGTTCTAGGCTCAGGTAGAGGTTCAAAACCAAGTGGTGAAACAGGCCTTAAATAAGGCTTGGTAACTGATCAAAAACAAAAGCTGGTGTTTTCAAAATTATCAAAATTTAATTTTCGCTTTCCCTGCTATTTAAGCTTAGGCTCGCATGGGGTAAATACGTAACGAATTTTACAAAAAATATATATATTAATTACTAGCTGTTACCTGCGACTTTATACACGTCGAATTCTAAAATTGTTATATAAAAAAATATAAATATTTGCTTATAAATGTTTTGCAAATTCCATCCCCTTCCATTCACGGAAATATCCAAACGTTCATCATCTGTTATCCAAAAACGCTGAAACACATCATTTTTAAAAAGTTAAGTAAGTACCTAATTTTTATACTTAAAGCTACAAAAATAACGTATTTTCCATGCAAACTCTCATCCTCTATTTTAACTCCTTCGGTGATGGTTTTCTTGAAACCCTGAAATACCTATATAATTCTTGATTATTTTCAACGAACAGGCTACTAACCAGGATACTAACAAATATCTCGTAAAAATGTACCTCTTATGAGATGATTCTCTCTCTTACACCTCATTCTAAACTTCCAACAAAAAGGCTTATAAAATATCAACTACAAAAATAATAAACTTTTCAAGGGATGACGTCACCTTTAGTTGGTGATTATTCTAAAAATTGTAAAAATTCTGAGCTACGGCATTCTTCATTTCCAACCAAAAGGCTTACTACTAATTTTTGTGGTAAAAACTAAAAAAAATTCAAATTTCTTGTACAAACTTTGATCCCCTAATTTGAGGGATGATTTTTGAAAAACGCTGATACATGTCATTCTTCATTTTTAATAATTTGATGTTTATTATAACTAAAATTAGGAATTTCCTACGCCAACTTTCATTCCTTATTTTACACCCCTAAATTCCAAACACGCCGAGATTCATCATTTTTAATTTGGGGGCGGTATAAGATAAGTAGTTACTACCAGTTAGATGGTTATGTATGTAATATATATTGATGAAAGATGAATCCTTATTTATACTTAATTGTACGTGATTATTCATATCTAAAGGGAATGCGATAAAGTTGTAGACGTGCCGCCATAATACTCCCCCCTCAATAAAATGAAATAAAACATATTAATAAAAATTTGCCTAAACAATAAAAAATTAACAATAGATATCAAATACAAAATTTGCAATAGAACATGCTGAAATAATATTAATAGTACAAATATTGCGTTTGTAAGTTATAACAACATAGTATACATTTTTGTAAGCACTGGTCACAAATCGCTTATTTACAGCGTTTATAAAATAATTTCTATAGAAGTTGACGTCATGACACCCAAAAATATTTTACTCCTTTTTAATTCTTCACAGCCTTTGATTTAATTGTTCTCATGTCTTCTCAATGCTTGGTCTCGTTTTCTGATACCAAGATTCGATGAGGAAGTAGTTATAGCGCGAGGTTGCTTGCATTTGCCAGGTTGCTCCAGTCTTCGTTGAGACGAGTGGTGCTGCTGAAGATGAGTGTCTTCTGTGCAGTTAGTTTGCTCTAATCCACAGTGAGTCGGGATGAGCGGTGCTGCTGAAGACGTGTGTCTTCTGTGCAGTTAGTCCACAGTGAGTCGGGACGAGTGATAAGGGTGAGCTGCAGGACCAAGAAGCTATGAAGGCTGCATTTGGTCTGGTTAAGCTCGAAAAGTGCTGGCTGCTGCGCGAGTGTTGAAAAACTTGTTTTGTTTTACTGCGAAGATTTGGCTGCTGGAGTTTTTGTTTGCCCGTACAAAAACTTATACCACTTTTTCAGTCGGTAGTGTTTATTGTTAGACGGCTATTTACACACAGTGTGTTTAGTTTTCTCCATTATATTGCCATAGAATTTTGTTGATATTTCTTGACCTTGATCATGACGAATAACGCTGATGATTGCATTCCGCTGAGTGCTGCGTCGATAGTTACCGTGACCGTGCTGCTGTATTTTTGTTGAATTGTATTTTTGCGAGTTGTTCTGAAATACTAGCAATGCCATTTGCGGTGTCGTTACCATTGTTGTTGTGACTATCGAATGCTGATATTTGTGTGAATCTTGATTTTTGCGAGTTGTTCTGATTCCTCGTAGCACCCAATCAAGCGGTTTTTGATTGCTTTGTATTTATCGGTTTCTGGTGAAGCCGTGAGTATGTCGCTTACTTGTTGTATTTCCTCTTTTGATAACTTTGCGATAACCATGTTGTACTTATAGTCATCGCCTTGCTTTTGAGGGGTGATGATGGCTTCGAACTGCGTAAACCATAGTCGGGGCTGATCCCTCCAGAACTCCGGAATCCGGGATATGATGGAGGTTGTCGCGATTTCCAATGTGTCCATGTTGGAGTTTGTTGTTGCATCTGGCCTAGTAGGTGTTATCTTGTTTCGTCGGGTTGCTTAGTATAGCGCCATGCGTCCGGGGTGAGGTGGTGGCGGGTTCCCCGTGATTACGTCCAGTTCAAGTTGGGTGTCGCCGTACGCCCGGGGACCACGCCGGGTCCCCGGCGATAATGTTCCAGTCGGGTTTTCCTGGTGTTCACGTCGGGTTGCTTAGTTCACACTAGGGGTCACCAATTTGGGGGCGGTATAAAATAAATAGTTGTTACTAGTTTGATGGTTAAGTATGTAATGTATATTGATGAAAGATGAATCCTTATTTATACTTAATTGTACGTGATTATTCATATCTAAAGGGAATGCGGCAAACGTGTAGACGTGCCGCCATATTTAATTTTCAACAAAAAGGCTAACTACAAATTTTCATGGTTTTAACAAAATAACGAATATCCCACACAAATTTTTATCACCCTATTGGTTTTATTTTAAATACTTCTTAGTGGATGTCTATACGTCATACAAGGAACCTACAGTCCAAGTTTCATGTTCCTAGGGACAGCCATTTAGTCTAGGCATTGGTAGATCAGTCTAACAGGCTGGATATTCCTATATACTTATAGCTGATAAAGAAAAGCCATCCGACTAAAGTAAAGCCAACGAGACGAAATAAATAATGTAAACAATCTTTCAAGGGTTCATAACCTTTTTATTTGAAAAAATCATAATGACAAATTTAAAACTCAATATTCAAATGGTTATCGTCTATATTAGATGAAGGTAATTCTTCAGAAGAGTCCGATTCAGTCGTATTGATTACAAAACTTATATTGTATTACGAATCATGTTGTAAATTTTGCTATAAAATTGTTCTCTACTTTTATGTCGTGATCCACAAGAAAAAGTAACAATAACGAATTAATAACAAACAAAAAACTAAACAAATACGGAAACAAAACAATACTTATCATGAATTTGTTTACGGAAAGTGCGGACCAAATGTCTACATCTATCACGACAGCCGTCGCGTAGTCGTCGATTAAATGCAAAGAAAAAAAATGACATTATTGCGTGCAAGAGATAAGGACAGAGATATTAATCATGCGCTATCGTACTGTAACTCGGTAAAAGTTGAATTGTTTACATTATTGAATTGAATGAAACTTGAGGATAAAACATGATTATTGCAAAACGGCTAACTGCATTGCGGACGCGTCTTCACTTGCCCAGAAGAAGGCAGTCTGAATCTGCTGAAACTGGTCGGCTATCCCGATCAAAAATACTTATTGAGGTGAACTAATTTGCAAAAATCATTGTTTACATTCTTTATGTCGTCTCTTTGGCCTAACTTTAGAATATCTATCCATGAGTCTGGTTTGTCCACTCTGAACTTAGGCCTTTCCAAGATTTCACCACTTTCGACGGTCCTTCTTGAAGAAATGCACACACGCTGGGCAGACGGGTTGGTGAGCGTAGTGACCAATCCCTTGCACCAGTGACGTCCGGAAATCGGGGATGGGTATAACGCCATAAATCGGTCCCAGGCATGGGGTGCTACTTAGTTGTGTCTGTTTGTCTGTTTACAAATTTACTATAACTATATGGTATGGTAACTTAGGCCAAATACTTGTTTATAATGGAATACACAACATCTCACAAACTTTTTTGATATTTTTTATCATACAAACATTGAAATTTCGATGCATACAATGTACTGGTAGGTAATAATGGCAGCATGTATAGTGTTCCCATGTTCATATGATCATTCATATAATAAATATACATATAATGAATATTCATATAATGCCATCATAGTATGTTGTTATCAGTAGGTAATTGGGTAGGTACGTAATGTTGTAAGGCAGGGTTTCTTAAACTGGGGTCCATGGACCCCCAAGAGTGCTGGGGGTCCGTGGCATGATGTCTGATACTGAACGTTATGTGTCTTTAATTGTCATCAATATGAACATAAGGCTATATAACATACACAATACAAAAAACTTCACAAACAAAACCTTTGTTACTTTTCGGTAACAAGTGGAAGTAAATATTGCTTTTTGTGATTGTTCGTGCTCGATTTAATAGGAATGTAAGTTTAAAACATCATTACTTAATTCATTTTTTATTTGTTAATAAGTAGTAATTGCTTTCTCTGTAATTAGGTTTGAAAGGGGTCTATCAGTTTTTGAAATTTTGCAAGGGGTCCGTGACTACCAAAAGTTCAAGAACCCCTGTTTTAAGGTTATAATATAAATAGTTATAATTATACCTCTTGATTGCATATTTGAATAAATTTATTTTAAAACAGAAAAACTTAAATAATAGATAATAAAATTAAATCTAACTAAAATTAGAAAAATCTAAAAACCTTAAAAGAAAAATTACCTAAAAATAAACAATTTTTTTTTTTAAATCACCGCTGTCAATCGGCAGGGTCCCCAAAAGGCTGGAAGCATTTCCTCGTTGGATGGCTAATACGGGTCCTGAGGTATTCCCCAGCCCTTTGGTAACCTGAAACGTTGATCAGCCGCGACGATCCTTGAACTTACTTTCATGTGCGAGTATTCATAGCCATCAGGGTTCAAGACCGGAATGATGTACCACTCATACGACAGTGCTATGCTCTTCAGTTCATCGTCTTGAGAATTTTTTGCGTTAATAAGCTTATGTATTATAAACGTCACAACAGCTGGGGATATCCACTCCCTGGCATGGATGCCACCTTCAATAATGACCTGGAAAAAATATGGAATTTGTCTTTTGTTCAACATTGGGTCTTCAGTCGTTAGGACCTTAAGAGTAAAGTCAGTTCTTTCCACCATTTCCATGGTGTAGTGAAAGTTGAGATAAATTTTACGAGATTTTAAAATGCGAACACAAGAAAAAGTAATTATTTAGGCTGGATTTCTGGTCTCAAAAACCTGAAAAATTACTCGTCTGTGGTCATCTTTTACCGGATTTTGTTACCTGTTAGTTTAGTTAGTCTTCAAAATCAGATTCATTATCTTTTTTTTAGCTTTCAGCGACAAAATATCCAGCCTGTATATAATCATTGTTTTATATGAGGATCTACGAGTAAGTATGCGCTGTGCATGTGAGTTAGTATTATTACTTAGGATGCAGCGGAAACGAGCCGGACGATTTTAGTACAATTTTATAGTAGGTTAGTGTCATGTCACGTTGGAGCATTCCAGATCATTCTCGACAAGGCCAGAATGTTCTCGAAATTTCCAGAAGTATTTCCGCGGCATACAAATAAGCGTTGCGTATTAGTACGGATCAGTACGTGATGGATCAGTATAGTCATAGACAAGAGTAGTATACAGTTTTGAACGCGATTCAGTGAACTACTAGTAAGGGGACATTGAAGTGATGCGATTATGTACTTATACCGATTACTGTATTTGTGATTATCCAGATAAAGTGACAGCGTTTTTAGTGTAAATTAACATTAACACCGATTCGGCGCAACACAGCTTGACTTAATTGACAGGACTTAACTTAATTTAAGTGTTCTGTCCTTTTCTTTCTGTATCGAAAAGACAAAGACGGGACGCTCAAAATAAGGTTAGTCTTGTCAGTTGTGTTGCGCCGAATCGACACCAATATTTAGCAAACGGGTAGCATAGCAGATTTTAGAGATGCGTTTAAAGCCCGCTTTAGACGATAATAAATTAAGTCTAGCAAATCATCATAGTCTAAATGGCTTTCAGACTCGCAATCACCTTTTTTTCTGTGATTACTGTGATTGGTTCCATGTCCGGTATTGTTTATCGTTTTTGAGGACCTTGCTTTTGAGGACCCAGATTTGTTCCCAACTCCATTTTATCCTAACTAAATATTTTGAAATCAATAACAAACCTTAGATCTAGGGCGAGCTCCTTTCAAACGAATTTTTACCGCCTTGATAGGGCGATTTTCATGGGTTGTTCCGATTTCTAAAACCTGCATCTCCTTAGAGTTAATCATTTGTAGATCATTTAGCCAGTCGTAGATGTCTTTCAGTCTATAGTATTTTTGCCAATCAAATGTTTCCATTCTTCTTCGAATAAAAGGCTGATATTTTGATATTTGGGCATCGAACGCACTAGAATATTATGTTTTCCTTTACTGAGTAGAAGTACAATTCAAAAGGAAATGAATAACGAGGGCCAGCGCAAACATTTTGATCTTACGACCCACAGTTTATTGATAAATGCGATGACCTCATCTTCGTTATGAGATAAAATTTTGATCAAGTATATTATTATCTCATCTCATATCGTTTGTAGATTAGTATTATTTAAACTAACTGTTTTTTTCCCGTTATTTAGATGTAGTCTTGTGGATTGTTCCTCATGACCAACTTAGGTTGCCAAATGTCTACTTTTGTCGGCACCACTTACCTTTTATAAGAAGGGGGGGTTTGGGGAGATCTCTTTAGAACCACGCCTGTCATGTCTTGGGATCAAAAAGTTTGCCATGGACCTGGTTACTTATCACATCTGGTGACTGCATAAGTTGACTCTCATAAATAACTTTCTCAATTCATATTACAGCAGACCGCAGTCTATGTAGATCGTGGCATGTGTTATTGTTACAACTTTTTTTTGGCGTTGTCAAATTATTTTGTATAAAAAGATTATTTTGCAAAAGGTAGACGAACCTCTGCACGTTTTCCATAATCGTAGCCAAATAGAGGCCATATTTTTGCACGTCTAAAAGAAATTGTTGTTTATCATTAGGACTAATAACGAATTCCACTGGATTGTAAACACTTCCGGGCTCTTTCCAATAATTTATCTGAAAGAAGAAAGTGTATATTTTTTATTTTCAAAAGCTTGTTTAATTGTTTTTCAAAAATATGCAATTATATAAGGTGAAGTTTATTCAACCACCCGATTTTCTATGGGAGGTTCAGTAGGTAATAGAGAGTACTCATATGAAGTTTCAGGTTGATTTCATGACAGCTCATGCTGAAACAGTTGTTTGGCGGCATGGTTTCTTCATGAGGAAGTGGTATAGGCCAGTCAGCTGCCATAACGTAAATCTTGTCACGAACCCTTTATGACCACTGGCCACTGGGGGTTCGCGTACCCCACTTTGAGAAACCTTGGTTTATAAAATATAATTTGCACCAATTATCGAATTAACTTTTCAGGACTCACGGTCACGACTATCCATAAACTGTAAATAGCTAAAGTTAATACTTTTAGGTCTTCTAGAAGTAACAAAGAGAATTGTAAGAAAAAGAGTTACATATATACCCAAAAAATGTATGTATAGCTACTTACACAGGGTTATGTATGAAATAGTAAGAAAATATTAAATTTTGAAAACAATTACTAACGGGTTCAGCATCCGTAGCACAGTGTTTAATCACGCGCGACGTGACTTATTTGAATCATGCTGTTTAATCGCACATCGTGCTACGCTCTTTGCACTTTTGGTTCAATTAAGTTGCGGCGCCCGCGATTAAACATTGTGCTACGGGTGCAGGTGTGATGAACACCAGTACACATTAGAATGTATCAAGACCTTTTACTTCGTTTACTATTTTTGTGTAAACAGGTGTTTTTAATTACCCTTTTTTAAATAACACAATAGATAAGCATTTCCATTTATCAGTGCAAATTATTTCTCCTACTGAAACCTTGCATCACTTGAAGTGAAACCATTTATTCATTTATCTGTTAGGCAGTGGTGGTATCACAGTTCACACTCGAAATACCTCTGACATCCCCTAAGAGATTCGTGTTGTGACGATATTTATATACAATATGCATACACAATAAATATATTTATATAAATAAAACTTACCTCATAATATTTTCCTAACTGACTGAGAAAATGGAGCTGCTGCTGTGAAATAGGGGTAGCACGGTATAACGTGTAATTTGTATATCTTTTACCCTCGCAAATAAAAGCAAATGAGAACAAAAATATGAGTCTTGAGATATAGGTTTTCATTTTCAAAAATTTAGTTTGATTCCATTATAAAAACAGGATAATGCCGGACGAGTCTCTAGCGATTTGGTTTATTTTGAATTGTAATATAAAATTGACAGTTGGCTAACTTATTTGGGCTTTTTTTTAATACATTTTTTAAACTATGATTTTCACAGAATAATAGATACTTCTTAACACCAAAGAGTTTTTGAACTAATATTTATGTCGTTTAAAAGTAGGGACATAAAATAGGTCGTACATTTTTTATTTGGAACCTCCTCTCCTGGTAAATAAATGTGTTCTATACTTATTCCCCTTCCCTCAGATTATTTTGAACCCCTTCCTCTCCATCATACACTAGACACTTTTATACATAATAGGTCCTTTATCGTACCTTTATCTTAGATTGTGTTTGTGCCCGAAAAGTTTACACCTAGTTTCACCCCTTTTTCACCCTCTAATAAGCCGAATTTTAAAAAATTGCGCAACAAGGATCTTGTGGCACGTGGATGACAGTGACAGGGGGGCGCAGCTGTGAAACAAGGAGAATGGTGGCGGCGTTCGTTCCGATTTTGGACACAACCATTCCACGCGCCAAAAGAGCCTTGTGTTGCAAATTCACCATAGACTTAGGATGTACGATTGTAAGAAACACCCTTATAAAACCAACGATTGCTGAATAACTAGACCGCGATTTTAATAAAGGTTTGGACTCTCGCCTAGTGTTTGTAGTACATTCTTCTTCTGAGTCAGTACACTCTGACTGTAGTTTTTTGCTGAGCGACCTACCATTTGAATAAAGTGTATAGAAAACTTCGCCACTCTTAGGCAAACTTATAGAAAAGTAAAGTTCTAGTCAACCTCGCACTTATTCTGCTCGTATCAGGGACTATTTTCTGTTGACTTGACTACTTTGTTGGCTAGGATAAAACTTAGCACCATTCAAGTTATACCTAAAGATAACATTTAAAAACAAGTACTCCTTGATTCATCGACGAATGAACTGCAAGAAATGGTAACAATTATAGATGATAACTTTAAAAGAAAAAAAAGAAAATTAAAGTAGGAATAATAAAGGTCATGGATGAAATGGTGACTAGGTTAAAATTAGAAGCAAGGAAGTAGAACAGGTTAATTAATTTTTTCCATCTGGATTGTCTATTTACGCGCGATGGAAAGTGTGATGGTGGAATTGAAAGAAGAGTGAATACAAATACAAATTCTTTATGTCTTGAAAACTTACACTGAAACATGCTTTAAAATTAAATTCTTTATCTAAACATAAAAAACAGTTATAATTAATTATTAAAAACAGATTATTTAGTATCTACGTTTTCCAGTGGACCCCAAACAAAGTCGGGCTTGTCACGTGGGATCCAGAATGCGGGAAATAAAATGAATGGAGCCATTGAAAAATGTGACTGCAAAGGCTTGATTGGCGGTTCAAAATGGAGTGTTGACTCCTATACTTATGTATGGTAGTGAATGTTGGATTTGGCAAGATAAATATCTAAGCAGAGTGAACGCAGTGGAAATGCATGCCTAACGGAGTATGTGTGGTTTAACATTGAACGATAGAGTGAAAAATATTGACATATGGGACCGTTGCGGCCTAAAATAAGATGTAGTGACTAGAAAAGATAGGGAATGCTTGTTGGTGGTTTGGAAATGTAGAGAGGATGAATGAAAGTATAGTGACTAAAGAAATTTATGGTGCGCAATTGAAGGTAGCCCGACCCGGCCACCCTAGAAGGAAGTATGGTGACCAAATTGGCATATTATTAAAGAAGGGCAATGTCAAAAGAAGAGCTTGTATGACTAAATTTATGGACGAAGAAGAGACGGAAGAGGTTTGTCAGGATCATAGCAGATGGAAATCTGTATCTCTGGCTATCGTTCTGGCCTGAGTATAAGTATGAATGTATGTATAACATTTAAAAAGTGTCTCCCCGGCAGGCCGCGCAGGAAACATTTCCAGATTCTACGAGTGGGTCCGAAAATTGTTCTGGCACGAGCAAATCTGGTCCAAAAAGATTGTCCATGACAGATCGTCCGATCGGTCGCCTATAGATTTTTATGCGCATTATATCCTTGGCAGATTTATTTATTAACTTTCAAGGCGAATAATACGTTTTCTCTGAAATCAACTTTACCGGCTCTGCTTATGGTAGACGATCATTTTCAGAAGATCCGTTGACTAGATCCATCATTCAATAATAAGAAAAATATGTATTCCTAGATCTATCCACGTAATTTTCACTGAATACATTTTTTGACATACACGTCATACATTTCAGATTGTGAAATGTCAAATCACAGTACACTCGTGTACACCCATGTTACAACTACGATTATTACGTCCTATTTCGGGCACAAATATGGATCCACATACGTGCTTCCCGTAGCACGCAAACCGAACACAAGTGTGTCCCCACGGGATTTGAACCCGCGACCTCCTGATTAGCGGGTGAGACGTCTGACCCACTAGACCACAGAGCTGGTCTTGAACTGAAATGAGACACGAACTATTGTGACTTAAGGGCTGAAACTAGCGCATCGAATAAAACTAACCCTTTGTACTTTCTATACAAAAACAAGTTAGTATTGTATCTCCAACAGTGAATTACTAGAATTATTAATCGTTTATGACGATGCGCCTTGAAGAAAACACCTAGATTACTCAGTAACTAAAAGTTATATCGAAACCACGATAAAGATTTTCATACTATTTATTAAAAAAGGATGTAAAAACTAAAAATAATAATAGCAAAACTTGACCAAAGTCTTTTCGAACCGCTCCCTTGCTCTCGGCGTCACCAAAAGTGACTTTATCATCGGACTCACGGCGTCTCCGTTTCTTTTTCTTCTTCGGCTTATCCACACTCATCAGGTGTAAAAAACCATTCAAAGTTTCTTTGCAAGTCATTTCAATCTGATCATGAGGCAGGGTAAAACCTAAAGGGCCGTCATCTCTGAGATAGATAGTGAAGACGTATCTGAAAAATTTAACTTGTGTCTCCGAGGGTTGTTAGAGGTTAAAATAATTGTGCGCCCACTTTTCCCTGACGATTATTCCAATAGTAAACTTTAAGCTTTCGCGATTTTTACACATTATGAGTATAAAATTCAGGGTCTTAATCGCGTAAACATACAACATACCTTAACGGTTATGTGCTTGACGTTTCGATGCCTCTGTAGGCTGTTGTGGTCTCAAGCGAATTGCACATAACCGTAAAGGTATGCTGTATGTTTACGCGATTAAGACCCGAATCTTATACTCATAGGATTATATATTTTTATTGCGAATTCATCGCTTTGAATACTCTAATTATTATTAGAGTGCATTACCAACTAGGAATCAATCAGAAACAAATTTAAAAGCACAAATATTTTTGAAAAAATTCCTCGGTCCAGGATTTGAACCTGCGACCTCCTGCTTACATGACAGGCGCGCTATCGAGGTTCGTATCTGAAACGACGAATTCTTCCACTATATCTATACACCGAATTTTTGTAACTAATTGATATACCAGCTTGTAATGCACATACTGAACGCTCACGAGGGCGTGAAGTAATCATAGTGATAATTCCAATTTGTGGTGTGTCGAGCCTACATCGCCCGGCGAATGTTTTTTTCGTTCGCTGATATTGCCTTACTTTAAACAGAAATATTTGTACTGGGGTATGCACTTGATATCACATATTATTTTCTTTCACCCATAAACACGTGGTGCATATTATAAGCACACTTCATCTTTGTATACAGGTTGATAATGAACCCCCTAGCTATATCAAATAAAACAATACTATGTCCGAAATAAAAAAAATATCTGTTTTGTTACTTTTGTCTTGCTTCATAATAAAAAATGAAGATATCGACCGCCAAAGTAGATCGTGGGCGAGGGTGGATTGCGAGGGCGAGCACCAAGGGCATTGAAATGTTTTTCATTGGTAGCTGGGTCGGAGCACAAAATAACTACTTACAGAATGTTTACTCCGCATAGCTAGCGAAAACAGGCGCACGCGCACCTACGAGCTACGACGCGCGACGATTTCGGAGATACTCGGGTGAATGCCAATACGAAATACACGTCTGTTTTCGCTGTCTGTTTTCGCTCCGATGTCGAGTCGGCCTTCTGGTAGTATCTATTTTGTGGTTGGAGGCTCGTTACCGGAAAGGCCCTACGGTCCATTATCAGTCACATATCGCGTAGTGTAGATAAGCCTTTTATTCGACATTTGGAAACAAGTGGCATAGGTTAAACTATGTTAAGGTGTGTTAATTCAAAAACCATTTAGAGATTTAGGCCGTATTAGGTTAAGCACTTAAGCCGTATATTTGAAGTTTTGGTCTAAAAAACCTCATGATGATGAATATTTTTACGAAAAGGCTGCAACTTTCATTTGCCCTCGTGTGACGTCACTTGAGTAATGGCTGTTTAGAAATGTGTCCTTTGCTATCAAGATAAATTTATTATAATTTGCTTCAGACTAATTTGACAGCTAGATGACAGATGAGTAGACAGACAGAGATAGACCACCTTTTTATAAGCAATCACACATCACAATCAGTATAATGTCTAAAATTCTAAAGTGACAAGGTCATCGGACAATTCTGTAAAAAATCATAAAAATGATGGTTAATTTATATACCAAAATAATGAAAACTTTGTCCTAAAATGGCGTATATTCTGTGAAAAAAAAAACTTTCAAAAATTAAGCTATGGGAATTCGTAGTAAAAATATTAAAAAAAAGCTTTTTATACGATTCTGCGTTATATTATTGATTCTGATTCATATATTTCAATATAGCTAGGGGGTTCATTTTCCACCTGTATACATATAAGGTGCAATGCCCAATTCATTTAATTAACCGCCTAAATTCATACTGGAGAATGGGTTAGTGATCAGGAACAAGGTTTAATGACCTTTCAGGTGAAATTCGATTTTTTTTTGTCCCGTACTGCCAGTATGTACCAGGAATTTTTTGTAGAATTTCACCTGAAGGGTCAATAAATCTTGTTCCTGATTACTAACCGAGTCTCCAGTATGAATTTAGGCGGTTGATTAAATTTTATCGTATATGCAATACATGTTATAGGCCAAACACGATTTAAGAGCAAACTTGTTTGTAAAGGTCCGTAAATGGATCTTTTCAATGGGTAAGTTAGAATGTTAGGAATGAGAAGTCGTGCTTCATATGTAGCGTGACTCCCCATACCTAACCTACCATGTACCATAAATGTTATACATTTTTTTCCACTGTTTAACGGCTCTGGATACAGTCCTTTTGAGCTAATCATAATTTAAAGTTCACAAGATTATATTTGTTTTATTTCCTCACACTACGCATTAAAAAACGTAGTATTATTCACGGGCGTAAGAGCAATAAATTACTCGGTTACGTTTAAAACACTCGCTACGCTCATGTTTTAAATCGTCCTCGTAATTTATTCCTTTTCGCCCTTGTAGCATAAACTACTATAAAGATATTAAATAAATTTTTACTTACGGGGTTTTAAATTCTTGTTTAACCCAGCTGGCGCTAGTTCCCGATTGTAATGAACCTTAACAAAATAGTTTTTTTTCATTTTAAGTAAATTAATGTATCAGATTGTCATAGGTCCTATAATCAAAATTCTTTTATTCTCACCGTATAAGTCAAAATGTGTCCCTACATCGAACCTGCATCCATGTTGCTTGCAAATAATACCAGATGCTTGTCTTGCAATAGCTTCCTGTAAAAAGAGAGATTAGCAATAGATTGACAAGGTCATGCGCGAGCGCTCCGCGGGGTGACAGATGTTGGCGGGGACGAAGTAGCTTTGACAGCGCGGCGCAAATGTTGCTGAGTTATAATATATAGTCAACTTAAAACTTCGCTCAGATGATATAAGCGCGCGGTATTGACTGCAAAAAAGTATAATTTGTTGAAAATATTTTTCTTTGGGTAATGGATTGGGGGTGTTAAAAAAAATTTAAAAATATAATAATCTTTTTGCAATTATAGAATTAAATGAGACTTGAGGATAATTCATGATTTATATAAAAACGGCTCACCTGAGAACGTGTTATGGTCGGGAAAGACGACCAGCTTCAGCAGATTTAGACTGCCTTCATCAGGGCGGGTGAAGACGTTTACGCGACGAATGGTTGGCTTTCCCGACCATAACACGTATTAAACACGTATTTTTATATAAATCAATCTTTTTGCATTTAAAAGCAGAAAATAGAAACTTATTTTTTCATTCAAAAAGGAAATTTATTTTCTTTTTTTTTATATACTTAAACAATTTACTGGTTATATAGGGCATATCCCAGATAGTTCGTAGTCGATGTCACTGTTTTCAGATATCGTGACAACACGGCAACATAGACACTTAAAAGCGCATTTGCCACTATCACAAATTTTCAGGTTTCTCCTTCGCAAAAAAAAAATATATTTCATCGTACCTCGTCCCCGCCTTCTTCTGTCGTCTCGCGGAACGGTTGCGCACGATCATGTTTTTCTACAGTTTGTTATGAGCAGTCGACGTGCAACATGATGTAATTTTTCCAAGTAATGGATTAAAATTTTCAATGGGTAAAATTTTAAATGGGTAATGGATTACGTGGACGTAAATGTCCACAAAAATAAATTAAAGGTTTTTAATGGACACAAAGGAACATTCATTGAGTTTGAGAAAACGAAAAATGATATTTTCTATATATAGTAATAAAATAATATTTAGTAGTCCTGACACACCTCCGTCGCCTTTTTCGCATCCATCATCTTTTGACTTGACCCTTCCAGTGTAGTTGGCATACTTCCTTCCCACCATATATTTCTTTCGTCATTCTTCTTTTATCCATCCTTTCTTCTTAAGCTATATAAAATTGAATCTCACCACCCATTCTATTGTTTCCAGGGTTAAGCTACCTACCATCTTTTCGTAATTGTCCAGATGCTTGTTGGAATCATCGTAGGGTATTATAATTTTTTCACCGTACGCATGAAATGAATAATAAAATTTTAATGTTTTTGAATGTATTCTAATAAATTTCTCAAGTGCTTTTGTTTCTGGCTCTGAAAATGGGTGCCACCCACAGTAAAATTCATCATCCGGATTTTTACTTGTACCGTATTCTGAAAACAAAATACACACATTTGTTTTTTTACATTTATTTTCTTTATATACTACAAAATCACTAAATATTCATTGAATTACTTACGACCAAAACTCAGGTTGAAATTTTTGTCCAAATCAACTGAGTATTCGTTATTTCTATTTTTTTGCCAAAGTCTATCCTAGAAAAAGTGAAAGTACATACATATAGATATAATGTTTATCGACAACAAAAAGGGAAAATTATTAACAAACCAGTTACCCCTGTATGTGTATAATCGAAACCATCTGGATTTGCCACTGGTATCAAGTACCAGCGATATTTTGAAACAATTTTC
The DNA here is from genome assembly GCA_934047225.1 of Ypsolopha sequella. Lineage (NCBI taxonomy): Eukaryota > Metazoa > Arthropoda > Insecta > Lepidoptera > Ypsolophidae > Ypsolopha > Ypsolopha sequella. Next base: position 21,754,315 of record OW203991.1, read on the forward strand.
TTTACTTTCTCGTTGCCAATTTCTTTAGCATTTACCAGATTATTAATCAAATAGGTCACAAATGCCGTGGCAAGCCAATCACGACCATGAATCCCAGCTTCTACTATGACACAAGGGCTTGCTAATGATTTTCTGTTTATTTCTAATACAGTAATATCTCGTCCTTCTCCAGTATTTCCAATACTCAACAAGTTCAATATATCAGGATCATTAAATGCTAGATCAGAAAGCCAGTGGTTTATATCATGTATGTCATGGTAATAGTCCCAGGAAAATGTTGCAGGTCGGAAACGGACGTACTTCTTTTTAAGTTGCTTGTCAAACTCTCTGTGAATTTCAAAATAATTTGCTAATCTACTGGCTGTTTTACCTCTTACTTCATAAGTGACAAAGATGAAGCACTAAATAAACCTAAGAACCACAAAATAGGGTCATAGGTGACCCAAGGCACGTATAATTTCATTTTATTTTAGCAAGTTTTTCACCTACAACACTGTGCGTCTAGGTGCCTTCCACAATTGACAATCAGTAGCCAGTGACGCATTACGGGGTGCGCACGCTTATTAAACTTGGAGATATTACCCGCTCACGACCCGTGTTGTGGTAATCTCTTAGAGTGACAATGCTTCACATTTTGGGGGTAGATGAAGAAAATAGTGTTCCACAAGCCCAGTCTCGATCAGCTTCGAGCTCTCGCCGCTATTTATGTATAAACTCCGTTCATTCGAGAGAATGGTGACGTTTGCAAATGTCAGGGGTTAAAAACCTTTTTTTTACTGTTTTGCATTTCAATATTTTATATTTATCATGATGATTTTAGAGTAGATTGTATATCGTTAAAAGGTCCCATTTGTTTATAAAAAGTATTTTTGCCGTATATATTTTCCACATATTTTTATATTTTCCTAGTACAAAACTTAATGAATCAGCTGACTCAATTTCTACGTAAAAGTTAAAAAAAAGCGCAAAAAATATTATTTTTGGCGAAAAGTTGTCTATTAGCGACACTGTGTTCACTTGAATTTAAGAACCTTATATAGAGGTTGTCATTTTATTTATGTAGCGGAAATCATATTGAATTAAGACTGTATCTAAGTGATCAATGTTCTATTACCCTTTTTGTGAAACTCGTTAATTTGTTTTTATCGTTTTCCCGAGTCCAGCTCCGAGTCAGTTACTATAGGAAGTCAACATTTTATTTGGCAAAATTAGCAAAAAGTATTACGATCCGTGTTGCTGATTTATTATTATTACTTGCCAATATGGTAGTTTGGCTGTATAAATAAATGTCACCTTTCAAAGAGCTCGTGCTATAACTAAAATTTCCTTCTGCTCATTATTTCTGTCAAATCAGCAATCGTAATGCCTGCAGTATAAATCCTCGACTTTTTGAATCGACATTTCAGAAAAAGGTTTATAATATCTGCGGTGTAAGGCAGTGTTGTCGTATTATAAAACTGGTATACCTTACCAAATAATAAGTACGTATATATATTCTATTCCAGGGTTTTTATTTATAAAAAAAGTTTAAATAATCATGATTTGGATTTATTTCGTCCCATTTGTTGTACCGTTGATATTTTTTTAACGTGCCTTTATTTATTTTTGTCGTGAAGAAGCTCTTGTTGACTTGTAGTATTTTTTCGAGATATCGCCACACTCCATCTGTCATCATTCTCTCGAATTAACGGCAGCAGTTTAGATGCACTAGAGTCAAAGACAGGAAGGGCAGAGAGAGATGTGTCAAGTGCACCAATAATATATGTGCAAAGCATAGGTTACCAATTTGTTCACAGTCTAGATTGAAGATTTTTGATATATTTTTTTCCTCTTTATCATTTCTATAATGTCAAAAGTAATATCTTACAGGTGTTAAAGGTCATTAAAGTTTGATATTTTTCTAAATATCGTGTTTTTTTTTAGGGTTACCCGTGACCCATGTTGTGGTTCATGTAACTAAATTAAGATGTTGTAGTTCTAAGGTTAAATCAAGTTTTTTTTAGTATCTTCAAAAGCCCTTTCATGGAAGTTCTTACCCCTCGGCCACAGCTTCAGGCTTTTGGCGGCGCTTCTTCCTGTGCTTTCAGGCGGTTTTCGAGATGGGCTTTGCCCTGCCACGACACCCGTCAGCGCCTTGACCGCATCGGATGTATAGCGCGCTCACTTGCTCTAAGCATTCGACACTAGGTTCGTCCTGTGCGCTCGATCACTGGCGCAGCTCCCCACCCCCCCGCACACCACTGTTGAGAGAGCGCAAGTCACTCGAAGCCGGACAAGACGCGTGAGCGGTGACCCATGGCCGGCTTTAGACAACTTCATACATTTGTTCTCTCCGCCGGCGCCGTCGCAAGAAGAACTGCTTGGCGCGTCTCTTGAAGCCTGAAGCTATGGCTGACCGGTTACACTTACCCCTGAACATCATCAATAAGGGTTGTAAGATAGATTCCTTCTTTTTCGATATCTTGCATAAACATGGTCCTGTCAGTTGGACTGAGTGTGAATTCAATTGGTATAAATAGGTTCGTAGGTGGCCTCCAAAAGTTTACCTAAAATCAATTATGAGATCAACCCATCCTACTCTCAAACAACTTGTTTATTTTTTTATCACAATAACAGTAATTTAATTGCAAGATAGATAAGAAATAAACGGTGAAAGAATAAAGATAGTAAGCAGTTCCCTAATAATAAAAAAAACAACTTCAACACGCGGGCGAAGCAAAAGGCAAAAAGGTAGTTTCAAATAAAAGTGAACTGTGAATTACCATATAAATCTTTGTTAATTTCTTGAAGAACTGCAGATGAGCTTGCGTCACAGGGATTCCTCGATATAAAGTATGGTTATAGTAAAACTGTCGGGATTCACAATTTATCACAAACAATAACAAAATGTCTGTAACCAGTTCACAAAATTTGTTTGTCGATAACATTATTTAGATTATGATAGGCTGACTGATGGCACAACAATTTTGGTGAATACATTGTTACCCAAATTTGACATCTTCAGAGTCCCAAAGACAATATAACTGAGCTAACAACCACAGAATAGCTGGAAGCTCAGAACTGGAAGGCATACATGCAAAAATGACACGAAGTTGTTCATCTCATGCCATAGATTGTGCGAGTGCAACAAACTTCCTGGTTTCATTTATATCTCAGACCAATAAACCAATAGACAAAATCTAATTAAGCAGAAACCTAGGATGGTAAAGCTATGCTACTTTCACATATACAACTCTCCGTATGAAAAAACAAGATGGCAGTATTTTTATCAGTACGTCGATTTCAAGCCGGCTACAGCCCTATCTTTCAAACGCTTGCAACTAGGCATGTATCGGACAACCGGTTTGCAGACTTTAGGCTGAGAAATGAGTGCTCTCTAAGGGTATGTGGATGGAAAAGTCGAAAGCAGGGTCTTTGACTTAAGAACTTTGTTTGGACTAGTTAGGAAATAAACATACTAAAAGTCCTTATCCCTCCGAGTCGAGCCCGAGGGGGGGGGGGGGGGCACAAAGAAGATCCCGTTTGTTGGTTTTTTGCTTACATCTCAACAACAGCTGGTTCTATAGACTTGAAATTTTGCATATAAAATGCATATAAAATACCTTATATAGTGAAGGCGTCCACTAAGAAAGGATTTTTCAAAACACACCCCCTAAGGGGGTGAAACGGGTGTCCAAAGTTTGTATGGGGAAACAAGATTAGTAAGACTATTTTATTCGAGACTTCACAGGAGTACTCTTATCTATAAATGTGTTACAAGTTTTTTCAGAATTCAACCCCTAAAAGGGGGAAATGGGGTAAAAATTTTGAAAATCAACATGGGTATCGTAATCGTTTGAATGGTTTATCGGGTCGCTGATTACGAAAACAACAATGATTTTAAAATCCAACGTGGTTGACGTGAAAAAGGCTTTGAAATTCGACCATTTTTCGAAGCTCATAGCTAGGCAAAGATTGGATATAGATAAAAAATGTGAAAGCTAAAGTTGTAGAAAATTTTATCAGCTTTCATTATGTGGTAAAACAAAATTTCGTACAATGCACGGTTTTCGAGATGTAAGCAAAAAACCAAAAAACGGGATCTTCTTTGTGCCCCCCCTCCTCGGGCTCGACTCGGAGGGGCAAGGACTTTTAGCATGTTTATCTCCTAACTAGTTTAAACAAAGTTCCTAAGTTAAAGATCCTGCTTTCGACTTTTCCATCCACAAATTATTCGTTGCTTAAGCTATTTATCGATATCGATTTGGATAAAAAAAAGCCTTAATAATACCTTGTTGTACAGTTAGAAAACTACATAGATTATCATAGTATTTTGTGCAACTGTAACATAATTTAAGTCATTGGGACACGAGTGCTTGTTAACGAAACGAACTAAGTGAGTTTCGTAATAGTTTTGCACAAGTGTCGAAATGTCTATTTATGTTCAGTTGGACACAATACTTAATCTACGAGCATCAAAAATATCGTATTTTAATCATATTTTCAACTAACAATTTCACGAAAAATGAGAAGAACACTCGTTCATGAACCCCGAGTTCATCGACCGGTAATTGGGAGCAATTAGAAGCAACTAGGATAAAGTGGGCGTGGCTTGAGAAATAAGGTCGGGACTTATTTTTCGTCGCTGTTGTTGATTGGCTCTCTAGCGGTGTTATAGTAAATTGGGCCAATAGCAGCGCAGAATCACGGTGTTATAATGTAATATTATCAGATAAACAGTATAGGTACTTATAAAACTGATTTTGATGATGCAATTACCTTATTATAGTATGGGAGTATATAAAATAATATATGAAATTGAGAAACCTGCCAAATATTTATGGAATGAAATAATCAACTTTATTTTCAAAACTAAGAATACCACGTTTACATACATACATCCATACACACACGGTCCCACTCCCACTAAAAATACACATTTTGTGAGGAAGGCGCCGCCATGAAAACTAGCCTCCTTAACACTCAAAAGGATCCCTCTCAAAAAATTGTGAAATAATGATAATAATAATAAAACTCAGAAAAATAATCAGAGGATAAAAGAAACAATTTGTTGCAAACTCCAGAATTACTATTTTACATATTATTATATAAAACATCAAAAATAAAAATAACATTTTAACCTTCGCATACAAAATGCATAATTGAATCGTTTTATTGAGAAGCTTAATTTTTTTAAACTTCATGGTTGTTTAATTTCTCAATTTTCTCCAGTGAGTACGTTTGATTTTCGCATGTCATTTACGGAGTTTCACCATAACCTAAAAGTTCTCTTTTGTACCTCATAGGTTGATTATTACCGACTCAGGATCCTCTTAATGGAGAGATCCTCCTAAAAATTTCGATTTTCTGCTTGTTCCTGGGCTGTAATTCATATTATATGTAATATATGTTAATTAACATTATATCATTGCAGTATAGAAACGCAGAAATAAAAGTAAATCTGGATGTGAGGAGCTCTGAACCGGGAATCGAACCCGGGACCTCTCGCTTGCCGGGCGATTGCTCTAACCTCTGAGCTATCCAGGTCTCAACACAACTCGTGAATTTACCGATGTGCTTTCCCATACTGCAATGCTATTTATAGATACCCACTTTATAGTGAGCCACTTGGCGCCTAGAGGACGCTAGTGTATTCAAAGCTAGTCAAAGACCATTATGCCCTACCGTCACCTGTTACAGTATCGGGTAGTGAAGAATACACATTTCTCTTATCGAAACTATGAAAGAAATAAATTTCTATGTTTGAACACTTGGCGATTTATCCATCGCAAGGAGATATAAATTAACATTATATCATTGCAGTATAGAAACGCAGAAATAAAAGTAAATCTGGATGTGAGGAGCTCTGAACCGGGAATCGAACCCGGGACCTCTCGCTTGCCGGGCGATTGCTCTAACCTCTGAGCTATCCAGGTCTCAACACAACTCGTGAATTTACCGATGTGCTTTCCCATACTGCAATGCTATTTATAGATACCCACTTTATAGTGAGCCACTTGGCGCCTAGAGGACGCTAGTGTATTCAAAGCTAGTCAAAGACCATTATGCCCTACCGTCACCTGTTACAGTATTGGGTAGTGAAGAATACACATTTCTCTTATCGAAACTATGAAAGAAATAAATTTCTATGTTTGAACACTTGGCGATTTATCCATCGCAAGGAGATATAAATTAACATTATATCATTGCAGTATAGAAACGCAGAAATAAAAGTAAATCTGGATGTGAGGAGCTCTGAACCGGGAATCGAACCCGGGACCTCTCGCTTGCCGGGCGATTGCTCTAACCTCTGAGCTATCCAGGTCTCAACACAACTCGTGAATTTACCGATGTGCTTTCCCATACTGCAATGCTATTTATAGATACCCACTTTATAGTGAGCCACTTGGCGCCTAGAGGACGCTAGTGTATTCAAAGCTAGTCAAAGACCATTATGCCCTACCGTCACCTGTTACAGTATCGGGTAGTGAAGAATACACATTTCTCTTATCGAAACTATGAAAGAAATAAATTTCTATGTTTGAACACTTGGCGATTTATCCATCGCAAGGAGATATAAATTAACATTATATCATTGCAGTATAGAAACGCAGAAATAAAAGTAAATCTGGATGTGAGGAGCTCTGAACCGGGAATCGAACCCGGGACCTCTCGCTTGCCGGGCGATTGCTCTAACCTCTGAGCTATCCAGGTCTCAACACAACTCGTGAATTTACCGATGTGCTTTCCCATACTGCAATGCTATTTATAGATACCCACTTTATAGTGAGCCACTTGGCACCTAGAGGACGCTAGTGTATTCAAAGCTAGTCAAAGACCATTATGCCCTACCGTCACCTGTTACAGTATCGGGTAGTGAAGAATACACATTTCTCTTATCGAAACTATGAAAGAAATAAATTTCTATGTTTGAACACTTGGCGATTTATCCATCTCCTCAGAGCTCCTCACATCCAGATTTACTTTTATTTCTGCGTTTCTATACTGCAATGATATAATGTTAATTTATATCTCCTTGCGATGGATAAATCGCCAAGTGTTCAAACATAGAAATTTATTTCTTTCATAGTTTCGATAAGAGAAATGTGTATTCTTCACTACCCGATACTGTAACAGGTGACGGTAGGGCATAATGGTCTTTGACTAGCTTTGAATACACTAGCGTCCTCTAGGCGCCAAGTGGCTCACTATAAAGTGGGTATCTATAAATAGCATTGCAGTATGGGAAAGCACATCGGTAAATTCACGAGTTGTGTTGAGACCTGGATAGCTCAGAGGTTAGAGCAATCGCCCGGCAAGCGAGAGGTCCCGGGTTCGATTCCCGGTTCAGAGCTCCTCACATCCAGATTTACTTTTATTTCTGCGTTTCTATACTGCAATGATATAATGTTAATTTATATCTCCTTGCGATGGATAAATCGCCAAGTGTTCAAACATAGAAATTTATTTCTTTCATAGTTTCGATAAGAGAAATGTGTATTCTTCACTACCCGATACTGTAACAGGTGACGGTAGGGCATAATGGTCTTTGACTAGCTTTGAATACACTAGCGTCCTCTAGGCGCCAAGTGGCTCACTATAAAGTGGGTATCTATAAATAGCATTGCAGTATGGGAAAGCACATCGGTAAATTCACGAGTTGTGTTGAGACCTGGATAGCTCAGAGGTTAGAGCAATCGCCCGGCAAGCGAGAGGTCCCGGGTTCGATTCCCGGTTCAGAGCTCCTCACATCCAGATTTACTTTTATTTCTGCGTTTCTATACTGCAATGATATAATGTTAATTTATATCTCCTTGCGATGGATAAATCGCCAAGTGTTCAAACATGGAAATTTATTTCTTTCATAGTTGTAATATATGTATTTTAGAAAAGCTCAAACGATATCGCGATGTAATATACAAGTAGCGCCATCTAGTTTTTTTAGTAGCAAACGAATGACTACGGTCTAGTAGGTACATTGTCAAAAGTATTTTATGGTTCCGTACCCGAAGGATGACAAACGGGAGTATAGTACTTAGCCTACTGCTTGCTTATATAGGACCCCTTGCGACTTTGTGTAAGAAGACGCCGCTTGGCACAGTTGATCCTTGGGTTGTTCTGAGCTGATCTAGCCCGATTGACATGAGGTGACCCCTCTGAGATAGGTGTTAGGGGGGAGGGTGAAAGTGCATCTCCCACGGAAAGAAGAGTGCCTTTGCATGATTTTGATTTTTGTAGTTCATGGAGATTGTCGTAACAAGGAGCTTCTAAATCTAACAATCGATAATGATAAGACCCTCTCGAATGAAATCCCATAGCTAAATTTCTAAAAGATTTTTCTCATTTATCTTTTATTTAGATAATATGCGCTATTTTTGGACATAATTTGCATTATTTCAGTATATAAATTAACTATTACTTTTTAATGAATTGTCCTGTATGACGTCACTTGAGAATTTTAGACATTAAACTGATTGAGAAGTGTGATTGATGTAAAAAAAGTTATCTGTCTCTGTCTAAAGAGAGTCCGAGTTTGAATGGGAAGGTTGATGTTTACGTCCTCCAACGTATGAAAATGAAAATGAAAATGGTTTATTGGTTGTATAAGCTCTTAAGAAATTAGAAAGGTGGTGACCGGAGTCTTCTTTTAAGCTGAGAGCAGCCTGTGCCAGAAGACCCCACTCTTCCTCGTATATATAGGGTGGAAAAAATTCAAGGGCCTTGGAGGGGAACTACCTTAAATCGTTTAGTTAGCTCATTTTACTGAAAGAAAACATTCCTTTATTTTTTAAAAGAAACAAAACTGTACTCAAAGATATTCCGAAATTCGCTTGTCTTACCCGGGAAAGGGTAAATGTCATGTCATTAGCAGCCAAAAATAAACGTATTTATTGACCTTTGAAAATTATTGTTTTCGTCAGAAATGAGCGTATATTTTCGACGGGTGCAGTAATTCCCTTCGTCATGTGATGTATTCTAAGTTTCAAATACGTGTCGAACACGAAGTTATCCAACGAATGGTCATTTAGGTCGTCAAGTACGTGTGTCTGTACCAATAATCTTTGTGAAATTTGGTTTATCATAGATGTGAAGTGCTGTGGTTTTCCTACACTTTTTTTTTGTAACTACATCCTCAAACTCTCTCAGGATTTTCTCTGCGGTTTGGTAGATTTTTTGAATGCTTTTTGATGGCTTAGTCAGCCCTCCTCTGTCTTTTACACTCATTAGAGGCATGCTGTTAGCAGGTACTTCCAGGGCTTGGAGAAATTTTTTTCAATGCAAGATTTTTTTCAATTTACGTACTACAAAGCCAGCTTTTGATGGTTCCATTGCAGTCCTCAAATCCTAGAATTAAACATAACACTTATTGGTCATTTTTAAACAGATAGTAGTAAAATAAGCATTAAAATTTGTGCAACAAGAGAGCAAAGTTTATTTTTGTTGCGAGTGCCGAGTTTGAATCTCGAGCAAGACTCGTGATTCTAAGTTAGGATTTTGAGCGTAGTGAAGGATTCACGTTGTCAAAATGTTGCAGTAAGAAAATCATTTTGTTACGTATTATGCAAAATGTTGGCTAACGTTGATGGAAATGGGTATTATGGGTTGATTCATAAATATTTTTCACTTTTTAATATGTGGATGGCCAAAGGGCACATTCTTGTGTTCAGCCATTGCATAGGGTCAATTAAATCCTAAAAATATCTATAATCTTTAGTTAATTTGCCTCAAAAATAATGAAATATGGCCAAATAATGTATTATCTCGAAACGGTTTTGGAATTAGCACTCCTTGGCTTAGACTTCCCATACCGAATTATGAAACAAAATCGTGGGAGAGGCAATATTATACTAAAATAATATACAGGATGATGTTAATTTATAAAGCCATTATTTAAAGCGCAGACTCGATAAGTGCTCAATATCAAGATTCGATTACTTATCCTTTTTGATAAATTCGTAATAATTTACATGAATAAAATAAAAAATAAAATAAATGAATAAACAGCATCGTGTTCTCGACAAACGCATGCCCAGCCTCAACTCAATTACTATGGGATATCAAAGCTTTATTTTGCGAAATTAGCAAAAAGTGTTACCAATCCGTGGTACTGATCACTTACCAAGCCTCCAGTATAAATTTGGTTGCATAAAATTAATGTCACCTTATTAACACAATTTTTTGACATTCTAATATTCGGGTAAAAGTTTCATTGTCTAGTAACACTAGTAGATAAAAGATTAACTTGTTAAGTATTTTACCAATAATCTTTTCAGTTTTTCCTGATTTGTAAATAACATCGTCCACATATTTCATTTTTTCAACAGCCAGTTTTGCAATTCTTTCCTAAACAAAAACAATTTGTTACTTAAGGTGAATGTGACGGGTCTCGTTCCTTAACGCACATGGTTGTTTTCCTTATTTTTGAATAAACCTCTTTGAATTAAATTAATGTCAATTAGACTTTGCTATACAGAGTGGCTTTGTACCGAACCCCGATAACAATAGGGTATAAAAGAATAATAACTAAGTTCATGATAAGTATTTCAATTTAATTTATTTAATTGGTTTAAGAGTTAGAACCACTTCAAGGTTTCTACAAAATCCTTTAAAATCATGGTCACTGGATAGAAACGTCAATCAAATCCCGTGGAATTACTTTCATTGTTTGTATCTTCTCGGGTAATATTTATAGTTTTACTATTATTGTGCTTTTTTCCAGTCCTGTTAGGGAGGGCGGTGCTAGGGAGTGCGCTTGTAACCACCTGCCTTGGTGACAAATACACAAAAATAAAAAACTTTTACCAAAAAAATAGCAACCGACTTCAATAGTAATAGCAGTCATTCACTAAAAAGTTAATTATAATTCTATAAAGACCGAAGCAACACTTTTGCCGACTTCTTTCTTCCTGAAACGTTATGTTATCTAGAAGTCGGCGTTCTTATATTGGTTTCTATGTTGCTATATCGTAGGAAATACGCCGACTTCTAGATAACATAATGTTTCAGGAAGAAAGAAGTCGGCAAAAGTGTTGCTTCGGTACCATCGGTCTTTATAGAATTATTATTAACTTTTTAGTGAATGACTGCTATTACTATTGAAGTCGGTTGCTATTTTTTTGGTAAAAGCTTATTTTATTTCACATTTTTTAGTGTTGCTGGGTTAAATTGTGAGGTATAGGTAGTTCTTGCAAACGTGATGTTAATATGAAACGAAGTTCAAGTGAGCACAAGTAGCCATGTTTGAGTAGCTTCCTGCTATAAGCACCCTAACACAACATGATTACCGCAATCTCGAGTTATGTGCTGTCATCCGTTGAAGAGTTCTACGGTGATGAAGCCAAGATCGAAATTCAGGTGGATACACTGGCAATTTTCAGCAATGCCCTGCAATGAGCACCCTAACACAAACTGGTTGCCGCAATCTAAAGTTATGTGCTGTCATCCGTTAAGGAGTTCTATGGTGATGAAGCCAGGATCGAAGGTCAGGTGGGTATTCTGATAATCTTCAAGTAATACCCTTGAATTAGCACCCTAACGCAGTGATTGCCGCAATCTCGAGTTATGTGCTCTGATCCGTTGAAGAGTTCTATGGTGAATATGTTGATGAAGCCAGGATCGAAGGTCAGGTGGAAGAAAGAAAGAAAGAAAGAAAGAAATTTATTTGGGGACAAAAAGAATACATGGAAAAGCAACATATAGGTACATAATAACTATTAACTTAAAACTAGTACTTATAATTAACATATTAATCACAATAGTCTAAGATTAGGATGAATTAGGAAGAATGTCGATTTTCAAGTAATACCTTGTAATCAGCACCCAAGTATATAGCGATTGCCTCAATTTCGAGAGATATGCTGTCATTTTCTGAGGACTTCCACTGCATATCTCTGAAGACCTTCATCAGATTATGACCAAACCCAAAATGGGGCCTACCTGGAAGTATACTCTTTCAAACAAAAAAAGAATTGTTCAAATCGGTTGGGAAATGACGGAGTTAAGGAGTAACAACGCCAAAAAAAAAAAAAAAAAACATGCAGTCGAATTGAGAACCGCCTCCTTTTTGAAGTCGGTTAAAAATATGTATCTAAATTTTTAAATTTTGTAAAAGACCGTGTCTTGGTGTTGACTTGACGTGACCACAGTATAAATAAATAACAGTATTACATCTGGGGCAGTGTCTTTGAAACAACTGGCTGCCCACATAAACGTGGCTGCCACGTAAATGCGCGGGAATCAGGTGGCGTCTTACACTCTCCGCGCACCCTTTCTATGAGGTGTGAACCGAGATTCGGAAGCGCGTGTTTTGGCCGTTTCATATGAAGATATATGTAATACTGTTTTACATATCTATACTATGACGTGACCTAAATGCTCGAACATTATCCTGTACAATACTTTAATTATAAGGATTCAAATAAGTATGATTTGTACGACTGTACCCCTATTATAAAGGCGAAAGAGTGTTTGTTGTTTATTGTTTGTTGGTTTGTTGGTTTGTTGGTTTGTCCTTCTTTCATGCAGCAACGAAGCAACAGATTGACGTGATTTTTTGTATAAAACCGGATAAAATGTACCGGAGAGCAACATGGTCTACTTTTTATTCCGGAGAGATACAAACTAAATCAGCGCGGGCGAATCCGTGGGCAAAAGCTAAATAACAATTAATTGAAAATGTCTTCCTTTCATAATATAACATATGGTAGGAAATTAAAATTTATTTAATAAATCATTTTGTAATATAATAATGGTGTCGATTTGGTGTAGCACATCTTAACTTATTTAACAGGACTAAACTTAATTTGAGCGTTCTGTCCTTGTCTTTTCGGTAAAGAAAGAAAAAGACAGGACGCTTAAAATTATTAGTCCTGTCAAATAAGTTAAGTCGTGTTACGCCGAATCGACACAATGTACAAAGTTAATGTAAATTTTATGTACAAAGTTAATGTACATGAATATTTTAATATTCATGCAGATATTCATACAGTAAAATATGAAGAGGCCTACTGCAAATATTTTTTCAATGCAAGTGCTCGTAAAGGCCCACTTTTTATGCATCAAAACCGAACAGAAAGTCGATTATTTTGCCCTAGGGCTTTATTGTTATTATTATTTTTTTTATTTATTTACCATGGTTTGCTAACCTGCAGCCTTTCCTGTGTACCATAAATGTAATACTTTTTTTCCACTGTTTAACGGCTCTGGATACAGTCCTTTTGAGCCAATCATAATTTGAAGTTCACAAGATTATATTTGTTTTATTTCCTCACACTATGCATTGAAAAACGTAGTATGATACACGGGCGTACGAGCAATAAATTACTCGGTTACGTTTAAAACACTCGCTACGCTCGTGTTTTAAATCGTCTTCGTGATTTATTCCTTTTCGCTCTTTTAGCATAAACTACTATTAAAGACCTGTATCGGTACTCATATTAAAACAAATAAACTTTTCATTTCATTTCCTATTTGATATTTATGATAATAAATGAAACGTCGTTGTCCAGCTAGTGACCAGAGGGAACTACTTTTATTCAATAGACAATCAATCATGTTTTAGATAGTTACATAGAACTGTCCATAGATGGCGCTATGGGTTACATTTTGATATTAAATTAACACCCCCACTATATCAAAACATGCAACAAACATCACCCTAAACTATAACAATACCCAATCCTTTTAAGAAAGTATAATGTTTCACTGTACACAGACTTTTTGTCAACAAATCAGCTGGCATATTAGCTGTAGGCATAAAAACTATATTTATAATTTTGTTAGCTATACATTCTCTACAAAAATGATACCTCACATCAATATGCTTTGATCTTTTATGAAAAATTGGATTAACTGACAGCTTCTGTGCACTTTGACTGTCATTAAACAAAGATATTGTGTACATTTCATTTGTAATTTCATATTGCAGGTTTCTGATATAAATTGCTTCCTTACAAGCGTCAGTAATACCCATGTATTCTGCCTCAGTGCTAGATAGAGCCACTGTTTTCTGTTTCTTACATTCCCAAGAAATTACACAACCCGATAGAACAAAACAAAAACCAGTATATGATCTTCGATCTAAACTGTTGCTGGCCCAGTCAGCATCAACATAACCTTTTATTTCAGTACAACCCTCTTTAGAATACTTCAAACCAAAATTCTTAGTCTTTTTTAAATACTTAAGTACCCTTTTTGCATACAACCAGTGTTCATCGTTATGACAGTTATTAAATTGACTCAAATATCCAACAGAATAAGCAATATCAGGCCTAGTCAGCACTGCCAAATACATCAGGCTACCTATTAGTTGCTGGTATGGCACTTGATGTGTAATATTCTGACCTTTAACCAAGTTCAATTTACTCTCCATTGGAGTGTCTACAGTTTTACAATCTGTCATACTGAATTTGCATAACAACTGATCAATATAGTCTTCTTGACTTAAAGTTACAAAACCTTTTTCTTTATTAATGTTTACAGACATTCCTAAGCATTGCTTTACTTGTCCCAAGTCTTTTATTTTAAACTGACTACTCAGTACATTCTTCAAATTATTTGTTTCATTTACATCATTTGAAAAAATAAAGAAATCATCAACATACAGAGTAATGATTGTTCGAGAGACATCATTATTTTTTAAATACATACAAGGTTCCAACTTTGATCGTTGATACCCATTTTCTAATAAACAACCATCCACCTTGTCATACCAAGCCCTGGATGCTTGTTTAAGGCCCCAGACTCTCTTTGCAACATTTCGCTTTCATCTTACCTGAGGTTTTAGAAGTGGCGCTCCCCCCGCTGCATTAAGATGTTAGAGACCGTACCTGAATGTTGCTCTACTTCGTTAAATGAATGTACGATTACTTAAAATTTGACATGTGAAGATTTTTAATTATTCAATTAACGGTAATTTACAAAGTTTGGTTTGTTTACCGGAACAAATAAAATGAATTTGCAAAAGCAAAATAAACAAAAGTAAATCTACCTGGAATAGATGGCTTATTGGTAGCAGTAAGAGTGATTAGTATTTAGACACAATACATTTTATAGGTCATGCAATTATTTGCAGATTTTTACTGAAGGGGTGTCAAGAGGTGTTCCGAGTGTGAACTGTGAGATGCAAGTCATAAGTCCACCCATACGTGTACCTATAAGTACACCCGCGTTTCTCTGACGATTATTACGTCTCAACGTGATGAGCCCTATCACTCTAAGGAAACCTGCATGCCCTAAAAAGCGTGTAGTTGTGCCTGAAAATTTCTTTATTCATCAAGATTTTCATTTAACCAATGCCTGACATAAAAAATACCTTTATGAAATTTGGAAATATAGAAAATTAATAATCAAATCGTAACAATGAAAACATTTAAAATTATGTATTCCTAATACTCACACACATATTACAATCAGTTCTTTAAGTAATATAATATCAAAAATAGAAACTCTTACGGTAATTAAGTGTCTGTCAGTTTGTGTGTCCATGATTATGACTAAGGTGCAATAAAAAAGGTAAAAAATTTAGTTTTAGAAATGTGATGTTTTAATGATAAGAACCGCAGCTGCGTACGTTCTTTCGTTTTGATGCATTATTGTCTAGCACGTTGTTATCTCGACTATCGGTTTTAGTGACTTCGATAGCTTTTTAAGATATTTTAAATAAAAGTAAGTAAAGTAATAAACAGGATGTAGCTTCGGCTTTAGTTATTCCAAAAAGTGGCGACAGCGGTGCTGGTATAAAATTTGTGTCACGCCATCCCCGTGGGTTTTTTAGACCACAACTTCTAAAATACGGCTTTACGGGTTTTAGAATTAACACACATTAACATAACTTAATCTAAGCGAATTAGGGCATGCAATTATTCACAGATTTTTACTATCCAGATAACGGATAATGTATTACCCTGGTAACCGGATACTTATGGTAAAAATTAAGGGTAGTAATAAAAGCTCCGAAAACTAAATTAAAACCGCCCAAAAAAACGGCCTACCGCAAACATCTTGAAAAAAAACCGGCCAAGTGCGAGTCAGACTCTAGTCAGAACCTAGGGTTCCGTATTGTGGATGATAAATTTAGTTTTATCATTTTTTTTCGAGAACTTCTCAACCGCTTTATTTTTTCTGTAATTCTTACGTAAACGCATATTACCATGATTTTTTTCATATTTTTCGGTCTATCAGTTTTGGAGATAAGAGGGGGGACATACATTTTTTTATAGATTTTCAAGGATTTCTCGAAATAGATGCAATTAAATATAGCCAAACTATATATTATTACAATAAGCTTTTTAATACCTACAATGTGATACCCATATTGTATTTTTATAAATATATATTTTTATTTATTTTACTTTTTTTTATATTTTTAAATCACTATAGTTTTCCCGGTTATTGGTCAGTTATGATCTTTAACGGACATTTTTTTCATATTTTTCGGTCTACCAGTTTCGGACATACACATTATTGTGGTTTTTTTTAAAGATTTCACAAAACCAGTGCCAGTAAATATAGTAAAAGTATATATTTTTATAATCACCTTTTTAGTGTCTACAGTTTCATACCCATATTGTATTTTTAGGATATTTTTTATTTTTCTCACTTTTGTTTTGAAAATATTTTAAACAATTTCAAATTTTTCTTATTTTTTTACAATGTAATATGTAGGCAAATTAATGCTATTTTTGTGCCAAATTTCATGTCTTTATCTTTACGGTGCTAAAGTTATGATGCTGTGAAATACGGACGGACGTAGATTAGACTTTATTTTATCGAAACAGGGATTTCTTAAAATATACAAAAAATATTTTATCCATAGTTGTTTACTTATTAAATGATAAGTGCAATATTCAAGTAGAGCAACTTTAATGATACAGTTCGCCTCTCCATAAGAATCTACGCGAGGGAAAGGGAGCAACCGTGCGAGCGGGAGGTAAAATGACGTCGAGCTACACAACACACGTCTGAACGCTGCGATGTCCCAGCGAAACTGAGGGAAATATCGACGCGTTTTGTGTTTTAAACTCTCGATAAGTTTCGATTTGATAAATGTTCTTAAAATAATTTTTTAAATACCGTTTTTTGTTATTTCACTTATTAATAGTTCTATTCTACGTGTTTTAAATTTGACTACGCTAAACGATAGTTTTCTAGTAGAAAAAAAATATTTTATCAGTGGTTTAATTCATAAAATAACAACTACTTAAAGCACTCGAAATAAGAAAACTAAAGTATTATCCAAAAAAGTAACCAGGTAAGATTATTTTTGAAGATATGGGAATAAATGTTACCTGATTACATTTCTTGTTTTTGTCATAATTTTTACGTGACGTGTGCATGAATGAGACTCTCAACGCCTAGAACATAAATAAAGGTATGTTTAAAGCCTAAAAAACCTATTAAAAGTAGCATTAAAGTAAATGACAAAATGTGTTTTGGAATCTTCAAATTCCACACAATAAATTAACGTAAAATGTATTTTATTTATTGCTTTCTTAGTAACTAAAATAAAATCTTTCTTTTCTGATAATTCTGCAAGAATACTGATTTTTAGGGGACTGGAGCCTTAAGACCATAAATAGCCTTTTTTAATTTTAACACTTTATTTTCACAGTTCTGAGTACTGAATTGTTCTGGTACATGCATATAAACATTTTCCTCTAAATTTCCATTAAGAAATGCAGTTTTCACATCTAAATGAGTTACATCTAACCCAAGTTGCACAGACAATGCAAATAGAAGTCTCAAAGTACTGTGCCTAACAACAGGCGAAAAAGTTTCAGTATAGTCAACACCTTGTTTTTGTGTAAAACCTTTTGCCACCAACCTGGCACGATAACGCACTTTGTTTTCACTGTCATATTTCTTTTTTAGTACCCACTTACACTGCACTATAGTACCATTTTTAGGAACGTCCACAAGTTCCCATGCATCATTTTCATTAAAACACTGCAGTTCATCCCGCACAGCTTCTAACCACTGTTTTCTCTCTGGTCCTTCTAACGCCTCCTGCAAAGTCAGCTGGCCAGCATCTTCCAGTCCACTGTTATTAACACAGATGTTGCTGTAACCATATCTTTCTGGCTGCCGTCTTTTTCTCGCAGGTATAGAAGTACCAATCTTGGTATTAATGTTACTCATACTCAAGCTTTCATTTTCTGAGTCATCACTTGGCAAGTAGGTTTCATCACATGTCAGCATTCCATCTGTCAGAGATTCATCTGTTGAAGTTTCTGACCCACCTGCCTGGTTACCATCCCCCACTGAATCTGGATGTTCTTCCAATACTGCCTCGGACTTCGTATTCTCCTCTACTAGTACTACGCATTCAGATTCAAAGACAACCACATCACGACTAGTTGTGACCTTATTTGTGTTAGGGTTATAAACTCTGTATCCTTTTATGTCATCAGGATAGCCTACTAAAATGCATTTTTCAGATTTTTTGTCCCATTTTAGTCTTTTTTCCTTAGGTACGTGCACCATCACTAAACTGCCAAAGATCCTAAGATTACTTATATCTGGCTTGGTGCCCGTCCACACTTCATAAGGTGTCCTATCATTGAGACCTGAAGCTACCGTCCTATTTTGCAGATAAACAGCCGTGTTAGCGGCCTCAGCCCAAAATTCTTTTCTTAGACCAGCTTCAAATAAAAGACATTTGGCTTTTTCAACCACACTTCGATTGAAGCGCTCAGTTAAACCATTTTGCTCCGGAGTGTAGGGATTTGTCTTTTGATGAATTATACCTGCTTTGCTTAAATATCCATCAAATTCCATATTGCAGAATTCTTTTCCATTATCACTCCGCAAAATCTTGATTGGGTTGGATTTAGTATCGTTTGGCAGTTGTATGGGGGTGAAAGTGGTTAAAGCTGGTAAAGGGGGGGTCCCCGATTATAACGCTATCACACTTATTAAAAGGTAATGCACATTTTTCGAGAAATAAATGAAAATTGTTTCTAACCTAAAATCAGGTAAAAGGCGAAAACGGAACGTTAAAATGGGCGTTTGACAACCAAATCTGTCCTAGTTTATTGTCTGTGGTGCAAAATATTGTGCAATAACGATGAAACGGAACGCAAAAAAAAAATGCGTCATGTGTTACTGTCATTCGTAATTCGTTTATTCATTCCGTTTCTGCTCTAGTTCCGTGAATGTTCTCCCTGTGCTGTGTGGTGTTTTTGTTTTGGTTTTCTTCGACGACTTTGGCTTGTTTCCTGGACTTTGATTGTTTGCATTCCCGATTGAAATCCTGCTCAAAAGGAGGTTAGTGTACCCCACTTCATGATTAAAATAGGTTAAATCTGTTTCAAAACCGAATCAGAGCACCCCGATTCTATACAGTCTTGTGGCTACTACCCCTAGAGTGTATATAAAAAGCCGAAGGCGCGAAGGGAGGGCAGCCCCCGCCCGCCGTAATAAAGCTTGGCACCTGCGTGAGCCGTAGCGGCTGAGGCTGGTCGCCGAAGGCGACCAACAAGCCGAAGCTGTGGAGGCGAGCACAGGTGCCTGTGCTTTGTTACGCAAGGGCGAAGGGGCTGCACTTCCCACAGCGCCGTAGCCGATGCAGAAGTGAATTTGTGATATAAAAGTGACTTCAGTATTGATAGGTTCAAATGGTTCAAAAATTTACTTCTGCACTGGTAGGTTCAAGGTTAAAAGAAGGGGGGTTTCTGCACTCCCAGCTTATAAGGAAGTTCTTCTATCTCCCCCCACCTTTACTTTAAAAATATAACCTGAATTTGTAGATTATAACCTCAAGAAAGTAAAAAATTAATTATAAAAAAACGATGCATTACCTTTTAATGGGGGGGTACCAGGGGGTAGGGGTCCACCCCCCCCACCCTCCCCCCACCCCCACCCCCCCCCTCCGCCTGCCAATCGATACTAAATTTTAACCTCTTGATTTTCTTACAAAACTGATTTTCCACTTTGGCTTGAAACTTTTTAAAGCTCTCAAATGCTTCACTTTTTTGTTTCAGAAAGTAAATGTAGGTCATACGACTGTAGTCATCCACTAGTAACATAAAATATCTTGATCCTCCGATCGAAACATTCTCCATGGGACCACAGATATCTGTGTGCACTATTTGCAGCAATTCATTACACCTGTTACCCTCTTGTGGAAATGGTAAACGAGTCTGTTTGGCTTCACAGCACACTACACATGACGCCTTTGTTACTGTGGCTTTCTTATCAAGTGTCAACCCTTCCACTGCGTTCTGCATCTTATTCATATATTTACTGTTGACATGTCCTAATCTACGATGCCAAATGTCACTTGACATCACTGCTGTAGCTGCTAAGTACTCTGGCATATTTAACTTGTATACTCCGTTGACCAAACACGCTGTAGCCACTAAATCATCTTCTTTATTGAAGATTTTGCAACCACTATCTGAAAACGATACTTTGTTGCCTTTGCTGATTAACTGACTGACAGACAAAAGATTTGTTGTCAAGCTCGGAACACACAAAACACCTTCCACTAGTACTTCATACTCGCATTTATCAGTTGATGTCGTAATCTGCACATCGCCAGAACATAACACTGACACTTTTTCTTTGTTTGCAACAACAATTTCTTTGATATTTTGTTCGTACGACACATTTTTCATCCAATGTTCATTGGCCGTCAAGTGTCCACTTGCGCCAGAATCTATGTACCAGTCATCTTTCCGAAAATTGCCACTTAGAAACACGGTACTAAACGCATTTGTTTGTTTACGTTCATTGTTTCTTGAATCATAAGAATTTTTACCAATATTCGGACACTGGTTACGATAATGACCAGTTTGTTTACACTTGTAGCATTTGACACTTCTTGCCATTGTCTTTGACAGTGACGGATGCGGATGTGTATGCGCGCCATCTTTACCAACCATAGACAACACCGACTTTTGTTTCTTGTAACTCACAAAAGCACCACCGGGGGCGCTGCTGTCTGTTTCCATATCGAGCAATTTTGTTTTAATGGCGTCCGTCGATATTGACATACCTGAATGTTCTATAGCCATTATCATTGGGGAGAATTTTTCTGGCAATCCTGCCAACAAAAGCGAGCCAATCCATTCGTCACTGATATTGAAACCTGTTCCACTTAATTTCTGACCTGCTTCTGTTATTTGTGTCACATACGAGGTCATGGAACTACAATCTTCGAGACGAATTGGAATTAAATTCCTTAATAAACTTATTCTTCTTGTAAATCCCGAGTCATCAAATAAGTTTTTAAGCTTGTCCCATAACTCCTTTGTCGTTTTCACATCCTTGATATGAACATATAACGAAGAATCAATGGTTAGCACAAGTTTTGCTTTGGTTCTCGCATCATCTGCAGCTTCTGGTTTTGATGCCGCCGCCTGCTGGATGCAAGACAGCATGCCCTCCAAAACGAGAAAATTCTCTGCTGCGAAAGCCCACTCACTATAATTCTCGCGTCCCTTCAACTTAGGTACACTGACAACGTAATTCGATGAAGCCATGTCCGTTCACTGTAAAACTAATGTTTTTTCTCAAACTGCGTCGCAATTACTGCAAACCAAATCCGCTTAATTTAGTCCAAGCTTCTTTATAGCACAGTAAAATTAGCGCGAGATAAAACTATTACCGCGTGGAGAGATCACAAAATGGCGTTACACTGTGCCCATAACCTGATATTTATGATAATAAATGAAACGTCGTTGTCCAGCTAGTGACCAGAGGGAACTACTTTTATTCAATAGACAATCAATCATGTTTTAGATAGTTACATAGAACTGTCCATAGATGGCGCTATGGGTTACATTTTGATATTAAATTAACACTATTAAAACGTAGCCCTTGTCTCACAGCTGCACGCTCCTGTAAAATTGATTAGAGATGTAAAAAAAAAACAGATATTACCATTTTGTCTTGATTTTCTGGCAGCCCGATTTGAGGTATTAATATTTGCTGGCCATAAGCATGGATAGAAAAATAGTATTCAAAATTTTCGGATATTTCTTCTAAAAATCTTTTAATGGCTTGAGTTTCTGGTTCGGAAAATGGTACACTTCCGCAATAATTTGGGTTTGGACGATGAAAGCTGGATTTATGTTCTAGAAGCAAAAGTGAAATATTTAATTATTAAATAATAAGTGGTACTACTAGCGTTTGCTAAAGTGTAGAATGTTGGCTCTCAATGTTGAGAGCCAGGTTTGATCCCCAGTCAGGCATGCACCAATGTGTTTTTCGGAATTTATGTGCATAGTATTTGTTTTGATCCACTTGCTGTGAACGGTGAAGAAAAACATCATAAGGATACCTGCATGCCTTAAAAAGGTATTTGTGCCCGAAGTACGGTGATAGGGCTCACCACCCATCAAGTTGGGACGTAATAATCGGCGGTGAAACGTGGGTGTGGAATGTGGACTGTGCCATGCATTTCCGATTTCACACTCGGAACACCTCTGACAGCCCCGCGGGTATTCACGTCGTAACGATATATATACATAGTATAAACAGACTTCTAAATTAAACTACATATTCTACCGATCATACTGAACCACTTTTCCCAAGAAACATACCCGCGCAAACCATTAGTTTGGGAAATATTTGAGTTTCAAACAAAATTGCGTGAACTCTAACGCAACGTGATACGGAAGTTTTTTGAGGCAGCATTCTCCGTGAAACAGCTGTTCACGCGCAACATTCTGAAATAGACCTTCCTCTCGCGTGTTATCTTGTTATCGTGTAGTCTTTTAGTTACAGTTCAATATCTTCTCCCCTGAAGATTTGCGACGGTATTTTTCTTCAGAGAGTTGTTCAGTATGATCATGAGATTATGTGGTTTTATTTAAAGGTCGAAATCTTTCCACACCTTGTATATAAATAATACGATAAAATAAATTTAGCTAAACTTGAAAAACTATTTTAGAAATTTTGTTTTTTGTTGTATTTTGTGTTATCAGTAAATTGTGAAACAGTACAAGTGTTTTTTTTTTCATCCATAATGATGTTTCACCAAGAGCCGACAATCGCAAGTATTAACAGTTTTGATTATTTTCGAAATATATTTCGGCCCACTTTCACCATTCGACTGATGCCGGCGTCCCAAAATGGGCCGAAATATATTTAAAAAATACTCAAAACTGTTAGTTTTGTTGTTTATAATTATTAGTCAAGTATGTAATTTAATTGAAAAAATGTGTTCATTTACAATAGGTACACTTTTGTACATTGTGGATCATTTAAAAATCTATGTGGGTAATTAATACACTCACTTCCATGAAAAATATTGAAATTTCTATTCAAATCGACTGGGTCTTCGTTTCTGTTCTTTCTCCAAAGTCTGTCCTGAAATTTTTTTTTAGTTATTATATTTATAGAATTGAATTTTTATAGAACGAAGTTCTGAAATAAATGATTTTTATTCTCTTTTATTAATATTTAAATCTAAAATTCATGAAAATATTCTCAAATAAGGATTCTTAGCCGGCTTTAAAAAAAAAAATTTTTCTTCATTTACTGGGTGTGAAGGCAGTCTAAATCTGCTGAAACCGGTCGGCTTTCCCGATCATAACACGTATTGAGGTGAGCCGTTTTTATAATATAAACCATGAATTATCCTCAAGTCTCATTTAATTCGACATTCAAGTTAGTTACCTGTAAATGTGAGTACACAAACCCATCTGGGTTAGCAACAGGGATGATGTACCAGTGGTACTGAGTCGAAATTTTCTTAAAATCTGGATCTTTTTGATCACGAAAAGCTAGCTCCCGAATCAAAAACAACGCAAATGATATTGACATCCATTCATGGCCGTGCAGTCCCGCTTCAACTACAACTCCTGGCCCATCAACATTTTTGTTCACTTCTAACACGACAATGTCACGTCCGAGAACTGACTTTCCAATGTTTAAATATTAAATTTTGTCAGGGAATTCTTTTGCTACATCAATCAGAAACCCATCAATATCGTCAGGCTCGTAATATTGATAAAACATTAGTGTTCTTGGGCGGTCCCTAAGGTACTTCTTCTTTACTCTCTGCCTTTCAAACAAACTGAAAAATAAATACAAATACAATACAATTTTTTTTATTACACCAAAAATAGTACAGTTATTGCTTAGTAATACAAATATGACTAATATCCGTACACTTATTATAAATGCGAAAGTGTGTTTGTTGGTTTGTTGTTTTGTCCGTCTTTTACGCAGCAACAGACCAACGGATCGCCATGATTTTTTGCATAGATATAGGGGCCGTAGAGTGACAAAGGCTACTTTTTATCCTGGAAAATGCAAACTAAATCAGCGTGGGCAAAGCCACAGGCATAAGCTAGTAGGTAATAAATTGTAATAACAGATATTGTATCTGTTATTAATTAATGTATATTATAATATAGATCATACATTTAGGTAATATATAAACAGAACTCAATACATTTTGTTGCGATCAATGACAGTTTTAAAGTGAAATGTTTGGAACAGATCAAGGCTTTGTCCAATATAGTTCCAAGTAATTATATTATTAAATGAAAGCTGGTCTTCAATTTGGAGTAACTGTAATTTTTCACTAATTTCTTGTAAACTGTTTATTTTTGCCAATTACACCGTGTACCATTTACTTAATCTTAAACCAAAAAGAGCCATAGAAATAGCTGCCAACTGGGACTTCAGAAGTCATCTCTGTCGGCTGGTTGCATCGCAGGGTTTTTGTTTACAGGTAAGAAGTCGAGACCCGAGAATTGCGTTTGTGTGAGTGATCTTCAAATGTACGGTCAGACAAAAAATTACATATGCAGTTTTATTTATTTACGATTTTATAATATTTATTATACACCTCACACTTCTTCATTAACTAGAAATTCGCTCTCGTCCTATGTATCGCCTACGTTTATGAGGACTCGCTCTTTTCGGGCATCAGTAGCAGCGTCTCGACCTTCAAATTTAATCACATATTTAAAATACTTTATCAAGGTTAACACAACTTTAACATGTTAATTGTTTTAAAACACGATCAAAGGATCAAAACCTACTGTACACTCCTAAACATAAACTTGCAGGATTCCGAGGATGTTTTTCATACCGAAGTGCAAAAATATGGAATAATTTACCACCGCCCTTGAGACAAAAGTGCTCAGCCAATACATTTAAGTTTAGGTATAAAATCTAACGAAAAAGCAAATGGACACTGGACATTTGAAACATCCTTGGAAAGCCTACAATGCTTGAGACTATACACCCTGCTAATAATTCTATATCTGTATATATTAATTACCATTTTTTATTCTTTTTGTCTTATTTATTACGCATTTTTGGTTTTTGTTTTTATTTTCTTTAATTTAATTATAAGCCATTTCTGCCAATTGTTATTGATTTTTCAATTTAGTTTATAAAATTGTTAACGACCCGTAATTTTTTTATTTTTTTTTATTTTCCAAGAAACAAACAGTCTTTTATATTTATACAAAACACAAAATATTCTTATAATGTAGACCTACAGTTTCCTTACTTTTTATAATATCATCATGCGATTGTAACGGAGGTAGCTGAAAACCAGCGCCAACCAAATCATGTTTTGGATGGTACATAGCTGAGCTACATCCTTTTGTCGTGTTGTTATTTTTATCTATAGATTACTCCCTACTTAAGTATACCTTTTTCTACTGTGTTAGCTATAACTTTCTTTTTTGTAAACGCGCCAATAAATTTATTGTCTTTCTTTCTTTCAACTTCTTTCAATTGGCTGCTCAATGGTTTTCGTGTACTCAATGTAGGACCTATTTTACTAGGAAGTAGGAACTTCAAGTCGCTTTATTCTCTACACTGTAGGTGTGCATGCATACAAACGCAATTCTCAAGTCTCGCCTTCTGATCTGTACTTATCTTCGAATTTTTTTTTCTCAACTACTCCAAACCCAAACTTTACTTGTTCCAGACATTTGCATTTAAAACTCAAACATTACAACATATTTTATTTCAAAAATTAATAACTAACCTACAAATATTACTTTTTAACTTCGTCATGTCCAACTTAATATGTTCACCAGCGTCAAGAAATTTTTTCCTGCTATTTTTGTTTAATATAAATTCTGTAGGATATGAAACATTTGTTGGGGGCCTCCAAAAATTAACCTAAAATTATGATTAAACTTGGTTATTAAAATAAATATAATGTAATACGAAGTCCTCCTTAAAAGCAATCCCTACTTTTAGTTGGTAGAAAATACTAATTAGTATTAAGCCTTTATACAATCATTTTATTCTGTGCAATAAACAATTGTATTATTATTATTATTACTTTTCAAATCGAATTTTAAATAAAATGACAAAAAAAAATTTAGCTGATGGCTACATTTTATAACTTTGTTAAAGTTAAGTTATTTTCAGCATCAAATACTGCAGGCTATAGACTATGGCCTGTATAAAATTTACATATATACTGCATATTTACTGCTATAAAGTTTTTGAAATAATTGAAATTATACAAAAAAAAGCTTGCCAAGTGAGAGTCAAACCACCACCACACGGAACCCTAAAATCATGATGGTAAATAATTCCACTTACAGTTATGTTATACCAAATTAACTTAACGGTCTAATTAAGCTTTCTATTAGTAATTTTCAAATTTTTTCCAATACATGTGCTACAAGACATGTCTGAGAACGAATTTTCAAGTTTCTAAGTGAATTGAAAGTGCCCTATAGGTTTTCATTTGTGAGCAAATTTGGTATGAAACTGATTATGACTTTTTTTCGCGTCGCGTTAAAAGCCTGATGTTTTTACAGCAGCATACGGCCAAAGATGTCTGTAGGAGGAAGAAGGTAACAGTTTCAACTTGATAAGATTGATATCTCACACGGGGTCCGAGCAAGAAGGTCTGACAGATGGACAACAAAGTGATCCCAAAAGATAATCGATTCAGTTTATACAGGTTATTAAAAGTTGCAGTAGCCGAAAACTGTTGATAGTACACTGACGCCCATACAAATAACTTCCTCTAAAATAATGGAGAAATCGAGAAAAAACAAACTGTTATTTCATAGTTGACGGTGAATGTTGTTGTTTCTTGATGGAACGACATCTTGCAATATTAAATAAAACTCCTTGGTACTCGGTTCCACAAATATAATAATGTTTAGTTACCTTTTAAGTTGCTACCGGTTTCGTCGTTTTACGACATCATCAGGCACTGTATTTGAGGTGTTAAAAATACATATTTGAATACATTTTTTAAAAACCACGATGTGTTTACATAAACAGGATTTACTTTGATAATACGATCAAAAGATACTTCTTTTATATCAAACTAAATCCTGTTTATGTAAAAACATAAAATTCGTGGTTTTTAAAAAATGTATTCAAATATGTATTATTAACACCTCAAATACAATGCCTGATGATGTCGTAAAACGACGAAACCGGTAGCAACTTAAAAGGTAATTAAACATTATTATATATGTGGAACCGAGTACCAAGGAGTTTTATTTAATATTGTTATTTCATACATTTTGGTCGGGTACCTATGTAACTTTTCTATGGAACACATGATTTTTTTTCGCGATTCATGTGTTGGCTCTGTAGCATAAGTTGTTCGTATGAACGAGTTATATCACCAGATTCCGGCTTCTGCAACTTCATCTTAACACCTAGTATATGTGGCAGGCAAATAGTAAAACTCGGCATTTTACAAACTGCATTGTCAGTATACAACGTGTAACAGAAAGGTGTAACCATATTTGAAGAGCTTATTCAGTCAATGGTATAGAACAACTTTTACTGGAACAAAACCTGTATCTCGAAAAAAAATGTTTACTGTTTCATAGAAAAATGCAATGCCGCTCGGCCAAAATGTATGGAAGGGCAGATTTTTTTTTGAGATTTCAGGGTTTGTTCCATAGTAAAAGTTGTTCTATATCATTGACTGAATAAGCTCTTCAAATATGGTTACACCTTTCTGTTACACGTTGTATAAACGCTCGCTCGGCAAATTGCGATATGGCCGCTGTTTGTAATAGCGGAAATAGAAAGTCTTTCACCAAAAGCTGAAAAATAAATGCGGAGCTAGGAAGAGTGTGTCAGGTTAACACGTAAATACATATTGGGAGCCGAGTGAAGCGGAGTGGCGCGAGGCAACCCTCAATAGCTCTAACAGAATTGCTATATTCCGAGGCAAATTATAAAATGCTAAACTCTACTATATGACGAAGATTCGTCAAATAGTAAAATAGCGAGCGTTTAGATACTGACGACACCGTTTGTAAAATGCCGAATTTCACCATTTGCCTGCGACATATTGTCGGGAGCCTGGTCACAGCGTGACCTGTAAACATGACGTTCTCTCTCAAAAAGGATGGTCGACTCTTGTCGGAAGCCTGTTCGCAGCGTAAGCTGTGAACGTGATGTCTGTCTCGTGGATGACTTTTGACGCATTGGACGGAAAAAAGGAGAACTTATAAAATAAAGAAAATAATCTTTTATAATCTTCAGGATAAGCGAAGCTTTCCAAATTTATACTTTTGTACTTTGTTATTGTTGTTCTTTTCGTCATTTAGAAAGGATTATTTCTATGTTTCAATAATCATTTATTATAATTACGAAATATTACTTCATTTGAAATTATTGTTGCTGGAAATCTGATTGAATCATTAATGACTCCTTGATATGTGTTACTAATCCAATTTCAATACCGACGCTTTGTTTAAAGATGAGTATATATCTGCTTTATAACAATTAGTACACCAAGATAAGTATGTAAGATGTAGCTACATAATTATTCTAAGGGTCATCTACATTTTGTGGGCTTAGCCATTTAGTTCCATCATTTGTTTTGCCGAGATGATATCTCTGTACATTATCAAAACATTATGTTAATAATTAACAAAGTTATATAAATTACATTGCCACGGGGATTTTCTTGATTAAAGTAATTTGGTAGGGTTATCGTACCACATTCATTAAGTATAAAGAAATATATGTACGAGAATAAGTTTAAATGGCGTTGTTTTATTGTAATATCTTTTATTTATAGTCTTGTGGTAATACTATTCTTAACAATTTTCAGAAGTGGGATCCATAATGCCCAAGCTTAAGCGATAGACGGACTTTTGGTTTATACCCTGACGTTCTGATCCCAAGCCGTGGCGGTGGAGTAGCTCAGCACCATGTCCTAACACAACCGTCGGGGATCCAATTCATGAACCTGAAGCAAAGGCTATGGAGCCTAAATGCACCCTGGTAACACCGAACAGCACACAACCCTCAGTACCGGATACCGGTAAGCCCGATCCAAAGTATCACGGCAACTTCACGGCGGAGGCTTACAAGGTATGGCGCGTACCTAGTACTCGTCTCAGCCCGATTATGATCTGACTTGGAGTGAAGGGAAACTAGAATTACTGAAAGCATCCCCATCTGACAAGACAAACTGAAATACATTTACCCAATATTTAGGAATCGGTTCGAGCAGTGCAGAACTGATGCTGATCCACACAACGGGAACCAGAACATTAATTTCGAGAGAAATATCACGTGTTTTTTATGTGGTGAACAGAGCCACGCAGTTAGGCGCTATTAAAATGCAGACCGGCCAACGTGCAGAGTTTGTGGTCCATTCAATGTTTAGCTGCAATTAACTACATGTCACTACATTATATAATAGATGGTAGGAATAATAATCATAACTTCCAATTCAATTCTACCCACAGTAAACATCAATATTAATTATACTATTACATGAAAAATTTAAAAATCTACACAACCAAAAAAAAAAAAACAATAATTCAATTTAACATTTACCAATATTACGAATTGTCAATTCAACAATACTTGAGTAGACGTATTACATATAAAATAAACATTGTTGAAACTTATAAAATTCCTTGAGTTCATAAGGAGAGATATTTAACAAGCACCTTTCGGTTTTTAGTAGGATTAATTACTATTTAGAAGTTTTATTTTAAAAGGCAGTGAATTATATATTTTTATTACAGCCCTTTTTGTAGCTTTACTTTAAGATACTGTTCTATTACTATGTGCTTTAAGATTATTTTCGTAACGCTTATTTAAACGATCACTAGACTTAGCTTGGTGGTAGACTGAAAAATTTATTTGGATATCTCCGGAAAAGCTTACAAAGTTCAATAATTTAAAGTACTGTTATAGTGCGAACCTTTAATTTGACTAGGTAATGAATTTCGACAAGATTCCATGTCAGAATTAAAAGCTTCTATAATCCTTATACGGCGCTTCTATGTTATAAAAATTTTTTTAGTATCTGCATTCTGCATGGATGATTGTTCGTCTATGGTATCTGTACTTCGACCCCATACAGCCATGGCATAAAGCACCTTTGATTTAGAAGAAAGCCTGGAGTACAGCTCGTTTAGTTACTATATAAGTAAATGTTCTCAAGGCATAACAAAAACTGCTTAATTTGCTTTCCAGATTTTGATGTATCTTTTCCAGCTCATACGTTCATCTATCTATACACCTAAGAATTTAGCTTCCGTTATAAAATCAATTGTTTAACCTTCAATAGTGACATTTGCATTTACAATGGGAGTGTTGTAGTTCCTCAAGTTAATCATATTAGTTTTATTGGCATTGGTATTGAATCGTTAACGTCTACACCAACCAATAACA
Organism: Ypsolopha sequella; assembly: GCA_934047225.1. NCBI lineage: Eukaryota > Metazoa > Arthropoda > Insecta > Lepidoptera > Ypsolophidae > Ypsolopha > Ypsolopha sequella. The sequence goes on from OW203991.1 coordinate 21,784,903, forward strand.
GTGAGAATCGCCAGCTGGATAGTATTATTAATCAAAACTCTGTTTTTAATTATAATAGAAAGTACTCGTAAAACACCTTACTGTTGGTCCCAGAGGTATGAATTTAACCAAATTGACTCTACCCTGTATACCATATCGGTTCAACATCAAAACCATTATGTTGTGATCTACGTGATCAAATGCCTTGGACAGATCTAATAGAACTGTTACTATGTTATTTTACAATCCAAAGCTTTCGATACGAAGTTAGCCATGTCAAAAATGGCACCAATAGCAGAGCTACCCTTTTGGAATCCAAATTTTTATTTAGCTAATATTTTGTGGGAAGTAAGAGATTTACACAATTTCTCAAAGACCTTTGGAAGAATAGACGGTAAGGATATCGGTCGGTAATTAAAAATATTAACATCCAATTTAGTATATTTTTTGAGAATGGGTTTTATAAGATCTATATATATAAAAAGAGAAGTCCTGACTGACTTACTGATTCATTCACTGACTCATTCAATGACTCATCAACGCACAGCCCAAACCCTTCGATCTAGAAAGCTGAAATTTTGCACAAAGCTTCCCTTTGTAATGTAAACAAAGAATAAGAAAGGGTTTTTCGAAATTCTACCCCTAAGGGGGTGAAACGGGGGTCCAAAGTTTGTATGGGGAAACAAGATTAGTTAGACTATTTTATTCGAGACTTCACAGGAGTACTCCTATTCATAAATGAGTAAACACGTGTTTCAGGTTTTTTCAGAATTCAACCCCTAAAATCGGGAAATGGGGTGACAAAGTCTGAAAATCAACATGGGTATCGTTTGTATGGTTTATCGCGTCGCTGATTACGAAAACAACAACGATTTCTAAATCCAACGTAGTGAACGTGAAATAACATCATTTCCTGTTGGGGTGCGATGGGGTTGAAATTTTGAAATGTGTGAATATCAATATGGGTGTCGTTTTTATGGTTTTCTTGGACATTAATTACGAAAATTGCATCGATTTTGCAATTTAATATAGTGGACATGAAAATTCTTCAAAGTATGTATGCAAATCGGCTATAACAGACGGACAGACAGACAGTCACACAAGTGGTCCTATTAGGGTTCCATTTTTTCCTTTTGAGATATCTATCGATCTATATATCAACAATCTATCTATCTATCTATCTGTCTATCTATCTACCTATCTATCTATCTATATATATCTATATCCAAGCAAAATATTTTAGGAACGGAAGGTAGTACATCCCTAGGGGTTGGACCACGGGATGCCAAAAAAAAGTTTTTTTTTTTAATGTCAAAGATTTGACGGCCTGTATCTCCCAAACGGCTGGATATAATGTTGATGGGTGTCTAGGAAAAGGTCTGGACGAGATCTGTCTGCCGAAAGTGTCAAAACTTTACAGGCCCATATCTCCCAAACGGCTGATGCTAGACCCATGTACATGGTACTCTAAGAAAAGGGCTAGGCGAGGTCTAGATGACGGTAAAAAAAAAGAAAGTTTGAATGAAAGTTCGTTATTATAAAGTTCGTCTGTTTCGAAGTTAGGATCTTTAAATTTTGTGTTTAGACTGACAATTGATAATTACTTTATACGTGTCTCAGCGTTTGTGATAATACCAACCTCGAAGGGGTGAAAAGGGGGATGAAGTTGTCTTTGGAAAGTCCTTCATTTTCAAAGTAAAATGACTAAATTTGTTATTTAGGCTGTCCGTCTGTCCGTCCGTATAAACGGGAGACGGTAAGTGGTCAAGAACAAGGTTCAATGACCCTTTTAGCGAAAAACACAAAATAAAATTTGTGCCCTATACTTTACAAATTTAAGAACAACTCCCAGTCAATTAGTATAGCAAACCTATTGTTTTTGTTGTGTTTTTACTCAAAAAGGGTCACTGACTACTTACCAAGTCATCAGTATGTATTTTTGGCTATATAATTAGAAGTGACCCAATGTAGGTACCTCACAAATATTGCAAGTATTAGGGGTGTGTTTACTTTCGTAAGTACTTTCTAAGTCCAATAAAAGGAATAGAAAATGAGTGTTTTGATGTCCATAAAAATTTAAGGGATGAGTAAATGTTCTTTCGTCTTGCGGATGCACTCCTCTCATGTTAGATAAATCCAACTAATATTATAAATGCGAAAGTTGGGATGGGTGGATGTTTATTACTCTTTCACGCCGTAACTGATGAACCGATTGGGTTGAAACTGCACAAATGAAAACTGCACAAATTCCTGGAATAGGACAAAGGCTATTTTATATCCGATAAATCAGTTCCCATAGGATGGCAATGGGGTGTCAAGTTCCTATAGAAAAGTGATGTACTGTTACTCTTCCACGCCGTACCTACTTAACCGATTAGGCGAAACTTTGCACAAATGTAGTTCTAGAACTGGAATAGGACATAGTAGACCACTTTTTATCCCATTAACCAGTTCAGAGGCAATTGGGTGTCAAGTTCCTATAGAAAAGTGATGCACATCTTCACGCCGTACCTCCCGAACTGATAGGGCTGAAAATGCTTTAAATGTAGTTCTAGACCTGAAATAGGACATACGCTACTTTTATATCAAATCAGTAACCAAAAAAAAAATTTCGTTTGGAAATTTGTCACCAAAGACCCTTTAGCAGAGGATTAATTCAGAGATCAAAATATGGTGTCTTTCGGAAACGCAGCCCTGCCTTCGGCTTCGCCAAAGACCGCCAAAGATACTTAAGCAGATGATTAAAATTAATTAGAAAACAAAAGATAGTGTCGACTGGAAATGCGGCTCAGATTTTAGTCAACTACTAAAACTAAAAATATTTACAGATTCGATACGACTATACAAAAACTTAATTAACGCGGGCGAAGCCGCGGGCAAAAGCTAGTATAAGATATTTATTCACCATATAACAAAGTCCGTTATAAAAGGTTTGTCAGTTATTATTAATATAAATATCACATTAAATGCAAAATATGTACAATTGTACATACACAATCGGTACCCATATGAAATCCATTATTAAAAATGTGTGGCTAACATTAAAATAAAAAAATAAATTAAAAATGTCGAACTTAATTAAAAATAAATTTAAATGTCTAATTAGGAAATGAACATGGCTTTATGTTTAAATTCATGAATTCATTAATAGAGTAGAATGGATTATTCTGCAAGAAAATATATATGTGAAAATATATATATATATGAAAATGTATATGTGTATAATAAAAATTTATATGTGCTCTCTGGGGAAACTGGGGAAAATCCAGAAATGGTTAATTAAATAAAATAATTATCGAGACAAATTAGACACTTCTAGTAGAGATGAAAACGCCAATGACTCGAGATATTCAATCAAGGTATCAATGTTGTAATCAGTGCAAATTATCAGCCTGCATTTTTGTTAAGTTTCAGTACCGAGTTAAAACACCTTCCAAGTGATCCAAAATGTATCATTTTGAGAGTAGTATGTAAAGTAGAGCATAATTTCGAGAGATGCTGGTCAAGCCGTGACTCTATTTTAGTGGAATTATAGCGGCTGCTTCGAAAACTTCAGTGAACATCGTCTCAACTGTTCAAGTCATCATAAGGTGAGCTTGGTGACCAATTGTATTAAATTTTAAAACACGTTAGTTATAGTCAATGTGGATATGCGTAATCTTCAAATTATTCTTGGACAACTAATAATAAATGGCCGTAACATCAATCTTACTGTGACCGGTTATACCCTGAAAATAAGAGGAAATACAGAAGAACTATACTATATTATATATTGTTAATGTACTAACAATAAATGTTACCTATTCGAAAAATAATCGTATAGCAGTCTGGTACAACGAAGACATCATTGTCCCTCCTCAACTCTCGTAAATGTCCAGACCGCAGGTACAAGCGATGATGAAGCTGTTTTTGTTGAGTCTAGAACGTGTGTGTATGATGATGATAAAGATTATTCGATACCTCCCTTATTACTCTCCACTTAAACTACAGTAATCGAAGTACGCAATTATTCGGAATCTCCACTTTTGCTATAGCAGGGTATATTACTATCTAGAAGTCTACAATGTGTAGATTCAATTAATCATTTAGCTGATGGAAATGTAGGGATAAAAGATCAAATTCTATTAGAATTTTATTAGAATTATTCTAACACTAGACGTTGAGAAGATACAATGTGACTTGACAAATCCTAAAACAAGAGCAACATTAATATATTTATTGGAAAGATAAATAATTTTGGAAGATATCCACGTTGATATGTACAGCTTGTTATCAAATATCGGTTATTGGTAAATTCCGTAATTGAGTTATGCAAATTTACATGTAATGGACCGTTACCTAATGGTAACGAATGATGAGCTATTACCTAATGGTATTGAATGGTGAGCCGTTGTGACGAATGATTGGGCCGCTAAATGATAACGAATGACAGTGGATTGTTACTCAATTAAAATAGAAATGCAAAATTTGTTTATGAAATTCAAGTACATCATAAAATGAGTGTACACTTACTACACAACAATTTTGTTTGACAATTAAACTGATTAAATTTAAAACGGGAACATAAAACAAATAAAATAAAATGTTGGTCTTTAAATAGTACATTACGGTACGAGAACGATGAAACGTTTTCTGACGAGTGTGAGTTTGCGGCACGAGCCGAAGGCGAGTGCTGCAATCACACGAGTCGAGAAAAGGTTTCTCGCACGAGTTTCGTATAATTTTTTTTAAAGCACAAGTGCGGAAAATACCGACTTTACACACGCGCAGCGTGCGTAAAGCGGTCATCTTACGCACAGTGCGCTATAGTAAAATATACTTACGTTCATTAACACTGGGCCGTTACTCAATAGTAACGATTGCTACTCACTGGGCCGTTACTCAATAGTAACGATTGACACTCACTGGGCCGTTACTCAATAGTAACGATTGACACTCACTGGGCCGTTACTCAATAGTAACGATTGACACTCACTGGACCGTTACTCATTACGATACGAGAACGATGAAACATTTTCTGACGAGTGTGAGTTTGCGGCACGAGCCGAAGGCGAGTGCTGCAATCACACAAGTCGAGAAAAGATTCTCGCACGAGTTCCGTATAATTTTTTTTATAGCACAAGTGCGGGAAAAACCGACTTTACGCACGCGCAACGTGCGTAAAGCGGTCATTTTACGTACAGTGCGCTATAGTAAAATATACTTACGTTTATTAACACTGGGCCGTTACTCAATAGTAACGATTGCTACTCACTGGGCCGTTACTCAATAGTAATGATTGACACTCACTGGGCCGTTACTCAATAGTAACGATTGACACTCACTGGGCCGTTACTCAATAGTAACGATTGACACTCACTGGGCCGTTACTCAATTGCAACGATTGACACTCACTGAGCCGTTACTCAATAGTAACGATTGACACTCACTGGGCCGTTACCTAATGGTAACGAATGATAAATATCAACTTAAATTTATTGTTACAACCAACTAAAACCTTTTATTTGCAGGGACGCAAATAAGTGTCAGGATGGACGACTGTCGGGAGCCTGGTCACAGCGTGACCTGTAAACATGACGTTCTCTCTCAAAAAGGATGGTCGACTCTTGTCGGAAGCCTGTTCGCAGCGTAAGCTGTGAACGTGATGTCTGTCTCGTGGATGACTTTTGACGCATTGGACGGAAAAAGGAGAACTTATAAAATAAAGAAAATAATCTTTTATAATCTTCAGGATAAGCGAAGCATTCCAAATTTATACTTTTGTACTTTGTTATTGTTGTTCTTTTCGTCATTTAGAAAGGATTATTTCTATGTTTCAATAATCATTTATTATAATTACGAAATATTACTTCATTTGAAATTATTGTTGCTGGAAATCTGATTGAATCATTAATGACTCCTTGATATGTGTTACTAATCCAATTTCAATACCGACGCTTTGTTTAAAGATGAGTATATATCTGCTTTATAACAATTAGTACACCAAGATAAGTATGTAAGATGTAGCTACATAATTATTCTAAGGGTCATCTACATTTTGTGGGCTTAGCCATTTAGTTCCATCATTTGTTTTGCCGAGATGATATCTCTGTACATTATCAAAACATTATGTTAATAATTAACAAAGTTATATAAATTACATTGCCACGGGGATTTTCTTGATTAAAGTAATTTGGTAGGGTTATCGTACCACATTCATTAAGTATAAAGAAATATATGTACGAGAATAAGTTTAAATGGCGTTGTTTTATTGTAATATCTTTTATTTATAGTCTTGTGGTAATACTATTCTTAACAATTTACAAGCGAAATGCCACTCACATATCTTGAAATCTTCGGAGCTATAGAGCCTGTAAAGTTGAAAGTTGTCAGGTAGGTTCCTAATACGATGCAGACATACGTTAAGAAAGGATTTTTTTAATTATAATAAAAAGTTGTGAAACAGGTTGTTCAAGTTTGTATGTAGGGCGCAACGAAAAAGTATTCAAAAAGTAAAACAAATATGAGCTAAAAAAATATGAAGGTAACTTAGCAAACACTGCACATTACAAATGATCGTCACCAGACCAACTCAAAGTAAAGCATTGAAAATTATGAGCCTTTGAGACTATACCTGAGCCAGAGCATGACCAACTCCAGGCTACCTAGGATTCGTTTGAAGAAATTCGGACTCTTCTTGTATTGAAAAAAATATATTTGGTTTATTAATCTTTTCTCTAGGGATCTTACGTATAAACAATGTACTAAGATTTATACTTTAGTCAAAAAAAAATGTTTTGCATCCTCTTTTTTTTTGTTTTTCAAACGTTCGCTTCAAGAAAGAGATCAACTTGATTTTTTTTTCATAAAATAAGTAATCGAAATATGAAAGTATATCACCTAAATTCAATATTTTTTTCCCTACAAAATATTTCAGTATTAGCTAAAAACACACCAATTTGTTGTTTCTCTGCGTGATCACTAGTATTACGCGTCCAAGAACACGAGGCCAAAGAGCCAACATAAAATCGCCTCTATGAAAAGCAAATAAATTCTCTGCCATTAGACTTATTGTGCTGGACGGGTAATAAAAAAGTTGCTAGGGTATGCCATCCTCTTAATCGTGTTATGTATCACATTTGTGTACTAGTAGATGGGGCGGGCCAACGGTGGGTGGACGGCGCGGGCGGCGGATTGACGGCGCGTAAACTGCGGGTCGCCATCGCGTCGTCCAATTCAGAACACCTGCTCCTTGCAGAGGACCCGTTTGCTGCTCGTTGCCCACTAGCCGCCGTGGCCTCACTCGTTTCCTTTAAGAACATATTGAACGCCAAGCCGTTACGCACTGTCCACCCGCCGAAGCCACGCGGTCGCACAGTAGACGCAGGGCTGATCAAACAGCTGACACCACGCTGGGGCGGCTCGTTGCCGGCAAACCGAAGTTAAAGTTGAGACGGTGCTGGTCTAGTACTGGTGCTGGACCGTTGCTGAGGCGTTATAATATGCGATGACCTTTAGTCTATGCAAGCAAAACATACTTAAAACGAGGGAGGACAGTCTCAAATTCAACGAGGAAGAGCCGCTGGCAAAAAGCTTAATTTAAAAGCATCATTTGCTCACCATCAAGAAGTCTTTCATACTATTCAGCAATTCTAAATGCTCTTTTGTTTTCGGTATACTTTGATATAAATTGTATCCATCATAATTCTTTACGCACTCGAAACTTTTTACTAATAGCAATATAAAATAACTGAAGAATGTAAACATTTTCCAATAATATAGTTCTTTCATGATTACAGTATAAGATCTAACGAATAGATGATTTCCTCAAAAAGACACTGGAATTTTTATTTACTTTATTGAATGTCTGTGACTGTCTGTGACTGTAGCAAATTTTTTTTTTGTCTTAGAGAATACAGTACCAATATATAACCTAAAATATAGAACCTGCACTTCTTTAAGGGCAGCAAGAGTGTGACTGCAAAGAATACCTACTACTTCTAGTAATTCAAGTACGCTGGATATGTTTTGTCATACAAATGACAGTTCTTTTTGTGCCGATTTAAAGCGCCCCAATCGAACGTACCGGGAACTAAAATGTACACTTCATTGTCTTATCTTTAAATCATTAGTTCCGAGAACACTCACGTCACTCACTGCAGCGATCAGTTTCAAAATGGCGATAATCAAATTTCTTCATTATCTGGTCGTCAATAGCCAGTCCGGCTATTGTATTACTAAATGTCAGTGCTGCAAAGGCACGATTGGCAGTTCATAATGGAGTGCTAGCCGCAACCCTGACCTTCATACTATTACCACCCGACAGGTGGCTGTCGAATCATTTTGTGCCTTTTTGATTTATGCTATTTTTGGCAGCTACGAAGTTCAATGGAATTAAAATTTTAGAGATGTGCTCAACATCTGTGTGTGAAACAAAATGCGCGAGAATCTCGGATTAGAAGACAATAAAGCCAATTCTGAAGGCTTTAATTTTTGTTTTAGTGCTGTTAAAGCTTGAAATTATCCAAAGAAATTTAGCTTCTAATCCTAACTCTTAAGGACTATTTTATATCGAACAAAATTTAGTTTTGACAGCACTAAAACTAAAATTAAAGCCTTCAGAATCGGCTACAGTTTCTACATTAAACGTCAAAAATGGTTTCTGGGAACTTCGCCGATGGCGCTTCAAATCAGCACAGCTATTATTTGGACCAGACACCCAGTCTATATAAGTCATCGCGTCCAAAGAAAACAAAATTTGTTTAATGAGACAGGCGATCTATGCTGTACACCTATTTGTGTGTAATCGATGTCGCTGTTCCGCAATTTCCGATGCCGTTATTAAGTGAATGTGTCAACATCTATACATAAGAAAATAAGTCATAAATAATTCAAGCATATCCTAATTGTTTGTTATTGCATTACTAGAGAAATTTAAATTTCTTTCACGTTCAATGAAATGAAAGCCTTTTGGGTAACTCGTTGATTTGTCCGATGTTAGTGACCAACTTCAAAATTACAGTTACATATTGTACTTACAAAAATTATTTGTATGTAATTCGTAAATTTAAACAACACATCTAGAACGGTAGACATATGGCACAGTAATTGTAAATCAAGATGATTGAAAGTATTGAAACGACAGCCTGTTTATACCGTTAATTTTAGTCTATAGGCGGTAGCCATAAAAATGGCGTTGTCTGTATCAAGCACAAAAAGAAGTTGGTTACCATAGACAAATTCAAATTCAATGAGCGTTTTTCCAGACTGACCTTGATCAATCTTTCAGAGGATGGCGTTACCCTCCTTTCAAGTGTCAAAAATCAAAGATAATTTTTTAATCTGTGGGAACCGATATTTTGTGGGCTCAGAATATTATTCTGAGTTTGTGGGCTAGAAAATTTCAAGTCAAGTGTCAAATCCAACAACACCCTTCACAAAAATATTCTTATTTTGTTGTGTATATATGGTGTTGTTTTCTAATTGGTGTTTCATTCAACTTTCAACATGGTCAGCCCATGCGTTGTGGCTAATTGTAAAAATATAGGAATACACAGTTTCCCTAAGAATTCACTATGGAAAGAACAATAGATCTTAGCAATAATAGATGAATCTAGTGTTGCCAGAAACACATTTATTGACACTTTAATACAAGCTGCACCATCTATCGAGTCGTTCGGTACTACTTTTTCTTTTTTAATTTGACTTTGAAAACCCCTCATTGTATTTTACATCAACAGAAACCTTAGGTATTACATATTATTACTAATACTACAAAACAACCACTTACAGGAGGTTTACTCCGCATAACTAGCGAAAATAGGCGCACGCACACATAGACGCGTACGTACGACGATCTCGGATGAAGTCGGTCGAATGCCAATACGAAATTCTTCCGAGGTCATCATACGTACGCGTCTATGCATGTGTGCGTCTGTTTTCGCTCCGTCTCGTCGAGTCAGCCTTCTGGTAGTATCTGTTTTGTGCTAATACGTACGAGCGTCGAGTATTAATAATTATGAAGTTTTGTTATTATTAATTGTACCAGTATATACTTCAGGATTCCAAGTTCATAAATTTAATAAAGTGGAATGATACAAAATAGTAGTTTATGCTACTAGGGCGAAAAGGAATAAACTATGAGGACGATTAAACGTAACCGAGTAATTTATTGCTTTTACGCCCGTGTATCATACTACTTTTTTCAATGCATAGTGTGAGGAAATGAAAACAAATATAATCTTGTGAACTTTCAATTATGATTGGCTCAAAAAGATTGTATCCAGAGCCGTTAAACAGTGGAAAAATAAAGTATAACATCTATGGTAGACAGCAAAGGCTGCAGGTTAGCCAACCATTGCAAACAAATTAAAAAAATAATAATAATAATAAAAGCCCTAGGGAAAAATAATCGACTTTCTGTTCGGTTTTGATGCATAAAAAGTGGGCCTTTACGAGCACATGCATTGAAAAAAAATTTACTAAACAGTATTTTCTTACTTATAAGATATATTTATTGTTAAGATTTATAATTTAAATTGAAGTATAAACAATTCAACCGAATTAAAAATAAACCTGAAATACCTTTCTGTGTGATTTCGTAATAATCTCATTTACTTAAAAAAAAAAAAAATTAAGTTACTTTCAAAAGAAATGTTGCTCATGGGCCCACATTATGTATTTACCTAGAATTTCAATAAGCAAAAGTGAAAACATGAATTCACAAGTTTTAAATAATTTTATTATTACTTAAATAACCGAGATTATAATGCTGGCGTCTATATTTAACGATAGGCTCTAAAAATCCACAAGTTAAAATACCAAATGCGTTTGCGAAGATAACGTGAAATATAAATTAATGATTAATAATGGTTTCCCAGCTGGATCGTGAAAAACCCGCCTTTTTCTTATTAATCGAAACACAACACTTTAATTCAAAATTCACTTAATATTCAACAAAACCTTATTACTTATGTATTGTGTATGCTGCCATCGCAAAGTTTCCATTGGTTTCTGTAAATTAGAATTTCAAATATTTTGAAATTCCAAATTTTTGTAATTCTGATTTGACATGATAACTTACCGAGGATCCAGTATGAATTTGGTAATATTTGTCAAAGCCATCCTGTATAAAACACAGAGCACAAAAAACCTCTGCTCCATGATACCAAATCTTTGAGGAACTTTGGGGGCCTGAGAACTAAATCACGTTTTCTAAGGAGCAGAATTTTGTACTCTCTGTGATATAAATAAAAACAGCTCGGCAAAATTTGTGTAAACTTAATTCTGTTTATTTAAAAAAGTAAGTAACAAAACCATAACATGAAAAACTAATGAAAACGTTGATATCTTTAAGGTATTTGCTGACGATTTGTCTTTGCCAGACAACGACATCAAGGGGTAGTTCTTTGGACTCGAAACCATGATGTCCTTAATACCTTCCAATGCTTCTTTACAGGCTGGAAGGATGTGTTCTGGATGTATAGCATGGCCAAAAGTACCGTTGTCTCTTAAAACAAACGTGAAGACATACCTGGTGGTGAAAAAAATTATAATGATAAATATGACTGTAAAATATATCAAAACCATGTACCCAGTAAACAATAAGGTGTCCGGTATACCTATAATAATAGGTCTGACATAGGTCAGAGTAACTATTAGTAGTGCAACGAAGTCCGTTCAAGCTTGATTGGTGTTGAGCCTTCTCGCCATAGGTACTTTGGACACATATATTTTTACGTATAGGTCAAAAGTACAGAAACGCTACCCTACTGCCATTTGTTACCCAGAAGCAAAAGCAAAGGAATGCTAACGTCATTAAGGAAAAAATGGCACCATTTGTTATCTAGTAGCGAAAACTAGCCGGTTTGTTCCAATAAATTCTACAATTTACTCGACGGACTTACGAAAACATTCCACAATTTTCTAGACGGTTAGTGTCACATTGGAACATTCTAGATCATTCCCGACAATGCTAGAATGTTCTTGAGACATGTCCTCAAAATATCTACATGTATTAGCGTGGCATATGAATAGAAGCTCCGAGTGCCGGACAGTACAGTTCAGTTTTGTATGCGATACAGTAAAGTACTAGTGAGGGGATATTGAAGTGAAGCCATTTCTGCTTCTGCTTATTGTATTTGTGACAGTTTAAATAAAGTGCCAGTGTTTTTGGCGTAAATTAGTATACAATTATTTTGCCGAACCCCAGCTGATGGATAAATTGACAACTTACTCTGGCTTTATCTCCTTTTTCACCCAGCCCGCACTAGTGCCTGTGCGTTCAAGACCTAAAACAAAAATATTGGTTACTAACTCCTGATCCTTTCACTTCAACTGGTAGTTGGCTTCGGCGGTGGCTTGGCCATCATGATGAAATCATGCCACCAAGCAACTCATTTCATCAAAACGTCACGAAAAGCCATATTGGAAGAGTGGTTAATCTGCTAATCCATGAACTTCCTGGATCGCTGTAAGGGCTCATTTACGTTTTCCATCGGGTGCGGTAGTGGCCATAGGCTAAATTACGAGGTGTGTAAATTTCATTTTTGTTACTCTTACTGAGGGGCGGATTCGGGGCGAAAGAGTAAAATCTATGTTTTTTTAATTTTATAAAAAATGAACTAAAATATGTAACAAAATTTCTTAAATCAAACACATAGACAATGTTAAAGTCCATCTTATAAAATATGTTTGAGTTCTGTTGATGATTTATATTCGTTTAAAAACCCTCATTACAATAATTATTTCTGTTAAATCCAAACATATTTTCCAAAATCAAAACCCTAGATTACAAATACAATACAAAAAAAATACAAAATAAATGTCTTTAACTTAATTAAAGAAGATTATATGGTCAAAAAGCCTAAACCAGTTTGTTTTTTGTGTATTTCATGAAAGACACAGTAATACTTTTTTTTTACATATCGCCTTCAACACATCGCCTTCAACACATCACAGTAACCGTAACCTAGTATCCCTCAGCCAGGAACAATCCCGATCCGGTCTAGCGGCCGGTACACCAAGGGTACGGTATTTACGAGTATATAGGTAAAAAGTAAAGTAAAAATTTCATTATTACATAAAGTATATAACAAATTATCCTTATATAGACTTAAAACCATAAATACAAAGGTGAGTCTTAACTAATAAGGATAGCCGTTGGCATCTATGCTAGTGTGTAGCACTGTACAATATATACCAGCGTCTTCTGACATTCACTTATATTTTAAAACATTCATAGCTCACAAGGATAAACAATTTGGAAATCTTAGGAACTAAACAAATTAAAAAGAGAGAATTGCCTATTTAAGTATAGGGGGGGGGTTGACGAAAATGGTCAGGGAAATGATTGTAATCGACCGGGTGTTCACCCTGAAGCCAATCATGGAAAGCGGCAAGGTAGGACGAGGGAGTTAGCAGTGGCGTGCACAGAACTTTTTGCTGGAAAAGCAAACAATTGGTCAAGAACAACAATAAAAAAAATATGAATAAATTTAAATATCACTTTGAAAAAAAAAATTGTATGACGCTAGGGTAGACAATGTCTACCCTAGAGTGAAAATTTCTTATAGAAACTTTTTTTTTCAAAGTGATATTTAAATTTTTTCATATTTTTTTTATTGTTGTTCTTGACCAATTGTTTGCTTTTCCAGCAAAAAGTTCTGTGCACGCCACTGGGAGTTAGTATGAGCTTTTTTATTCCTCTCATTGATTTTGCGAAACCGTAGGCCGAGCTTGTAGGCCGAGCTTCGATGACGATGGCTTTGCGAGGTCGTAGGCCAAAAAATAATAAGAGATTTACCTGTGAACCCGCAATATGCAGCAAAACTTAAAACACACACATAACTATTCTACAAATAATATTGAACAACTTTTGTTCCGTGGCTATTAAATTACGCAAAAGAAAACTGACATCCCCAAATAATCATTTAGACACCAAATGAAATATAACACTGTAGGGAATGAATATTTTTTTTGGAATAATTTAGATACTGAAATTGTTCAGTATGATCATCAGAACGAGTGATTTCAGTTACAAAAGTCACATTAAAGATTGTCTGAGGTAATCTTGATTGTCTGAGGTAATCTTGATTGTCTGAGGTAATCTTGATTGTCTGAGGTAATCTTGATTCTTGATGATGCTGGCATTGGTATAACAGAACCTGGTTGCAAATATGGACATTTAAAATTGATAGGTTAGTAATACTCGTACAGTACCTAGGTATTTTTAGGGTTCCATATACCCAAAGGGTAACCAACGGGACCCTATTACTAAGCTGTCCTTCTGTCTGTCCGTCTGTCACCAGGCTGTATCTCATGAACCGTGATAATTAGACAGTTGAAATTTTCACAGATGATGTATTTCTGTTGCCGCTATAACAACAAATACTAAAAAACAGAAAAAAATAAATATTTAAGGGGTCCCATACAACAGACATGTTTTTTGCCGTTTTTATAGATAATGGTACGGAACCCTTCGTGCGCGAGTCCGACTCGCACTTTGCCGTTTTTTTTCATGATATGCTACTTAGACTTGTAAACGTTAACAAGTTTTATTATGAAATTGATACCTACTGTACCAGTATTTGCTAGCAACAAGTTCAAATTTCCACATTTCCCATGGAAAAGACTTATCCGATCGAATCCTCTGATTCTGGTAGACTTATAAATGATCAAAGCCAGAGACCAAGATTCAAGCCATAAGTCGGCGGGCAACACAAAATTTCTTTTAGACCAGCGTTTCTTAACTTTTTTGTCCACGGACCCCTTAGAAAATCAAGCACAATTTTAAGGACCTCCTTAATAAAAAAGGAGCAATAAATTTCGCACCATTTATTTTTTTTCTACATTTTACAAAAAATATATACTTTTTCATATAAAATACGTTAATGAGAAGGTTTTCCGGTGGCAAAAAACTTTTGGTGGCATTTGTTTACGATTGTTAAATGGTCCATAGATTAGGCTGCGGACCCCCATACATACGCTCGGGGACCCCCAGGGGTCCGCGGACCAGAGGTTAAGAAACGCTGTTTTAGACCATTAAAATTTGGAACTAACAGTGCCGAAAATAAGAAAGTTACCACATACATACCGTGTATTTCGTTACGAGTTCCAACGTCATATTTGGCCCCATAGAGTTGTGTCATTTTTGACGCCGCATCTTCTGCGATGCTAACCTGAATTGTAATGAAGTTATTTTGTAATTGCCCTGCACTGAATATTACATATCATTACAACATGAATCCCAAAGGGAGTGTCAGAGGTGTTCCGAGTGTGAACTGTGAAATGCAAGTCACAGTCCACACTCAGTACACCTGCGTTTCCCTGACGATTATTACATCTCAACGTGATGGGTAGTGAGCCCTATCGCCATTCTTCGGCACAAATATACACTTTTTAGGGCATGCAGGTTTCCTTACGATGTTTTCTTTCACCGTCCAGCAAATGGTAAGTAAGAACAAATACTATGCACATAAATTCCGAAAAACTAATTTGTGTATGCCCGACCGGGGATCGAACCTGGATCTCAAGAATGAGAGGCCAGCGTTCTACCCCTGAGCTACAGCTGCTTTTAGTAAATGTTTACGGTATAAAATAATGTTGATTAATTTTTTTAAGCAAGTTTTGCTTTTGGCTCGTTTCAGGGGATTCTGCTTTTGGGATATTTTCACCTTTAGGACTTTCTGCTTTTGGGACATAACGATATGAAGGGATTTTTACGAGGTTTAAATAGTATGAGCTACATTAGGTCGTTAGACTTGTAGCCTCACAACACCACAGGCCTCAAAACTAGTAATATTTGGTACAGTACTATTTGACTGCCACCACGTAGAACAATGACGCATAGCGAACAGCTTCCTCTAAGTTATGAAAAATAACCTCTTCCTTTCTTATCCTGCACTTCCCCTACCGCTGAGCATTTTTTTTCTGAAATGCGTGATATTTTAATATCTCTTTTTACCCACGATGGAATGGAAAAATTACATTAATTAGGTTTAAAAATTTATATGTTTGGTAGGATGCATGTATTGTATTTGATGATTGTTAGATCACTTCGTTGTCACCTCGTATTATTATGATTGAATCAATTCCAGCTCGGACCATTTGTGCAAGTGGTTCGTGTTATCCCAGGAATGGTTTAAAGGTAAGTGTGATCGTCCTTGGTAGCCAGCTGCTGCGCATGGGCATTTTTTTTCTCACTCAAACGTTTTACATGTTTTGCCGGTCACAAATGAATTTGCTATCTATTAATTTTGCAATATACTTAAAAGTATTCCTTACCATTGTAAATACATATTCATTACTGCCCGTGTAAGGTACAATAATTTTCTGACCGTAAGCATGAATTGCAAAGTAATATTTCAAATGTTTTGCTTGCTGTTCAATAAACAATTTCAGAGCTCGAGTTTCTAATTCTGAAAAAGGTCTTGGACCACAGTAAAAATCTCCTTGAACGTCGTCATCCTCACTATATTCTGAAAGGGATTTTTTTCAAATTAATTTTTCGATCAGTTCTAAAGGCTTGACTGATTAAAGTGTCAAAATGTTTTTTTTTTATTATGTTGTATGTACTTACTGCCAAACTTGTAATCAAAATTTCTATTTAAGTCTACACCACTTTTGTAATCCTTCTTATTCTTTCTCCAAAGTCTGTCCTGAAAAAATTAACAATATGATGTATAGATGCACTTGCACTCATTTCATAGTTTAAAAAACCAATTTAACCCGACTGGTTTCGGTTTTACACCATCATCAAGGGTTTAGTTAAACTACTTGGAAGTTATTCCGTGCAATAAAATATTAATAAAATAAAATATTGCACGGAATAACTTCCAATTAGTTTAACTAAACCCTTGATGATGGTGTAAAACCGAAACTGGTCGGGTTAAATTAGTTTTTTAAACTGTGAAACGAGTGCAAGTGCATCTATACATCATGTTGTTATCCAAGTTTCACCAAGTGCCGACAGTCGCAAGTATTAATCATACTGAAAAAATTAAAACAGACTTTTTTTTTTTTTTTTTTTATTAAACTAACAGTTAGCTATCTTAACCCTAGACTTAAGCTTTTTCTCATCTTAGTGATGCTATTACGTATGACGTAGTATGTATATGCGCTGGCGCTTCACAAGCACTATTGTATGAGATAAACTGCTTATTTCTTATCGAATTGAATGAAACTTGAGGATAAAACATGATTATTGCAAAAAGGTTCACCTCAGTATGCATTTTTGATCGGGATAGCCAACCAGTTTTAGGAGATTCACACTGCCTTCTTCTAGGCCAATTTAAAAGTTATGAAAGTTTGGTAAAGGGATGGTGTTGTGCGAGTTATCAAGGTGAACTGAGCTGAACATTACTTTTTTTCTTGTGCAACTCCGTCCCAATTCATGACCGTCATTATGAATTTAAAAAAAAAAAACTAATGGGGTTATCATTTGCAATTTTAAGTACATGAACAAATTAATTAACGACATCTCGAAAAAACAAGTAATAATAATAATTCTAAAATAAGCTAAAATCGCTGAGTCTCGGAGAAAAGTACCGGGATCACTAGCGGCATTACCTCTTTAAAGCCTTTTTTATTTCTCCATTTAAATAAATCTTTATACCTTTATTATTTATTTATTTATAAGTAAAGGTTCACCAACAGGTTTACACCAAAAAGAATTACACAAAATCATATTTACTCTAAGTTTGGGCTGCAATTAAATTATAGGTAAACACAGCATATTCACAATAGTATTTTGTGCAACTGTACATAATTTGAGACATTGGGACACGAGTGTTTGTTTACAAAACGAACGAAGTGAGTTTCGTAATAATCTTATACGAGTGTCCCAATGTCTAATTGTGTTAAGTTGCACACAATACTTTATCTACGAACATTTTTCGAATTTCACGAAAAATAAAAAGAACAATCGTTCACAAACCTTGGCTGCGTCGTCTCGGTAATGTGGCTTAAATGCCAATCAGGATACAGGGAGCGTGGCTTAAGAAATAAGGTCGGGACTTATTTCTCGTCTCTGTTGTTGATTGGGTCTCTAGCGGTTGTATAATAAATTGGGCCATTCGTAGCGCAGAATCGCGGTGTTATAATGTAAAATTATAACATTGGATAAACAATCTAGGTACTTAGAAAACTACTTTTGATGTTGCAATTGATTTAGATAAAATATGTTTTAGTTTGAAAGTCATTCAGCACTTTGATACAGTTTATGTGTTTGTGAGTGTAGTTTGATATTATGTTTGAGATATTGAATAGTGAAACAAAATGGTAGAATGACAGAAAGGGTGAGCGTTTTAAAAACATACCTCTCTATGAGTATAAGAAAAACCATCAGGATTAGCAATCGGGATAATAAACCAGTGGAAGTCCAAAGCTAGAGACTGAAGATCTACATCCAGAGAACTATCAGCGTAGGCCAGTTGATGAATCAAATACGTTACAAAAGATATTGATATCCATTCATTGCCATGTATTCCACCTTCAACTATTACAACTGGAATCTTTGTATTTTCATCTATTTGTTTGTTGATTTCAACCACAAACATATCACGGTCTTCTGATGTACGCCCAATTGTTGTAAATCCCAATTTCTCTGGAAACTTTTCGACTAAATCTTTTATCCATTTTATTATATCTTCTGGTTCATAGAAAGTATCCCAGCTAAAGTTTTCGAGACCTCCTTCTTGATAGTTTTTTGATTTTTGCTTATCAAACGCACTGTGGACATTGTTTTAAATGTGACTATAATTTCAGCTTGGAAGTTTGAAAAACATAAATCTACTGATCACATCATCACTACCAATTATACAAGGTTAAATTAAATTAGTTGGCGAAATTTGAAGAATATGTAGAACATGTCCATATGAACAACTTTTTCTATTAGGATTGCGCAAAATTCTTAAAATTATCGGGGCAATTTGTATGGGGGGAAGTGAAAAAAAAATACGAATTTCGCTTAGCTCCCATACAAACAATTGTTCATATAGACTAGTACTACCCATGTTTTGCATTTCGCTAACTAATATTATTTACTTTTATATTGTATAAGTATAAAATTTTACTTTATTTATATTTGCTTACTTGTCCACATCATCGATGATAGTTTTAAATTTCAACCCAAAATTATCAGCACTTGCGATGAACTGATTTCGGTGCTTAGGACTTATCATGAACTCAACTGGATTGAAGATATTACTAGGAATTCTCCAGTATTGTACCTAAAAAAAATTAAAGTAAAGCGAATCTCTGAAAAAATATTGAGTATGATACTGCACAAATCCTACAGCATACTAAAACTTTACCTCAAACATCTTAGTTATATTACGAAGAAATTGTAAATGTCCCTCAGTGAGAGGAGTGGCACCATACAAACTAAATCCATTATAAACTTTACAATCACAAAACGCTTTAATGAAAACTAAAATTAAACAAGCTTTTGTGATTACAGAGGATTTGAACATTTTTCGT
The DNA here is from genome assembly GCA_934047225.1 of Ypsolopha sequella. Classification (NCBI taxonomy): domain Eukaryota; kingdom Metazoa; phylum Arthropoda; class Insecta; order Lepidoptera; family Ypsolophidae; genus Ypsolopha; species Ypsolopha sequella. The sequence goes on from OW203991.1 coordinate 21,804,340, forward strand.
TTTTACAAAATGCATGTTGTCAGTTGGAAACTGCCATAAGGTGTCTCAAATTGTCTTTGGCGTGTACAGACAACTAGACTATGCTCTATGACACGAAAAACGAACCGACCAAGAAGGGCGCAAGAACTCGTATGTCCTTTCTTTATATAAATATACTGGCAACTTGCTAAACAAGGAAACACGAGTGGCTAGTGCTTATCTCGCTCGGCTCGTTTTTCTTTTGAATATGCTGTAATTGTCACTTTAGGAGATCTGACTAGTTACATTATCAAACAATAAATAGGTACATAATAACAATAATTATTATCATTAGGTCATATTAGCTTCAGATTAGAGATAAAAATGAAATCATATAGGAGGGGTTTAATACTAAGTATAAACATTGAAAAGCACTGCACTAGTTGACCTGGGGGTGCCACGGGTCTGGATCCAAGTTCCCATGACACCCCCATGGGTGTCATCCAGGGGTGCCATGGGTCCGGAATGACAGTAACTAACTTATTTAGTAAGACAATAAAATCTAACTTAATGAGCGTTTTTCTCGCTGTTTTTTTTCTTAGTTCTTAGCTGTGCCCCAGATGGCGCTGTCCATGTCACCATAGATAAAATGTGTTTCGTAGCAATCAATGTCAAAGTGGTTTTCCGTTTGTTTTGAATCAGTGCAAATTTTGTATTTGATTCTGTTGCTAAAGAATACGACAGTGCCATCTAGGAATCTTATTTAACACTAAATTTGACATAAGGAAAAACACTCATTGAACAAACATTGGACAGTGCACCATCTAGTTTTTTCTCAGAACAATAAACCAATAGACAAAGTCTTGGTGCCGTCAAAACGTACTACCCAAAACTTCATTTCGACTCCTAATGACTCCTGTCCAAGTCACCAAATTATAATGTACTGTTACTTTTCTTAAGTGACAACATTGGCAATCCTTTGTAATTTGGTCGCGTTATAGCTTGTGTTTATGTTAGGAAGTACCTAAGTCGGCCGATTTTTAAACAAAATTTTATTTAAGTTGTGTTTTGCTGCGAATTATCGTATGGAAAAGGGTTGAAGATACAAGGACAATGTCCTGCTACGTGCGTGGTTGCAGATCCCATTCGGGGAATAAATAAAACTCGAACAGCAATATCAGTTTTCACAAGTGAGTAAAAAGTGATGTTTTCCGAGTAAATGAACCATAAAATGGAATTCCATCAAGAAAGACCGCATTTTACGACGTGTCGTTTTCATAAAGTAACGTAAATATAGCTTTTAGAATAAAAGTAAATCCTAAAATCATTAAAATAATTAAATCCGTTTTGAGGTTATTAGTGAAGTCAAAACAGTTGTCGGTAATTTTACTGATTTTGTGCTAGTATGAAGTATTGATTCAGCTTATTTTACTTAAGGTTCCCCAAAAATTAAGACATTCGTAAACGATGGTTTGTTGCTATTAGCTGGAGTTGGAAACAGCACAAAACTAATTGGAAAGTGCTCAAAGCACATAAATTCAGAGTGCTTTCTGAAAAGAACTATTGCGACCACGCTTAAAAGACGATGCGGTGCCCACCTTGAATTTACCTAGTAAAACAGAAGTTGTTTTGGTTGAATCCTTCACTACGCTCAAAATCCTAACTTAGAATCACGAGTCTTGCTCGAGATTCAAACTCGGCACTCGCAACAAAAATAAACTTTGCTCTCTTGTTGCACAAATTTGAATGCTTATTTTACTACTATCTGTTTAAAAATGACCAATAAGTGTTATGTTTAATTCTAGTATTTGAGGACTGCAATGGAACCATCAAAAGCTGGCTTTGTAGTACGTAAATTGAAAAAAATCTTGCATTGAAAAAAATTTCTCCAAGCCCTGGAAGTACCTGCTAACAGCATGCCTCTAATGAGTGTAAAAGACAGAGGAGGGCTGACTAAGCCATCAAAAAGCATTCAAAAAATCTACCAAACCGCAGAGAAAATCCTGAGAGAGTTTGAGGATGTAGTTACAAAAAAAAAGTGTAGGAAAACCACAGCACTTCACATCTATGATAAACCAAATTTCACAAAGATTATTGGTACAGACACACGTACTTGACGACCTAAATGACCATTCGTTGGATAACTTCGTGTTCGACACGTATTTGAAACTTAGAATACATCACATGACGAAGGGAATTACTGCACCCGTCGAAAATATACGCTCATTTCTGACGAAAACAATAATTTTCAAAGGTCAATAAATACGTTTATTTTTGGCTGCTAATGACATGACATTTACCCTTTCCCGGGTAAGACAAGCGAATTTCGGAATATCTTTGAGTACAGTTTTGTTTCTTTTAAAAAATAAAGGAATGTTTTCTTTCAGTAAAATGAGCTAACTAAACGATTTAAGGTAGTTCCCCTCCAAGGCCCTTAAATTTTTTCCACCCTATATATACGAGGAAGAGTGGGGTCTTCTGGCACAGGCTGCTCTCAGCTTAAAAGAAGACTCCGGTCACCACCTTTCTAATTTCTTAAGAGCTTATACAACCAATAAACCATTTTCATTTTCATTTTCATACGTTGGAGGACGTAAACATCAACCTTCCCATTCAAACTCGGACTCTCTTTAGACAGAGACAGATAACTTTTTTTACATCAATCACACTTCTCAATCAGTTTAATGTCTAAAATTCTCAAGTGACGTCATACAGGACAATTCATTAAAAAGTTATAGTTAATTTATATACTGAAATAATGCAAATTATGTCCAAAAATAGCGCATATTATCTAAATAAAAGATAAATGAGAAAAATCTTTTAGAAATTTAGCTATGGGATTTCATTCGAGAGGGTCTTATCATTATCGATTGTTAGATTTAGAAGCTCCTTGTTACGACAATCTCCATGAACTACAAAAATCAAAATCATGCAAAGGCACTCTTCTTTCCGTGGGAGATGCACTTTCACCCTCCCCCCTAACACCTATCTCAGAGGGGTCACCTCATGTCAATCGGGCTAGATCAGCTCAGAACAACCCAAGGATCAACTGTGCCAAGCGGCGTCTTCTTACACAAAGTCGCAAGGGGTCCTATATAAGCAAGCAGTAGGCTAAGTACTATACTCCCGTTTGTCATCCTTCGGGTACGGAACCATAAAATACTTTTGACAATGTACCTACTAGACCGTAGTCATTCGTTTGCTACTAAAAAAACTAGATGGCGCTACTTGTATATTACATCGCGATATCGTTTGAGCTTTTCTAAAATACATATATTACATATAATATGAATTACAGCCCAGGAACAAGCAGAAAATCGAATTTTTAGGAGGATCTCTCCATTAAGAGGATCCTGAGTCGGTAATAATCAACCTATGAGGTACAAAAGAGAACTTTTAGGTTATGGTGAAACTCCGTAAATGACATGCGAAAATCAAACGTACTCACTGGAGAAAATTGAGAAATTAAACAACCATGAAGTTTAAAAAAATTAAGCTTCTCAATAAAACGATTCAATTATGCATTTTGTATGCGAAGGTTAAAATGTTATTTTTATTTTTGATGTTTTATATAATAATATGTAAAATAACATAAAATGATAATAGACTTTTCTTGTCTTTTCGATTAAAGAAATTATATATATATATACGAAAACACAATTATAGGTAAAATATATTTCGACCACTAATTGTGGTCGGCATCAGTTACACAATTATGAATAATATAAACTTCTTAATAAGACCTTCTTCCATTTACTATCAATCACTGTAGCTGTCATCATTACAAAAATAAAATATTCAGTATCATAAGTATCTATAATCTATAATTATTAATTTTTTACGTTTATTCATAATTGTGTAACTGATGCCGACCACAATTAGTGGTCGAAATATATTTTACCTATAAATATGTAAAATAGTAATTCTGGAGTTTGCAACAAATTGTTTCTTTTATCCTCTGATTATTTTTCTGAGTTTTATTATTATTATCATTATTTCACAATTTTTTGAGAGGGACCCTTTTGAGTGTTAAGGAGGCTAGTTTTCATGGCGGCGCCTTCCTCACAAAATATGTATTTTTAGTGGGAGTGGGACCGTGTGTGTATGGATGTATGTATGTAAACGTGGTATTCTTAGTTTTGAAAATAAAGTTGATTATTTCATTCCATAAATATTTGGCACGTTTCTCAATTTCATATATTATTTTATCTACTCATACTATAATAAGGTAATTGCATCATCAAAATCAGTTTTATAAGTACCTATACTGTTTATCTGATAATATTACATTATAACACCGTGATTCTGCGCTGCTATTGGCCCAATTTACTATAACACCGCTAGAGAGCCAATCAACAACAGCGACGAGAAATAAGTCCCGACCTTATTTCTCAAGCCACGCCCACTTTATCCTAGTTGCTTCTAATTGCTCCCAATTACCGGTCGATGAACTCGAAGTTCATGAACGAGTGTTCTTCTCATTTTTCGTGAAATTGTTAGTTGAAAAAATGATTAAAATACGATATTTTTGGTGCTCGTAGATTAAGTATTGTGTCCAACTGAACATAAATAGATATTTCGACACTTGTGCAAAACTATTACGAAACTCACTTAGTTCGTTTCGTTAACAAGCACTCGTGTCCCAATGACTTAAATTATGTTACAGTTGCACAAAATACTATGATAAATCTATGTAATTTTCTAACTGTACAACAAGGTATTATTAAGGCTTTTTTTTATCCAAATCGATATCGATAAAGTCTGCAAACCGGTTGTCCGATACATGCCTAGTTAGTTGCAAGCGTTTGAAAGATAGGGCTGTAGCCGGCTTGAAATCGACGTACTGATAAAAATACTGCCATCTTGTTTTTTCATACGGAGAGGTGTATATGTGAAAGTAGCATAGCTTTACCATCCTAGGTTTCTGCTTAATTAGATTTTGTCTATTGGTTTATTGGTCTGAGAGTTTTTTGCATAATGTATTTTGTGTGCCTGACCATCAGAATTGGTCCATAGACTTAGGATGTATATAAGTCTATGGTACCATACCAATGAGTAAAGATTTCTTTAGTCTGAGGACCATACTGACTTTAATAGAGACATCATGAAGCTCTGAGTTATTATTATATTGCATAAATTGTACCTCACACGCCTAATCCAAAAAACCGGTCAAGTGCGAGTAGAACTTGCACCCTGAGTGTTCCGTACCATTTAAGTAGGTGAATATACCTACTTAAATAATGTAAGCAAACATTTTGCGAAACAAAACTGCAAAATTAGGTTTGTTGAGTATTCGGGGCGATACCCTAAAACTACATTATATATCGGCATTTTCAGTATTTGTTACATAACAACAGCATTATACGAGTAGTACATAATATACATAAATTACAAATTCCTAACTACTTTGGACCCCGTAACAAAAATGGTATAAAAATTATAATTTTGATTGCCCCCAACCCATTTCTTTAATTCTGAAGATGATAATAATGAAAATATATTAATACACTAATCAATGAGTTCTAAACAATGACACCCCATATGCTAGATTAGAAAAAAAAATCGGCTCCATTTTCATGTATGAGGCCCCCTGAAAAATAATTTAATAACAATTAAAATAAAGTATTCGGTTTTGGGTCAATATGAAGTCAACATTGCCTAGAGGTCAGTGAATCAAGTTCACCTTAATGTGTTTATCTGGGGGCACGGCATTGTCTCCACCAAGACAAGTCGAAGGTTTACTACGTACCATTCTCGAAGCATTCAGTCGTATTTTCGAACCCTCATGGCTTTGGCCTGGATAACATTAGAGAGCCCAAATTCTCAGGATAATATGAATTCAGCAGGTTAGATAAACGAGCTTAGTTGTATTTGTCTTGCTTTCATACATTGGATTTATTAATACCTAAAATACGTCGATTTGCCACTCACTCACTCAACTCACTAACTCTGATCATCAAAACCTCTAAGGTACTTTAAGTCTTAAAAAGCTGAAATCTGGTATAAAGGCTAGTATAACCACATAAATAACAAAAAAATAAATACAAATATAAATACACAAATACAAATTTCTTTATTTATCCACAAGTAGTTAATAATTAACAGTTAATGCTTAATATTATTTTATCCTAAAGTAATTAATAGCATGCACACAGAAAATTTAAAAATACAAATAAGAATTACATAGACAATTATAATAATGGAGATGTTGATTGTACAGGAATATTTAAACTGTTTTTATAGATCCTCTCACCTGCACTGGCCTGAAGAAAGACCGTCCCGCAGAGTGAAAGTTTAACAATTTGGACACACAAATTGGAATAGGTGTTACACCTTATTTAATAGGATACATTATTATAATAATTATTAGACAAAAGTAACGTTAAAACATCGTAACAACAATAATAACATACTTATTATAAATATAGTTAAATGAATGAGTGCTTCATAAAGAAAGAGGGTGAGGGTGTGTGCATGAGTGAAGATGTGTGTGATTGTGTGTGTGGAGGGTGTGTCATGTTTGTGAGTTTATTTGAATATCACGCATCCTTATGCTATAGTATCTGTGAGTTAAATAAACTGACTAACTGGCTATGAATCAACTTTCAAATAACCTTCAATCTGATCATAATCTTTGCCTTCCAACCAGCTTCTAATTTTTTCCTTTTGCTGCCTGTAACTTTCACCTTCCAATCCTTAATAAAGGGGGATCCAGTAGAATTTCTATTCCAAACTTCTAAAATTCCTAGATAGTTGAAATTTAGTACGCTCGCTAGGAAACGAACATAAGCAACAAAAAAAAAATATAAGGTTATGTCGGAGATAAAACCGTATATTATTTAAGCGGATACTTCTTGCCATGTAGTTCGTTTTGCCATCATGTTCAGTTTTGGGAAGCATTAATTTTTAGTCTCAGATATGCACTTACATGATTTTTGTCAAAATGATCACCACATACATATAGTGATCGTTTGTTTGCAGGCATCTTTGGGATGTACTGACTGATTGACAATTGGGGTCTATTACTGAAAACTGAAATAGTCTGGGATTACATCAAAGTTTTCTTAAAGTTCATAGCTAGTGTTTGAGGTTAAAATACACTACAAATAAAAGCTATACCATCTTGTAATTATTTTACGTTAGTTCGTCCGAGTTGACTGCCTTTGTGGCTTATGTTAACCCAGAGGTTCAAATCCATGCGGTGCACATTATAAAGTTGTGTTCGATATGCGTGCTTCGGAAGGCATGTAGAGCTGTTAGTCAAAGTATGGTGATAGGACTCACCACCTATCACGTTTTAGACGTAGTCATTTTCAGTGAAATGGTGGTGGAGATTGACTTAGAATCCAGCCGCAAGTTTTGAGGCGTGGGGTAGCGGTGGAGTAGGAAGCTTCCCTCGGGTGCCACTCCTCCCACTAAGAGATAAGTATTCTTGAAACAAACCGTTTTGAACCAGTTACTTTTGCAAAAAAAACTAATTTAGATTTACGTCCGTTGCGCTACATATACGATATATTACCTATATATCTTGCTTGGAGAATAATTCTTGGTTTTCTTTGTAATACTTAAACTCTGATTTTTCATTCCGTAGAATTCTGAAATTTCAGGGAAAGCGATGGCGCTGGGCTAGTAAAGGAGAAACGATACAGTTCATCTCGCTAACTTGCACAGTTCCATCCATTTCCTTGAACTGTCATAATTCTACGAAATTAAAAATCAGAGTTTATAGTAGTTTGGTTCCAGACGCACTAACTTAGTAACTTATATTCTCTTTGCACTGCATGTTGTGACATTTGATGTCAATCACAGAAAAAAGCATAAAGAATATAACTTACAAACTTCTTAGTTCCTGATGGCGGCGTATGCATCAATCAACTTCGGGGTCAGTTTTTTTTTTAATTATTTTGATGAAATAAACATTAATTTACCACGAATGGTAACTTAAAACAAACCATATATTATTATAAGACGTAATATATACGAAATCAAATTATCCTTCCCAAGTCAATGTAATTGAGTAAATTTTTTTTTCGTATAAGAACTTCCCTGTCAAATACGAAAATGCCTAAATCTGCGGAATTCTTTCCTGAAGTCGATCACGGAAGTGATCTACAAGTTCTGAATTGGGCCCCATGGCCCCATACAAGGCACCGACAAAGAAGCATCCGCTTCAAAACCAAGAAATCTGTAATTATCACCCTCCTATCCCTCATAAACGGGAGTCCGGTTCTGTGTTACATAACAATATCTATTTCAAACCCAACCCCTCATAAAGGGAAGTCTGGTTTTTACTAATTTCTATTAAAAACTTCCAAAAATCCTAATAGACTGAAATTTGGTATGCAGGCTGGGATTTGCACACAAACAAAGAAAAAATTTAAAAATCTGTAATGTTTACCCTCCACCCCTCATAAAGGGGAGTGCAAGTCTATATTAGAATATTTCCTTGCAAAAAGAAATTAAATCCCACCCAAATCATTTCATGTAAAGTAGATTGCCTAGACTCATAAGCTCGTAACGCTTTCACTGTTAAAAGTTATCAAATCTCATGTAGAACCAAGCCCCTAACTCTACAAACCCTATATCTTGGTAAAAAGTATGACTTGGCCGTTTCATGGAAGTATTGTATGACACCTTTATCTGAGTATGACACAATATTAAGTGAGTCAAGTGACTTGACTTCTTACCATAAATAAGTCCATGGGAGTGTCTGTGTAATTGCCGCGAAATACTTCTTGACCAATACGTCAAGTTAGGCCTTGTAGAGTTTGGATATATATAATGTACTCTTTGGTTTGGATTTTGGCTCTACATGAGATCTGATCTGATAACTTTTAAACAGTTTTAAAGCGTTATGAGCTTATGAATTCTTGGCAACCTACTTAATTTAAAATGTTTTTGATGGGATAGCACAGACATTCAATCAACACCATACAGTAATATTATTAAGATGATATCTATGGTTTATGGGCATGGCAAAGTATAATTTTACTTATTGCTTTGAGGGGAATGGCTAAATACATTGTACATCAATGCTAAAATAAGGGAGTACCATATTCATAGCCCCATATTGGAGTAGATGCAGCATAATGACCTACCTTGTGTGTCCTCAAAACCAAACAGCTATCGATCGTTGCCGCGGCAACACTTGTCAGTTGAAAAAGAAAAAAGTTAATTGCTTAATACTCAGTTGTAAAACTACTACAAATACAGTTAGTTGGCCGACAGAATGGAGATATTTCCTTTCACAGGTATATACTTTTGATGTTCAAATACAATAAACAATATAATGTTGTTGACGTTAATTTAATATTAATAAAATAAAACGAATTACATATTTACATTTTTTTCGCTTCTACTACTATAATTACACTGTGAACGTATCACCACGACACTTCCATTGCGGCTTTTACTTGACACGATATGCATGCTACGTTTAAATAACATCGATATCTTTAGGCGCAATTACCGTCGTAATAGGGAAACTTTTATTATTTTTCTGTCTTATTTAGAGAATAGTGCTGCATGTTTCGATTTTTTACTCGATTATTCTATTGAATCGACTAGTAAGCAAAGAAATGATATTTATTTTTGAATTATTAATGTCTTAAATTACGAATAATGCTTATATGAGTATGAAACTTTGTTTATCAATTTTCAGCTTTCCAAAGTTAAAGAAACATAAAACCATTCTAATATAAACATCAAATCAAGGGTGTAACTTTTAAGGAAAGCATTTTACAGATGTGTTGGCTATCGCACTAAAGCCTTCATGAGATTGTTAATTACTTTCGCTGAGACCACTTTTCACTTTCATTCCAAAATAATGATTTATGTCACTTTTCCATTCAAACAATTTTTTTTGCTTATCTTTCAAAGCACAAATTGGCCAAAATGAGTAAAGAATGCCACCTTGTTATTTTTTTGTCATTAAAGACAGAAAAAAATAGTTATTACTAATTGAAAAAAAATATTTAAACATACTTATACATTAATGACAGTACAAAAATATAATTGTAGGAGCCAATAGTATAGGCACCGTACATTTGGAAGAAGTTGTTTAGTTGTGGAGCACGAAGAGAAATAACCGAAGAAACCTAAGGTATTTTATATTGATGCTAAAAGTATACAGAGTACAGTTTGGCGCACCTTTCTCTATGTCTACCGTACAATAATTTTTCTTATTTTTCCCAAAATATGTGGGATGTAAAGAACATATAAACATAACATCAAAAGCATGGTTAAGCAAAGGTTAACTTATAAAATAAGAATTATACACATTTGTTGGTTACTGCAACAAAATCTATGAATGTGTTTTTTTTTTTTTTAACATAGTATTTTTCTCTTTTCCTGGAAAGAAGCGTTTTGTGGTTTACGTCAATTGAAATTTTCAGTATCGATATGTCTGTGAACCCCTTTGAATCGATTTGGCGCGCGTCTTTGGATCGATTCACGTTTAACATGTCAGTGCCTTTTGCCCATCACTAAAATGCGCTCGTGACGTCACATTAGGTAAACTGCTGCCGTTAATTCGAGAGAATGATGACAGATGGACTGTGGCGATATCCCGAAAAAATACTACAAGTCAACACGAGCTTCTTCACGACAAAAATAAATAAAGGCACGTTAAAAAAATATCAACGGTACAACAAATGGGACGAAATAAATCCTAATTGTAAAATGTAATTTATTCCTTTTTGCCCTTGTAGCATAAACTACTATAATGATATGATAACGGTAATTTGGTCTTGGTCACAATGAAGGTTCAGAACAAAGGTTGTTGATTACATCTCCCCAAGTGACTTAAGGGAAGAGGATCATGTTTTGATGCCGCACAAAAGGCATTTTCGTCTCAGTTGTACGCTAATACATAAAATCGAGTAAAAATTAAAATAACTTTATCTATCGCCCAACCTATACTTCCTTTCCGTATAGAAATTTTGGGTAATCAACATGTTTCAAAAATACAACAAAGTACAACCCGTCGGAAATATGCCTGCACCTCAGTTCACCCGCAAACGTAGGTAGAGACCTTGCGGGTGGGGGGTTTCGGGTGTCTAGATATTTCCAACAGGTTGTACTCAGAAATCTTGTATTTTGTGCTCCAAAACGTCTCATTTCCATACAGATTTTTCTCAAACAACAATTTTTTTTTAAGAATTTCAATACATATTGACCCCTTGGTAGTTCATATTGAAAAATGCAGTAGTTTGGTATGTAGGGTAAATAGGATAGCAATAAAACTTTAAGAGCTGGGACACGAAATCGCGGTAAAAAGTTACCGTCTAGCCTTAACAGGTGATGCTCTGCTTGCCATCTTGCGGTATTGTATTGGAATTATTTTTACTCCAGTTTTTTTCACGCATTATTTTTTGTGACTTATTTCGATGAAACAAAAGCTGTCTCCACAAAAATGTACCTTAGGCTTCCCTGTTACTTTTAATCAAACATACGTTTTTAATCTACAACACATTTAATTGTGTCAACATAATATAAAAGCAAAGCATTAAATATTCATTTGATTTCATTTGTTTAGGTGTTTTGTTAACTAAAACATATACCCCCTCACTGTTCCTCATGGCTGGCCTTATTTTTGCACTCATTATTTTTAAAAGACCAATCATAGCTTCTTTACAAGCTGGCCTTATTTGATCAGCAGGAAGCGCATATCCGTAAGTACCGTTGTCTCTTAGAACCATAGTGTAAACGTATCTGAAAAAACAAACGCATTTGTCGTGTGTAACACCTTTTTACAAATAGACCGTTTTGAAATCTCTTATATTACATTATTTTATTTTTAATTATGTACAATTTCAAGCATTTTAACAATTATATTATTAATCATAAATAATCATTTAACTTCTTAATCCATGTGGTTATCTAATTCAGACCGTATGTTGTCTTACGTAACTGATGCCTGAACGTGCATTTAAAGTTTAATAATTAATAATCAAATAACATAAATTTAAACAATTATGTATAATAAAAATATTTATCAGGCATCTTTGAAGTCTGTTCAAGTGAAATTTAATCAAGACAAACAAAAGTAAAATGTATTTTATGACAAATAAAATTGCTGATGAACTAGAAACGTAATGCAGATGCTTACTTGGTTTCTAATTTTTGTTTAACCCAACAAGCACTGTTTCCCGAAATCTTACCACCTGAAATAGACACATGTTTTATTAACACAATTCAATATGTTTATTACTTGAGGTTGTATGAAACGTACCAAAGACATCGAAATTGGTTCCTACATCGTATACTATCCCGTTTAATTCGTACATTGCTGCAGATGCTTGAGCAGCAAAATTCGCCTGGAAATCATAATTTAAATTCAACATAATTGAAAAAAAATTGATTCTCATCAAGAAACCTATAAAAACATCACGTAAAAAGCAAATTATCGTCACCTATATCTCCCACAGAGTGTCAAAGATGTTTACTGTCTCTTAAGTGGAGGCCTTCCTTTTCAATAGATTGTGAACGATTGTACTGAATCTACCACAGACGCAATCAATATGAAACATATACATGTTTTTTCAAACCTTTATCTTTACGTTGTAAGTAGCGTTACCTAATTGGAAAACTTACGCTCGATAGATTTAATTTTTCAAAATAGTCTCTTTTTGAGTGCTTTTTTGATTTTGCGTTTAATCCATTTGATTTTTATGTGCCATATTTTACTATCACTACGAAAATCTTGTTTATTTACCAATGTTAGTTGGAAAATGACTTAAATGCAATATTGTAATTTTAGTCCATTTTAACCTTAAAATTAGACTCGTTCTGGATCGTTTCGCGCGCACTTTGGCGAACGCGATTTTCAACTCTATGAAAGTTAGTCTACGGGTTGCAAAGCCGCTGTGCGCCTAAGGAAGGCCTCGTCTTAAAACGGCCAGCATACATGCACCATCTTTTCATCGATGATTTTAAGAGGGGAGCCTCATTACTTTTGACACAAATACACGCTTTTACAGTGTTTTTATTAATCGCTTAGCAAGTAGTAATTAAACAAACACTGTATAGATCAATTTTAAATAATTACTATAAAATTTCAAAATATAGTACCGTTTCGTCATAATTATCCATGTGCATAACTCTGTCACTGTAAGGAATTATGATTTTTTCGCCATATGCATGGATTGCAAAATAGAATTTTAAATCATCTGCTTTTTTCTCTATAAAATCTGCAAGAGCTTTACTTTCTGGTTCAGAAAACGGATGTTTACCGCAGTAAAAATCATTTTTTTCATCATTCGAATCAATGTAAGGAGTTTTTTGGTTTTCTGGAACAATTTTTTCTAGGAAGTGTCTAGTCTGCCAAAAGTGGCCGTCTAGCAGAAAATAAAATCCTGCCACAAGTGGTCGTTTAACAAGACTAAGCATCTTGGTCTGCCACTGGTGGTCGTCTAGCAAAAAAGAAAATCCTGCCACTAGTGGTTTTTTAACAAAACTAAGTTAATAGTCTGCCATCAGAGTAGATATTCGAATATTTATTGTATTTATATGGATGAGAGGTTTTTGAATTGTGTATTTCTTTTATAAAATCATAACCTCACTTTTCGGACTAAAATCGATTAATGACCTGAAGTTACTTCTGCAACTGCTTCGGCGCTGCAGTAAGTGCAGCCCCTCCGCCCTTGTGTAAAAAAGTGCAGTCACCCATGCTTACCCATGTAGCTGCGGTTGGGGGCTGCCCTACCTCCGTGCCTCCGGCTTTTTATATACACTCTAGGGGTAGTAGCCACAAGACTGGGTGGATTCGGGGTGCTATAATTCGGTTTTGAAACAGATTCAACCTATTTTTTATCCATGAAGTTGAACTGCCTACGGTTCCAACGGTAATTTACTTGCGGCAGGATAGCCGTTTCTGCTATTCAGCCACCAGTAGCTGTACTGACTACGTTCAACCAACGTGTATTGAATATTGTACCTTATCTAGTTGACGTTAGGAAATACATCTCAATAATCATAAACTTGTGGTAGAATAATTATTTTTGTTATTCTGCTGCTAGTGGCAGAATATATTATTTTGCTTTACGGCCGCTGGTGGCAGGCTAGACACTTTGTTTTTTTTTGTTGTGGTATCGTGATTTTATAATATCATTATACACATCAATTTGAATGATACGTACTACCAAAAGAAAAGTCGAAATTCCGGTTCAAGTCTACACCAAAAATATCACTATTCATCTGTAGTCTCCTTCTGTTTTTTCTCCAAAGTCTGTCCTAAAAGCAATTTATTTGTAATTATTTATCTGAAAGAGTCATTACAGTTTTGGCAGGTTTTTTATTAATTTGATTATTTTTCTATCTTTAACAAAGTACCTTTGGAAAAAAATATTCATCAATTTATCATCCAATAACACGTGCAGGCCCGCGTATTTTTATTATTATATATAATATATAAAAGCTATATTTCTTTGCATGTGATTGAATCATAATTAATTAATGAAAAAATCCTCTACCACACACACACATACAATTCTTTCGTAAATCTAAGTTTAATGATAAACTTTAACTAATAGTGCTTGTTATTTTATAAAAAATGCACAAAGTTTAAATTACCTTTAATCATCTAAATGTCCGGAATAAATGAAAACAAAATCTTCCTTTATTCTAATAGGTGAAACAAAAATAAATGCAAGCAGAGATAAATAGGTACAAGTTTCATTATTTTTGTTTGAGGTAAGTGCAGAAAATTATTTACTTCTTACCTCCTCATATGAATACACAAACCCATCTGGATTGGCAACTGGTATCAAGTACCAACAATACTCATGAGCAAGTTTCCGCAGATCCATATTGGAATAAGTATCAGCAAATCTAAGGCCATCTATAAGATACGTTACAAATGTTATTGATATCCATTCATTGCCATGAATACCTCCTTCAACTATTACTACTGGTTTTTTTTCATATTTTTTTAATGAATTAACTTCTATGACAATGATTTCGCGTCCTTCAGCAGATTTTCCAATAGTATGTAGATGTACTGCTTGGCTACTTCGGGCAAGATCTTTCAACCATTGGGTAATATCATCTAGGTTGTGATAGCTGTCCCAACTAAAAGTGTCAAGGACAAATGGAGTATAATTTCCGATTGTTTGATTATCAAAAGCACTGTGAACAAAAATTATAATTGAAATATATTTGTTTCAATTTTTAGCGTTAAAAGCGGTATCGCAGCCGGATTGTGAAATACTCACTTTTTTCTAATTAATCGAAACAGAACACTTAAATTCAAAATTCACTCAATAGTTATTCAACAAAACCTTATTACCTTTGTATTGTGTATACTGCATTTGCAAAGTTTCCATTGGGTTCTGTAAATTAGAATTTCAAAACTGTTTCACTTCAAAATTTTTGAAATTATAATTTACGGACACCAATAGAAACTTTGCAATAGCAACATGCACAATACATAGGTAATAAGGTTTTGTTGAATAACTATTGAGTGAATTTTGAATTTAAGTGTTTTATTTTTATTAATCAGAAAAAAAGTTGGTTTTTCACAATCCGGCTGCGACACCGCTCTTATGAGATAGTATTTTTGTTTTAAAATACACAAATATGAATATATACTGAATGAGTAAAATATGTCAAGTTTTCAGGGCTTTAGTTTAAACGGTTACATCACATTTACATGCAAATAGCTGACTATGAAAAATTGCCAAATTTTAAATATTCAGTAGCAAGGACCCTAACAAACTCTATGTATCCAAAGGGTCTAATTTAGTTGGATACTAATAACTTCTTAAATAATTCAACTTATCAATGACCCAAATTTGTTGCCAAATTTAAAATTTTTAGTTAAACTGGAACTGGTTTAGGTTCTATATGAGTGAGTCAGGAAGTCAGCAAGTGAGTTTATTTATGAAATTTAGGATTTTTGGTACATGCGGAGAGCTAGACAACACACAAAATTACAACTTCGTAGGTCCAATAGCAAATTAGTTATGAGAGGCTCAAAAGTAGCTCAAAAGTATTCGTGTTTTAAAACACACGGCTTGGCCTTTTTTTCGAATTCGGCCGTGGCGCGTGTCTAAATATTGCACAGATGTTGTGAATTAATTTTGAATAAAAACAAACCATTATTCAAAAACAGGAAACATTAGGTGCAGGTGCAGTTCCATGGGTCGCGGCCGATGTGATAGAAGCGCGCGACGGACGCACCGCGGCCGACCGACGCGACAATACTGAACTCTATGAAAATATATTATAGCGCCGCCGTTTCCGAGGCCCATGTGAGTGACTGACGCGTGCGGCTGACGACTAGACGCGTGTAGCTGTGACTGTCGTAGGCCGCGCGCGATCTTATCTCAACCTGCTTAGTATCGTTGCGCGCCGCCGGGGGAGAAGATGTCTGGCAGATAGAGTAACGAGATGTTTTCTTCGCAGGAAGATGAAAATTCGATTAGGTTAGTTGCCCAGCACCATTTTTATATGATCTTTGTTAATAGATGTCTAGAAAAATTATTTCCAGCGGGATAAAGTGTGGAAACCAATAGTATAGTTTGGACGATTTCTTAAAGTTTGTAGTAGACCACCCAACCAACTGGAAGTGACGGAAGAACAATACCGACTGATCTAAATGCAGCGGGATAAACGTTGACATCGGAAGAAAGGTGTATCGTCAAGTGAACACTATTGACGCGCGCGTTTATCGCTTCGTATTGTCGCATCAGCTGCGGTGCGTCCGTTGTCGTGCGCTTCTATCGCATAGGCTGCGACCCACGGATCTCCATCTTTATACTTATGTCCATGTTTCTCTGTCTGCCAAAAAGATTGGCATCTGCAGTGACACTAAAAAACTACAAAATACATTAAGGCGCTCTTATCCCAGAAGAGTGACTCTCTGTCTTTTTCTTTACGTGTAAGGAGTAAAGAAAATAACCACACTTTTGTACTTTTTCGTTGTTTTTATCGGTTTTAAAATTGTTTAAAATAAGGGATATGTTTATTAAAACCCACTTACGTGGTCGACCTAGAAAAATTAAAGAGCAATATTACCAGATATGTTTCGTTACTAAAAGAGTGGAATTATGGAAATGGCATGATTTGAAAGGTCTTATTACATGCTGTGTTCGTGAATTATTTCTATCAAGCAAAGTTTATCTGATCGTGTAACACATGCGTGGAAGACCTAGATAAAGGTTCGAACTATATTGCGTATTTTTTTTTTTAAGTTTTAGACGATATTTGAAAGTTCTATTTGACTTTGAAACTACTGATTTTGGGATAAGAGCGCCTTAAGTTCTGAATGAGGTGTCATATTTACACGAAGAATATAGGATAAATTAAGAACTGATTCATATTTTTGTAAATACGTACGTTTTAAAACCCGTTAAAGCCAGTTAATATTTTAATATGTAAGCGAAAACAAATGCTGAGCAAGTAGGAATTCTCGTTTTTAGCTTAGTGTTTTTTTACAGTTCATGAAGCGGTAAATACTCAAAAAACAAGTATCGAAATCCACAAAACACCCTAGCATCACTGATGCAGGTTTATCAACGCAGTGTTACAGTTTGTGTCTGTCTGTCTGTATGATCGGTTTTAACTAGAGAACCACTCAACGGATTTGGATGCGGTTTTTATTATTATCATTGGTCTTGATAAAATAACCACCAAGCTGAAAACTGTCGATACATCTCAAATATTTTGCTTACATTTATCTTACGCACAAATAAAATATACATTAATTGAAAGCCATATCCACGCGAACAAAGCCGCGGGAAAAAGCTAGTATTTAAATGAAAACTTACTCTTGCACATTTGAAAGGGACATTTCAGCGGTTAGGTTATAGTGCTGGAATCTTTCCAGGAAGTAGTATTCGTCTTTTTCATGCACCATCATTTGAACACTATCATGAAACCTGAAAGAATGCTTCCAGAACAGAACATCGAAGTAATGTTTCATTTCCAAATCCCTCAAGAACTTCAAATGACTAAAATGTGTCGGGGTTGCTACGTAAAGACTGTAATTTGAGTAGGATTTTGACTGACAAAGTTTCACGTTTATTACAAAAATGAAAACTGAGGAAAGTAAATTTATATTCATCTTGAATCCAATTTTTATTTTTCATTATATTATATAATCGATTTTCATTTTCAATGATCTGATCTCACTTCCATGCAACCACTAGAACAAATATTGAAAGCAAGTGACATTTGCAATAACAGAACAACAAAAGCAAATGAGGCCAGTTTCACAATGGCCAATACCATTAGTTCCACAATAAAGAAAAAGAAAGACGATGGAGTTTATATAACAAATATTTTTCAACATCTAGCCAGCTATAACAAAAGATAAATAAATCATATTATAATAAAATACTAGAGATCCGCCCCAGCTTCGCACAGAATCGAATATTTTATTAAAGAATTTATTTTCACTACCTAGGATATTTTCTATGGTATTTACTTATCATCTAGATTTCTGTCTAATAATATTATTATTCTAATTATTATATTTTTATATTAAATGATATTATAATAATATATTACATCTGTGGTTATATTAGATGGACAACAACCATGTCTCTTCTTAGGGTGTATGAAGTGTAAGCCACAGAAATATATACAGGGCAAATGCAAAGGCAAGAATCCATTAAGGGTATAACTCATATGGTGTTAAAAAACATTTATTTTGTACCCCACAATTGTGTCGATTCGGCTAACTTATTCGACAGAACTAAACTTAATTTGAGCCTTCTTTCTTGTTCTTTCCGTATCGAAAAGACAAAGATAGAACGCTTAAAATATGGTTAGTCCTGCCAAATTAGTTAAATTGTGTTTAGCCGAATCGACACCAATATCACGTTTTGTTGAACTTAAAATATACTAATCTCGTGGACACCCTCGCTGGTCGTTGACCTCTGATAGCGTCAATAGCATAGAAAATAATAATAATTACCTACTCATACTCAGTGTGATTGGTCGGGACGGTACTACGGGATGAATGAACTGCGATAATAAGAGTGCGTAGCACAATACACAATTTATTGTGTATTTTTTTAATCAAAGTTGTCTCAGTATCGTGTACACTGACACACCCTTAAGAGATTCTTGGGTTTGCATTTACAATACAATACAATACAATATCTTTATTTACCAAAAAGCTTACACTATTTTATTACATGCTTAAGATTTAAGAACCCGCTCCGAATCGTACTTCATACATATCCAAAAACCATAATAACTTGCGAAAGTGGAACAATTTAACCAAATAAATTATAGGCTTTTATTAAGACGGTCAATATGAAGTGGTGTATGTCCCTGATTTTTTCACAAACATCGCGTTAAAGACCAGAAAAATATTTAAAATAATGGCTTTTCGCCCTAAAATAGAGTACTTTTACTAGGCTTCGTTAAGTGACTTGTGAACATTTAACAAGCAAAGTAAGCACATACACCACTTGGAAGTATCATCAATATTCTAATTAATTAAAACAGAATAAAAAATAACAAGTAATCGAGGCACAATTAAGGTATTCGGAAATAATTATTATTTCCGCTTTTATGTCGCGATACGTCTCGCTTCGAATGTGAGTTGGCGTCGTGCAGCACCGGGTTCTTAAGATAACTTACTTAATTACGAACTAAAATTAGTGTGCATGCATAGTGATGAGAATAACTGTGGATCCCACGCTTAGTCTAACTTGTCTGGTGGAATCAAAGACTGATTATCAAAATTAATTAATTAATCCGAGGTTTAAAAAACACAGCTTGCACAGCTTGTACATATGTACGTAAGCCATGTCAGCGCCCTAAATATCGATATTTCTCTACTTTCATACACTAGTACAGTAAACATATGAATTTATTATACTATAAATGCAAATGTATCTCATGATATTTTATAAATGACGGTGCAAGCCGCATTGAAATCGATTCAGAAGTTTCGAAGAACAAATAATACAGAAACGCTAACGCGGATTATGAATTTAACTATTTTTGTTCTTACTTACCATTTACTGAACGGTGGATGAAAACGTAAGGAAACCTGCATGCCAAAAAAAGCGTGTATTTGTGCCTGAAGTAAGGCGATAGGGCTCACACCCATCACATTGGGACGAAATAATCGTCGGTGAAACGCGGATGTACCGAGTGTGGACTGTGACTTGCATTTCACAGTTCAAACTCGGAACATCCCTGGGGATTTACGTCGTGACGATATATATTTATATAATTAATATAATCTGAATAAATAAAATAATACCCTCACTGACTGACTGATCTATGAACTTCTAGATCAACTGTAGGTTCTGTGTATGATTTTTTTTTTGTTTTATTATGTTTTTGGTCTTTTGACCTTTAAAAACTATGTCATGGAGAGGCGGAACAGGTAGTTCTTGCCCTTACTGTGAATGATGTACAGATCCGCTACGAAACGCACGACTTAAGATGGTTCTTCTTATTTTAGAATTAAAGATATGAAATAAATGTGATTTATGGCATTTCGCGAAAATAGTTTAATGTCAGTTAGGCTGCTCTGGCTAAATTTTGTTATTTATTGCATCACGTTGTAAATGAAAGGGCAGACAAAATTAAAACACATATTTAATCTTGTGTCCCCATTCATTTACTACACAATGCATAAAATAACAAAATGTTTCCGGAAAAGCCTAACTGACATTAAACTATTTTCGCGAAATGCCATAAATCACATTTATTTCATATCTTTAATTCTAAAATAAGAAGAACCATCTTAAGGCGATACGTGCAAGGTTTAGTGTCCCTGTTACACCATATGCGAAAAAAACCTCAGTGCGAGTGGGACGGAATCGTAGGAAAGTAGCAAAAAGTCAGTTTTTTATAAATATAAAATGTACTTAGCAATTTTGTCAAAAATATTTTCAAAGAGACTTTACAAATACATAATACCCACATTTGAATGCAATTTCACAATTAAATTATTTAGGATTCCAGAATTACAGGAAAAAATAAAACAATTTAGAGGTCTTTTTGGAATTAAATTCTATCGAGAAAATTTCATTCAATCGCGTTTTTCTTCAGTGAGATCTTAATCAAATACTCAAAAACAAATACCCAAAAATGAAATACGTAGATGACGTTATAGTGGAGTAAATGGATTCGATAAAACCCCATTTTTTTTGGTATCGCCTTAATTTGTACGTTTCGTAGCGGACACGAATCGCCCCCCCCCCCCCCCCCCCCCCAAAGGAAATTTACAGAAGAAACGAGAGCTACTACGCAGTGGGATGTTCGCTAGTAATAATAGTATCATTAAATATACTATGTACATAAATTTCGAAAAACTCCTTGGTGCATGCCCAACCGAGGATCGAACCTAGATCTCAAGATTGAGAGGCTAGCGCTCTACCCCTGAGCTACCACTTCTTTTTAGCAATTTTTATAATAATTATTACATTATTTATATTAAACATAAAAGCATCCACCTTATGTTTTATTTTATTAATAATAGGATCGATTCTAAGTAAGTGGTTGGGCGTGTAGCCCAATAATCAACGATTTATGGGCCAGCAATAAATATCGTGGCCCTTCTCTGCGCCATTTAACACGGAATAAAAAATATATTTTATTATGAATGAAACAATATACTGACTTTATTCTTTAAGGTATTTTATTAAGTACTAAAGGTTTAACGACTTATCGTACCAATAATTTGATTAAAGTGAAAAAAATTTGATAAGTATGTACAAAAAATATAAAAAAGAGAGTAAGTGGATACAAATGCAAATAAAACTAACAACAATTTGCTAATAAGTCGATAAAATTAAAAACTTGATTCTTTTTTGTGCTTTATATAGTTATTAAAACAACAGGGCGACGAAATAGCGAATTAAGAGTCGGGATAAAAATAACGTCGAAGTTCGAATTCGGGAAATTTCTTTCCTTTTATTAAGTTTTAGAGTATATTGTTAAAGATTATGCATTTCCGAAAAAGAAACAAGAGACTTTCAGGTCTCCTTTGTGGAAATGATTTGAAAATTATAAATAGGTCAAGTGGGAATAGGACTCGTGTCCTGAGGGTTCCGTACCGTTTTCTACACTATTTATTATTATAATACTGTACTAATCTACACTACCTGCACTAATATAATAAAGAGGAAATTTATCATTTACGGTCAATGCAGTTCGGCTTTGGAATGAACTTCCGCAAACTCTCAGAAATGTTCCTTCTGTGTCCTCTTTTAGATTTGACTTGAAAAATTATTACCTTTCATCTCTATGATTGACTCAACTGACTATGCTACTTTGTTTGTTTGTATGTTTGTATTATTATGTAGGTTATTAGATTTAAATATTATGCTTGATTTTTTTTTTTGTGAAAATATGCAAATTTTTGTAAAATTTTCTTTTCTCTCTTTACCTTCGATTGACTGGAAGAAAATATTTCAAGGAATAAGTCCGCCCTTGCCTTTTGTGTTATTCTGTACTCTGTAACTGTATTTTAATTTTCTGTGCAATAGTGTTGATTTTATTTATTTAATAGTTTGCTAGTGCTAATCTTTTAAACTACTGAACGGAGAGATGAAGTATAGGGCGGAAAACTACATATGTTTCATCTTGAAAGAACGCTCCCAGAGATCTTTTTTTTGTCAAGTATCAATTTTGAAATATCTTAATTATTTGACTTTTGTTATTTTATTCTGTGCTTTTGTCACCTGTCACTTTTAAAATTAGATATCCTCGCAGAGTCCCAACCATATTTCTTAAGCCACGCCTCTTTATCCTGATTGGCCTTCAAGGCAGCATTACCGGAACGATGCACCCGAGGTTCATGAACTAGTGTTCTTCTCATTTTTCGTGAAAATATTATAAATAAAGACGATATTTTGTTGGTCATAGATAAGGTATTATGTGTGTTACTGAACATAATTAGTTAATTAGACATTGGGACACTCGTTACGAAATTCACTTCGAGTTTCATAAACAAGCATTCGTGTCCCAAGTTCAGAAACACGTCTTTTTTTAATTCTTTGATTAAACACAGAGTGAACGAAAAAAACATAGAAGCTGAAAAATTACCCCACGACAAAGTGTGTTGAACACGATTTTGTATGGCGACGGCTGACCTAGTGTCGCATGACAACAGTACGAACCAAACATGAAGCCTTTTGCCCTTTTTAGTCTCTGGTGCCATTTTCGAATGACGTTTTATTAGAAATTAGTCTTCTATGTTTATTTTTCATTCGCCGATTAAACCCCAGTTTAGTTATGGACAACAATAGAAGCTTATTAAGCTTAAATAGAAAATTCATAAATTAAAGAGTTTCGAAAAATAAACATCCAGCAGCAGCCGTCCCAGCACGAAACGGCCAACTTTTCGCATTATTCACAAAAAGTCTTATTCTCGTAGACAGTTTCGTTTCCGTTATTTTCATTAAAATAAAGTTTTAATGAGCTAGACTTTGTCTTCGTGGATTTTTAATTTTTTTCTTAGTCTGTGTAATTTTTAATTGAATTTTTCAAAGTTCAACAAGTGTATTTTAAGTATTTTCAGAGCAAAAAGTTAGGAGTTTCATTTACATTTTTATCTACACTCATTTTGTAAGATCCTGATTGTGAACTCGATTTTTTTTTAACGATCGTCTTGTGCAGAAAAAATAATTTAAAAGAACCGTTTTTTAACAAAATAATACTTTTAAATAACTTTTTCAGCCATAATGGTACAGTTACACGAAATTGGAAGGCAAAGGAAACTTAGCTCGTACAGCCATGGTTTGAATGATGTACATATTATACTTATGACCAAACCCATGGACTACGATTGATTTTGTGACCCCACCTTTGTGTCACGTGCGCGGTTAACTGCTGGATAGATTTTGTGCATTATTTTTATTAATTTAATATTTACTGCTTTTTTGTTTGTTTGAAGTTTTATTCGTGGCAAAAATGTCTGACAGCATATACTGAGCAACAAAAATGACGAACAATCAAAACAAATCAGCAAAATCAAGAAAAACTTAACACAATTAATGTTACCAAGACCATATGGATTGGAAAATAGGTAAGTAACCTATTGCGTGAGTAGATAAAGTAGTGACACTCAAAACGTAAATTCCTGATTATGAAATAAAAATAGAGCAAAATGATTTTTTTTAGGAATGTCTCTTGTACAGAAAAAATAAATAAAAGTACAGTTTTCTTAACAAAATCATGCTTCTAAACTTCTAAATAACTTTTTCTGCTATAAAAGTACAGTTAGGTACACTTAGTTGAAAGGCAAAGGGAACTTATTCCATAACGTCTCATGACTGAGGTTTTTATATCTCATACCAAAGAGGTTTTATATAAAATTGCCAATAGGTAAAACAAAACCCGCCCGACTAAGGAGGTTAGTTAAGACGAGGTTAGAAGGTTAGGTTGTAAGGAGGTTACATTTCAATTTATTTTCGGCCACATTTATTGTTTATGGTGAGACGGATAGACCATAACATTCCTTATTCTGAGACCATAACTATATCCTAAATATATGGGGTAGACGGACTACATATTATTGCATTTTGGTTGGTAAGCGCCATAGACGAATACAGCCTACAGACTCCTCATAACAGGCGACCACATCTGACTGAAACAGCAGATATTATTCGCCACTTCAAAATTATATGTTTCGGGAAAGATAAGTTTGTGGCGCTATACGTAAGATTGGAAGAGCAAATAGGATTGCAGTATCCCGTTTCGATTGTTGACAGAATTATTTGTACGCAAGATGTTGAACAATATACGTCTTTCTGGGCTGTATTGTCTATGGTTAGCGCCATTGAGCATCAGCACTCATCACAGCAGAACAGGCAACGGGAGTTTCAAGCTATAAACTTAGGATATACATGTATATATCGTTATATGTATATCTTAAGTCTATGCTTTAAAGCTAAGTATAACTCTAATAGTGATGCTAAGAATCCTTGGCCCTTAGATCATGTACGAATTTACGGAGAAATTTATAGGAATTTCAGTTTGTTTTTGTAAGTTAAAAGTTTAATTTTGGTTTAAAATGGCTCACAGCAGTGAGCGTTAAGGATGTTAATTTGATTACATCTGACATTCTGGAAACAGTGGCAAAAAGAACGAATCATATTTACCAGAAAAATCAATCGGCTTTGGTACGTAACAACCAGCAGGTGGCAGGGCTGATGCCGGGCTCGACTGTGGAGGTACCAGCATCTTACTTCCCCCTCGAATTAATTCGGGAGAGAGTAAGAGGACAGTCACAGGCAAAAAACCAGAAGGCCCACCATGCCTGGGACCGATGGATGGCGGTATATCTATCTATCCCTAATAGCCGGGCCTTATATGGAACAGAGTGGTGATGGGCAGCGGCGTCACTGGTGCGAGGGTTCCGGCACCGCGCTCACCAACCCCAGCGTGTGTGAGTATGGCCAATTCTTTCAGGATGTTCGCCGGGAGTGGCAAAGTCCTGGAAAGGCATATGTCCAGATTGTCCAGCAGTGGACGAATTAGGCTGTTGAATGGATGGATGATAAATATAATTTCATTTGCTTTTTTCAAGGTTTTGGACAATAAAACATACCAAAACAAACATCGGATAAAATATGATGTATAAAACGGCCGTCATATTAGAAACCCATCCCTCTAACTACAAAATAATCACGGTAGACCCGATTATATATATTATAATTATAAAAATGAAAGCGTAGAAGCAGGACTGCTTAGAGTATAAATAATGTATACTCTAAGCAAGACTGATTTCTCTAAATACCTACCTGGTATACCTACTTAACCCTTTAAGTAGCACTAAGCACGATCATTATCGACTGTAAATCAATTGGTATCGATGAAATCAATAATTCTACTGGTGATCAATTAATGTTGACTGGACGATCAAACGTACCGTTTTTTTTTTTTTAATAAAATCCCATAGTGTTATGATTATTATTAAAAAGACACATTATTAAGAGGGAATATAGTTTACAAATGAGTGCTTCTTTTTGTTGAATATTCCTAGTCCCTGGTTTCATTCAATCCTTTGTGCTATCGTGACGTGAAAATCATTTTTGTACGGATGTTATCTTGGTACTTCTTTCAATAAGTAGCATATGCACTGATTATTATGTCGTCCTTTTTCTATGTACCAGCTTACATAACACCACGCTACGTTTTCTACGTAATATGAAATCAAAAGTTGGCCGCAAGTTGAACGCATAACTTATGAAAGATAACATACTGTAGCATGCACTTCGCGCTAAAACTTCGGATGTTAATCTAACACGAACTTACTAGAAGCGTAACTTTTACCCAATAACTTGCTACTTGGAGGTGCAGTCCTGTTTGGACAACTAAAGGACAAATTAAAAGTAATAATAATCAGTTTACTTACATAATCAAATTCTTCAAGAAAACATGACAGTCGATTTATAATGCTCGAAAACGGTACGGAATTATAGCGAAGTTTTTCTTTGTTTGCATGTCGGGCTTGTTCAAAACTTGTACTTACTTCCGGTACGACAATTTTATCCTAGATTTCTAATTATAGATTTTTACGTTTATTTATCTAATTCATTACAAGTTAATGCTTATATGATCAAAATTTTGAAATGACCTCGTAAGCAATGCGCTGCCATTACTAACATATTATTGTGTGGTCGCCATTGATTCTTAGCTCTGTGACTGAGTAAAGAGGTGACTAAAGAAGTATCCACTTAAATAATTTACGGTTGTATTTCTTTTACATTCGCTCGGCACAGAGCCGCATTATATGATGTGAAAGCCCCTGGGCAAGACACCTTCTTTGATTCAAGGTTGATCATATATACGCTGTTTCTATAAGTGCGCATATGTGTTACTATAACAAAAAAAACAAAAACTAAGAACATTCACAATAACATTATTTTATTGTTATAATTCGTGTTTGGCGATTATGTGATAAAACTTGTTGAATAACAAGCTTTCCAAAATTTTACACTTGTCACGCCGATATAGTTCGCCGCTTTTTTTGGCGCTTCGCATACAGTCCACTAAAATCAGTATTTTTAATTTATTGGCGGAACCACTATTATAGAGGCCCCTCTCTCGTGGAGGCCCGGGGGCTGTAGCCCCGTTTGCCCTCCCCTAAATCCGGCCCTGGCTTGGCAACTACCACGGCTGATGAAAAGCGTCAATGAGATCTAGGATGAAAGGTGCTCACCTAGAAAGTGAAGTTTTAAGTCAGAGCTCGGGTGTTCATCTAACTTTCCGTTTGCTACGTAACTCAAGAACGGTTTTGTGCCCTTGCATCTGTTGTGGTACAATTTTAAGAATGTTCAATGCTTGCCGTTTCAGATGCCAATAGGCACCCGTTCAAAATTCATTTTGATTATATTTGTTGGTATACAACTGGAAATAAAAGGAAAGAGATAATTTTATTAGGTGGAAAAATCACTCAGAATCTCGAATGGAGCTCGAAGTCGAACCCGTATGGGCTTTCGCTGGCCAGGAACTTATCCACTGTGTCCACTAAGATCTACTGTAGATCAAGACACTGATTTTTTCAACTACTTGATACACTAGCTGGTAATGCACATAATTATGATCGCTCACAAATACTTCGCGTCCATTTTACGGCTTGTTTGCTTGTAGCATGACAGTTAAGAAATACACGATATAAAAATATAACAACCGAACTTTGTTGCTACGACGAATTCATCTAAATCGTTTGGGAAACTAAACCCAGACTAAACCTTATTTGAGTGCATGGCAAATAGAATTTTTACAAGATTAATTTTGAATGTAAAAATTGTGTAACGAAATTGTGATACAACGGATACAGAGCTGAACCATTCATTCATTCATTCATTCATTTATTTTTTCACAAATCATATACATGATACGAGTATTTGAATCTCAGAATAAGGAATACAAATAGAAGCCTGACTAAAATAAGAACTGGGCATTAGCCATTGTACTCATCTAACGTAAATTACTCCTGTGTACGAGTGAATGAAACAGCGGACCGCACTTTATATTTTTTCCTGGTGTGTCACTAGATTGAACCAAACAAATGTCAGATGGATGTAATTTGGATGTATTTTAAATATTATAATACCATCAAATTAAATATGTCTCATCATTGTATCGTTGTGTTGTAATATCGTTCGTTGCGTGCATCACATCTTAATTTGGTGGCATCGAAATGTCTATTGCATTTTGCGAAAGTTTACAGCTTCACCGAGAGAAATTAAATATTTTGGTGCTCTTCCTCTCTAAATTCGTGAAAGTGTGATTTATTATTGTTTGTGTTGATTGTTTTTTTAACATTGTAATAAAATGTCTTGTGCGATTGAAGGCTGTAAATCGCATACAGGAAGAAAAGAAAACAACAATGAAGCAATATCATTTCATCGGTGAGTTCTGATAGTTTTTATGTTAATAAGTTACAGGATCATACCTAAAACTCAGTAACAATAATAGTAGTTCTTGTAAATCATACTCGTGTTCAATTCTACACCGATATTTGCCTGTTTTATATAGATTTTCTGCCGACTATGAGAGGTTATGTTTTTTCGTATAGTGATGTACTAAAGTCCGTGTGGCAAACTATCGAACATTGGTTCCCGCGGCAGCCGTGCATAAAGGATAATAGATTAATGAGAGGTTTTCTTTTTGAGTATTAAAAAAAAAACATAGTTTCCAAGAACTCTGTAGATGGTGTTGAACTGACTACGTTGCTAGGTGCCAAAGCCAAAACGATTGAAAAAAAAAAACATTGCGTCACGTCACGTCACGTCACATACGCTCGTTGGTTGATGACATGTGTGCTGAGCATATTATGTGCGAATGCTTTGTTATGGTCCGTCCAGGTTTAAAATGTACCATGGCTTGTACTCATTGCGCTTTACGACTTTCATCTTAAGGAAAAAGATGTATGCCTCCATTTTTATACAAATCCACAAGGCACAGACTTCTCTTCTTTTTCTCTTGGGACATTTTCTTTCTGGCGTAGAAAACTCATAAAAAGACTGCTAATTATTTTTTTCTTTTTCCTTGTTGTTATTATTTATTTATTTTCAAAATGTCATTGTGATGTGATGTGACAATGACATTAATTACTTTTTTATGTACGTTTCGTTTTACGATCTCAAAATTACATCCAAGCGCAATAATCAAAAAATTATGTGACGTTCCGTTCCTTGCAGTAACTTACCAAGTTCAGCGCCATCTATCCAGCGACTAAGGAAGAGTAAAAAAAAAAGAAAAGAAAATCCCTCATTGCAGCGCGAGTTAAAAGAAAAATAATGCCGAATAAATATCGCTATATTTTTTTGTTACAGATTTCCAAAAAGGGAAGAATCAAAAAGTGAATGGCTTAGACAATCAAAAAGTGAATTGGCAATTTAAAAAAGCAGTCATATTTGTTCGAAACACTTTATGCCGGATTCTTTTGGACCAAACGAAAATTTAAAATGGAGACGGTTAAAAGCAGATGCTTTACCGACGTTATATTTACCAGATACAGACACATTGGTAACCTTTAAATAATTATGTATAATTGCATTATCAATCTTGTTTGTAGGTACGTGCTTGTACTTTACTATAGTATATTAACTCGATGATTTTTCAATTTTAGGCAACAGAACCAGTACCTATGGATGTCTGTGGTTTAGAAAAGTGCATACTTCTATGTTCGCAAATCGTTCTGAAAGGCCTGTTCGTTCACGTTACTGCCGTGATCGACTTCACGAAGAAATTCCGCAGATCAAGACATTTTCGTACTTAGTGGTTGACAATAAAAGTACTTTGACAGGGTAGTTCTATCGTGAAATTAATTTTGGGAATGCTTATTGACTTGAACTGCGCATAATTTGATTTCTTATTACAGGTTATTAGGTATTTTAATCGTTCATTATTTGTTATTAGTTTTTATTCAAGATAAGTTGATGTTTATTTGATAGAAATGAAAAAAAATTGAAATTACCTCTGTAGTAATTGCGCTGTCATCGCTCATCATTGACATAATATTATTATTACGAATCCTATAAGTCTATGATTATTATGATTTCTATTGTTGCGATTAATTTCTTCCTCTTTGATTGAACAAAGACACGACATCAGCGAACATCTATTTGATTGAGTTAAGAGGCGACTTAAAAAGTATCCACTTAAATAGTTTACGGTTGTATCTCTGATACAAGCTACAGCATTTTTTGTACTAGAAACAAGCACAATTTTGGACTTATCGGATGGACCTACCTGCCTACGATATAGTAATTTGTACTTAATAAAAAATATTATGCTAAACGAAAGATATCCTTTTATTAATTCCTTATTTACACAATATAACATGTTTCCCACTGGGGTAGACAGAGACCACTTTGCTATTAATTCTCTTGGCCTCCTTCCAAAGCAAGAGGATGTCACCAGAAAGGTCGGTGCCTCCTGCATTCTCTTTTTTTCACACTTTGAAATGATATAATGTAAGGAGATTGGTCGCGGTTCATTTCGATTTGGTTTATTTATCGTAGTCAAAAATCGACATTGTTACATCACTAGCAAAGCAACGAACTAGTGACAACCTACCTAATTAAGAAAAAACTAATACATATCCATCTCTCTCTAACGCACTAGAATGTCGGTAAGAAAATTAAGGATAGGTGTCTTTCTCCGCGTATTATTTTAGCCAGGTTTCTATTTGTATTCCTTATTCTGAGATTTGAATACACAAGTAACTTAAACTAGATCACAACAAAATAATTCTTAACACTTACGAAATAATAATATAAACTATGTTTAAAATTTTTGAATAATTATGTCACACATTCGATAAAAATGAATACAACTATTATACGCGAAACGGTGGACAAACGTACGTTCTTACAATGGAAGTCGTTTTATGAATTTTGTCATTGTGTTTTTCAGTGCAACAAAAATAAAAAATAAGAACGCGTTTGAGATACATATATAATTCAGTAATAGCATAAGTTTCAGCAAGAATCCTTTGCACAGACGATTAGTTCACCAGAATATCTTCCTCATCCCGTGAAAATATCAAAATTCCGGATCCCAAACAGGTGTTCAAGAACACGATACGCGGACGGGATTGAGCCGAACTTCGCCGAACTTTTCACGAAGGAGCCTCGTAATCGTGAAATGGGGGTTGCTCGTTCGGAAAGAGGCATCGAACGCACTCGAAACTTTTCGTGTAACGGTTAATATCCACGTGTGTTGCAATAGGTACTGAAATTGTTTTATGGAAGTTTCGGGAGGGGAGCTTAAAGCGATGCTATCTTACTTTATTTTCGACTTGAGCACACTTGACAGGCTGTTTGCTATTTAAGGCGATGTGTAAAAGTTTTAGCGTCCCTGTTACCCCTTATGCGAAAAAACCCTCGTGCGAAAGGGACGGATTCATGGAAAAGTAGCAAAAAGTTGGTTTTTTGTTAATATAAAACATATATAAAATGTATTAAGGCGATGTAAGATGACGATCTTCACGTTTTAGAGGGGGTAAAGCAGGGAAACGATGCGAGGAGCTCCGCCCGTAGCGGGACGGCCTAGCTCGCTCTCGCCCAGCGCGCGGCTTTATTCTGAAGACATCCGTATTCTGGTCAACACTACTGCAATAAATGTTTTACGATTTCGTATTCGATTTTCAAAAGATACATTTTATTAATGAATGATATGACTTACAATTACAACGCATAAAACATTTTTGTCATATAAAAATATATCGATCAGCTGAGCCACTTAGAATGATTAGTACTTTTTTATATCAAGAAACTACATTTTTGTCATATTTTTCGTCCAAACGTAGATATGTATCCGAGTCTATAGTAAGTTAGAACACAAAATTATGTCAATTCCAGAATTTCGAGATTTTTTCAATACAAAAAAACATTCCATATTAGCCAACACTCAGGTAAATGGGTATTTCTCATTTTGACCAAAAATTTTGTTATCTGTGAGAATATCAGAGCTTGTAATACTATGATGGATGTAACATTATATCAAAAGATAGCGTTTGTTTTCAAAATTTCGTTTAAGCAGGTCCTAGATACTGTTAAAACCCATCTAATTAAATATAATTGCAGTCCATAGGTCATTCCAAGTTGTCAAATTGCGCCGCTGATGTAATGATACTGTAAAATTTGGTAAGTCCATTTCTCAGGTTGGAGTAAGGTAGAATTACTACAGAAACTATACAATTTTGCAAACAAATATAAAGGTTTTGTTACAACAGCTGGAAATAAATGCGAAAGTAAGGGTGACGATGGCTCCTCAGGGAGAGATCAGTGGAATTTATGGAAACAGGAAGTCTACAACAGTCCAGTAAGTAAAATTCATTTTACAAGCCTAACACGACGGAACCATACCTACTCGCTTACCTTTACTGGTCACCAACTTTCTCAAAGAAATAAAAGGTGAAATTGAATCAACCTACCGAATTCTTATAGGAGATTCGGTTAGTGATTAGGAACAAGGTTTAAGGATCCGTTTTTGTAAATACATGAAAAAAAAATGGTTGCCATACGAACTGGCCTAGCTCAAATACAATTCCTAGTACAGGCAGTAGGAGAGATTTTTTTTTTTATTTCGCCTGAAGTGTCATTAAACATTATTCCTGGTCACTAACCGTGTCTCCAGTATGAGTTAGGGTGGTAGATTAAATTTCACATTATATAGCCGTGCAAATGGAATACAATGGACTTTTTCATTTTATGTCTTAAAGATAATAATTATATTCCCACAATTTTCATTATACCAATAAAAATTCGTAGTATTCAAATTAATCTGTGATCGTCGTTTCGTGAAGAGGGTTCCACATCGACATTTAATTTTACGGAAGGTTAGGAAAGAAAACAATAAAATTACGGGCATTACAAAACATTATCATATAAATTGAAATATTACTTGGAGCAAGTAAAACTATAGAGAAGATGAATTTCTTTTATGGTTGTCGTTTTTGGCTAATGCTCAGGCGTCAGATGTATGTTTGCTTGCAGTTGATGACGCTTAATTTTTTTGCTATAGAAATGAATTAATTTATATAAAACTATAATTAAAATGAAAATAATTGCATAAAAAGTCATATCTTTTTGAAACATTGAACCAAATGTAAAAAGATTGTTATGTTTTTTAATATCATTTATATCTTTAGTGCAGAAACCCTTCAGTTTTGTAGGCTTTAATAGTAGTTTATGCTACAAAGGCGAAAAGGAATAAATTACGAGGATACGAGCATAGCGAGTGTTTTAAACGTAACCGAGTAATTTATTGCTCTTACGCCCGTGTATCATACTACGTTTTTCAATGCATAGTGTGAGGAAATAAAACAAATATAATCTTGTGAACTTTAAATTAAAATTGGTTCAAAAGGACTGTATCCAGAGCCGTAAAACGGTGGAAAAAAAAGTATAACATTTATGGTTCATAGAAAGGCTGCAGGTTAGCCAACCATTGTGAATAAATAAAAAAAAATATATAATAATAAAGCCCTAGGGCAAAATAATCGACTTTCTGTTCGGTTTTGATGCATAAAAAGTGGGCCTTTACGACCACTTGCATTAAAAAAAATTTACGTGCAATTGTAACACGTAACATGCTAGAATTTTTACATAGAATTAAAAGATTAGAGGGGTTAATTTTTGAACGGCCTTTATATGATCGGTCGTTCTCTGGGTGGTTTGGATGAACGATTTTTATTTTTTTGTGGCAGAGGTCCCATTGCTTGCAGTCAACCATTGAACGAAATGAATGAAAACTCAGTATTTTGGAAGTATCTTCAAAAATAGCCGCAAATAAAAATGCAAATCATTTGCATTATGAACCAATAATTTCCAAATAGTGTAATAATTTTTGGCGTCTTCTCAGTTGACCAGTTTTGAATTGAAGATTAGAATTTCATTATTGGTATTGGCGAGATTTACCAAAAATTTTGTTGTAAAATACTTGAACTTATCCACAAATTATGATTAATATATTATTATGATTATTATCTTTTCTCTGCGGCCTTCAGTTTGTGAAATGTAATTACTTTTGTGTTTATGCGTTCTTGACCGTGTCTTGAAACTGTACATTGTAAATCTTTTCTGAATTTTGAATATGAAAATTCTATTTTCTCTAAACCGGGTGCTGCTTCATCAGAGTTTTTGAGCTCACTGCACTAGGAAAATAAAACATCTTAGATTTGCTACACTACCAATAAACGTTAGCAATAGACTTGTATAGCCTTAGTAAGTTTTATAAATTTTTAAGTAATTAAACAAATTTTTAAACACATGTGACACTCCATATTAAAATTGTTCTTCAATTATTATCAAAAATCGATAACTGAACGTGCTAATTATTGGCATTATTTTTTACCTATCAATTTTTCTATTTTATTTATCTGGCAACAATAAACATTTTTGTATTTGACGCTTACTTGATTTGTTTTAATAAAGTTAATAAATACAACTCTTTAGCTTTCGTTATTCCTTTCGGATGGGAATGAGCATATTTATGATTTGTAGACGCGTTGTGACGTAGCGTAAAGGCTACCAAAGTAGCCCCGTAGATTAAGGAATTTTCGACATTATTTCTTCATAATAAGTACTTTGATAGGGGATTGTTCCGAGGGATTCACTCTTCATCAGTCGTGCACCAAATTGAGGGGAGAAGAAGCGGTTCATATATATTTTATTTACTTACCTCCCTCCTGTTCTTTCGTTTCGAAAAAATCCTTCACTTGAAAAAAAAAACGTTAAGAATTCTTTGTATGTACAACTAGAATGATACAATTACTCACATAAAACCATAGGACATAGA
Organism: Ypsolopha sequella; assembly: GCA_934047225.1. Taxonomy (NCBI): domain Eukaryota; kingdom Metazoa; phylum Arthropoda; class Insecta; order Lepidoptera; family Ypsolophidae; genus Ypsolopha; species Ypsolopha sequella. The sequence goes on from OW203991.1 coordinate 21,839,032, forward strand.
TTGTTTTACATTATAATACATGTAATAAGTGTATGTGACATATGGCTCTGGAGGGGAACTACCTTAAATCATTTAGTTAGCTCATTTTACTGAAAGGAAACATTCCTTTATTTTTTAAAAGAAACAAAACTGCATTCAAAGATCTTCTAAAATTTGCTTGTCTCGCCCGGGAACTGTACCAACAAAAAATAAAAAAAATAAACCCTTGCTATTTTATTATACGAATCGGTAGGATTATTGTTCAGAACAAAATTTGTCTAATAAACATTTGGTCTTACACTCATCGGTTGTACGAGATACCCATGAAATTGAATATTTATTACAAGCTCTTTATTAACAATACCTAGTACTGTTCACTTGTAAAGTAATAATGATACGCCATTATTACACAATGACAGCACGGAATGAAAGCAAAACAAAACAAAATTTGAAATTCGAACGAATAATTTTAAAAATGTTGAAAGTTATGGTTCGAACTTCAAATTTGTTGCTCCGCGTTGCAAAAAAATACGTTGTTTTTTAAACTTTTCGTCAGTACGCCTAGTGCAAGAAGTAATTGTGCTCTGCATAGATTTATTATTACCATTTAACGATTTTCTTATTGAAGTCTTCAACAAGGTACTTAAGATAAATAACATTAGCAAGCTTGTACTTCATACGATGTCTTTGGATGTAAGAGAGATAAGAAAATTATAACGTGTCATTTACTTGTTACAAGTAAACAGTACTAGGTATTGTTAACAAAGAACTTGTAATAAATATTTAATTTCATGGGTATCTCGTACAACAGATGAGTGTAAGACCAAATGTTTATTAGACAAATTTTATTCTGAACAATAATCCTACCGATTCGTATAATAAAATAGCGAGGGTTTATTTTTTTCATTTTTAGTTGGTTCGATTCCCGGGTGAGACAAGTGAATTTTAGAATATCTTTGAATGCAGCTTTGTTTCTTTTAAAAAACAAAGGAATGTTTCCTTTCAGTAAAATGAGCTAACTAAAGGATTTCAAGTAGTTCCCCTCCAGGGGGAATTCCCCAAAAAAGATTAGCTTCAGGTACATGCAAAGTATAAATTTTTTAAATGCTACACTATATACATACCTACCTATACGCACTACCTACACTATATACATATACATACCTACCTATACGCGCTACATTCATCTTGAGTCACGTGACTTTGGAGACTTTTTTGTGATTGGTTAGGCGTGTATTTGCGAATGTGTGTGTTGCCACGTCCGATAAAGTCCAGTTTTTATTGTACTGTGATACCGTTCTTCTCTCGGGAGTATTATATTCCTTGCTCCAGGGCCTTTAAAATTTTTCCACCCTGTATACTTCATTAACTGTACATGAGATATGGTTTTTATAAAATTTTTAAACATATGTAAATACTACATAGATAATCTATTCATTAATTTTTTTTTATTGCTTGTTTGTTATATTTTACCATCTTCTTGTAACAATTATTTTCCTAATTGAATGTTTGATATAATGCACTAGTGACATGTTAATTCTTTAAGATTTTACTTTGTTATTTTATTTATTTTGTCAATTTTATTGTTCTTTTTAGTGTTACTTCTTCGTTAATTATTATTATATTACTACTGATTTGTGTACCATACTGGTTTAAGTACAAATAAATGTTCTGATTCTGATTCTGATTCGGATTCAAAAAATATTTAATAATCAAGCATAAAGCTTTTTGATTCCAAAAGCAAAACTAACCCTTCTTCACCGCTCCGCACTCCTAATTATTACAAATAGATATCCTGTCCAAAACGAGCCGAAAATAAAACAAAGTCGTTGCGGCGTAAAATTTTAATGTTTTCATAACTAAACCACGGTGTCAGTAGTTTATGATCTTCATAATCATTTGGAATATAAAACGTCACATTAGAGATAAAATTAGATATCTATTCACCATTTTATCTTGGCCTCTCTATCGCTTCGACCGTTTAACTTTTAGAGATCAAAGTAAAGTGTTCGGTGTCACAAAGTCCAAGCTAATGTGATCTCTTTAGATGAAGCAGTTGCTAGTGAAGAAAGGCCTTTGTAGTGTGGTTTTTTGTGCTAAATCACTTCTGAGAACCGCTTTGTTTCGGCTCATTAGCGACATGGGAATGATTGATGGTAGTGAAGAGTGGGAAGGGTCGTGAAAAAAAAAACTGAGCAACAGTGTAAAATATTTATTTTTAATATTTTATTTTGTTAATTAAATCTTACTGAGTAAAGTGCACATTATTTCGGATACCATTTTGTTTTTACTGCGTAGAATTGAAGATATTAAACCTTTAGTTTGGGTTGTCACATTATTTTCTACTTCGCTAAATTTAAAATAGATCACAAAAGGTTACAATGCGTCATATTTGAAAAACACTTTTATGTTTTTTTATAAATATTTATCTGTTTTGGGTTGAGCCAAATGGGATCTTAATTTCGAACACAGTAAGTGTCAAATTTTGTATACATAATTGTTCAGGGTTATTTTTGGAATATTAATAAAAATAAATACAAAATGAAAATAATAATTTATAATACCTATAAATAATTATATAATTATTTATAATAAGAAAAAATAACTACGGATATCCGAAATAAGGCACTGTTGAGTATCCGAAATTAAGATTATCCAAAAAGTCACCATTTCAAATTAACTTCAAAACATTCACGCCTACTCAACCTGACACTATAAAGATACTCTTTATATTACACTTTAAAACAAGGAATTTCAGCTCGAAAAATTTTACTTTAATTTCTTTTTTCATTTTTAGGGTTCCGTACCAAAAGGTAAAACGGGACCCTATTACTCAATCAATCAATCAATTCTTCAAGGCCGTTTTCGGTCACAGCGATTGTCACTGCTGAGAGCGGCGCTGATGAGCCCTCACGTGGCTGACGTAGCCGATTTTTGCAGTGAACGTGCGACCACATTCACTGCACGTCAGCACCCCTCCAACTATATTATAATTCATGGCCACTCATGGCCATTTACTAAAACCTATTACTAAAAGTCCGCTGTCCATTTATCCGTCTGTCACCAGCGGGTTTACCGCGTAATTCTGATTTTCATCAATCTCAAGTTGATGTTGATGAAAATCAGAATTACGCGGTAGACCCGCAGGCTGTATCTCATGAACCGTGATAATTAGACAGTTGAAATTTTCACAAATGATGTATTTCTGTTGTCGCTATAGCTTACTAAAACTCCAGCGCCGACACTGACAACACTGATGCAAGATTATGTGTTGTGAGCACTGCCATCTAGCTAGAGTATGATTTAAGAAATATCACGCTATCCGAAATTATGGCACCGTCCGAAATATGGGTAATCACCTCTATTATTATTCTAACCGAAATTTCTGAGTATCATTTTGATACTTTACGGGTTAATAACATCAGTGAGAAATTCCATTATTATTTCTATAAAGATTTATGTCTGATTAACTGGCCCGCAAGGTGTTAAGGAGAATTTATGTCTAATTCTTCTCTTCGTAGTTCTGCTTTCCTTTTGTTACTGTTATAGCTGCTAAGTAAAATTAAATTTGTAAAATATTAATATTGCATAAAAAAACCAAGAATATTTCGCTATAGTCCATGCGTTACATTTCTTTTGATAATTATCTCAATTATACTAAAATTACCGCAGATCACAAATTGTTCAGCAACAAAATACTATTTTATTATATTACTAAAAGTAATTATGAAATTCCAAGAAACCGTAACTAAAACCGAAATAGACTCATAAAAAGTTCCAAACGACAAAAGGAAGGTAATAAAGTGTGATAATTATCCACTCATGCGCCGTTTGGGAATTCCTTAAACGGCCCAGATTTGTGACAGGAATGTATTTGAAAAAGTGTCAAAGTATACTATTTCACAAGTGATGCTACGTTTTTGGTGATAGACTTGTGATGAGCGGAGGAGCGTTTTTTGTGGTGCCTCTAAAACTTAATGCAAATAAATATTTTTTCAATGCAAGTGCTTGTAAAGGCCCACTTTTTATGCATCAATACCGAACAGAAAGTCGATTATTTTGCCCTAAGGCTTTAGCCCTTTCGGGACGGGCTAATACAATTGTGCGGGTAACAAGGTTCAATTTTTCTCGGCAACTGTTTGTGGGTTGTGGACGGGCCCAGGCTCGATCGATTGTGCGTGTGATGAAGTATCCACTCCTGCGTTTTGCTCATGCATAGGTCAGTCAGCGGGGCGACGCGTCCCTGTTCGGTCGTGTACAAAATCCAAGCTGCAGAATTTTTGACGTAAGTAATGTTTTTTGTAAATTTTCAATGATTTTTTCTTGTAAGTTATTTGCACTATAAAATTAGTTAAATGTTACACGTTTTCAAGACATTTTGTACGACATAACTGTTAAAGCTTTTGTTTTTTCTGAGTATGTAAGATTACCATCACAATTGTGTGGATTCGGCCGAACCTTACTTGTTCTACTTTATTTTCATCATAGTTGTAGGCAATAAATATCTTGTTTTTTTTCAGGTTTTCTTTACAATGGGCCGAGAACTTACTGAAGAATACATTGCTACACTCTTAGCCATTTCCGGCGATGATGCATCTGACTCTGACGAACCTGACATTCATGAAGAAACTTGTAACAACATTGATTCATCATCAGAGTCCGACTTTGAGGACGATGATAACATTCCATTATCTGAGATACGTTGGAAAAATAAGGTTTTTGCCAGGAAATCGCCTCCTGAAGAAGGATTGCGTCCCGCAAACGAGGTCCTTACACCTCACGAGTATTTCTTTAGATATTTCACAGAGGAAATATTCGAGCAATTCCTCGTAGCAACTGGCCAGTATTATATGACCAAAGTTGGCACGCAAATGAAGAACCCTCTTACCATTTCCGATATTAAAAGATTCTTTGGGATACATGGGATTATTGCATGTATAAAATTCCCTCGCTTGAAAATGTACTCGAACGAAAGATATAGATATGATCCCATCGCTGAAGCTATGACCAGGGATCGTTGTTTTATGCTTCGAACGAATTTACACATCGTCAATGCATTTTCAGTGGACCAAGCCGAAGAACAGGCAAGAATAAGCTTTGGCGAGTCCAGCCTCTCATAGACGCAGTCCGGAAGAGATGTTTGGAGTTACCAAGAGATGCTGGCAACTACAGCGTAGATGAGCAAATGATTCCGTTTGATGGTCGTTGTCCGGGGCTGAAAGTCGTCGTAAAGAATAAACCACGACCGGCTGGATAAAAAATTACGTTATAACCAACTATAAGGGCTTGGTACTTGATTTTTAAATTAACCAAGAGGACACCACCAACATCCCAGAGAGACAGTTTGGCGTTGGACCTGCTATTGTACTTCGCCTAGCTACATCAATACCGGAAGGTAGTTTCTTGTATTTCGACAGGTAGTTTACCACCATTCCGTTGATGTCTGAATTGGCCAAACGGAACTTGGAAGGGACTGGGACTTTGATGTCTAACAGATTTAATACTAAGAAAACGACCAAGTACCAATTCAAGCAAGATCACCGAATGAAAAGAGGAGAAGACGAGGCCATCGTCAATGGGGATGACACCACAACAAGAGTGTGTTGATGGCCTCAACAGCATTCGGGGCATTGCCACGAACGGAAGTACCCAGATGGGACAAAAAGAAAAGACAATATACCCAGGTTTCTTGCCCCGCTAGGTAAGGTTAGGCCTTGCTCAATACAATTGCGAGTGTCACAATTGTGCGTACGAAAGTTTGGGCCTTACGTGATACAATTGTGAGCACACCATTTTTCCAAGATGGCGCCGGAAAATCGGAAAATGGAGGCTAGATTCGTGTTCTACGCTATCATTTTACCCAGAAACCAAGTTTTAAAGTAAAATAACCTTCGTATTTTAGGCGTCGTCCCGAAAGGGTTATCATTTTTTTTCATTTATTTACGAGAATTTGGCTAACCTGCAACCTTTCCTGTGTACCATCCATGTTATACTTTTTTTTCCACTGTTTAACGGCTCTGGATACAGTCCTTTTGAGCCAATTATAATTTAAAGTTCACAAGATTATATTTGTTTAATTTCCTCACACTATGCATTGAAAAATGTAGTATGATACACGGGCGTAAGAGCAATAAATTACTCGGTTACGTTTAAAACACTCGCTACGCTGGTGTTTTAAATCGTTCTCGTAATTTATTCCTTTTCACCCTTGTAGCATAAACTACTATATCAAATATCTTGAATTTAAAATTAACACTATATTATGTTCCTTTTGCGATGTATTTATTACCTGCATTCTAAATAAAAACTTTATACTAATATTACATCCCGCAAGAGTTAACTTGAGACTTCGCTCGGATGACGTAAGCACGGTACTAACTGCAAAAAAGTATCATCCATCATCCATCGATCAGCCTAGTTCATCCACTGCTGGGCATAAGCCTTTCCAGGACTTTGCTACTCCCGGCGGTCATCCTGGAATAATTGCCCATACTCACACACGCTGGGCAGGCAAGATGGTGAGCGAGGTGCCAGAGCCCTCGCACCAGTGACGCCGTTGCCCGTCACCAGTCTGTTCCATATAAGGCCCGGCTATTATTGGCTCCTGATTTTTTGCCTATGAGCTGTCCTCCTACTCTCCGAATTACTTCGAGGGGGTCTCCAAGTAAGATGGTGGTACCTCTACAGTGGAGCCCGGCATCAGCTCTACTACCTGTCAAAAAAAAAGTATCATTTGTCGAAAATATTTTTATGGTTGATTGGATTGGACGTGTTAAATTAAATAAAAATCTCTAACAATCTTTTTATTAATACATTGAAAAGCAAAAATTTCAACATTTTTTTTCACATTCAAAAAGGAAATTTATTTAATTTTTTTTAAACACTTGAAATATTTACTAGTAACTATAGGTCGTATTCCAGATAATTCACAGTCAATGTCACTGTTATTGTCTGAGCACTTCTGGCTGGATTCACTTGGATATTATTTTATTTATCCTTTTCACATATCGTGACAACACAGCAACATAGAGCAGAGAGAACGGAAGTAACCAAAGAAAACATAGTACATTTTTCTTCTAATTATAGTAACAGTACACTCACAAAAACGACCAAACTGATGCAATCAGGTGAAAAATCCAAACGAAACCAAATGCTCGTAAGTCAATTGTAAGATTGCTAACGGTACTGACGCGAGTGACGCGTCGATGGCGAGAGCGGTAAGAAGCGCGGGGGTCGAGAGGGAAGCCTGCATTCCGCTCGAGTCTTTAGTTAACTCTTGCGGGTTGTAAGTTGGGTAATAGAGGATGCGTTGGGTAAATGAGCAAAGGGCTAAAAATCTAACAAAAAACTATCTGAGTCAGAAGAAAGTAAAGATATAAAAAAACATCTACTTAGTCAGTGAAAGAGGCAAAATAGGTGTGTCAGGATCGTAGTAGATGGAAATTTGTAGTGTCTGCCACATTCTTTGGTACACAAGCGCGCGTGGTAGTATATATGTATGTTTGTATTCCGGGGACAAATTTATCAACAGTAATAGTCCCAATAGTTGTATTTTGATACATAATATTTTGTAATAAAAGCTCGTGCCACCAAATATGTCTTTGAAGTATTTATTTATGTTGGAAAATGAACAATATGTCGTCACTTCTATGAATTTTTTTGGTGTACAGTTTGTCAGACTTCTAGATACAGGTTTTTCTTTTACTTAATGACAATCTTAAATGTCATTACAACTGACTTAAAACAACAGTAAAAAAAAATTATGTATCATACAATATTTAATTACATAACGTAGAAAATATTGGCCGTTGTCGTCGCTGGGAAATGTGTCCGTGGTGATCAGGATTATTTTTTGACCAGCCCTGCTACGATAAATTGACATGTATCCAACAGCCTGTATTCGTCCACTGCTGGACATAGTCCTCTCCAATATTTCGCTACTCTTGGCGGTCCTCCGTCATCCTCATCTAGCTGCTACCCACAACGTCCTTCAGGTCATCGTCGGTCCAGCGGGTACTAGTCCTCTAAAAAGGCCGTTTTGCATGAATCACATTATGATTCTGTTCTAATGCCGTCTCTTTTGCACGCGTAAGTATCCTACTTTCAAATAATTTTATGATTCACCCAAGTCGGCCTTTTAAGATCCCCAGGTCGGCTTTAATCAAAATTACATTTTGTATAAACTAACTGTGCAACACTTCACACTTTGATTAGAGTGTCGATAATCAAAGACTGCACGCGAAGTTAATCTCAAATTAAAACTGGACCTAAGGACATTTAGAACTCGGCTCTTCAATAGCATTTGAAATTCTTTGAATCGCTACTTTTGGCACTATATTCGCTCCTCTATAAGTAATGTTGACAGTATGAAAAATTTACGCAGGGACGTACAACTATAAATTATGAACGGATGTCAAAATACCACAGACGTTTAGTCGACACGGTAGCAAAGAACTTTCATGATAAATATCGGACGGTAGACCCTAAACTTTAGTTTTTTGCGTAAAAATTTGACATGTTTGAGAACTTTTTTTGCGAAATGTCCCGTGAGAATTAGTTTTACCGTATATTATTACGTGCTAGGAAAATTGTTACGATGACAATGTAAGAAGAGTGAATGCGTGAACGTGGATGGAACCTATTCTACATAATGGGATAATAGATCCTCTCCTTTACTTTCAGCTATTTATCCAATGCAGGAGATATATACAGGTTGCTTGGTTATTCGACCTATTCCTTGAAAGAGGTTATACTATATTTCTATACCGCAAAGAAATTCTTAAAATTAGTTTTCACCTTTCCATACTTGACCAGCTGATCGGGGCAACTTGTATGGGAGGAACAGGAAGAGAAAAAAAGTTGTGAATTTCGCTTAGCTCTCATACAAACAGTTGTTCATATAGACTAGTACTACCTATATTTTGAGTATATAGTTATATATATAAATATTATTATGTATATATTATGTATATAAATATTATGTAACCTTACATGTTACGGCTAAAGCCCGAAGTAGGGTAAAGTCCGAAAAAATCTAAAATAGGTAGCAACGACGAGCGAAGCGAGGAGGAGCGGGTTAGGTTTACATGTTAAGGGCCTTACTATTGCCAAATGGGTACTTTCTAAAGCCTACTCCTCGTTTATGGCCTAACCAAAAATAATGCAAAAATGTATTATGAATAATCAGCTCTTAGACAACATATGCAACATTTTTCTATTTTATATCACCAAAAATTCTACATGAAATAATTTATTAACTAAATGGTGTTTTTTGGCTTGAATTTCCTCCTGCTCCTAAGTGGCTTGGCTGATTGAATTCATTTATGCTTTTATAAATAGATAAACTTGATAGCTATAATCATTACATAGGATTATTTAATCGAACAATCACGTCCATGTGAAAAGTATAATTTTCTCCTATTTCGCTCTTTCAAGGACGCAGCGAGCGTCGTAACAGCCACTATGCATTGCACGCTGATATGAACGATATTTCAATGTCGTTGCCGTTGATATTCGTACTGACAAATATCGAGCTGCTAATTTGGCGATGGTAATCGGCTTAGTATACATTGGGTGCCTAGCGAAGCGAAGCGGAGCGAGGCGACCTCCGAAGTTTTGTATGACATTAGCCGGCTTAACCTAGGTTTAACCGCGCTTCGGGCTTTAGCCGTAACATATATATGTTCAAATAAACTTTAAACTTTTGACGTGACAAATATTTCATGACGACACTTTTTCCGTAAAGTATAAGGATAAAAGAATATTAATTACCTAATAATTTTAATTTGACATATTTAACTCAATCCAATCAATTGCTTCATTTATTATATTTATTTATTATTTTAATAAAACAAGGCTATTCATCATGTTCTGCGGTTGAAAGAAGATATAGTCAATGCTTGGATCTAGCATTACAATACCTATAAATAAAATCCAGAACGCATACCAAAATTACGGAAACATCAAAGTTGAAAAGTAACTCTAAAGGTCGGTCAAATGAGCACCACGTCTCGTTCCCCAAAGTTTCCGACCACACAAACAATTGGGTTCCCAAACTTCCCCAAAATCTCTCTGATCCGGAACATTTTGGATATCTTCGGGCTGTTGGCAAATAGTTTGGCGGTTCCATGGAACTATTTCGAATGAGGTTAGGCTGGATTCGATTGTATTAGTTTAGTTGGGTAAAATTTGACATGGTAGATTCTTACAACGTTCGTTGCGAGACTTGCTAGCTAGGAAAAGTTTTGCTCTAATTATAGTAAGCCGATAACAAAATGAAAGGGTACAATTATTTTTTTTAGACCTTGCTATAAAATTATGCGAATTAGAAATAAATTTTTATGTTTGAACACTTGGCGATTTATCCATTGCAAGGAGATATAAATTAACATTATACCATTGCAGTATAGAAACGCAGAAAGAAAAGTAAATCTGGATGTGAGGAGCTCTGAACCGGGATCCCGGGTTTGAATCTCGGTTCAGAGCTCCTCACATCCAGATTTACTTTTCTTTCTGCGTTTCTATACTGCAATGATATAATGTTAATTCGAATTTTTGTAACTCTTGCCAGTAATTTTCATAGAAATGTTGGGCGGAGAATTTAATATTAATACAAACGTGATACAAACAATGATTGAATTTAATAAATGTAAAAAAAATAACAATCCAATAAAAACCTCAATTCTTTATGCTAAGCTGTATGGCTATAGTGTTAAAGTACGTCAGACCAAACATCGACATGGCGACACTTAGTTTTGTATTTCCACATGTTAGTTGTTGAGGTATTTCCGTGAATATCGGATAACGTCAATATCGGATAACGTCAATATCGGATGTAATATTTTCATTGTTATCATTATAACGATATTATCGATTGTCATCAACAAAAGAAAAAGGACGGCAAAAAATAGCGTATTTACTTGTATAAAATAACATTTTGTAGTTGTATGACAATTATTTGTGACAACTATTTTCAAAAATTACATTATTTAGATACGAATGTCTCGTTAGTTTCAGAATTAGGCAACACGCACTTATTTTGGTCCCCCTCTTTAACATGTAAATATTTAATTTTATTAACAAAAGTGTTTTCTGAGTGTAGTCGTCGTTAAGATGACATAATCAAGTCGTCACAGAAATATGACATAAAATTATCAAAATCCTTGAATAATTCAAGGGATTTGTCTCTGGACAGAGAACGATGGAAGATGCTACACCAACAAGAGCAAGGCTCTTAAATAATTGATGATGTATACTCACTATTTAAACAAATAGTGTAAATAAATAGAAAGCTAGGTTTGTTTCCAGTTGCTATTTTATACAAGTGCCGACAGTCGCAATTATAATTCCCATAGCTTAATTCCTAAAATATTTTTTTTTTAGTTTTCATTATTGAGATATATACTTAATTTGATCATTATCTTTCTTAGGATTTAAAAAAAATTCAGATGTGACGTCACTTGGGCCATTTTAGACATTATACTGATTGTCGACACTTGACTTGCTTGTAAAAAGTGGTCTGTCTACTCATCTGTCTTTTTATGCATCAAAACCGAACAGAAAGTCGATTATCTTGCCCTAGGGCTTTATAATTATTATTTTTTTTACTTTATTTACAATGGTTGGCTAACCTGCAGCCTTTCCTGTGTACCATAAATGTTATACTTTTTTCCACAGTTTAACGGCTCTGGATACAGTCCTTTTGAGCCAATTATAATTTAAAGTTCACAAGATTATATTTGTTTTATTACCTCACACTATGCATTGAAAAACTCGCTACGCTCGTGTTTAAATCGTGCTCGTAATTTATTCCTTTGCGCCCTTGTAGCATAAACTACTATTTGAGGTACGAAAGCACATGAAAGGTGAACCTGCATTCCTCGGCGTTGGTTCTGTTCAGTTTCCTTTCGGAATACCTCTGATCAACCCTCGTGAAACGAATCGTTATATTTTATTACATATTTTGTTAAAATATGTTTTATTTATTTTTATAAAATATAGGGAAAATATTATCTATTATGATATTATATATGTCGTGGCCATATCGTAGAATTGACCATATCATATCTGGTTGGCCATATCATATTTCTGTTAAAATTGGGAGGGCCACCTCGCTCCGCTCCGCTTCACTCGGCTCTCCAAATGTATTTATACGAGTATGTAAACCTAACTTCGCTTCGCTCGTCGTCGCACCTATTTTTTACTTTTGGTGAAATATTTTTGATTTCATACCTTACGATCTGCCCAACCAGATCATGAAATGGTAAATTCTACGATATAGCCATGACATATACAGGGTGGAAAAAATGGAAGGGCCCTGGAGGGGAACTACCTCAAATCCTTTAGGTAGCTCATTTTAGTGAAAGGAAACATTCCTTTATTTTTTAAAAGAAATAAAACTGCATTCAAAGATCTGCTAAAATTTGCTTCTCTCGCCCGGGAACTGAACCAATTTAACTTTAAAAAATTAACCCTTGCTATTTTATCATACGAATTGGTAGGATTATTGTTCAGGATAAAATTTGTCTAATAAAAATTTAGTCTTACACTCATCTGTTGTACGAGATACCCACGAAATTCAATATTTATTACAAGTTCTTTATTAACAATACCTAGTACTGTTTATTTGTAACGTAATAATGATACGCCATTATTACACAATGATAGCACGGAATGAAAGCAAAACCAAACAAAATTTGAAATTCGAACGAATAATTTTATCGATTTTTAAAATGTTGAAAGTCATCGTCCGAACTTCAAATTTGTTGCTCCGCATTGCAAAAAGAATACGTTCCCTTTTTAAACTTTTCGTCAGTACGCCTAGTGCAAGAAGGAATTATGCTGTGCATATATTTGTTATTACCATTTAACGATTTTCTTTTTGAATTCTTCAACCAGGTACTTAAGATAAATAACATTAGCAAGCTTGTAGTTCATACGATGTCTTTGGATATGAAAGAGATAAAAAAATGTAATTTACTTGTTACAAGTGAACAGTACTAGGTATTTTTAATAAAGAACTTGTAATAAATATTTAATTTTATGGGTATCTCGTTCAACAGATGAGTTTAAGACCAAATGTTTATAAGACAAATTTTATCCCGAACAATAATCCTACCGATTCGTATAATAAAATAGCGAGGGTTTATTTTTTTAATTTTTAGTTGGTTCGATTCCCGGGTGAGACAAGCGAATTTCAGAATATCTTTGAATGCAGTTTTGTTTCTTTAAAAAAATAAAGGAATGTTTCCTTTCAGTAAAATGAGCTAACTAAACGATTTAAGGTAGTTCCCCTGCAGGGCCCTTAAAATTTTTCCACCCTGTATACCGGATGTAAACAGATTGCTATCTTTAAATTAAACTACATATTAGACCGATCATACTGAACCACTTTTGCCAAGAAACATACCCGCGTGAACCATTAGTTCTTGAAATATTTGAGTTTCAAACAAAAATGCGTGAGCCCTAACGCAACGAAATACGGGCGCTTTTTGCGTGGTCCGTTAAACAGCTGTTCATGCGCAGCAATCTAAAATAGACCTAACTCTTGCGAGTTAAAGTCTTTAAGTAACAGTTGAATATCTTCTTCTCTGATGTTTTGCACGTTTATTTTCTTAGAGCGTTGTTCAGTACGATCATTAGCTTATGTAGTTTTATTTGACCGTCGCAGTCTTTTTACACTCTTTATAATGAAATATATTTTATTGAAACTCTTCAGACATAATGACGCTAGGACACGCGAGTCATACAAAATAAATGTCTTTTACAAGTTTGTTTTTTTGACGGCTGCAAGATAATCTGGACGTCATCACAAACTGACAGCCGACGAAAAGGCGCGTCGACTCCCCCATTAATTATGTATGGGGTGTCATATTTGTTTTTCTTTCTTCGTTTTCGGTGACCAAATGTTTTCGGTAGCATTACTGAAGATGTTAACGTTCCGGATGGACGAGAATAGGGACGTTTTGGGGAACTCCATATTTATTTAGTCTTTGATGCCTGTCAGTCGTATTAAAAAGAACAGATCTTGTTTCACCTTCTGTATTGCCATTATAAATGGCACCTTATTCACAAGTTCAAGTTCTTTTTAGGGTTCCGTACCTCAAGTTGAAAATACAGAACATTTCCTTTAACATATCATATTTATTATGATTATATCTAACCCTACTAAAAAATATCTGTATCCTAGCAAAATTTATCCTATCAAATAACATTAAAATATAACTATATTTTTTTACCTTCTTCAAATTACACCATGCGTGCGTGATGAACAAACGGCGGCGTCTGAAAGTCTGAATATCTAACCATGTCAGAATCTAACTTGACACTGGAAAAAAGTGGCGCTCAAAATAGAAGCTGTCGCCAAAACAAAAAATAGTAGGTAGTTTATGCTACGTTTTAAACGTAACCGAGTAATTTATTGCTCTTACGCCCGTGTATCATACTACGTTTTTCAATGCATAATGTGAGGAAATAAAACAAATACAATTTTGTGAACTTTAAATTGCAATTGGCTCAAAAAGACTGTATCCAGAGCCGTTAAACAGTGGAAAAAAAAGTATGACATTTATGGTACACAGGAAAGGCTGCAGGTTAGCCAACCATTGTAAATAAATAAAAAAAAATTATAATAGGCAAAATAAGCCCTAGGGCAAAATAATCGACCTTCTGTACGGTTTTGATGCATAAAAAGTGGGCCTTTACGAGCACATGCATTGAAAAAATATATAAAGAAGGTTCAATAATATCAAACAACGTTTGGAGTGTCAGAACCTGACGAAACTCGTTCAAAAACTCGGCCTTGCAACGTGAGTGATACAAACCAGTGATACGTACTGTAGTATGCACATGTAATATGCATGCAGTCTACTCGGGATCTAGTAGGAATTTTGCTGAATCATTCTACTTTGTTTTCACTTTGACTTCTTGTATTATTTCTTTTTTTCATTACTTCCTAATTATCACATGTACATTAAGGGAGGGGAGGTCTGAATCTCGTAGAGCACTCGCTTGTCATATTTCGTCAAAACTCTAGAAGGAATATTTATTTATGGAGAGCCACCTTCACACCGATAGGACTCTCTAAGAAATCTTGCTCGTGTTTTGTTTGAAAGATCTTTTATAATAATAATAACGTTTATTTCGGATATTGTATCCATATTGTTAGTAACAGTTTTACTTAATTGCTATTGTTAGTAACTATTATATTTACAAATTTTAATTTATTTCGCATTGGGTAGGATTGACAACTGCACCCAATGCATAATGAATGGGTTGTCAATCCTATCCACTATCGTGCTCAGGATGCTGTTGGTAGAGGCTCGCACTCGGCGCAGCAGCGAGGCAGCACGCAGCCTCATAATGCCGAAGTAGTCTTGGGTGCGCGCCACAGCGAACATACCCGACGCGCTGCACCACTGCCTCAGCCCCATCAGCATCCTAAACGCGTTATTGTACTGGATGCGCAGAACTCTCACGGTCTTTTTAAGGTGGTTAATCCACAGACCGCAGGTGTAAAAAGATTGACAGTAGGCTTTAAACAAGGAAACTTTAACAGCCTCTGTACACCCTCTAAATCTGCGGGCCAGCATGTTGCTCCTGACCGAGAGAGCCCTGCGCTCCCTTTCAATGTCCATGTCATCACATAAATCTATATTTAAGTAATGACCCAAATATTTGAGATCATTGACCCTTCTCAGGGCCTTCCCATTAAGGTGTATTTCAGGTACAATATCAGGAGCACGGTTCTTAGCTCTGAACACCATATACTCACTCTTTTTTACGTTGTTTTATACTGGATCTGTATTTATTTTTGGATAACACGAAATAAATCAGTCAATGCGACGTATGTCGATCCATAAAGGTTATCGATTGCCAACTAAACACGAACAAATAGTCCTTAAGCCTACCTTTACAACCTAGCCTTACCTAAACCTAACATATTGCCTAGCTATAGTACAGTACAGGGTTTTTTTAATGAACGCACAATCGCACTCTCGAATTCAACATTATTTCCAATTCCATTAACAAAATTTGGGGTTTATATAAATAATTACTACATGGTTATCGTAGAATCAATCAATCAACATAAATTTTTATCAAAATAATTACTGCAGACTGATAAATATTTGTACCGGCAAAGGTGACCTTTCAGTTTATTGTCAATAAATAGAAATAAATAAAATATACCTAACATAATCACGAATTAACAATATTTATGTATTTTTACGAAGATAAACAAAAAATAATAAATTCCAAGGATTTAATAAGAGGTAATTTTCAAAAGTGATCAAATCACATTTAAATAATTTTAGAGTACCATTTTTGTATTTTCAGTGGTAATTTTTATTTGAATTTTTAAAAAAGTGCAATTTGTAAAAGTTCATTCCATGTATACCATTATTTCAATCGATTATCGATTACGATAGTATGAAGTGATGAAATAATACTTTCTTCACCACCCAAAGCTGGAAGAAATCGCTTTAAGTGATAAGTCCGCCCTTGTACAACATTGTGTGTTCAAAACTCTGTACTCAATTTTTTATTTGACCGTGTACAATAAAGTGTGTATTCATTCATTCATTCATTCAAGTGAATGGCTTGTGATCCATTGTAATTCTATTCCGGACCGCAGAGTAAGTAAACTGGTAAAGATAAAACTAATTTTTAAACGCAGATTCGTATACGTTTTGTTTCTTATAAAATAGAAAAAAAAAATGAAAATAATCACATATTTCTGGCCAGTATTTTCTATTTATTGTAATTATTTTAGGTTTACTTTGTTGGATTTTTTACTTTTAGGTCATCTTTAGTTAAGTTTTTAATGTTATTTAAGTTTTTAGTAAAGTTTGTCAATAAAGAAACTAGTTTCTCTGTTAAGAGTTTAATAAAGTTCATTTTTCTGTAAGTAAATTTAAGTTTAAAAATAGGGTTCTTCAGATTTTGGAGATAACCACCTTCGAAAATGACCTCGTCGTTATCAGGCAGAAAAATAAAACACCAGATTATTTTTTCCAAAATATTTTAGCTTGTGTAACCTTAACACGTACATGATTTGTATGATTCCATACACAATGGAATTGTGTATACACGGCAAGTCCATTAGCCAGTCGTGTCAAGTCACTCACTTCGAACTAGAAGCCCATTGACAGATGATGCCATTTCGACCGGGAATCGAACCGAGGACCTGGGGGAAAGACGCGACTAACGATCCGTATGATTTATCACTGTCATTTTAGTTCAGACCCACCGTGAAAGAGCAAATATGCCAAATGTTCGTCAGACAAAAATGGACTCAAAGACGAAGGATGCAAACGTTATAGTTGGTTGGTCGTGTCGTGGTGTTAAAGGCGTTTATACAGCAAGTTTTTGGAAGAAAAGGACGTTATACAAAGGCAATAATTGCGTTTTTGACCAATTTCCCCAAATAATGACCGTTTTCTATGCGATGTGGGTCTATAATGCGATCGGTCATTATAATGTTATGGCTTTTCCTTATGATTTTTTAGATTTACAAACATTTTGTATGCCTGATGTTGTTTTAACAGTTATAGATTTTTAGGGTTCCTTATACAAACATTATCCCGAAATACGACACACAATTTTATTTATTGTTTTATTTCACAGAACTATGTTTTATTTAATAGACAAACCAGGATAATAACCCATTTTAGAACCGCAAGGACGAACTCGTATTTACCTATGTGAAGTTGGTAAGTAGATAAGGGGTATACAATAAACCGAAAAATAATTACAAAAGAAAATACTTATTACACTGTTTCACTTCGTATTTATGATTTTCCGAATAGTTTCATCGACATACTTAATTGATGGCTGAATTTATACGAAAATACGAAATATAAAAAATATAGGAAGTAGAACAGTAGGTAAGTAAAACAAGTTTTTTTCAGACTTAATATATAATAAATATCGAAAAATAACATAAGTTATTGTGTATAGAGGTATCATTTTCAGCAGAAATCAACTGCCTTTATCATACACTTTAGATTTTGAAAATCTTTTGGTAAGTTTTCAAATACTTTAAGCGTATATTTATTTATATCATTTTATACATTCGTAACATTATAATCATCGATTACATAATTAGTATAGTGTAAAGTAATAGCTAAAAATCTTTGTAAAACGAAAGCATTTCACTTATTTTTCTCGAGGCCATCAAGCTGAAAGGGCGTATCTACAAAAATATAAAAGTATCGTCTAGTTATTCATAAACATTTTTCTTTAAATTTAAAAACGCCTTTTCACGTCGTATACTTAGGCATAATAGTACCTATAACTAGTGGAGCAACCTTTACTTTTTCAGTACATCATAGAGCTAATAAATATGGAGATTCGCTCAAAAAAGTCGGAAATTTCGGATCTCAGAAAATACGAATTTTCAGTTTGATGCCCTCGGTATAATCCGGCTCTGGGTATATTGTAGCATAACACTGAAATACAGCAAGAACAAGAACAAATTTAGAATATGCTTGAACTAACGTAAAAGTAAAGAATTAACTTGCAACTTGCTAAGAAAGTGAAAAGTACATAAGTCCCACAATCTTCCCCTTTACACATATTTCAAAGAACCCGAAATAAGTAGGGCACTTTAAGACATTTTCTAAGTCGCTGCCATCGAAAGTTTATTCTTTAAATGGGAAAGTCTCTTGACAAAGCATTGTTCGCACGGAAGACAGTCGAGTCGAGCTCTCGTGCAAAGTTTTCGACGACGACGCCACTCGAGAAAGACTGCGTGGTGTCTTATCATACCTACTTGAGAAGGATGGCTTTATGCATGTTAACCTAAAAAAAATAAAAGTTGATGTTTCAGGTACTAGACTAGGGGCTATTTAATCACTATCACTACATAGTATAAAACAAAGTCGCTTCCCGCTGTCTGTTTGTCCCTATGTTTGCTTAGATCTTTAAAACAACTCAACGGATTTTGATGCGGTTTTTTGATAGATAGAGTGATTCAAGAGAAAGGTTCATATGTATAATACATGCATAATATAGTAGAGATGGCTTATTCCACATATCCCCTGCGAAGATCCCCTGCGTCGGGGATTTGTGGACTTTTTGTCCATAAATCCCCTGCCGGCGCTCAAGGAAAACGTAAGGGGATTTCTGGACAAAAGTTCCAGAAATCCCCTTAATCATTTATTTTCATGTTTTTATTAAAACAACTAATTAGGTAATCACAGTATTTACGAGTATTTCATATACAAAGGTACATAACCATTAAAAATGACACTGTTTAGCTCACATAAAATTTGTTCTATCTTTACCAGTGTAGATATAAACTGTCTCTTATATTTACAATAATTAACAAAATCTTGTATTTGCCCACCGATTTGACACAACAAAATCAGTGGGACGAGCCGATCTGCAGCCAAGTTCAGAGTTCCTTACTAGACACTGCGACAGATTCTGCAGATCGAGCCCGTCTCCTGGCATCTGGCGAGAGAGAGTCCGGGTTCTGGCTGCACGCTGTACCGTCTATTAACATCGGCACGCAACTGGACAGGGTATCTTGCTCCCTAGCTGTCAGCCTCAGACTCGGCGCGGAGACGAATGAGCCACATCGCTGCTGGTGTGGCACAAGCGTGGACCAGCTCGGACACCACGGCCTTTCATGCCAGCGTAGTGCTGGCCGCTTGCCGCGCCACGCCAGTATAAATGATGTCATCCGGCGGGCTCTTGCCACCGTCAACGTGCCAGCTATTTTAGAGCCAAAGGACATAACACGTGACGATGGCAAGAGAGCCGATGGGATGACATTAATTCCATGGAAGAACGTCAGAGCTTTGGTGTGGGATGCAACGTGTGTCGACACACTAGCACCGTCCTACGCCCTTAGGTCGGACTGCATATTTGTGCCTTTTGGGGTCGAGACCCTCGGGCCGTGGGGTCCTGGTGCTAAGCTCCTTTTTAAAGAGTTATCTGCACGGCTGATCGACGCTTGTGGGCGCGTATGGCGCGTATCTTGGCCAGAGAATCAGTCTGGTCATTCAAAGAGGAAACGCTGCCAGCTTTCTAGGTACCCTTCCACATGACGGTGGCGATCTAGATAGGATTTTTTATATGCTTAGAATTCATATTTTTACCTATTGTTATTATTGAATACGTTTATGATACACAACACAGCTGTGTATGAAACATGCCGACATCCATCAGTAGTTTTATTGAACTGGAACAATGCCTGATTAATAACCATGACAGTTTCAGAAAACGTTTTCAAAGCAACATATTTTATTTTTGTTACATGTGTCTAATTAGTAATTCCGAGTCCTCAATTATATGACGCACCCTCTTGTAACAGTCTGTGTATCTTACGCACTTTCTCCCATTATTTAAAAAAACATCGGTGTCAATTTTTCGATTTATCAATAGATTTTAAATTGCCAATGGTATCGATTCGGCATAACACGTCTTAACTTGTTTGACAGGACTAACTTTATTTTAAGCGTCCCGTCTTTTTCTTTCTTTATCGAAAAGACAAGGACAGAACGCTTAAATTTTGTTTAGTCCTGTCAACGACATTCGTTGAGTCCTGTCAAATAAGTTAAGATGTGATTCACCGAAGCGGTACCATTGTCTATTTTTAAACAAAGTGTAATAATCTTATTTTGAATTGCAATATTCCGCTAAACACTCTTACCATGCTATTCAAAATGCAGACTCAAGCACCGCCCGCCCTCCCGCATAAAACATGCACAAGCAAAGCAAGCAGTACGACCACAAAATAAAGCAATCTTAAATAACAAGCAAGAAAACTTATCGACACGTGTTTCGCCTCTAAACGAGGCATCCTCGGGATGTGTAGTCCGCCCGACCGCTCGACAGCAAATGACGAGCTGCCGCCCGGAGCTCACCTTTTATACACCGGCCTGGCTAGTTGTTTGGTGGGAATAAATGGATGACGAAAACATACGTAAAAGGGGGGTACTTATAAAATTTGTTTGTTCGTTCAGTAAATCAGAGTTATTCTTGTTTTTCAATATCTCTAACTGTTCTAGCACACACATTCTTAAACCTTTCTTACAAATATGTTTTATATCAAATGAATGATTGTTAGGCAAACTATGACCGGACTCTAAAATATGTTTCGCAAAATGTGATTTTTCGGGATGATTATTTCTATAGGCTGAGATGTGTTCTTTATACCTAGTTTCAAAGCTACGACCCGTTTGACCGATGTAAACACCGTTACATTCACTGCAGCACAATTTGTAAATACCCGACTGTTGTTTTTTATCTAACTTATCCTTTCCATTGCAAAGCCGCTTGATCTTATTATTAGTTCTGAAAGCAATGCGAACACCAGAACGCCGAAAGATCTTTGCAACCCGTTCAGAAATCGGTCCTAGGTAAGTTAAGCTGGTTTTATATAAAAAAAAGCTGGTCGATAAGTTTTCTTGCTTGTTATTTAAGATTGCTTTATTTTGTGCTCGTACTGCTTGCTTTGCTTGTGCATGTTTTATGCGGGAGGGCGGGCGGTGCTTGAGTCTGCATTTTGAATAGCATGGTAAGAGTGTTTAGCGGAATATTGCAAATTATTAATATATCTACAAATTTATGATGGACTTCCGCAAAGTAACGCCTTTTTCAATAAATTTTATTCGGTCAGCAAGCATAGCTGAACAGGCGAAATTGTATGTTAAGCTTACCAAATTACATCGACTTGCTTCACAAAATGTTTGGTTTAATCAACAATGTAAGAAAAATCAAATTGTCCCCAACTACATAAAATTAAATATCCGTTGTAACATACACACTAGGTCATCGTTTTTAGCTATCAAAAAAGCACAACTAGCGTGGTTGAATGATGAAATAAGGTATTGGTTCTCGGTAAGAAATAATCTTAAAACTCATCTAAAAGTTCTCCATACTGAATTAACTTTTTCTTTACACAGCAGTGAATTTGATAGCCTAGACAGAAAGGCTAGAGATTTGGCGTCGAAAGTGGTACACGAAAAATATCTCATCCAGAGGGGCAAGTTGGACAGATTAATACAGTGTAATAACCGTTTAATTAACCATCCCGTGCAAAATTCGTCAACATTTCCATTCCACCCTCGCGTAAAAAATTTAACTAACATTGATTTTCCTACTAGCGAGATGTCACTTTTGGAAAAGGGCTTAAAATACAATATTCCTTCTAATTTGTCCCAAAATTCTAAGCGTAAGCGGCTTCGGGACATGGCTCTGTGTGAGACGTCGCTGTGCGAGTGCGGTCTGGCGGAGGAGGACCGTCACCACGTTCTGTGGGACTGTCCTCTGTACGCCGAAGAGCGTGGGAAGATGCTGCAGGGCATACTGGGACCGGGACAGGGCCCGGTTGGTCATGGCGACCTCGTCTCCTCGGAGGCGAACTTCGGACGGCTGCGGGATTTCGCGCGTGCCTGGCACAATA
Organism: Ypsolopha sequella; assembly: GCA_934047225.1. Taxonomy (NCBI): domain Eukaryota; kingdom Metazoa; phylum Arthropoda; class Insecta; order Lepidoptera; family Ypsolophidae; genus Ypsolopha; species Ypsolopha sequella. The sequence goes on from OW203991.1 coordinate 21,861,425, forward strand.
AACGCAAGCTGTGGGAGGTGGGCTGATGCCTGCCTCAAATTTCTCTTAAACAATCAGAAGGGCAACTCGGCGCCGAAGTCGTAATTGTGAAGGTCTGTCCTATTAAGGACCGCTAGTAGTAGGCCACGCCCCCTGAAAGGGGGAGAGGTGGCTGGGACTTGGGCCACAAAAGAGTATCCGGTGTAGGGGGACTCAAGAAGTGCCGGAGGGCAAAAGAAGAAATAAGGCCCGCCCTCTGCGCATGTTCCCCCGGCTTCCCCCTTTATACCAAAGATTGGTGGAAACGGGGATGGGATGGTGGTTGTTCCTGGAAACAGGAACATTGGGTTATGTCCCAAAATTCATTGCAAAATTTAGCTGTTGATGCTGAGATTACTGCTATAGTTTCTAAAAAAGATAATATTGTTAAGAGTTTAGTTACGAATGAAATACAAAAAGTTGCTGTCTCCTCAAAAGAACAAATCAACCCGGAACTAGCAACATTTAAATCGATTCAGTGTAGGGTTAATGATAACGATCTAGTAATTTCAAAAGCGGATAAAGGTAATACAGTAGTTATAATGAATCGCGAAGAATATAATAGTAAAGTGAATGACGTCATTCAGGGTGACGAGTTTGTTCCACTTAATTCGGATCCAACTAAGAAATTTCAAGCTGAGCTAAAATTGGCCGTCAATAACACATCCTTTGTTTTTCCAGATAACACTCAATCTAAAGCGAAATTACTGCCTATGAACCCCGTGGCCCCAGCTTTGTACGGTTTGCCAAAAATACACAAAGATAACATTCCGGTTCGTCCAGTTGTCTCTTACATCGGTGCCCCAGCTTATGATTTGTCAAAACGGTTAAATCACATTTTGTTACAAAAAACTTCTTTCAAGCCTATCTATTGTCTTAAGAATAAAGAGGATTTAATATCGAAAATTCATAATGTTCATTTACCTTCTAATGCGAAGTTAGTATCTTTGGATGTAGATAGATTATTTACCAATGTTCCTTATGACGAATGTTTGACTATAATTAGAAATTTGTTAGAAAAACAACGTCTTCACACTGGCGAAATTGATGACCTCCTAAACCTCACATCAGTTTGCATGCAACAAAACTATTTCAAATTCAACAATAGTTTCTACATGCAAAAAGAAGGTTTAGCAATGGGTTCACCCTTAAGTCCGTTGATGGCTGATATTTTCATGGACAGTTTCGAGACCAAACATATTGTCAATAATTCTAATATTTTGTATTATTATAGATTCGTTGATGACGTCATTCTTTGCTGGACGGGTACTAGTAGGCAGCTAGATATATTTGTCAACAAACTTAACAAAATTCACTCAAAAATAAAATTTAAATTAGAAGTCGAACAAGAAAACTCCCTTAATTTTCTAGATTTAACTATTACAAGATCACAACATCAACATGAATTTCAAATATACCGTAAGCCAACACACACCGATACTGTAATACCCGCTTCATCTTGTCACCCTTGGGAACATAAACTTGCTGCTTTTCGTTGTTATGTTCACAGATTAATGACGGTGCCCTTAAGTCCGGACAACTATAAAAAAGAGATTAATATCATATATCAGATTGCTTTTAATAACGGGTATAATACTAAAATGGTTGACCAATTAATCCATAAAAAACAAAATAGTATTATCAGAAGTAGTTTGTCCGCTTTACAGCCTGAAAGTATTCAAAAATATAAAACCAGCTTAACTTACCTAGGACCGATTTCTGAACGGGTTGCGAAGATCTTTCGGCGTTCTGGTGTTCGCATTGCTTTCAGAACTAATAATAAGATCAAGCGGCTTTGCAATGGAAAGGATAAGTTAGATAAAAAACAACAGTCGGGTATTTACAAATTGTGCTGCAGTGAATGTAACGGTGTTTACATCGGTCAAACGGGTCGTAGCTTTGAAACTAGGTATAAAGAACACATCTCAGCCTATAGAAATAATCATCCCGAAAAATCACATTTTGCGAAACATATTTTAGAGTCCGGTCATAGTTTGCCTAACAATCATTCATTTGATATAAAACATATTTGTAAGAAAGGTTTAAGAATGTGTGTGCTAGAACAGTTAGAGATATTGAAAAACAAGAATAACTCTGATTTACTGAACGAACAAACAAATTTTATAAGTACCCCCCCTTTTACGTATGTTTTCGTCATCCATTTATTCCCACCAAACAACTAGCCAGGCCGGTGTATAAAAGGTGAGCTCCGGGCGGCAGCTCGTCATTTGCTGTCGAGCGGTCGGGCGGACTACACATCCCGAGGATGCCTCGTTTAGAGGCGAAACACGTGTCGATAAGTTTTCTTGCTTGTTATTTAAGATTGCTTTATTTTGTGCTCGTACTGCTTGCTTTGCTTGTGCATGTTTTATGCGGGAGGGCGGGTGGTGCTTGAGTCTGCATTTTGAATAGCATGGTAAGAGTGTTTAGCGGAATATTGCAAATTATTAATATATCTACAAATTTATGATGGACTTCCGCAAAGTAACGCCTTTTTCAATAAATTTTAATCTTATTTTGATTATAAATAAATGTCCTATTTTTTATTTATTTGTGTTTTATTAACAACAATGTAAAATATATATTTTTATTTAATTTTAATATTAAACATCTTTATATATTATCATATCATTTAAAAATAAAAAAATCTGCAGTTATTCTAAAGGGCTAAAATAAAATAAAGGATAACGCCGACCCGCGCCGCACCGTAACGGTAAAATAAAGAATTTCATAGAATACTCATATCAAAAATTTCAACTGTTACCCGCCACCAGAAAACAATGAATTTACACTCGTAATAATACCATATCACGCTCTTGCTATTATAGTCATTGGTTGAGCGCGTGGATGTGTGAGTGCGGTAACGGCTGGCAGGCTGCAAGCGGTTCTAAGCTTTAAGTTAGGCCAGCAACCGTTTCCTCGATGGTACCAATGTATAAAAATAATGACTGATTACCTTGTTAGTTGTTTATTAAAAACATAAAAATAAATAGGTAAGGGGATTTCTGGACCTTTTGTCCAAAAATCCCCTGCCGTTTTTCTTGAGCGTCGGCAGGGGATTTCTGGACAAAAAGTCCACAAATCCCCGACGCAGGGGATCTTCGCAGGGGATTTGTGGAATAAGCCAGAGATACACTGATAATTTTAGAGGTTTCTAATGTGATGTCGTACATAAACACATTTTTTGCGTTTACAATCCAAACGCTGGCTGAACCCTACGAGATAGATCAAAATAATGTATTACAGTATTGTAGAACTTAAAAAGGTCTACAAAAAAGTTTGCGATGATATATGTCTATCTTTTAGGGTTAACCCACAATAACCATTATGGCTTATTTACGAAGCGATTTCAAGCAATACAGCCAACGACATTGGTATAGAATGTCGTTGAATACAGCATTAATCCTTATCCAATTAAGTACCTTAAATACATTACAAAAGCTGTAAACGTTGTATATAAAGAAATTATCAGCATTGCACAGGTGCGAAGCCGGGGCAGGTCGCTAGTAAATAATAAATATTCTAAAATCTCTGTTGAACGTTTTCTGTTGTATTTCTATTGGTTTTTGAGATCAGTCTTAATTGAAAATTTAGAAACATCAATATATGAATTTGTGGATATGTTAATAATTTGCAATATTCCGCTAAACACTCTTATCATGCTATTCAAAATGCAGACTCAAGCACCGCCCGCCCTGCCGCATAAAACATGCACAAGCAAAGCAAGCAGTACGAGCACAAAATAAAGCAATCTTAAATAACAAGAAATAAAACTTATCGACACGTGTTTCGCCTCTAAACGAGGCATCCTCGAGATATGTTGTCCACCCGACCACTCGACAGCAAATTATCAATATATTCACAAATTCATGATGGACATCTGCAAAGTTACACCTTTTTTAATTAATTTTAAACATCAATATGTCTAAATTAAAATAAAAACATTCTAGAATCTTAAGAAATCTAAATGTGAATACATGAGCTCAATCTAAGTGAAAATAACTATCTTTCATGTTTAACTTGACTGTCTTGTCCCCAGAGGAGTAGGGAGAGACTAAAAATTTCCATCTGCTACGATCCTGACACACCTCTTTCGCCCCTTTCACGCCTCTTTCTGGATACTTTTGAAATTGCCCTTGTTCAGTAGCAAAAATAAATATGGCCCAATTAAAAAAGAGCGTAGGTGCTATTAATAGCTTGATAATTATATACATGTAGACCTCCTGCTGTAGGAATGTCCTTAATTTCCAAATAATATTAGTAAAACGAAAGCCTTTGACGATATCATAATCAACTTATCTGGCACTACCCTTAAAAACTTTCCACATCAGCAAAGGTTAACCAGCAGAGAATGCTAATTAGCATTAAGTTCGTCTTTATGCATTACATTATTTTGTGCAATAAAGTATTTACACACATACTGCATACATGATTTCAACAATATACCTATTCGTATTTTAGTCCATAAACACAGGTACATATTCATTAAGAGTATTCATTCAAACGTATTAAATCACGTAAATAAGTATTAAATTTAATATTTTTTTAAATCTCGGGACAAGATCTAGTATGGGTCCAAAAAAGGTTGATACTATACGTGCGACAAACTCTAATTTACATTAAGTGATGAAATTATCAGGTGGTAGAGCTGATGCTGGGCTCGACTGTGGAGGTACTGTCGTGTAGTAGAACAGAACGTTAAGTACAGACTTCTACAAGTGATCTGTGACACTTGAACATAAGCTTATGTCAGTTGAGTACAGACGGCGATTACCCTACGCCGCACAATGTATTGAGTAACATATCTGTCTCACTCTTCTTTGTCTGACAGTTGACACGAACGCATTGTTGTAAAATTAAAATAATAAGAAATAACCAATATAATTACTGTGTTTCCCCCAACCGGTGTTTTATTGGAGAATAATACAGGTACCACCATCTTACTAGGAGACCCCCTCGAAGTTATTCAAAGGAGAGTAAGAGGACAGCTCACAGGCAAAAAACCAGGAGGCCCACCATGCCTGGGACCGATGGATGGCGGTATATCCATCCCTAAAAGCCAGGCCTTATATGGTACAGGCTGGTGACGGGCAGCGGCGTCACTGGTGCGAGGGTTCCAGCACCATGCTCACCAACCTGCCTGCCCAGCGTGTGTGAGTATGGGCAATTCTTACAGGATGACCACCGGGAGTGGCAAAGTCATGGAAAGGCTTATGTCCAGCAGTGGACGAACTAGACTGATGGATAGATGGATGGATGGAATAAATTATGGCTAAAGCCCATGGTACTCCCATAATTATAGAAGTGACGTCATTGGAAAAATTTGGAAAAATACTCTTAATATCGGTTTCCATCTCCAATATTTGAAAGATGTACAGCTTCTTTTATCCCTCGGCTCTTCATTGCATAAAACCACCACAAAAGCATCTTTAGGTACAAGTAAAATTGTCACCAACTTTACATTCACATTATTAATAATCTCGGCGAAAATTAATTATTAAAACAAAAAGATACAGCCTTATCTTATGCTTGTTTTTGTCTGTAAATTGTTGACGGAGTTCCGAAGTTGTTTTAAGTGCCAATTAATTACATTTTGCGAACTGTTACATAAATTTCTTGTTGGAATTTTCCGAGTAAAAGAGATGGCCCTTTGTTTAGTAAAGAAGAATCGCGCTGGAAGAGTTGGTATTCTGAATTATCGTTGTAATTGGAACGAAGTTCTTTTTCGTACGTTACACTCCAGACACTTGACGAATATGAGCTAGGCCGAAAAAAAGTGTAAGACTTCAACCGCCACGACAATTTTGCTATAGTTCTGTAATATAGCTAGCAGTGGTGAGGGGGGAATTATGACGTTGGTAAACCGATAATGCGCAATAGTGCCCAACGTGGCAACGTTGCATGGTTTGCTAAAATGGACTGGCCTAACCTTTTGTGCAAACATAGTTTTGCGCGCCATAATGAGATGAAATAATGTGTACGCAAGATTTGCTTTTCGTTCCACGCAGGCGTTATTTTTAGTAATTCTTAGTTAGAAGCACACAAAAATGAATGGTAGATAGGTTGGTTGTAGTTGGAGTTATTTCTGAAAGGTAAGCCGGTGGGAATCGGCTTCTATGGAGCTTTCGCCACTGATAGCTGACCATATATATAGGGCTAGGTGTCATAGGTGAAGGTTGAAGAACTATTTGGCTCGTTATTACTTGGCAATCATCTTTATGGATCGATATACGTCGTATTGAATCATTACGCGTCTTAGTCTTCTGACTATTGCTCGGATACTGTCGCGTTCCTGGGCTGAAGATACACTTCAATCTTCTACTGATCTTCTTCTACTGATTTGCTATGACGTGTTCAGTTTGGCCAGCAGTGAAAAGTTTTCACTTCTGTCGACAGTCCCTGACAGCTTTTTGTTTTTTGGAATCAATATCGTGTTTATTACCGGAAGTTACGGACCAAATGAACATACATCCTTCACATACATTTCATACTTTGAGTATTAAGCCAATAAATGGTCTAAGATTGCATACAATGTTGTACTAACTCATTAAAGTAGATAAAATAAGGTAAATAATTAAATAAAGTAATTTATATTATAAAATTAAATAGCTCAAGATATATTTCGGGTCCGAATTTTTTTTCGAGTACGGGCCCACGACGCTCTTTCGTCTAGGAACGTAATGAAAGGCAGGAAAAAAAATAAAAACCTGCCAAGTGCGAGTCAGACTCGCGTACCTAGGGTTCCGTATTGTGGATGATAAATTTAATTTTGTCATATTTTTTGTGAATTTCTCAACTGCTTTATTTTTCCTGTAATCCTTACGTTCACATATCACCATGACTTTTTTCATATTTTTCGGTCTACCAGTTTCGGAGATAAGTGGGGGGACATACATAGTTTTGTGGTTTTTTCAAGATTTCTCGAAACCAGTGCCAGTAAATATAGTAAAAGTGTATATTTTTACAATCAACTTCTTAATATGTACAATTTGATTTCCATTTTGTATTTTTAGGATAATATTTTTTTATTTTTGTCTCTTTTACTTTGGAAATACTGTGAACAATTTAAAATTTTTCATATATTTTTTACACCGTGATATGTGGGCAAATTAATGCTATTTATTTGCCAAATTTCATGTCTTTATCTTTAACGGTGCTAAAGTTATGATGCTGTGACATACGGACAGGCGGACGGACGGATGGACAACGGAGTCTCACCATAAAGGTTCCTTTTAAACCTTTTCAAATTCAAATAGTTTATTTTGCAAAGTAGGTATATATAATACACGTTTCACAAGTAAAATTAAATCTTATAAAAATATATGTAATAACTTATTACATATATTTTTAATCTAGTTCATGTACATTTATTATTTTATTACTAATAAAATAATAAATTTACATGAACTAGATTAAAGGTTTGTTTAATTTATGTAGCAATATATATACGATTAAAATTATAGGTAAAATTAATATTATACAAGTGAAATCCAATCAACCGCCCGAACCCACACCGGAGACCCGGCCAGGGACCAGGAACAAGGTTCAATGGTCACCAACCGAGCCCCCAGCACGAATCCAGGCGGCCGACCAAATCCCATCCTATATACTACATACTAATAGGTTACATATATAAATACATGCCTACCTCCGCCCATTCAAGGTACGAAACCCTAAAAAAAAGATATTTAACTCTCCCAAAGAAAATACTAACGTGTCACCAGAAGTCAAAATAAAAAATACAATAAAGTAGTTATTTAAAAGTTTTAAATACAATTTTCATCGACTAACAAATTGGCCTTTCAAATATCCTCACAAGCCAGGAAGCTTTTTATGAATGGTTGTCATCGGATTCAACTGCCATATTATGTTAATGTAATTTTTTTAATGCACCGTTTATGTTGTCTCGACGAAAAATATACTGTTATGACATCCGAAACACGATCCAAGGCAAATCTGTAGGGCGAAATAATTGTCCGTATAAGTTTGTCAAAAGTAGAAATAATTAGAAGCAGTTACAATAATAGCCTATTTTAATAGCCCTCCAATTCCTTAGGTACTGTCAGTAGCACGACAAGCTATTTATTGGCAGATTTTATTATTATTTTATATATTAATTTTAGACATACATTTATATACGTACTCATCCATGTATTTTGACCCAGCCGTTCACATATATACAGTACTCCCAAAGTAATTATGCGCATACAAATCTATAATAGCTGAGTGACCGGACGTAACACGTGACCTTATTGATTGTATAGAAAGTGTAAGGAAATATGAACATTGCCGAACAGTGGCGAAGATTTGTATGCGCATTATTACTTTGGGAGCACTGTACTTAAGAGTAAAACTGCAAGCATAATTTGATTATGGGTATAAAATAATTTAATATTTATTACGAAATAAATGTCCCACCTAGTGTAATTTAAATTAACAATGAGCTTAAGTGCCGTTTAGGCAGGCAGATTGTAAAAAAAAATAATTTTGTAATTATTTAAAACTTAACACTAAAATTTAAGCTTAATTATTATTTTACAAAACCTTCATACTTATCTGATATATATACTTTCATTATATAAATAATAATAAAAATAAAAATGTTAATTTGAATTTTAAAAGAGCAATAGTCGACCAACTTAATATGAAAATTTTGTTCAAATTCTTTTGAAAATTACTTTGTTGAAATTGTTAGTTGTGTAAAACAGGCAGTAAATATAAGTTTATGGAACCCTACGTGGCATGGCCCGAAATGCAATTAGCCAGTTTCTTTTTACTAAATGTTTGACACAAACTGACTGATAATCAAATTATTTTAGTACGAGAGGAGGCCTTTTGGTAACAATTAATTCGAAATTCATTAACTTCCAATTTTCGAAGTTTAATAAAACTAACAAGTCAAGTTTTTTAGTTGTGTTTGATACATTTTGTACCTAATAATACGTTTTTATTTTTTGTTCAAGTTAGTCATGTCTATTATAGTATTTTGGGCAACTGTGACATAAGGTGAGACATTGGGACACGAGTGTTTGTTTACGAAACGAACGAAGTGAGTTTCCTAATAAATGTGCACGAGTGTCCCAATATCTAATTATGTTAATTAAAAAATAAACACTCGTCATGATACTGTCGTGATACCGTCATGATGGAATTAGTATGTTGATGCCTGAGACCAATCAAAAGCGTAGTAATTCTTTTATATTCTCTGTCAAAAGTGAGGAGAGAAAGAGGGCGTGGCTTATGAAATGAATACATACCGTTATCGCTTTTGACTGGTTCTCTAGGTATGTTGTAATAACTTTGGCCATTCACAGCGCAGAATTGCGGTGTTATAATTTAATATTATAATCTCTATTAATCATGAAACTTTTTTCGCTGCCTCTCTTAATCTGGAATGGTACAGAATTTGTTGTAGGAAGTAAGCGCTCTAATGTGGTTATAAGCTTCTTCGGTTGGGATCCCTGATCTAAAAATATTAGTATAATATCTATGGTTTAGAAATAACAGCACAGATATTTATTAAATGTCTGTTATTTTATAAAATATGAATTAATCCAAGAAGCTTAATTATAAGTTACAGGCTGCAGTTAAGGTACTAAGAGGTAAGGTTCACAACCCTGCCGTCTTGCAGGAATTGCGGCTATTCGTGCCGAACGAAAAAGTGTTGCGCAGACACAGGCCGTCACTGCTGGCACAGCCGCACGCGCAGTGCGCACATGCCTACATCAGCCGGCGGCAATCACACGCGCGTCGCGCACGTTCAACGCAGTAGCGGGACAATAAGATTTATTTAGTTGCTCTGTAATTGTATAATTATGTTATTTAATTTGAAGTTTTAATTTTAAATTTTTAGTTTAGATGTTTACAAATATAAAAATAAATAATATAAAATATAATATTATTGTCAACTTCTCTGTCGCATTAGGAAATATGCCTGTAAGGATAAATGTAAGTTTTGTCTTTTAATAATAAATAATAATAAAATAATTGATGTGCCCAATGGATAAAGTCCCTAAGTCGACTCGGAAACTCTTTTCCCTCGGTCCTTCAAATGCAAATTGCAAATCTGGATAATTTTCACTTTTTAATTTGTTCCTTATGAATTTCAGCATAGTTACACGGTAATCAAACCTGGCTTATGTATTTCGCATGTATACATTGTCAATTTTCTTATTTTTTTCCCGTCTGAATATTTTTCCGAGTTACTTTTTTCTTCTCAGTTGTCTGTCCTTCTGCATGTTTCTACTAGTCGGCCAATTTTTATGGCGTCCCGCTCTCTCAAAATATACGTTTTGGTGGAAGTGGGACAATGTCCTTTTCAGACTATAACGTCAGATTTTTTTACGTGGTATTCTTACTTCTGAAAATAAAAAACATTATTTCATTTCATTGCATTATCTGTCTTCAAAAAAAGAGGCTTCACGCTAATCATCTGTAACCGCAGCCCCAATTTTCCAAGATAGATTAATTCATTTGAAGATCCCCGTGAAAAAAATCCCGAAGTCCACTTGGGGACTTTTTCCACAAGAAGTTTCTTGCTGTGATCTCTTTGAAACAAGATTTTGGACACCATAGACTTGACGAAGTCTCAGATTTTGACAGGTGGAATAATAATTTGGAGGTTAAGGATAGAAATACATGCATTATGCTCTTAAAACGTATTTAATATTTGGAAGTCAAGAGTTTTGTTGAGCTCGTAATAATTCTGTACTTTAAATTATATTTTGAAATTGTTTTCTTGAAAACAGCAGAACACCAAATGCCTTCTAAAAATGTGTTTTTGTCAATATCAATTCAAGTGTTTATCTTTCTTGGATTTATATTCCCAACAATAGCCCAACAGGGAAACTATGACAATTACAAGGTTTATGACGTTACCCCAATAAATCCAAGGCAAAGAGATTTTTTAAAATCACTATGCGAATCAGGATACGATTGTTTTAACGAAATAATTGCCATCGATAACACAATACAGATCATGGTTAAGCCGGAAAAAGAAATTGAATTTTACGACCTAAACATAACAAAGAATCTGAAAGCTGCAATGAATGTACCAAATATGCAAACGTAAGTTTAGGCTTGTTTACATTTGGACGAGTTAAGGACAGAAGACAGTTGGAAGGTTAACTCGTTCTTTGGTCAAGTAGATCAGTATTGTACAAACAATCGCTGGATAGATTTAGTTCCATGTTACATTTGCTGCCAAGTACGCTCATGGATAGATAGATGGTTGTCACTGTTGATGTAAACATGTGAAGTTTGTATTATACAAGCAAAAAAAAATACCTGTGACTGAGGACCTGACTCTTCCGTAGCCGTTAATTATTGAATTTTGTACTTAAAATAAATTTAAAGAAACTATTTTAGGGAAAAGGAAAACTGCAGCGCGTATCTACACTATGTCGGCGACGAGAGTGGGTATAAAATGAAAAATGAGGAAATATGTTCGTACGTATATTGTCCAATATGGTAGTGTTACACGTAAACGACTGCTCACGATGGGAGTGGGGAAGCGAGTGACTGTGGGGGCTGTGCCAGCTTGCCAAGATGTGCGTTTTTACTAATTGCTAACTAAGCATTTATGTTAAGAACCCGGTGCAGGACGACGTCAACTCCGATGCAAAGCGAGACGTATCGCGACAATAAAGCGCATTTGGCTGGCTAATCTATACAAGCGCCTCACGCTTTGCTCCACGCCGTTCGAACTGTGCTGAGCGAATCTCGCCCTCTGCGTTGGAAATAATAATTATTTCCAAATACCTTAAATTGTGCCTCGAATACTTGTTATTTTTCATTCTGTTTTAATTAATTAGAATATTGATGATACTTTCAAGTGGTGTATGTGCTTACTTTACTTGTTTAATGTTCATAAGTCACTTAACGAAGCCTTGTAAAAGTAATCGATGTTAGGGCGAAAACCTATTATTTTAGAATTTTTCTGGTCTTTAACGCAATGTTTGTGAAAAAATCAGTAACATACACCACTTCATATTGACCGTCTAAATGAAAGCCTAAAATTTATTTGATTGAATTGTTCCATTTTCGCGAGTTATTATGGTTTTTAGATATGTATGAAGTACGATTCGGAGCACCTACACTTTTGTAAAAGTGGCGGTAGCTCTGGCGGTAGAACGCTAGCCTCTCAATATTGAGACCCAGGTTCGATCCCCGGTCGGGCATGCACCAATGAGTTTTTCGAAAATTATGTGCATAGCATTTATAATATAATTTAGTTATACTTACCACTTGCTGAACGGTGATTGAAAACATCGTAAAGAAACCTGCATGCTCTAAAAAGCGTGTATTTGTGCCCGAAGAACGCCGGTGGGGCTCACCACCCATCACGTTGGGATGTCGAGTAGGCGGTTAAATGAGACGAGTGGTAGGTTTGAAGGTGGTTTATTGACTGCTCGCGAGCACGGAAAAATAATGAATATAAAGACATGCACATATCTATTGACACAAACTACATCAAGGGGGTATAATTGAAAAAAAAAAAATGAACAATCCTCATTTTTTTTTTTTATATATGTATAACTAAAAAGAAACAGTTAACTAAAATAAAATCTTAAAATCTAATACATAATTATTATTTTTTTTTACATTTTATGTTTTATTTCGTTTTTATATATATTTTTTTTTATTCTCTAAATAGCTTAGTTATGCATGTTAATAGTTATGCATGTTTTCTAAAGAACCTATCGATTGATGATGATATGCTGTGGAATGGATTTTCTTTACCTTAAGTAAATTACATACCTCTTCCATAGTTGACGAAATAAATTCTCCACCTAAATCTGTACCTATGACCTTGGGAATTCCGAATCTAAGTATGAAATTATTAACAAAAGCTCTCGCTACACTCACGGTATTTTTTCGCTGTAACGGATAAGCTTCGATGTATTTAGTAAGCTCGCACTGAACTGTTAAGATGTAGGTATACCCTGTTGCATCGGTTTCTAAGGGTCCAACAATGTCAAGAAAAACTTTTTCAAAAGCTGAACTCGCTGTCGTTGTTATTACCATTGGTTCTTTCTTATTTAATGAATATTTCATCGTTTGACATTTACTACATTTTTTAACATAGTTACTTACATCTTTTTCAAGTCCTGACCAATAATATTGTCTTTTTATATTATTTACCATTCTACGTATACCGGCGTGGCCACTAGTCGGTAACAAATGGTAGTCATTTAATATTATTGTTTTTTTCGTCATTATCATTTATTACTTTTCTATTTCTTAAAAACGTGGTGGTCCGGACCACAAATTTCTACTTTTTATTTCTTCACACAAATTCTTTATAAACGATGTATTATCATCCGTTTTTACTATGCATATCTCTTCTATATTCATATCTTTACAAAAAGAACTCAACATATTCGTAAATACGACTCGCGTGAAATACGACATATAGTCAAGGTTAATGTAAAGCATCTTTTCATTCTCAATAAATGCAAAACAGTCTTTTTCTTTATTTATTTTATTTTTCAGTCTCAAGTCATTTAATTTATATCCTTCTATAAACTTCATCTCTACTGAATCACTAGGAATTCTCAATATTTCGGAAATTCTTGGTTGCGCAGGCCTTGAATTATCCATTGAAATATTAGGAATACCATTACAATCATTACTATTATCTTTTCCTTGCATTTTCTTTTTCTGTGCTCTAGTCATAACTAATATATTCTCATGTAAATCCTTAAGTTCATCCGAAGTGATGGTCACCCTACTCAACGCATCTGCGACGACGTTATCACTTCCCTTTATGTAAACAACTTTATAATCGTATTCTTCCAATTGTAATCTGAATTTTATTAATCTGCTTGACGGGTCATTCATTCCAAATAAGTAAATAAGCGGTTTATGATCCGTCATTATAGTGAACTTTTTGCCAAATAAATAAGGTTTAAAATGTTTGACACTCCATACAATTGCTAATAACTCTTTTTGAATTGTTGGGTAATTTAATTCCGCTTTGTTTAATGGGCGACTTGCTTAAGCTATTGGCCTTAAATCTTTATTCATCAAAACACTTCCAACTGAAACTGATGACGCATCAGTTTGTAATATAAACTCGTTCGCGTCTGAGAAATCAGGGTACTGCAAGATTGGAGGAGAAACCAAAGCTTGCTTTAAATATTCGAAAGCATTTTTGCATTCATCAGACCAAATAAAATCTTGATTTTTTCTGCAAAGCTTATTTAAGGGTAAGGTAATTTTTGAAAATGATGGTATAAATTTTCTATAATAGTTACAAAATGCAACAAAACGACGAACTTCATCAGAATTTTTTGGTTCTGGATAATTTTGTAATACTCTTATTTTTTCGGGATCTGGTGATACGCCATCTGCTGAAACTATATGGCCTAAGTACAAAAGTTCTTTTTTTAGAAATTCGCATTTCTGGGGGTTAACTTTCAAATTTACCTTTTTAAGCCGTTCAAAAATATCAATTAAATTCCTATTATGGGTTTCAAAATTTCGTCCAAAAATCACTATGTCATCCATGTAAACAAATGCTTTTTCATAAGTTAGTCCTGACAATGCAATAGACATAATACGGCTGAACGCACTAGGACTTATCTTGAGTCCCATTGGGAGACGCTTCATTTGGTATTGTCCCGTGTTTGTTGTGAAGGCTGTAACTTTTCTACTCTCCTGATTTAAATTTGCCTGATAGTACGATTGTTGTAAATCTAAATGACTAAACAAAATAGCACCAGATAAAGAATCCAGAATTTCTGTGATATTCGGCAAAGGAAATTTATCGTCTTCAATAATATTATTGATTTTCCTATAATCTATAACTAGTCTCCATTTTTTCTCACCATCCGACTTTTTTGGTACTAAAAGTACAGGGCTATTCCAATCACTGTTTGTTTCTTCGATAATGTCCTCATCTAACATTTTGTCTATTTGTCGTTTTATCTCTGACTGTAACGAATGTGGTAGTCGATAAGGTTTGGTATAGACAGGTTTCGTATTTGGATTAATGTTGATACTCTGTTCCATAAGGGATGTGGTACCTAATTTGTCACCATCTAAATAAAAAATGTCTGCATACTTTACACAAATACACTCTATTTGTTTTCTTTCGTTTGAAAATAAATGATCTAATTTTAAAGTGTCTAATAATTTTTTAACTCTTTGTACTGATTTATCGTTTTTAGTAAAACTACAAATATTGTAATCTTCTGCTGAAAGTAGTTCCGGTTTAAAAAGTAATAATTTATGCTCTTTATCGCTGATATTCAAAATCCGTACTGGTATTCTATTATCCTTGGGTTTTACTAGGCTACCTGCTAAAAATATATTGTCACAAATTTGTTTTGAAACTAAAATATAGTCATTTTCAGAATTTACAGAAGAGTTTACTTTTACATAATGAATTGATTCGCTTCTAGCTGGTAAAGATAAATAAATTCTACTGTCATCACTTCTTTTTATCTGTACTTGCGTCTTAAATTGTAAACCTGCTTCATTATTTTGTAAAGTAAGCAAATTTGTTTGCAAGTTTATATTTGCACAATGATTTCTCAAGAAATCTAATCCGATGATGCCGTCAGCATGGCATGGAATATAATCCAATACATGGAACTCATGACAAAACAATACGTTATTGTTATGTTTTAAATGTATTAATGCAGTGCTGTTAGAGCAAATTCGACCTCCGATACCTTTTATAGAGGTGTTAATTTCATGTAATGTTACGTTCGTGGGAACCTTATTCTTTAACAAAATACTTAAGGTCGCGCCAGTATCGAGGATGAAAGTACATTCTTGTTTTCCTACGCTGAAAATTACATAATCTAGTCCATCACATGTTAATATTTTATGAACGAAAAAATTCTGACAAATCCTTTTTCTGTTGTTCCGGTAATGGTACCGTCAAGTTCACAGAGGGGGTGGGTTCCGTCGTATATATGCTATGATTTTTACCTCTTAAATCACCTCTTAATCCACGCCATCCACGATGACCTCTGAACTCTGAACGATTTCCTCCCCTATAATTGTTATTGTTGTAATAATTTTGGTTGTTTCCTCGTGTGTTGAAATTATGCCTACCCCTATCATTACTTCTATAATAATTTCGACCACGAAAATATCGATTTCCTCGGAAATTAGGATAGAACCTACCTCTCATATTCATTAACGTTCCATCATTGGCTGGTTGTGAAGTTTCTTCGTCAATTGCCGCCTGAATCGCCTCTCGTAACTCGGTGTAGTTTCTAGCGGTAATAATTGTACTGAGGCGCCTATTGCGCAGCCCATCCGAAAATTTCTTTATAGCTAAACTTTCGTTTATAGGTTTTAACACTCCACATGCGTTTTGATTGTTTCCTGCTTGTGTTATTGTTAGATTTGTGAATAGTTCTTCGATCTTTTTGCCGAAGTCAAAAATAGTCATATCATTTTGTTTAATCGAATTTAATTGTATTAATAAAGAATTTGCTGATTTCTTGGGTACAAGAAATTTTTTTATTTCCTCAATTAAGGTTTCTACAGAGTCATAGTTTTGGTTTAATTTTAACTTTGAGTTTTTATCCAACCTGGTTTTCAAAACAAAAGAAATCAACAATTTCTTATTTTTATCATCTGTCAAGATGCTATCTAGCATTTCTATTCCTTCTATAATTCTATCTATCGTTTCCTCTTTTCCGTCTAAAATTGGAATTAGGGCGCTAGCCTCTCTAATATCAAATTTTTCCGCCATTTGTACTTGCTTTTGGTCAATTTTACTACAAAAAATTTGTATTTGTTTGTATATATTATCTATTTCAGTATACAATTCTTCAATAACTAAAATATCGGATTTTTTAATTTGTTCTTTTTCAATCTGTTCGTTAATTAATGCAGCGCAGGAAATATATTTTTCGTAAATTGAATTTGCTTCGTCAAGTTTTGAAAGTAATGTCTTACTAGTTCTTTTTGGTATACTTAATTTGAACAAATTCTCTTTAAAAAATTTAAATTTACTTAATATTAATGTTAGTTGATCGGTCATAATCAATTAACAAAACATAGCAAACCATTTCACAAAAAAAAACTGATTTCACATAATACTTTTATAACATAATACTTAAATGGCAATTTAATTTAATTACCTTCTAGAATGTCTAACAGCCGCTTTCACTCACACTTACGCTAAACATTTTCCGTCTTCTCCATCTTTTGCATAGTCTCACGACGACGATGTAAAGACCTCCGCATTCCATGATGATTTATTTCACGCCTTATCCATTGTGTATGACATCTTCTGTACAAAACCGAAAGGCCAACACAACATCCGCAGCAAATACACAGCATGATTACTGCCACGCATATAGTAGTTACACCGATATGCATTTGCATCTGATCCGTCGAAGCCCCATTAGATCCGCCTGGCCCAGCGTTTTGGGCAATAATAACTTCTTCTTTTGATTGGGGTTTTCCCATTTTAACGACAACTGAATATTTAACTGTTCACTTAATGTCCAATCACACGTAAGTCAGTATCGCGTCGCGGTGTTTTTTAGTAGCGTTTATCACGTGTCACATGTCACGGTCGCCATGTCGAGTAGGCGGTTAAATGAGACGAGTGGTAGGTTTGAAGGTGGTTTATTGACTGCTCGCGAGCACGGAAAAATAATGAATATAAAGACATGCACATATCTATTGACACACACTACAGGGATACTATAGTCGTCGGTGAACCACGGGTGTACCGAGTGGGGACTGTGACTTGGATTTCACAGTTCATGTCCTGTCAATATACAAGATGACTTTTTGATCATCGTCCCAATTCATACTGTAAGATTGATAAGTGATCAGTATCTTGGATCAATAACAATTTTTGTGAAATTTGTAAAATGAAATTTCGGCTTCCCATAGAAATTCACTTCCAATTCCGAGTGAATCACTATGGGGAGTCGAAATTTCATTTTACGAATTTTTCAAAAATGATTATTGATCCATGATACTGATCACTTACCAAGCCACCAGTATGAATTTGGACGATGATCAAAAAGTCACCTTGTATATTGTAAATAAATATGTATGGTTATTTTCAAGTGACCAAAGTAAAATATGATTTTCAGGTTCATTGATGCCCAAATAAAGCCAGTAGATGAAAGTGTTAAGTTTTTAAATTTCACATGGGATAGATATCATGATCTGGAGAAAATATATAATTGGCTTGATTTGTTGGAACTTAAATACCCGGTTGTCAGCACAACTGTGATCGGTAAAACGCATGAAGGAAGAGATATCAAAGGCATAACTATAGACTTTTACGAGGGTTCACGAAGACACAACTATTATGGAATGATTGAGGGTGGCATACATGCTAGGGAATGGATAAGTCCAGCCACGGTAACTTGGATTATCAAAGAATTCATTACGAGTAAGGACACTAATACTAGGATAATGGCTGAAGCCTTAATTTGGCATATCTTCCCAGTCGTTAATCCTGATGGATACGCTTACACCTTCAGTAATGTAAGTTTACATAGTAAGTTCTCTTTTATTATATTCTAAAATTTAAAAGTATTACTATTTTTCACATGTTTAGCTCTCAAACAAACCTACTCAGCCTCACACCCACAGTCCCACACACACTACCCACTTACATAATTTAAAAATATTTTATTTTTCTTAAAATGACATAACATTTGCATGTAATAATTGTAAGTTTCTTTCAATCTTAGCTTAATTTTTAGTTTCAATTTTAATACCGATATTTACCTTTTTTGTTTGTTTTTTGTCAAATGTTTCAAAAATATTATAAAAATCCGTAGTTGGTCTATTATATAAGTAGTGTGAGTGCCAGAGGTCGAGGGCGTGCCAGAAGTATTTTTCACAACGTGCTTGAGCCTTATTACCTTCAGGCTCAAAACACGGTTTTTAGGGTATTTGAATTTTTGTTTAAACAAGTGATAATTAAATTATACAAAAACTACGCATATAAATTCCCTAAAACCATAGACAAAGTATTACTACGTATAATAGCACAATACCCATACATCAAGGCTAGAGATGAAAATTACCGAATGTTTCGGTAGCTTTGGAAGTTTTCCAAAATTCCATTTTAACTTAGAAAAATGCAAGTGCAGCTAATGTAAGACGCTTTTTTGTCTTGCTTTTTTACTTAAAATCCTAGCAGTATGGTATATTGTCTCAAATCAATAAGCAATCAAGATAATTACTTACTTTTTCCCGCAAGATCTTTTGGGTTCTTTATTTCGCGTATAGGTAGGTTATAGTCAACAATCTGTCGATGAGCCTGCAGTGTCCGAACTATACAAAGCCGTTGTCTCGGCTAGATAACTAATTTTAAAGAATGCTTATAATATCTAGTTACCTACTTATTTTTTTTTACTAAATTTCGACCTGTCTCTTGGGGATAAATTGAAAGAAATTTTTCTGTTCTAATTATTTTTGGCAAATTTTGTTACATTTTGTATTAAACAACTTGTATTTAACAACTTAATTATTAAACAACTTAAAAATAGCAAGAAGTTCAGTAATTTTTTTAAATCACTTAAAAAGTAATAAAATATTAATTTGATTGAAAACTTCCAAAATTACCGTAATTTATGAAGTTTTCAGGAAGTTTACCTCAGAAAAGGTAAACTTCGAGGTAATTTTCATCTATAATCAAGGCGTAGCAAATTTTTTTCGCACCCGTTGCCAAGTGTTACAAATAAGCATAATTTGTTTAATTGGCTGCAAGTAAACTCTCATAGCTACCAAGTAAAAATGTGGCTGTAATAGAGAATAAAAATGAGATGGTGCTAAGTTGGCAACACTAATAGTGAATATTTCAGCGCCATCTAGGCATTATCGAAGTGGCAATTATTTTTATGTTACGTGACATCGCTGTGCCACTAGCGTCACCAATCGGTCTTTTTTAGCATTTCGTGAGAGGATTTAGCAACGCCATCTAGATTTCGTTAGAATTTAACACCTTTTTTTTGGCTACTAACTGATGTATCAGAACTGCTAGTCTATACGTATCATTGTAACACCAATGCTTCACCATCATTCAAATATTCATTTATTTTATAATATACCTTTTTCAGTGGGCCCCGCTTAATATATAGTTTAAACTTACTGACAAAAGGGTTTTCATCGCTTATCATTAAATGTCAAGGCAAGGCCGTCCAAATTCTGATAGCGATTCGATTATCATCTTATCAAATCTGAATTTGTTTTTAATAACTTTAATAATTAAGAGTTGCCCTCAGAATAAAAATACTAATAGAAACCTGGCTAAAATAAGAACTAGGCATTAGCTATTGTACTCATCTAACGTAAATTGCTCCTGTCTACGAGTGAATGAAACACCAAACCGCACTTACTTTATATTTTTTCCTGGTGTGTCACTAGATTGAACCAAACACATGTCAAACGGATGTAATTAGATGTATTATAATACCATCAAATTTAAAATGTCTCGTTATTGTGTCGTTGTGTTGTAATATCGTTCGTTGTGCGTGCATCACATCTTAATTTAGTGGCATCGTAATGTCTGATGCATTTTGCGAAAGCTTACAGCTACACCAAGTGAAATTATAATATATTTTGATGCTATTTCTCCAAAAATGCGTGAAAACAAAGCATGATTTATCATTGTTTCTGTTGATTGTTTTTTTACATTGTGATAAAATGTCTTGTGCGTTTGAAGGCTGTAAATCGCACACAGGAAGGAAAGAAAATAAACATGAAGCAATATCATTTCATTGGTGAGTTCTGATAGTTTTTATGTTAATAAGTTATAGGATCTTACCAAAAATTAATTAACAATAATAGTATTTATATATTTATATATTTATTCTTGTTGCACACAGAAAACTTAATTCTAAATTATATAATAAGTTCTTGTAAACCATAATCGTGTTTAATTTATAAATATAAAGATCGCTATATTCTTTTGTTACAGATTTCCACAGAAGGAAGAAATAAAAAATGTATGGATAAGACAAATAAGGAGACCAAATTGGGCATGGAAAAACCATGTCCTGAATGTTGGTAGTTATTACAATTTTGAAGTGCATACTTTCGTACTTTCGTGATCGACTTCATGAAGAAATTCCGCAGATCAAGGCATTTTCGAATTTAGTGGTTGATAATAAAAGTACTTTGACAGGGCAGTTCTATCGTGAAATGAATTTTGTAAATGCGTATTTTAATCGTTAATTTTTTGTTATTTAAGATAACATGATGTTTATTGTTTATTTGATCGAAATAATAAAAATTTCGAAATTGCCTCTGAATTGATTGCGCTGTCATCGCTCATCATTGACATAATATTATTATTAGGAATCCTAAGACTATGATTTTTATGATTTATATTGTTGCAGTTTAATTCCTTCCTCTTTGATTGAGCATTGAGGTGACTTAATACATCTATTTGATTGAGTAAAAAGGTGACTTAAGAAGTATCCACTTAAATAGTTTACGGTTGTATCTCTGACACAAGCCGCTGCATTTTTTGTAATAGAAACAAGCACAATTTTGGACTTAATGTATATACTTACCTGCCTATGATATTGTAATTTGTACCTCATTTAAAATATGATGCCAAACGAAAGATATTCTTTTATTAATTCCTTATTTACACAATATAACAGATGTCCCACTGGGGTAGACAGAGACCACTTTACTATGAATTCTCTTGGCCTCCTCCTATAGCAAGAGGATGTCAACAGGAAGGTCGGTGCCTCCTGCATTCCCTTTTCTTCACGCTTTGATATGATACTCGTATAATGCGTGGTAAGCAGATTGGTCGTGATTTAGATTTGGTTTATTTATCGACGTCAAAAATCGACATGGTTAGATCACTAGCAAAATAACGAACTAGTGACAATCTACATAACTAAGAAAAAAATAATACATATCCATCTCTCTCTAACGCACTAGAATGTCGTAAGAAAATAAAAGATATGTGTTTTATCGCGTACTGTTTTAGCCAGGGTTCTATAAGTATTCTTATTCTGAGGAGTTGCTCAATGAAACGTCATAGGAACGATGAGATGTGTCTTCACCACTATGGGTGCATATCCTGTAAAAGTCCTAGTTTGATATAATCAATTGATTTGATTTACCTCTATTTTACAACCAATAAGAAGTGCATTATTTGATTGATGGTTCACTCCATTGTAGCAATGAAAAATTTTACTTGTACTTACTAGTCCTACAGTATTCATTTGGTGTTCTAGACAGGCACTAGGTCTAAGAATAAGAATGTAATTTAATACATTATAGAATTAAATGACACTTGAGGATAATTCATGATTTATATAAAAACGGCTCACCTCAATAGGTGTTATGATCGGGAAAGCCGACCAGTTTCAGCAGATTTAGACTGCCTTCATCTGGGCGAGTAAAGACGTTTACGCGATGACGTTACGCCTCACACTCAATACGTGTTATGATCGGGAAAGGCGACCAGATTCAGCAGATTTAGACTGCCTTCATCTGGGCGAGTGAAGACGTTTACGCGAAGACGTTACGCCTCACACTCAATGTTTTCTATGCCCAATGATACTGCTTCATACTCAGTGCGTGAGGCGTAACGTCGTAATGACGCTTATGAAAGGTCATGTAAAAATGTTTGTTTGTTTAACTGTGCAACTGTGAATGTAAAATGTAAGCAAACCAAATGATCCTCATAAAATCTAGGAATTACATTTTTATTCTTAATACCTAGTGCCTGACGATGTACAAACGAAACTCGTAGCTGAGAACAACTAAAACATACTTGAAACTGGTGAAAGTAAGATTTTTCATTGCAGTTATGATTTTTTTCATTACTTTACATTTAAATTTAGGATCGGCTGTGGAAAACTAATCGCAATTATAAAAATGATTCGTTCTGTCCTGGAGTTGATTTAAATAGAAACTTTGACTACAAATGGTCGGGTAAGTACCCTTCACTGCTGATTAAAATAATAAGACAAATAAAAATTAATTTAAAATATTTATTCTTTTTAAGCATTAAGGTAGAGATGAAACGGATAATGATTTCGCCGGATACTGGGTACTGGATATCAAGAAAGGCTCTAGGCTGGATAGTTAGATATCTGGCGGCCAATAATCCAGCTCTAGATATGCGTTTTGCACACATCGAGCAAGTTTCAACATTTTGCACAACGGTGCGTGCGGGTGCAACGGAGCGAGAGTATATTGTGTATTTGCTAAATGATTGTATAACGATCATATAAATAGTGGTCTACAAAAGCAAAACATTTTCCGATCCTAACGAAATTTGTTAATATTTTGTCTCCTTGCAACAGTGTATATTATATGTAAATAATATACAATCTTTAAGCTAAACCACGTAATCTTCGTTTCATACTGAAAAGTGCTCCAAAAGAAACATTTTGAAAAATCAATATAAATCCTGCCCAGTGCCCATTCACAATTAACGTAGGTTTTCAAAATTAGTATTTTTTATTTTATTTGCACAGTTATGTTTCTTTGAAGAGGCTGTTTAGTATGATTCGTAGATAATGTGCTTTCATTTAAAGATACCTGTCCATTTACATTCGGTATATTGTAAGAGACTATTCTCTGAAGCTGGTGTACTGTATGAAGAATGGCACAATAGATTACTGTCAACAAATGCTGAAAAGCTTGTCTTTATCTATGGCTTAATTCTTTTCACTATATATTAATTTAAATTGTATAATAATTAAATAAAAACAAGTACTTTTGTGATTGAGACGACTTTTTGTATGTTGAATTAAATATCCGGTATCTGTCAAGATACCAAATATATGGCCGGATAGGCTGGATACCGGATTGTGACTGGATATCCGTTTCATCTCTCGTAAGAGTCTAAAACTTTTTACCTCTATACAAAATGCTCCAGGTTGCGTTCAGCCAATTTTGATTTTAATGACGTAATTTTTTCCTCTACACCACTACGAATTGCTCACATCTGTTACTTGATGACGTCAAGGCCTCTGTAGACACTGGGCCATCAGTCATTAGTCCAGCCAACTGGCCCGGCGGGTACATGGGACCATAAAATTACCGAGTTTAGTCTATATTATAAAGCTCCAATCTATCTAGAAATTAGAAAAACTAATGATTTCTTACGAAATTCAGGAATAAACAAAACAAACTTCGTTAACTGTCAAAACTACCCTGGAACACATGCAGCATCAGAACCAGAAACCATTGCCATCAAGAGGCACGTTTTGGCGTTACGAAAGAGAGGAACAGTTCTTTACTATTTCTCCTTTCACTCATACGCACAACTGATTATGTTCCCTTTTACTTATGGATATCAAAGGGCGAAAAACTATTTACATTTGGTAAGTTTCACGAAGTTCTGTTATGTTCATTTCTGTCTGCTTTCCTGTCTTCTATCTGTTTGTAGTACCTAATTGAAATGGATGATTAAGCTTATTTTTACGAAGGTAGATAAGCTTTATTACTTGATACCCGAAATTTTTAATTTTTCTTAAATTAAACTAAATTAAGAATATAAAACGGCCAAGTGCATGTCAGGCCTCGCTCTTTTAGGGTTCCGTACATATGACCAATTATTTCAAACTTTATATTTATTTAATTTTAGGTAATGCTCTAATTCTGTCAGACATAAAAACTGCAAAACTAAGTTGGTTTAGTATTCGGGGACGTAACCCTATAACTACAGTATGAATCGGCGTTTTTAGTATTTGTTTTATAAATACAGCATAATGGTACATAACATTATATACAGAAATTTTAAATTCCTAACTGCTTCGGCCTTTGAGATAGACCCCGTTAAAAAATTGGTCTAAAAATGGCAACTTTGACAGCGGCTCATTTCTTTACTTTTCAAGATAAAAAAAAATAAGAAATATATTTTACGCTCTACTTGATTATTTCTAGATCCCACATTCTAGGGCAAGGAAAAAAAAATTGGTTTCATTTTCATCATTTTAAATTCAAAATTCGGTTTTGGATTAACATTTTACACAACATATGAAAATTTCAGGTTACTATCTCTTTCCGTCTATGAGAGCTAGAGACCCGTGACATACAGACAGACAGACAGACAGACGGACAGTGAACTGACATATAGGGCTCCGATTTGCCCTTTGGATACGGAACTCTAAAAAGGAAAATTGTGAGTCGCTCTTTTAGGGTTCTGTACATCAAGACTAAATTTATTATTAATTATTATGATATTTTTGTTATAGCTTACAAACTCGTGGTGTTTTCAGTTTGTTTATTTGTTGTTAAATATATTATCATAAACTATAACAAATACTGAAAACGCCGATTATAGTATTTATTATTTGGAAATTACAAACTCCTTACAAGTTTAGTTGTTGGGGCTTAAGAAAAATGGTCTAAAACTGAACATTTTGAATATTCCCCATTTCCTTATTTTTGAAGAGAAAACAATAAAAAATATATTTGTCCTCTGCTCAATAAGCTTAAGACAATGACACTTCACGTGCCAGCATAACAAATAAAAGATCTTTTCGGCTCTTTTTTCATGTATGAGTAAAAAATGTTATTGAATTTTTAATTCAGTGTTCGTTTTGGATTAACAGTCTACACAAAATATTAAAATTTCAGGTCTATACTTATTCCGCCTACGAGCTAGAGATCCGTGACATGCGTACGGACAGACAGACAGACAGCAGAGTGACATTGATAGGACTTCGCTTTGGCCTTTATGTACGAAACCCAAAAAATTGGTGTCCAAAATATATAATGTTTTCAAATCTGTCTTATAAGGTTTTCGTTTTTAAATGGAACTCTTAAAGAACTTTAGGGTTTTGTGGTTTTATTTGAAACCGGAAAACTTTGTTATAATTTGAAGTCAGCTGTAACTTTTGCGCTTTTTTGTGCGAAGAACTGTAGAATTATATTGTTTTTAAAAAAACACTTGTATATATCCACATATTACTTACAACTTTAATATGCCCGACCGGTTTTGCTGTAAAGCATTTTCTAGGGCCTTTTACACATCCTAACTAACAAATAAATAATATACAGTACAGTGGAGACCGCATCAAGTAAGACACATTGGACTTTGTACCTATCTTATATTTTTCTCTGTAGGGGCTAATGTCGTACTGCAAGTGTATAGCTTGATGTGGTCTCCACTGTACAATCATGTCTAAAATGACGTGCAATAAATGAAACAACAAACAGACAGAAGGGGAATTACAAATCAAAAATGGTCGGTAAACGATGGAACTAAGTTGAGTCAAACGTTGTGATGGAATTCTATACAATAAATTACGGATTATGTCTCATTATGTCGGATTACGTCAAGTGTTTTTTTAAAAACGATGTTTTATAAATTCCACCAAGTGCCAACAATCACTAGCATTTACTATGTAGATTATAGTTTTTGAGAAAAATGAAGAAAATATTCACAGGTAGATGATTGTGAACAGCAATTGAAGAATTCTTAGACAAAACCCAAAGTGAAATAAATTTCATTTTCATTCCAGCGCCGGATGGTCAGGAGTGGATCAGATACAATGTCATCAGTGCATGGGAGTACTTACATGTTTGGTTCTGCAAATGAACTGCACTGTAAGTTTTTCATTTGCTCTAACTTTATACATCGAATGCCTATTTAAAACATACTTTTTTAATAGTAGTTTATGCTTCTAGGGCGAAAAGGAATAAATCACGAGGACGATTTAAAACACGAGCGTAGCGAGTGTTTTAAACGTAACCGAGTAATTTATTGCTTTTACGCCCGTGTATCATACTACGTTTCTCAATGCATAGTGTGAGGAAATGAAAATAAATATAATCTTGTGAACTTTAAATTATAATTGGCTCAAAAGGACTGTATCCAGAGCCGTTAAACAGTGGAAAAAAAAGTATAACATCTATGGTACACAGGAAAGGCTGCAGGTTAGCCAACCATTGTTAATAAATAAAAAATAATAATAATAAAGCCCTAGGGCAAAATAATCGACATTTTGTTCGGTTTTGATGCATAAAAAGTGGGCCTTTACGAGCACATGCATTGAAAAATAATTTATTTATCCGAATTTATTTATTTATTTTATATGAAAAATCCGAGCACTTATATGAGTCTTAGTTTTTCATCAAAGAATAACTAAATAAATGTTATTTCTATGGATCTTGTGCCACGTAAAATTAGACTCTAATCAGTTCCCGTAAAAACTGGTTTTAAACTTCGATATGCGTGGTTGCTACTAACCTTCACACCATTTTTGGATTCAGATAACGTCCAAGGTTCTAGCATAGATTGGATGAGAGCAAAAGGAAGAGTACCTATTGTCATCTTGTTTGAGTTAAGGGACACCGGACTCTTTGGATTTCTACTGCCTACTTCACAAATTATTCCCAACAATGAAGAAGTCATGACTGCACTAGTCGAAATAGATCAAGTTACCAGACAACTACATTATTATTCAGTGATGAAATTGACAGGCCAACCTATATTAAGAAAATCAGACACAAATTCTTCCAGTTTAACGGCAATTTCATGTTTTATATTTTTGTTAAGTAGTTTTTTTATTGGATTTTGGGTACATTCTACGTCGTAAATATATTTTTGTGTTTTATTGTAAGAAAATGACTATATTATTTTTTTATTAGAGCGTTAAGCGGTATAAACTTTATAAGTACAGATCCAAATATTTTTTCAGAGAAGAAGGCTTTGACGAGTGTTTGACTTTTTGTTTGAAGTTTGGGTTTACCAGTACCTTAATAAATAATAAATATAGACATACAATATGCATAAAAAAACGGAATGTATGGAAGTGCCACCGAGGCATATAAACTGCTTTTCCTAAACAATGTGAGGAATTTACATACATGCATGCCTTGTTCGGTGATAACTGATAACCTATCACGCTAGTATGTAAAAATCATCAGTGAAAAGAGGGTTTACGAGTGTTGGCTATTCCAGTGATAGTCCATACTCGATAAGATCTCCGTTTTGTTTCCTTTAGTACTTAGACAGATGACTTAGCTGACCCACGTACAAAAAACACATAACCTACCAAAATACGAGTCGGCGCTATCAGGTTTCATTGGCACATTAGTCTCTAGTGTCAATATACTGCTTCTCGATGTACTGGTATCTTTAAATAAAGGCACATAGTCTACTGATCATACTGAACCACTCACCCAACTAGACATGCCTGGGATAGTGAAAATAAATACCTTTCTACATTAAAAAGTACTGTAAATTTTGTAAGGGCAAGTGAAATTTTATCATTAGTGAATCGTTCACCGTGTTCAGTATGTAATAAGAACAACGTTCAATTGAAGAAAGCGTTCCATTTACAACCGGTACCTATAGTATTTTAAATATTAAGTGCATAATTTGCCATCGTTTATTACTGAAAATACTATCGATAATGTCTCGTACATATGTCATACAGGATAATCTTTATAATCTTTTAATAAATTGACTTCGTCTATGTGATTATTTATCCGATAAGTGTGGTAATTTATCTTTTGAAATGTTACATTATAAACTCGATGATAAACATAGGTATCAGCGCAATTCACTTCATTTATGTTATTAGCCTGCTGTTATCCTTACAAACAGTAAGAGTAATTGTCAAAATGAAATTACTATTTCTTACGTTACTCGGCCTTGCAATTTGTGCAAGTGCCAAAAAAGTGACCTACGAAAACTTCAAGGTCTACGATGTGGTTCCCGAAACTGAAGAACAAGTTCAAATCTTAATCAATTTACGTGAACAAGAAGGTTATGATTTCTGGAGTGAAGTAATGAACGTGGGAAGCAAAGTTCGGTTCATGGTGTATCCACAAATTGAAAGTGATTTCGTTGAGTTTAGCAAAAACGTTGGTTTAAATGCTGTTGTAAGCGTCCCTAACTTACAAAAGTAAGTAAAACTAATAACACTGTTTCAATTTGGAAAAAAGATTATTTTGGTGATCAGGTTTTGTACATGTTTTAATTTATAACATAGATCAATGAAAAAAATATCTGAAAGAGCAATATTATTACAAAATTTTTTTTCAGGCTTATTGATGCTCAAATGGTACCAGCTGGAAACGTCGGTAGAAATAGTCTTGGGTCATTGTCATGGGAAAGATACCACACTCTTGATGAAATCCACGCATGGCTGGATGAATTAGCAGAAATGTATCCTGACGTAGTCCAAACAGTTGTTATTGGCAATTCAAATGAAGGAAGACAAATCAAAGGAGTGGTCATTGACTTTCAACAAGGAGAAAGAGACCAGCCTTTGATTGGTATGATCGAAGGCGGCATTCACGCTAGAGAATGGATTTCACCAGCTACTGTCACTTGGATTATAAAGGAATTCTTAACGAGCAATGACCCTGATGTTAAGTTTGTAGCTGAGACCTTCGTTTGGCATATCTTTCCTGTCATCAACCCTGATGGCTATGTTTATACATTCACGGACGTAAGTATGAAACGTGACCGTTGCGTTCAAAATTTGTAATGTCCATCGAAATTTTAGTCTTTTGCCTCAACGTTTAGAGTTAGATTTCATTTTTATTATTTTCCAGAACCGAATGTGGAGAAAGAATCGCAATTTTAACCACTTCACTAACTGTACTGTCAATGACGATTTAAGCAATGGAATTGATTTAAACAGAAACTTTGACTTTGTTTGGATGAGTAAGTTATAAATGTATATTATGCTATGCAAAAAAATATATTTAAACTAAAACATAGATATAAACAACACTCTCGATAAAGGTAGCAATTTTTGGTTCTAGTCATGATCGATATAAAACACACCAGAACTTATCTGTCTCTTGGCAATTTAAATTTTCCTCATAGTGCCCCTTATCAAGTTTTTTTGATTAATTCGTATTTAAGATCATGTAATAACTCTCTTCCTAAAGGTATTGGAGCTTCTCAAAATCCCTGTACTGAGACTTTTGCTGGTTCAACTGGAGCATCAGAACCTGAGACTCGTGCTATCTCCAACTATGTGCTTACTCTGCAACAGCAAGGATTTCTTCTCTACTACTTTGCCTTCCATTCTTACTCCCAGATGATTTTGGTTCCTTTTAGCCATCTTACCGGTCAAGATAAACTACAGGCTGGGAACTATGGGGACATGGTGAGTAATCTTGAGTTATAAAACTAATATTCTTTCATTATTAATTAATTAAATTAGCCGGCGAAGCTAAAATTAAGTAATTTATTTATTTCCAGTATGAAGTAGCTATTCGAGCAGCAGACAAATTGACGGCGGTTCATGGAACTCCTTACCTTGTAGGTGTTTCTGGAGAAATTCTATGTAAGTAACTTAATGAGTAAGAAAATGTCGTTTGCTTATTTTTTTTTGTGTAATGAAAACGCCAGAACCAGAAATTGAAATCAAACAATAAAACGCAAGGTTTCAAGCAGAAATTATTAAAAGATTCTAAAATGTTTAGACGGCTTATTTTTAATACAAATTTCAAGGCTTTATAATTTAAGGAAGGCCCTTTAACACTCGAAAAACTCGAAATTTACAAGTAAATTCGTATTTTTTTTCTTTCAGCGAACTTTAAGCTTTTGCATTTTTTCCAAGATGTTTAGATCAGCCTTAAAGTCTACTATTTAAATTATTTTTATGAAGCCGATTGACAAAGTTAAACATTGTGAAATGGTAATTTAAAGTTGTGCATCTGAACTTATACGGACCCCTAATATAACGTTATCAATTGGTCCCAGGCATTGTGGGCTACCTGGTTGTGCCTGTCTTAGAGCTGTCCTCTTATTCTCCCGCAAATGACTTCAGGGGAGTTTGCGGGTACGATATGGTACCTCCACAGTCAAGCCCAGCATCAGCCTATTAATACGGATCGTGTAAAACAATAATTTACTAATATTTATTAATTAACAGTTATCAAAATTGCCGTACTTGTACATTAAATGTTTCTTTAAGCGCAGAACGGGCTAATAAAGAAGTATGAATGAAATCAGTAAAAGTAAATAACATGAGGTAGGTAAAAAGTCCAGAATACAATATCCAGAAAAAAAATGGTGCTAAACGATAACAATTTAAAAGTGCATAAAAGGAGCTTTGACAAAACTTATATATGTACATCCTATTGATAACTTGGCTAACCCTGGACTGAGAAGCTTTGGGTCTACCGCGTAATTCTCATTTTCATCAACATCAACTTGAGATTGAAATTTGACGTGCGTGCGACGACGCCCGCCTGACATGCCATCTCTTTTGCACGCGTTGAATTTCGCATGCATTTGCTTGAAGTTGATACAAATGAGAATTACGCGGTAGAGCCCCTTGTATTTACAGTTCCTTTTGAGCTCGAGTTTAGCACTCCCAAGTGTCAAATAGTATTGAAATAACTCGGCTTAGTTTGATTCGAGTTCAAACTGTCGGACTCTGAATATCAGCTATATAGAATAGATAGACCAAGACTGTTGAAACTGATAGATCAGTTCACTTCAATAGTTGGTAGGATTCGGTTGTGGCAATACCATTCCCCTAAGGGACTTGTCGTGTTCTGGTATAATGTCTAGGAAAGCCATACCTAGGGTCGTGGTTACTCTACCTTTGTCATGTAATTTTAGAACGAGTACGCTTTTCATCAAACACGTAAATGGCCAATCGTGAGCTAAAGAAAACTTTTTCTAAACTTTTAAGCCCACTAACAAATTTTTGTTTCCTTTATTCCCTTTGGCTGTTTCTTCCATTATTTCCTTTTTTTGTTTCTCTGTTTGTATAACTAAAAAATGTCACTTGTAATACTTAAAACATTTTCTTACCTCTAAATTTCAGATGAAGTCAGCGGATCCAGCATGGATTGGGTAAAAGGAGTAGCAAATGTACCAATTTGCTATTTGTACGAACTCAGGGACGTCGGTGAATACGGTTTCTTATTGCCAGCAGAACAAATTATCCCAAACAATGAAGAAGTAATGGCTTCCATCGTTGAAATAGATAGAGTGACCAGACAACTAGGATATTACTCCAGTTCTGCGGCGATTCTTAATACATCATTTATGTTATTGAGTGCAGTGTTCAGTATTTTGGTATACAATCAATAGTGCGCCATAATTTTATTTTCACCTGTTAATTAAAAAGGTATTTATATTGTTTGTAAAATTCTAATAAGTACACTTATTAGAATACTTTTCAAATTCTCAATTCTTACAGACCTAATAAAGATCATACTCGTAATAATGCCTTGTCTTATTGTGCTTATCTTAACGTTGACCTTTTAAGAGGCCCCTGTATGCCTGGATTTTTTTTCAAGATTCATACAAAAGGTAAAAACTGAATGTGAAGTCAACAAGTTATTTTCTTAATTTTTTTTATAAGTATTAATTTGATTGAGATCAAAGCCATAAGGACATCACAAACACCTAAAGCATTTATATGGTGGGATGGCCAACTTTAACAAGTCAATGAAAAATTATTTAATTTCAAAGATATTGAATTGACTCGATGTAAGGATGTCGTTACTTTTTATGAACAAAGGTTCATATTATAAAACAATTCATATTTGGGCAAATAATATATATTTAGATAAGCGACAAATTTAAACTTACCTTATAATTAATGGATATAACAATAAAAAAGTGTAAAGCACTACAAAAAATGTATACGTTTCGAAACTGTTTAACGTTTTGTAGATACCACCATACCAGTGGCGTGCAGTCCATACAGACAAAAAGACACTGTCTACCCTGACAAATACACATCATTTACGCATTTTTACGCATATCGTAAAAAAAAAAGTGTAGCCACACCGACCGCCATCTATTGTCATTAGCGGGAACTGCGAGTCTCAGTTCACAGCTGCGATTCGCTCGCTCACTCCAGCCATAGATAAAGTATCTATGCTCGAGCATTCCGAAATAGAATTACATCGCTAAAATCGATTACGAAAGACTATGAAGTGAATGGCTTATGATTCGTTGTAATTCAATTTCGGACCAGCCATCGCGGAATGGTGGCTACCGGCCAGTACCCGTCAGTACCGGCTTTTATGTGTGGGTCATTATTCCAACAGTATCTTTGTTGTGTGCGTTACTGTAAGTACATGGCACACAAATGCAAAAGCTTTTGCTTGTTTGCGTGCGACATGTATGCGAAAACTCTGCAAAAAGACGACGTCTTTTTAG
Organism: Ypsolopha sequella; assembly: GCA_934047225.1. Taxonomy (NCBI): domain Eukaryota; kingdom Metazoa; phylum Arthropoda; class Insecta; order Lepidoptera; family Ypsolophidae; genus Ypsolopha; species Ypsolopha sequella. The sequence goes on from OW203991.1 coordinate 21,894,525, forward strand.
TTTTACGACATTCACCGAAAATTACCGAAGTCTTACGAAGCCGCCTTAGCAGCTGAGCCGGTGCCATCCATTATTGTTTTGCGTTCGTTCGTTACGCAAATTGATGACAAGCAGTATAAATAAAATAAAATTGGGTCTAAAAATTGCAAAAAATGGCTAGTGGTGGTAGTAACTACTGTGAAAGTTGTGCTGGGAATGTGTGTGTGCAAAAATTAAGAAATGGTACGTTTTCAAAACTGTGTTATGCTGAAAAAAAAGAAGTAATCGAGAAAAGTCGCTTCGTACCGGATTCAAATAAAAGGTAAAGCAACCAGAAAATTCAATCCAAAACAATATGAAACATTTAACTGGCTGACAGGTTGTAAACATACTAATCGACTGTTTTGTTTCTCGTGCTTGTTATGTTCAAATAACCAAACTGTTTGGAACGATGCCGCTTAGCTATATTTACTTGCCTCTATTTTGGGAAATCCTCGAAAAACTACAAAAAAAATTGATGTCCCTCAACTTATCTCTAAAATTGGTTGATCGAAAAATAAAAAAAAATCATGGTAATATGTGCTTACGTAAAGATTACAGGAATAATATAGCAGTTTAGAAATTCACGAAAACAAAATTACATTTTTCATCCACGATACGGAACCTTAGGTACGCGAGTCTGACTCGCACTTGACCGGTTTTTATGTCTACCCTGTGTAAAAACTCTGTGCACGCCACTGCACCATACATAACGAAGGTTCAACTTCTATCTAGAAAGCTCCACTTTGTTCCACGACTCGTCATGCCTAACCTTCTAACCTAATCAACCGCCTCTCTTTTGAGCTGGTTTTCTATGAAAGTCTTTCATAAACTTTCATAGACTAAATTAGACTTATAGTGAAAGTTTTTCATAGACTATAAAGACTTATAGTCTATGAAAGACTATAATATAACGAACTTCTTTATCTTACTCTGCTTATTTACAAATAAGAAATTGAAATGTGTGCCACACCGAACATTAAACGTATTATCGAAAACGACACAGAGTATATTCCACTGGTATCCTGGCAATAACCTATTAATTTGCTGGTGTTGTCCATCTCTATCAAAGCATCCATGATCTCCAACCAAACTGGGATGATTTGATCAGCAGGAAGGAGAAAACCGTACTCTCCCATGTCTCGTAACTCGATGAGGTAGGAAAGAGACAGTTAGCCGCATACTTTGCCCAGTCAAAACTTGTGCCACTCATTTGGTCTAAAAATGAATAAATTAATTATTTTGGTTATATTTTTAGTCTCGTCTTTTAAAGAAGCAGTAGAAATTTGTACTTACATAACAGATCAGCTGGTAAACCAACTCTGAAATTTGTACCAAATCTTTGTGCTGACTTCTGTGATGCTCTCAATGCAATCACGTACTAAAATTAATAAAAAAGAGACAAGCATTTTAAATCGATTTGGAAATAGACAGAAATCACTTTTAATCAGGTTTATAAAAAAAAACTAGATCAAATTATGCATTAGTTTGAGAAAAAAATGTATTTAAAACTAACCATATCTCCAAAGTTTTTTATTTGACCTGCAACACTGGTACCAGTCAAATGGTTGTATGGCACCAATATAAGTTGAGTGTATGAATGAAAAGCCAGGTAGTACATTAGTTTTCCCTCATATTCTATGGCTCTGGTCTCTGGTTCAGATTGTGGTTCAGGACCCGCGTATAAATTTGAACAAGGATCATCAGAAGCTCCAGTTGCTAAAAAATGTATAAACCGTACCCATAGTTTTATTTATGGTTACTTGATTTAGTCAGACCAATATAAACAGATTATGACCAATTCTAAATTTATAATTAATAAGTATCTTTTATAGATATTCAACATTATTTGAAACGTGTATTTGCTTTTTAAGAACCATGTAAATAAAACATTAAAAAAATACAAATCTGATCTGATGGAGAATAGAAATTTGTACCCGAAAAAAATGCAGTTCCCCTTGTTGTACTTGGATTTGACGTTGCTAGGTCTATGTCCCCACTATAATGTGATTTATATAGACCACGATTTAAAAACGAACAATGTTAATATTTAGAAGCAGCCCGAGTTTTATTTAAGGGAAGAGACATCAAGTAATTGTTTAAAAAAATGCACTTACACATCCAATAAAAACCAAAGTTTCTGTTCAAATCAATGCCGTTGCTCATGTCATCGTCAACTCCAGAAGATAAACAGCTAACAAAGTTGTGAGTATTTCGATTCTTTCTCCACATTCTATTCTAAAAATAATAACTGCAAAAGGTTATTTGCGTTACTAGATAAACAAAAAATTATTGAAATTGATTCCTGGTTAACTGATGCAGGCTACCACAGACATATAAGATTTCAAATTATTAACCGGGCAATTATTTTGGTCGCTTTAAATGAATTCATAATGTGTTTTTTATATAACTTAATAATTGTTTTATAGTAAAGAGAAAATAGGAATAAGCTTTTAATATACATACTTACAGTATTGAAAGTATATGTATATCCATCTGGATTCACTACTGGGAAAATATACCATTCAAAGTTATTAGCTAAAGCTCTTATCTCAGGATCATCACTCGTTAATAACTCATTGATTATCCAAGTAATAGTAGCTGGTGACATCCATTATGTTGCATGAATGCCTTCTTAAAACATTGCAATAAGAGATTTGTCACCACCTTAAAAGTTGACCTTTCATGTCTCGACCTTCGTTTGATTGACCAATTACAACAGTGAAAACTATGTTTGGGTAAGTTTCGGCAAGCTGATCCAAGCAGGAATGAATTTCATTGAGCTCATGATAATATTCAAAGCTGTAGCCTTGATTACGACCAATGTGTTTTACAGGATTCAGTTGATCGTCTATGAGCCTAAAATCAATAACAAAATTTTGGGTATATTTGAATATTATAGAAGAAGCTACCATTTCCACTTGAAACTCACTTTTGAACGTTTTGAATGACTGGTACATTTTCAATTCCATTGGTTTTTAACAGTGATTCGAATTCCGTTTGTACCTCTGGTGCAACCGTAACTTTGATTTTATGATCTTTAGCCACATGTTCTTCCCAAAATTCTATACCATACATTTTCTGAAGATTGTCAACAAATTTAACTTCATTTTCTGATTTTAATACAACTTAATAAACCTTGTTATCATGGTAGTTTTTATAAGCAGTGCCTGTAGCAGCGAAAATAACAAATGAAAAAAATAAGCTATTTAACATTATTATCATCATCATAGTGAGATTGCGGTGACGTTCAAATTGTAAATGTGCTTTACTAGGACGTATAAAACTATTTAAGTATATAGATAATTACATATTTAAGTATTTAACAACCATCAGTGCTTTTGTTAATCTTAGTCTTATCAAAACTTTTTGGTGTTTTGTCAGAATGATAACGAAATTATATGAATGATATAAGGATGGTATTAAATCATTAAAATTAATCAATTTGATGGCTTCTGTGATATAGGAGTTCGAACGTCTTGACTACTTATCCAGAGGTCGCGGTTTCAAATCCCGTAGGGCAATATTTCTGTGCGGTCTGCATGCTTCGGAAGACACAGACAATTTATATTATTACAATTTTAAACTATAAGTTGTATTTGTGCAATGATATACATCGGGTCCCTAAAAAATCTATCAACCATTTACAACGAGGATTATATAATATCATTGGTTATTTATTATAGGTATATCATAATCTTTATTTTTTTCTTTACAAGCTATATTTCATATCGTAAATGTGTAAATTTAAAAACAAGTACATTTACTTTAGACAAATTTTATAGGAGAGCCATTAACAAATTTAAACTTTAAATGCCTTTTAAGGTTCCTTACCCAAAGGACAAATCGGAGCCCTATTAATGTCACTCCGTTGTCCATCTGCCTGTATGTCACGGGTCCCTAGCTCTTAGACGGAATGAGATAGAGACCTGGAACTTTTATATACAAGGTGACTTTTTGATCATCGTCCAAATTCATACTAGTGGCTTGGTAAGTGATCAGTATCATGGATCAATAATAATTTTGGTGAAATTCGTAAAATGAAATTTCGACTCCCCATAGTGATTCACTCGGGACTAGAACTGAATTTGAACTGAAACTGGGAAGCCGAAATTTCATTTTACGAATTTCACAAAAATTGTTACTGATCCAAGATACTGATCACTTATCAAGCCTCCAGTATGAATTTGGACGATGATCAAAAATTCACCTTGTATTTTGTGAAATGTTGACCCAAAACCGAATTTTGAATTTAACATGTGATTAAATTATTTGCCTCATACATGAAAACGAAGCCTTAATTTTTTTTTGCCTTAGCATGTGGGGTGTCGTTGTTTAGAACTCATTAAGGTGCTATAAGCTGCGAAAATGCTGCCACTTTAGAAAAAAAAATACATTATTTATCACTAGAATAATTATTGAAAATCTGCTCTAGTAAATGCGTAGATATAGCAATGAATTATTTTCAAATAGCATAGTTTTCATAGACAACGTCCTTGATGAGCTAACATTTTTACTTTTTCTAAAAACCGACGTAATGATGTTATTTCTAAAGTGGTAGCACTTTCGCAGCATAAAGCGCCTTAAGTAGAGTAAAAACATATTTTATTTTTTTTATCTTAAAAAATAAAGAAATTTGGGGCTATCAATGTTGTCATTTTTAGACCATTTTTGTTACGGGATCTATCTCAAAAGCCTAGGAATTTAGGAAAGTTAGGAACTAGATTTTTTTGTATATTATGTACCATATGCTGTATTTAAACAAAAAATACTAAAAACGCCGATTTATAATGTAGTTTTAGGGTCACGTCCAACCAACTTAATTTTGCAGTTTTTATGTCTGACAGACTTAGAGCTTTACCTAAAATTAAATAAATATCTAGTTTGAAATAATTGTTCATATGTATGGAACCCTAAAAGAGCGAGGCCTGACTCGCACTTGGCTGGTTTTTTTCTAAATAAATAACTAAATTTTTTGAGTGTGTTAAACCATGATCAACGATAAGTACTTAGGCTTAGTACTTGTTTCAGGCGTCCAATTTTAAATGTGTATTCAGTGAACGAAAAAAACATTGAGGAATGATAAGTGCTGGAAAATGACCCCACGATAAAGTGTGTTGCACACAATTTGTTATGGTGACAGTTCCAATAGCGTTCATTGTGTCTTTGAGTCAGCCAATCATGGCTCATCTAGTGTCCCATGAGTACAGAACGACCCAATCATTAGCCTTTTACACTTTTCAGTCTCCGGTGCCATTTTCGAATGACATTTTGTTAGAAATTAGTCTTCTATGTTTATTTCATTCGCCGTGTGTATTTCAAAGCACAATACAAGTAAATGTAAATTCCAGCACAGATCTGCCACAAACATAATGCGCATAGGTCTTTGCCAGTTTTCGAGTTCTCGGAAAAGGCCGAATCTTAAATAATGTAAGAGCCATAAACATTGCACTAGCATTTGGAAACGTTTAGAGAGAAAATATGAGTAGAGAATTTAAGAACATGTGCAAAAAATCTGCACTAAAAGTGATTTAGGGTGTCATTTTCGTTGTGTATAGCCGATCGGACTTGCACTATTTAGGGTGTCATTTTCATTGTGTATAGCCGATCGGACTTGCACTATTTGTCAAAGATTGTATAGAAAGCGTTCGATAATACAAGGCTCTTTTGGCGCGTGGATTGGTTGTGTCTAAAATCGGATCTATAGCTGCTACCATACCCCTTGTTTCACAGATGCGCCCCCCTGTCAGTGTCATCCACGTATCCACGCGCTAACAGATCCTTGTAGCACTGTGTGTAGGCACTACATGCCTCACACTCTAAACGTTCTTGTAAACGATTCACCATTACATAGACAGATCACCCTCTGGCGTGGTGTTTTAGAACAAAGTAATTTATGATCAGAAGAGAACCGCTTAATCAGCCCGGTTCATTGTTAACTCGCTTGCCGGCATAATGGTGCCATTGTCTTTTAGTATCGCGATAGAGCCTTGGTCCAAAATCATAAGGATTTGCGGAAAAATAACTTGGTAAGCAAAAAAGGCTTTTAATCTAAATAACTGAATAATATAAAGTACATGATTGCAAATCCGAGTAAGTACGGTCAGAGAAGTGGTATTTTTGCGCCATCGTGCATCGTTAAAGTTGGATTGCAATTGAAGGGTACAAGGCTAGAACGATGAAAGTCCAAAAAAGTTTATTTTTATTTTATTGTTGACTTTGGTAGTACTTACGAATCCCAATCATTTCGTCCAAGTATCATGCACTAGAACGCTGTCAGTCAAGAGATATATCAAAAAGAAATATTCCTTCCCACAGCAACAATAGCTGGGTCCGTTAGCTCATCCAGTTTAGTTTTTCGGAAGAAAGGATGCCACTTGGCACAATTGTTTATTGGACCAATATCTACCGATAAAGATCGGTAGCCTTCGGGAGCCTCTTCAATTTGGGGGGGGGAGGGCGTTCAAAGATGCACTGCGCCAAGCGTCATTTAAAAAAATTTAACTGTCTGAGTTTGTCAACTACATCAAGATGGGTGTCTTTTTCAGGTAAATTAAGGACGTAGAATTCATTTCTGACATAAAAAATTGTGATATTTTAAGTAATTTCTTGAAAACTTTTACATACATTAAAATTTTATGAAATACTTTTTACTTTCAGGCGCCACCAAAAAAAAACCTCAGGTTTTTTTAAGTAACAAAAAATACGTTACGAAAGCCTATTTTATGCAGATAAATAAAAATATAAGTTTTATTGGATTTTTATAGGAAAAAACCATCAAAAAAAATAAAACAATGTCGGTGACCTCTTATTTTACTACTACTTATTAACTAACCTGATAAAAGTATGAATGAATGAATGAATGAATGAATAAATGAATGAATTGACACTTTATTGTACACAAAAGACGTAAAAGAAAACAGAGAATTGAAAACATAATTTTGTACAAAGGCGGACTTATCACTTAAAGCGATTTCTTCCAGCCAACCTTAGTATATTTTATTATTAAAAGTTAATATTAAAAGTATATTTATGTATAGTGTATTTATAAAAGTATATATATGCATAAAAACTATAAACACGTTAAAAATGCTTTTCTATGGTTCTAAAAGAGTATTAACTATTTAATTATCATTTTCATTTTTTGCAGCCTCTACCGCAGTGGTACAATTCGGTACATGTTAAATTTATTTTAGCACAGTTGCATCTTTTTTGCATCCTACTTTGCATTGACACCTTATTATCTCGAGGCAAATGCTGTCCGCAGCTGGGTTGTCAGACCAGTGGGGTATCTATTGGCTAATTTTCTGCTTCCAGCCCCAATCGGGGGTACTAGGCAGAATTTGTTCTAGCACTAAAGCCTGGCCCTACTCATGAACTCCCTGGCAAGCTGCGCGTAAAATATGCTGACAAAAGGCCGCTTCTGTTGGTGGTAAATTTTCAATTTGCCGATCTGTTTTTGTAAAAAGATATTTACGGCAATGATTGATAGTCGTGCAGGGACAGGGACTTGATCTGAAAAAGTTCATGTAATATGACTTTTCGCTACGATGAATTTAACTTTATATTAATGTTTTAGTTAGTACTCAGTAATTGGCTAACATACCTATCATACATGGCTATGACAAACTTATGTAGCACAATCTCTGCCTCATTTATATTGCCATCTTTAAGATCCTTAAACCCTTTAGTGGCAAAAGAGAATGAATTCCATGCTTCAAAAGTACTTTTCTTTCCCCTGCCGTTAAAAGACGATACTGTATCTCATCCACTAAGTTCGTGGAACACAGGAAAGACCTCTGCTCTTTCAGGACCTTTAAACAAAATAAATTGTCTTATACACACTCACGCTATTAAACTGATTATTTATATATTATACATTCTTGACTATTAAAAGAAACGCTCATACCTAGAGCTGATTCAATCTAGAGGCATGCCAAAAAATTGTGCTTTTTCCCTGTTACCACATGAACCCATAATACCGCTAATCTTGGCAATTTCAGTACACATGCCAGAGCGATAACTACCACATCGGTGTTTGCTGTGCATTAACTTCGTATGACCCTGGTCTACTGTATCCGCCAAGTGAACCATCATTCGCGTGTCAGACGCTTCAAGTTAAATTTAAAGTTAAAGTTCAAGTTAAAGGCTCCAATTTTGGCAGTTCACGAACAACATTGGAAAGAATAGATTACCTTTCACTACATCAATTTCTTTATTGATGGGCAAGTCCATCGGGTGATATTTGAACGACAGGAGTCCAAACAGCTCTTCTTTATTCGTGTCATCCTGGAGAAAATATTACGCGCAGTTTGCCAGGGAGTTCAGGAGTGGGGCCAGGCTTTAGTGCTGCAACAAATTCTGCCTAGTTCCCCCGATTGGGGCTGGAAGCAGAAAAATAGCCAATAGATACCCCACTGGTCTGACAACCCAGCTGCGGACAGCATTTGCCTCGAGATAACAAGGTGTCAATGCAAAGTAGGATGCAAAAAAGATGCAACTGTGCTGAAATAAATTTAACCCCCACTTCATTCTGGACTCATCTGGGTCTAGAATCCCATTAAATACCAAAAGTCTAGCTAAATCAACGTACAGCGTGCAGCCACCGTGCCTCGAGTATCTACGTTTCATCAACCCCTTTTTCTAACCCAGACAACTGCAATATTATATTTTACACACACACCCACACACTTTACTATATTATCCGATAATTACATAATCATTTATCTAATTAGATATATAACGTCGCGCGCAACTTACGAAGCTATGAAAGTGTTATTCGTTAAACTTCTTACGGAATGTCGAATCAAAAGTGGTTTTACATAGTGATTTCGTCATTAATGTGTTTCGTTTTCCCTTGGATTTTCAATGGCAATAATAGCCTTGAACTATAGCTGAGTTCCAGAATACAGCTAAATCGTATCATTTAACAAATACCTAGTACATTAGTTTTTCTTGAATACTTTATTTTCCTTTGTTGAATTATGATATACATTGTTTTGAGCATAACCGTTTTGTAACATAACGTCTTAATCTACTAGACGATCACACATATAAATCACGGCCAATGATTTAATTTGTAATTAATAAATCGATGTACTCCTCAAGTATGTCATAATAACGTAGGAGATGTAGAGAGGTATATATGCATTACTATAACCTCATTATACGGATTGTACCGCTTCCAGCGGTCATCTTTTAATTATTAAATAAATACATACTAAGTACTATAAGTACATATGACTGTACATAACACATATGTATATACATCTATAAGCAGGATATTTATTTCTCTTACAGAAGATAGGACTAGTCCAGAACCTATTTGTTAAAGATTGGTACTCGTGACCAGGAACACAATTGTCTTCTTACAGCAGTACTTACTTACTTCACACCTAGAACTATTTGTTATAGATGGTAGAAGCTGCAAAAAATGAAAAAGATAATTAAATAGTTAATACTCTTTTAGAACCATAGAAAAGCATTTTTTACGTGTTTATAGTTTTTATGCATATATATTTTTTATAAATACACTATACATAGATATACTTTTATCAGGTTAGTTAATAAGTAGTAGTAAAATAAGAGCTCACCGACATTATTTTATTTTTTTTTATGGTTTTTTCCTTTAAAAATCCAATAAAACTTATATTTTTATTTATCTGCATAAAATAGGCTTTCGTAACGTATTTTTTGTTACTTAAAAAAACCTGAGGTTTTTTTTTGGTGGCGCCTGAAAGTAAAAAGTATTTCATAAAATTTTAATGTATGTAAAAATTTTCAAGAAATTACTTAAAATATCACAATTTTTTATGTCAGAAATGAATTCTACGTCCTTAATTTACCTGAAAAAGACACCCATCTTGATGTAGTTGACAAACTCAGACAGTTAAATTTTTTAAAATGACGCTTGGCGCAGTGCATCTTTGAACGCCCTCCCCCCCCCAAATTGAAGAGGCTCCCGAAGGCTACCGATCTTTATCGGTAGATATTGGTCCAATAAACAATTGTGGCAAGTGGCATCCTTTCTTCCGGAAAACTAAACTGATGCCTTTTTTGGGGTCTAACAGTCTAAGCTACAACGCTGAGAGTCACTGCGATAACACTGTGAAATGTGTGTGAGCAGTTAAAACGCTGAATGTCCGATTGGGAACACTGCATGTGTCAATATCAAATTTCACAAAATTTTATATGTCATTCATTGCCGGAGAATTTACGCATACTCTCAAAATTTCGTGGAAAATAAGTAGATCTATTATGACAATGAAAATGGTAGTTTCCACTCCAAAAATGCGGAATGTTTTGGACATTGATCATTATTGTATTGTAAATTTTACACTTTGACATTTGCATCTATTTTTTTGTAATGATAAAACAACATTTCCGATCTTTTTTACATTTTATTACTATCCTTATATAATAAGCTGTCATAAATTAATAACAAAACTAAATGAGCTGTTGCATGTTCAAAAGTATAAGAAGTTTAAACTTTAAACTTGATTATCTGGAAATGTTAAAAATAGGACATTCATCATTCTAGCCTTGTACTCTTAAATTGTAAAGTCGGCGGACTTCCTTCCTTAGTGTTTCTTTAGAGTGTTAATGAATCGATTTCTTGCTAGCAATTACTAAAACGATAGAATACATATTGTTTGTCACAAATATGTCATTCAAAGTATAAAGTATAATGTAGTTTAAATTGTTCTAAAAAGTGTGTTATTCCCAACTTATGTGACAAAATTGTATGGTAAATGAAAACAAGAAATGAGAACAAGAAGTTGACTGTACATAAGAGTAAAGACTTTTTTCAAGTTACGGCCAAACCCGATTTTAGAACAAATTAGTTTTTTAGAAATTCTTCAACACAGAAGAGAGCCAGTACACATTTTGTAACCTTACTTTACATTCGTGGTTATTTTTGTGAACAGAACCCAGAACCATTTTGGCCACGGCCAAACTAGTTGGTTCTAAAATCGGGTTTTCCCGTTCACGTTTATATATTATTTTTCTGTTTTATTTTGAATAACGTACCCGTTTTAAACTTTTTACATATATATGGGATTCGGTGTTGAGATTTAAAGCATATTAAGGGTGGTAAAGGATTTAATAAACCCAACTTAGGTGTGAATTTAAGCAGAAGAGTGAGTTAAGTTACTAATAAAATGTTAAGTATAAAGTCATCCATCCATCCATCGGCCTGCTGGATTCAGTCATTTTTAAGATTTCACCACCTTTGGTGGTCCTCCTGGAAGAAATTCTCATACTAAAATACACTGGGCGGGCGCAATGCTGAAACCCACGCACCAGTGACGCCGCTGCCCGTCACCAGTCCATTTTATAAAAGTGCCGGCAATTGTAGATGTATACCACTATAAATCAGTCCCTCAGGCATGGTGATAGCCACCTGGCTTTGCCTGTCTGTCCTCTTACCCTTCCCTGAATTACTTCGGGGTTGTTTACGAGTAAGATGGTGGTACCCAATCATTCTCTATTTATACTTAAAGTGACGTTTAACACGCATTACACATTAAAATAAAGGACTGAAATGTGGCAGAATTGCTCCACACCCATAGTTAACAAAGTCATAAAAATCATAAATCACTGTCTCTGCAAGGGCAATTTTTTTATTAACTTCCTCATGTAAAAAACAGGTTTTTGAAAGGAAATTAGGAATGCAAAATAAATCGCTATTAATGGCTAAACATACGCCTGACGGTACTTAAATAATGGTTCGTAACAAATTATATTTGCAAGATCTAAAAAAGATGACAACGAAAACAATATTTTCTGTCATTCATTACAAAATAACAATTAAAGTCACCCGCTATCTTTTTTCCCTTGGACCACATCGATGAGACGTCGATAATTCGCTGTATCGCGTTTGTTCGCACGCAGAGTATTGCACCACACATTTTCTTATGTACGGAATCAAATTGATTACTTCCTTAATGTCCTTGTCGATTTCTTGCACATCTTATTGGCTGTTCTATTGGATAGCGAATGTTCGCTGAAATTTACGAGCAGTTCGTGTTTTATTTACTTTGTTAACGATCTGATGAATAAGTTTTCATTAGAGGTGGTTTGTACTAAATATACAAAGGTTTCTTCCAAGACATAAGGTGACTTTTATTTATGTTCAAACTGTAGACTCGGTAGATGGTCAGAATCAAGGTTCAATGAAATTTCTTGTAGAATACAAAAAAAAAATTGTGCCCCTATACTAAATTCCCGAGTCCACCAGTTTAAGAAGCCTACATTTTATTTTGCGTTTTTCACAAAAAGCTGGACCTTGGTCCTGACTACTTACCGAGTGCCCAGTATGAATTTGGTTGCATAAACCATAGACTAAGTATTCATTTAGTCTATGCATAAACAAAAGTCACCTCGTATAATATCAGGATAAATACAAAAAATATATATTCGTCACGACATCAATTCTCGCGAAGGGGTGTCAAAGGTATTTCAGAGTGTAGACTGTTGAATGCAAGTCACAATCTACAACCGTACAACCACGTTTCAGGGACGATCCCAGCTTTTTGTGTGTTGGGTGAGTCTAATTGTCGTACTTTGGAAACATAATACAGTACCCTCTCGCTAATCCGCCACCAAAAAATCCGGACTAGCGGCGGATTACTGAAAACGGTGGATTATAATGTACAGGAACATTCAATTTATTTATTTATTTATTTATTTCATGGAAAAGACACAGAAGTAAATTACACATAGACACATATTAAAGTAAAAGTTAAAGGTTAATTAAATTTACTTCCTCTACGCTTTCCTCAAATACATTATCTTTGTAGAAACTAATTGGTGACATGAGTGATATAATGTGTTGAAAATAAAATAATGAGGTAAAGTTTACAAAGCAATTTATAACTAAGCCGAGCATTCATACACACAATCACACACATGCAATCTCACATACCATCGTTCATGCATACACATGCCTGTTTATTTGATCTTATATTTAGTTACGATTTCTTATATTAGTTTTTAGTATCTAGAATTTGTCTAACATCTTTTTTAAATTTGATTTTGTTTGTGTTAAATATTTCTACGGTAAGGAGTTGTTTATTGTAGGAGTTGCAGATTCTTCGGAGGGGGGCTCGACAGCCTGCGTTACTGCGTGAAGCAGGAACTGAGAATAAAGCCTTAGGTCGTGTAGAGCGCGCGGGCGCTCTAAAGTTAATTTGCTCAAGAAGAGTAGGGCAGTCGTAGTTATTGTTCAAGATGTTTTAAAGGGTCATTGCATCTAGTAGAACTCTTCTGTCACTTAGTCTCTGTAGATTATAGAGTTTAAGCAGATCGGCATAGTGTCCTCGGGATTTAGTCAGTCTGAAATGCATGGCTTTAACAATTTTTTTCTGAATCATCTCCACCTTTTCGGAATAAACTGCATAGTATGGATTCCATATGATAGATGCATAGTCAAGTACCGAGCGTATTAATGATTGGTAGAGAGATAAGTATGTGAACGCTTTCTTAAAAGGTTTAGTGATTCTCAGGACGAATCCCAGCATTTGATAGGCCTTAGTGTAAATTTTCTCTATGTGCTTGTCAAATATTAGCTTTTCGTCAAAAGTCATGCCCAGGTCACGAATGCTATTTACTTTAATTAAGTCTTTGCCGCCAATGTTATAGATATGTTCTATTTTGTTAAGGTTTCTAGTAAACGATATTTGTTGGCACTTGTCGTGCGCGAGCTGCAATTTGTTTCTTGTACAGAATTCGTTAAACCTATTCAAGTCCTCCTGAATGAGAATACAATCCTGTTGTGTTTTGACCGTCTTGTAGATTTTTAAATCATCAGCGAACATGAGAATGTTACAGTTCTGAAAGCATTGCTCTATTTCGTTGATGAAGAGAAGATATTGGAGAGGTCCCAGAATAGAACCCTGCACAACTCCCGACGAGACTAGTCTTTTATTCGAAGAAAACCCGTTAATGGTGATGATCTGATACCGGTTATTGATGTAAGAGGCAAACCATCTAAGAAGGTTGCCCTTAATTCCATTGTAAGCGAGTTTTTCCAGTAGCAAAGCATGATCAACTTTGTCAAAGGCTTTGCGAAAATCTGTGTAAATTGCGTGGACTTCTGTTTTCTTATCTAATGCTTCAAACAGATATTCTGAATATAATAGTAAGTTAGTTATAACAGATTTCTTCTTCATAAAACCGTGTTGTTTTTGACTTATTTGTGACTGGACAATGGGATACAAGGCATCATGTACAAGTGATTCAAATATTTTTGGTAAAGTTGAGAGATTTGATATGGGTCTGTAATTCGGGATCTTGGCTCTAGGACCAGATTTGTGTATGGGAGTGACATTGGCAAATTTCCATCTATCCGGAAACGTTCCTTCTTCTAAACATTTATTAAAAATTATAAAAAGGGGGTGGGTGATTTCTGTACATATATTCTTGAGGAACAGAGCACTTATTTTGTCAGGGCCAGGACCCTTTGTTGTGTCTAGATGTTTTAATGCTTGTTCTATTTTATGTTTTTCTATGTGTAAAGAGACCGTGTTTTCGGCTAGTTCGTTAGTTAGAAGATGTTCGAGGTGCTTAGCATCGACGGTAGTTGATGGTTCAAAGACGGACGAAAAGAAAGTACTGAACATTTCTGCTATTTCATCAGGATTTTTGGATGTTTGGTCACCAAGTGTCATAGTGCTAGGGTAGCTAGAGTCATTTTTCTTTAATGATGACACATATTGCCAAAAGTGTTTGACGTTTTTGGGAATGGCAGCTTCTGTACCAGAGATATAGTTATCTAGACATTTCACCAGCAGTAGTTTACAACGGGCTCGGAGAAGTGAAAACTCCGTGTAATCAGATAGTGAATGGTATGTTTTCCATCTGTGCCAAAGCTTTTTCTTACGGTTTAGCGTACTTTTGAGTGCAGGAGAAAACCATGCCGGATATTTTGCAGATTTGTATTTTTTCAGAGGTACTTCTTGGTCCATGATGTCGTAAATTGTGTCATAAAATATGTCTACCGAGTCAGAAGCCTTTGAACATTTAAGATTAGTGTCCCAGTCAATTGCTAGAATTTTGGTGCGAATGTTGTTGTAGTCAGCCTTGTTGAAATTGTATTTAGGGATGTTTTTTGAAGGGATATTTTTTTGCACAGATTGCTCCAGGTTAAACTCAATACTAGGATGGTGTGAGCCTGATCGAGAAATGTCAACTTGGGATCGGATACAAATACATGGGGTATTGCTAAGTACTAAGTCTAGGACACGTTTATTTTTGTTAAGACAGTGATTGTATTGGTTAAGTTTGATAAGGGTCATTGTGTTTATAAGTGTCTTGTGTATCTCAGAAGTAGATTGTGATGGCAGTAATGTTCTGTCATTGTTGTGCGGAGTCCACTCTATATCTGGTATGTTAAAGTCTCCAATAACGCAGTATGTGAAGTCAGGATAAGTTAAATAAATTCGTTGTATTTTACCGAGTAGGTTTTCGTAGATAGTAGTCTTTGACTTAGGCGGTATGTAATTTATCGACAACAGTAAAGTAGAGTTCTGTACATTAGGTATTGTGATTATTATATCTTCATATAAGGGGTCTTCTAAATCAAAGCGTCGAGTCGCCGGTATACTCTTTTTGATAGCAATAAATATTCCACCTCCGTCTAATTTTTTAGTCTTAGATAAATCACGATCTCTACGAAAAATTGTGTATCTGTCGTCCGCCAACTCTGAATCATACTCATAATCAATTGAGGAAAACAACAAAATAACATAGTAATTTTGTATTAGTACTTATGAAGGTAAATACATATGTACATTTGTATTAAAATTTTAAAATTATAATGTGTCAGATTAACTGATTACTCAGGTTTTGAAAAATACTGCTCTAATTTGGCTTGTTTCACCAGAATAAATCTTCGTAATAACATGATCACAGAAACATCGACTTGCAAAAAATGGGCGGATTATAGTAGTTGTCGAAATTTTCAAGGGGCGGACTAGCGAGAGAGTACTGTATACAGGCTGTTTGGGATTGTGCAAGTGATTTTGAACAAATCTGACTGAATTTACTTTTATACAAAGTTTTGGTAAACCCCTACTTATATCTATTCGAGCTCCATATGAAGCGTAAAGACATTCAGATCGACAGAAAAAAGTAGGCAAGTGCGAAAAAATTTGGTACGGCAGATTCCACGGATAATTGATTTTTCTGCTTTCGCAATTTTTGCGCACGCGGTAGAATCGCCTTCTAGGCTGAGAAATGAGTGCTCTCTAAGGGTACGTGGATGGAAAAGCCGAAAGCAGGGTCTTTGACTTAAGAACTTTGTTTGGACTAGTTAGGAAATAAACATACTAAAAGTCCTTATCCCTCCGAGTCGAGCCCGAGGGGGGGGGGGGCACAAAGAAGATCCCGTTTTTTGCTTACATATCAAAAACAGCTGGTTCTATAGACATAAATTAAATTCGCAAAAAACGAAAACGGCATTGATGCATAAAAGTATTTTTTGAATGGCACCGAAGATTTTTAATAAAATTCCAAATTGCATTAAAGACCTAAATATAGTATTATTTAAAAAGAAACTTTTTGTACTATTGATCGAAAAGTCTTACTATTCTGTAAATGAATTTTTAAGTGATAAATTTATATAGGTAGATAACATCAATAATTACTTTTTGATCTTGATTTTTATGATATTCTTTGACATGCTTTTTATTACTATTATTCATTGTTATTATCACTTTAATTTTAATGCTTTCCAATTATTTGTAATGATTAATATTTATGTTTTTTTACAAGATCCTATGTGACATTTATTTTTAATACGCATGTTAGTAAATAAGTGAAAAATTTGTATGCCTATCCACAGGCAAAACATAGTGCACTTACTTTAAACAATCACCAACTTGTATGTTACAATCACCTATGTTAACAAATAAAGAATGATTTGATTTGATTTGATTTGATTTATAGACTTGAAATTTTGCATATAGATACCTTATATAGTGAAGGCGTCCACTAAGAAAGGATTTTTCAAAACACACCCCTTAAGGGGGTGAAACGGGTGTCCAGAGTTTGTAAGGGGAAACAAGATTAGTTAGACTATTTTATTCGAGACTTCACAGGAGTACTCTTATCTATAAATGTGTTTCAAGTTTTTTCAGAATTCAACCCCTAAAAGGGGGAAATGGGGTATAAATTTTGAAAATCAACATGGGTATCGTTTGAATGGTTTATCGGGTCGCTGATTACGAAAACAACAACGATTTTAAAATCCAACGTGGTTGACGTGAAAAAGGCTTTGAAATTCGACCATTTTTCGAAGCTCATAGCTAGGCAAAGATTGGAGATAGATAAAAAGTGTGAAAGCTAAAGTTGTAGAAAATTTTATCAGCTTTCATTATGTAGTAAAACAAAATTTCGTACAATGCACGGTTTTCGATATGTAAGCAAAAAACCAAAAAACGGGATCTTCTTTGTGCCCCGCCCCCCCCCCCCCCTCGGGCTCGACTCGGAGGGGCAAGGACTTTTAGCATGTTTATCTCCTAACTAGTCCAAACAAAGTTCTTAAGTCAAAGATCCTGCTTTCGACTTTTCTATCCACAAATTATTCGTTGCTTAAGCTATTCCTGGAATGCAATTTATGTTTTGTTTTAACAACATGGTTGGTGTTGGTAAGCTACCACACCGAAAAGAAGGAGCTTATTCAGAGAAAAGTCTGGGAACTATGGGTACCCACTAAAAACGTTTAATAAGAGAGAGAGAGAGAGAGAAATACTTAACACGATTTACATCAGCCAATTCTTTACGCTTTTACCCAATACATGCGAGCGAATTGCGATGTTGCTCACCACGGGATCCTGCCCAATAGTGCCCAGTGGCAACGTTGCAAGGTTAGCTAAAATGGACCGGCCTATCGTCCTAATTTTGTGCGAACATAGCGAACACTGCGCGCCATAATGAGTGTTTTGCTTTTCGTTTCGCGCAGGCGTTATTTTTTTAGTAATTCTTAGTTAGAAGCACACAAAAATAATTGTACTTTAAAATAATGAATGGTGGATTGGTTGGTTGCAGTTAAAGGTATTTCTGAAAGGCAAGCCGGTGGGAATCGGCTTCTATGCTAGCCTTTGCCACTGGTGCCTAGGCATAGAATATCCGATTAGTAAATACTCAATATACCGTTGAACACAACTCTAATCTCGTAATAGCTAACAAGCTTAGCAATAAATCTAGACTTTCAGTTACTTAATAATAAATTGTTTGTCCAAGTATTAAATCAATGTTTCAAAGAGAGCGCCCAACGCAACACTGCATTGCAATGCGTTTAATATTTTTGTTCACCGTATCGCAGCAGCAAGGGACGCGGACGGTTTGGTTGTCACGTTTTAGGAAAGCGACGATGAGGGTTTTTATCGATATCGATCTACAGTGGTTTTTCTGAAAGTTCTTTTAAGCTAAGCTGATCAAGCTAGCAACCAAATTAATTTATTAAACTGTACTTTTTGAAGCCAAGAGTTTTTTGTTACGCCCTGCGCCTTATGTTATGCGTTTAATAAAGAATAAGATACTACTAGCTGCTTTAAAAATACATGTTAGTAATTCAGGGATATTTTTTAAAATTAAAAGCAACAATGTTATACTATAATATTTTGATTTACGCTTACAAAAAAGTATCAACCAAACAGAAAGGCTGATCAAATAAATATCCACGATCATCGTCCAAATAGCACTTAATCTAAAAAAACACAAGTATCTAGGACACGTAATCTTAAGTGACAGTAATAAAGGGCGTATTCGCACTCTATCGACATCGTAATCCAATAAAACCCAACACTTCGCTGCGATAAGAGGGCAGACGTTGAAACAAAAGCGCTATCGACGTGAATTTCAACAATATCAGCTCGGTGCAACGCTATTTATGCAGTAATTTCCCTCAAAAGTATTCCTTAACGAAACGGAACAAGGTTTAAAATATACTATTTTAATGTATTAAGCAAAACTGCCAGTATTTGCGCGTAAATCACGCACCCGGCCATTTCTGTTTGTTATTTATTCGCGAATCCACCATGTATAGGTTGTTCCTGTGTTTTGTACTCTGTACGGACAACGGTAAATAAAGTCAACTGTCATGACATGTTATGTCAAAGTGGGGGTCATGGGTAGATAGAACCATAGACAATAGACATAGGATTCGCTGCGCTTAAAAGACGTCCATAGCGTGTAAAAGAGATGTCCTACCTTTATGAACACCTTGCAAGAGAGAAAGAGATGCACAACAAAGAACAGCTACAGTACCCGGCAGTAAATAATGCACATCGGCTATCTTCGGCTTCGTAGAGCGCCATCTCTGTCACCGGACTGTTAGTGCTTCGTGCGACAGAAATGACGCTACGATACGATGTGCATTATTTATTGCCGGGACCTGTATGTCAATGTTTTTTTCGAGTAAGTGGCCATAGCGTCCCGCTTGCTTGGGTGTGATTGCGGATTTTTTAATAATATTTAAATAATACGTAACTAAATTGATAAATAGTGATTGGTATATCTAGTGCAGTGAGTAATTATGATGTGACAAGGAGAAATAACCCAAATAATTATACATTTCACAGATAAGTATGATTTTGTCATTTGAATATTTTGAACCACCTTTGGCCCGATTTCTCGTAATAATCGGCCCAAAAAAAAGTTTTTACAGTAATGTATTGATTTTCTTTGTTGTATTTAGTAGTTATAGACAGGAATGTCCAAAGTATTAAGTAAAATAGTAAATGTAATAGTAATGTCATAGTAATTTTTTGGTATCATTTTCTCTACTACATTGTTTATCTTGTAAATTCTAAATCTATGGATAGAACTTTGTTTTCAATACTGTCTTTCACATCAATTTAGACCAGGCACGTGGGAGCTGTGGCCCTCTAAACACTAAACCAAAAACTGTAAAAAATGAAAATGAATTGTTTCCTTGTTTTCCGAAGAAAATTTTGGGCTTCAATTTCTAAAAGTTTTCATATCCATCCTGGCTGGGGTCACCACAGGTTCCGTGTTGGTAGGCCAATTTACACCAGATAGTTAAAATTTTCAAACAGTATTTTTTTTTTGACAAACTTATCTTCCAAATCCATAAATTGATCAATTTACAACCTGGCAGACTTATTTCTGTAGGCAACGCGGCGTGCTATGATGTAAGTCTTTAGACTTCTAGATACCATGATGGGTTATAAAAAGGGGTTATTTACCTTTTTTAGAGGTAGACAATCGTTGTAGTTTTCGTACACATGTAACTGTAAAGACTGGATGATTTTGTTGCATTAATATCAAGTATTAATCCCAATAACGTTTATCATTTAATTTGGAACAAACCACGTCAATAATTGATTTATTTATTTACAGTTAATAAAATCTGTTGTTATCTATTTACCTCTATTTTGTAGAACTCTTACTGATTATCTCTCAAGTGTAGATTTTGGGAGTAAGTAAGATTTTTCTTTATAAAATTTGTTTCCATTACTTTAAAAAAAAACATTATATCTATATATTTATTTATTTATTTTATTTATTTTATTGTTATTACAAAAACCACAGCCTTAAACATTTATAATAGTAGCTAATAACATCAAAACTTATGCCAATTACGGTTTTACATTTTCTACAATAATACATTTAAAACTAACTTCATAGACCAAGAGGAAAAAATACATACATTTATATACAGAAAAATAGTAATATTGAAAAGTTAGCGGCGTAGGATGTCAGAGTAAAAGTAAGTGTGTGTGTGTATGGTAGGGTAGGGAACTAGGATAGAGGAATGTTGATAATTATTTGTTACGAATATAGTATGCAGTCACATTCTTATTATATATCTATTTATTAAGTATCTTGCTTATTACTTCCCTCTTAAAACTAGCTTCTGATCCATAAAATAGATCTATAGATGAGAAGGAGGTATTGTAAAGCCTCTGAGCCCTAAAAATTATGGAATTTTTTGCAAAATTTGTGTGGGCTGCAGGTACATGAAACAATGTTGTATGTCTAGTCCGTTTAGATGGTGCACGTAGTTGCATCATTAGGGTTGTTAACTCTGAGCAGTCAAGATTATTATTACATATATTGTGTACAAACATCATGTCAAAAAGTGTACGCCTATCCTCCAGAGTTATAAACTTATGGTGCATACAGGAGTCATTGTAATCGATGGCCGAGTAGTTAGAACGGAAATTCAGATATCTTAAGAATCTTTTTTGTATTCGTTCAATACCGCTTTTATAACATTCATAAAAGGGATTCCAAATAGAACAGCAATACTCAAGTAGACTTCGAACGTATGCGTAATAGAGAACCTTGACACAGCCCAAATCTGTAAAATCACGAGAGATTCGTCATGATATCGTCATGACATGAATCTCCGAGGGGGTGTCAGAGGTGTTCAAAGTGTGAACTGCGACATATATGAAATTCACAGTCCACACTCGGTATACCCGCGTTTTACCGACGACTATTACGTCCTAACGTGTTTAGTGCTGAACCCTAGCTATCACCGTACTTCGGGCACAAATACACGCTATTTAGGGCATACTTCGCTGGGTTGATGTCTGTCCTGAAACCTGTAGGTTCATTGTAAAAGATATTTTATACATTTTATAGACTTTCCACCTTGTTACAGTGTGACAAAGCTTTTTTACTAATTTGAAATTTGGCAGCAAACAGCTCGCCTGTCTACCTTAAAGGGATATATCGTGAAAATTTACTCTTATGAAGTTATTTATCTGCTTTTTTGAAGAAATTTCAAGTAAAATAAATAAGTATAACAATTTTGGGACCTTTTTCTAGATTTTGGGCTAGCAGAAACGCGATTGGAGGAATTTCACTCGATTGAAATAATTATTGAAATGAGGTCTAAATTTACACTTCTTTTGATATTTTGACAAATTGGGATATCACATAGACTTCAAAAATATTTATTTAGATGGGTGTTAATAATACCTAAATTACTGGTTATGGAATTTTTCGTAGCTATTTTAGTTAATTTTGTATTAAATTAAAACCGACTTTTTGACAATTTTCTCCCATTCCGTCCCTCTCGCACTGCGGTTTTTTCCGCCTGGAGTAACGGGGGACCTTTGCACGGACGATATATTTTGTGTATGTTGCCTATAACGCCACTATGCTACGCTTTGCTAGTTTTGTCCGCCAATAGTAATTTTTTTTATTATTCTAAATGTCCATTCCTATAGGTCTCTTTTGAAAAACCGTTTAGTAATTAAGTCATAAAATATACAAGAACAAAAGCGTTTTGTCACTTATTGGTTTAAACAAAAGCGGCGGGCGGAAAACGGGGATCGCCGTTTTCCGCCTAAATAACTAAGATCGCCACATGCAAGCAACAAGGTTTTGCAACTGATCAGGCGAGCCGTTTGCTGATAATATGTTCCTAACAACGAACATACCGCTGAGAAAGGATATTCTATTACAGTTTTCCATTTTATTACTCCTCCAGCGTGCTTGGAGCAGTAGCCAAACGCTAGTGATAGAAAAAAATGGTTCGCCAAGCAAAATACTGTACGAAAATCACCGTCAATCACATATTACCTATTTCATATCTATTATTTCATTTCATATATATATCCATAATCTATTATGTTTTACTGTACGGACGCTGGCAAATCTTTTTGCTGCATTAAAACAGGTAACAGAAATGGTAACAGGCTGCAGGTAACAGAAATGGAGGTGCAATGAAGTGACTACATAAAGGAAATTTAATACAACTTCTGTCCTTCTGAACTAAGTGCTCCAACTTAGCGAAATATTGGAAATAATAATTGCATTCTGCTGTGCGAGCCCTGATTCTGGTTCCGTTGATTGGAAAAGTTTTGCATCCGTCTAAAGATTAGACTATAAAGGGTATTTAAAAGGTTTATGAATGATAATGAACTTATCCAATCCAATCCAATACTATTAATCGAACAAAATTTGTATATTATGTACAAATATTCGTCTCTTATAGGTCATTAACACAATATACCCCAATGAATAAATGACTATATCTGCTATTACATTACAAACATGATTAAAATCCAAAATTCAAAGAAAATCCACTTTATCATCTATATAACGTGTAACAGAAAGGTATAACCATATTTAGAGCTTATTCAGTCAATGCTATGAACAACTTTTACTATGGAACAAACCCCGTATCTCGAAAAAAAAATTAACTGTTTCATAGAAAAATGCAATGCCGCTTGGCTGAAATATATGGAAGGGTATATTTTTTTGAGATTTCAGGTTTGGCTCCATAGTAAAAGTTGTTCTATACTATTGACAGAATAAGCTCTATAAATATGGCTACACCTTTCTATTACACCTTGTATAGTTTAACGGAGACAACATAAGAACCTCCTAATTTTTTTCTAGACACTCTAAAAATAGTTACTTGAAAAAAAAAGTTATCTAAAAAGAAAATGTCTGCTGGTCCCAAAATCTTCAAACCCCTTGCTAATTTTTTTTTTAATCATCATAAACAAATTCTATTAGAAGCTTCCCTATTTTACTAAACGACCCATGACTACAGCAGAATGTTAATTCATTTTTTCACCCCACAAAAAATTGTGGTCGCTAATTACAATTCATTTATTACTTCCACTATCGTCACGGGGCGTGTGCACAAATTGTAATCAACTAAAACAAAAGGCGTATGTCACTGACAAACATGATGAGATGTGATGAATTAGCTTAAGGGGCTATACCGTGAAAATTGACACTTTTTGAAGTTATTTATCTGCTCTTTTAATGAAGTTCCAAGTAAAATAAATTAGTATAACAATTTTGGGACCTTTTACTAGATTTTGGTCTATCAGAAACGCGATAGGAGGAATTTCATTCGATAGAAATATAATTATTGAAATCAGGTCTAAATTTACACTTTTTTTGATATTCTGACAAATTAGGATAGCATACAGACTTGAAAAATATTTATTTAGATGGGTTTTAACAACACCTAAATTACTGGTTATGGAATTTTTTGTAGCTATTTTAGTTAATTTTGCATTAATTTAAAACCGACTTTTTGACCATTTTCTCCGATTCCGTCCCTTTCGCACTGCGGGTCTTTCTGCCTAGAGTAACGGGGACCTTTGCTAGCGCGGTATATCACCTTAATAAGTCATGTCAGACACGCCCTTAGTTTGCTTAGCTGGGTAAATGTGCATTGTAAACAAGGCTTTGCGGTGCGTTCCTAAATCGACAAATCGGTACATCGTGTTTGGATCAGAATCAACCACTAGATTATTTGCTTGTACAACAACACAGCCAATGTTTTTGGGAGTAATCAATCAAGATGGTTCTGTTGAAACAAAATGGAGGACGTAAGTGAATAGAAAGATTTGATTTTGCGGTTTTTGTAACTTACATATTGAGTTATTGCAATATATAATAGTGGAAGTTTAAATTATCTTTTAATATGTCGTAGGTTTCTCATATGAATAAATCAGTAGCCCTAAAAGAAAACGGATTTTCACACATTTATAGAATAATGTATAAATCCATTTTACCCACTACGACAAACTTTTAAAATAGAGACCAATGAGAAAAATACCATACAGCCAGCCAAACCATTTCAATACAGATTTTTTTTCTTTTTTTCCCGTTCTGTGTAGGCACTGGTATCTAGGACCATGATTGTCTTTTCTTAACACTTTTTTACAATTTTCTTTCCACCTTGGAAAACTCATAGAGCATTCGCAATTTATAGTGCCGGCATTCAATTTTAGTGCCGGCGTGGCGCCGCCATCCTTTTTTTTCTACTTAAGGCGCTACGAAAAAAAATCGACACTTTAAGAACTTGCATATCTACTTCAGTAAATAATGTATTATTTTGATAAAATAGTACATTATTTTTTAATTCTTTTTCTAGGGACCTGTTAAAACAGAAACGCTTTGAAAGGGTAGCAAATTGAGTTCATTGTGTGTGGCCATTAATATGTATTGGAACAATAGTATTATGATATATACATATGTATCTGGCGCATGAAAAACTCATTTTTTATGAATAGGTACTTCAATATTTACTAGTAAAGAAAAGTAGCTTTGATTGTGGCGTGGAGATAGATAATTTGAAAAAAGACGCCAGTTCAGTCATAATTTAATCACTTGGTAATTTGCAAACGATTTTTTTTATTGCCTCACATCAGAAAGTGCTATATACAACGTGAAATTTAAGTCATTTTGTTAACGAAAACTGGTGATAGTACTTGTCCATATAAAGAACTTTTACTATGGAGCCAACCCCGAAATCGTAAAACAAATATCAGCTGTGCCATCATAGAAAAGTTAAATACCTACTCGACCCAAATGTATGAAACCGCAGTTTTTTTTTTTCACGATTTCAGGGTTGGCTTTACAGTAAAAGTTGTTCATATGGACGAGTACTATCACCAGTTTTCGTTAACAAAATGACTTAAATTTCACCGTTGCCTCGGTGGAAACGGGTATTGCCTGACTCGTATTAAAGCACGTATGTACCCTTCTTTCCACGGCCCAGATTTAATGTACTGATAAAAACTTTTTACAGTAGAACCACTGAGTGATGGCGCCTATGACGTTTAAATGCCTACAAAGTATCGTAATTATTTATAAGCAACTGTGAATTCAAAAATGTAATATTCATTGTTGATAGTGATGTACTACTTGTTTCGGTTATTATTTTTCGATTTGAATGTTGCTTTATTGTACAATAGAATTCGTATATAAACAAAGTTTTTTTTTTTTAAGTTTCTCATTTTTTATAGGTCGTGTTTGAGGTCGCCAAGTTACGCAATAATATTTAATTAAAAACAAAACAATGACGAAGTTAAACTAAACGAAAATAAATTATAGTAAAATACTTTTTTCGATTTAGATATTTAAACATCTCTTGCGGGCCCCGTAACATTACACCGCACAGCCCTCCGATAGTTACGCCACTGGTTTTGGCACATTTTCCTTTTGTATAATGTTGAGTATACTCACACTTGATTTTTATTTTTAACCGAAATTTGAAATGGACCTCATCACTAAATGCAGCTGTCATAAGTGCCATCACTCAGTGGCTATACTTTAATTTTATCAATAACAAGCTTTTACCTACGCTGATTTAGTTTGCATTTTTCCGGGATAAAAAGTAGTATTTATCACTCTCTGGCCCATAAACTATCTCTATGCAAAAATCACTTCCATCCGTTGCTCCGTTGGTGCGTGAAAGAAGGACAAACCAACATCAACAACCAACAAACACTTTTCTCATTTATAATAAGGGTACGAATTATAAATTTAATCGTCATTAAGAGGCTATGCGAATTTTATTTTTGTCACTGTCACTCCAAGCGAAAAATCGCGCAGTGCGAGAGGGGTGGATTCAGGGCAAAAGAGAAAAAAGTTGATTTTATATTTTTATTAAAAAATCTAAAATAGCTAGCAAAATTTCAAATATCAAATCATCAGATATTGTTGAAACACATCTAATAAAATATGTTTGAGTTCTGTTCTGTTCAACAATTATTTCTAACGAGGAAAATTTATCCTAACATATTTTCCAATTTCAAAACCATAGATTATATAGTCAAAATTCATAAACCGGAAATTTATTAAAATTTTCCGTGTATTTAATGAAATACACAAAAAAAAAACACCCGTATTTTTTTCGCAAATCGCCTTAAAAACTAGGAAATATCAATGAGAAAAAATTTCAAAAAAGACAATGTTACACAGTGAATATTCAAAGCGATGGATTTCATTATTAAATTATATAATCTTAATTATGACTTTACTTATTTATGATCTTATCATAATATTTCATAGTATCTGATAAATATATCTGATAATTTTTAATTAGACAGCTCAGTCTATACTTAGCGGACCTCTTTATCTTGAGACCTGGCTTCAAATCCTAACGCACCAGTGTGATGTGAGCCGCGACTATGATACCGCTTGGTGAACGGTGAAGAAAAACACTGTGAGGTTTGCATGCATGATAGACAATAGTTTGTCTATGGCATGCATACATGCCCTGAAAAGCGTGCACCCGAAACACTGTTACCCCGTCATGCTGGGACGTTAAAATTTCGGTGAAAATAGGGTGTGTTAGTGTTGATTGTTCAAGTGACAGTCCATACTCAACATCACCTCTGAGACTCCACTCAGAAAGTAATTCAAAAATGCTTTTGTATTTTATGAATTGCTTTTACTTAGATTGTTTTTATAATAACGATAATCCAAGTAGAAAGAATTAAAAACAATACCAAAATACGAGTAGTAATCTCATTCGAAGATTTAATTTCACAGGGTCAATAAATACTCTTATTGAAAAAATCAGCCAAGTGCGAGTCGGACTCGCGCACAAAGAGTTCCGTATCACCACACAATATGGGTACGGAACTTAACTTGACACTTACGACACAGTATTTATACTGTGCTTACGATATATTAAACTCTATGTAGCAGTGGCGTTAGATACCTACATAGCAGTGGCGTGCACAGAACTTTTTGCTGGAAAAGCAAGCAATTGGTCAAGAATAACAATAAAAAAATTATGAAAAAATTTAAATATCACTTTGAAAAAATAAATTTGTATGACGCCAGGGTAGAGTGAAAATATCCAAAACAAACTTTTTTTCAAAGTGATATTTAATTTTTTTCATATTTTTTTATTGTTATTTTTGACCAATTGCTTGCTTTTCCAGCAAAAAGTTCTGTGCACGCCACTGCTATGTAGGTATCTAAAGTGTTTTATTAAGTTGGTCTGTATAACTTCGTAATTTATATTTGTAAAAAGTTTACCTACTTTAAAAAGTTTTTAGTCAACTGGAAGTGCCCTATAGGTTTTGATTCCCTTGTATGTGTCAAAAAAAAGTGCAAAAACTTTTTTTTGCGTGAAACAAATTTATTTTTTTAACAGCACCATGGGGCCGTAGACTTCTGTAGGATGTATCAGTTTCAATTTGATATCTCATACGGGGCCCGAGCAAAAGGGTCTTGACAGATAGACGGACAACAAAGTTACCATATAAGAGTTCTATTTTTTCATTTTGAGGCACGGAACCCTAAAAAGAAATTCAAATTACTTTAGTAAATATTTTTGCTATCGCATAGTACTGAACATTATATCAACCATGTCCCTTACATATTTCTAAATTGATTAACTTAATAATCTTATAAAGAATTTATTTTGTCTACGCGATTACATATCTGATAAGTATAGTACTTTTATCTTTCGTAATCTACTCGTTGCATGACTATTATAAATTGATGAAACAAATCACCGCATTTCAGTTCGTATATATTACTATTGCACTGCTGTTATCCTTAAGAAACAGAAAGTGTAATCGTCAAAATGAAGTTACTATTTCTTACAATACTCGGCCTTACAATTTGTGTAAGTGCAAAAAAAGTTACTTACGAAAACTACAAGGTCTACGATGTAGTTCCCGAAACTGAAGAACAAGTTCAAATCTTAATCAATTTACGTGAACAAGAAGGTTATGATTTCTGGAGTGAAGTAATGAACGTGGGAAGCAAAGTTCGGTTCATGGTGTATCCACAAGTTGACAGTGATTTCGTTGAGTTCAGCAAAAACGTTGGTTTAAATGCTGTTGTAAGCATTCCTAACTTACAAAAGTTAGTAAAAGTAACATAATAATACTGTTCAACTTCAAATCTTGTAGTAGTAATTTTATCAGATTTTGTATATATTTTAACTATAACTTAGATCAGATCCAAAAAAAATCGTTCAAAGAAAGCAATATTATTCATATTTTTTTCAGGCTTATTGATGCTCAAATGATGCCAGCTGAGAACGTTGGTAGAAATAGTCTTGGATTATTTTCATGGGAAAGATACCATACTCTAGATGAAATATACGAATGGCTGGATGAATTAGCAGAAATGTATCCTGACATAGTCCAAACAGTTGTTATTGGCAATTCCAACGAAGGAAGACAAATCAAAGGAGTTATAATTGACTTTCAACAAGGAGAAAGAGACCAGCCTTTGATTGGTATGATCGAAGGTGGCATTCACGCTAGAGAATGGATTTCACCAGCTACTGTTACTTGGATTATTAAAGAATTCCTGACCAGCAATGACCCAGATGTTAAGTTTTTAGCTGAGACATTCGTTTGGCATATCTTTCCTGCCGTCAACCCTGATGGCTATGTTTATACATTCACAGACGTAAGTATTCAACGAGGATGTTGCATTCAAAACTTGTCATATTTATTGAATTTCATATTCACCCGCCTAAAAAGGGTGTTTATATTTTATTTATATTATTTCCAGAATCGAATGTGGAGAAAGAATCGCAATTTCAACCAATTCACTAACTGCTCTCTGGATGATGATATGAGCAACGGAATTGATTTAAACAGAAACTTTGATCTTGTTTGGATGAGTAAGTTTTAAAATTATTCAAACTATGATTGGGTTTGGCTTCAGTTGAGAAGAAATGGTTTAATATAATGGGGCACAGATATTTTCATATGAATGACAAAAAACAGTTTTTAAATCATAAATATTTAAAGAAGTCCTGACTAATTTACTGACTGATTCATCAATGCCTAGCAACCAGAAATCTAAAATTTTGCACAGTAAACAAAAAAAAATAATACATTATAATGTGAAGAAGCAATAAAATTGGATTTTCCGCAATTCTCATGGCATCTGGAGAAACGAAATCCATGCGAGCAAAGTCACGGATCGTCTGCTAGTGAAAAGATAAATACATGCTGTTGAGTAAAACTGTCGATACAGTTTGTATTAATAATAATAATTTCTTCAATACATGATAAATCTAATTTTAATTTACATCTTACTGCCCCTACTCAGGTTTGTTTAATTCAGTCTTATAAATCCTTTAGTTCTTATTTTCGCTGAAAGCAATAATTTGGCTTTTTTATTAAAATTTATGAAAAAAAATTATGGAAGGGTAGATTTTTTTTTTGAGATTTCAAAGTTGTTCTATATCATTGACTGAATGAGCTCTTCAAATATGGTTACACAATTGTGTTACACGTTGTATAAATGTTTAAAGATATAAAATTAAAAAAATTAAAGCATATACATGAAAATCAATTAAGTTAAGCTATAAAAATGAAATACAAAATCATGCTTTAATTTATTTTTGTGTTATTTTAATTGATACTGCTATAGATGAAAATATTAATAATAAAAACAAGAGTATAAGACGTAAATATATCGCAGTCCAGGTTGTGTCTCGGATCCCTCGTTCAGATTAAGATCATAATATTAACTTGTTTTTCGAAGGTGCTGGAGCATCCCAAGACCCCTGTGATACGACCTATGCTGGTCCAATCGCATCATCGGAACCAGAGACTCGTGCTATCTCCAACTACATCTTAACACTGCAACAACAAGGAAGTCTTCTGTACTACTTTGCTTTCCATTCTTACTCTCAGATGATTATGGTTCCTTACAGCCACGTTATTGGTGAAGATAAGCTTCAGGTATCTGACTTTGGGAACTTGGTGAGTAATCTCGAGTTAAAAAACTGATTCTTTTTCAAAACTGGTTAAAAATTAGGCGGGATTGGTAATTTTATTTTTTATTTCTAGTATGAAATAGCTGCACGAGCAGCAGAAAAATTGACGGCGGTTCATGGAACTCCTTATACTGTAGGTGTTGCTGGAGAAATTATGTGTAAGTAACAAATATGATTTTGAATGTATTGTGTGCTCATTATTTCTCTGTGTCGTCACAGTATAAGGAAGTAGACAGTAGTTTAACTGGGCGGTGTCCTTGAAATCAATACCTACGGCCGCTCGGTGCCTTAACAAGCGCTAGGGCTGCCAACTCACTGTTTACGTATTTGATAATGTTATATTAATTTGTCGCAATATTTAATTTAAACAGCCATACAATGCACAACATATTCTTTAATTTCGAGCCATAATTTAAGAAAATGCGCAGGAGCGGCTTACAGTGTCATCGCGCCAACGTGCGTACGTAACTGTGGTGACTGTCGTAAACTGAGTTAAACCGAGTTTTGGGAGGGGTTCGTTTCGGCCCGTTTGTATGAAGATAGAATACTGTCTAACTTCCTTGTACTGTGGTGTCGTGAAGATTCAAATTTAGAAGTTGATATAAAAGAGGAAGTTGCAGCATTTTAAGTAATTTTAAATTATTATGTGAACCAGAAAAAAACTAGATATGTCCTTGGGCTAGTAAGATTCACGGATTTTTTTCTTTGTTCTTAATTTTAGTCTCGCTTTGTACGCTTATTAATTTTCGGTTAACATTAATTAAAATTTGATCTAACGTAAGATTGAAAGGGGTTCAAACAAATCTTATTATTTTTTACATAGGTGTGAGGGAGATTGTCAAAGAAATGTCAAAACTGTCTTACGTAATAAACAACCAGCCCCTTACCGGGTCCTTGCACTTAAATAAACTTAAGTAATTGTAGTTGTTCATGCAAAATGCTTACCTCTATATAAATTAAAGAGTAAATCTTCCATGAATTAAAAATCATTTAATATTTGCTGTTTTTTTCACCACTGCTTTTTTATTTTTGTACGTCTGTACAGTTTACTATAAAATAACAATTTTAATAATAGCTCCTCTAAAAGCGCAAAACATAAACATTTTCTTTCTCTTAAATTTCAGATGTAATGAGTGGTTCCAGCTTTGATTGGGCAAAAGGGGTAGCAAATGTGCCAATAAGCTATTTGTACGAACTCAGGGACGTCGGTGAATACGGTTTCTTATTGCCAGCAGAACAAATTATCCCAAACAATGAAGAAGTAATGGCTTCCATCGTTGAAATAGATAGAGTGACCAGACAACTGGGCTATTACTCCAGTTCCGCGACGATGATTTTAAACTCGTCATTTATGTTATTGATTGCATTTATCAGTGTTTTAGTAAACAATTAATAGTGTAACCTTATTAAATTTTCATCAATTTGCTTATTAGAATTTCTTGAAATCAAGATGATACTCATAATTATGCCTTATCTAATGATGATAATCTTAAAGTTAATGGTATAGTAATTAATGTGTGATCGATTAGTTTATTATCAACTAATATTATAATTATATAACTAACTGACTCAATATAATTTCAATAGGATGTCGCTACTGTTTTGTGAATAAAGGTTAATGTTAAGGAACAATACATATTTAATTAAGTAATCTACAATGTGTAACAGAAAGGTGTAACCATATTTGAAGAGCTTATTTAGTCAATCCTGAAATGTCAAAAAAAAAATCTTCCCTTCCATACATTTCGGCCGAGCGGCATTCCCTTTTTCTATGAAACAGTTATTTATTTTTTTCGAGATACAGGGTTCGTTCCATAGTAAAAGTTGTTTTATACCATTGAATGAATAAGCTCTTTAAATTTGGTTACACCTTTTTGTTACACGTTGTATATTTAATAAACAAACAACGAAATTCTTTTACTTATTCTGCCTAATTCTCAATAAGATATTAAAATATTTATTACACCGAACATAATAATTGTGTAATAAAAATCGAAAATGACACAGGGTATGTTCCACTTCTATCCTAGTTATAACTTTTTAGGTACTGTTGTACTACTGGCCACTTTCTGAACGGTGAATAAAAACTCTGTGAGGAAAACTTGCATGCCCTAAAAGCATGTATTTGTCCCCGAAGTACGTCGATAAGACTCACCTTCTATGGACACGTTGTTAATTTCTAAAAGATTTATTTTTAATTTTTTTAAAGAATATACGCCATTTTAGGACATAGTTTTCATTATTTTGGTATATAAATTAACCACTATCTTTTTATGATTTTTCACTTGAGAATTTTAAACATTGTACGGATTATGATGGGTAATCTGTCTCTGTATGTCTACTCATCTGTCATCCATCTGTCAAATCAGTCGACAGCTAATTTTTATAAATTTATTTTTGTAGCAAAGGACACAGTTCTAAATAGCCATTTCTCAAGTGACGTCCCACGAAGGCAAATGGAAGTTGCAGCTTTTTGGTAAAAATAATCATCATCATGAGGTTATTTAGACCAAAATTCGAAAATACGGCTTATTGAACCTAAATCTCGAAATGGTTTCTGAATTAACACGCCTTCACATAATTTAATATATGCCAATTGGGCTCTTCTTTTTTTCGTCAATATTTAATACGATTCGAAAAGCGTTTCGAGGAACAGCTTTCCTTAACCGTTATAAAAACATGTTTTTTAAAGATTTTATTTTACTTCTTTGTCGGCGTGATTAATATGTATACCCATGACAAATAACAACTTTCTAGTACTAAGAGTCTGAGCTAAGCCAAGGACAGACAGACAGACGGACATGGCGAAACTATAAGGGTTCGTTGCTCACTACGGAACCCTAAAAAGTGATGTGTTTTATTCGACCTTCAATGACATAAATAAATACGAAAAAGAAAACTTTCGATATACATTTTGACCCACTTGGGGCCGTCGTCAGTCGAATTGACTGACGACGGCCCCAAGTGGGTCAAAATATATATTGAAAGTTTTCTTTTTCATTTAATTTTAACCCCAATATTCATAAAAATCTGTATAGTATATATATTCAAAAAAAAAAATAAAAATTTTTTTTATAAAGTAAAAATGTTTATTATCAAATAAATACGAAAAAATATACATAATTCTTGAACGCACATTTTGACAAGGATTCGGCCATTCTACCTAATACGATTACGTCACTTCCTGTTAATACTAATCCATCCATCCATCAGCCTAGTTCATCCACTGTTGGACATAAGCCTTACCAGGAATTTGCCACTCCCGGCGGTCATCCTGGAAGAATGGTCCATACTCACACACGTTTGGCAGGTGGGTTGGTGAGCGCGGTGCCAGAACCCTCACACCAGTGACGCCGCGGCCCGGCCAGTCTGTTTCATATAAGGCCCGGTTATTAGGGATGGATATACCGCCATCCATCGGTCCCAGACATGGTGGGCCTGCTGTTTTTTTGCCTGTGATGTGAGCTGTCCTCTTACTCTCCCCCGAATTACTTCGAAGGGGTCTCCAAGTAAGATGATGGTACCTCCACAGTCGAGCCCGGCATCAGCTCTACCACCTGTTATATTAAAATACTCATAAAATCAGATTAAAAGCACGAAAATACGTATTATTGAAATGACATACCTAAATAAACTATTTATTTCAAATATAAGACAAAAATTGCACATTGAAGTCAAAAAACGACCAACTTGTCCGTGAGAAGGTTTACAGGTGTTAACTTTTCCAGTGACAGTTCACTCTCGGAAAAACCTTTGATATCCCATTAGGGATTATATCGTGATAATTGTCGTAGAAAAGAGGTACGTTGTGGGGCAATTGAAATTCATTGAATTTCTGAAGCAAACAGAAAGTAAAGTCAACAACGAGATCAAGTGAAATAAATGCGACGGAAGATTTAAAACGCGTTGTAGTTGTAACCGAGAGATTCGTATCACAATCTATTGCTCTCAAACACGTATGTACGATCCTGCTGAACGTATGCATCAGCCACGAACTGAGCGAATCGTTTCGGCCTGTAAATGCAATGATAGGTATGTATATTCAAAAGTACGTCAAAGAGAAAAAAAACTTAATATTCCGCCATACTTAAACAATTACAGGGATTTTCCGTTTAGCAACGGATATATTCCGATAGCATATTGATTTCGTATCAGTTATAATTCCATGAGCATGTTTGTGCAAATAATGGTAATGTACGTGTATGCTACAAACACTCGCTTACACTTGTATTTAATGGCCCGTTTCCAATCAAAAATGTTATCATGTGTAAAGAGTTTTCAAATTGTTTGACAGGTGTTCTACTTTTAAAATTATCTTCAATCTTATTGGGGTGCATGAATAAAGCCTCTCCGGGTGGTGTAGACGGAGATAACCACTGATTACGCTAAATATACCCAATGCACTCTTGACTGTTACACCAAGACCCAACAAACTGACAAATCCTTTCACTTCAACTGCTCTTGCCATGGATTTTCAGCACCCTCACGACCACAGAAAATTGAATTAAATATTCTGAGCTCACGACGAAATCGTGCCGTCAAGCAACTCATCGTATTCTGGATTGACGACATGAGAAGCAGTACCGAGAAAGCGGTAATGTACATAATCTTTATTGAAAAATCTTTATTCGTTTTATTCAGTGATTTGACAAAGCAAACGCAGTCTAAAATAAAAAGCATCAGTTTTATAGAACAATTTTTTATGCAAACGCTAACGTCTATGCACTCGTGGCATTTAAGCAAAGCGAAGGAGAGTTGTATCTGGTCCTGTGGTCCATTTTAGTTGTATTTACGATTGTAACTGGGTTGTTTTATGGTCTAACGACCCCACGATATGTTAGAATTCAACTTGTCTCAGTACACGGCTGTGACGTCGCGTCGGTAATGTAAGCAAATTATTCTGTTACATCCAGTTTTACGACTATCTCTTGTTGCTTTTAAAGAGGAGCGTGTGTAACATGAAAGCCAATTTTGATAAAAAAAATAGTCACGACACAAATCGAAGTGACTGTCATTATACACTTTTCACCGACGATTTTTAAATCCTAACGTGATGGAGGGGGAATCTTATTGCTGTTTTTAGTATGTGCTGACATAGTTAAACAGTGTTTACTTTCACAATCAGCAAGTATATAATATAAATATAAATTATACCTATATAAATTTTTAAGTCAATGGAGTATACTCGACTGGCAACATTCGAACGTGGGCTTCAACTTTGAGAGTCGAAACTTTTACCAACTGGACTACTGTTAATCCATCCATCCATCAGCTTAGTTCGTCCACTGCTGGACATAAGCCTTTCCAGGACATTGCCACTCCCGGCGGTCATCCTGGAAGAATTGCCCACACTCACACACGCTGGGCAGGTGGGTTGGTGAGCGCGGTGCCGGAACCCTCGCACCAGTGACGCCGCTGCCCGTCACCAGCGTGTTCCATATAAGGGCCGGCTATTAGGGATGGATATACCGCCATTCGCCGTAATTAATAACAATTTTTTACCTCTACCGCTGTTGTTAAAAAAAGAACGCAGGTAATTGATACTTAAAAAAAAACGGTCAAATGCGAGTACGACTCGCGCCCTGAGGGTTCCGTGTCATTTAAATAGGTTAATATAGTACTTAAATAATTTGAACAGAAATTACAAATTTATTTTATTATATTACATTACAAAATGTAATTATTATATTACAAAATTACAACCTACAAATTGTATCAAATAAAACTGCAAAATTAAGTTGGTTAAGTATTCAGGGACGCGGACGTAACCCTAAAACCACATCATAAATCGGCGTTTTCAGTATTTGTTGTTTAAATAGTAATATGGTACATAAAATATACAGAAATAACAAATTCCTAACTACTTTGTTCTTTGAGATAGATCTCGTAACAAAAATTACAAATTTGATAGCCTCCCATTTCTTTATTTACGAAGATAAAAAAAACAAAGATTCATTTATGTACAATCTACTTAAAAAGATCTAGAAAATGACACCCCACATGCGAGGGTAAAAAAAATTATTAATTGATTAATCGAAAACCATTAACTGAAAAAGTTAAATGCTGTATTCCCAAAAGCAATACTGGTTCCTGAATCTCAGTATTAACTTTTTGGGAGCCAGTTGCTTTACAACAGTTGTGACTTTGTGTATGAAAATAAATACTTTTTATGTTTATGTTTATGTTTAACTGACAATGGAGTCCTAAAATGATAGGAAATCCGTGATTTTCATCCAAAAAGTGGTATTGTCAAAAAATTATGTGCCTTTGTTTGAATGAAATTTTATACCAATGTTAATACTTATCTACACATAATTGGTATAGCAACATCATTAATTACCCGTGATTTAGCTTTTCCGAATTAACAGGACACTTGACGCTAGAACATCAACAACACCAGGTTTTGAAGGGTTCATTCGGTGAAACTTGGTCTCTCCTCATATTGAAGAAAATATATTTGAATTATCGATCTTTTACCTGGGGATTCCACCTATAAAACATGTTTTAAGATTTATACTTTTGTTAAAAAAAAGTTTTTAAGCCTCTTATTTTTTGTTTTCAAACGTTCGTTTCAAACACGAGGTTAAGAGGTCAAATTGTTTTTTTTTTAATATAAAATAGGCAATAGAGATATGAAGGGATGTTACCTATATCCCATATTTTTTTCCCTACAAAATATTTCAGTATTAGCTAAAAACACACCAATTTGTGGTTTCGCTGCGTGATCACTAGTATTACGCGTCCAAGAACAAAAGGCCAAAGAGCCAACATATAATCGTCTCTATAAAAAGCAAATAAGGTCTTTGCCATTAGAGTTATTGTGCTATACGGGTAATAAAAAAAGTTGCTATGGTATGCCACCCTCTTAATAAAGATATTTTAGAGAAGACAAGTGGCTGTACCGCAGCGTTGCTTGCATGGGTTTCTTTTCTCCCGATCCCATGGGAATTTCTTTAACCCACCACCACTGGTGACGTGTATTTAACTTTTATTTTTGGGGACCCCGGTCTCAAGCACCGGGGTTTTTGACTACGAGTTTTTATATAATTTACTGTTCATGCTACTTTTCATTGGAAAGGTTATAAAATTAGATATTTTTTCGTAAATAAAACATAGGTATTTCATAAAACGAATCTCTTTTATTAACATTAGAAAATATCTTTGGATGCATTAAATTTATAAGGTACTTAACCAAAGATTTCAAACGTAAAGATAAGTCCTTACCGTACTATGACAGCACCAAAATGTTTCCACCTTTAAATGGGTGAAGCTCACACACGTTTGGAATCAGTGCTCATCTAAACACGGTGATAGTTGGACGCCTTAAGTGCACTTAAAGTTATTCATTATAACAACTTTAGTGGTCTGTTCAGTTTGCTGGTAGGTAGGCTGGTAGGTAGACAGATTGCGCACTCATATGTGTGCGCGCGTCGGCATTATGTTAACGCACGCATTCAAAAACAATGCAATAGATTTTAGGTGTCAGGGCTCATCTAAACTTTTGAAATCTTTGATTTTAACAATAATTTTTCAACTAAAAGATGTCGCACCAAAATATTTAACGTCGAAATCAGCCTAAGTCAGTCTTATGACATTGGAAACATAAAATAAAGAAACATTAATAAAACATCTAACAAAAAAAAAAAACTTGAATCACTCATCTTCAACATCCACACAACTCAAGCAAGTAGGTACTACGTGCTCAAGGCGTACATATTTTTTACATTTATGGCAAGAGAAATGAGGGGCGTGGAATAAGGCAGCTACTCGAAATCTCAATGTAATTCGATGAACGGTGATAAAAATATTAGATTTTTTGAACTTCAAAGTCTCATAGACATGTAATATAATACTGACATATAATGTCAGTGGATGTCTTTGTTGTATGTCGTCGGTCCAGCCATAGATTTAGAATGTACACGATAAACAATGTAGCAGAGAAAATGATACACGTTAAAAAATAAATGCACGTTACTATGATATTACTATTACATTTTATATAGATGATAAGATCTATAGATGATAAGATCACACAGACAAGACAAGTATTCATAAATTTCCAATAATCTGACACAAAGTATTTCCTACATTAGGTAAGTACATGTACGTATAATAGAGACGGTGGAAAGCCTTTTAACTCTCATACATATCTTAGCTACAAGCGGTTTAAAATTGGAAGGCATAGAGGCGCGAATCAACCGGAAGGAGATGTGGCACATCCTGTCAACCAGAGATACTTAAGTGTAGGCCAGAGGGTCGTGAACTTGTTCGCGTTGAATCCCTTCTTCTCTATTCTTATCTGTTTATTATTTCTCGCAGGTTCGGGGTGAGCGTTTGTTAGGGTTCCGTACCCCAAGGGTGCCAAACGGGACTCTGTTACTAATCCTCTGTCTGTCTGTCTGTCTGCTACAGGGGTCATTTTTCAACGCTATCATGCCTCCCTCTTTAGAAAACGGGTATTGTACGTCTATATGCCAAAATGTCCAATTTAGCTCCAATACAAATAAACCGAAAAATATGAAAAAAATCATGATGAAAAATGTAGCGGTTAAGACATATATATATATATATATATATATATACCCATATTGTGTGATATTACGGAACCCTTTCAGCTTGAGTCCGACTCGCAGGTGCCCAAATTTTTATCCTAAATCGTTTTCCATCAGCGCGGTAATGGCCAAGTCTAACCTAAAGGCTGGTGTGAAATGATATTGTCCTTGAAACTTTTGCAGTGGGATAAACTCTGACTGAGGTAAGACATCAACCATATTATTATATGGGCAACGCCCGGCCCGTCTTTTGAACCGGCGGCCTGCACTGAAAAAACGCAAGGGTTAAAAATAAACAAGATACTGCTGAAAATAACCCAGCATGTTTGTCAATATAGCACCTGCAAAGTTTGCAGTTAAAAACTAATAAGTCAACTTTGCTATCGTTACTTGTGAAATATTAACCGTTAGAATGTGTTAAAAATACTTGTTTATTATTAACATAATAAGCTTATTTAGAAACCACAGATTAAAAATGGCTACATTTAGCCAATTTTACTTTGTAGCCTAAGAAATGTTATAAGTTACAGCAATGTAACTCAGTAGTTGGAACCAATGTATTCGAACACTACATCCGATTTACTCGGTAGTTCCAGCAATGCTACTCGGTTTTCATATCCAATTTACTCGGTATCTTAAATCGATTTGCTTTGTAGCCATAGCAGACTTCTTCGGTATTTACAGCCGGTCTATTCCGTAGTTACAGCAATTTTACTCGGTTTTATTACTTAATTTACTCGTTATCTGGAATCGGTTTGCTTTGTAGCCATAGCAGACTTTTTCGGTATTTACAGCCGATTTACTCGGTATCTGGAATCGATTTGCTTTGTAGCCATAGCAGACTTTCTCGGTATTTACAGCCGATTTACTCGGTATCTGGAATCAATTTGCTTTGTAGCCATAGCAGACTTTCTCGGTATTTACAGCCGATTTAATCGGTATCTGGAATCAATTTGCTTTGTAGCCCTAGCAGACTTTCTCGGTATTTACAGCCGATTTACTCGGTAACTGGAATCCATTTGCTTTGTAGCCATAGCAGACTTTTTCGGTATTTACAGCCGATTTATTCGGTATCTGGAATCGATTTGCTTTGTAGCCATAGCAGACTTTCTCGGTATTTGCAGCCGATTTACTCGGTATCTAGAATCGATTTGCTTTGTAGCCATAGCAGACTTTCTCGGTATTTACAGCTACATTACTCGGTTTTCTTATCCAATTTACTCGGTATCTGGAATCGATTTACTGTGTAGCCATAACAGACTTTTTCGGTAAGAAAACCGAGTAAATACCGAGAAAGTCTGTTATGGCTACACAGTAAATCGATTCCAGATACCGAGTTACTTGGTTTTCCTATCCAATTTACTCGGTATCTGGAATCAGTTTGCTACGTAGCCACAGCCATCATACTTGGTATCTTTAGCGAATTTACTCTGTGGCCATAGCAAACGTACAATGTATGCAGAACTGATCACTTAGGCAGATATAGCTACAATACTTTGCAATCTTAAGTATCAACTGGCTGTTAATACTTAAAGCTGCAAAGTATTTCAGCTGTATCTGCCTTAAATAATTAGTTCTGGATTCATTGTACATTTGCTATGACTTTAAAGTAAATTTGCTAAAGATACCAAGCATAAATAATAAACCACTGGAATAAGTCTTTTTACTATTTATTCTTATAATTAAATATAATGACAGTGCAATTACAAGCAATATTACGTTTCTAGCTTAATAGCTAACATAAATTTTTTAATTATTTATTTTAAGTACAATATGAATTTGTTTTACTTATCTTTTTTTAATCCCGCTCCATAATTAAAGTTATAAGATATACAAAGCATTAAAGGGGGTAAAAAGACCGCTCCCGAAAACTGAAAGGGATGAAAGTACCAATCAATATGAACAACTAAAACTATGGGGCCAAATAAGACAACTAAAAAATAAAATCAGCAGTTCCATCATCTATAATCATCTATAACATGCCTTATAAGCCCTTCCTACACCTCTGCTTTAGACGGACGCCACACTTTTTTCTGTTTTCCTTTTAAGCGAATACTAGTTACTAACACTTGCAATGTTGTAGGTTTCTTCTGATGCTGAAACAATATTTATAAAAACATTTCACAAAATTCATCTTAAATTATGAAAAATCTAATTAAAAATATATGATGCAGTAGTTATGTAAATGCAGAAGAAAAGTAAATTTGGATGTGAAGAGCTCTGAACCATTAGGCCTACCATGAGTTTTGTACACGATACTCGTTAACGTGAGCGTAAAATATTTATATAAAAATCGTGCAGCGCCCCTAGCGGTTTACTTGTAGAACCAGAGTTTCCAATACAAAATATTTTACGCTAATGTAAACGAGTATCGTATGCAAAACTCATGGTAGGCCTACAGGACTGGAACCTGGGACCTTTTGCTTGAGCTCTGAGCGAGAAGTCCCGGCTTCAAGTCCAGTTTTAGAGCTCCTTACATCCAGATTTACTTTCTGAGTTTCCATACTGCAATTATACAAGATGTTCCATAATGAATGAATCAAACGGTTATGGGAGGTAGCTTAGCCCAAGTCCTATCAAATAATAATAATAATAATAATAAATAAAGGATGCACAACAATAAGCTATTTAGGACTAGGTAGGCATATTTTGCGACAGGTGGGAGTGCGGGCGATTTCATGGCGGCTGTACACGCTCGTCGAGACACCACAAACAAGACATGGTAACCTTGTCGCTTTTGCGCTCGAGTCAACGGGTCTCGAGAGTCTCGCAATGAAAACGCAGCGGGCGTCTTCTGGAGCTCAATTTTGATACACCGAGTGCGTGTGTACATGGTGAGCTGTTGTGTAGAGCTTCTACGCGACGGGAGCCACGCAAGACGCACGTCGTGTACAGCCTCCATCATACTGACATGTATATACAAGTCGGGAAAATTATACCTGGCTGGAGAGCTAGAGATAAATATATCCCGTAGCTAGTACCTACAGGAAGAACAAGAAAATCAGGGTATCAAGTTAATTCGTCCAGGATGTACTCGCCCGCACTCCCACGTGTACCTACTATACGAGTAGGTACCTATTAAATTATTAGACAACAAACAAAACCTTTATGAACAAACTATTTACTCACCTCTGGCACGTTTATGTTTGCTTCCAGACCCGGCCTTCAGAAGATTTTGTACGTCTTCATCCATTGTAGTTAGGTACTTACAAATTTGCACAAAATCAAAAACCTACAAAGTCACGCGACTCACAAAATCACGACATAATCAGGGACGGCTAGGGCGTCGTGTCGTCGTCGCACCTCAGATGATTTAAATACCTAAATTACTTAAGTATAAAAAGTAAAATGTTTGAATAACAAAATTTCGCAGATAAATGTGTTGCACACACGCGTCACAACCGGAATGAAGAAATGGCGAGAAAAGTAGTGTTGCCAGCGCGCTCTACCAATTTCGGACGATAAGCTGAACAAACTACTTTTTGCAACAGTTTTTCTAAGCGCAACGATGCAACCGTTTCTCATGGTTGGATAAAGTACCTAGTTGCAAAATGAAACTAGTTTTATAGCCCGTTAACGCCTGGAGATTATAACATTTCTATCAAACTGAACGCAGTCCTGTTTAGACGATGCCCTGGAAGTGAGAGAAAGAGACAAACGCGTTTATTTAGTGCGGCAATGAACAGTGTAAAACAGAGATAAATAGTTGTTTTGCTTGTTCCTCGCCACGGACACGAAACGAAGAAAAACTGTCTTGGTTTCGTTTTGTTTGTTTTATTTATAGTTTTTTATATATATAAACTTAATAAAATAACACGAAAAAATATTTCGGGCCACTCCCGTGACTGATGACGTGATTCACAATGTGACTGATGCCGGGCCCGAATGGCCCGAAATGTATCTCAATAATTTTTTTTGTGTTATTTTATTAAGTAACTAGGTGTGTATAAAAATCTAAATTTTAAAGACAAAGTAGTTAATTAATAACATTTATTTGTTTTATTTAGTGCCAATTGACACTTGGTTGGAGAAAATTGTTTGCTTTTTTGGCTGTCCGTGAAAAAAACGAGTGCAACTAAAGTATGTATGAAGGGAAGTTCATGTTGTTTTACATAAAAGTTTACTTCTGAACAATTTTGCTTGACATTCGAGATAAAGGTTGGTACATACAGATTTCATCCATCATTATCAGTCAAAAGTATTCAGAACATCCTTATATCTCCATTACAATGTAAAAAAGCAAAGTTTAGTTTATTCAAAAAAGTTGCAACAAGTTTTAAAACCGGATTGTTTAGCTGAAAAAACAGTCTCGTTTCGTTGCAAAAAAAAGCTGCAACGACCCACCCCTACCTGAAAAAGGATGATTTTTTAAATTTTGCGTGAAATAAAAGTTACATTTTACCCTTAAATGCATGAGATTTTATTTTTGTATGTGATTGAAAACAGTGATAGAAAATTACCAAAAAAATAAGCAAAAAATAATAAAAAAAAGTATTATTTGATTGTAAGTAAGTTTTTACTAATAAAAACAAAATAAATTTGCTATAAACATTTCGTTTCTATGTATTTCTTTTTTTCTATTAGGTACTTGTAAAAGTTGTAAAGCTGAACTCTTTTTGACTTTAATATCAAAAAACTATAAAAGTATATGCAAGTAAAATATTTATAAGATAGTACATACCTTGCCGTGCAC
Source organism: Ypsolopha sequella (assembly GCA_934047225.1). Classification (NCBI taxonomy): domain Eukaryota; kingdom Metazoa; phylum Arthropoda; class Insecta; order Lepidoptera; family Ypsolophidae; genus Ypsolopha; species Ypsolopha sequella. The sequence goes on from OW203991.1 coordinate 21,938,287, forward strand.
CGTGCGTATCGTCTTATTTGAGCAGAATTGCCGAACGATACGGCAATGGCTGTACGTTTGCAACACTGAACGAATGAGTGAGCGGAAAGATTAACAGTGTTTTTTAGTTAATGTTAAATGAGTTACTCGGGTAACGTTAAATGAGTAGTATACCTACTCATTTATTTTTAAATAAGTCACTCGGTTGGCAATAGACGAGCCACTGTGTTAAAATTAAACCAGTAGTTTACTTTTTTAGAATTAAACAAGCTCTCATTAACTTTCAAACAAACATCAATGTGTTGATAATAAATGAACAAATAAGTTAAAATTAAATTAGTACTTTACTTGTTCAGAATAAAATACCTGAAATCGGTCTAATGAAAGCTGAGAGTAACTTTACCCGACACGGGAATGGAAAAAATCTTTTTTTCATTATTTTTCCATACGCGTGTCAGGTACAGCTACTCTCAGCTTCAATTAGACAGAATTTTCTACCTACCTGAGCTCTCATCAACTTTTAAATAATTTACTTACTTAAAGTAGTAATCACAATCACTCACTCCGTTCCGCTTATTTAGGTACCAATATATATGTAACTTGTTGGTGTTTTAGTAAGTTACACGGTTATTTACAGCCAAGCTGCTCTTATTTACCGAATGATAAGTAACTTGTTAGTTTTTTAATAAGTTACATGGTTAATAACAGCTGAGCTGCGCTTATTTATAAATAGATATGTAACTTCTTTGTTTTTTTTTAGTAAGTTATACGGTTATTAACAGTCAAGCTTTGCTTATTTACTGATGGATAAATAACTTGGTTGTTTTTACATGTAACACGCTTATTAGCAGCCAAGCTGCGCTTATTTACCGATAGATAAGTAACTTGTTTGTTTTTTAAATAATTAACACGGGTTTTAACACCCGAGCAGCGCTTATTTACCAATAGATATGTAATTTATAATTTTTTTTATAAGTTACATGGTTATTAACAGCCGAGCTGTGCTTATTTACGGATAGTTAGATGAGTAACTTTTGTTTTTTAATAAGTTTCACACTTATTAAGAGCCGAGCTGCGCTTATTTACCGAAAGAAAGGTAGCTTCTTTGTTTTTTAAATAAGTTACTTGGTTATTAACAGCCGAGCTGCGCTTATTTACCGATAGATAAGTACTTGTTTGTTTTTTAAATAAAATACACGGTTTTCAACACCCGAGCAGCGCTTATTTACCAGTAGATATGTAATTTATTATTTTTTTTATAAATTACATGGTTATTAACAGCCAAGCTGCGCTTATTTACGGATAGTTAGATAAGAAACTTTTTGTTTTTTAATAAGTTACACGGTTATTAAAAGCCGAGTTGCGCTTATTTACCGATAGAAAGGTAACTTCTTTGTTTTTTAAATAAGTTACACGGTTATTAACAGCCGAGCTGCGCTTATTTACCGATAAGTATGTAATTCATTTGTCTTTTTATAAGTTACATGGTTGTTATGAGCCTAGCTGAGTTTATTCAGCGATAGATATGTAACTTAAGTGTTTTTTAATAAGTTACATGATTATTTGCATCATAGTGACTTATCTAATTTCACCCGAATATAATTGGTGCAAAAATCAAACAACATACTTGTATGTAAATAACAGTGTAAGCTTGTCTATTTGTAACCGAATTCAGTAAGGGGTACATTTAGTGATACGCTTATTTGGATATAAACCAGTACTTTGTTAATAATAGCTAACAACATTTAGCAATACTTGCTTGTTTTGTATTAACAAAGCTATATTGCACGTTTTAGATAAGTCTTGGTTAAATGTAGCTGAGTAATTTTTAACCAAGCCAAATAGGTACTTTGCTAAAGCTTCGTTTTTTCAGTGTGCGGAACATCTAAAAACTGCGCGCCAAAAATCGTAATATTTTTGGTACACACTACAAGAGAGCTGAGTGAGATCATAATAAAGAGATAAAACTTATACCTTCACGACTTTCATCATAAAATGATAGGCGGAGGTAGGCATGTATTTATATATGTAACCTGTTAGTATGTAGTATATAGGATGGAATTTGGTCGGCCGCCTGGTTTCGTGCTGGGGGCTCGGTTGGTGATCATTGAACCTTGTTCCTGGCCGGGTCTCCGGTATGGGTTCGGGCGTTTGATTGGATTTCACCTTGTACGTACGTATAATATATATTTCACCTATAATTTTAATCGTATATATATTGCTACATAAATTAAATGAATTTTGAATTTGAATTTGAATTTTGTCTACTCTTTTTTACACACTTCTTAGTTGTGGTGTGTGCAAGCAATGAATAACTACATGCCAATAGCCACAATTTTATCGCATTAAGGCGATACCAAAAAAAAATGGGGTTTTTTCGAATCCATTTACTCCACTATAACGTCATCTACGTATTAAATTTTTGGGTAAATGTTTACTGAGTATTTGATTAAGATTCTCACTGAAGGAAAACGCGATTGAATAAAATTTTCTCGATAGAATTTAATTCCGAAAAGACGTCTAAATTGTTAAATTTTTTCCTGTCATTCTGAAATCCTAACTAATTTCATTGTGAAATTGCATTCAAAATGTGGATATTATGTATTTGTTAAGTCTCCTTGGAAATCTTTTTGACAAAATAGCTTAGTACATTTTATATTAATAAGTCCCACTAAGGGTTTTTTCGCGTATGGAGTAACAGAGACACTTAAACTTTTACGTATCGCCTTTACTTGATAAATGTATAAAATATATCTTTTTTCACAACTACCTATTACCTTCAGCCCGCGATTTCGCTAACATCCAAAAGTTTAGCCTATAACTTTTAAAAGGTTTAAATTCAAATTTCTTTGCACTATAGTATCAATTACGGACCCTGTCAGACACAGCAAAGTAACTTAAAGCTAGTAACACAATTATTCTTATTTAATTACCTAGATACTGGTTGCCCATAGCTGACATAACTATCATATATCTCGAGAAATCAACCAAGCTATAAAAAAATGCATGCAAGCAAAGCAAAGTTAATTTGAAAACCATTTCAAGATTTAGGTTTGATATATAAGCCGTATTTTAGAACTGATCGTCTAAAAAACTTCATGATAATGAAAATTTTTACGAAAAAGCTGCAACTTCCATTTGCCTTCGTGTGACGTCACTTGAGAAATGGCTGTTTAGAAATGTGTAGTTTGATATCAAGATAAATTTATAATAATTTGCTTCCAGCTGATTTGGCAGATGGATGACAGATGAGTAGACAGACAGAGACAAAACACTTTTTTATAAGCAATCATACAACACAATCAGTATAGTGTCTCAAATTCTCAAGTGACGTCATATGGGACAACTCCTTAAAAATAATTAATAGTTAATTTATACACCAAAATAATGAACTATGTTCTAAAATGGTGGATAATTCCTGAAAAAAAAATATATATTTTAATAATTAGGTACGCTGTGGGAAGTGTTTGCATAAATATGCTGAATCAACTACATACTTCATCAGTGTAAAATTTAAATTTATTATTATATTTTTCCAGTTCTTTATAAAGATAATGCATAGCCGGTTACCTAATTGAATAATTTTCACTCGATAGATTAAGTTAAAAAAAAAATGCTTTTTTGAATGATTTTTATTTTTTTTCCTAATTCGGTTGAGTTTTATGTCTAATATAAACACTCATAACAAGAAAACAAGGTTAATTAAAATCTGCAAAGAAAAAAATAAACCAAAGTAATTTTTATAATTTTAATCTTGAAATTTGACTCATTCTTAATAATTTCGCGCGCATTTTGGCGCACGCGATTTTCAACTTTATTAAAGTCAGTCTCCAGATTATAAAGCAAAGCCACTGTGGGTTTTCTTTCTATACGTAACTCTTTTAGGAGTCACAGTCAACCAGACTGAAAACCGCTGGTCCAGATCGGTATCGAAAGGACAGATGCCCTGACGCCAGCGGATTCATTTCCGGTCGACGGTTGCATTTGAATTTTAGAACGAATCCAGTAAAATGGGTCAGAGGGACGATTTTTCTTTTAGAATTTTAGATGGTGTATAAATGGCTCTATATTTATTTGGTAAGGGTAAGTGGATTTGTGATCGCTTACAGAATAAATTTAGGTCCGGCATATTCTTAAGATGTCTCAAACTCCAGAACATACATCGTCGTTGACTTGAATCTCGTGGATATCAAAGGTATCTTCCAAGTTTAGACTATGAAATGCAAGTTATAGTTATAAGTTATAAGTCACAGCAGCGAGATGGGTGGCGAGCTCTGTCGCTATTACATCGCAGCAGCGTGATGGGTGGCGAGCTTTGTCACTATTACATCGCAGCAGCGTGATGGGTGGCGAGCTTTGTCACTATTACGTCGCAGCAGCGTGATGGGTGGCGAGCTTTGTCACTATTACGTCGCAGCAGCGTGATGGGTGGCGAGCTCTGTCGCTATTACATCGCAGCAGCGTGATGGGTGGCGAGCTTTGTCACTATTACGTCGCAGCAGCGTGATGGGTGGCGAGCTCTGTCGCTATTACATCGCAGCAGCGTGATGGGTGGCGAGCTTTGTCACTATTACGTCGCAGCAGCGTGATAGGTGGCGAGCTTTGTCTCTATTACTTCGCAGCAGCGTGATGGGTGGCGAGCTTTGTCGCTATTACGTCGCAGCAGCGTGATGGGTGGCGAGCTCTGTCACTATTACGTTGCAGTAGCGTGAAGGGTGGCGAGCTCTTTCGCTATTACGTCGCAGCAGCGTGATGGGTGGCGAGCTCTGTTGCTATTACGTCGCAGCAGCGTGATGGGTGGCGAGCTCTGTTGCTATAACGTCGCAATAGCGTGATTTGTGGCGAGCTCTGTTGCTATTCTTTGTGCACAATGTGAAATCACAGTTTAACTTGCGTTCCGAAGCACGCAGACCGAACAAAAATATGCTCCTACAGGATTTGAAACCACAACCTCTGTGCCCAGTGGCCAAGACTTTAGAACAACTAGACCACAGGGGTGAACCAAACAGTTCAAGGGCCGGGTCAAGTTATTCTAATGTAGCTTGGTGTTGTAAGCGGACCACTTCATCATTCCTTTTGCATCCAATGTAGTAATATCCTTTTTGTTCGTAGGTCGTAAAATTTGGCAGTAAACTGCTTGAAGGTAAAGTTGCTGCTGTTGATAAAGACGCGTGTGTAAGCTATTTATTATATTTTACCTAGAATATATAAATGCGGCGGTAGCTCAAGGGTAGAACGCTGGCCTTTCAATCTTGAGATCTAGCTTCGATCCCCGGTCGTGCATCATGCACCAATGAGTTTTTCGGAATTTATGTGCATAGTATAGGTTCTTACTTACCACTTCCTGAAAGGTGAAGGAAAACATCGTAAGGAAACCTGCATGCTTTAAAAAGCATGTATTTGTGCCCGAAGTACAGCGATAGAGCTTGGAACGTAATAATCGTCGGTGAAACGCGGGTGTACCGAGTGTGGACTGTGACTGGAATTCCACATTTCACACTCGGAACACCTCTGACACTCTTAGCTTTCCTCTCACTACAACTTCTATTCTAAAAAATGAATCTTCTTTCTGTGTATTACAGAGTTAACTGCAATAAAAGGCAGTGGCGTGCACAGAACTTTTTGCTGGAAAAGCAAGCAATTGTTCAAGAATAACAATAAAAAAAATATTAAAAAATTTAAATATCACTTTGAAAAAAAAAAGTTTGCATTGAAAATTTTACATTGTCTACCCTGGCGTCATACAATTTTTTTTTTTTCAAAGTGATATTTATATTTTTATATCTTTTTATTGTTATTCTTGACCAATTGCTTGCTTTTCCAGCAAAAAGTTCTGTGAACGCCACTGATAAAAGGTCTTTGTAAATGTTACCGGTCAAACCCGACTTTAGTACAAACTTGTTTGGCCTAAACCAAAGTATTTCTGGGTTGTCATAAAAAAAACCGGCCAATTGCGAGTCAGACTCGTGTACATAGGGTTCCGTATTGTGGATGATAAATTTAATTTTGTCATTTTTTTCGTGAATTTCTCAACCGCTTTATTTTTCCTGTAATCTTTACGTAAACAAATATTACCATGATTTTTTTCCACCGGTTTTGGAGATAAGGGGGACACATACATTTTTTCATGGTTTTACAACGATTTCTCGAAATAGTTGCAACTAAATATAGAAAAAACTATATATTTTTACAGTCAAATTTTTTATGCCTACAGTTTGATACTCATATTTTATTTTTATAAAATATTTTTTTATTTATTTTACTTTTTTTTGTTTCTCATTTGTGCTCAACTTTTTTAAATTGCTTTAGTTTTCCTGTAATTAATTGCCCAGTTATGATCTGTAATAGTAATTTTTTTTCATATTTCGGCCTACCAGTTTCGAAGATAAGGGTTGGACATACATATTTTTGTGGTTTTTTAAAGATTTCTCGAAACCTGTGCCAGTAAATTAAAAGTTTACATTTTTACAATTCACTTTTTAATATCTACAATTTGATACCTAATTTCAAATTTTTTATTTTTTTTTTCGCACCGTGACATGTGGGCAAATAATTGCTATTTTGTACCAAATTTCATGTCTTTATCTATAACAGATGGACAGACAACGGAGTGTCACCATAAAGGTTCCTTTTGTACATTTTAGGTACTACAGAACCTTAAAAATAACCACAAAGTTTATATATGACGACGGCTTCTAACCTAACCATATACTTAGGATGTACTGTATAACCTACAGGCTCTCTTCTGCGCTGAAGGACGATTGAAAAACTATACGTCATTCAGAGGACAGCTGGAAAATCGGTCAATGACATTTGCGCATTTTTTACTCGACCCCGTACCACGAGACGCAGTGATTTGCGTCCAGCGATAAAGATTGTATGGCGAGATTAACCTATCGTTTTCTTTCAGCTGCCCTTTCAGGCTAAAGTTTGGCTTAGGCTATTATAATGTTAAATTACTATTTTCTCAATTAGGTTATGTACTTCTTAGTCGAGCTTATTCCTTTTCACAAGATTTGACACACTTTAGTGAGTTTCAATAACTTCACCAGGTTCGATTCCGGTTTACGTCGATATTATGGACAGTAAAGGTAAAGGCTCGTAATATTTCCGCTTTCAAAGCCTACTTTATTGGGATTTGATACAAGAGACTAGGAGCTAAGGTGATAGGGAAAGCACTTTTTGTTGCCCTTGTGATAATATTAGTATACAATGTACATATTTCTTGGGAGTTTTTGGAATGTCAGAGAATCCTGTTCTCTTTGCTAAACATTCACTTACATTTCATATATTTTAAATAAAATTTATGAAGTCATTGTAATTGGATTTTGATTGTTTTTAACACTTTAAAACCTCGAAGGCCACAGTTTAAAAGACAATTATAAATTAGACAGTTTTCTTTGTTTTGTGAACTTATACTTATTACTCTTTAACGGATTTCGTAGTTTTGTTTTTGCACTGAGATAGATTGTGATTTGGTATTTAAGGAACTATAACATGTTAAAAAGTAGTCTTTTTACCACGGGAAATTATATAGTTCCCCAAGAATAACACAAAAATAAATCCACGCAAATGATAAAAACATGCGAAGCCCTTTCCATACTTTTTTATTTAAGGGTGAACTTCATCGTTAGATCCCATATTAAATATTGTTTACGAAAGGCAACTTTATACAAGTTTCTTATCAGTATTCCTCTTTACGAAAACAATAGATTATATTGCTTACGGTAAAAGATATCACCTTCTTGCATCGTTTTACAGCTATAAGTAAGGATAATTAGAAAACACAAGCAAAGTATTAAATTAGATGGTAAAATTTTGTAGAATTAAATGTGCGGTTTTCTGTCTTGCTTACCTTCGATTGAAAGGCGGTATATTAATAAAAAAAAATTGTAAGTGTTATTATAAAAATCAAAATTTATATTATTTCAAAAACCGATTTTTTTATGTTGAGCAATCTTGATCCAATTAAAATATCATATATATTTATAGGTACCTACCTAAACATAATTTATTACATCTTATTAATATATTGACTTCTTCTTCAAGAGAAAATTCCTAAGATTTCAAAAGGTAGACGAACTAAACAATTAAGGGTCAGGTAGTCGCCAATGACCTTGAGTAGACCTGTATCAGTACAAATATCGACAGAAACTATATTGAAATAACGTTCATATCAGCGGCGTACTGCATTACGACGTCGTCGATGGGTCTCCAGATAGCGCAATTGGAGAAAATAATACTTATCACATGGACGCGATGGCCGTTAATAATATTTCGTAAATAATTATTAATTAAAAGACCCATACAAATACCATTAGTGGTTTCAAAATAATAACCAATTTTACTTACCAGACTAATTTTCTTAAAAAAGTTGTTTTTTATAGTCTAAGTAACAATATATATTTTTTTCATAATTTTTAAATATACCGTTTAAGAGAAAAAACTTTATCAATAGAGTCATTTTCAAATGACGCTAGAAAGAGGTGCCTGAAGTCGCAAGCCCTCTATAGGCAGACCTATAGGCTCTATAGGTGTTCGAGCTGCATCTAAGATTTATTTTTCTCACAGAATTTCTTTTTAATTTATTAGGGTTCCGTAGTATCTAAAAGGTACAAAAGGAACCTTTATGGTAAGACTCCGTTGTCCATCCGTCCGTATGTCACAGCCTCATGTTAGCACCGTTAAAGATAAAGACTTGAAATTTGGCACAAAAATTGTATTATTTTGCCCACGTATCAAGGTGTAAAAAAACATATAAAAATTTGAAATTTTTCAAAATGTTTCTAAAACAAAAGTGAGAAAAATATAAAATATTATCCTGAAAATACAATATCGGTATCAAATTGTAAATATTACAAGGCTTATTTTAAAAATTTGTACTTTTACTGTAATTCGAAAAAATATAAAAAAAAAACACAAAAAGATGTATGTCCCCCCCCCCCTTCCCTCCGAAAAATATGAAAAAAAATGTCAATTATAGATCATAGCTGTTAAATTACCGGAAAATTATAGTGATTGAAAAAAAGTTGGGTACAAATGAGAATTATAAAAAAAGAAGTAAAATAAATGAAAAAAATATTTTATAGAAATACAATATGGGTATTAAAGAGCTGATCAAAAAATATACAGTTTGGCTACATTTGGTTGCATCTTTTTCGAGAAATCCTCGAAAAAGCACAAAAATGTTTATATTCCTCCCTTATCTCCAAAACTGGTAAACCGAAAAATATGAAAAAATTAAAATATGTGTTAAGGTAAAGATTACAGTAAAAATATAGCGGTTGAGAAATTCACAGAAAAAAGGACAATTAAATTCATTCATTTAGTTTGTTTTTCGTATTTTATAGGATTATTTAAATTTAAACTCAAATTGTTTTTTATCTTTAAATAAATTGATTGTCTTTGTAATAATATAAATTAAAATATGTACCTCAAATAAAGATAAGTATGTCAAAGCTAAAAACATATTTTTGAACATATATATTGAAATAGTTTATGTAGTTTTAACATGTTTGTTGTAGGTGTTACTTAAGAACACATAATTGTAAATTAAATTCATCATCCACGATATGGAACCCCAGGTACGCGAGTCAGACTCGCACTTAGCCGGTTTTTTTTCCTTGAAATGCTCTCTAATAGACAATTATCTGATTTCTAAGATTTCCGAAGAAAAACATTTTTATAAAGTACTAACTTAGGCCGATTTACACCAAGGAGGTTGTGACCAATGCATATCATAATTATTATTTGACATACATATGAATAAAAAGTATGCAGTTAACCCTTTGTTTGCATTAAATTAAGGAACTTTAAAGCGTTTTTATGATGAAAACACTTGTACTTTTCTATAAATTATATTTTTTCTATTTACTCGACCCAGCCGGTTTCACTAAGGGCTTCATCCAAAATTAATATTTTATAAACATTACTAGATGTACGTGCAAACACACTTTAGGCGTGTTTATAGTTGTAATGTAATGCGATCAAAATGCTTAAATTTACATAATTTTACACAAGAAAATTTGTATAGCCAATTTACGCAAATTGCCATAAAATGCATTAATTGCATACTTCTAACTCAAACGTAAGAAACACAATCACCGAGAACCGCTCTTACTGCCTTGTTCCAGGTAAATTAAGTTTTTATGTTCTGTCCTTGTCAGATCAAACCATAGAGAGAAGGACATGGCATAAAAAGTTAGGAAATGTTGATAAAATTGCTGGTGCAAGTGGGCCTTAAAAACAAATCATTATTTACTTATTAGAATAGTCATTGCAAATCTGCTCAAGTAAATGTGTAGATATAGCCATAAACAATTTTTAAATAATAGACAACATAGTTTTCATAGACGTCTTTGATGAGCTAAAATTTTAACTTTTGCAATAAACGGTCGCTTTTGGCATAAATTAAAATGTTAGCTTATCAAAAACCTTATCTATAAAAACTATGCTATTTAAATATAGTTCATTGCTATGTCTGCGCATTTACTTGAGCAGATTTTCAATAATTATCCATTAAGTGGATACATTTTTTTTTCTGAAGTGGCAGAACTTTCGCAACATATAGCGCCTTAATGTCTGCCTACTGCTTACGCGTGAATTACCTTTAAAACAATCGCTACAATAGTAACAGGAATCCGTATCTCAAAATGAGTTACAAGCTGACAATTACGTTCTAAATTCAAATTATGAACGGTTAATACAAAATGACGTGACGTGATCGTATCTTGCGCGTGCGCCCGTAGTACCGGTCACAAGTAATTTTGTGTGTCAATCAGACGTCATTGTGGAGCTGGGCTAGGAAAGAAGCGAGTATGAATTTGCCGTCAATGTTTCTTCGTTCTTTATCGTTGAAAAATAAGAAATAAAATTAATCTGAAATTTGGCACTTGGTAAAACATCATCATGAATTAACAAAACAATTGGTCAAAAGGTTTTGTGAAACTGTAAAAGTGTTTAAAATTGCTACAGTGATTTCAGCACAATGTGCTTTCAGTTAACCATCTCTAATAATATTTCTTCCGTAAAATTTCGCCGTTAATATATTATAACATTGAAATGTGTACAGAATGGACTCAGCATTCTTCATTCTTCTGTATTTATTTTTCAAAATACGATTATTTTGCTAAAACATTCCTAGAATACATTTTGTGCGCGCACTGTTAATGGAAACGATTTATTTTAAAATGCACTCATCTCAATTCAAATTCAAATTCAAATGGTTTATTTTGTAAAGTAGGTATACATAATACATATTTTACGAGTCAAATTTAATCTTATAAAAATATATGTAATAAAATAATAAGTTTGTAAATTAATTCCAGTTTAGTGGCCACAAACAAGAGTGTTTTTGAGGCGGTACGAATATGGCGTTCCTACAAGCAGACTGTCTATCAAAAATAGGTATTATGTTGAAAGATATGTAGTTAGATGAAAAAGAAAATAATAGGTCTTTACATATGAAATTGTCGACATATTCTTACAGATTCATGAGTTCGTAATTCCTGTAATTTAATAGCTATTTCAATGAGCTGTTTATTATTTATTACTATTAAAACAATTAAAAAAGATTATAACTGATTCTATTGATGACGGCCCCATACCGGGGCCCGAAATATATCGAGTTATAATCTTTTTTTAATTGTTTTAATAGTAATAAATAACCGATAGCTATTTCAATTATTCGTATTTTGTTTGAAAGTGGAATTCAAGGTATTAAATTTTGTTTTTATTTTCAGTTTAATTACAAAAATTAAATCTTCAAAAACAGTTCATCCTAAATGCCATCCATTTCCATGATAAGATTCGTAATAATTATTTACAGCTATGCTAAGAACTAGTTATAGAAAATAAGTATAATATGCCACACAAGATAAGTACATTTTCTCCAAACAATGAAGTGTGAAGACAAGATTTTTATCAGAAAATACGTGTGCCTCAAAAACCGTAGTCTTACATTTAAAAATGTGGCCTATTTTATACAGGTTAACGTCTATTTTCCCTTGTCAGCGTTTAACTTCAGAAATGTGAACCTGAGGTAAACTCAATATATTAAATCTAGATTCGTTTTTGAGTATAGCTTTATTCGCTATTTCCACGTGTAAATAGAGTTGCCTAGGTTTCAAAATGGTAGTTTGCGTTTCGTTCCGTTATGTAAGATGTGGAAGGAGCTTAAGAGGTGTGTCAGGATGGTAGCAGATGAACAGTTTCAGCCTACCCCTCCGGGAGACAGGCGTGAGTATATACATGTATGTATCAAATTTATAATTACTTATTATTCAATATAATTATGGTAATATTATTGGGTGATTACCTATGAAATTGCCAAAATTTTCTTACAGGGCTATTTTAAGGTTTAATTATTGGTTTGATTACTAAAATTAAAAATTCACAAACACTCCGTCCTAAATGTCATCCATTTCCATGATAAGATTCATAATAATTTTTTACTGCTGACACTTTTTGAAAATTAAATTTAAGGTGCATACTCATCTTATTATGATTCATCCATAATATATTATATAAATTAAATGGATTAAAAAGTGCTAAAGTGGTCTGTTTAAGCTTTTTAACCCACTTTCGAATGAGGAAAACACTTGGCGCATCATTTAAGTTACTCAAACCACAATGACTGCAAAATGTCCTCCGTGCTTTTTCGCTGAATCACTGTTTTTAGGGTACTTGTAAAATGATAGCACAGAGAACGCGTGGTCCACCCCCGAGAAAACCTCCATATTCCTAGAAGCCAGGCTATCGATTGACATACCCCCCGCACCCTTCAGATTTTTCCCGTTTACGCAGTAAGCTAAACAAATATAAACTTTCTTTTGGGACACCTTGTATTATTTCATTCATACACACAAAATTTTATATAAGTATAGATTTGTTATACCAAAAAAAAAATGCTTAAATGTTTGAACTGAAAATTGACTTAACAAAATAGAAATTTCATAGGTAAGCAGCTTATAATAATCTTGAGATCCACGTTCGAATCCTGCCCGTTGGAGCATGCACCAATAAGTTTTTCAGAATTTACGTGCATAGTACGCTGTTTAAACGTGAACGGTGAAGGAAAACACTGAACAATATTTTAGTTTAATTTGCTCATTTGTTCGACACTGGTGTCGATTCGGTATTAAATGTTTGCGAGGACTAAACTTAGTTTAAGTGTTGTGTCTTTTTTATTCTCTATCGAAAAGACAAGGACAGAATGTTTAAATTAAGTTTAGTCCAGTCAAATATGTAACACCAAATCAACACTAATATGTTTTTGTTGTATGGAGCTAATGTAAGAGATGAATAAGAGAGAAATAAATCGAATAGTCCCCCGACGGTTGACCAACAGGCCATGTCTAGGAGGATAAGAGAAAAGTACCCTGACGGTTGACCAACAGGCCATGTGTAAAAAGGATAGGAGAATAGTCCCCTGACAGTTGAATAACAGACCATGTGTAGGAGGTTTAGATGGGATTTTTTTTAAACAATTCTCCTAATGTCACTTCAATTTCTATCTGGGAAAGTTTGCTAACCTACCATTGAATTAACGGTAAGCAGTGGGTCTGTGCAATTTTCCCCGATGGTGAAACCTCTTCATCAATCGTATCCGGTTCCTGAAACCTTCGACAGTTTCGTTTCCGCTTACAGAATTTATCGCCGCATTTAATAATGCTGCTTATTTTAAATTTAAATTTAAATAGCTTTCTGTAAGTAGCAATGCTGAAATCATCGAGCATCTAGCCCGAGAGAGGAAATTCCGGTCTGTCAAATTCCGCCCACTAATCAGTGTTTTTACATTGGTTTACATAGGCGGGACAAAAGTTGGCTAAATTTATTTGAACAAAATAAGTGTCGTTTGCCTCTTTAGGGTTAGTTCCTCTGTGGCTGAAATTTTAATTTCAGAATGATGATCTGATTTTTTTAAGATTATGTAATGAAATGAACATATTAACGATTGTTATTTTTACTAAAGACGGAACGACCAGGTATTTCAGGTATTTGGGGTAAGACGTTGTTTCTTTGTTTTAGGGTTCCGTACCATAGAAGTAAAACCGGAACTCTCTGACTCTAATTTTTATAATTTTTATCTTACTTTAGAGTATGTACAGCAATCTGAGCTTTAAAACTTGTATGTATTATCGTCCTTATAGAGCTGAATCAAATGACATGAGTGATACTTTTTCGAGGTTATGTGTGGGGATGGATTTCACATTTTTGTGCATGAATCGTGATAATGTAACATAGAGTACTTCTGTGTATAGTAACACGTAACGGTTGGCATATAGTTGGCATATAGTCAACAACAATCACACGTGAGTGTTCAAGCCGTATGTAATAATAATTTAGTAACACGTATTCTGTGAAAATTACAACTCGCTACCTACAACGGCCAAAGCTGTAGATAGACCCCTGTGACAAACGATGTTCCAGACGGACGGATGAACGGACAGACAGACACACAGCGGAGGCTTAGTAAAAGGGTCTCGTACAGCAACTTTCGGGTACGGAACCCTAAAAATACGAAAAGAAGGAAATCTTGAAATTTAAAACCTGATGACACCGCACCATCTCAAACTCCATCACAGTAAAAAGACGCCTGAAAGTTAATATACGGATGACGTTTCAAAATGCAAAAGGTTATATGAATTCATGACTGAAACCATTACTTTTTATGGCTGTGACGTCATCGTTACATATCAGTTTAACTCGGGGGAAATTAGGTGGAGTTTACGGCGAGTCGTTACCTGCCTGGAATAGTTTAGCACCTGATGTTGAGTGAAATTTTGAATATCTTGAAGAGTCTTTACGCGTGTCACTTTGATATACCTTAGTAACGACACAAAATAGATACTACCAAAAGGCTGACTCGACGTCGGAGCACACATGCATAGACGCGTACGTATGATGATCTCGGCAGAATTTCTTAGAGGCATTCGACCGACTTCATCCGAGATCGTCGTACGTACGCGTCTATGTGTGCGTGCGCCTTTTTCGCTAGTAATACGGAGTTATTTTGTGGTAACGAGGTGTAAAAGGACAAATGTTAAAAATAAATACAGTCAAATAGATCCGTGCGTTCGAAAACAATTTTATGTGTGATGCTGCGCTGCTCGGAAACGTGACTTAAGGCGATATGTAAAAGTTTTAGCGTCCCTGTTACTCCATATGCGAAAAAACCCTCGGTGCGAGAGGGACGGATTCGTGGAAAAGTAGCAAAAAGTCGGTTTTTTATTAATATACATTGTACTAAAAATGCTATCGAAATTTCGTTTAACCAGGTTCTAGATACTGTTAAAACCCATCTAATAAAATATAATTGCAGTCCATATGTCATTCTAAATTGTCAAACCAGGAGAATTGGTGTCGATAAAGACCTCATTTCAATAAATACTTCTATCGAGCAGAAATTCTCCAATCGCGTTTCTGTTTTAACAGATCTCTAGAGAAAGATTTCAAAAATAATATGCTATTTTATCAAAATTATACATTATATTTATAACGAAGTAGATATAGAAGTTCTAAAAGTGTATTTTTTTTTCCGTAGCGCCTTAAATTTTCCCTGTTATGTTTTGATAACAAGGAAAATAACCTACAATATTTATTTATAACATTTATAATATCTATTTTCAGATAAAAAAAAGCTTCTGCAAGCATTTTGATATTCTCAGTGCCACTTTAGGCGTTTATTTAAAGAATATGACCTGTTAAGTTACTTTAGAACAACCTTATTCAGTAGACTTAAGGTGATATATAAAAAATTGGAGGTGCTTTTTTTTTGTGTATTTCATGAAACACACGGAAAAATGTATAAATTTCTGGTATATGCATTTTGACTATATAATCTAGGGTTTTGAAATTGGAAAACATGTTTGGTTAAATTTTCCTCGATATAAATAATTGTTGAACTGAGGTCTTCAAAGACACTTTTTGTCCTCGTTTAACGAAAAGGAACCATATACAGAACTCAAACATATTTTATCAGGTGTGTTTGCTAGCTATTTTAGTTTTTTTATAAAATTTATAAAACTAAAATGTTTCGCTTTCGCCCTGAATCCGCCCCTTTCGCACTGAGCGTGTTTTCGCTTGGAGTGACAGTGACAAAAATAAAATTCGCATAGCCTCTTAAATTCACATGTATACCAAGTTTCAGGTTTCTTTATGATCAATTCAACAATATTTTGTTACAACACTATGTATATACAGACCCAAGACCTCTTTTGTAATAGATTTGAGTAATCTTCCTATATTTATCTGGAGTATTTCCTCATTTTAAAATGAAACGGAACGAAACAGTTTAAAGTTTAGTTTATTTACCTCTTTTTACACGTTTGTTAGTGTAAAAAAATGTTCCAAATCTGAAATTTAGTGGTTGCAAAAAGAATCATAAAAATTTCGTGATTTGTTTTTATAAATATATAGTTGTGGTTAAATAGTGTTATATTACTGTTCCAACTAATAAAGGAAACAAAAATCTTTTTTTTTAATCCAAGTTCGAAGAATATTTTTTATTTTATTAGATTTTAACTCGTTATTTTTCCCATAATAGCTCTCAAGACCATTTCTCTATCATGTATCTCACAAAATGCCTAGCTCCAAGCAACGTATATATGGGTACATATATTATTATGTACGTGATCCAACATTCTAGCGACATAAGATTTGATGGAACAAAAGTGTGTGTTTCGAATTTTCTACGCCATTTGTCGCACGTATAGTCAAACAAAAATATGTTAATACATGTTTACAAAATGATTTACAAAATCTCACTTAGTATAGTAGCCGCTTAAAAGAAAACATTTCACGTTATAATTTGCCATAAATTTTATGAGCTTAGTTTAATTTGAAATGAAAAAAAAAATTGCCTTATTTAATTGTATTTTTAGATTTGTATATATATTTATTTATTCATGATGGTGTACTGGCTACCTGCAAAAGATTTATGTTGATGTTTAGTGCATGTAGAGGGACAGGCCTGAAACCAGCGCTGTGTGGCTGCTCGACAACTCACAGCAGATGCTGAGTCTGTCCCTTTTCGTCACATTTTGTAGTATGTTTTCTTGTAAGTTTATTTTTTTAAGCTATTTTTATTCCAAGAATTCTCCGTGTTTTTATATTTGTGACGAATAAATTTCATTTTCTTTCTTTCTTTCAAAATGTTAAGTCGCTGGAAGGTTTAAAAACTACAGGTAGTACTTGTTTCTAGGAACATTTTTTTATGAATATAAATCATTACAAACGTACAAAATATATATATATAATGTAACCAGGGGCGTAGCCACGGTGGAGCAGGGAGAGGCGCTTGCCCCACCCTGGCTCTGACCTGTAAGGCTCCTAACCAAACCTCAAAAACTAAATTATCTCATATAATACCTACGTGTAATTGTTTACTTACTGTACCTGAAAGTACTATCTATAGATAGATATAAACCTCTAAATTGACTGATTAACAAATTGGTATACGCCCAGAGCCCAAACGGCTGAAGTTAAAGACACATTTTGGATGGTAGATTTCGTGGTGTAGAATGAAATGAAATGGAATATATTTATGTAGGCATAATATACACTTATTATTATTACAGGTCGGATCTATTGTAGTATAAGTAATTAAATAATCTATGTGTATAGGTAATAGTTTTATGTAATAAATAAAAATATGGGAAAATACACAGGGAAATAATAAAGGTTTTGTTTACTTAAATTTAATAAAAAAATACACTTGAATAAAATAAAAATATAGGAATAAGGAATAAATTATATTATAAATATATGCAATACATATAATAAATATATGCCTAACTCCGCCCGTTCGATTAGTCTTTAAGTCGGTCGAAAAGGTAAGCGATGCATGTACCAAATAAAAAAGGACCTATCTATGACGCTTACATTGTCCATTGCTTCAAATGCTGGCAACCTGATTTTTTTATCGTATGCTTTTTCTGGAATAGATTTCAGAATTTGTCACAAAAAAAGTACGTGATATTTTTTATTATTATTTTTAAATTATCTTCACAAATTGACATATTTTTTTTTTTTACCTTAGAAGTGCCTGAGGAGTAGATATTCTTTCATTTGCAAGTATCTTTACAACGAGACCAACAACAGCAATGCCTCAACAATTTTCAGGCTGATAGTACCACGTAGACTACGGTATAGGACATGTAGTCACGTTGGCACTACCGCAGTTTGGGCGTAGATTTGCGCCGCCATTTTGTGGGTAACTTTTTGTTATTTTAAGGACTCTGTAAGATGATCTAACAGGGAAAAATTACATTCACCTGATTTGAATTTGAAAGTGGAATTCTAGTATTATGCGAGTTTCGGTCCTAACATCCAACATGATGTAATTATTTTCAATCCTTGAGTCTCCTATAAGATGACTTGGATTAATAAAGACAAATTTATACTGGAGGCTTGGAAAAAGTCAGGACTAAGGTTTAAGGTGATTGATTAGTGTCGCCCACTTGTCGCCAAACAAGTAGCTCGATGTTTGCTCGATGAAACGACAAAAAACGTTCATATCAGCGCACAATAGCTGTAACGACGCTTGCTGCGTCCTTGATAAGGCGAATTAGGAGAAAAAATACTTTTCACATGGATGCGATTGTTTGATTGAATAACCCTATGTTACGATAATAGCTATCAAGTTAATCTGTTTATCAAAGCATAAATGAATTAAATCGACCAAGCCGCTTAGGAGTAGTAATTCAAGACAAAAAATACCATTCAATTGAATCTTTTTTGTATGAAAAAGAAAAATGTTACATACGTTGTGTTAGAGATGATAATTCATATAAATTTAGTAGAGTAGGCAGAAAGTACCCATCTGGCGATACCAAGCTCCTTAGTAAACCTTTTTGCAAAATACAAAACATATAATAAGTGTCCCTTAAGGCGATACGTAAAAGTTTTAGCGTCCCTTTTACTCCATATGCGAAAAAACCCTCAGTGCGAGTGGGACGGATTCGTGGAAAGTAGAAAAAAGTCGGGTTTTTATTAATATAAAATGTACCAAGCTATTTTGTCAAAAATATTTTTAAGGAGACTTTACAAATACATAATATCCACATTTTGAATGCAATTTCACAATGAAATTAGTTAGGATTTCAGAATTACAGAAAAAAATAAAACAATTAAAAAGTTTCATCCAAACGCGTTTTCCTTCAGTGAGAATCTTAATCAAATACTCAATAAACATTTAGTGGAGTAAATGGATTCGAAACAGCCCCATTTTTTTTTGGTATCGCCTTAAGGTTAAACGTCACTTGTTTGCATAACATTGTATTAACTAATAAATTTCAAAGCATTTTAATCTGTGGTATTTGACGCCAATAGTTCAGTATTAGTGCAGTTTATAAAGCAAGAGTTTGAAATTGTTTACACAATTAGTCATGATCTTCTCAAAACCAACTTAAAATGCTGTTTGAACCTTGTTTGGACAAGATCATAACTAATTGTGCACTAAATTTCAAAGTCGTGCTTTATAAACCTCACTAATACGAGTATTGAACTATTGGCGTCAACTGCCACATTTAAATTCTAAACAAGAAATACAAAGTTAAGATATTCACTTTTCGCTAAGCGACTGACGTTTAACCTTAACTTGTTTAAGAATAACCCCAAGTCAATTAGTATGGGAAGCCTAAATTTTATTCAGCGTTTTTCACAGAAAGGGTCATTGAACCTTAATACTGATTACTTACACTCTCCTTAATGAATTATGGCTTATTAATCAAAGTCATCCTATTTTATATAAAAACGGCTCACCTATATAAATCATGAATTATCCTCAAGTCTCATTTAATTCTATAAAAGTCATCCTAAATACTGGGTTTATATAGACTGTTATCTTTAAATGAAACCACATAGTCTACTGATCATACTGAACCAATTTCTCAAAGAAGCACACTCGCGCAAATCAACAGTCAGAGCCGTGGGCAAAAGTAAGTATTTGCATATAGCTTATGTTTATAGTTAGGTACATAGTATTAATAGAATCCCAGTAATCCTACTTCCCATCCCATTCCACTATCCCATCCCATCCCACTATCCCATCCCATTCCATCCCACTATCCCACTAGTCCCACTAATCCCATCCATCAGCCTAGGTCGTCCACTGCTGGACATAAGCCTTTCCAGGACTTTGCAATCCCGGCGGTCATCCTGGAAGAATTGCCCATACTCACACACGCTGGGCGCGGTGCCGGAACCCTCGCACCAATGACGCCGCTGCCCGTCATTTGTCTGTTCCATATAAGCTGTTTAAAAATGTAGGACGTGGGTGTTTAATTCTAATCTTGGAACCATTCCCTTATTTTGGAATTATTGTCCTTCATACATTACTGGTAATTAAGCGCAGTGCCGGAACCCTCGCCCCACTAACGCCGCTGCCCGTCACCATCAGTCTGTTCCGTATAAGGCCCGGCTATTAGGGATGGATATACCGCCATCCCAGGCATGGTGGGCCTCCTGATTTTGCCTGTGAGCTTTCCTCTTACTCACCCCCGAATTACTTCGAGGGGGTTTCCAAGTAAGTTTGTGGTACCTGCACAGTCGAGCCCGGCATCAGCTCTACCACTAATCCCATCCCACTAATATTATAAATGCGAAAGTTTGGATGGATGGATGGATGTTTGTTACTCCTTCACGCCGTAACTACTTAACCGATTAGGCTGAAACCATATTCTATACTGAAACTTTGCACTAATGTAGTTCTAGAGCTAAGATAGGACAAAGGCTACTTTTTATCCCATAAATCAGTTTCCATAGGAACAAGTAACGCGGCTCGACCTTCAGCCTCATCAAACATACTATACTACAAAGACACATTACGAGAAAATTAATTCAGAAAGCCAAAAATAGTGTCGATCAGAACGCCAAAGACACATATGGATCAAATTAGAGATGATGAGAACCAAAAACACTCCAAATACTCCAAACCAGAAGTTACAGAAATTACAGATTCGATTAAACTATACAAAAAATTTAATGAACGTGGGCGACGCCGTGGGTAAAAGCTAGTTATATCATAACTAGTAGATTGTCCCAAACTGTGAACTAGCGGACCTCTTCTTACAACCCCATATCTTGATAACTCCTTGGCCGATTTGGCTCATTTATAAATTTTAATTTTAATTTTGTCTTATTTACTCGTCTACCAAATTTCATGACGTTCCGATCAACGATACTCGAGTTATCATCGGACAAACATTCGTACATATATAAACATACAAACGCTAGATTGTTCAAGTCGACTCGGAGAACTTCGCTCGCTCGTTCAATTAGAAAATATTTTTTTACTTCTGGCCCGGCACCCCCAAAAAGATTCGGTCGATCGTTTATCGTCAGAGTATATATACGTCCATCTCTGAGAATGTGATAGAGATGGATATACGACCGAACGATATTCGATCGAATTTTGTCACTTCGTAGTAGGTCCTCTGTTTATAAAATACCTACTACGAACTTCTTTAATAACTCAGAAAGGACAATAAATCCCTTCACACTTGTATGGTACAAGAGAATGTTTCACACAATAAGTGCAGGCGACCACGCGGCACTTTCCGACGCCTCGAGCATTTTGTCATTTGCGACGTGCTTTCTTCCCGCTACGTATTTACACTGGGCTCGATTTTTTGCTTCTTTGTATAGGTGTTTCCTTTTATTTTTTATATAAAGACTTTTTACGCTTAGGCGGTCGATTTAGGATCTAGTTTCCGTAACAACACAAAATACGGGTAAACCATTATAGTAAATAAAAAACGGTCAAGTGCGAGTCAGACTCGCTTTTCTAGGGTGCCGTAATTCGACAGTTTTGGGAATTTTGTAATTTTGTTTTCGTGAATTTCGCAACCGCTCTATTTTTCTTGTAAGCATGTTTACGTAAGCATGTTTCACCATGATTTTTTTAATATTTTTCGGTCTATCAGTTTTGGAGATAAGGAGCCCAGACACGTTTTTCAAGGATTTCTCGAAATAGATGCAAGTAAATATAGCCAAGGTATAATTTTTACAGTCAGCTCTTTAAATGAAATTTGATATCCATAAAGTATATCAATAAAAAAGTGTTTTTTATTTATTTTTCTTCTTTTCATTTCACATTTATAATATTTTTTTTTTTTTTATTGCAATACTTTTCTTGTAATTGGCCAGTAACGGCCTATATTCGTTTTTTTTTTTCATATTTTTCGGTTTAATAAGAGGGGGATATAAAAAAACATTTTTGTGGTTTTTCAAAGATTTCTTGAAATCAGTGCCAGTAAATATAGTTTTTACAATCAACATTTTAATATCTACAGTTTGATACCTATATTGTATTTTAAGGATAATTGTTTTTTTCTCTCTTTTGTATTGGAAATATATTGAACAAATTTTTTTTACACCTTGTTGTGTGAGCATATTATTGCTATTTTTGTGCCACACTTCAAGTCTTTATCTTTAATGGTGCTAAAGTTATGAGGCTGTGACATATGGAGTCTCACCATAAAGTTTCAATGTGTACAATACAATACAAAACAAGACGTTTATTTGCTATGAAATGTGTGTAAGTGTTACAGGTATTCATAATTTTTAGTCCAAGCACATTTAAACTACTGCTATGCAAAATTTTAATTTTTAGACATGCAGTCAAGAGTTACTATTCTTTCTGCGTTTCTATACTGCAATGAATACAATGTTAATTTATATCTCCTTGCGATGGATAAATCGCCAAGTGTTCAAAAATTTAAATTTATTTCTATCATAGTTTATTAAAACGATGTTAAAAAATGTAATTATATTAACATTGTATAATAACATATAATAGTAATAACAAAATAACATGTAATTTTCATGCCACTATGAGAAAAAGGGTGCGCAGAGTGCGCGGCAGCAACAACAGTATCCTGGCCATGATAGCGGACAGGCTTGATCGCTGTTACATGAATCACTGCTGCAGTATTCATGTGGCAGTAGACAGACCTGTCTTCTCTAAAATTAGTCATTTCAATGTTACTAACACTTAGCATAGGACTAGACTAAGTTTACTAACAAAATTTGTGATCCATAGTTGGTCTTTCAATAAATGATTTGATTTGATTTGATTTGATTAATAAACTAATTGTGTCATCGTCATTACTGACTAGTATTTTGTTTTAGAATTGTGTTAAATAAGCTCTCTCATTTCCTCTGGAAGATGATTATACAATTATGGAGCCATAGCATAGACTGTATTAAGAAAACTGTGTTTGCGTTATGAAATGGGAATACTTTATGATTATTCCGTACTGTTCTTAATATCCTAGGTTGTAGAACTTCGAATAGAATGAGGTTTTTGTGAACACGCTTCATATATGTATATATGTCGGAGACAAGTCAACATTTGACTCGAATATCCGGAACGCTGGCGCCATCTAGTAGCGCTTAAAGGAGTCTACGGCGTAGCAGTCGACCAAAAGAGAAAACTTGACTTCCTGTTTCAAGAGATAGAACAAGAAAACGGAAGCACGTGCGAGCGGAGCGAGGTAGGAACCGCCATTAATTTACTGATTTTAGACACAGACGGAATAAGTGTAGGTACCTTCTATTCAGATTTCGTTATTGTTTTATATCGCCTTTTATCCAGTGTTGTATTTTAAAGTGTGTAAGATTAAATTACGTGTATCAATACAGACATTTTGAACTATTTGTGCCGTTATCTACAAGGTCACACTATCATTAAAGCGTCCTTCACCAAATATTGTCAAGGGAAAATGATCCATTACTACAATATGTCGTACATAAGGGACCCCCTTTCATACAAAATTTACATAAAACATTTGACGTAAAATTTTAAACGTTAAATGTAAGAAGGAAAAATTATTAAAAAAATAAGAAACAAAACATTGGTCAAAAAGAAACTGATAGTGTAAAATCGGCCTAAGGATGTTGACCCGAAACCGAATTGTGAACTTAAAATGTAATTAAATTATTTTTTATGGCCTCGTACACGAAAATGGAGCCGAAAAAAAATTTTTTTTTATTGCAAGCATGTGGGATATCATTGTTAAGAGCTCATTAATTAGAGTATATAAACATAAATTTTATTTTAAAAAACACAGAAATATTATAATTTAAACAACATAATTTAAACATAATTTAAACAAAAAATACTAATAACGCCGATTTATAATGTAGTTTTAGGGTTACATCCCCGAATACTCAACAAACTTAATTTTGCAGTTTTTACAGCAGGGGCCGAGGTCTTCTATAGAAAAGTTACAGATTAAACTTGATATCTGGGGACGATAAAAATGATCCTTAGAGACAGGCGGGCAAAAAAGTTATCCTTTAGGCTTCCTTTTTTTTCATTTTGAGTCATAGAATCCTAAAAAAATAATTTTCAAAATGTAAGTTGAGTAGAACATAGCATTGTTAGTTTAAGAGCGGTTCCGCATCCGGATTGTAAAAAACCCGCCTTTTTCTAGTTAATCGATTATATTTTTAATCAAATCGATAATATTAATCGAATAATATGGCTGGTTTTTCCCAATCCAACTACGAAACCACTCTTAAGTAAGACGAAACAAGTCATTACATCCCACATCACATTGCAATAAAAGTTCAAAGAAGACCAACAAATCAAAATACGTTAAAAATCTGACCCGAGGCGTAAACCCACATTCAAAATTAACTTGTCAACTATTTTATTAATTGTCGACAATTTTATTAAGATGTTACTATTCAACATAACAATCGACGAAGGTCAGATCCCATAAATTCTACTTTGTAGGCGTGATTTGTAGACGGCAATGCCTTAAGGATAGAATATGTAGCTACCGTACAAGTTAAAAAGATTTGTTAACTAAGAGTTCAATGGTTCGGGTATATTATTAGCGGCAGTTTCGTATATCTTATCGTTTTAATCATTAAATTAAACTATCTTGAATGTTATTTGTGCTCACGGCTTTATTTTGAAAAAGCGGCAGTAGCTCAAAGGTAGAACGCTGGTCTCTCAATCTTGAGATCTATGTTCGATCCCCGGTCAGGCATGCACCAATGAGGGTTTCGGAATTTATTTTCATATTATTTCATACCTAAAACTTACCACTTGCTGAACGGTGAAAGAAAACAGTGAGGAATTCTGCATGCTCAAAAAATATGTATTTGTTCCCGAAGAACGGCGATAGGGCTCACCACCCATCACGTTGGGACGTAATAATCGTCGGTGAAACGCAGGTCTACCGAGTGTGGACTGTGACTTGCATTTCACAGTTTACAATTGGGACACCTCTGACACCCCCTCGGGTATTCATGTCGTGACAATATATTTATAATTTTTATTCGCCATTGGCCTTATGGCCATACGCGTGGCCACTGACGCACGTAATGGAACGTAAGTATTGTTGTGACCTAAGGATTACTAATGAGGGGTGGGGTACTCGCTCGGAAAGTACCTATTTACAATTTGACAAGGCATTTTTGGTGCGTGGAACTAAACTTCAACACTGTATCACACCTTTATACCTATCCTAATTTTAATTTCACAAAATCCTTTATACTACACCTGCTCGGAAAGTACCTTCTTTCTTTGTTGAAAACGATGCAGAAAGTACGTCATTACTGTCATACAAATATGCGGGCGGCAAAAGTGTATGAAAATTCATTGTTAACGTGCTTGAGCGGGCAGAAAAAGTATATGCAAATCCATTGTTAACGTGCTTTTTTTTTTTTTTTAAATACCATAAAGAATGAGCAAGTGGCCAAGTGGCCAGTATTATTTTGCGAACTCGTACATAAAACTCGAAAAATGATACTGGCCACTTGCTTTTCCTGCACATAATAAAAAATAAGAAGGAAATAAAAGGTTGGAAAAAAGGCGCGAAGACGTGATGGCGTCGTTTTTTTGTTTTATTGAAAAAATATTGCATTTTGGGTGTTTTGATCAACAATAGTGATAGGATATTGTGAATTAAAATCGCCGTAACCTGTGTAGTGTGTTGTTCAATGGAACAAAAGTGCGGGCTGTGCCTTTTCGTGTGTTTTTTCTAACCCTGTTGTATTTGCGTTACAAGGCTATCATTATAGCGGAAACGACAGGACAGTGACTTAGACAGGACAGACCTTTCAGATGATCTTCAACAGAAGAGGATAGTGCATATAAACATAAAAAACTATAACGTCAAACATGGCTGTATGGGCTAAGATCCCTTTGCCTTTCCACTTAGTGGGAAAATGAAAAAAAAAAAAAAAAAGTGACAATCGCACGCGAGTCAGTCGGTTTCTTTTATTGTATCTTGATTAAAAGTAAAATGATACTATTTCCTCGCAGGTGTAGTATAAAGCACTATGTATCACTCGGGAGAAAGTGCGATTCCCAACTCGTGTGTATTGAGGCCCTTGGCTTCGCCTCGGGCCTCAAACTACACCCTCGTTGGTAATCTTCCCCTTTCTTCCCTCGGTGAACAATGTACTATTCTTAGCAGATGCCTTTGTAGCATAAGGAACCTATCAATTGTTAGATTAGGATATAATTTATAATATAAAACATGAAATTTGCGCGGTAGAATAATCTTTCGGTATGCATACTCGATTAAAGTGGGTACTAAAAAATAAAAAAGTCAAGATGGCGCTCGTCCTCGTGTGGCTGACGTGTACTAAGCTAACGGAGTGAATTAAAATATAGTACCCCCCTTAAAGGGGGAGGCGCGGAACCCAACCCTTTTTGAGAAAAAAAAAGAAATTTTGAGGTTAGAATGCGCAACTTGGAACAAAAAATGGAAGGAATTTACAATTACTGCCGCTAATTGGGGGGGGGGGAACGGAATGGGACCCCCCTTAAAGGGGGGAGGTACGGAAACCCCCTTTATTAACTTATCAATACTGAAGTCATAAGTACAAGTTGATTTTTGAACCTATCAATACCTATCAATACTTTTATGTCACAAATTCACTTCTGCATCGGCTACGGCGCTGGGGGAAGTGCAGCCCCTCCGCCCTTGCGTAACAAAGCACAGGCACCCATGCTCACCTCCGCAGCTTCGGCTTGTTGGTCGCCTTCGGCGACCAGCCTCAGCTGCTACGGCTCACACGAGTGCCTGAGCTGTGTTACAGCGGGCGGGGCCTGCCCTCCCTTCGCGCCTTCGGCTTTTTATATACACTCTAGGGGTAGTAGCCACAAGGCTGTATAGAGTCGGGGTGCCCTGGTTCGGTTTTGGAACAGATTCGACCTATTTTAACTATGAAGTGGAGGTACGTACACACCTCATTCGGAGCAGTATTTCTAAGTAAAAACAAATAAAACAACAAAATATTCATACATTTTTATATACACATTTAAACTCGAAATAATCGTTAATGTCGTCTCGCCTTTACAAGTGTATTAGGCAAAACGAAACGCAACATCAGAACTGTCAATTAAGAGACGTCTTTTCTTTTTTTTTTTGAGAAATGAAATTTTTGTTAGAAAAATTACAAACTTTAAAAAATCATTACTCCGAAAATATTCTTTTCCGCGCAAAATCCTTTGGCTATTCTGATCCTTAGTAGCAGTAGACTTATCTGTAAAAAAAAAATGGACTCCCAACTCCGCGGCAGTGATTGGAAAGATGAGCCATTTGTTGTAAATATTCAACCCTTCCAAAATCGACTCATTGGTCCGATGAGCCGTCCATCGAATTTCATTATTCGCCGCCAGCACCACATCTCGAAAGTATTAATTCGCTTCAGATGAGCGGCTTTCATGATCCAAGACTCAATATATCTAGGCTACAAATATCCGGACACCAGCAGAGAGTTACACATTGCAGCTGTAGGGATGACTGAGCTAAAAAATCATCATGTTGTAACTTGTGCAGTATATTTTTTTCTTTGTTATTTAGTTATTTATTTCGTTAGTGGTAAGTAGTGAAAACAAAGCCAACTTTATTGTATAGTTTTGATGTGTTCGTGTTCATATGGGTACATGATAACAATGAAGATCCACACTGCCAAATTATCCCTGTAGTAAACATCCGCTTAATATTTTTTGGTCTTATCACAAGCATAACCCTTCGGCCACAGCTTCAGGCTTCGAGAGGCGCGCCAAGTGGTTCTTCTTGCGACGGCGCCAGTGAGAGAACAAATGTATGAAGTTGTATAGAGCCAGCCATGGGTCACCGCTCGCGCGTCTTGTCCAGCTTCGAGTGACTTGCGCTTTCGGGACGGCGGTGTGCGGGGAGGCGGGTGGTTGAAACAGTGATCGACCGCACAGGACGAACCTAGTGTCGAGCGCTTTCAGCGAGCGAGCGCGCTATACAACCGATGCGTTGGAAGGAGCCAACGGGTGTCGTGGCAGGGCAAAGCCCGTCGCAAAAATCGCCTGGAAGCGCAGCAAGAAGCGCCGCCAGAAGCCTATGAAGGTGTGGCCCTGGCGTAAAGGCTTTGGGTCAGTACCCATTTCCTCAATGAAACAGAAAACAGTTCCCTTTTTGTTAAAAATTATATTTGAATATTTAAAAAGGATTTTTTCAGAAGCTTAAAATCACAATCGAATACCGGATCTTAATTTAACCTAACCTACCCAATAATATTACTACTGAAGTTTATTTTTTTTTTACCTCTAGGTAAAAATACCGTAAGAAAGACATGATAATTTCAATATTTCGAGAATCGATATCATTTTTAAGTGTTGAAGCTATTAAAACAACATTACGACTTTATTGCACAACTTCGCAAATAAACCCTTCATTTTATTTTAACAACATCGCAAACATCCAAATCCATGCATAAAATTCCAATTTAAACGGCTTGAATCACGATAATTAGCCGCCTTCTAATATAAATTATGACCAAAATAACGATTTGATGATCTAAAATAATGACCATTCACATATATCACTTCACAAGTAATAATGGTCTTAGTATATTAATTAAAGTTTGAAACTATAAAAACGTTAGATTTAGGACCTTATCTTGACATCTAAGGGCGTTGACCCCTCGTAAAATTTGGGGCTATCCTCAGTTTATTGTGCACTATTAGAATTTGTCGTCAGATTTATAGATAGTGGTTTACGACACTATTTTAGATGCATAGTGTACAAATAAAAAACGGCTCTGAAAAGACAACTTTTGGATATGTTATTTTAAGGCGACGTCGCCGCGAAGAATTGGCACTTTTTGAAGTAATTTCACTACGTTCAGTAAGAAGCTACTAGTTTGATAAATTGGTATAATATTTTCGGAACCCTTTTCTAGATTTATAAAATACAGAAATACGATTAAAAATCTTTCACTCGATAGAAATAATTATTAAAATGAGGTCTTCAAACATACGGTTTCTCATAGTTTGACAAATAATTATCATGTACAGACCCCAAACATATTTTATTACATGGGTTTTAGCAATACCTTCATTTTTGTAATTTAAAATATTACTAGTCATTTTAGTTTTTTATATAAATAAAAAAGCGATTTTTTTAACGTCCCCCTGAATTGGTCCCTCTCGCACTGCGCGTTTTTCCGCTTGGAGTGACACTGCTCGTTGAAAACTCTAACTCTTAAATTAATAATAGTTACGGAACTTAGTAGTACGGAACACTTTGTAGGCGAGTCCAACTCGCACTTGGCCAAATTATTATCTAGTACATTTTGAAGGGCTTCATAAATCTGCTTGTATTTGCTTGTATCTGCTTGTTATACTTTGTATTTTCTTGGATTTCCGAAAGAAACTGAGTGTTTTTTTTTATTTCCTTTGCATAAATATGAAAGCTACGAACGTTTAGATTTATGTAGAATATTGTCTAAATACATTTAATTAATCGAGTTAAAATGATGGGTAAAAATATTGATATCTTTAACTTATCCAAAAACGTTTTGACATCGTAGTTTCAAATAAAGCGACATCGTCAAATTGGACACTAAACTTGTTTGTCTCAATAAAGGCTCGGGCTAATTGCCGCGACTACGTCACTTGTTTCGTGAATTATAGCCTATTATATGTATATACAGCCTCCAATACGTTACGATATATTATGGAAGATTCCTAATACGCTTGTTTAAAGGTGATATTCGTACAAAAACGGGGTGTAGCGCGAAGCGGTGACTGTAAAGTACCTCTGTTAGTTTATTTATGGCTAGGGGGTTAGTTAATAAGTAAATGTTTTACCTATAACAACTAAAAGCCCCTTTAACATTAAGCATGATTTCGATATACTTGCGTACACTTTGTGGCTAGTATATATCATCCATCCTTCAGCCTAGTTCGTCCACTGCTGGACATAAGCCTTTCCAGGACTTTGCCACTCCCGGCGGTCATTCTGGAATAATTGCCAATTCTCACACACGCTGGGCAGGCGGGTTGGTGAGCGCGGTGCCGGAACCCTCGCACCAGTGACTTCGCTGCCCGTCTGATGTCTGTTCCATATAAGGCCCGGCTATTAGGGATGGATATACCGCCATCCATCGGTCCCAGGCATGGTGGGCCTCCTGGTTTTTTGCCTGTGAGGTGTCCTCTTACTCTCCCCCGAATTACTTCGAGGGGGTCTCCAAGAAAGAAAGATGGTGGTACCTCCACAGTCGAGCCCGGCATCAGCTCTACCGCCTTATAGTATACATACTAACATAATATACATTTTTTTTTATTTATCGAGTATAGCTTACATATGCAAAATGTGACAATGGTGTTTTAATATATATTTTGCATATACTATAGTGAAATAATGTAAGATGAGGTTTAAATTCGCCAATATATATTATATATGGGCGAATTTATATACTTTTCATGCAATCAGCCGTAATTCACTCATCCACAAAACTAAGACCTAAATCCGCCTTTGGTTTCGTTTCCCTAACCGTACGTATATTATAGCACTGTCTCGTAATAACTGCAATGTCAGTCTTAACATACGTTTTTCTAATATCTGGGACAAAGCTCTCCAATAAAGCTGCCTGGCTTTGGTTGCAGTCATGAAATTGGCGGAAAATGGGCTAAACTAAGAAGTTGAATTATAATCAAAGTGTTTTGCTGTTTACACAAATGACTAACCTTAAAGCAAAACAGATTGTTATAATGTAAATGCGCTAAATTTACGTTTTTTTTAGTTGTTACGTCAAAATTGTCATGACAAATTTATTTTAAAGTTGCTGTAAATTTGTGAAGGTAAACATGCAATTTTCGTTTCCTTTGATTTTAAATTGTCAACTCAAAATTGCCGAGGCGGGCTACGTCAGAATTGTCAAGGTAAGTCTATCTAACATTGTTACAGGTATAATTTCAAATTCAGAATCAGAATTATCGAGGCCATTTTTTTTTTGTTTTTGTCAGTCCATGTATAAAACAGGCTGCGGTAACTGGCAGCGCGTTGCGGTTTTGTCACTGCGCTCACCAACCTGCCTGCCTAGCAAGTGTGAGTGTGGGGAGTGTGGGTATTTCTTCCAAGTAGACCGCTAAGAGTGAAAAAATCTTAAAAAGGCCTTTGTCCAGCAGTGGACGAACCAAGCTGATGGATGGATGGATGGATGGAATAACTATGTACCAAAATTTAGAAGTTAGAGGCCCCATATTTGATCTAAGCTAACAGAGAAAAATAACTGTATGGCGTACACAATTTCGGGTTCACAAAAGCGGTATATTATTTTTTTATTTTAACTGTTTTTTTAATATAGTTTGATTTTTATTTCACTGATATTTTATTTTACTATTAAAATAGTTGTGTCGTGTTTCACATCCCACTTACGTTTTAAAATCGGCATCGAAATCTTGAAAAGCAGCTTTTCCGAAGCTTTTAATGTCTTCCAATACTTTATTTTTGTTGACAATAGACTAAATTGTATGTACCTTAAATTTTATATCTTTCAGCTATTTTGTAACTCTTTTTTTCATTGAAGAAAAATAAACTTTTTAACTTTTTATTTTATTTAAATATTTAGACACCTCAACCGGTCTAGTCGAAAAACAGTGCGTTTTTTTTATGAAGATTCCGTTTTTGGCCGTTTATTTTCCGCTATTCCCCTGGCTCGATCTTACAACCAAGTGAGGAAGGAGTTGAAGTGAATTTTACAAAAATTTCAATAAAAGTTCATTTTGCCTGCCTGTGCATGGCCGGGCAAATAAAGACAGCTTTAATTAACAACGGCACAGGAATTTTCTTTATCGACGTTGATGTACAATTTGACTAGTGGAATTGGAATTGTTCTTGTTTTACGATTTGTGGACGTTCAAAATGGCCGTTGAAGTGTCCAACGTTATGGCTCTTGAAACATTTTGTAGTCTGTACTACGATATCGTAGATTAAAAAAAAAATACATCAAATTAAAATTACTTTATTTCCTTACAATTGTATATTATATAATTATTGTAATTGGGTATCTCCTTGTAAGTTTTACAAAACCTGTATTAGAAGAGGCCGTCCTTTTGTGAGCCCTCAAATATTGCAAGTTATATCAAAAACAACTTTTTTTATAGCATGTACTTATTAATTTTTTACTCACTTACTACTTATTAACTATTTTATTAGATAAAGGCGATATGTAAAAGATTTAGCATCCCTTTTACTCCATATGCGAAAAAAAATTCAGTGCGAGATGGACGGATTCGAGGAAAAGTGGCAAAAAGTAAGTTTTTTATTAATATAAAATATACTAAAGTTGCTATAAAAATTTCGTTTAACCAGGTCCTAGATACTGTTACAATCCATCTAATAAAGTATAGTTGCAGTCCATATGTCATTCCAAATTGTCAAACCAGGAGAATTGGTGTCGAAAAAGACCTCATTTCAATAAATATTTCTATCGAGCCGAATTTCTCTAATCGTGTTTCTGTTTAACAGATCCCTAGAAAAAGAATCCAAAAATAATATCCTATTTTATCAAAATAATACATTATTTACTGAAGTAGATATGCACGTTCTAAAAGTGTCGATTTTTTTCCGTAGCGCCTTAAGGTGATATGTCGTCCGTGCAAAGGTACCCGTTACTCCAGGCGGAAAGACGCTGTGCGAGAGGGACGGAATCTGGGAAAATGGTCAAAAAGTCGGTTTTAAATTAATACAAAATGAACTATAATAGCTATAAAAATTTCCATAATCAGTAATTTAGGTATTTTTAAAACCCATCTAAATAAATATTTTTGAAGTCTGTATGCTCTCCCAATTTGTCAAAATATCAAAAAAGTGTAAATTTAGTCCTCATTTCAATAATTTTTTCTATCGAGTGAAATTCCTCCAATCGCGTTTCTGATAGCCCAAAATCTAGAAAAAGGTCCCAAAATTGTTTTACTAATTTATTCAACTTGGGACTTCTTTTGAACAGCAGATAAATAACTTCAAAATGTGTCCATTTTGACGATATACCCCCTTAAATGGACATATTTAAAGAGTGTGCGGCAGCCATAATACCATTCTGAAAGCAGTGAGTGGTAGGTGTGGGTGTCCTATCAACCAACACTGGACGAGACTTGTTAATCAAATATATTTTTTCATTTTTTTTTATTTTAACATATTCTAATTTTAATTTTATTGCCATTATAACTGTGTAATTTACTTTTTTTTATTGTTTTTCTTTAGCAATCTTACCAAGTTCTTGAATAAATGATTTTTTATTATTTTATTATATACTATTTAGATATATAGTTAACGGGTGTGTACCTGATATACTGTTATTATTTTATTGTGTGCGTGTTATATTTAGTAAAATTTGTGTTTAGAATCCAAGGTAGTATACAGGGTGAAAAATTTAAGGGCCCTGGAGGGGAACTACCTTAAATTCTTTAGTTAGGTCATTTTACTGAAAGGAAACATTCCTTTATTTTATAAAAGAAACAAAACTGCATTCAAAGATATTCTGAAATTCGCTCGTCTCACCCGGGAATCAAACCAACTAAAAATAAAAAAAATAAACCCTCGCTGTTTTTATCATACGAATTTGTAATATAAATTTGTATAATAAACATTTAGTCTTA
Organism: Ypsolopha sequella; assembly: GCA_934047225.1. NCBI lineage: Eukaryota > Metazoa > Arthropoda > Insecta > Lepidoptera > Ypsolophidae > Ypsolopha > Ypsolopha sequella. The sequence continues at coordinate 21,972,155 of OW203991.1, forward strand.
CACTCATCTGTTGTACGCAATACTCATAAAATTAAATATTTTTTACAAGTTCTTTGATAACAATACCTAGTACTGTTCACTTGTAACAAGTAAATGACACGTTATAATTTTCTTATCTCTCTTACATCCAAAGACATCGTATGAAGTACAAGCTTGCTAGTGTTATTTATCTTAAGTACCTTGTTGAAGACTTCAATAAGAAAATCGTTAAATGGTAATAAGAAATGTATGCAGAGCACAATTACTTCTTGCACTAGGCGTACTGACGAAAAGTTTAAAAAAGGAACGTATTTTTTTTGCAACGCGGAGCAACAAATTTGAAGTTCGAACCATAAATTTCGTTCGAAATTCAAATTTTGTTTTGTTTGGCTTTCATTCCGTGCTGTCATTGTGTAATAATGGCGTATAATTATTACCCGAATGGCTCGAAATATATCTCACAAAAAAATTTCATTTAACTGTTTTTCTATCTAATTATAATATAATAATAATATATAATTAGCGATCTTGCGTCGGTATGTCGCCAGTATATTGGGCACCTTGCCGCGGAACAGCGATATGGACGATGTTTTTATTTGTTCAATTTTTCATTTATTATATATTTTTAGGATGGTTTAGTATTTAGAATTATTAGGATTATTTAGTTTTTATTTTAGCTGTATATATTTTTTTATTTAATGATTAAAGTTGTACATACGTAATAAATAAATATTACATATATTTTTAACTGTATTTAATTTAATGAAACAAAACAATACTTAAAAACATTAAAAACCTATGAACAAAAGTAAATTATTATTTTCTTATGCATTGTCTATTGTCTTTGAAAATCTGGATTTCAAAAACCTTGGATAAATTGTCGTGAACAATTTATTACTTTACAAGAAACTTAACTAAAATCTTAAATAACATTCAAAAACTTAACCGAAGACGATCTAAAATAAAAAAATTGTCTAATTTATTATTTGTTGCCCTCTAATAGACCACCAATTCAGGGATGTTTCTACCTTGGGGGCCGCTAATAAACATTTCAATTTATTCCGGCTATATTTTTATGCCAAAAATAAATATAAGATCCCTCATCATTACGCTATTATTTACCTGGAACCAAGGATATCTAGAAAATAACGTATTTTACTGCCATCAATTTGCTCAGTTGCCTTTCTTGGCAAAAGAATTAAAACGTTTTGTTTTCAAAACAGTTAGGTAACAACTTTTCTCACATAAAACAATGCTACAATACAGCATGATGTGACAAATAAGCCTCTTAAAACATTGTTTTGTTTTCCAAACAGCTAACAACTATTCTCACAAGAAACAATGCTGCAATATAGTTTGTCATAAAAATACTCAGTGGTTTCATCGTCTTTGTTCGTAAACCGAACTTCACCGAATTAAAAGCGACTACAACAGTCACACCAACGCAGCGCGCGCCGAACAAAAATAAACGATGCGCGAATAGACGGGAAATGTGGTTATTTGCGAGGAAGTACATCGTTGGAACCTCTGATTCTTGATGTAATAAAGGAAATCTGGTCATAGTATGATGAAGTTGACATTAGTTTAACTGGGCGGTGTCCTTGAAACCAATACCTACGGCCTAAACACGCGCTAGGGCTGCCAAATGACTGTTTACGTATTTAAACGCGGGAGCGGATTACAGTGGCAACGTGCGTACGTAAAGTTGAACCGAATTTTGGGAGGGGTTCGTTTTGGCCCGTTTGTGTGAAGATAGAATACTGTCTACTTCCTGGTGAAACAAAAAAAAATACTAGCAAAGTGCGAGTCAGACTCGTGCACAAAGGGTTCCGAACCACCACACAAAAAGGGTACATAATCCTAAAAACATTATGGAAAAGAATTTGACGTGCAGTTATGTATGACCAACTTAACGATCTATGAAACTCTGTGGTTCTAAAGGGTCTAATTAAGTTGGTTCTAGATAACTTCCTAAATAATTTAATATTTGTAATTTTAAGATTTATTCCTATGTGTGCGGTACAGATTTTGTCCACACATTTAGAATATCTTAACATTTCCTATAAATTTCAAGTTGCCAAGTCAATTAGAATAGCCCCATAGGTTTACATTGTAAGCAAAATGTAAAGTGTTTTTTTTTTTGCGTTGATTTAGAAGTCTGATTTTTTTACAGCACCATTGGGCCGTAGACTTTTGTAGGAGGTATCAGTTTTAACTTGATATCTCATACGGGGCCCGAGCAAAGGGACGTTGACAGACAGACAGACGGATAACAAAGTGATCCCGTAAGGGTTCGATTATTTCATTTTGATGTACGGAACCCTAAAAACGCTAGGAAATTGTTATTTTTTATTTTTATGCAGATTTATTAATGCAGCTCCGATTTTATTTTAATCAGCTGGATTGCCTCATAATTTAAAGGCACAAAATCACCATAAACCAAAATAATCGTATATTTAAATAAACGTGGGCCATTCCGAAACAACGGGAGCGTATTAACCGTTTTAAATCCATGGATGGATTACAAAAACGTATTTCAGAGCCAATATTTCATAATTTATAGGGACTGGAAGCGTGATAATTTTGTAGAATCGCCCCTCGAAATCTACGGTTATTCGCGGATTAACCAAGAGTTCATGTGTAGAGGATAATTTTAAAATATGGGATAGGGTTATTCATTGTTCTTGGGTATTTCGGTGTTTAATTCCGAAATTATTGTTATTAAGGTGGTTGCGTCAGTTTTCGTTCCCAATCACACAACTTATTATTGTTTTCATTATTTTTGTTTAAATGTGATTTATGGCAAAACACCACAATAGTTTAATATTATTTAAGCTTTTCTAGCAAAATTGTGTTACTTTATTGATGACTTTGTCAATGATCCTGCACGACAACTTCAAAACGTCTCTGTAGTTGTTGCACGGGATTATTTACAACGTAATCCTTTAAAGGACCCAACATTGCTAAAAAAGCCTGTTTGACATTAAATTTTTGTCGCGTAGTGCCATAAATCACATTTATATTATACTTCATATTAAAAAAATAACATAAGTTGTGTGCCTGGGAACGAAAACTGACGCAACCACCTTAAGGTGAGTTATTTTTATTATTATCATCGCTAGCTTGGTCTATTTTAATTGGTAGTAATTTGAAATCGAAACCATTTTATTATATAGGTTTTCTGAAGTATCCTTTATCCATGTACACCGGAGATCACATCAAGCTATAAGTACACATTGTACCTATCTTATTACTTTCACTATAGGGGCTAATGTAGTACTGCAAGTGAATACCTTGATGTGATCTCCACTGTACAATTGTTTTTGTTGTAGATGTAATTTGTATAATTTGTTCAATAAGCATAAATAAATAAACAATAAAACATACATTCAGAGACTACACATTTCCACCTGCCACGATCCTGACACACCTCTTTGGCTTCTTCCACATCCATCTATTTAATCATACAAGCTGTTTTATTCCGGGAATTTTTGCCTATCTATTATTTCTGTGTCACTTTTCATCGCACGTAAATAGAGAAGCCAGATACACGAACTCTTTAATCTGTTCTATTTCCACGCCTCCAATCTTAACCTTGCATTCATCACCGCTTCATCCATTGTAGACAAATCATCAATCCATCCATGAGCATGTTTTCGTCCACTGTTGGACATAGGCCTTTCCAAGATTTTGCCACTACTGGCAGTCCTCTTGGAAGAAATGTCCATACTCACAAACGCTGGGCAGGTGGGTTGGTGAGCGCGGTGCCGAAACCCTCGCAGCAGTGACGCCGCTTCCCGTCACCAGTCTTTTCTATAAACGAGCAGGCAATTGGGGATGAATATACCACCATCAACCGGTCCCAAGCATGGTTGGCTACCTGGCTGTGCATGTTTGAGAGCCCCTTACTCTACCCCGAATAACAATGGTGAGTTTGCGAGAAAGATGGTGGAACTTCCACACCCACAGTAGAAATCGGCATCAGCTCTACCACCTACCTAATAAATTGTAGACAAATATATCGAGCTAAAAAACCTTTATCTCCTATTTTAATAAACAGCCACAAAGCATTAAGAAAAATACAGCTTTGTTTGATACGATTCAGATCTCGTACAGCCATAAAATAAACAAGCAATACACGGTATCGATCCTAAATAAATAACTAATACACGTAAAACCTCACCACGATATTTTGTACTGAAATCCTTTCTGAATACACCCTTATTTTCGAATGGTTAAAGTCTTCTTCGTATCACAACACCTGGTATATTAGAACTCGTATTAAATTATTGTACCCATGTCGTAAAGCCTCGTTGCCGCACAGAACCGATTCAATATTTATTTTTACGAACTCTCCTGGCGCACTTCGTAAAATAAACGCAGCGTTTAATGGAATGTGGTTGCGAAATACCCATTTGATGAATCAATCTACAAAATCTCTTTTAGATTGATTCAATTCAATCAAAATATCAGGTCTATAGCTCGTTAAGCTATGGAGCGGGTTATGCTTGGGATATCTTTGATGGATAAAATCCGAAACGAAGATATCCGTCAGAGATCCAAGGTGACCGACATAGCCTGCCGAATCAGTAAGTTGAAGTGGCAATGGACTGGCCATATTTGTCGCCGACGTGATAACCGTTGGGGCCGTAAGGCATTGGAATGGAGACCACGTACAGCAAAGCGCAGCGTAGGCCGCCCTCGTGTCCGCTGGACTGATGATCTGAAGGACGTTGCGGGTGGCGGCTGGATGAGGATGACGGAGGACCGCCAAGGGTGGCGTAATATTGGGGAGGCCTATGTCCAGCAGTGGACGAATACGGGCTGATGGATGGACATCAGGTCAGTTCAGCAGGTTTGGGGTTCACAAGCTTCAGGGCATTTAAAACGTCGTCAACCGGGTACGCTTCAGTGAATTATCACGTTAGCTTTTTTTTGTGGTCGTGGTCAACCACATCTTTTGGTGGTCGATGAATTATGTAGATACGTATCATATCATCGATATATTATGTATTTTTACGTTTTAGGGGATATTGATTTAAAATATTGGAATGTCAAAATAATAAAGCTTACGAAAATATGCAGAACCACACCCAAAATGTATGCCTTCGTGTCTAAAAACGGTGTTTTCATATCCCAGGACAAAAATCTTCAATAATAATATGTATAATTGTTATAAAACTTTAGAGGAATATTTATAATCAGTAATTTATAATTAAATTATTATAGGCATAAAGCAATTGACTGGATAGTTGAAATATTAAGATATAAAAAAAAATTGATACGATATTGTGCATTCGTTTTACATCATTCCGCGACCATGACAGGTGTAACTCTGCCGAAAATTCGTGAAAATATAAAAACTGTCCCTCCAAAAAGGCCGCTTTAGATGAATCATGTTATGATTCTGTTTTAATGCAGTCTCTTTTGCACACGTGACAAAACTCTGACTCTATCCTAGTTTCAAATAATTTATGATTCAACCAAGTTAGCCTTTTTAGATCCCCTGATCACGGTGACTCACGTCCTAGAGACCGTGTAAATTTAAAATCTTATCAGGTATATAACTTTACGTAGTTTAGTAGAGGAAGTAGGTCAAAATAATACGATTCTGCCCAATATAACTCCAGCAAACAATACAACGTTTCAGCGCAGTTTCCAACCCCGTGCGTGTCACAATAAAATATATTTCCTTTGCGGTCGTAACAGCAACTAATTGCTTTCGGAAACGGTTTATGTGATCATAATTCACCTGTGTATGATTGTGGCGAATTTTTGCAGAATAACCCAGCATTCTGTGGCCAAGATTTGTCGTTCATGTTTCGACTAGTGTTTTTGCCCAGCTTTGTATGACTGATTTAAATATTTGCCTATTAATTTTATATTCTTTTTTCTTTTCTTTTATGTCGAAAGCCCTAATTTTTTGGAAGCCGGGAAGATTTTTGGGTTTAAAGGATTTTCAGCGTAAAATTTGTAGATTTTTATAAAAAAGTTCATAGAAATATATATATATTTTCACGACATGAAACCCCAAGGGGGCGTCAGAGGTGTTCCGAGTGTGAACTCTGAAATACAAGTCACAGTCCACACTCGGTACAGCCGCGTTTTATCAACTAGTCTCTACGTGATGGGTGGTAAGTCCTATCGCCGTTCTTCGGGCACAAGACTTTTTCATGGCATATTTGCATGTTATTAAATACATTTTTTTTCTTTTTTCTTGTGTTTTATATAAGATAGACTATATATAGTAATATTGTCATCAAACTAAACTAATAGATATAATAAAATCAAAGTATCCCAAATGCAGTAAGCCGCTTTTGGTAACTGTCACTCTCGAGACGGCCTTTTAGGTCAGTGTTGGTGATAGGGACTGTCTTTGTCTAGATTGTTTTAGGATACAATTAGCACATCTTTATATTTTGGAAAACATATTGCATGCTGTTGTTTTTATTGGATAAGTGCTTCTGTATGTTTTTTTTTGATTCAATAAATAATTTTTGTATTTGTATTTGTAAATACACGCTTTTTAGGGCATGCAGGTTTCCTTACGACGTTTTCCTTCACCGTTCAGCAAGTGGTAAGGAAAAAATACTATAATACATTCCGAAAAACTCATAGGTGCATGCCCGACAGGGGATTGAAATTGGATCTCAAGACTGAAAGGCCAGCGTTCTACCCCTGACTGAGCTACCGCGCTGCTAAAGTTCATAGTCTTGTGAAATAGAACAGACAAACCAACACGTTGAATAAATAAGTTTAGTAAGAATTGGATAATTTCTAAAACATTTTTGTGTAAAACCTTTTTATAGCAATGTTTCATATTTTATGACACAGTGTTTATGACTATGGAACCACTTTATGATGAAATTCTCGTTTTATAACGAATTTATTTAGTTATAATATTACTAAGCAAGTCAATTAATTTTTTTCAGGAAGCATTAAATATGATACACTACATAAATACGTACAATACATACATACTAGTAGCTAGAGCTGCTGAGAGGATAAAAAGTGTTTCTTCAAGTTGAATTTGAAGGAAGCAATTGAGGGAAGACTTTTAAGGGAGTGTGGAAGATCATTCCAAAGATGGACAGCGTCCACTGTAAAAAGTAGTACCAAAGATGGCCAATGTAGCCAATCTTATTAGTAGACCAGCGTGCAAACAAAGCGCACGTGTATGCCGTCTACATGTCATGGGTAGATCATAAAGTATGGAGTCGAGAATTTTTCACCAAAACTCAAAAATAGTTGCGACTACGAGAGGAGTGAGGAGGAGCGTGTTAGGTTTACATGTAAATAAATTAAGGGAGCCGAGCGAAGCAGAACGGAGCGAAGCGACCCATATGCCTATATAGGCAGAACATGCATGATATGATTTATATGATTTATACTTGCGATTGATGAAACATAGAAAGCATCTTGATTTTGAACACAATCACTTGTACCATTTGTTTCATAACATAATTATATTTGTTGCACACTTCCCGTTGCACACTTCCCAACCGGTGTCGGAAATATATCCATCTTCAGGGGATACAGAGTAATTATTATTTTAATATACGAGCAATACAACGACAAACGTATGTCAACAATGATTGTCAATTATTGTCGAAATGATTGTCGAAAGTTATTTAAAGTGTATAAGGAAAAAAAATTGAGTTCAGAGTTTCTTGCATTAAAAGAACAGTATGAAAATATTGTTCAAAGTCAAGCTGTTTTGAGATTATAATTAAGTAAAATTGGTTATTTCTTTGAAACCACTAATGGTCTTTGTATGATTCTTGCACTAAAATACAAGAAAAATATTGCTTCGAAAAATAATTTATGGAATTTTTTTACCGTCCCTCGCACCCATGTAGAAAAGTATTTCCCCCTATTTTGCGCTATCCGGAGACCCAGCGATGTCGTAATGCAGTGCGCGCTGATACGGCTTGTCATAGCTTTTTACACATATGTATAATAGCTTGGCACAGTGCCATGACGTGTTTGGTATTTTACATCTAAGCGTCATAGAAATACGGCGTTATTTTGGCTGTATGAAGACGGGTGAATCCATGAGTGCACCGCGTATGTTTACTAACTAATACTTCTTACGTTATTCCAAAAAGCGGCGACAGAGTTATTCGTATAAAATTTGTGTCACGCCATCTCCATGATTAGTACGGAATATTTACAGAGCCTTAAAGAAGCAAGTTCTGACTTACACTTGGTTTTTTTTTACTCTTACACATACCCGGTATTTATTACCTGTCTTTTTTCTCTGCTTTCCATTTCTAACCGACTTCAAAAAGGGGGAGGTTCTTTTTTTTCGTATGCAAAATTGTGTCTGCACTGGATAATAGATCTGGCTGCATTCCAGATAGTTTCACGTGCAGTACACTTTGTGCCACGAAAATATGCCCATGTAATAGGCAATTTTTATCCTTAAGGTACAATTATTAAGGTTTTACCAGGAATTAGGTCTAGTGATGACTGCAGTTTAGATTAACTGCTGGAACGTGTACATTAAACCCTGTGCTAATTAACTGAACAACGATAAATATAGATATAATGGTTTCACAAATATATAATAATTCGTTTTAATGAGTTTTTTTAAGTGGAATATAAATAGTTTAGTTTAAATAAATTCTAATTAACTTGAGAGCTGTGCTCTTGTCACTGGAGTCCTCTCCATTCACTTCTGCTTCCCTTTACTTCTTGATACGACACGACATTGAATACCTTAATGCAGAAAGGGCACATCAGCACATTTTATTAAAATTTACTTTTTGCAGAAATGGAATGCTTGTACATATTTGCTCGTTATGAGCAAAAACAGAACAAGTAGCATAGCTCTAAGTATGATTTAATTGCCGGTTGATTATACGTTTTGTGCAGAAAGGGTACAGATATGTTATTATGATTGAGCCATTTCTGTAATTGATTCATAAATTTTAGATGCATTCTGGAATGAAATTATTGTCTGGCTTACAGAAATGTTAGTACTAGGTTTAATAAAGCTTTTTTTCCAGATATTTAATGACTTTAACTTACTATAGTAAATAAAATGAGTTTCATATATACGTATATGTATATAATATGACTTTTATTTACATGTATATATACTTTTACTAATTTTTTATATACTTTATATTATGGTAACAACTTTTACTACTTAGATAAAAGTAGAAAAATCTTATTATGAAACATGGTACATTCTTTGCATAAAAGGCATAAATTTTCTTCAATGCCCCTTTTATCTTACAGATTTTGAAAATATTTCAGTTTTTGTATTATATATGCTGTAATTTTACATAAGCTATTGCGTTTTTTTATTTTTTATTTTAGGGCGAGGGACCTTAACATGTTAACGCGGAATTTTAACCCTTTATTTATCATTACTTTATACGAAATAAGCAAAAAAAAAAAATCAATTCATCATACTAACTAGCCTTCACTTACCTAGCCTACCTAGTATGAATTTGGCTGCTTAAATTAATGTCACCTGTTATTCACAGTTTATTCTTATTTTATTTTTTCATAGCGTTTGTTCGATATTCTTTTCAATTCCTATTGAGCTGTATATTCTCCAAGGAATGACAGGTAGGAAATAGCAAGACGATACTGAATTTCCCGGCCGCAAGAAAATCCGGAATATTTCATGGGACGTATTTCCGAAATGCCTGTTTTATCGTATTCCGAGGCATTTTATGCTGAACCGGATTAAACCGGGTGTAAATAAATCGGAACCACATACTCCAATGAGTATATTGAGCAACAAAATACATAGAGAGTGTAAAAAGACTGTGACCTTTAAATAAAACCACATGCTCTACTGATCATACCGAACAACTCCCTCAAAAAAACATATTGCAAAAATGTTCAAAGAAGAAGATATTCAACTGTAACTTAAAGACTTTATCTCGCAAGAGGAAGGTCTATTTTAGAACGCTGGGCGTAAACAGCTGTTTTACGGATGATGCGACACTGCCTCAAAAAAAATCCCGTGTTTCGGTGTGTTAAGAGGATACGTTCCGCTTGCATACTACCCTCATTTCTCCATGCGGAAAGACTCGCAGCGTGGGATGGACGGATTCTGGAAAAAAGTCAAAATGCCAACTTATTTCACTAATTTTATTATTTTTAAAAAAGCAAAGGTGCTATAAAATATCTGTCCTGTTAAGAGTTTAATAAAGTTTATAAATAATCAAATCCATAAATAATATGTAAGGATTTTTGCTCGAATAAACTTAAACCCCGACATGAAATTTTTTTTTAGTGCCATCTTTGTTATTTAATTTTTCAATATTGCAGTGACTTCTGAGGATTCTGTTCCCATATGAGTGTGTATTATATTCCCGGAAGAAATATATATATTTTTTTATGTAGTATTGCTAAATTCTTCAAACCAGGAAGAATAAATTATGGTTTTGCGGAAACTATCCTCTTAATACGGTCCACACATTTTTGTTTGAAACTCGAATATTTCCTAAACTAATGGTTTGCACTGGTATGTTTCTTAAGAGAAGTGGTTCCGTATGGTTGGAAAGTGAGGTTTCATTTAAATCTAAGCAGTCTTTTAACACCCGGTGTAATTTAGAGGTGTCAACAGGGTCAACACGATTTAATTTGCTTTTAATATTTACTATAACTTCTTTGCAGGCCTCTTTTTTGCCCCACTTTTAATATATATTTATTTCGTCCTAACGTGATGGGTGGTGGCATGCAGGTTTTCTTACGTTGTTTTCCTTCACCGTTCAGCAAGTGGTAAGAAAGAACAAATACTATGCTAATCAATTCCGATAAACTCATTGGTACTTTGGTACATTCCCGACCAGGTATAGAACCTGGATCTCAAGATTGAGAGGCCAGCGTTACCGCCGCTTTTATTTCTAAAATTACTTGAACTTAAAAATTAAAATAGGGCCACGAAAAATTTAAATAAAATATCAGCTCTAAGGCCTTAATAGTGTATATTACTACCTATACAGCGTGTAACAGAAAGGTGTAACCATATTTGAATAGCTTATTCAGTCAATGGTATACAACAACTTTTATAATGGAGCCAACCCTGAAATCTCAAAAAAAAATCTGTCTTTCCATACATTTCAGCCGAGCGGCATTGCATTTTTCAGTAAAGTCAAACTTTTTTAGAGATACAAGTTTTATGACAGAAATAAATTTCTATGTTTGAACACTTGGCGATTTATCCATCGCAAGGAGATATAAATTAACATTATATCATTGCAGTGTAGAAACGCAGAAAGAAAAGTAAATCTGGATGTGAGCAATCGCCCGGTAAGCGAGAGTTCCCGGGTTCGAATCCCGGTTCAGAGCTCCTCGCATCCAGATTTACTTTTCTTTCTGCGTTTCTATACTGCAATGATATAATGTTAATTTATACAGGTTTTGTTCTATAGTAAATGTTTTTCTATACCATTGACTGAATAAGCTCTTCAAATATGGTTACACCTTTCTGTTACACGTTGTTTATCTACTTTTTATTATGTACTTTATTTTTATACTAGTACTGATATTATACTAGATATTCTCATTGCTTTTCCAACAAAAAGAGGCCGTCACTGGCGAAATGAACAGCGCTATCGTGAAAGATTTTTTTCAGGGTTTTGATATGAGAATCACAAACTTAACCCATAACACAATCAACATGCCTCAAGCAACATCTCAGTCACGTAATTCCGAATGATATATTCTGTCAATAGTGTAATTTCCCAAGGCTCTGACGGAACGGTTAATTACGGCTCCTCGGCGACGACGTCCGCGTCGATTGGCTTTGATAACGGCCGCCTGAGAATAAACACAATTGTTCGACGACTTACTTACAGTACTCCCAAAGTAATAATGCGCATACAAATCTATAGCCGAGCGACCGGACGTACCACGTGACCTTATTGCTTGTATAGAAAGTGTAAGGAAATACGAACTCAGCCGAACAGTGGCGAAGATTTGTATGCGCATTATTACTTTGGGGGTACTGTAGTGGCACGGAGGCTAAGGGATCAAATGTTTTATTACCCATCCAGCACAATAAGTCCACTGGCAAATACCTTGCTTTTGATAGATGCGATTAAATCTTCACTCATTGGCCTCTTTTTCTTGGACGCGTAATACTAATGATCACACAGCAAAACAACAAATTGGTGTGTTTTTAGCTAATACTATAATATGTTCTCAGAAGAAAAAAATTGCATTTAAGTAGAATCCCTTGGTATTTATTTTCTATTAACTAATGTATGAAAAAAAAATCAAGTTGATTTCTTAACCACGTTCTTGAAACGAACGTTTGAAAACCAAAACAAAAAGAGGGTGGAAAGATTTTTTAAACAAAAATATAAATCGTAATACATTGTTATAAATAGAATCCCTAGACGAAAAATCAATAAATCAAATATATTTTTTTCAATAGAAGCAGAGTCCAAATTTCTTCAAACGAATCCTCGAAAGTCTGGCGTTGTTCATGCTCTAGGCTCATGTACAGTCTTAACCTGTTGGGATGAAAGTTGGTACGATTTACAGGTAGCAGGGGGGCAGAATGCTGGCCTCCAGTATTGAGATCCAGGTTCGATTCCCGGTTGAGCATGTCCAATGAGCTTTTCGGAATTTATGAGCACAGTATTTGTTCTTATACTTACCACTTGCTGATCCGTGAAGAAAACATCGTTAGGAAAGCTGCATGCCCTAAAAAACGTGTATTTGTGCCTGAAATACGGCAAGTAGGCTCAACACCTATCACGTTGGGACGAGAAAATCGGGGTGGGTCTCATTATTTCCATTTTCCATTGGAATGGAAATTCTGATACTGCCAGATTTATGCAAATCCGTCTCACAATAGCCATTGACGTGAAAAACATCGAATAGAAATAGTGATACCCGATTTCTCAAACAATCATTGTCGACTTATTAACAATTAATCCATCAAAAACATTCTCAGTGGCCAGTACCTATCTATTGGTAGAGGAAATTGCGGCGTCTGATAAGCGACCGTGAAGTCGGCGTCGCGATTTTAAAAACGCAATGGAAATAGTGATACATGTCGTATCAAAATAACCGTCAATGGTTATTCTCAGTGGAAATAATGAGACCCACCCGATAATCGTTGGTGAAACGCGGTTGTACCAAGGGTGGACTGTGACTTGCATTTCACAGTTCATACTCAGTACACCTGTGATACCCCCTGTTGAATTCATGTCGTGACGATATACTTTATATATATATTTTTTATATGTAACATAAAATTTTAAGAAGTGGTGCTCCCCGGCAGGTCATGCAGGAGGGGGTAGACAAAAAAGTAATTCAACCCACCAATATTGGTTTCAAGGAAAAGAAGCAAAATATCAAACAACAAAATTTTCTTCGAAATGACCGACCAATACAAACTACCACTAAACAAATTTAACCCTTTACCGACCATCCAATAGCTCCGGAATTTTTGCTGGTCCCCGCTAGACCACCGGAACAAACGGAAGTGCCGCCATTTCCGCTCCAAGGTTCCGGTTTCTCAGTACACTTCTTAGTACTTAGGGTCATCTAGTGCCTTATCTTTAGGTCGGCAGTCACGTGTTATCTTAAAATTGAACATAGAGTGAAAGTAGCTTAAGGGTATATATCGTCAAAATAGACAATTTTGAAGTTAATATAATAGTATAATTCTATACAGCTCTGTAAGCAAAATAATACTTAAATAACATTCAAAAACTTAAAAATCTAGCTACAAAATAAAACTTACCTAAAACAAAACACTAACCTAAATAAAACCCTAGTTTAAATAAAACCCTAAAAAGTTATTTATCAGGTGTTCAAAATAAGTCTCAAGTTAAATAAATTAGTATAACAAATTTGAAACCTTTTTCTAGATTTTGGTCTATCAGAAACGCGATTGGAGGAATTTCACTTGAAAGGAATAATTATTAAAATGAAGTCTAAATTTACACTTTTTTTGATATTTTGACGAATCGGGATAGCATACAGACTTCAAAAATACTTATTTAGATAGGTTTTAACAATACCTAAATTACTGGTTATGGAAATTTTTCATACTTATTTAAGTTAATCATGTATTAATTTAAAACTGACTTTTTGAAAATGTTCCTCGAATCCGTCCCTCTCGCACTGTGGGTCTTTCCGCCTGCAGTAACGGGGACCTTTGCACGGACGATACCTTAATTGTGATACTTGTCTCAAACCTCAAAAATACATAATGAAGTTTAACTTATTAACTAATAATAATAACACAAATTTAATTTGTTCAAAATATTCTGATGTAATAAGCTAAATTGTCAAACGCGAGACCATATTTGGCGGAGCTGACCCTTAATGGCCCTGCCATTCCAAAATGAGCATTTTGTTTAATTAATATTGTCAGTTCGATATCTCCTTCAAATACAAGTTATACAATGTATGTTACAAAAGAGGATATATTCTAAACACAAGTTGATCTTAAAACGTAATTGAGTTAACTTTACTCAATAGAAAAAAATCACAAAGTAAGCTCCTCAAATTGCGAATAAATGTGTTTATAGCAAAGGTGTTCCACGGAGAGAATTAATTTTTTTTCTGAATTTTCTTTACAGATAACTTAAGACACTTATTGACCCATTTTTATTTATTTCTCAATACTTTTTCAGAAATTCCAGAAAAACCTCGCAAATTTACCGATTATGCGTGCTCGCAGCGCACGAAGCGAGCGTTCTAATGTAGACTTTCTGACAATATCATTGAGTTCAAAATTACTTAATACGATTATTGTGTTGGATGCGTAGGGCCTTAAGCCAGTCTTCTAGAGAGGTAGGCACAGATTTCTATGTTCTATATGCTATATTCATATTTCTATATGCTACGATTCTAACACATCTTTTTCGTTTCTTTCACATCCATCAATCTGGTCATACAAGCTCAGCTGTAATAGGTATCAAAAGGTTTTTATTAGATCAGACTTAAAAGTATTTATATTTCCAATGTTTCGAAATAAAAGCGTTGGAGCAGGAGAGATTTCTTTGAATATCTTTGCCTTAAGCATGATCGACATGACGCGATCAACTCAGTTGTGGGCGTGGCCAAATTTTCATTTCGCTGTTTCATTTCGTTATAATGTGAACGCTCCATGAAACTTGCGAGGACAATCGTGTCAATTTCGTCGCCGCGCCGGCGCAAAATTGAAAACTTGTTCCAGGAGAAACCACATTTTGGCAAGACTGTGGACGTTTTGGAACATTATTTTTGATTATTCTTCATCTAGATAACATTTTTGATGTTTGACCCGTATCAATTTTTGATTTTATCTAAAACAATAAAAGCACATGGATTTTCATACGAATTTTCTGGACACTTATCGATACACTTCCTGGAGACTTGAAATAACTTACGTAACTTAACTTAAATAAGTACTTACTGGCTTGTCTTTACAGTATGAAATGATAACCTTACAATATATTTTTGAGAAAACACATTTTGAAAGGGTTTTTTATTTCCTCTCATTAGTGAAATTGATCTGTAACCAACTCAGAATATTTCATAGGTATGTAAACAGCTTTTCGTAGTATATTTTTGTGTGAAAACATGTAAACAGCAGTTATTTGGTGTCACATTTAGCGTATTATGGTTCTCCATTACATCAAGGATTAGTTTTTGTGTTAATATCTATGTAACTTGGGGGACTCAATGTTATGTATCCCTACGAATACGGCATACCCTAGGCTCTCGTGTTGTGTCATCCATCTTAGTCTGGAAGACGAGATTTATTTATAAAGACATCTTGGAAAGATAAAAGCTTTGCTTTTATGCCTTTAGAGGCCCCTTTACGCCTGGATTTTTTCTTAAGATTCATACAAAAGGTAAAAACTGATTGTGAAGTCAATGGCTTATTTTCTTATTTTTTTTATCATAAGTATTATCTAGCAACATCTAACTACGTCTTTTTACAGCTCAAAAAGCAAAATATGATGAAAAACTATCATAATAGCTATCAGGACATCGTGTATATTGCCTCGTTTTTACGCAAAGTTTAGCAAGTTGTATAATTTTCACTTATACTGTAAATAAAAAACGGAGAAATACAGACATACAGACATGTAAACATTGTTTATGTAATGTATGTAATGTTAATACACTTTTCTATAAACAAACAGTTACCGTTTCGTGGAAAACAGTTTTTACCTGAAACTATTTCAAAAATTCGGCGCTTTTTAAATATCTCGCCATTTTGCACCTACCTCTTGATAAGGGATGGGTCGGAGTGCTGTAACAGAAAGGTGTAACCATATTGGAAGAGATTATTCATTCAATGATATAGAATAAATTTTACTATGGAACAAAGACTGTAACTCGAAAAAAAAATTAACTGTTTCATAGAAAAATGCAACGCCGCTCGGCCGAAATGTATGGAAGGGTAGATTTTTTTTTTCGAGATTTTGGTGTTGGCTCCATAGTGAAAGCTCTTCAAATATGGTTACACCTTTCTGTTACACGTTGTATGCAAAGTTTCAATGAGATCAAAGTCATCAGGACATCACAAACGCCTAAATCATTTATAAGTAGAATGGCCCACCTTAAGGCCAGGGTATTCAGAGAAATCAGTCGTGACCAACGCTTTCATTTTACACTAGTCTATCCTGCTAAATAAATAAATAAAATAAAATAAAAATATATATATAATTTATTTTTCTCACAAATGTGCTAACATACAAAATACAATAGATACATAAGTAAAAAGACAAAAAGGTCTAAGCTCGGCATACAGCTAGCTGACACACATGCAGACAGCCGCCGATTTTCAGCTCAGCCTTGTAATACTACATGATGAAACACATATTAGATTGAATTAAAGTAACTACATAAATATGTACTACAAAATAAATTGAAAAAAAAAGAAAAATACCTACAAAGTTTTTATGAGACCAATAAACAAAATTAAAATTAAAATTAAAAATGAATCTAGAAAATGATAATGTTAAATTAAATGGAAGCGGACTGCTCGAAAAACTCGCGATTATAAGTGGTTCTTATTTCATATTTTGAAACATAACGGCTATTCTGGCATTTGTTCACTCGCAATATCAGTCTTTCTACTTTTGTTTACAATACAAATAAAAGCTATGGAATATGAGGAACGTTTCTTATTGCTTTTCAATCCTAAAATACTATGCATTTCCGTAAAAAATCCCTTCTAAAATCTCCATCTCCCGAAATCTGCCTTAGCATTTTTTTGCATCTACCAGAATAGCCGTCTTGCTAATCAAAAGAAGCTACTAGTTTGATAAATTAGTATGTATTTAGGTACCTATTTAATAAGTTTGGAACCTTTTTCTAGATTTGTGCAGTGCAGAAATGCGATTGAAGAAATTTCGTTCGATAGAAATAGTTGTTGAAATTAGGTCTTCATCGACACCTTTTCTGGGGCCTTTTTTATCTTTATTATTTATATATTTATATAATATTGAGTTACATAATAAAAAAAAATTAAACATTTAATAAAATTTAATTTTAAATTATTAAAATTAAACTAAATAGAAAATATTAGCCAGATCGCCGTCGTCATAAGGAAGGAAGGGTACCTAGAAGGCTGGCTGCGATTCCTCTTTGTATGGCCAGACTTATTCTCTATATTTTATCGCATGTATTATAACAATATCTAAATTGTGTTTTTTTGAAATTTTGATAGTTATTTTAGTTATTTTAGTTAATTTTATATTAATTTAAAACCAATACTTAGCTTACACTTTTGGAATCCATCCCTTTATTACTGCGGGTCCTTCCCCATTGACTAAAAGTGACCGTTGCGACCGTGCCATATCCTCTTAAAATCGTTTGCAAATAGAGAGTTTGAACTGCAGGCGAGTGTACAGTGGAGACCGCATCACGTAAGACACATTGGACTTTGTACCTATCTTATATTCTTCTCTGTAGGGGCTAATGTCGTACTGCCAGTGTATAGCTTGATGTGGTCTCCACTGTACATCAACTAAAGCGTATTCAAATCGCTCTCTAATAAAAAATACAATTTAATTTTTTTTGCTATTGTTTTTAGAGTTTTTTGCCAGTGTTTATGAGCTCCAGCTTCCCTTCACTGAATCAGTTGTGTCAGCATGTCGATGCCGTTCGGCTCTATTTTAAAGAGCTGGGCTGGCTAGGGTGACTGACCGGGGGGAAGTGCACAATACTCACGGAGCGGAGAGTCCGTGCAGGATCATTAATCGCCCCCACTTCGAATTTAGAATTTAGAATTAGAGTTCTGTACCCAATGGGTGCCAAACAGGACCTTATTACTAAGCCACCGCTGTCTGTCTATCTGTCAAAGGGGTCTACAACTTCAGCCGTAACAGGAAGCCAGTTGAAATTTTCAAAGAATACGTGTACTCTGTCCTCTATACAAATAATAGAAACAAATAATATTTTTTCAACGCATGTGCTCGTAAAGGCCCACTTTTTATGCATCAAAACCGAACAGAAAGTCGATTATTTTGCCCTAGGTATTTATTATTATTTTTTTTTTATTTATTTACAATGGTTGCCTGACCTGCAGCCTTTCCTGTGTACCATAGACGTTATACTTTTTCTTATACAGTCCTTTTGAGCCAATTATAATTTAAAGTTCACAAGATTATATTTGTTTTCATTTCCTCACACTATGCATTGAAAAATGTAGTATGATACACGGGCGTAAAAGCAATAGATTACTCGGTTACGTTTAAGACACTCGCTACGCTCGTGTTTTAAATCGTCCTCGTAATTTATTCCTTTGCGCCCTTGAAGCATAAACTACTATTAATAAATTAAAGGGTTAAACCGCAAACAAAAAATTTTGAAAAAGCAGCATTTTTTTAACGTTGTTGGTTTCAGCTCTATCTTAAAGACGGTAATACATACATACTGTAAAGTAATACAACAATATAAAAAAAAGTTTTCCGTACTCAGAAGTGCCAAATTGGTTTTCAGGCGCTACCGGCTCGGCTTAGCGCCTTGTTTTTGTCGTCATTATCTTGCTATGGCATATTTATGTTATTTTTCACAATATTTATAGGGTTCCGTAAAATCCAAATAGTTTATTTTACAAAGTAGGAATTTATAATATACCTAATATATAATCAGTGTTTAAAGACAAAAGTCTTCAACCAGTGCGTTCTGCCGGTCATGACCTACGGTGCCGAAACGTGGACACTGACGGTTGGACTAGTTCACCGATTCAAAGTCGCTCAGCGAGCTATGGAGCGGGCTATGCTCGGAGTTTCTTTGATGAATCATATCAGAAATGAGGTGATTTGGCAAAGAACCAAAGTCATCGACATAGCCTCTAAGATAAGCAAGCTGAAGTGGCAGTGGGCTGGCCACATCAGCCGAAGAACCGACAACCGATGAGGGAGAAAGGTTCTCGAGTGGAGACCACGAACTGGCAGACGCAGTGTAGGACGCCCGCCAGCTCGCTGGACTGACGATCTAAAAAAGATTGCCGGTAGTGGCTGGATGAGGATGGCCGAGGATAGAAAAATGTGGCGTGCCCTTGGAGAGGCCTATGTCCAGCAGTGGACCGATATTGGATTGGATATAGATATATTATACACAAGTCAAATTTAATCTTATAAAAATATATGTAATAACATAATAAATGTACCTAAATGAACTAAATTAAAGGTTTATTTAATTTATGTAGCAATTTATATATATATATATAATATAAAAAGTGACTTTTTGATCATCCTCCAAATTCATACTGGAGACTTGGTAAGTGATCAGCATCACGAATCGATAACAATTTTTGTGAAATTCGTATAGTGAAATTTCTACTTCCTATAGTAATTCACTCCCAGTCCTGAGTGAATCACTATGGGGAGTCTAAATTTCATTTTATGAATTTTACAAAAACAGTTATTGATTTATGATACTGATCACTTACCAAGCCTTCAGTATGAATTTGGACGATGTTCACAAATTCATCTTGTATATATACATACGATTAAAATAATAGGTAAAATAAATATTATACAAGGTGAAATCCAATCAACCGCCCGAACCCATACCGGAGACCCGGCCAGGGACCAGGAACAAGGTTCAGTGATCACCAACCGAGAGCCCAGCTCGAATCTAGGCAGCCGACCAAATCCTATCCTATATACTACATACTAATAGGTTACATATATAAATACATGGCTACCTGCGCCCATTCGATTAGTCTTGCTAAGAAGAAGGGCAAAAAGCTTAGCAAGAACATGTCTTTTTTTTAACATAAAACTTATACTATACAAATGACTTATATCTACTTTAACTAAGGGATAAGAAAATACAAATCAGCAGGAATTCAGGTAAATGAAAAATGAAAAACATATATCGTATCTTTGTCTACCTGTCTGATTTTAGATTATTTATTTATTATTAGATTATAAATTTCATTTTAGAGTCTGTAATTAATTAATGTTAACTCCTTAGCTTAGAGGAATCATAAGTCAGGAAATTATACTACTTAATTAAATTATAAACTACTTTCATGACAAATATCATTATCACGGTAACACCATGCTTCCCATATGTACCCATATTTTGTAGGGGTACGGAACCCTTTGTACGCGAGTTACCAACATAAGCAATAATTCAGCAATAAAATAGCATACATTACCAACACTACAATAAGCAAAAGGCTATCCTACGTAAATATACAGACACTGAAATAAAAAAAAACTCTGATTTACAACAAATCTCATAGCGACAAAATAAAATACAAGCCCTCTAATTGTAGCAATCGGTTAAAAACAAAGAGTCTCCAAGAACCCTCCCGACGTTTTCCGAGTTATTTATGTGTAAAAGGAGTTAAGGAATTCCCGAGCCTACCTTCAGATGCTCTTAATGGCTTTCGTCTGAGAAAAATAAAATATGGGCTGAGAACTTGCACAGGAAAAAGAGGTAAGTGCGTTTATTTATCACTAGCGGACAGGGAATTCCCCGCGTTGTTGCCGCGAATTTTCTAATATCCCCTCTTGGCGGATGTCTTTGTCACATAAGAAACCTACAATCAAAATTTCAAGTTCCTAGATCCAGCCAATGGTCTGGACGTTGATAGATCAGACAATCAGGGTATTCATTTATATATATATATATATGTATTTATTTTGAAAAATCAAGAGCATTCATTAAAGTTAAAATTTGCTTACATTAAATTATGTTAAGGTGTGTTAATTCGGAAACTATTGCGAGATTTAGATTTAATAAGCCGTATTTTAGAACTTGTGGTCTAAAACACCTCACGATGCAACTTCCATTTGCCTTCGTGTGACGTCACTTGAGAAATGGCTGTTTAGAAATGTGTCTTTTGCTATCAAGATAAATTTATAAAAATTTGCTGCCGACTGATTTGACAGATGGATGACAGATGAGTAGACAAATAGAGACAGACCACTTTTTTATCACACATCACAATCAGTATAATGTCTAAAATTCTCAAGTGACGCTGACGTCTAGACAATTCTTTAAAAAATAATTGAAAAATATATACAAA
Organism: Ypsolopha sequella; assembly: GCA_934047225.1. Taxonomy (NCBI): domain Eukaryota; kingdom Metazoa; phylum Arthropoda; class Insecta; order Lepidoptera; family Ypsolophidae; genus Ypsolopha; species Ypsolopha sequella. Next base: position 21,993,612 of record OW203991.1, read on the forward strand.
AATAATGAAAACTATCTCCTAAAATGGCATAAATCCGTACGTTATAAAAACGTGCCAAATGAAAAAAAAATAACAAATTTATTTAACATCTAGTTAGTACAATCAATCGTGTTCAGAAATATTGGAGACCCCTCTCTGGAAATTTCATAAATTAATTTTGAAAACATAGGTAATATGTATCCGTACATAAATAAAAGTAAAATAATGGTTTGGATTTTTTAGTTAAGGCGCTCTTATCCCAAAATCAGTAATTTCAAAGTGAAATAGAACTCTCAAATATCGTCTAAAACTTCCAAAAAAAATACGCAAAATAGTTTGAACCTTTATCTAGGTAAAAACAACGAAAAAGTACAAAAGTGTGGTTATTTTCTCTACTCCTTACACGTAAAGAAAAAGACAGAGAGTCACTCTTCTGGGATAAGAGCGCCTTAACCAACGATATTACCCAGACGATTATCTACACTATCTCTGAACGCGATAGTAAATTATTTATATTATTTTTATAAACTTTATAGTACGTTTGCAAATATTAGAACTTGCACACTTACTACCTTTTCACAGAATGCTCTGTGTCACCGGATGTGGCGGCGTGTACAGCCAACAGACTCTGAAACACGTGATTTCCTGCACAATGTTTTTACTGAAAACACTACCTTTCCGCCGGATGAGCTCGTATACTCGGCTAAGTGTTCTAGTATAGTCGGCTAAGTGTTCTAGTATACTCAGCTAAGTGTTCTTGTATAGTCAGCTAAGTGTTCTAGTATACTCAGCTAAGTGTTCTTGTATAGTCAGCTAAGTGTTCTAGTATACTCAGCTAAGTGTTCTTGTATAGTCAGCTAAGTGTTCTAGTATACTCAACTAAGTGTTCTTGTATAGTCAGCTAAGTGTTCTAGTATACACGGCTAAGTGTTCTAGCGTATGACAAAACCTATTTGTGGGTTGAAAAATACAGTAACACATGTCGCTGAAATCGACATCTTCTTTATTATAATAATAAATCTTTATTATAATAATAAAGATTCTAGACTATAGGACTGACCTATAATTCATCTTAGCAAAAACGCAAAAGCTTTAAGTTTGCTCGACAGACATTTTTTTCAATGCAAGTGCTCGTAAAGGCCTACTTTTTATGCATCAAAACCGAACGGAAAGTCGATTATTTTGCCCTAGGGCTTTATTATTATTTTTTTTGAAATTAAGTTACAATGGTTGCCTAACCAGCATCCTTTCCTGTGTACCATAAATTTATACTTTTTTTTCCACTGTTTAACGGCTCTGGATACAGTCATTTTGAGCCAATCATAATTTAAAGTTCACAAGATTATATTTGTTTTATTTCCTCACACTATGCATTGAAAAACCTAGTATGATACATGGGCGCAAAAGCAATAAATTACTCGGTTACGTTTAAAACACTCGCTACGCTCGTGTTTTAAATCGTCCTCGTGATATATTCCTTTTCACCCTTGTAGCATAAACTACTATTATTAAACCAGTTACACAATCTGAAATGGTCGTTTGATGTTGTTACGACCTTATACGGACACTTAATATTAAAGAAAAAGATTATTTTTTCACTCGCATATTTTCAGAAATAAGGAGAGGGGGTCAAAGTTTTTGCGTACATTTTTTCAAATAAAGAAAACGAAACAAATGAATTGAAACTTTTTACGGACAAGTAAGTAATGCTTATCATACAAATAAAAAAGATAAGATGGACATCAAGACTTTACTTTAACGGGACATCTGACGCTGGAACATCAACATCACCAGGTTTTCAAGGGTTCATTGGAAGAAACTGGGTCTCTCCTCAGATTTAAGAAAATATATTTAATTTGTTGATATTTTATCTAAAGATTCTACTTATAAACTATGTATTAAGATTCATACTTTTGTCAAATAAAAAAAATGTTTACAACTCTCTTTTTTTTAGTTTTCAAACGTTCGTTTCAAGAACTTGGTTAAGACATCAATTTGATTTTTTTTTTCATAATATTTTAATAAAAATATGAAGGGATTCTGCTTAAATCCAATGTTTTGTTTCTGACAAAATATTTCAGTATAAGCTAAAAACACACCAATTTGTTGTTTCGCTGCTTGATTAGTAGCATTACGCGTCCAAGAAAAAGAGGCTGATGACCCAACATATAATCGCCTCTATCAATAGCAAATAAGGTCTTTGCCTTTACACTTATGTGCTGGACGAGTAATAAAAACGTTTCTAGGATGGGCTATTCTCTTTAGAGGTTCTATTTTCTGGTGAAATTTTAACGCAACGCAAATATAACCAAGAAATCAATAATATACGACCATTACCAGAAACAAATGTTCAAATTCGTGGCAAATGTTTGAAAAATCGTCGCGGCATATGCTTTTTATATCCCTACCGTCATAACCATAGATATTTTATGTTTCGGTCCCGTCCGGTCTATGGATTTTGACCAGTAATAAAAAATGTTTAGCACGAGTAGATTCATAATGGTAAGATAATATCGTATATTTTGGTAGGACACATGAAAAAAAAAAGAAATGGTTCCCGGTCGGCCATAGCTTCAGGCTTCTGGCGGCGCTTCTTGCTGCGCTTCCAGGCGATTTCTGCGAAGGGCTTTGCCCTACCACGACACCCGTCGGCGCCTTCCACCGCATCGGATGTATAGCGCGCTCGCTCGCTCAAAGCGCTCGTCACTAGCTTCATCATGTGCCCTCGATCACTGGCGCGGCTCCCCGCCTCCCCGCACACCGCCGTCGAGAGAGCGCAAGTCACTCGAAGCCGGACAAGGCGCGCGAGCGGCGACTCATGGCCGGCCCTATACAAGTTCATACATTTGTTCTCTCCGCCGGCGCCGTCGCAAGAAGAACCGCTTGGCGCGCCTCTCGAAGTCTAAAGCTATGGCCGAGGGGTAAGCCAGCTCAGAGGCCTGAACCACTCTGAAACCAGATAAGCCTGACCACACAAAAAGACCAAGGAGATTTTTCATCAGTAGGATGATGTTAATTACGAACTAGAAAGTTCGGTAGCGGCGGTAGCTTAGGAGTAGAAAGCTGGCCTCTTCATCTTGAATTGTTGGTTTGATCCCCGGTTGGGCCAGAAACCTAAAACTAGTAAGTTTTTCGGAATTTCTGTGCATATTATTTGTTCTTACGGTGAAGGAAAACATCGTAAGGAAACCTGCATGCTCTAAAAATTTGGGTAAAATTTGGGTATCTGTCCCCGAAGTACGGTGATAGGGCACCACCCAACACGTTGGGACGTAATATTCGTCGGTGAAACGCGGTTGTACTGAGTATGGACTGTGACTTCCATTTCACAGTAGATATACACTCCGAACATCTCTGACACCCCTTCGAGGATTATATATATATATATATATATATATATAGAAAGCTCAAAAATTGCCTAGAAGTATCTATTATCATATCAGCTATGCAAGCACGTACGCGTCGATTAGATAAATTTGACAGATAGAATTGATAAATTCTAAACGATAACCCTTATTGCAATGAAATAAGAGTCACATTTTTATTTATTGAATCGATGTCGAGTCGATACTAACTTCATGCTAGTACCCCATAGGTGTATACGGTATCACAAGATATGACGGATGACAAATTTCAATTATTTTCCGAAATAATTTTCCGGCGAGCGAGTGTCTGTCATCAGTGCGTCAGTGTCAATTGTACACAGAGAGACGTATCGGTAGATAAATTAAAGAAAACATTTTCAATACCGAATAATCGGTAGCATTGGCAACACTGTAGTGGGGTTTACGAGCACGTCACAATCAATCAGCTGGCGGTACAGCGGGAGCTCACGCTGGCTACTTACGTAGCGCGATTGCTGCGCGGTGCACTGTGCAACCCGGGCGTACTGCAGGCTGTGGCACTGTGCGTGCTGAACTGCTACGTGCACCGACGACGTCGCCCACCACTGCTAGCCGTGCCACGCGCGCGTACCAACCTAATGAAGGAGGCACCGCCCACGCGCGCCCTTCGCACTCTTAAGGCGATTAGCGTCGCCAAATTAGCAGCTCGATGTTTGTCTGTATTAATATCGATGGAAACGACATTGAAATAACGTCCAAATCAGTGCACAATGCGTGGTGGCTGTTACGACGCTCGCTGCGTCCTTGAAAGGGCAAAATAGGAGAAAATAATACTTTTCACATGGGCGTCATTGTTCGATTGAATAATTCTATGTTATATTTATAGCTATTAAGTTTATCTATTTATCAAAGCATAAATGAATTAAATCACCTAAGCCGCTTAGGAGCAGTAGGAAATTCAAGCCAAAAAAACACCGTTCAGTTGAAACAATTTTTCATATAGAAGTTTTGGTGGTACGAAAAAGGAAAATGTTGCATATGTTGTCCTAGAGTTGATAATCCATAATACATTTTTTCAATAGTTATTTTTGGTTTGGCCATAAAAGTGGAGTAGGCTTTAAAAAGTACCCATTTGGCGGTATTAAGGGCCTTAACCGGGTCTCAGAGACCACATATATTTTCTTTTGTTCTCTGAGCGAGTTCACAAAGGTCACATTATTTATTTTGTGTAATAGTATAAGTCCGTATATTGTTAATTTAATTTAATTTTATTTTATTTTAGATTAGTTTTAAGTGACAGTATTGTATTAGGTTAGCTTGTAAGGATATTGTAACTGTTTATATAATTAATAAATGAAAATAAATAAATAAATCTTTTAAATACAAGGATTTAGGGGTCACAAGATGGTCATATGAGTCTTATTTTCCATTCGTTCTATGTGATCGTTTGCTTTGTGCCTCTGTCGTCCCACTATCTTGTCCCACATTCCAAAGAATTCCTCGTTCGTCCCACTTGAGTTTTAAAGTCACCACTCGTCCCACATTCCTGGCAAATTCAAAGTACAGTTGACAAAAAATATTGTACTATATCTTCCAATAAATTGAAATAATAGTTTTTTCTAATAACATAAATATATTAAATACTTCCAGTTCTAGGTATGCATCCGCGATGCATGTTTTTAATTTTAATAATTAAAAGATCTATTGCAATTTAGGAAAATCTTTATTATTTAGTATCACAATCAAATCCAAATCACAGTACTATTAGTTACACCTATCAATATACACATTTGTATTTATCTTATAGAAGTACCACGTTAAGATATATATATGTATTACACATGTAATATTTATCTGAGATACTTCAACATAATTAGAACTACTTATTTAAAAAAACCTTTATTACGTGACTAATATCACAATCACAGTATTTTAATTAACCTCCTATTTATGAAAAAGTGGTATTTTAACAATTAAATTTCCAAAAAATCAACATTTGTATATAAGTAACAGTCAAATAATTATAGACCGTATACACATTTGTATTTACCTATATGTACCTTATAGAAGTACCACGTTATGTTATTTATGTTAATGTGGTATTTCAACATAAATTGAAATATTTATATTTAAAAATCTTTATTACGTAACTAATATCACAATCAAATTACAATCACAGTATTTTAATCAACCTACTATTTATGAGAAAGTAGTATTTTAACAATTAAATCTCCAAAAAATCAACATTTTTAAACTTATCATTAATATAGACACATTAATATCATTAATAAACAAAAGGGCTGATTTTTTCCAGGCAATGGCCCAGTGATATAGTGCCATTCAACATTGCCGTTACAGAATCAAATATATATTTGTCATGAGCTATATCATCAGCACGCCGAGGTTTACCTTGGCGAGCTAAAGAAAGAACAGCGTCGTTTTTGATCACATTCGAAAAGCTAATGATGTTCAGCTTTCCCGAATATGTTCTGTTTAATTTAGCGTTACTGCCTTCCACTGGGTTATTTGTTCTGTAGAAATCCCCCCAAAAATCCCATTTGCCTCGATAATATTCGTTGTCAAGCCATGCCGATACAAAATAGTCATTGAATTTCTCAATATTGAGAGTTTTCGGACAATCCTCCATTATATATAGCCATCCATCGCATTTAAGTTCAGGTGGTAGCAAAGCTAACGCTGTGCATAGAGCTATATGCTTTTTGAACATTCTCTTTTTATTTAACTTTAACGCCTTTGCTCTCTTCCAAAGTGCTTGACTAAAATGGAAGTAACAGCCTTTGCATATTACATCCGGAAAGATGTTACGGATTGCGTTCATGGCTGCTTTCTCATAATCTGTTCTGAATGAAATCGGATGCCATTCTGGAATTTGCGATTTGATAAGAGCAAACGCAGTCTCATATGTGAACTCTTTTTTGTCCATTAATAAGATGTATATTAAGGGCACGACGTGAATTTTCTCACTTGTGCTGCCAAGGTCACCGTAAATCACATATAATTGTCTGAATGGTTTCACTACACACTTAAATGTACCATCTGCAAGGTAATGTTTCACGTGTTGATGAAGTCCTTTACTATTTACATCAGTGAAAGCTAATATCCTTGTTTTTCTGTACTCATAATCAAATAAAACAAAACTCATGTAACTTACTGGAATTTTTACTTCAAACGGCGTTTTAAATGTAGCTTTCTTTATTTGCTGGGCTTTGTTTCGAGCACTATACAAGCTGTTCTTAACATTCGATAATTGAGGTAATTTTTCTATCTTGTCAGTACCTTTGTCCAATAATTTTTTTATGCTTGAATTGAAGACAGAAGGAATCGATTTTCCTTCAGAAGATTTTGCTTCTTGCTTGCAGCGATGTATTTCTTCTTTGATGTCATTTCTTGCTATGCTGGGCGTACAAATGTCATGACGAAGAATTTTCGTCACATTATTATTTGAAGTCACCATTCCTCCATGACACCTTCTGTTCACACATCTCCAGACGATTGAGCTATTTTTGTTCTCTCGCTTTTTCGTATATTCGTAACCGGCATGCAAAATAATAGGCACACCTCTTTGTGATTCAATAAAGGTTATCTCTTGGGATGTAGAAGCCAGACTGCAGCCAGTCTGAAGATCAGCTCGGGATGATGAAGCCACTGGCTCCATGTTTCAGGATGAAGAAGCCACGGCTCTATATCTGATCACCTGCAAATACAACGTGAATTAGTTCTGTGCCTCCTGTAAAAAGGGGTACCAAGTCCAATATACCCTTTTCGTTTTTAAATGAATATAAGAGAGCAAAAAATTAGCTTTCATCTGTCTAAGAAAGGTATTCCGAACGAAACTATGTACAATAGTTTCGTTTCGTAGATACGAATCGTGAATAGCTATAATGATTAAAAATCATAGCTGAAAACCGACTTCAACGTGTTGAATATGGTTTTATCATACATGCTATTGTCAGAACTGAGCCAAATTGAAATGAGACTACACGGGAAGCACCAGCTTTCGAATCAAAAGAGTCATCAAAACTGATTCACCCAGAAAACACTTTGTAGTTGAGAACATCCTCATTTTATGAAGGAGGTTAACTAAATTAAAATGCGACCATATGGGAAGCACCAGCTTTTACATAAAAGAAGAGATTTATCAAAATTGGTTAACCTAAAAAATACAGTATAACCGAGAACATCCTCTTTTTTTGAAGTTTGTTAAAATGGGTAAACAAAATTAATGTGAATTAGGGCTCAAATCAAATTATTATTTGTTCAAATTTCTAGTTAATGTGAAAAAGGGTTACTCATTTAAAAAAAAAATACTAGACGATTTCGTGAAACAGGGCCATAGATAAAGAACTCCATGACAGGACCTAGGAAACAGGAAAAAAAATATTTTTCAAAATTTTATTTGCGTCTCCTAAAAAGTAGCGATGTACTCTTTTTCACAGGAGGCACAGAGTTAAGTATGCATATAATAAAAGACCATAATCCTTAGACAGCAACTAATATAAAAGTAAATAATTACCACAATAGTGATATATAAGTCAAATCATTTATCATGACTTCACAAAATATGAAAAAATCGACAAAATTATAATTATTACTTACCCTTTAAAACTTCACAAATATTGAACCTCACTCTATGAATACACCACGCTTAATGTAAACACCTCATATTTAAAATTAGCAGATGCACTTTGTAACCGCATTTGCTCCGATTGCGCTGATAACGCAAAGCCACGTTATTGGTCAATTGATTAATACAAAGAAAGCAGAGCGAGAAAGCAAGCTCTAATCCGGTCGCACAAAAATACCGAAGCTATAAACATTCAAAAACTTGTTCTAGGTTAATAATAATAGTAGTGGTTCGTCTAAGCAGTGGGGTGCACAGGGTTTGTACTTAGGGTCGGCTATGTGTACTTTATTAATGCCTTCAATCTAAACCTAAAGTTTGATCAGAAAAAAACTGTCATGGTGGCGTAACTTGTAATTTTATAATTTATATTATAGTGGAGTCTCGGATTGAATTAGTTCATCAAATTTTCCGCAACATGAGGTTATTTATCTTTCTGGTCAGTCAGGTTTTTAGGCTGACTGTACAATTAAATCAAATTTAACTCATATGAAAAAAATGTGGGACGAGCCAGGCATACGAATTGGGACGAGCGGGGAATAAAATATTGAAAATTAAGTTTTGGGACGAGCGAGGCATACAAATTGGGACAAGTGGGGAATTTTTTATGTGGGACGAGACTCTGTGGGACGACCGAGGCACAAATCGATCGTTTTATTGAGCCATTAGCTCAGAACTACCAGCGATTTATCATTATATGCCGTTTGTCAGTTTGTATCTGCCATACAAAATACTGTATGATGGAATTAAGTGATCCTCTCACGATATTCAATTGGGCAATTTTGTTTTATTTATTCGACAACATTATGGCGGTAAATTCTTTCAAGTTTTTCAATCAATTTCTTCAATGGTTTTCTAATTTTTCGTCTGAATTGTAAATAGAGATTTACAAAATCATAATATTGCTTTGGAAATGATAAAGATATAACAGTAATTATGTAAAATAAGCTAAACCAAAAAGAAATTACATTATTAAGGCGATATGCGAAAAAAATACGGGTGTTTCTTTTCTGTGTATATAATGAAATACACGGAAAATTTTAATAAATTTCTGGTATATGCATTTTGACTATACAATCTAGAATTTCAAAATTGGAAAACATGTTTGGATAAATTTTCCTCGATAGAAATAATTGTTGAAACGAGGTCTTCAAACACACTTTTTCTCCTCGTTTGACGAATAAGAACCATATACAGAACTCAAATATATTTTATTAGGTGTGTTTCAACAGTACCTAGAGATTTGATATTTGAAATTTTGCTAGCTAAATAGCTTTAATAAAAATATAAAACCAACTTTTTTCCCTTTTGCTCTGAATCCGCGCCTCTCGCACTGCGCGGTTTTTCGCTTGGAGTGACAGTGACAAAAATAAAATTCCCATAGCCTCTTAAGGTCTGAAGAAAGATTTTTAAGTAAATACTCCACTGACCTAGTATTTATAAATTTAATTAAGGCTCTATTGGGTAAAATTCTCAAATAACTATTCAAAGAAGTCAAAGTAAAAATTTACAACAAAACGCCTCTTCAACCACGCGATTGATTAAATACGTAATCATGTTACGTCTATCCCTTCACATTAAATTACAGTTTTATTACAACCAATAAAATTGACACCCAAGTGAGATAGGTCCCAGTTACTAAGTAGATCTATTTGGAAATCTCGTCACGACTCGGTGTGGTCCTTAGAGCGTACTTAGCAAGTTTCTAGGTTATTTATAAGAATAAAGTTAACGGTATTGTGGTAGATTTTACTTTTATTTATTTATTTACAATCCCCTATCATCTATCTTTACAGGATGCATCCTAATGCGATAGAGAAGGTAACATTAACAACAACATTGTACAATATATAAGATACAAATACACCATTTTTAAACTTATAACTATTACTTAAGGCGATTACCATCGCCAAATTAGCAGCTCGATATTTGTCACTACAAATATCAACGGAAACGACATTGAAATAACGTTCATATCAGCGCGCAATGCATAGTGGCTGTTACGACGCTCGCTGCGTCCTTGAGAGGGCGAAATAGGAGAAAATTATACTTTTTCACTTGGACGTGATTACTCGATTGAATAATCTTATGTTATATTTATAGCTATAAAGTTTATCTATTTATCAAAGCATAGATGAATTTAATCGGCCAAGCCACTCAGGAGCAGTAGGGAATTTGAGGTCAAAAAACAGCATTCAGAAAAAAAAAAAGCATGTAGAAGTTTTGGTGGTATGAAAAAGAAAAATGTTGCATATGTTGTCTAAGAGTTGACTATTCATAATAAATTTTTTCATTATTTTTGGTTTGGCCATAAACGAGAAGTAGGCTTTAGAAAGTACCCATTTGGCAATAGTAAGGCCCTTAAGATTAAGACTTAGTATAGCCTTCGTGAACTCGCTCACGCTACAAAACAAATCAAACCGGCCGGGTCCAGAGATCGCAAGGCGCATGTGAGCGGCGCCTTCTGCAGCAGGTTGGTGCGTGCGCGCGGCACCGCCACCAGTGCCGGCATCAATATCAATATCTAATCATTATAAATGACACCAGTTTATTTATAGTACGCTTACTTCTTCATCACAATTGAACAGTATTACATAAAATATGGTTAAACTTCCTTAATATTCCTGTTGTCTATTTAGTCCAGGGCCGTAATGAGCACCAATCGTCTTACATCTGGTCGCTTGGTGCTCATTACGGCCCTGGACTAAATAGACAACACTGACTTACAGACAGACCAAACCTATACGAAAAACATTACAAAAACCTGACTCAAAAAATCAATAATTCTAGACTATACTTAAAAAAGACACATACAATTCAACATTCTCTTTCAACCCACCACACAAATCCTCCTACACGCACACAAACACCCTCTGTTTCTACCCCAACCACAAACACAACCTCACGTCAATCAAAAAGTTTAGTTTTTAGGGAAGTAGTTTTTCCTATTTTAATTTTTTTATTGTATTATTCTCATTGTCATCTCGTAAATATCATCTGTCATCCTGTCATTATTACTCCAACTGATGCCGGGCCCAGTGGGGCCCGAAATATATCTTGGACTATTTTATGTTATGCTACAATAATTGTGTTTTTTTATGTGTATTTACCTATATAATTATATATAAAAAACAAAAAAACAAGCTGATAAAGGCAATATATATTTTTTTCAATATGACGACTATGACGTGATGACCGTTGGGGCCGTAAGGCATTGGAATGGAGACCACGTATAGCAAAGCGTAGCGTAGGCCGCCCTCGTGCCCGCTGGACTGACGATCTGTTGCGGGTGGCGGCTGGATGAGGATGACTGAGACGCTACGATTTTTTTTTTGTTTTAATAGTTTCTCCATCTAAAGGTTGTCTGGAAGAGATCGCCTTTTAGTGATAAGACCCGCCTACTTTCACTTTTTGATATAGTCTATTTATTTTGTGTTTTGGTGTGCAATAAGAATATTGTTTTATTTTGTGTATTGTACCTATATTATTGAGTCAAATGATTATTTTATTCTGAGATATGTATATTATGTGAAATTTCCTCAGTACCAGTTCATGTTTTAAACATCATAACTGCCATGTATACATAAACTTACCGATTTTCTATGACTCTTGGTATATAGGCTCTTGGTATATAGGACAATATAGATACTTTATAAAAGGCTCTTGGTATATAGGACAATATAGATACTTTCATAAGCAAATACTTTCATTTGTTACAGGGATAGACAATATTTTGCAAATTTTTAGAAATGTAATTTTACAGCAGATCTTAAATTTATTGACGAAATTCGTGCATTGTGTAGAGACTGAAAAAAACATTATTGGGTACGTAGATTATGTATAAAATGTTTATCAAATTACGTGCTGAGCTGATTACAGATTGCGATTAATGTAACCTGATTAATGTGACCTAACTACTTGTTACCTAACTACATGTAACCTGATTACTTTCAGTAACCGTTTATCTGATTACATCAATTAGTCTTTTCTTAACTAAGTCAAATAAAAAGACAGTCAAGTACGAGTAGGGCTCATGGTTTGAGTGTTCCGTGACTACCGTTCAAAGCATAAATTTATTCCTAGAGTATAAATAACAAAAAGGCCTACTATCAAGCTAAACTTCCGTCCTGCACCAACTCTTTTGTTTTTGATTTGTCTATCCCTTTATTAAATTGCTGCGCATGAAAAATTAAAGTTATTTTGACACTTGTAATAAAAATATTTCCTTTCACGATATTAAAGGTTTGTAAAACAAATATTTATAAAAAAATTTCGTGTCGCTTTCCTAAAAAAAACAGACTAAAAAGCTGTTTTTCCTTAGTTTCGGGACCCATTTTTGTGATTTTTTTTCTATCAAGTAAAATTATCGTTATTGCGTTTTTGGCCCGTCAGAATACTAAAGCTTGGTGATTAATTTCTTCATGAATAATTCAATATACTTAGTTTTGAGACCAAAACTAAAGTACAGATAATTCATAGATAAAAAAGTATGGTATTAAAAATAATAGATACTTTATGAATGCATGTTACATATTGAGTATCAAACAAAGGTATAAAAAGAAGGCCACTCAAAGTAGTTAAGTAAAAGAAAGCGTGTAATTGTGATTGCAACTACATTTTCCATGTAATCAGTAATCATGATTGCTTACTACAAAATGTAATCATAGATATCAAATCAGTAGTTATATTTTGCCTAACACCGAGTGCAATGATGTTATAATACTGTTGAGTGCCCACTACCAACAGGTTAATACAAAAATATAATTTGTTAACTTGGCGGGGTGCTAATTTTGTTGGATACCAAAATATTTCTTGTTAGACACCCTATCAAGCACATCTTGCAAACAAGCCAGATTTTTTAAACTACCCCGCATTTTTCCTCTAACAACCTTTCAGAGGGGAAAAAAAGAAAAATTACGCCTAGGCTGGGGTCTTATGCTACTAATTTATAATATCCTCCCTAAAATATGCTAATTTATAACTCGAAGTATCCAAGATTTTTCATTTCATTAGGAATATAAATTTTCCTACAATAGCTCTTCAAGTGATTGCTTTAAAACCACAAAGTTTTCAAAATGAATTTTTAGGCAATTTAATAACGATATTGTTTAAAGTTATAACTTGAAAGTTGAGCGAATAAGTTCTAAGTAAATAAATTGGACAGATTAATGGAATTATTTTACTGATAAATTATTAGATATTTAATCTTATCTGAAAGTTCAAGCGAAAGTTTTTGCGTCAGAATATCAAATTGACAACTGTAATTCTTAATTAAAGTGAAAAGTTTACATTGTTTACTAAAATTTTATAGTTTAATAGAGATAAATCTCCGTTAATGTTTTAGAGTTAGAATTTGAAGTGAAAAACAGACTGTCGGATCTTTTGTTGTTTTATCTAATTAAAACAAATACTCCGACAGCGTAGAATTTTGCGTTTAAAATGAAAGAGCATAAATTCAAGTAACGGCAAAGCTATTAGAAAGTCTTGAAACAATATAATATTTGAACATACATAGATTTTAGTCTCACAAGTGATCGTTAGGCGATTTAGCTGCACGTAGTTCAAAGCAAAAACTCAAATTTGACAAAGAAATATTTTACTTATAAAACCTTAATCAGAATTAAATGCACCTTTATTTCAAACAAACAACAAAACGCAACTTTTGATCACCTCTCGCGGCTGAATAACTTAAGCAACTTGTAAAAAAGAAACAAGATTTTTAACTTAAGGGGAAAGAAGTGTTACGACTGCTATGAACAGATTTTTAGCACTCTCTTCGCCAAGGAGTTTGGTAAACAAAAAGTGTGTAAGACAAGATCATCACGGCGTGTTTTGTAGAACTTTTGAATACAGATTCTGTCAAGTATGTGTCAGGATTGACCGTTTTTGGTCCTGTAGAGCTTTTTGTAATACTCGTATACACCTACGAATATACGATTTATATACATACATATACTCACGTCTGTCTCCCAGAGGGGTAAACAGAGACTACAGATTTCAATCTACTATGATCTTGACACCTTCGCTTCTTCTACATCCATCAATCTACAATGTTAAAGTCATATACAAGCTCTTCCATTCACGGTACTTTTGCATCGCCCTTTTTCATGTCATCAATTTGGTCAGCATACGTTCTTCTAGGGCGGACTGGTCGCGCTTTACTTCAGCCTTTGCAAGCAGTTAGTTTAAGATTAACGATATCGTATCGTATTTGCATTTTTGCAATGGAATTAAAGACAGGTTTTTAAAACTAAGAATTCTTATTAGCGTATTATTTTTGTTGGTGATATTCTCTTAAATAGTAGACGAACGAGATAATGTGGACCGAAACGCATAGCCGAGGTACACATATGTGAGTCCATTAAGGCCCTTAATATCGCCAAATGGGTACTTTCTAAAGCCTACTCCTCTTTTATGGCCAAACCAAAAATAACTATTGAAAAAATGTATTATGGATTATCAACTCTAGGACAACATATGCAACATTTTCCTTTTTCGTACCACCAAAACTTCTATATGAAAAATTGTTTCAACTGAACGGTGTTTTTTTAGCTTGAATTTCCTACTGCTCCTAAGCGGTTTAGGTGATTTAATTCATTTATGCTTTGATAAATAGATAAACTTGATAGCTATAAATATAACATAGAATTATTTAATGGAACAATGACGCCCATGTGAAAAGTATTATTTTCTCCTATTTTGCCCTTTCAAGGACGCAGCGAGCGTCGTAACAGCCACCACGCGTTGTGCACTGATTTGAACGTTATTTCAATGTCGTTTCCGTCGATATTCGTACAGACAAACATCGAGCTGCTAATTTGGCGACGGTAATCGCCTTAATGCCCCATTGCCGCCAAGTCTTCTTTAGTACTTTTCTCAAACAATGCGTGGATATTTAATCAATTAGTAAAATACGTTTTTACTCTTTACAATTAAAAATTTTGATATGATAGGTACTTTTAATAGTAAAGGTTTCTACTAGAGTAACACTTACTTTGACGTCCAGATATTCACTGTCTGATGATGCATTCATTAAAATATTTTTATTAGGCTCTAATTTCTTTTTCATCAATAATTATTAATTCAATAAAATACCAATAAAATGTTCACGTTTCGCACACCATTTTTTTTTGCGTTGCCTTAGTTGTATTAAGCCAGTAACATTAACAAACCTCTTTACACATTGAAATTGCTAATGAGTAAGCGTAAAACCTCATTCCATATTCAAATATAAATTGCCGGCGTGATAACACGACAGATATGGATTTTCATACTAATATTGCCGGCTGCTGATGCCTTGTTTTCCACAGAAAAATTTTTGCTTACTGATTTTAAGCGAAAAAAGTGCGGTTTTCGAGCTAATGAGGTGAAAAGAATATTTTTATGCCGCTTTTGATAACTTGAGATTTATATTGGTATCGAAAAAAAAAAAAGTAGCAATCTGATTAGTGCTGAAAAATGATCCAACGAATGTTGTGACGGGTACATGTTTATTATGACGACGGCTCCATTGGCGTTGACAATCTCTATGAGCCAGCCAATAAGGGCGAGCTGGCCTGGTGTTGCATAACACAAAGTATCACCCAATCATGAGCCTTTTGCCCTTTTGAGTGTCTGGTACTATTTTCTAATAACAATTTGTTAGAAACGTGTCTTCTTTGTTTTTTACGTTCGCCGTATTTTATAATTATATACACATACATATATACTTTTAGCATTATAAACACACCTACAAAAGGCAACCCGCTTGGTGGGGTAAATGTACACAACTTACTTCTGTGATATACAGAACCCTAGAAACTCTGATAAAGTATGTTAAAACCTTTGTAGCCCCACCCCGGGCGATTCCCTTTGTTGAAATGGAAAAAGTTTGATTGTGTGAAGGATGTTGTCACCCCATCATTCGAACTTCATAAGATAGAGCCCAGTTTCTCGAGTAATATGAACTTCTTGTTTACGCATTTTTTACGTATTTTTGCTGATAAACTTCTAAGCACAGTTTGCTCATAAATTTAGTAAGCGGTGGTTTAAAAGTAAACTTTAAACTTCCGCGATTTTCACACACATTCCCTGACCCCTATGACTGACGGACAAAAAAGACCAGTAGGTTCTCGTTTGGCACTCTCTGGATACAGAACTGAAGAAAGTACCAAATGTCGCGATCCATGACCAAAATTAGCAACTCGATGTGTATCGGTCGTTTCAATTATAGACGGAAACGACATTGAAATAATGTATACATGTGTACATTTACCCCATCAGTGCGCATTTCAAAGTGGCAGTCACGACGATCGCTGCGTCTCCGGATAGCGCAAAATAAGAGAAAATAATACTCTTTACATGGACGCGATGGCGATGGTTTCTCGAACAAAGTTTTTGGTCAATATTTTAGCTAATAAATTTTATCTTACCAGGAGGATATTTTTCGAAAATAAACAACGTCAACATTTTTTCTCAGTTGTTCTACCCTTTGGAAACATGAAACGCTTCTTACCTCCATGCATAACTTTATTCAAAACACGATGACAGAAATTTTAATTTCCCATTAGACGAACGCAGCTGGACCCAGGCAAGCCTTCCAGTCAGGCTAGTAGGCTGAGTATTAGAAACATTTCGGGTATGGCACTTCCAGCTTTCTTGTTCTCAGCCCACCACACAGGAGACCTCTTCGGTAGAATCAATAACACGTAACTCGGTGACGTTGCGGTCTCGGGCTTGGCCGAGGGGAAGAGCACTTGGACGCGAGCCTGTTCGGTGGACCAAGATTTACCAATACGTAATCCCAGTGGCTGCGGGACCTCTCTTTACACAAGTACAAACAAATTTACTTGACACTGCTCAAGACCCTGCGGAACGAGCTCGTCTTTTGGTCTCTAATGAACGTGAATCAGGATATTGGTTGAACGCGATCCCCTCAACTTATATCGGCACCTTACTGGACAGGACGACTTTCACTCTGGCTGTAAGTCTACATCTTGGTGCCAAAATAAATCAAACGTATCGCTGCCGTGGTGGAGTTAGCGTCGACTAGGTCGGTCACAATGGCCTTCCACGCCAGCGCAGTGCTGGGCGACTGCCACATCACGCCAGCCTTAATAACGTCATCCACCAGCTGGGCTCTTGCCAGCGTTAACGTGCCAGATACCCTCAAACTCCTAGTTCTGATGCGTGGCGACGGCAGAAGACCCGACATCATAACTCTTTTAGCCTGGAAGCACGGGTAGTGTATGCGACGTGACCTGTATGGATACACTGGCCCGATCTCACGTTAATGCGACCGCTACTAGGGCTGGTTTAACGAGTTTAAATGAAGAAAGAAACGACTTATCACAGTAGAGAACGCGCCTTGTTCATCTAATATATCACAAACACCATCAAATTTACAAATACTGAACCCAAACGTGAGATATCTCTGAACAGTACAGTATCGAAGGCCTCTATAACTCGAGTTTCTGTGAATCGAAACCTTCAATGTACAAGTACATTAAGACTTGTCTCAGATGTTCGATACTGTTTCATCGTACAAATAGAAAATACCTTCTTAGCCCAACAGATTGATCCCAAGCACAGAGCATTTTTATGTTTATTTATTTCAGATGACAGAAAGTATATTTTATTACAAAAATTGGTATCAATAAACACAAATCACTACATAGTATAAAACAAAGTCGCGTCCCGCTGTCTGTCTGTCCCTATGTATGCTTCGATCTTTAAAACTACGCAATGGATTTTGATAGATATAGTGATTCAAGAGGAAGGTTTGTATTTATAATACATGCATTTAATATATTAGAGAATCACTGGTAATTTTAGAGGTATCATTTTTTTGCGCTTACATTGCAAACGCTGGCTGAACCCTACGAGATAGATGAAAATAATTTACTACAGTATTGTAAAAAAGGTCCTTAAAAAGGTCTTCAAAAAAAATCTGCAATGGTATATGTCTATCTCTTAGGGATAAGCCACAATAACCATTTTTTATCCTTTACTTTTTATTACGAAGCGATTTTAAGCAATAAAGCATTAATCCTTACCAAATTAAATACCTTTAATACATTGTGCATTATATAAAGACATTGTGTAGTATATTTAGTATCAGCACTGCACCCGTGCGAGGTAGTTAAAAAAGGGTGTTACTTTAGTCGTTAAAACCATTAAATACAACATATTTTAGCGTTTTTAGGAATTCACCTCTCTAAGGATTTATATTTTCTTCAGATGGATGTGATCGCGAGGTTGGTAGCTAGTGAATCTACATATGTGCATGTTTATTGTAATTTCTTTTCGTACATAATTAAGCTGTGTAAAAGTGCGCCCGAATGGAGTCAATAGGTCAAACGAGTCCACGCTCAACAAACCCTCATACAAAGGCTTTGATTCAAGTATGTACCGTAACATGACAATAGAATCTTCGAGGAAGCGTGAACATTTGGAATTAGTCTTAGTATGTAACCGTAACACGTGGACACTGAGGCCATGGAAAAATCACCTCTAACCGAATAAAAATAAAGTTATCCGATGGGTCTCAAATCGTGGTATATTGGAACTAAGGAGATCTAGTTCGATAGGCCGTTGCTGAGTTGAGACCCCACTATATTAAATAGGGTTTCATTGAACGCTTATTGTGTTCTATGTATAACGTTCTATGAACGCTCATAAGTTCTATGGCAATGGGGAGTATTATGTAAAGAATAGTAGTTTATGCTACCAGGGCGAAAAGGAATAAACTACGAGGACGATTTATAACACGAGCGTAGCCAGTGTTTTAAACGTAACCAAGTAAGTTATTGCTCTTACGCCCTTGTATCATACTACGTATTTTAATGCATAGTGTGAGGAAATAAAACAAATATAATCAAAGAAAATAATTTAATTATTAAAGTTGAAAGTAACATTGTTAAAATTGTGCAAGTTAATGATTGGCTCAAAAGGACTGTAACCAGAGCAGTTAAATAGTGGAAAAAAAGGTATATTAAACATTTATGGTACACAGGAAAGGTTGCAGATTAGCCAACTTCTTGTAAATTAATAAAAAAAAAACCAAGGGCAAAATAATCAACTTTCTGTTCGGTTTTGATGCATAAAAAGTGAGCCTTTACGAGCACTTGCATTAAAAATTAAATTACGTCGAAGTTGCACATAATTTGATTCTTATAACTTTGCGGTACATTTTTCAATTACTTGGTAGGTTTCTAAGATCAGAATTGTAGGACAAAACTAATATTATAATTTTTTGTTTATTATTTTTCAGTACATTTATTTTGAAAAAATAATAAATGAGGTTTTAAAAAAATTTGTTATATCCTAGTACATACCAGCCAAGGCAACCTGGACAAACACTCAAAATATATTATTTCACAACGGCTCACCTCAATAACTATTTTTGATCTAGATAGCCGGCCAGTTTTAGCAGATTCAGACTGTCTTCTTCTCTCTGAATCTGCTGAAATTGGTCGGCTATCCCGATCAAAAATAATTATTGAGGTAAGCCGTTATGCAATAATCATGCTTTATCCACAAGTTTCACTTAACTCCAAATATAACTTATAGAAACGAAAGTCAACGATGGAGATGTTCGAGGGGCTGCTCAGTTGCTCTTCTCCGACGACACAATTGCTGCCGATACACCGGATACTCTTTCGGCTCTTGCTTCCAAGCATCCGCCCCCAGCAGCGACGACCCAGCTGCCGGACCCGCCCGGTTCATCAGAACACACGCCCGAGGCGACAGCGGACGAGACACTGGCTGCTATCTTGTCGTTCCGGAACGGCTCGGCTGGTGGCCTCGATGGTCTCACGCCCCAACACTACAAGGACTTGGTCTGCGGGATCGTCGGGCAAGCCGGCCGGGTCCTCCTGGACGCCATCACGCGGTTAGTAAATCTGATGCTGTCGGGTAAAGTTTGTGAACAGGTCCTGGACATACTATACGGCGCAAATCTTATAGCTCTTAATAAAAAAGATGGTGGTATAAGACCCATCGCGGTCGGAAATACGATCCGTCGTGTGGTGTCCAGGGTTTGTTTCAAACACATTTTGCCGTAATTGAGCTCAAAATTCCAACCAATACAGCTAGGATTTGGAACAAAGGGGGGTTGCGAAGCGGCAGTACACGCGGCTCGCACATTTTTAAACAACCACGCAGGGGAAGTCCTGCTGAAGGTAGATGTGCGGAATGCCTTCAACACGGTGGACAGAGGAGCCCTGTTGACAGAAATCAAGGAACACATCTCACCAGTATATAATTACTTATACCAATGCTATCATAAACCGTCAAAATTAGTTTACAGGAACCATCTTTTTCAGTCAGCTGTCGGATGTCAACAGGGCGATCCGCTTGGACCGGCCATCTTTAGCTTGGCCATTCACCCAGCCATATCGTCATTAATGTCCAGGTTCAATATATGGTACTTGGACGACGGCACCATAGGGGGCGAAGCGATATCAGTTCTTAGTGATTTAAGTATATTAATAGAAAAATTCGAAAAAATTGGCCTATCCCTTAATTTTTCAAAATGCGAGCTTTTTATTTCAGATTCCATATCAACCATAGAGAAAATAAATATTATTTCCAAATTTAATACACCCAACATAAAAATTTTAGATAAAAACTCGCTTCGCCTCCTTGGTGCCCCGGTCCTCGAGGAAGCAGTCACTGGGTACGTACACGATCAAGTTGAAAAATTCAATAATTCATCGGAGCGCCTTACAAAAATCAATCCACACATGGCCCTTTTTATTATACGTCATTGTCTGTTCGTACCCAAGTTGACGTACGTACTACGTTCTTCACCTCTGTGGAAATTCGATGGTCTACTTGAGTTGCTTGACAATGTGCTTCGAGAGACCCTGACCACAATATTGAACTGTGCACTTGACAATAGGAGCTGGAGCCAGGCTACACTCCCAGTCCGTTTCGGCGGCCTGGGAGTAAGAAAGATCTCGACCATTGCACTCCCTGCGTTTCTGTCTTCCGTTTACAGTACGCGCGTCCTCTATGGTACAATCATAAACCCGTCACTTGGTGACGTAGAGGCGTCGTACTTAGCGGAGGCCAGAAACGCTTGGACGCTTGCCAGTCCAGGCGAGAACCTGCCCATCGCGTTGGAATACCAAAAATCATGGGACGAGCCCCTCTGTGAGCAGGTCTACAAGCACCTTCTGGACACGGCTTCTAGCATCACAGACCGCGCACGTCTTCTCGCAACCAGTGAGCGAGAGGCTGGTTACTGGTTGCATGCACTTCCTTCTGCAAACACTGGCACACTCTTAGACAGGACCACTTTTAGCCTTTCCATCTGTCTGCGACTCGGTGTTAAAACCAACGAAAGGCATCGCTGCCAGTGTGGCACAAGCGTCGACCAGCTAGGCCATCACGGTCTATCATGTCAACGTAGTGCCGGTCGCTGGTCCCGCCACGCCAGCCTGAATGACGTCATTCGGAGGGCCCTTGCCACCGTCAATGTGCCGGCTATCCTAGAACCAAACGGTATTGCACGTGACGATGGCAAGAGGCCTGACGGGATGACACTAATCCCCTGGCAGAACGGTCGCTCGCTCGTGTGGGACGCGACATGCGTCGACACCCTTGCCGCGTCTCACGTGCGATCAACCGCCGTCTCAGCTGGCGCGGCGGCGGCAGCAGCAGAGGGCAACAAGCGGCGCAAATACGCGGCTCTAGGAGAGGGCTGCATATTTGTGCCATTTGGCGTAGAGACGTTCGGGCCGTGGGGGCCAGACGCGCGACGGCTCTCTAAGGATATAGCGTCGCGCCTGGTCGAGACTTCGTGTGACCCAAGGGCTGGGGCTTACTTCAGACAAAGAATAAGCCTGGCTATTCAGCGTGGTAATGCCGCCAGCGTCTTGGGTACCCTGCCCCGTGGCAGCGATGACCTAGACAAAATTTTTTATTTAATTTAGTGGTTTATTTCGCTACTAAGATATGTTAATAATGTAGGTGCCGTCTCCTTATATTTTTGTTTTAGATAGGTTTAGCATATATATTTTTTTTTTTGTAGATTATTTAGTTTAAACTATTTAATCATATATTTTACGACATTAATTGTAGTTTTTTAGTTGACTTTGGTCTCTCTAAATATTTGGTTCTGACAACAATACAACTTTACTAATACAGAATTAAAAAAAAACATGTATCAAATTCCAAGTTACTAGTTAAATATATCATACCATCTTTTTCCTTAAATTATTTTGGACTTAATTATTTTTACTTGAAAATTGAAGTATTTCTCATTGAATCTTTATTCATTAAACGATTCTTCAGTGAGAAGTTTGAGGAAGCGTCGTTGTCACATCAAACAACTGTACCTATATCCGTAATTACGGAAATTTAGGTACAGTCCGTAATTCCGGGGCGCAAATCCAAACACTGCAAGTCTGTTGCGTCAACCTTTGTCCATGTAGCTAATTGCACGAGCACTGATTGTTCACAGCAGGGATCCTCAGGTCCTCACTCTTTGATAACGGAACCTAAAAGTAATCCATTATTATTTTGTTAACAATTTAGGATTTACACCAGTAGGATTTAGAAACCGGAATAAAAATACACTAAACAAAAGTTGATACTGAAAAATGTAAAATATTTCATTCGTTCATTCAATCCTGAAAGCCTTTTGTTTATCTTTCCTTCTATTCGCAGTCTTTTATCATTAGCTTTTTGGGATTTAACAAAAAATACAGCAAACAAAAACAAACCGGACGTTTATAAAATCAAAAACAAAACAGTCTACGGACAAAAACAGACTTAATTGAAAAGTTTTATAGCGTGTTCAACAGAAAACCATTTAGATGAACTGTCTACACTAATAACAATGTTATTTTACAACGTTATGCATAAAATAACACAACTGCCAGAAAAGCGTTATGCGTAATGCCAAAAATTACATTTATTTAATACTTCTTAAAGCTAAAACAGTAGTATATTTATTTTTTCGATATCTCAAAAATTACGAAGTTATTGGCAATAAAAGTGAGCTTAACGGCATGTCTCGTAACGTCATCTGACATGATAAATATCGCTATTCCTAACTTCAGTAACAATATGTATGAATTGTATCTAATTCCACTGACGCCGACTATAATTAATGGCGAAATATATCTGGAAATAATTGTTTTAATAAGAGTTTTTATATAGATATATAATGTAAACTGAATTCAGTAACAATAGGAATTTTTTAAAAATTCAAGAGGTTTTGCTAAAACTAAAACACTTGAATTCAAAATTCAGTCAATAGTTATTCAACAAAACCTTATTACGAGTAGCAATGTATTGTGTATGTTGCCATCGCAAAGTTTTCATTGTTCTCTGTAAATTAGAATTTAATTTTTTTTTTGTTCAATATAAAAACGGCGAGTTTTTCACAATCTGGCTTCGAATCCGCTCAGTTACTATAAAATAATATACTGATATTTCACTACAGAACACGTGACCATTGTCGCAACTTGATACAAGCAACAAGACGCTTCAACTTAATTTATTCTTAGTGTAGTTGAAAGAAAACTTACATCGAAAACCGAGCGTGACGAGGTCTGTAATTTTTTACCCACAAATATTGAAATCCCTGCTCGACATTATAACCGTACTAATATGTCGTCAATAAAGAGCTACAAGTTACTACGAGTAGAATAATATCTACGCCGTAGCACACGTAGGCGTAGCTTTGCACCGGATTGCTTGTAGCAACAAGAATTGAACGTATAAGTCAAAAATTTTAATAATTCTCTGTTTTAGGCACATTTTCGGTACATATATGAAATTTTACGGATACATCAAGCTTTGGTTCTATTCAAACAGGTTGAATTCCGTTACAACTATTTCAATGACATTGACCAAAAACAAAAAAAAAATTTCAGAGAGAAAGAAAATTTTTAATGAGGAACTTTCCAAGCCAAATTCCTTAAAAATCTCATAGATGGCGCTGTTAAATTCCTTTAAATGAGCGTTTTTCTCATTGTTTTTTTTTTCTTAAAAAAACTTTCCTCCAGATGGCGCTGTCCATGTCACCATAGATAAAATATTTCACGTAGTAATCAATGTCAAAGTGGTTTTTAGTTTGTTTGCAATCTGTGCAAATTTTGTCTTTGATTATTTTGCTAAAGTATACGACAGTGCCATCAAGGAACCTTATTTAACACTAAATTTGACACAAGGAAAAACGCTCATTAGGCTGCATGAGTATGACGCCCTTTGCTCGGGTAGAGAAAATCTGACTTTCCAACTGCATAGATTTCATCCAAAGACATCTTCGAATACTATCTTTTGGCATTACATGATGTCCCAAATTGTTGTACTCAAGCACAACACATCTTCCAACCATAATAGTGTTTTTAATTTTTAACAGTTCATGTTGTCACAGCCAGTTTCTCCATGCGCAGTAGAATCGCTGTCCAGATGTCGTAGCCAGGTTTTCATATATGCAGGGGTAGTCAGATTCCAAAGTCATGCAGTTCAATATAGAGCAGAAAAAAGGCAGAAAGAAATCAAAATAAACAGAACAGTAAGTGAGTGATCGATCGATAAACAAATACTATTTACTCTATGCCTAGTTTTCTTAACAAAAAACTATTGCTCTAAACTAGCAAAGTATATCAAACTAATGCAGTCTAATGTGACGAGATTTCACAGCACCATCTATGAGGTATTTGAGTAACGTGGCCTGGAAAGATCCTCATTGCGTAAACAAACCTAGAAATAAACAATTAACTTTAGTTAATTAGCTGTAACTTTAGAATAAGGATATTTCTTATTCTAAGGCTGTAAGACGAGAATCAATTTGGTATAAAAGTGTCTATGAAAGCGAAAAGTCTGAAATGAGAAATAGTCTAGTATGAAATAATGTTAAGTTAACTTTTTAATTTTTCAGGTTAGTTGTAAATCCACGATAGTCGACCACTTATTGTTGTCATTTCGTCACTTTGAAAATGCTACCACAAGATGGAAAAATATAATCACAAAACGTGTAGCCAAAAGGGCGTCGGAGTTCGATTGTGATTGACCTACACACCTACGTTTTACCACAGATAATAAATATAATACTAGTAGTTTTACAAACGATTCATACTTCGGGCTTAAATTTCGTGCTTATTAACCCTTAAGTGCAAGGTGTCTATCAAATTATGCATCAATTAAAATATGTATATATTTATTAATTTTTGTTACTGGAATCGTATTGCATGAAAAGGAACGGAATGAAAAAATATTTAATTTAGTTTTATTTGATTTTTATATAATATCATTTTGTAGTATTTGCAAAGACAATGGTCCAAATCTGACAATTAGAGGCTACGAAAAAAATATATAAAAATTATATTCTTTTGTTTTTTTTTATTTCAGCTTTCGAAAAACTAGTGTCAAATATCTATTCCTATTTGTAGAAGAAACAAGAAAGATAATAAACACATTTTTATAGTTTCAGGAAGATATTGCTTTTTGATTTCATTCGATTTGCCCCTAAAGAACGAAAAACCTATTTATTTTTATCCTTCCTATATCTGTTGACCACTTTTCTATCATATATCTCACTTTGATTAAAAAAGGAAACGCATGATCGACCGGCAGAATTTGAGCTGAAAACTTTTTAATTTACGGAAAAAACATAATCATTTTTCTCTTTTGCATACAAACAACAAACTTATTTATTGTACAAATATAAACACGCTATTTCAAAAGTTGTTTAGTACACATTTATTTTTTGCAAACCTTATTAATAAAAGCTCAAACTGATAATGGAGGTGCTATAGGGGTCCTACTTGAAATTTCTACTCAAGGGTTATTCACACAACCCTATAAAATAATACCTATATATTATGAAGAGCTCAAATCCAAATGCGTGGAACAAAACACGTGAGTATTCCTCAGAGACCCAACACAATCACCTTTTCAACCGTCAGATAATTACATCCAAGCACATAGCTCCCCTCGCAAGCTCGTAGTCGGGTAAAATATATGTATTTAGCTTTAATCGTTCGCAACAATGTGTGAGGTCGACTTTTTAACGGGTATACAACAAAAATCCACTTACAACGGAATTAAACCTCGCATCTTTGTAACGAGGGATGGTTGAAGGGTGACCATGATTTTGGATGTTTCTAAATTCTAAACTCGTAGCGGAGGCGTAAGTCCTGCACTGACTCTCCGTGATCGTGAGCGTTGTGCACTCCAGTCATCCTTGAAATAGAACCGAACGGCTTCAGCTTGCCGACATAAAATCTGGTCTCATATCCTCGGTCGCGGGGCTGTGAAGCAGCAAATGCTCCACCGTCTCGTCCTCACCAAAGCACCTTCGACATCGGGCTATCAGTCACACCTGTAGAGAAGAAGTACGTAATTCACTGAAAATAGCTCATGAAAATTGTGTTGGTTTTTTGAAGACTTACGAAAAATAAAACTGGCGAA
This sequence comes from Ypsolopha sequella, assembly GCA_934047225.1. NCBI lineage: Eukaryota > Metazoa > Arthropoda > Insecta > Lepidoptera > Ypsolophidae > Ypsolopha > Ypsolopha sequella. Next base: position 22,019,988 of record OW203991.1, read on the forward strand.
AATGCCTCAAATGTAGAATTCTGCGAATTTACAAAGTTTTTATTTTTTCTGAGACATGTTAAAAGACGACTTTTCTTATAATATTCTTTTATTACAAACTTGATAAGGCTATAACAAAAAAAATACATTTATTTTTTCTTTTTCCATCTTTTTTTTAAACTCTTAATTAAATGAGCGAGCAGAGGATGTCGTCCAATATTTTTATTTCTTTTATTTGAGCTTTTCAGACAAAGATCCTTTCAAAATAATTTCACTATTACAATATGAATTTCGAAAAAATGGAAAATCGACACATGCTAGCCCGCAGCTTAAAATGCCTTGCGAAGCACACAGACCAAACATAAATGTGCCCCAATGGGATTTGAACCCGCGACCTTTGGATTAGTGTTTGAGAAGTTCAAACCACTAGACCATGGAGGCGTTCTGTTGTTGCATAGTATAGTATACTAGTAGGACGAGTCTCTTAGCACAAAATTCACTCTTCTGTCCTTGAAATTCCCAATACATGGCCACCCTACCAAAGAGCAACCCTTTTATTGCAACTCATTTGCCAAACAGACCCCTTCGTATCAAAAATACGTCTCGTTTCCAACTCTAGAACAAATGTGCAGTCATTAAGAATGTTAGGGGTCCGCGCAAGAATTCTCATTACGTGGTTGTCCTTTGGGACCCAGGGTAGAGACTCTGGGGACACTCTCTTACACGGGTAAGTTAGGGTTAGATTAAGGTACACATGGTACTGTAGGTGTGTTAAGGCGAAGTTCGGTTGGAATATTCAATGCGGATGTGAAATTCATGAGCAGGGTAATATTGGACGCCTTGTGGTTGTTTGGTAGGAAGTTCGCAGACGTAGTGTTAAAGTCATTGTACGGAAAGCGGCAAACTAAATTGCGAAGTAAAACTTCGCGAAGCATATAGAATTTTAGTCAAATAAAGATTTTACATTCTAAATTTTTACCTGTCTATCCATCTATTCGCGGTTCGTGTTTAACTACTGAACTAATTTGAGTAGGGTTTTCACTTTTGTGTAGCTTGTAGCCCGAAGAGTAACAATAGACTATTTACATTATTTTAATACCTGAAACACGTCGGTATAGTTAATTAGATTTCAAATCAGATGTAGTTACGTGATCCTTTTCGTGCCACGCTACTTTTAAATTATAAAAAATAGTTTATTGGTTGAAAAACTAGATGGCGCTTGCTTGTATGCTGAATCCATAAATATCATACTAGTATTATTCATATATGATATAATATCAGTGACTGAATCACGTATATTTTTTTAAATTCATGCGCACGAAGTCGCTCATTATGATCGCTTATATATGTCGTAGACAGATCGTAGAATTGGGCAGATTGTAAAATATAAAGTCGAAAATCTTTCACCAAAGGTCAAAAATAGGTGCGACGACGAGCGGAGCAAAGAGGAGCGTGTTGGGTTTACATGTAAATAAATTTCGGGAGCCGAGCGAAGCGGAGAAGAGCCCAGGCAGATCATGATATGCCCAATTCGATGATATGCTGATGACATACCTAAGTATACAAATTCTACGATATACTTAGGCACATTATAGAACTTATCCGTTGTAAATGTATACTCACTCAGGTATCATTAAGTAAAACCACTTTACTGAACAACCTAACAAAAAAAAAATACCCGTGCAAATGAAAAAAATGGTTTGTTCCCTGGGAACGGGCGGCTCGAAGGACCAGTGTTCAGGGATGCAGTTGTTATGGTAACACGATTTCACTTTATTTGTTTTATTTTGTTGGAATACACGCCCAGTGTCTGCGGATTTTAATTGTGTACTAAAAGAGCGGCGACGTGCGCCACAAAGGTGTTCGGTTACACCGATCAGATAGTCATTAACAAATGTGAACAGATTTTGAAAATTCTTTCACTATTTTAATGATTAGACCTGTGTCCAAAACTCAGCTACGATTTAGTTTGTTCCCTGAGGTCGGGCAGTTATCTAGGAACATAGCTATTCATTTAAATTCTAATTTCTAAAACTATTGAACTGATTTTAAAAATTCTTTCACTGTTGTAACTAACTCGATCCTTCACTTAGACGTGGGACTTAAAAATATTATATTTTTTCGCTTAGTGTGCAATGACGATAAAATATTATCAAGTGTAGAATATGCATATGTCGTAACAAAATATTAAATTACTTTTGTACTTTTAAACGCACTTCTGACGAAAACGCCTTTTAAACTTTTTTTTAAGTATTATTTTTTAAAACTTTGACGTTATCGCTTAAAAAGAAGCAAATTCTTCCAAAACCTTCCCCTTAAACAAAACAAATAGAAAACTCGCAGTGAGGGTCACAAAATTAAGACTCTTTGATAGAGATCTCGTCGACAAATATACCTCGTCTGGTTCATACCATGGCAGGGGACTGACTATGACTTTGAAAACTGATGTAAACATTTACTCCATATACAAAAAAAAAACTACCTAACAATTCCCATCAAAAATATGTGACAAGTGTGTTTTTAATGAAAAATTATTAATCGGGTGAATAAAAATATAATTAGCGACTTCAAGTGTCCGGAATAAATACCAAAGCGTGCGACTCAAATACTGAGTGGGCGAATTTAAAGTATGAAATCGAAAATATTTCACCAAAAGTCAAATAATAGGTGTGACGACGAGCGAAGCGAGGAGGAGCGTATTAGGTTTACATGTAAGATAAAATAAGGAGCCAAGCGAAGCGGAGTGGAGCGAGGCGACATCCCTGGCTTTATTACTTAAAATTTAATTGTCACTACATTAGAAAATTGTTCGCCTGAGAATAATTCAACTCAACTCAATTTTTTTTTTCAATTTACCGTTTATTTTTGTTCACAGTCTTTTGCCCACTTAGTATTTTAGTACGCTATATATTCGGTATTTTTGACACCTTAAATTTGAATTTATATTCGCTCGTTTAAACTACCCGTTTTAAATATTTTTTTTCTTTCATACTTTTATGATGTTATGATTAAATTACCAACATTTCTTAGTTACATATTTAGTGAACGACAACTTTTAAGTAATGGCTATTACTGAAATAACAAAATAAGTACCCCATTTTGTACAAATGTACCACAGTTAAAATTAGCATAGACATTTTCGCCTGTATTCGTATTTCCGAAAATAGCCGAATCATTAATTGTTAAAGCCTAGCATTGCACCAGCATTTGGAAACTTATAAGAGAGTAAATAGGAATCAAAGTAATTTCAGGAGGTGTTAAAAATCGGAAGTAGAAGAAATTAAGACTGTACATGAGCCTAGAGCATGAACAACGCCAGACTTTCGAGGACTCGTTTGAAGAAATTCAGACTCTCCTTGTATTGAAACATATTTGATTTATTGATCTTTTATCTAGGTATTCTACTTATAAACAATGTATTAAGATTTATACTTTTGTCAAAAAAACAATGTTTTCCACCTTCTTTTTTTTTGTTTTCAGACGTTCTTTTCAAGAACGCGGTAAAGAGATCAACTTGAATTTTTTTTCATAAAATAGGTAATAGAAATATGAAGGGTTTCTAATTTAATCCAATATTTTTTTCCCTACAAAATATTTCACCTAATAGCTAAAAACACACCAATTTGTTGTTTTGCTGCATGATCATTAACGTCCAAGAAAAAGAGGCCTATGAACCAACATGACGGGTAATAAAAAAGTAGCTAGAGGCCATCCTCTTAAGGGCGTCATTTTGGTTGTGTGTTAGGAACCGGTCGCGCACTAGCTATCTGTCATGGATTATAGAGAAAACGTTCTTGCCTAAGAGTGGCGAAGATTCCTACGCGTATTATTCATGGGTACATACTTCGTGCTCGATACATAAAAATATGTTTGAGAAACTGTAAGTCTAATATTATTAGAGTGCAATACAAACTAGAAAAGATCAATCAGAAACAAACCCAAAGACAAGAATACGAAAAAAAAAAAAAAATCCCCGGGCCAGGATTCGAACCTGCGACCTCTTGTTGTCAAGTATTCATAGAGATGGATTTCGCAAAAATAAACATAATACAAGTCTAATACTTTAAACTGTATGTACTTTAAAGGATCCTGCGGTTCAATGTAAATATTAAATCTTGAAATAGCAGCATTATTTCGATGAATAGCAGTCTTATACTCGTAAAACATATTACCTATTTGCAAAAATTAGTTACTTTTTAATACTTGCGAAATGATGTGTTATGATTTATATAAAAACGACTCACCTCAATACATGTTATGATCGGGAAAGCCGACCAGTTTCAGCAGATTACGTCGTCGTGTAAACGTCTTCACTCGCCCAGATGAAGGCAGTCTAAATCTGCTGAAACTGGTCGGCTTTCCCGATCATAACATGTATTGAGGTGAGCCGTTTTTATATAAATCATGAATTATCCTCAAGTTTCATTTAATTATATGATGTGTTATGAATTTTAAAATACATAAAGACTTTTGAAATATAACGTCATCAAATATCAAACGGATCCAAAAGAGCTTAACTCTTCCCAAAACCCTTCTAACCAAAAACTTAGTTAAGAGTAACGAAGTATTAATATTTCAATATCTCGTTAAATTTTAAGACTACCTGATCAGCTTTTGAAGTTGCCCTTTAATTTGGAACCAAGGTTTAAGTTTTAAGTGCCGCCGATAACACTGTACCTATAAACGTTATACCCAAAACATGCGATCAAATGTTACGCCCACGCCCTTTGAAACAAGACCCTTTTCATTAAGCTAGTTCGGTTTATGTGCCTGTACCGTAGGTATCAATATATGCAGGGCTGGATTAGGTGTTAGCAGTGCACCCTTGGTGTAATATTATCATAGTTTTATCTATAGCTTAAATGTTGTCTATTAATAGTTCTGTGGTTGTCTATTTACATCATAGTTTATTGGATACAGAGAAAAGCAAGTAATCGCGTATCGAATGACCGAAATATTAAGATCAAAGAGTGAAATATGACATATATGCATATGTATTTAATTTTACCGTCACAATTTCACGGTTTAAAATAAGTTCGGGAATACACAAAATTGAGGGAGGCCCTAAACATATTAAATTATACGAAAAAACTTCACCGTTTCTATATTTTTTCACTTCCTTAGTATCGCCAAAAGTTGTTCGTACGTAGGTACTACGTTGTTTAGAGTTTCGCTAATTAATATTATTCATAATATATATTTTGCACTTACTCCAGCCCTGGAGATATGAATTAACCATACACAGGGTTCAGTCGGGACAACCAATAATTAACAAGTTGTTTACAACTAGGGACAGAGGGACCTCTATTGACTAGTTTCTGTGAGCCTAAGTATATGATATTATGTTCCATTATAGTCTGTGCCAGTTATTGACATTAAGGCGATATGTAAAAGTTTTAGCGTCCCTATTACTCCATATGCGAAAAAACCCTCAGTGTGAGAGGGACGGATTCGTGGAAAAATAGCAAAAAGTCGGTTTTTATTAATATAAAATGTACTAAAGATGCCATCAAAATTTCGTTTAAGTAGATATGCAAGTTCTTAAAGTGTCGATTTTTTTTCGTAGCGCCTTAAGGCGCCGCCGCTTCCAAGTGTCATCCGATAATTAAGGAAATTATTCCCGCGTATAAGAAACAGCATGAAAATATTGTTCAAAGTCAAGCTGTATTTCGACTAAAAAATTGGTTATTTATTAGAAACCGCTAATGGTGTTTGTATGGTTCTCGCATTAAAATACAAGGAAAATATAGCTCAAAAAAATTTTTTATGGTCTTTTCCGTCCATCGCGTCCATGTGAAAAGTATTATTTTCTCTCATTTTGCCCTATCCGAAGACCCAGCGAAGTCATAATGCAGTGCGCGCTGATATGAACGTTATTCGATATTTGTACTGACACAGGTCGACTCAAGTTCGTTAAGTTAAGACTGTACATACATGAGCCTAGAGCATGAACAACGCCAGACTTTCGAGGATTCTATTCGGACTCAACTTGTACTGAAAAAAAAATACATTTTATTTATTGAACTTTTATCTAGGGGTTCTACTTATAAAGAATGTATTACTTTTGTCAAAAAAAATTTTCTTTTTTTTTTGGTTTTCAAACATTCGTTTCAAGAACGCGGTAAAGAGATCAACTTGTTTTTTTTTTTTCATAAAATAGGTAATAAAAATATAAAGGGATTCTACTTAAATCCAATATACTTTTTTCTACAAAATATTTCAGTATTGGCTAAAAACACACTAATTTGTTGTTTCGCTGCGTGATCATTATTGTTACGCGTCCAAGAAAAAGAGGCCAATGAGCCAACATAATTATATATAATCGCCTCTATCAAAAGCGAATAAAGTCTTTGCCATTGGACTTATTGTGCTGGATGGGTAATAAAAAAAAGATGCTAGGGTAGACCATTATATTAAGGGGCCTTAAGGATGCGAGCTGTGTGGCAGAAGCGGGTGAGCGAAGCCTACTGTAGAACAAGTACTGAAAACGCTGAAAAGTCAATGGCTAAGCACCTGAGATTAATCACGTAATTTTGAATCAAGTAGAATTGAACTCTATGACATGTAATTTTTGGTCAAAATAGCGCGATCTGAGCTGTCGCTGTTACGACAACTGAACTGTGAACGAGTTTTTTATGCGTTCACTGCAACGGAAGCATTTCGCAATCTCAAAAAGCGCGTTTTTCACTCAACAATTTTTTTTTTCGGTATTTTAATGGTTATTTTTATGTAAAATATCCTGGACGTGCTTTATATTGTGGTCAGATACTGTGCAAAGTTTGTTGTACGGTTTGGAGGTAATTTTGTGTTTTTTTCTGTCAAGTAAATTTTATGGAATCAAGTTTTCGCGACATCCAGGGCGTAGCATTAGTTCTTAACATTACGTCCTATCCTATACATACATTCTTAGGTCTTTACATATGAAATTGGCGTTTTTTATGGAGAATTTGAAGGAAACTCAATTTTCAATGTACTAAAATTTTTGCATTTTTTTAAGGAATGGCAAATCCAAATTTCGTGATTTCTTTTGTGTATGAGACAACATTAAGTTAACAGAAACAATAATTGAATTAACTTAATTATATAAATGTACAATTAAGTTAATTCAAATACATTTCTATCTAAATCAAAAAAAAATCTACTATTTGCATGGTAAACATAAACTTTTGTTGATTTAGATAGAAATGTATTTAGTATTTATATATTTTTGAGTCAAGACCGTCCTTACAAATAAAACAGACCATAACAATAGTCCTAGCACACACTATACGTCTATCTGGGCTATTATTGAAACATCACGAATAAAACGTTTATTTGGCTCATAAATTTGTATACTTATGTACTATAGATTTATGTTATTTACTGCATGGTATAATATAGTTGTAAGCAAATAAATAAACTTTTGAAAAGTGTCTGTAAAAACTACAAATCTTATCATGGAAATGGATGGCATTTAGGATGAACTGTTTTTGAAGATTTAATTTTAGTCATCAAACTGAACATAAGAACAAAATTTTATATTTAATAATAAAATCAACTTTGAAAAAAAATGAAAAAAGCTATTGAATTACAAGAATTATGAACTCATGGGTAAGCACCCAATGTTGATCCATTGGAAGAAGATACAGAAGCCCGGTTCAGAGCTCCTCACATCCAGATTTACTTTTCTTTCTGTGTTTCTATTCTGTAATGATAATAATGTTGATCTTAAACTTCTGTTTTCTACAAATCCAATTATTAAAATTTTCCCAAAATTACTTTGAAAATAAATACATTTAGTAGGCATATACATAAGTGAATTTTAGGGACACGAAGTCGCTCCAACACAATATTCAGTATGAAAATTGTTCCCTAAAGTTTATAATTAAACGAATCTGTGAGCCCTAAACAGTATGTGACATAGACTCTATCATTTAACCCAAAACAAAGTTGCAAGAAAATTAGATCATAAAGTTTTGGTTCAACCCTAAAGTTTTATAGAAGCTACTGACATGCACGTTTGTGACCACAGTATAATCCATTAACAAGTTTCTATTTCCACTGAACCCTAATTCAGTCTACAATTTGTCGTAACAAAACCCTCATTAAGACCGACATATATGATTAAAATTAAGTACACAAACCTTGCCAAACTTTTGAAGTTATTTTTCAATAGGCTGTGGTCGATCAAAAAGAGTTGCCAAAAAGTGAAGAGCGACTTATTTGTCAGTGAAAGGGGCAGAAGAAATTTCCTTAATCATCAGAATTTGCTTGGGTGATTTTGCGGAAGTTCGTTTAAGTGATTAAAATTATATGGACAAGGTTCTAAACTCCGGTTTTGAATTGTTTAAATGCTCTGAAAATGTTTTCTAATTTGTATCTGTCTCTTTGGTATTAAAATTAATGAACTTATTTTATGAATGAATCGGTTCCACTATTGTTAAGTTTAAGATTTTGGAAGACATTTTCATCTTGTTTCACTGAAATTTTGCTTGAAGTTAAACTATTTTGGATGGGATGTTTTGGCACGTAATAAAATAACGACATTACCGCCAAATCTATGTTTTTTGTGTGTTGGTCACTAACGTGCCTGATGGAAAGGGTCAATGAGATCTAGGACGAAGTGCGTTTGCTCCGAAAGTGGGAGATAGAAAACAAAAGTGAGAGATTGAAAACAAAAGTGGGAGATTGAAAACAAAAGTGGGAGATTGAAAATAAAAGACACGTTTAGACCCAGTACCAAGCCAAAAGCAGTTTTCAATATTGGTGTAATAGTAACAATTTTATTTTAAACGTAAAAGTAACATCAAAATAAATCTCATTCTCAAGGGACTGAGAACGTAATTCCGTTTACGTTCCTCAATAAAAAGCAGCGTTAGCTTAGGTGGTAGAACGCTGGCCTCTCAATCTTGAGACCCAGGTTCGATCTCCGGTCGGGCATGCATCAATGTGATCTAAGACCAGAAAAACCGGCTAAGTGCGAGTCGAACTCGGGCACAAAGGATTCCGTTCCAACTGAAAATATGGGTGTGGAACCCTAAAAACATGTTAAATAATTCCACTTCCAGTTATTCAGGTTCAACTTAACTTGATACTTACGATCTATTCAACTCTTTGTATCTAAAGAGTCTAATTTCGTTGGTCTTTGCTAACGTTTAAATAATGAAATATTTGTAACTTTTCGATTTTCCCTATTTTTGTGCTACAAAACCAACCGGTAAACGAAATTTCAAGTTTCTAAGTCAACTGAAAGTGAACAATAGGATTTGATTCCCTTGCAAGTATCAAACATTTGCATGAAATTGATTATGTAAAGTGCAATAACATTTTTTCACGTCGAGTTAGAAGCCTGATTTTTTTACAGCACAATGGGGCTGCAGATTTATGTAGGAAGTATCAGTTTTAACTTGATATCTCATACGGGGGCCGAACAAAAGGGTCTTGATAGACAGGCAGACGAACGGACAGACAAACAGAGAAACGGACAAAAAAGTGATCCTACAAGGGTTCCGTGTTTCATTTTAAAGTACGGAACCCTAAAAATATGAAATGAAGTCTTAAAGGAGACGATTCAACCACCCTCGAAACCAAATTCCCTAAATTCTTGGTTGGAAACGAAAATTCCATCACAAAATCAAAGTAAGGAAGACGTACATAACAGTATTACCCTGCTCTGCCCGGGCAGTGTTTACCATTCCATGAATAATCGATGCGTTTGCCCGCCGTTTGATTTGCCTTGGCCAGTGCGCCCGGCCGAGCTGAACGATGGCCTAAGCAGTGCGAGAAACTTGCCTATATTGCTAACATGCATATATAGGTATGTATGCTGTTTACTGGCATAATATTCTACTGATGTTATTGAAAATTTATTTAAGAATAATATTTTAAATTAAGAACGTTAGAAAAATTTACGTCACTACGTACATATAATAAAAGCGTAGAACCCGGTGTGTCTGTAAATTGAAGAAAGTAATAAGAAAGGCGGTGACTAAAACAGAGTAATAAAATACAAATCAGCGTTTCTTTTTTGGCCTCGCTAGCTTTTTCAGGTCCTATATTCAATTGAGAGGGAGTGAAAGTGCTTATAATGTTTGTTTCTGAAAAAAAAAAGTCATTTTTTTTCCTGTAGGCCACGCGGGCGAAGCCGTGGGCAGAAACTAGTAATTATATAAAATTCAAGAACCGTACGTATGTTTTTTTAAGAGCGATTTCACAGCCGGATTGTGAAAAACCCGCCTTTTTCTAATTAATCGAAACAGAACACTTAAATTCAAAATTCACTCAAAGTTACTCAACAAAACCTTAAAACCTATGTATTGTGTATGTTGCCATCGCAAAGTTTCCATTGGTTTCTGTAAATAAGAATTTCAAAAATATAAAAAAAAACTAAAGAAACCAATTTTAATGAAACCAATGGAAACTTTGCGACGGCAACATACACAATACATCATCCATCCATCCATCAACCTAGTTTGTCCACTGCTGGACATAAGCCTTTCCAGGACTTAAATTGCCATTGCCGGCGGTCATCCTGGAAGAATTGCCCATACTCACACACGCTGGGCAGGCGGGTTGGCGAGCGCGGTGTCGGAACCCTCGCACCAGTGACGCCGGCTATTAGGGATGGACATACCGATACCGCCATCCATCGGTCCCAGGCATGGTGGTCCTCTTGGTTTTTGCCTGTGAGCTGTCCTCTTACTCTCCCCCGGATTACTTCGAGGGGGTCTCCAAGTAAGATGGTGGTACCTCCACAGTCGAGCCCGGCATCAGCTCACACTGCCACCTGCCACACTCTTTACTCGTTAATAGGTTTTTTTGAATAACTAATAAAATAATTTTGAATTTAAGTGTTCTTTTACGATTAATTAGAAAAATGCGGGTTTTTCACAATTCGGCTGCAAAACCGATCTTAAAGTCAACAATCAAAGTTTACGTTTTGCAAAGTTTTCAAAATAATGCAACGGCATCAAAGTCAAACCAAATTACCGACTTGTTATTTCTGCCCATAATATCAAAAAGTCAATGTAATAAAATCAAGCAAGAATGAAGATTTCCGCCAGCAGAGAGAGTTATTAAGCCAAAATGGGAAAATGCATTAGAAAAAATTTTTTTTTTGTTTTTTTGTATGGAGACCACATTGGTTTCAATTTATTTTTATTATTTTCTGTAGACGCCGTAGTAACACATTTTGTAAAATTTTAAACTGCTTACAATACCTATTACGGTTAAAACTACAGACCCCTGTGACAGACAGACGGATAGTTTGGGACTCTTTGGGTACGGAACCCTAAAATGTCCTCCAACTAAAATACTCTACAAAGTGTACTAATTACCAGTGACCGATTTAATTGCGCCACTCGCAATTTTAATAAGAAATTCAGGATCAAAATTAAAACGTAATATCTGAGTGAAGAGGGTGGAAATTTTCTAATTAATTTCTGAAGCCGAGGCGTCAATCACGGGGCCTCAATTAGAAGTGCGCCATTTTAGTGTTTTTTTCTTCTTCTAAGGTAGATTTTAATTATGGAAGACTTTTTCTTTTTTGGATCAGAAAGGTTATTTATGACAAAGTTCTATCGTTAAACTTTAATTTTTCAAGTGCTTACGATATACAACATGTAACAGAAAGGTGTAACCATATTTGAAGAGCTTATTCAGTCAACAACTTTTACTATGGAACAAACCCTGTATCTCGGAAAATGGTTTTTACTGTTTCATAGAAAAATGCAATGCCGCTCGGCCGAAATGTATGGAAGGGCAGATTTTTTTTTTGAGATTCCAGGGTTGGCTCCATAGTAAAAGTTGTTCTATACCATTGACTGAATGAGCTCTTCAAATATGGTTACACCTTTCTGTTACACGTTGTATTTTAACGAAGCACAATAAATAAGTTTTTTTAACCCACCGCTGGTGACGTATATGTCTGTGAGACCGGGTAGTTCGAAAAATCTAATAGTTTTTTCACCGTTCATCGAATTACATAGCGATTTCGAGTAACTGCCTTATTCCACGCCTCTTACCGTTCTCTTCCCATAAATGTAAAAAATATAGATGCCTTGAGTTGAGCACGTAGTACCTATTGTGAAAAACCTGCCTTTTTCTAATTAATTGAAACAGAACACTTAAATTCAAAATTCACTCAATAGTTATATCCAACAAAACCTTATTATCTATGTATTGCGTATGTTGCCATGGCAGTTTCAATTTGTTTCTGAAAATCAGTTTTTTTTACATTAAAATTAAACAATCCGACAATCCGATCTTAATTAAGAGCTTTTAAGTATATTTTATTGTTTATTATGTTTATGTTCAAAACATGTTTAAAACTTTATGAAATACTTATATTTGCGTTTGTAGGTATCGTGTATACATATACGTATATACGTACGTACGTATATATATTTTATAATTCTGAGATCCTTTCGTATAATTTCTTCCACCCAAAGGTTGTCTGGAAGAGATCGCTTTAAGCAATAAGACCACCTATTTGTCCTCAACCTAATCGTATTTTTAGTTAAATGTTATTGTTTCCCTTTTCTTTTATGGCGTGACAATCAAGCTACCTATACAAGGTGACTTTTTGATCATCGTCCGAATTCATACTGGAGGCTTGATAAGTGGTCAGTATCTTGGATCAATAACAATTTTTGTGAAATTCGTAAAATGAAATTTCAGCTTCCCATATAAATTCAGTTCCAGTCCCGAGTGAATCACTATGGGGAGTCGAAAATTCATTTTACGAATTTCACAAAAATTGTTATTGATCCATGATACTCATCACTTACCAAGCCACCAGTATGAATTGGGACGATGATCAAAAAGTCACCTTGTATATTGTATTGTAAGTACCTATGGTATTTCAATACACACTACTTTCTGAACAGTGAAGAAAATGTGAGGTAAATCTATCTGCCATGCCCTAAGAACCGTCTATTGTGCTAGAAGTATGGCGATAAGTGAAGATAGAAAGATAGGGTGGGCATTTTACGATGAGTTAGTTAAAGTAGATATAAGTAATTTGTATAGTATAAGTTTTAGTATGTAACTGATATGTTAAAAAAAAGACATAATCTTGCTAAGTTTCTTGCCCTTCTTCTTAGCAAGACTAATCGAATGGGTGGAGGTAGGCATGTATTTATATATGTAACCTATTAGTATGTAGTATATATAAATGGTGGGATTTGGTCAGCCGCCTGGATTCGTGCTGGGGGCTCGGTTAGTGATTGAACCTTGTTTCTGGTCCCTGGCCTGGTCTCCGGTATGGGTTCGGGTAATGATTTCACGTTGTATAATTATAGATTTTACCTATCATTTTAATCGTAAATGTATTGTTACATAAATTAAATAAATTTTTAATTTAGTTCATACCCATTTATTTTTTTATTAACTATATTTTTATAAGATTAAATTTGACTCGTAAAAAGTGTATTTTACAAAATAAACAATTAGAATTTGAATTTGAGACATTAACAATCGTCGGTAAAAAGATGTTGTACGAGTGTTTACTGTTCAGCGAAAGTTCATGTCAGGGATATATCGTGACAATATGTAAATAAAACACGCAAGGTGTTAAAGAGTAATTCTGGGGAGAGTAAGGGGACAGCTCACAGGCAAAAAACCAGGAGGCCCACCATGCATGGGACCGATGGATGGCGGTATATCCATCCCTAATAGCCGGGCCTTATATAGAACAGACTGGTGACGGGCAGCGGCGTCACTGGTGCGAGGATTCCGGCACCGCGCTCACCAACCCGCCTGCCTAGCGTGTGTGAGTATGGGCAATTTTTCCAAGATGACCGCCGGGAGTGGCAAAGTCCTGGAAAGGCTATGTCCAGCAGTGGACGAACTAGGCTGGTGGATGGATGGATGGAGGTGTTAAAACCACTTTACTGTACTCAAGCAAATCAAAAATAGCAACGCAAGGAAACATCTACTTCCATGAATAACTTAACTAAGTAAGACAATTCAGAATGCAAGCTACTACAAAAATGTTTCGACCTGATTCACTGAAAATCGATTCACACAGGAATTGATAAGAAAAATAATGATTTAAACAAAATATTTTAATGTAAGTACCACGTTTTTAAAATGGATAAAAAAGTATAATGTATTCACAGAAAAACAAACTGCTAGACAAGAAAGCGAGTTAAGAGGCATCATCACACCCAAACTTACCTCCATACAAACGCTGTCACCACATTGTGAGTTGTCTATGAAATGTTATTATAATATTTTTGGCTGAGTTCATTAATATTGTCTAGATCTATGTTTAAATCAAATTTAAAAATCATGAAATTTGAGTAATTTCTTAACAAATACGGTACGGTTAACATGTGTAAAAAAATAATAAAATTAAAACTAAATAATATTTTAAATTAAACTAAATAAAAAATTATTTAAATGCTTAATTAAATAAAAATTATGTCGCTGCCGTCGTGCGGGAGAGTACCTAGCAGGCTGGCAGCGTTACCTCGTTGTATGGCCAGACGTTGTACGGTTAACGGTTTTTTACGAAAAGTGTAGTCGAATTAATAAGAGTCAAACATCTTAAACATTATCTAGATTAATTATAATCAAATATATTGTTTGAAAACGTCCCAGTATTGCTAAAATGTGGTTTCTTCTGAAACAAGTTTTCAATTTTGGGCCCGCGACGAAATCAGTGCGATTGTATTGTACTAGCAAGTTTCACGGAGATTGCACCTTATAGCGAAATAAAATAGCATGATATTTGGCCACACCCACAACTGAGTTGGTTGCGTCACGATGTCAGTTCTTAATATTGCAAAGTCATCCAGTTCTGAGCTATGTTTTGAGTTTCAAGTCTCTAGTTCATCGGAATTAATTTAATTAATTTAAAACGATTGCAAAACTTGTACCGAACAGACAAACAGACAGAGAAGAAAGTGAGTTAATAAATACTTGGTAAAAATAAAATAATAAAATTAATTTAAAAAATTCAACGACACACGAAACAAATAGATTCATCGACATGAAAAAGGTTATTAATTTGTAAATTTTATTTTTTACAGCAAAATCTTTGATTTGTCAATAAATAATAAAATAAACTTAAAAAATACATCAAAAGCTTCAATAAGTATTCCCCATAAATTTTCAAGCCCAGTCATTAGAACGTGGGTGAGATTCCAGTTCAAATCTTGTCGGCTAAGCATGTGACTTTTTTGGTATTAGGTCTTAACATAAGAAATTGGTGTTTTGTATAGAAAATCTCAAATTCAATTCAAAACTCAATTTTTTGTACTAACATTAAATTTTTTTATCACTCCTTTTGTGAATCAATGAGACTAAGTACATTAAGCTAACAGTGTAAAGCTGTAAAAAATTATTACGAATCTTATATAAACGGCATTTAGAACGAACTGTTTTCGAAAATTTTATTTTGGTTATCATACTGCAAATTAATACAAATTTAATACGTTGATGTAAAACCTTGAAATCAACTTTTAAACAAAAAATAAATAATGGAAATAGCTATTGAATTACAGGAATTATGAACTCATGAATCTGTAAGAAAATTTCGCCAATTTCTTAGATAAGCATTTATGTTCATAGCAGGTATTTACGAAATTTAACACTAGCTAAACGCTGAAGGAAAGTACATCGACAAGATTAATAGGCGATAGGGGTATCAGGTTGGGACCTAAAAAATGACAGTAAAAAGGTGTTCTCCGAGTGTTAACACTCGGAAATACCTCTGACACTCCATCGGCAATAAATGTTGTGACAACATGGTATTTTTTTTTTCAGTTACAATTACTATATTTTAATATGGTTCAGTACCATGAAACCATGTTTGGTTTGTCATGGTCCTGGAGTCTACGATACATTAAAAGAATATAATTCTATAATGGATGTAACGAGTTAAAAGCTAACTTACAAAAATACAAAGATTTTCTAGGTATAACAAAGATCTCTAGTGACAAAAGTAGACATTTAAATAAAAATTTAAGTTTTTCATTTTTCTTCGAATGTTTGTTGATAGTGGAATGAAATCAGACAGTGCATAGAGCAATGAATCAGGTAGTTGTCTCAACAAAGTTTCACTACAAACCTCGGTAGTCTAGAAAAGTGGTGCTAGTTGTCATATAAATTATTCAGGCCATCAGAGTGCTTGTCAGAACGAATAGCGGCGTTCTTGCATATTCGCTGCAACATGACTGGTGGCCCATAGAGATTTTACAGTTTTGGTTACGAAGTTTTCGAAATAAATAGGGTTGGATTGTTCTTACACATAACATACGACATCACGACATGAATCCCCGAGAGGGTTGTCAGGTATTTACAAGTGTGAACGGTAAAATGGAAGTCACACTTGCACTTTTCATTGATGAATATTACATCCCGAATTGACCCACAGCTTAATAATCTTACTAATACCTAATACAAATTATTGTGCACCGCGTGAATTGAACCCATTACCTCTGGGTTAGTAAGCGAGCGCTCTATCACTCGGCCACAGAGGCACGGTGAAGGCCCCAGTCTAAAAAAAAATATTTTTGGCTAAGATTCAATATTTTTTTTTCAATTTATACGCGCCTATAAAATTATTAGAAATTTGGTAACAAAAAAAAACATTTGTTATGAAGTTGTAATGTTTCTCGTGTCTAAACTTAAATTTTTTTTATTCAATAATAGTTTAAAAGTTCTAATGGACATAAACCTCACAAACATGAAATACATAAATTACTATATTTTCCCTTTGTCTATCTATCCAACTATAAATCGGTCTAAGATCATTATTCTGTAAGAAATCGTCATCAGTCTTAAACCAACATAATTTGTTATTGCACGAAATACTCAACATACAAGCCGTCTTTCGTCGATAAATACTGCAAACTGTTTAAAAATATTCATCCCGCAATTTAAGACTCCATTCACACTTTAGCACCTTTAATAGTGCTAAAATATCTTCCCATAATCCTTTATAATAGCATAAATTAATACCTTTCCCCACTAAACCCCATCACCGTAACTATCAGCCCATTTTCATTATGTCCTTTCGCATTATAACACGACCACCATAACTCAGCATTACGCGGTATAATCCGTTCATAGTGGTGGGGGACCACGATATTTTGCTGCTTATCCTTGTCATAAGACAGCAGGTGGTAGCAGTAAAGTAATAATTTTACGATATCCCGCTTAAGTTCCTACCTGATACCATTGAGAGCGCTTGAAGTTTTAGCAGCTTCCGCGGGCGATTAGTGCTGTGATACTTTAAATGGCCGCTATCGATATCGATAAACTACTAAATACGAGGAGTCAAGATAATGTCTGTTTCAAGTGTCCATAAAATTAATTATTGTTATTGTATAAGTACAACATTTTCTCGTAAAATTTTGAATACCTTATGAGCAGCTGTTTATGTTTTCTATGTATGATTAATCTATTCACGGTGTTCCAAGCTGTAAAGTTCACTTACAATTCAGTACAAATATTGGCAATGGTAAACCAGGATTAAGTTAGAATAAGCAAATATAATAACAAAAAGATATTACTTAGCCACATAAATATTAAGTAGAATATTCCGTAATCTTTCTCGGAAAACTTCTTTATTGACAACTCTTACAGATGAAAGAGATAAAATCTCCAGCGAATTGAATATTCAACACAATTCGACAGAATCCCGTCCCTAAAAGAGTATTAACTCTTTGCTCCTTCCTCCGTGGGTCCTCAGACTGAAGGATTTACCGGACGCAGCTTAGGTTCACGTTCTCGACCAATCAGGTGCCTGATTCTGTGAGACAGCAAATAAATTGAAGAAACTCGGTTATTTTTTGCGATGATTTCACGTGATTAACTACGTTTACATTTTTTTTTCATGTTTTAAGATTATATAATTAAAAAATAAATGACTTGAAATGGACATTCAGTCACTATTAAGTAGACGCTCAAAAATGTTGCTCGTACAAAGTCGATGTACTGTCACTTTAAACTGACTGAGATAATTTTCTTTAGCCCATCTATGTAACTTCAAAAGGTGTAATCACGTTTTATGTGTATTTTTTGTCAACAATTACCAAAAATTATTAATTAAACGGGTTAATATAATATTGATACCAAAAACGTTAAATCTTTACAGTGCAGTGCCGTTTCGTACCAACAAAATAACAAATCGTCAAAAAAATGTTTTGTGACGTTATTTACGTATTAAAATTATGTTACATTGCTAGGAATAAACAATATTAAAGTATGAAAAACATGACATATAGTTTTCACTCTCCTAGAAGACGTTGCCTCTCTGCTTTTTATAGTACACTTTCACA
Source organism: Ypsolopha sequella (assembly GCA_934047225.1). Classification (NCBI taxonomy): domain Eukaryota; kingdom Metazoa; phylum Arthropoda; class Insecta; order Lepidoptera; family Ypsolophidae; genus Ypsolopha; species Ypsolopha sequella. The sequence continues at coordinate 22,038,236 of OW203991.1, forward strand.
TTATATGAGACTTGCCCCATGTCATTCAAAAGCTGTGCTGATATAGCCGCTACACGTGTCATTTTGACAAATTATTGCAGCTTTCAAGCATGGGATAATTTTAAACGACAGCCGCAAGCATGTCACATGAAAAATAAATTATTAAATTTCCCACCTCCAGAATAGGAACGCATCTTTCTACAAGAAAGGTGTTCTCGTACCACACCAACTCGACGTATGTTCCGGATTTATTTTATCGATTGTCGGCTTAGGGCAGCACTACTGCTTAATATTGGGGAAAGTTAGAGTTGTGTCGAATAAAACTTTGATGTCGTCTCGTTTGTTCTCTTCAGTGTGCTAATTATAAATAGATCCAGTTTGAAAGTTGGAAGGAGACTGCAGTTAATTTAAGCTGATTTATTTTGCAAACCATATAAATTTGAGCTCCCCTTGGTTTTTTAACTGGTAGGAAAGGCAGGTGCTACAAGGCGGTAGAAGAAAACGTTTTTGTGTGTTTTCATGCAGAAACTGTTTTTCCGTGTGCTTATACTGTACTTGTGTCTTTGTGGTAATTTTTTGGCTCTCTGTTTGCTGCTTCGCACCATAACCTACTACTCCTAATATTTTATATATAAGGTCTGTCAATTTAAATGGAAAGTCACTTAGGAGGTGATTCAGTATCGTTAATACATCACATTCCACTGCAAAGCACTTTTTTTTTCGTGAATTTTTTTTCACTTCTCAGTACAAAGAGGTCCGATCAGCTGACTCAGTTTGTATGGCCAAGTGAAAAAAAAGTTCGCGCATAAAAAAGTACTTTGCAGTGGAATGTGATGTATTAACGATACTGAATCACCTCCTAAATTACTTTCCATTTAAATTGAAAGATATCTCTGCTTTACGACTTCTTCTAGTTGAAAAAGTTCAAATTAACAGACCACTGTGTATAGAAATAATAACACGAAGAAGACTAAAATAGTTATTTATATTTTAATATTTATTAAAATTAAATACACTACAACAGCTTTTAATATTTTTATTTTATATATACTTATAAGATAATACAAATATAAAGTCATCTCAAGATATATTTATTTCGGGTCCGATCTGGACCTGGCATAAGTTGAGTATCTTAATTAAAATAAATAGACATGGTCACATATAGTATAACAGCACATATACAACGCGTAACAGAAAGGTGTAACCATATTTGAGGAGCTTATACAGTCAATGGTATAGAACAACTTTTACTATGAAACAAAACACGTATCTCGAAAAAAAAATTTTACTGTTTCACAGAAAAATGCAATGCCGCTCGGCCGAAATGTATGGAAGGGGAGATATTTTTTTCGAGATTTCGGGTTTGGCTCCATAGTAAAAGTTGTTCTATAACATAGACTGAATAAGCTCTTCAAATATGGTTACACCTTTCTGTTACACGTTGTATATTATTTATATTTAAATATATATAAAAAGTTCAAATCAGATTTTTGAAAGACATATTTCGAAGTTTATTGTTCGGCAACAGTCTTATAAATTGATTAAAATATGTGTAAATTACTAAGTACATAGTAGTCTATCATAGACTTATTTTTGCTAATAATTAATTTTATAAACATATTTTTAATTAATTTATATGAATGATGCTGAACAATTAAGTTCGAACTATATATCCCAAAAATATGATTTGAATGTGTTTTTAAATTTCTTATATCTACCTATACATATATATAAATGTAAAAATATAAATAACGTCAAATAAGTCTTTACTCTTTTATTTTAAAATAAGTATTTGTGTTACAAGGGTACCAAGTAATATTTTGTACATAGAGGGCGTTATTTTGAATTTAAAGCGAAACGAAGGATTCTATAATTAATTGAAATCCTGAATATGTGCTGAATAGTAAAGTAGAATCCCGAGCGTAGCGAGGATTTCAATATACGCCACCCGAGAACAAAATATCTTGGCCCCGAGTGATACATGTACTGTTTTTCATAACTACCTATGAGAAAAAGAAAAAGCTACGAGTACCTGGTATTTTGTGGTAATAACTGTTGCACCACATTAACTGCATCATTTACTATGTTTTCACGAGTTAATATATCACTACCACTACTCGAACTCGTTTTTAATTATTATTTGTAATAACTTAGCGAAGACTTACGTGAATATTTCTGAGAAAAAAGAAATGAAAAGAAAGAAAAATACACATATAGTAATTTTTTACATCATTGGGTGTTGACATCTGCTAAATGGCGAGCGGGGGGTGTGGTGCGGCACGCAGGCGGGTGTGCTCCGCGCCCTCGCTCCTGTAACGTCCCCCTGACACCATAAATGGGCTATTGCGTTGCTTCTTGCGTCTATCTTCAGAGGTGACTAAAAGATTGGCGCGCACTGTATTTCATACTACCATGTCACATATATAAATACATGCTTACCTCCACCCATTCAGTTAGTCTCGCTTAGAAAAAGGGTAAGAAACTTAGTACGATCATGTATTTTTTTTTTCAGATCTTGTCAAATCATTTATTATGTAATATAGGTACATCATTGATTGTACTCATGCAATACTATGACGTGAAAAATTTTGGTTAGGGGTCCAAAAATAACCTTGTATATCATATACACTTTTTACACGTTCGTTTTAATGTAAAATAACAACAGAACTAAATACATACAGGGATATACAATGAAAAAAACAATGACAGTCATGGGGACTACTAACATAAGTGAAAACTTTTCATTGCTGGATTTCAAATTTTCATTTCATTACATTTTTTAGCATGTCTTTACTTAAACCCATAAGATTTTCCCCTTTTTCACTCAAAGTGCCAAAAGAAGATTTCAACTCAAAAATTAAAGTAAATAATATAAATAATCAAAATGCATATATAAAAATAGAGGAATAAAAAATATTATAAAGGAAAATATACGAGTAATGCAATAAATAAAACAAAATTGATACGAAAATAAGCTAAAATAAACATATGCCTAAATCTCCACATTAGATTTTTTTTTGCTAAGAAGAAGGGTACGAAACTTAATAGCAAAATCGTGTCTTTTTTACATTAATTTTCCTTTTTAGGGTTCCGTACCCAAAGGGTAACCAATGGGACCCTATTAGTAAGACTCTGCTGTCCGTTTGTCTCTCCGTCTGTCTGTCCGTCTGTCACCAGGCTGTATCTCATAAACCGTGATAGTTAAACAGTTGAAATTTTCACAGATGATTGCCGCTATAACAGCAAATACTAAAAAATAGAATAAAATAAATATTTAAGGGGACTCCCATACAACAGACATGTTTTTTGCCGTTTTTTTAGAAAATTGTACGGAACCCTTCGTGCGCGAGTCTCACTCGCACTTGGCCGGATTTGTTCTTTACACTACTTAAAGAAAGGTATAAAAAACACCTGGCAAGGAATTTATAAAGTACCTTTGTCTACCTGTCCCATATTATAATAATATATCTATAACGCTTTTGTAAATAATTTGCTGCTGAAACAAAATTTATCAAATTTTCAGAAAAACATTTAACCTAATTCTCTGTTGCAAATTCGGAACTTAAAGTCATTTCTTAGAACAACAAAAACATAAATTCATCATCTCATAAAATAACATAAACAACAAATCACACTGATTTAATATTTTACGTCGCGTAGCGTAAAGTAAAAGCGGGAAAAAATCGACAAAACAGAGCGGCGCGTATGTGCCAGCTGTGCTAAGATTTATATTCAGTGTTTCATGTCCATACGAACTTATCATCTGTACAATCCAAAACATGCTTTATATTATTGAGATAAGAATCAACGGTTCACTGTATAAGTGCACAGACTACGTTGTTGTTCTTACGATAAATCAACCAAAAGTCATGACTGAACTTCTTGAGTATGAGGCAACAAATATTTGATATTTGATGTTTGTCGCGCGTCTTTCAGTCAGGTCTACGTTTGTTTTATGGTAATTGTCGTTTTATCCCCGCTTAGAGCTGAATTGAAATTTTGTTTTTGAATCCACAACTATCTGAGCAACGTCATTTTTAGAGTTCCGTACCCAAGGACAAATTGGAGCCCTATTAATGTCGCTCCGCTGTCTGTCTGACTGTCTGTATGTAACGAGTATCTAGCTTTTAGACGGAACGAGATAGAAACCTGAAATTTTTATATGTTGTATTAAATGTTGAAGTTAAACCGAGTTTGAATAAATTTAATTTTTTTTTCTTACCCTCGCATGTGGGGTGTCATTGTCTAGAACTCATTAAGTAGAGTTAAAAAATAAATAAAGAAAAAGAGTGCAATCAAATTTGCCATTTTTAGACCGTTTTTGTTACGGGGTCTATCTGAAAGGCCAAAGCAGTTAGGAATTTGAAATTTCTGTATATTATGTACCATATGCTTTATTTCAAAAAAAACGACGATTTATAATGTAGTTTTAGGGTTACGTCCCCGAATACTAAACCAATTTAGTTTTGCAGTTTTTTATATCTCACAGAATGAAATTATCACCTAAAATTAAATAAATATCTAGTTTGAAATAATTGGTCATATGTACGGAACCCTAAAAGAGCGAAGCCCGACTCGCACTTGGCCAGTTTTTTTAACGCATTTTTTTTTTCTTGTTCTACTTATAATATAATTATATCACATTAAAACCGACCTGTAATAGGTTGTATCTGATATACCAACATTAAATTAATATATATAATTTCTTCGTAACGCTCAGGATATTACTTTAGAATCCTAGGCTTCGCTCTGAATTCAAAATAACACCCTCGACGTACAAAATATTACTTGGACCCCTTGTAAACAAAAATTTTCCCTTACTAATTTCAAAAACTTACTCTGAATTTTGTATGGGAAGGTCCATTTTTATTTTTATTTATAGTTTTAGGAAAGTTCCGTCAGGGGACATTTAAAAAGGCCAACTTGGGTGAATCATGAAATGATTTGAAAGTAGGATAGAGTCAGAGTTTCTTCATGCGTGCAAATATAACATGATTCATCCAAAACGGCCTTTTCAGAGGACCACCTGATGCCTTATTGTCAAACTTCAACATCTATCGCTATTGCTTTCAAAAGTGCGCGTGATTGGCTAGAAGTGATGAGTTACGTCATTTCTAGCCAATCACGTTACCTTTTAAAGCAATAGCGATAGACGATTTCATGACTGTTTCCTTACACAATCGCACCTGATCGGTATGAAGTTTTGGTCCATTACACTCGGTATGGGCCATAAATAACGGAAGTTGATTGTTTTGATTGTCGTCACTTAGTAGAACTATACCTAGCAATGTAAAAATTGTTTATAAAATGTATATTTAAATAAACCTCTTAACAAAGCTTTTTTAGCGAAACTGGTTGGTTAAAGTAAATTGTATAAAATTTGTGAAAAAAACCAGAGTTTTCATCACAACAGTGTTTCTACACTAAATAAGTCCTATAATCGCCTAAATGACGTCTTACAACTGATACAGAACGACTTAAGGCCCTCAGTGATAACACCCAACAGGTAAAACAAACTACCTAATAACATTAAAAATATAATTAGTGATAGTGTGTACATAAACAAAATCAAAATGTTTTTGATTAACAAATGCTACTACTCTGTTGTCGAATATTTAAATGATAAGGATATTTTATTAAATTAATTGTATTGTTAAATTATTTAATCATGTACTATTTTATTTTTATTTGCATTACATTGTAACTGACATTAGATTTAATTGTAAATAGATAATAACGTCATGCATTTTCTATTATTTGCAATACCGACAAGGTCGAACATGTATGTGCCTTCTACACCATTGTATGTAAATACTCATATTCAGCAATAAAGATTTATGATTTATGATTTATTAGATTTTAACAATTATATATAAACTAGCGACCCTCCCCGGCTTTGCACGGGCATGTATTATACATATAAACTTTCCTCTTGAATCACTCTATCTATTGAAAAAAAACGCATCAAATTCCGTTGCGTAGTTTTAAAGATCTAAGCATACATAGGGACAGACAGACAGCGGGAAGCGACTTTGTTTTATACTATGTAGTGATTTTATCTCATGTGCAGGCAACAATTTCACCCCTAATCGCTAAAACCGGATTTCGCAAAACAAACGTTCGTAATTAATTTCAAATCTCATTTGTACTGTGCAAACTGCTGGTAAACGTTGATACAAATACAATTTGCATTTGACAAATCCTTATTTAATTACTTGTTGCACGATCAGGTATTCATATTAACCCTCTATACTCTCATTATCGCTGAAACAATAAATCGTAATCCAAATCGTGGCTTGAATCTGGGGGCACGGCATTGCCCCCGCCAAGTCTGGCATCCTTTTTGCAGATTGAGTGTTATTTTGGAAAGATTTATTTTATAAAAATATAAATTAAATAATTTGTCACGACATGAATCCCCAAAGGGGTTTCAGAGCTGTTCCAAGTGTGACCTGTGAAAGGCAAGTCACCACCCATACACGGTACACCCGCGTTTCACCGAATATTTTACGTCTCAACGTAATGCGTGGTGAGCCCTGTCGCCGTACTCCGGGCACAAATACACACTTTTTAGGGCATGCAGATTTCATTACGATGTTTATTTATTTTATTTATATGATAATTAATTTTTTCAGATATTCAAGCATTTTTTTTTGTTTAAAATTAACATAAATCTATAAATTGTACTTTAACCCGACTTTGTTCTGTAAACTTTACAATGTAAAGTACTGAAAAAAATAAACAATAGTAAAACAATGGAAAATGGGACATATATTTTAAAATAAAGTTTAGGTAGAAGGAGATGGTCTGGGTATATCTGGATATACTTAGAGAAAAGTTTGAAAAAGCACTAAACAATTTTCAAAATGGCAAACCAGCAGAAATGTAGGGTATGCAGATTGTAATCTAAATAAAGATGACTTTTTTGTCTTAATGAAATTAATGTGCACTACAGGAAGGATCCATACAGATTTTAAAATAAGCAAAACCGTAATCTTACATAAAAAAACTAACTTTCTAAAATGTGAAGAACATAGAACACTCAGTTTGATATCTCAAACCAGCAAAATTTTACTTAAAATTATAGAAAATAGAATAAGACCTCTCGCTGAAAATTATCGGGGACCAGATCATTATGATTTTCGTCAAAACAAATGAACAAGAGAAGCCATGCTAGCCTTGAGGCTTGCAATAGATAGAAGGATGGAATTGGATTTGGACACGCATATTGCCTTTATAGATTTAAAAAAAACGTGTCGTATTAAGAAGTTGGATAGAGAAGACTCCACTGAAAACAGCACATCTCTTAAATTAAATTGATAGAAAAAATCTTCTATGTTTATATTTATTTATCTGATAATCTAAACCACTTAAAAATAATAATAAATTAAACAAAAACTCTTAATTTAATTTACCTATACTAATAATAAATTAGTAAGAAAATCGCGTCTTTACATTTAAAATTTTTGCAGAATTTGAAGCGGAGGCTTGAGAAAAACAACAAGTTGTAGAACGTTTGTCTTTCTGTTCCGTTTTAACTCAAGAATCACTCAATCGAATTGGATGCGGTTTTCTTTATTTTCATCGTCATCACCCTGGTATATTAACCAGGCTATAATGATGTTTATAAAATTATAGCTAAACCAAGAACGGTAAAAGACACTTCCACGCAGGCGAAGCCGTAGCCAAAAGCTAGTTTAACTTTAGTTACATAAACGACAAAATTTATCAAATATCACATATTTTTTTCAATAAATTTACATCCTTTTGAAGCATACACACTGATAACTTTGTTCACAATACACGAACCCAACCATCTGTGACGCTTTGTTGATAGCAACCGCAGGGGCTTGGCGACAGTGCTGTATTTAGGGTAGAGACTTTCGCGTATTTAGCAATATTATCGACACTTCTTTATTTACCAACAAACCAAATAACACCAAAATAATAATTATAATAATAATAAATAAACTAAGGCGGTTGGGATTCCGTGGCGGAGCGCTTTCAGCGCGAATGCAGATGGCGCTAGGTGGTACTGCTCAAAAATATGCTCGCATTGTTGTTGTTGGATGACTTCTTTTCCTAGGGCTCTGAACTGTTGCTTTTGCCGTAGTGTACCGTCTCTTTCTCTCCTTTTATATTCTTTTAGCTACAAGAGACAAACGAATATTATTAGAGTGAATTACAAATTAAAAAATATCAAATAAGCCAAATATTTTACAAAGCTTCCCCCGGGCGGGGATTCGAACCTGCGACCTCTTGCAAATTCAAATGCAAAGAAACTCAATTTTCAGTACTAACAATTTGTTTTTTTTTTTTAAGGAATGACAAATCCAAATTGTGTTATTTCTTTTGTGTATGAATGAGACAACATTAAGCTAACATTTTGAAAAGTGTCAGCTGTAGAAAATTGTTACGAATCTTATCATGGAAATAGATGGCATTTAGGACTAACTGTTTTTGAATATTTAATTCTAATTATCAAACTAGCAAAAACAAAATTTAATACGAAGATATAAAACCTTGAAATCAGCATTCAAACAAAAAACAAATAATGGAAATAGCTATTGAATTACAAGAATCATGAAATCATGAATCTGTAAGGAAATTTCGGCAATTTCATATTGTAGCATTCGCTACAAGTATTCAACCTTTTTATATATTTTTAGTCTTTCTTTATCGTTGGCTGCTTTTCTGAATTTTCGAATTCGAATAGTTAGAATGATCTTGTCAGATTTTTTTTGTTATTTTTCTCATATCAAAGAAGATCGTGACAGAGGAAGGAAATTTGCCACAAGAAATTTAAAATATCAAATTTTAAAACTATATCTTATCTATAACTTATATAGAAACAGAGCGCAATTGCCCTGAGCATTGTGTAAGCCAGTTTTCCTGCATTTCCCGGTAAGTTTTGTGTAATTTTGGTTTCATTCTCTGAAAATCCTTTTTGTCCCGTTTCCAATACGTTAATTTCCTTTCCCTCGTTTCATAAGCATGTCTTGACGCCGTTGTTTTATTTCTTTACAGCGACCCTTCGGGATTATTTTTTAAAGGGTTTCTGGGTCTCCCTAGTTTGATTATCCCATCCGCCATCTCGTACGGTTGTACCTATTGAGGCCTGATGTAAGGACCACGTCCCTGGTGAGCTAAAGCTTCCGATACTAAAATTGAAATCGCCAAGCTTCATCGACTGCTCCCGGGAACACCGGAAACTCCCAAAGTCACGAAGAGACCCTTACCAGGTTTTTAATATCTGTAGCTTAATATTCAGCATCGATTATTTTTATTCCTTAGTGTAAAGCTAGATAACGATTGCTCGTAACACCTTATTATTACGTTTTTCTTTCGGATCAAGAGTTATCAAAACTTCCGTGAAATCTTAGTTTAAAGGATCCTATAAACTAGTGTCGACAACCAAATTTAAAATCCATTATTTTATGAATAAATGCGTCGTTCAAGCTAAAAGGAAATTAAAATCTTAAATAAGTGGAATTTGGCATAATAATTTTTTTGATCTAAGAATTTCCTTTGTAGCGATACTCCTCTGATATTATTGTTCTTTTGTACCATATTTTTCTTACCTCGGTTTTGTTATTTTTGTGTATTTTAAGATAAAATTATACGGTTTATTCATCCAGGTTTACCTCTTTTTTTGGCTGTCACCAGGCTTGCCTGGTGGCAGTCCAAATTTAATTCGAAATTACGTTCGTAGTATGTGGTAGCTGAAAATAATAAATAATTTTTTTTTAAAAATAACGCTACAATTATGGCGCCCGAACAAAAGGTAAGTACGGTTTTCTGAATATTACTTGCTGTACTTTAACGTTTTTTTTCTCAATTCGACGGTGGTGTCTACGCTTTCGTAGACTAATTTTCCAACCTACTAAATTTTGTTTGTTTTCAGGCAGCGTTTTCTCTTCTAAGGAACCCCAATACCAAGCTGTCGAAAGGAACCAAATTTTTCCACGAAGAATATTTTTTGTCTTTATGAGTACCCTTAATTTGTGAAATCTATGTTTTGCAAATTTTAATAAAGGAATAAAGTATTTACACACTTTTTGTGTATTACCTGTTTTATTTGTGTGTGTATATTATCCTATCCCTAACCTAATTTCCTTATGTATAGTTAGGTAGGACCTGCAGGTAAGTGCATTTCAATATTTAGTAGCCTATTGCTTTCCATATCTATCATTAATAATTGTTACCTGTTCTAGTAAATAAATTACACTGAGTTTTCAAGTCAAATAAATTTATTGTAATTTATCCATAAATGTGGTAGTTACTAGTTAAACATATTTATTGTGTTTCCAGCATAATTGTTGATACCAGTAGATCCGGGTGGTCACTTTATTCATTTTCTGTTGATCCCTAATCCAATATAGGCAATCTCATTTCGTTACAAAATTTTCACAATAATATTGAGATTGGCTCTTCCATGCAAGAAATTTTGTCGCAAATCCTCGAATTAATCTTTTTGTTTTTACAGAACAAACGTTGAAATTTTTCTTGAAAAGGTTTTGCAATTGCTGAAATCTTTGTTTACATTTTCAGACTTGTCAACTGTCAAAGTCGACATTTGAATATTTGTCTATTATTTTGAACTTTCTGGTTTACATTTTTTAACAAACTATTTTCGCCGTATTGAGGTCAATTGAATAGCAAAACCTTATTTTGCAAATATTATTGCGTTTTCCGGTTTTCACTATTCTTTATAAATTCTGCCTTTTTGTTAAATCATGAATCCTCACGACGATGATTTGATTTCGATGGGTGACCCCGCTGAAGACCCATCACCCATTCTGCAATGTTCTACAGTCCGGCGCGTACTCTACGCTGGAGCGTCCCACCAACAAGAGAACGTCACGGAAACACCTAGGCCTCTCCCTAGACGGAGCGTAATCACCAATCAGAGCCAACCACCATCACAAATGGAACTCACCACCCAACAGCCATCCGCTTCGTGTCATATTTTACACAACGCGCCTTCCACTACTCATGCATGCCGTCTCAATAAGAATCCCGCCTTATCGAAATGGAACTTATCTTTTGACGGTCATTCGTGTGTTCGCGATTTTTTTGTCAGCTTAGAAGAGTGCATGACAGCATATGAAGTGCAAGACGAGTACGTAGTCCGTCGCTTCCATGAGCTTTTAACGGGTCACGCGTTAATGTTCTACAGATCCGTCAGGAATGATAAACTCACACTTCCGGAAATTAAATCACTATTTATTGATACTTTCGGATCTGTCGATTTTGACGATACCACTGAACGTGAGATTCGCAACAAAAAACAAAAGGCGAATCAGCCCATTCGCGAATTCATAATTGAAATAAAAGCTCTGAATTCCAAGCTTTCGGTCCCGATCTCAGATCGAGCACTCTTGCCGATCATCAAGTTTAATCTACATCCGCGTTACGCGTTGTGTCTGTCAACGAATCGTATTTCGGATTTTAAAACCTTAGTCGAAATCGCGACTAATTTAGAAACCTACGACCACTCAGCCCAGAAGGCTCTGTCAAGCGACAATCCTTCGTTTGCTCCTCGTGCCAGTATCGCGTCAGTTTCAACAACCCCTGTGGTTTGTCCTAAGTGCGATGGACACGGCCATCCCTATCGTCTATGCCCTAACGTTCCGGGCAAGATATGTTTTAGATGTAAGAAGCCAGGCTTTTTGACCCGTGATTGTCCTTCTTGCAGTCAAACTCCAAAAAACTAGTTGGTCACCGGAGGAGTTCTCAAATTGAAATTTCTCCGGTGCGTTTGACAGATTCATCCGATAACCGTCTTTTCGTTGAAATTTCCCTGTCTAATAAATCTTGCGAGGCACTTCTTGACACTGGTGCGCAATTGTCGCTCCTTTCCCGCGAGTTCCTTGATAAAAGCCTGGGCATTCGTGCTAGTCCCGGTTTTCTTCCCCCTGTTTATTCCGCAGATGGATCACCTATGGTTATTTCCGGTACGGTTTCTCTTTTAACCACTTTTAACGGAGTTTCCTTTTTGCATGATTATCTTGTTGCCGACCGTATTGTTTCTCCTGTTATTCTCGGCATCGATTTTTGGAACAAGTTCGGCCTGACCGTAGTTTTTAGTCAGGCTTTTAATAAAAATATTAAAGGAAATCTTTTAATGTCTAAGGTTTCTCATCCGGAGAATGTTCTTGTCGGTGAGGTTCGACAAGTCCAACCGCGTTCTTTCCTTTCTTCTGAACAAGAAGTAAGGTTACAAGAAGTTATTAACCAATTCGAAGATATCTCTTCCGACAAAATAGGTTTAGGAAGAACCAGTTGGTTATCCCATAAAATAAATACCGTCGGTCCACCTATCCGACAACGTTACTATCCCCTCTCTCCGGTTAAGCTTAAGATTCTCAACGAAGAGATAGACAAAATGTTGGACGCTGGGGTTATTCGACCATCTCGATCGCCTTGGGCGAGTCCCGTCGTTATGGTTACAAAAAAAGACGGATCTGTTCGTTTCTGTGTCGATAGTCGCAAGCTCAACAATGTTACTGTTAGAGATTCCTATCCTCTACCTCGTATTCAGGACATTTTGGATAATCTTCGTGGTGCTCGCTACATCACTTCTCTTGATTTTCGTAATGCTTTTTGGCAGATCCCTTTAGCCGATAAAGAAAGCTGTGAAAAAACCGCATTTATAGTCCCCCAACGTGGCCTTTTCGAATTTGTCAGGATGCCGTTTGGTTTGACAAACGCCGCGTCAGAAATGCAACGCCTAACAGATATGATTGTCAATTATGAGTACACAAAAGATACTGACGATTGTATTTTCGGGTATGTCGACGATCTGGTCCTCGTCTCCCGTGATTTTGATAGTCATTTACAGCTGTTGAAAAAGGTTAAGGACCGCCTTAAGGAAGCCGGACTTTCCCTTAACCTCAAAAAGTGCGAATTTTGTAAAGCCGAACTTAAATATCTCGGTTATGTTTTGAATAAGGATGGTCTGAACACCGATCCCGCTAAGTTGGATTCTATTAAAGAATTCCCTACCCCTACCACTGCAAAAGCTCTACGTGGCTTTATTGGTCTCTGCTCTTATTATCGGAGATTTGTCGATAATTTTTCTTCGATTATCGCTCCTTTAACTATTTTATTAGGTAAAAAAAAGGGACGAGATTCTATCGATTGGAACGAAGCAGCCGATCATGCTTTCCACGAGTTAAAGAATGCTCTAATTAACACCCCGGTTATGGCTTGTCCGGACTTCACGAAACCGCTTATTCTTCATTGCGATGCTTCATCCGTTGGACTTGGTTCTGTTCTTTCCCAAGTTACTGATGACAAGGAGCACCCTATCGCGTATTTTTCCAAACTCTTTTCCAAAGCCGAACGAAATTATAGCACTACCGAAAGGGAGTTACTTTCTGTTCTAGAATCCATCAAACACTTTCGCGGTTATCTTGATGGTACGCAATTTACTATCGTCACCGATCACATCGCTCTTAAGTGGTTGATGACGTTAGATAACCCGTCAGGTCGTTTGGCACGTTGGTCTACAATCATCTCTCAATTCAACTTTGAAATAGTTCACCGAAAAGGTGTCCAACATGTCGTGCCGGATGCCCTCTCGAGAGCTTTCGTCGCTCCCATTACGTATGATCGTGGTCTTGATTCTACTTCTGATGATTGGTTCAAAAAAACGTTCATGGGCGCACGCGACCACCCTCAAATGTTTCCGGCATATTGTATCCGTGAAGGGGTCTTACTCCGTCATGCCCCGCTTCTAGATCCTTTGACCAGAGAATCGTGGCGTGTGGTTTTACCTCGCGAAAAAATACGCGACGCCGTGTGGGAAGCACACAATGTTTTTCCACAAATACATCCTGGCGTAATGAAAACGTATCTCCAGATAAAAAAAAAATATTACTGGCCCAATATGTATCGCGACGTCACTCGAATTTTAAACGAATGTGACGTTTGTAAAGCCTTTAAGATTTCTAATACTCAGCCGCGTGGTCAAATGTTCTATCCCAAATTAGTTTCGGCTCCTCTTCAAACGCTGTCAATCGATCTTATCGGACCTCTCCCCATGGCTTATCACGGATATAAATATATACTATCTGTTGTAGACGTTTTTTCCAAATACGTCTGGCTATTTTGCCTAAAAAAGGTGGACGCTAAATCTATTTGCGACCTTTTGGAGAATCAAATTTTTTGAATTTCGGAATTCCCCATTCAATTCTGTGCGATAACGCAACCGTTTTCAGAAGTTCCTGTTTTGACGATTTTTTGACTAAATTTAATTGCCAACCCTTCTTTACCCCATATTACTCTCCTCAAGCCAATACTGTCGAACGATATAATCAGAGCGTTGTTACATGTTTAAGCATGTTAGTTGGCGACAACCACCGACAGTGGGCTCGCATGTTACCGAAAGTTAAACTCTATCTAAACTCTTGTATTAATCTCGCGACTTCTTTTTCGCCGAATTTCCTTATGTTCGGGAGAGATCTCATTATCGATACGTCACATGTTCAAAGTCAGACTCGATGCGGTGATATAGCAGAGAGTCGGGCCTCGCATGCTTCGAATCTAAGATCTTTAGGTGATATTTATGCAAAAGTCGCCGATAACTTGTCCCTATCTTTTCTCCGCAATTCGAGATTATATAATAAAAATAGGATTTCCGTTTCTCTCAACGTAGGAGACATTGTATGGAGACGTAATTTTTCGCGCTCTTCCGGTATTGATTACTTTACTAACAAGTTGGCTCCTCGCTTCACTAAGACACGTGTCCGAAGGATAATTTCTCCTCAAGTATATGAGTTGGAGGATTTTTATTCGGCTCATGTTGGTATTTATCATATTAAAGATATTTTAAAATGATCCTACAATTTTCTATCTAGCTTCAACTTTTTCTTTTTTTTGTTTGAGTTACGTTTCTTTAATTCTTCATTGACTCAGCCAAAGAGTTTTTTTGTTCCTTTTTTTTTGCGATTTTCGCGTATGACGTCTTACATATTTTATAGGCGTCGTTTGGTTATTGATTTTAATCCCGATGTTTTTTTTTTTGGGTTGTCTATTCCAAGATAATTTAATTTCAAATAATTTCCATGTTTTTACGATTGTTTCGTTAAATGAATGTCGTTTTATGTTTGAAACTTGTGTAACAGTAATGTTGTTCTTATTTTAGTTGCGAGGAATTCAGCATTAATTAATTCGATTGTTTTGTAATATGTGTAGTTAGATTAATATTAGATTGATTTTTGGTATTTTATAATCACCCAACTGATATATCTATCTTTGACGGTTCATATAGTAGTTAGTCTAAGTTAATGTTAGGGTATATTAGTTGTAGGTTTCCTATTGACCGTTCTATTCGTTCGAGGATTTTCTTATCACATCCTTATCTTGTTTTTATTTAATCGACCCCTTTTGTTTCAAGGCATTTTGATTAGTCTAGGTGTTTATCCGATTGTTTATCCTTCTGGAAGTTAATTTCCTTTAAGCTAGTTTAAATTTTTTTGTGTCGTTTGAGGATATTGTAGCATTCGCTACAAGTATTCAACCTTTTTATATATTTTTAGTCTTTCTTTATCGTTGGCTGCTTTTCTGAATTTTCGAATTCGAATAGTTAGAATGATCTTGTCAGATTTTTTTTGTTATTTTTCTCATATCAAAGAAGATCGTGACAGAGGAAGGAAATTTGCCACAAGAAATTTAAAATATCAAATTTTAAAACTATATCTTATCTATAACTTATATAGAAACAGAGCGCAATTGCCCTGAGCATTGTGTAAGCCAGTTTTCCTGCATTTCCCGGTAAGTTTTGTGTAATTTTGGTTTCATTCTCTGAAAATCCTTTTTGTCCCGTTTCCAATACGTTAATTTCCTTTCCCTCGTTTCATAAGCATGTCTTGACGCCGTTGTTTTATTTCTTTACAGCGACCCTTCGGGATTATTTTTTAAAGGGTTTCTGGGTCTCCCTAGTTTGATTATCCCATCCGCCATCTCGTACGGTTGTACCTATTGAGGCCTGATGTAAGGACCACGTCCCTGGTGAGCTAAAGCTTCCGATACTAAAATTGAAATCGCCAAGCTTCATCGACTGCTCCCGGGAACACCGGAAACTCCCAAAGTCACGAAGAGACCCTTACCAGGTTTTTAATATCTGTAGCTTAATATTCAGCATCGATTATTTTTATTCCTTAGTGTAAAGCTAGATAACGATTGCTCGTAACACCTTATTATTACGTTTTTCTTTCGGATCAAGAGTTATCAAAACTTCCGTGAAATCTTAGTTTAAAGGATCCTATAAACTAGTGTCGACAACCAAATTTAAAATCCATTATTTTATGAATAAATGCGTCGTTCAAGCTAAAAGGAAATTAAAATCTTAAATAAGTGGAATTTGGCATAATAATTTTTTTGATCTAAGAATTTCCTTTGTAGCGATACTCCTCTGATATTATTGTTCTTTTGTACCATATTTTTCTTACCTCGGTTTTGTTATTTTTGTGTATTTTAAGATAAAATTATACGGTTTATTCATCCAGGTTTACCTCTTTTTTTGGCTGTCACCAGGCTTGCCTGGTGGCAGTCCAAATTTAATTCGAAATTACGTTCGTAGTATGTGGTAGCTGAAAATAATAAATAATTTTTTTTTTAAAATAACGCTACAATATGTATAGATCTATTATTTATCTTATTTGAAATTTGTTTCTTATTAATATTTCTAGTTTGAATAAGTTAATATTTTTTTTATAAATTACCGTGGGCTTTTTATTTTTTGTTTAATGTATTTTATATAAATTTAAATACATAATTAAATAGTTTAAGGCGCTAAATTTCGACCCCCAGTGGGGTCGTCACCAGGCAAATATTTGTAATACATTTATCTTTAATAAATCTCTAGTTTTTAATACACTCTTGATAATGTGTAGAGTATCCAAAACGATGGATTTCGCTGTAAATCATATAATCCAAAATGAGCATTCTGGAGGCCCCTAGATACGTCCCTGCCAACATAACGATGGAAAGTTTCATCGATACCTTACCCAGTTGATTCCCGAAGCTAGTGCTACAACATGTCGAATAAAACTTACACAGATCTGCTTTGTGAAACATCAGAGTTGATAGGCGAAGCCACCCAGGCTGATGAAGCAGTGTACGAGTCAGGTGTTGTTGACAGGAATGCGCTTCAACCGCTGCTTTCGGAGCTGCGAGTGAGGTATACGGTGCTACTAGGGAGATTGGACATGGTGTATGATCAGCTGCTACAGCCGCAGAAGAGGATAATAGTGAAGAGACTGCTGGAAGCGTGTTTGGGGAGGCTGCTGGAGATTAAGCACGATCTGGTGGAGCTACAGTTGTTGGATCATACGTTTGATAATAGTGAGGTAGGAGTGAATATAAATTTGTGGATATATTAATAATTTGCAATATTCCGCTAAACACTCTTACCATGCTATTCAAAATGCAGACTCAAGCACCACCCGCCCCCCCGCATAAAAGTTGCACAATCAAAGCAAGCAGTACGAACACAAAATAAAGCAATCTTAAATAACAAGCAAGAAAACTTATCAACACGTGTTTCGCCTCTAAACGAGGCATCCTCGGGATGTGTTGTCCGCCCGACCGCTCGACAGCAAAATTTTTGCATTTCATTTCATTTGTGCTCGTACTGCTTGCTTTGCTTGTGCATGTTTTATGCGGGAGGGCGGGCGGTGCTTGAGTCTGCATTTTGAATAGCATGGTAAGAGTGTTTAGCGGAATATTGCAAATTATTAATATATCCACAAATTCATGATGGACTTCCGCAAAGTAACGCCTTTTTCAATAAAAGTGATATATATTTTTTGTTAATCGACATTTGAAAGTATGTATTTATAACGTATATATTACGGTATTTCTAATGTAGATAATAATGTTTTGTTACTACGGTGCTATAGTCGAATAATGCCCAAAATATACAATAAAGAATAATATTTTATTCGCGTATAACCTCGTAAAATTAGTATTACTAAACGCAAACATTTATTAGCAGAAATTTCTGGAAAAAAATTACACTTGTAAGCAATTAACAGTCATCACAATAGGTTTAACAATATCTTATGATTCAGAAATGTCCTGAGCCATTAACCCAGATATCTAAACGTTATTTTATGCGCGATAAAAACAAATGAAGACATTTTTATAGTTCTTATTTATAGCCCGTATCTAGCTACTGAAAATTGTACTAGTTATTTATTACGCCAACAATTTCATTTTATATTTTTCGAATCCGTCCTACAAATTATATTGATATAGCATAAGAAAAACGATTTTTTTTCACCAATCAGGTCCTTGAAAAGCTTCAAGTAACGCCTTATGAGGCAGAACCATGTATACCGCAATACTTCGTTAGGGAGCGAGCGGAGGAAGTGGCAAGCAGGCGGGAGTTCATCGACGGGACTTTAAGGAAGCTTGGGCATGAGCCTGTGAGACCTCAGCCTCTGGTGCTGACGGAGCAGCAGGCTGTTCTGATAATACAGAGCCATGAAAGAGCCAGGCAGGGGCGTTTGAGGTGAGATATGTATATTATGATGACCAGTTTTTAACCGCTGGTTCAGTCGCGTGGTTATAGGAATGAGATATTTTCCTGGGACTGATACTAATATTTTATTATATAAGGTGACTTTTTGGTCGTCGTCCAAATTCATACTGGAGGCTTGGTAAGTGGTGAGCATCATGAATCGATAAAATTTTTTGTGAAATTCGTATAATGAAATTTCGACTTCCCATAGTTATTCAATCCCAGTCCTGAGTGAATCACTATAGGGAGTCAAAATTTAATTTTATGAATTTTGGACTCCCCATAGTGATTCACTCACACTTACAAAAATCGTTCAGCTTCGCGGGCACGTTCTTCGTCTTCACATGCTCGTTTTTCAGCCTCTCTAGACTCTGCGCTGCGATTGACCCAATAGCATATAACATATAACAATAGCCCAATAGCACCGCTAAAGAGCCAATCAACAACAGAGACGAGAAATACGTCCCGACCTTATTTCTTGAGCCACGTCCCCTACTTCTTGATTGGCCTTTAAGACAGCATTACTAGGACGACGCACCTGAGGTTCATAAACGAGTGTTCTTCATCTTTTTTTTGCTATTTGCTATATTATAAATAAAGACGATGTTTTTATTGGTCATAGATAAAGTATTGTGTGCAACTGAACATATAGACGGAGAGCTAGTGACCAAATCGGTCATGTGGCTTCAGCTGTATTGAAACTCCGTTAGCTACTTCCCTGAACAACCTTTTCCGATAATCTTCGTGCTGGCAGGCCACGGGCAGTGGGTGCGGGTGTAGTTGGGTGGGGAAAAAAATAAAAAAATCAATGTGGGCTCAGCGACTTTGATTTTTTTTTCAAACAGTTGCTCTGTAAGTACTTCCTGTGCACCCAAAAAAAAATTTAAATCGATCTGGTGGTGGGAAGGGGTTGCCAGCGTTAATTAAAAGTACCAAAACAATAATAATTTTCATGTGGGCTCAGATATCAGCCGGCGAACGCGTCATCGCGCTCACGGCTCACGGCGGCTTGGTACTTTTAATTAACGCTGGCAACCCCTTCCCACCTTCCCGATCGATTAAAAAATTTTTTTTGGGTGCACAGGGAGTACAGAGCAACTGTTTGAAAAAAAAAATAAAGTCGATGAGCCCACATTTTTTTTTATTTTTTCCCCACCCCACTACACCCGCACCCACCGCTCGCGGCCTGCCAGCACGAAGATTATCGGAAAAGGTTGTTCAGGGAAGTAGCTAACGGAGTTTTAATACAGCTGATGCCACATGACCGATTTGTTCGCTAGCTCTTAGGCTAATAATTAAACTTTGGGGCACTCGTGCAAAACCATTACGAAACTTAATTCGTTCGTTTCGTAAACAAGCACTCGTGTCCCACTGTCTCAAATTATGTTACAGTTACACAAAATGCTATTACGGATTTGGTTTTAATATCACGACCACGTCACAACAACTCTGTTTTTCCTTTCCTCAAGTAAATCGCTAAAGTTTGTTTCGAAAAGGGTTACGTTGGGATTCAAGTAAGTAAAAAATACCTTCGTAGTTCGTTTTGTTACAACTTGCTTACTAACTTTTAGATCCACAAATTTGTCACACATTCATTACAAGTACATTGTGTGTTTATAACATTTTATTTACTTAAAAATAATGTTAAACAAAACTAGTTTAACACATTTTCTTTACAAAGGCCCTGATCAATGTAAACCTACCAAGTTGGGCCTTATTTAAGTATAACTATTAATAATATAAAAACAATATAATATTTTTGTTTATTATATACAGGTAATTGACTTGGTAAACTACTTCAATCACAGGGTTAATTATGTGTACGATACTAATGACGAAAAACATACCTGAAAAAAAAGTTTTTATTTTTTCATAAATTTTTTATACGTTTTAGAGGTGGTTTAAAAAGCCCAGTTTACGACACACAATGATGAAATTGACTCAGCACTGGTGGAGCGTGGCGTGGCGGCAGGGTGGGGTGAGGCACCCGAGTATGTCAAAAGTAGCACTTCGTGCTGCAGTGACCATTCATCAAGAGAATTTAAGTACAAATAAGAAATCTTCTTTTTATGTGGTACTTTTTTTCGAGTAAGCATCGTGCACACAACCAACCCTGTGAGGGAAGTTTCTGACTAAATCATCAACATATGTTTATTACAAAATATGAAAAAATATGTATTTTTTCAAGTTTATATTTGCAGAGGACAGTTCATGAAAGAAATCCGCCTCCTCAAGGAGAAAGGCCGAGATCAAAAAGGTGAAATGACTCCAATGGCTGCCACATCGATACAACGGGTTTGGAGGGGATTCATCGCCAGAAGAGATACTAAAAAGAGGAAACGAGAGGAAATGCTGCTGATTGGCATGGAGATGCCAGCTTATAAAGAGTCTGAAGCCATCAAACGAGCTGAAGAAGTAAGACGTTTTCGTTAAAACTCTTTACTCTGGCTTGTTGGTTGTCCGTCTATCTGTCTGTTTTTACGTCACGCAAAAACGGCTTTGCTAATAGACCTGTAATAAAAATTAATGTGGTTCAAAAATCACGTGTGGTGTATTTGCAAAACACTTCAATCACTTTTTTATTGCAGTCGCATTAATCAATAAAATATTTCATTATAATTTCTTCAATGTGAATAGAATTAAACTACTCCGTTCTAACTTAGGTAAAAGAATACCGTCGCACGCTGCAATTGGAAAGAGAAAAGGAGTATCAAGAGGCATTAATCAACATCGAAGAACAACTTAGAGCACAAAACGAAGTTAGAATCAATGAGCAAATAAGTGATGAGTTGAGAAGATGGATCTCGGAGTACTTTGAAAGAACTGGAAAGCTTCCTGAACTGCCATCTGAAGAGAGCGGTGGAAGTCGAGCTATGTTCAGTCGCCAAGGTATAAAAGTATATTTTTAAGAAGTGCATGTGTAAGAAAGTTAATTATAATAAATACATAGAATACAAATCCAATTTATTTTAATTTCTAGGTACTGGTACAGAGAGTGAATTGAGCAAATCTTCGCCAGTATCTTCGAAGGATTCTAAGAAGAGTAAAGAAAGCAAGGATAAAAAAAGCAGTAAAACTGAAGATAACAAAGGAAAAGATGAGAACGAAGATCTTCAAGCTTACAAGTGTAGCAGTTCCGTTTTTTTGAAAGATGTTATTAATGGCAATGAAGAGTTGGTAAATTTTATTAACATTTATCGAACTAATAAGCACAAAAGGTTCAATTCACAATAAAGAATCTATTTCAGGTTTGAAGATATTTGGAAGCACAAAGACGATTTTGATAGTCACCATGAACGCTATTATAAAGACATGATAGAACGAGACAAAATGGTGAAAATCGAGGCTGAAATAAGGAATATCGTTGATGAGTTGATGAGAAATGAATTAGAACTGCTTCAAGCAGCGTTTGATAGGGATAGAGCATACAAAGGGAAAAAAGGCAAGAAGCCCCAAAAGAAGGTAAGATTCTAAAAGCTCTATAGAAGAAACAATATTTGTTTGAATTAATACTACGTTTTTTGTAAATTATAGGTAAGACGTGGAGGAAAGAAAAGCAAAAAGAAGAAAGAAAAAGATTTAACACCGGATAGAACAACAGAGTCACTTTTCGAAGAACTTGTCGCAAACGGCATCATACGCCCTTACCCAGTCGTCAAAATCAACGATTTTATTGGAGAAAAATGCTATTTGGGAGAAGAATTAAGGGCTGAAGAAAAAGAACCAGAACCATGTCTGGGTGATATAAGGCAACTAGTCAAAGAGTACTGTATCTTGCCTCTTGGTTCTGAACATGTCAAAACCAATGCTCCACTTGTAAGATCTGTACTTCTTTCAGGTATTTTTTTTCCAGATATCGTATAGTTTCTATAAAATAATATTTGCCTAAAGAGAAAGGCCAATGTTGAGGGACTAACGTAAATGTAAAAGTTGCAGGACTTACCTAAATGTAATGGTTGCAGGACCCTCAGGAAGCGGAAAAAAGCTACTGGTCCAAGCTATATGCAGTGAAGTTGGCGCAGTGCTTTTTGACCTTACACCTGCAAACATTGTTGGCAAGTATCCAGGAAAAACTGGATTGATAATGCTTATCCACTTGGTGCAGAAAGTATCGAGACTGCTGCAGCCTTCTGTAATATGGATGGATGAAGCCGAAAAACCTTTTGTTAAAAAAATACCAAAAACGGATAAGACTGACCCAAAAAGATTGAAAAAGGATTTAGTGAAGATAATAAAAGGTACGTTCACTTAGGGTCACGTTTTCATTTTCAATGTCTACATTACAGGTAAAACAATACAAACAACTCTAATATATTTTCAGGAATTTGTCCTGAAGACCGCGTTATCTTCATTGGAACGTCTCGTAATCCTTGGGACGCAGAACAGAAGCTCCTCTTTCAATGCTATGCGAAAATCATTCTAATCCCTCAAGCTGACTACGGAAGTTTAAACTTGATGTGGATGACCAAGCTTCACCGAGCTGGTGCTTTGTCTCCAAGTTTGAATATTTCTTGCCTGACTCGTGTATCAGATTCGTATACCATAGGTACAGTTATCATATATTATTAAAATAACTAAAGATGTTCAGATTTTGCTTGGTTAGTTTGATTGTAAAAGCACAAGTTCATCTAAGGTTAACAGAGTTAGCCCTAGATAAACAAATTCTTTGATGTCGACGAACATTGCAAGAAAGATCGACGCAAAGTGGATTCAGAAACTTTTTTTAGTCTTTGTTTACTTTTAAAACCAAGCATTCTTGCTGTTAATACTTCTGCGTTCCTTACAAAAAATAATAGTTAACATTTTCACTTTTCAGGAACACTGTTAGCAGCTTTGGAGGCAGTATTGACAACTAAACGAAGTCTCCAGCTCAGGATCAGGGCATTGACAGCTCATGAGATAGCAGTCCAGCTTAGCACTCGAGACCCCGTTTATGCAGAGCAGGTAAAACTTACTCTTAGAACTTGATTTAAAAAAAATACAAACCCGATTCCGATTCGGGTGAAAGAAACCAACTTATGCGAAGAACCGAGGTTCACTGAAGCGCAGCAATAGCTCACGCGGTTGGACGCCAGCCTCTTATCTTGATACCCGAACTAGGTGTGTGCGTGAGTATGCATAGTATTTGTATACTTACCACTTGCTGACGGTTAAGGAAAACACGTTGAGGTAAATCTTTATGCCCTAAATAGCGTCTAACCGAAGTACAGCGACAACGCTGACGTTGCGATGTAAAAATCGTTGGTAACAAGGGGTAACGAGTATCCAGTAACAGTATTCATCCCTTAGGGCTTAGGGAATATACAATATCCAGACACATATTCGTGGCTATATGTTTTTGTTGTAGGCAAAACAATAGAGTATATCTCCTTTACTAATATAGCTTTGTACTCTTCATGGCGAGAGTGTGGAGTGGCCCAGACTAATCCACTTACATTACTATCGTAGGATAGTTACTTTCACGCAGATATGGACCAGGCTTGCGTGCTTTTAGTCTTATATTGAAGCTTCACCTTCATACTTTATACCTTATTTTTGCACACAAAGAATCACATACACCTACTTAAAAATATTTAATAATATACTAATCAAGACTTAATTTAAATACAAGGTGGCGCAAAAGTAATTTCAAAATTTGAATTGGCTGCCATTTTGTTAAAAATGGAAATAAATAGCTCTGTTTTCATAAAAAGTTTTTTTGAAAGTGAATTGATGACATTAAAAAATTATATCGCTCAAATGGCAACCTCTCGAGTTGATCGCATGTTGCTCGCAAAACATCTGGCTATGTGGCTCCAAATTGACGATTGCTTCTTCAATGTTATCTTTCAACACTTGCAAGGTTCGTGGTTTGTAAACGCGAGATTTTAAAAAGCCCCAAAAGAAGAAGTCTGGTGCTGTTAGATCTGGCGATCTGGACGGCCACTTCAAATCTCCAAAACGGCAGATCAAAATTCCACGTTTTCGAGCTGTGTATCACTCAATGACTTATTGACAACTAATTCTCTATACAAGGTGAATTTGTGAACATCTTCCAAATGCATACTTGAGCCTTGGTAAGTGAACAGCATCATGAACCAATAACGATTTCTGTAAAATTCACAAAATGAAATTTCGACTCCCCATAGTGATTCACTCAGGACTGGGAGTGAATTACTATGGGAAGTCGAAATTTCATTATGCAAATTTCACAAAAATTGTTATCGATTCATGATGCTGTACACTTACCAAGCCTCTAGTATGAATTTGGACGATGATCAAAAAGTCACCTTGTATATTTACATCATAAAAGTCACAGCACAGTGACATTTGGCGCCATCTGTAAAAATAGCAGCCAAATCAAATTATGACATTACTTTTGCGCCACCTTGTATAATATAATCATATATTTATAAGTACAATCCATATAGATACATATAAATACACATTACTTCTATACATGTATACAATAGCTTCGGCGTCTACTGTCTTTCGTGGCACAATGTTAAAACGGCTGGTTTAAAAATTTAACAGAAAGGTACAAAGTTCCACTGAAAGTGGAATTTCTATAAAATTTCTATTGCCCGTCGTATGTATATCTGTAACTTCAACATTTTTATCCCGTTTTCAGACTTAAATACTGATCATATCGCATAATCTTTTTTCTACTTATTTCTAAAATACGCAAAAAACCACCTTCCCATATAAAATTTGCTATTATCTAAATTTTAAATAAATATTTCGTTTTCCCAAGAAAATATTTGCTAAACTGACATTAGTGTTCATATATAACAAAGGTTATTCAAGAGATTCAATATAATCTGTATGTGGTAGAAATCTGTTGGTGGTAGAAATCTGTAGATGATAGAAATCTGTAGGTGGTAGAAATCTGTAGGTGGTAGAAATTTTGAAGTTTGTCAAACTGTGTAACCGTCATGAAGTTCAGCTTCTCGACCATTATCTCCGTTGATGAAACTTTTGCCTCATGAACAATGTACACTGTTCATTTACAGGACGCATCAGCCGAGGCGTGGTGGTCAAAAACGCCGATGGAGAGACGACGACAAAAAGCCTTGCAAAGACTCGAAGAGTTGCGTCTTGAAAATGAAGAAAGGGCAGCAGCTGGGAAATAAAATAACATAATCAATGATTCAACCAAGTAATATAGTTAACACTTTTTATCCCAAGATAATTATTTAGTAGGAAAACAAGTTAATTTCATCAAGTTTTTGTAAGAAGTATAATTAATAGTTTGTTTGGGTATTGATTAGCTTGCCTTAAGTTTGAAAGATAAATCTACTTCGTCGCCGCTGAGGGGCCTGCAATAATAGTAGTTAATGCTACAAGGGCGAAAAGGAATAAATTACGAGGACGATTTAAAACAAGAGCGTAGCCAGTGTTTTAAACGTAACAGAGTAATTTATTGCTCTCACGCCCGAGTATCAAACAACGTTTTTCAATGCATAGTGTAAAGAAATAAAACAAATATAATTTTGTGAACTTTAAATTATGATTGGCTCAAAAGGACTGTATCCAGAGCCGTAAAACAGTGGAAAAAAAAGTATAACAATTATGGCACACAGGAAAGGCTGCAGGTTAGCCAACCATTGTAAATAAATTAAAAATAATAATAATAATAAAGCCCTAGGGCAAAATAATCGACTTTCTACTCGGTTCTGATGCATAAAAAGTGGGCCTTTGCGAGCACTTGCAATGAAAAAATATTTATTATTTGTATCTTTTTAGCTGTCGCTCAAAACATCTGTCACACTTGTGCTTTTCAGCCAACTTTGTCGTCAGTCACCAATATTGCAGGAAGTTTATTTCAATTCTTTAAGTACCTGAAGTAGTGAGAATGACTAAGAGCTTGAATTATATTATTCTCGGCTATCTATAGATATACACCATGGTTTTTGTGCTAGTTTTATTTTTTTTAGACCGATTATTATAAGAAACAAATTTCATAACACTTTCCAAGTGATTGTTAGTAAAAACCAAGATGGTTGATTGTTGTTACTGTATTCTAATAGGTAAATTCAGTAACAAAATGAAGAACATTATTATTTTCACTTCTCATGCTAGTAAAGTTCTTGTTTATGCTTGCTATAAGTGGACTAAAACAACGTTGTATGCTCTAGTACATAAAAGTGTTTACTTCTTGTAAGAACGTACATACAGCCAGTACAACATCATAGACAAACTTTTCAAAACTCAATAATGGTGGAAGAAATTAATAGAGAAATTAAAAAAATACTTTGGCGGGAAAGAGCTGTTGTTTTTCCTCTATAGGTACATGTATTAAGTGTTTTATTTAAATTAGCATTAAATATTACCTACTGAATGTTAAATATGTCATTTGCAAGCAATATCACCGTTTCATTTCGTCGCAATCGAAGTGAAAAGCAGAGTGTATAACTCTGGCATAAAACCCATTTTATCCTCGACTCAATATAAGCCCGAGCCGCGGATAAAATGGATTGTTTTATGCTCTTGTTGTACAATCTACTATTAATTGCATTTAACTTAAAAATATAGAACTTAATTTTATAAGTGATTATGACATGATAAACAAAATAAAATGCTTGTTTAGATCGAAGGTGCCGCTAGATATACGGAATAAAAAGTACCCACTTATTCAAATTTCTATATTTCTATATTTTGTGTCAGAATAAAACTTTATGAAAAGCCCTTTTTTTTTGTTTTAAACAGATTTATTAACCCTGGCCCTACCTCGCAACTTTGTTTTAATCCTTTCAAGTTTTCAGTCCCTTCTTTAAACGGTTTCGGTAACCCCTTTAGAAAAACTTCGCTTCGCAAGTGGCCGAGCTTTAAAAAACAAATCGGTTCAACAGAAAGCTGGTAACAATGTATCCTTTTTATTCCTTCACTGTTCTAGCTAGCACAAAGGAAATGTTCCAAAGGCTTTCAAACAAATGAATGTGACACCCACTAACTAAGAAAAAGCCAGTGAAAAAGTGCCGTGAGTTGTTAACATATCCTTTGAGGGTAAACTGAATTTTGCAGTTAACTGTGTTGAGTTGTAGCAAAGGAAACCTTTGTTAGTTTGTTTGCCCGTTTCATGGTAACGGTTGCATGGAAGATAATTGAATTTTTTATTAACCTCCGAAAAACCACACTCATATAAAATATGAGGTAGGAGGTAGAATTGTAGAAAGTAAAATTGGAAATGAAGGGTATAAAATCCATAAATTATTAGGTCGATAATTTAGTTATTTAATTTATAAAGCGTATTTGAACGGGCTTACTTGAACGGGCGTATTTGAACTTAATATTCGCAACCGAATATTTGCAAAATTATTCAATAATTGACAAGAATATATTATAATTATATAAATAGTTATATAAATGTGTGTTATACAGCACTAAGTAGTATAAAATCAATTTACCCGACATTTAGAAGTTTTTAATAATGCAGTGAAAATGAAGTATCAATAATTTTTGTACTGGAAATAGGGAGGTATTCTATTTGGGTATTAAAACACGCGTGCATGCTTTAATGAAACTCACATATATGGCTCATTTTTAGGGTTCCGTACCTCGAAATGAAAAAACGAAACCCTTATAGGATCACTTTGTTGTCCATCCTTCCATCCGTCTGTCTGTCAAGACCCTTTTACTCGGCCCCCGTTTGAGATATATCAATTTTAAACTGATAACTCTTACAGAAGTCTAGGGCCTCATGATGCTGTAAAATAATCTGGTTTCTAACTTAACGCGAAAAAAAGTTATTGCACTTTACATAATCAATTTCACACACATTTTTGTCAATCGTAAGGGAATAAAAACCTATAAGATACTTCCTGACTTTGGAACTTTGTAATTTCAGTTACAGGTAGGTCTTATAAAAAATATCTAAAAATTACAAGTATTTAATTATTTAGGAAGTTATATACCAACTCAATAAGACCATTTAGACACATAGAGTGTAATTGATCGTAAGTGTCTAGTTAAGTCCGACCCTTGGAATTATTTTCCATGATTTTAAAGCTCCGTACCCGTATTGCGTGGTGGTACGGAACCCTTTGCTCCTAAGGAACTCACACTTGGCCACTTTTTAAACTCACACTCGTGTTTTAAAAAAAAGTCTCGGTAGATCCATTGGACTTCAATTTATGGATGTCCTAAGAATAATCTTTCAAATGGCGTAAACTGAGAGAAAAAAATAAATTAAAGTACTAACAGTTTTTTTTAACAAAAAAGATGGCTGTTCTAGGTCTGAAAAGGTAACTATTAAATTTAAATTAATTATGCAAATGACAAAATTGCTACAAAATTAAGAAATTAACCTAGTTGTCAGTCATGAATCGGATTCATCTTGCAGATGCAAGTATCGTACAAATTATCTACTATACTTTATGTAGACATCGACGTAGCAGTTCCCATACATCAGTTTTTGGCCAAACGAAAGGTGTAAATTATAACGAAATCTAGATGGCGTTGCTAAATCCTCTAATGAACACGATGCTAAAAAATACCAATTGGTGACGCTAGTGGCACAGCGATGTCACGTAACATAAAAATAATTCCTAATTCGATAATACATGGCCCTGAAATATTCACTGTTAGTATTGTCAACTTAACGCCATCTAATTTTTCTAAGCAAAACTATTACAGCCACATGTTAACTTGATAACCATGACAGTTTACTTGCAGCCAATTAAACAAATTATGGTTATTTGCAACACTTGGCGGTAAAAAATTTGCTACTCCTTGATGTATGGGAGTTAACGGTCTATACGTAGTAATACCACAAAATAACCACTTACAGAAGGTTTACTCCACATAACTAGTAAAAACAGGCGCACGCACACATAAACGCGCACGTACGATGATCTCGGATGAAGTCGGTCGAATGCCAATACGAAATTCTGCCGAGATCATCATACGTGATCTATGCATGTGTGTCGGCTTTCTAGTAGTGTCTATTTTGTGGTAATACTTGGTCTATGATGTAGATCACACACTCGGCGGATTTAACAAACTACTCGTACATGTATGAAATTATTAATGAGATTTTCACACTAAATACACTATTAAAGCTACTAGCCTTTTAAAACGCAAAGCCTGTGTAAAATTATGTTCTACAAAGTTGCTCCAGCTTTAGTAGTTCGTGGAACTATAAAATTATTAACTATTTCTGAGGAACTCTCGTGGAATTATGTCGAGGTGTAACGTTATGTTTTAATGTAATTTATGAATTTTGGGATTAAATGTTTTTAGAGGCAGTGGTAGCTCAAAAAGTGAAGTAGTAACTTCTGAAAATTAAACGAAGAGAGAAATTTTTATTTTCCAATAATGCTTTTTAGAGTAGTTAGACAGAACATACAGACAGACAAAAATTCAAAAGTTTTAGTTTTGGCCTCGGTATAATACCAATTTATAAACCATTTCAATTAAAAATTGGCCGCTACAAAATGATCCAAAACAAACTTTAAACGTATCCAAACAAAGGGGCTCGCTGAAAATCAAGACCATAGTTTTATACTAATTTTGTTTTATTTATTATCTTCCATACATATAAAATTATCGTTAGTATAATTTTGTCTGTACGTGAAAAAAAAATTTTTCTTTAGTGCATAATAAATAATAAAAAATACAGTAAAACAATAAAAAAAATTGCCCTTTCTTCATTAACCTAAATAATTAAAAACGGATAGTAACTCTATTTGTGTTAACGTGTAAAACAATAGCAACATTCTAAGGCGATACAAAAAAAATGGGTTTTTTTCGAATCCATTTACTCCACTATAACGTCATCTACGTATTTCATTTTTGTGTAAATGTTTATTGAGTATTTGATTAAGATTCTCACTGAAGGAAAACGCGATTGGATGAAATTTTCTCGATAGAATTTAATTCCGATAAGACCTCTAAATTGTTTTATTTTTTCCTGTATTTCTGAAATCCTAACTAAATTCATTGTGAAATTGCATTCAAAATGTGGATATTATGTATTTGTAAAGTCTCCTTGAAAACCTTGTTGACAAAATAGCTAAGCATATTTTATATTAATAAAAAACCGACTTTTTGCTACTTTTCCACGAATCGTTTTTCGTTTTTCCGCATATGGAGTTACAGGCACGCTAATACTTTCACGTAACGCCTTAACAATTCACAAGGAAAGCCAAGGAGAAATAGCTTGTAGGATCATAAACCATTAATCGCTGGGCCTCGTAATAAAGTCATTATGTGAATAAATGCTAACGACTGTATTTACAAGGCGTCTACGTGTCGAACATTAGGGTTAACCATTACACAAGCGTGGATCGTATAGCGTTTGGATATGGCTCATAATAATAATAATAAATAGTTATTATAATTAACTCTTTCTAGGGTTTTATAGTGCCTAAAAAGTACAACGCCCGTATGTCACAAAATTTCGCAAAATAAACATAATCTTAATTAATGAGAACTGTGAATTTCTTAACTGTCTGAAGCAACAATATTGTAGCGACGACAGTGCCATCTGTTTCTTATGGACAAGGCGTGAAATCACATAACGCCCTCGTGAGCGTTCTATATGTGCAGT
This sequence comes from Ypsolopha sequella, assembly GCA_934047225.1. Lineage (NCBI taxonomy): Eukaryota > Metazoa > Arthropoda > Insecta > Lepidoptera > Ypsolophidae > Ypsolopha > Ypsolopha sequella. The sequence goes on from OW203991.1 coordinate 22,069,276, forward strand.
ACAGGCTAGTATATCAGGCAGAAGCAAAAATAACAGTGGACAAGTATGAGGGAAGAATTCACCGGTCTAGGTAGGAACCTCGGTGGCGCAATTGGTAGCGCGCTTGTCTTGATGACAAGAGGTCGCAGGTTCGAATCCTGGCCCGGAGATTTTTTTTCAAATTCTTGTCTTTGGGTTTGTTTCTGATTGATCTTTTCTAGTTTGTAATGCACTCTAATAATATTTAGAGTATTCATAGCGATGGATTTCGCAAAATAAACATAAACTAAATATCATTTGCACTAGACGAAATTGTTACGCACCAAAAAAAATGCGACGTCGGTTAAGTTCCAATCCAACAGGTAACAGATCTATGACAAACTGACCTGCTGCGTCAGATATAAGAGGACGTGGTGAGATCAGCTCTTTGTTCTATAACGAGCTGGCCGCTTAATCGCTCATTGTAGGCTTTTTGCATGAAGGCGTTAAAAAATATACGCCAAGTTACATTGTGGTATTAATGGTCTTTGGATACGTCATGCAAAAAGTTTTGTTTGTCTTTCTTTCTGTGGCATAATTACAGCTTCGGGTATATTACAAAACAAACATGTTTGTTTTGTAAGTGCCAAAATAATAACGAAAAGTATTTTTTTATATTTTATTACGACCCCATAATTTAATAAATTTTATGAAAGTAAATACGACCTGTTTTTAAATCTTCTTTGTTTTTAATGTTTTGAGCAGGCATAAGAGTCACATCATATAAAAAATACCAACTCAAAATATTTGCGACGAAATTAATTTGTATCAGGTAGAAAATTATTACGATACATAAAATAAATAAAATACCAGCAACTTTTGTAATATTAACAAGTTCATAACATTGCGAAATGGCTCATGCACTACAGGAATTAAAAGTGCTTTTCTCCATTGTAACAAACTGTTACATTCCATCCTTATAGCACAATTATATAAGTAAATAACTAAGTAAATAAATATTATATATTGACTATATTGTTACACAATACCACTTTCCTCACGAACACGTAAGCTCATACACATATTTAATTGTTGCCAATCAAAAACTTTGATGCCTATAGGTATACCTTTGATTTAAATGTTCTGTGGGTATACCACACTCTGTCCCAGTCAATACTGTACCACTGTACCACTGCCTGGGGTGCAGCTGTCCAGACACACTTTCTTCCCCTTGAGCGTGCACAACGCGTTCTACTCGAGGTGATGAAATTTAAACCAAGGCGATACCTCACGGAAGAACTTTATCGCGAAAATACAGTATTGACTGTAAGACAATTTTAAATAAAAGCAATCATATGTCACCTACACAACACCGCTGACTACGAAAAAAATTGAAATTAAATTAGGAACAAAACGCAGACAAGAACGGGTTTCGCCCAAACCGTGCTACCTTTCCAGTTTCGTTTATAATAAATTGAGCAAAAACCTTACGATAATGTATTCAACACGAAAAAAATGCTCACAAATGGTCTATAAACATCTACTCAAGTTGAATTATTATCAAATCGAGGAAATGTTGAAAAGTTAAAACATAATAAGTATTTAGTCAATTTGCTACTGCTTTCCATACATAACTTCTACACACACCCTAACACACTGCTCTCTCTCACGTACTCACATTAAGCTTTTTGTTTTTGATTTTATTTATTATCTTTTAGATTTTTTTTATTATTATTATTTGTGGCACCTTTTTTGTTGCATGGGAATATTTGACACTGTTGTCGATTTGGTGTATGTAACTTATTTTTCTTTCTTTATTGGATCGACAAGGGCAGAACGCTTAAATTAAGTTTAGTCATGTCAGATTAGTTACACCAAATCGGTACCTGTTACCCTAAGTTTCAAGTTTACTTAGGTAAGGGAACTTGGTTACTCGCTGGGTTCAGCTTAAACTATAAGGTACCTAATTAAGAAACTTTGTTTTAAAGTAACTAATTCAATTATCTTGTCTTATGTTATTGTCTTTTATTACAGTTTTAAATAGATGCACTGATAAAAACGCATTAAACTAAATATTTGTGAGATATTTTCCTGATCATTCGGGCCCGGCACTAGTTACAATAAAGTAATTAGAAAATATAAGAAAAAAAAACCTGATGCAACAGGTTTTGCAGTGACAACAGCGCCTTCTGATCAAATTAAGCAAGGCGTGAAATCACATACCGCCCTAATGAGCGTTCAGTATGTGCATTACAAGCTGGTATATCAAGTAGTTACAAAAATTCTGTGTACAGGTATGGTGGAAAAATTCGTCGTTCCAGATTCGAACCTCGGTAGCGCAGTCGGTAGCGCGCCTGTCATGTAAGCAGGAGGTCGCAGGTTCAAATCCTGGCCCAAGGAGTTTTTTCAAAAATGTTTGCGCTTTAAAATTTGTTTCTGATTGATTTCTTGTTTGTAATATACTCTAATAATAATAAGAGTACTCAAAGCGATGGATTTCGCTAAAAAAAACATATAATCTTAAAATATAATAAAGAAAACTGTTTGAAAATGTAGGACGTAGGTGTTTAATTCTAATCTTGGAACCATTCCCTTATTTTGGAATTATTGTCCTTCATTCGTTACTGGTAAGCGCGGTGCCGGAACCCTCGCACCAGTAACGCTGCTGTCCGTCACGAGTCTCTTCCATATAAGGCCCGGCTATTAGGGATGGATATACCGCCATCCTTCGGTCCCCGGCATGGTGGGCCTCTTAGTTTTTTGCCTGTGAGCTGTCCTCTTACTCTCCCCCAAATTACTTCGAGGGGGTCTCCAAGTAAGATGGTGGTACCTCCACCACAGTCGAGCCCGGCATCAGTTCTACCATTTTTAAAACCTACCAACCCACCTGTCCAGCGTGTGTGAGTATGGGCAATTCTTACAGGATGACCGCCGGGAGTGGCAAAGTCTTGGAAAGGCTTTTGTCCAGCACTGGACGAACTAGGATGATGGATGGATGGATACGTTACTGTCCTTCATACGTTACTGTCCTTATACGTTACTGTCCTTATACGTTACTGTCCTTATAAGTTACTCGGGAAGATAATAACCAGATACTTTATACTGCCACAGCATTAGCGTGAATTTTTAAAATATGCAGTAAATTTCAACATTACTCTTATGGTTAGACATTAAGAACAGTTTATTGCCACATTTTCATAAAGAGTTTTCTCTATGCGAGGTTATAAAATTCTATGCTCTTTGCAAGTTTTATTTTGTGCTTAAAGTGGGTTTACTGTGAATTTTTATTTTGTTTTTCCTTTCAAGCCATAATAGGAAAAATGGAAGAAAAAGGTAGGTATCGTGAAAAACTAGAAAGCGAGACTCAATAAAAGTTATGTCAAAATCTAATAACTGTTTATTTTACCAGTCTTATTATCAGATATATCTTTTAAAATTCAGATTATTACTTAGGTAGATATATTTTGGTCTAGTTTAAAAAGATTCTTATTTTTTTTCAAAGTGCTTGAGCAACGATCAAATAAGATACAAATTTAAGCTCAATAACACCATTATATATTTTATATTCAAGTTACAAAGTTTTTAAACTAACGGACGCTAAGGTAACACCATAATTTTATTTTTTATTTTGACGGGACCTTGCATAGTAAGTACAGTTAGCGCAGAAAACTTGTGAATATCCATCGCGTCCCAGTGAAAAGTTTTATTTTCTCCTATTTTGCGCTGGAGACCCAGCGACGTCTAATGCAGTGCGCGCTGATATGAACATTATTTCAAGATAGTTTTTGTGGATATTTGTATTGACACAGGTTGACTCAAGGTCGTTGGCCTCTTAAGGGCCTTACTATCGCCAAATGGGTACTTTCTAAAGCCTACTCCTCGTTTATGGCTAAACCAAAAATAATGAAAAATTGTATTGTGAATAATCAACTCTTAGACAACATATACAACATTTTTCTTTTCCATACCACAAAAACTACTACATGAAATATTTTTTTAACAGAATGGTGTTTTTTGGCTTGAATTTCCTACTGCTCCTAAGTGCCTTTGCCGATTGAATTCATTTATGCTTTGATAAATAGATAAACTTGATATCTATAAACATAACATAACATTATTCGATCGAACAGTCACGTCCTAGTGAAAAGTATAATTTTCTCCTATTTTCCCCTATCAAGGACGCAGCGAGCGTCGTAACAGCCACTATACATCTCGCGCTGATATGAACGTTATTTCAATGTCGTTTCCGTTGATATTCGTACCGACAAATATGGAGCTGCTAATTTGGCGACGGTAATCGCCTTAAGAGCCCACCGAGGTTTTTCCACACACAAACACGTTTTTATAACTCTTGTTTGAAGTAGTACAGAATGAAATTAAAATCTAGGGAAATAAATTGGTATTATTGGGGATATATATTAAACTGTATACACGATTCGATAAAGTTGGCTCGATAGAATAAATTCGCAAAGGTACCTCTTTTTAAGCAATTTTTTCCTTTTTTTCCCTACTTTTTCCATAAATAAGTAATTTAATATGTTTATTCATTTACTAACATAAATTTCATAGACAACTGGAGCTTACACACGATAGTTTTTATTTAAGAACAATATGTTGAAAATAACAACGAAAAACATGGAAAAGTGCAAAAGTTTGGTTATTTTCTTTACTCTTTACACATAAAGAAAAAGATAGAGCCAAAGGCAAACGCTCGGTGCGCCCTCAAGGCGATAGCTCTCTTTACAGGCTGTTGAATAAATAGAAGTAATGAATTATGTATTATGGCTATATAAATTAAAGTCACCTTATATAGTTTTAGTTGGCTATTTATATTAAGTTATTCATCGGTGCATTTTTGCCGAAATTAAGCTGTAGATATAGTTTTGTACGCTTTTTGCAATAATGAAAATTATGCGCTCACGCAGCGAAACTTTTGTCTCACTCGCTCACGTATTGGATATATGGTCTCACTCGCTCGAATAGGTGTTGCGGACAATATTTACCATGACTCAGCGCGCAAATTTTTTGTAATAAATATAGAAGTCTTCTGAATAAAGAATATATAATTATATTTGATATAAGAGAAACAATGATACATCTATATAGTATAGATAGTAAAAAAGCAGTAAGAAAGTCGTGTCTAAATGTATAAATGTGTTTTCATCTACTTCCATACTGCAATAAGGTAATAACAACATCAAAAGCGGCTTTATTAGTACCTACATTGTTTGACCGATGTTATAATATTACATTTATTTAATTATTTTAACTTAAAAGCGGTATCACAGCCGGATTGTGTAATACCCGCCTTTCTCTAATTAATCAAAACAGAACACATACATTAAAAATTCACTCAATAGTTATTCAACAAAACCTTATTACCTATGTATGTATGTTGCTGTCGCAAAGTTTCCATTGGTTTCCGTAAATAAGAATTAAAAAAAGTTGAAATAGAATTTTTTTTTCATGTTATTTTCATGTTTCATGTTTTTTTCACAGTTGCACAAATTACTATAGCGAAATAAATGGAATGGGTTAATAATATTGTACTGAGACCGAAACCATTATTTTTGAAATTTTTGTCGTTTGTCTGCCTGTCTGTCAGTTCCGTTCTAACTCAGGAACTACTCAACAAATTTCGATGCGGTTTTCATTATTGTCATCGTAGTGACCCTACTATAGGTCGGTCAACATACGGACTTTGTCCACACATTTATTTTATAGTTTTTTATATTATTATTTTGTCGTTGGCAGCATGTACGGACTTTGTCCACACATTTATTTTATAGTTTTTTTTTATTATTATTTTGTCGTTGGCAGCATGTACGGACTTTGTTCCCACATTTATTTTATAGTTTTTTTTTATTATTATTTTGTCGTTGGCAGCATGTACGGACTTTGTCCACACATTTAGATTATCTATTATTTATTAACATTTCTTAATAATTATTTCCTATTGACATAGTTTACTTAAGTCAAAGTTGCTAACTCAGCGCCCACAAGTATTGAGGACAAGTTAGTGCCTTCCGGATGACGATATGACTGCGAGCGACATATTGTTAAGCCTAAATAATTGTAGAAACATCAGTTGGTTTCGTGCCACTCATGAACATTTAAATTATTTATAACATAACATTTTTTATTCCTTTTTCTCTTGAAATAACATTTACATTTATATTTAATTAATTAAACATTATTAACATAACAATTAACAATTCATTTCCACTATTATCCTGCCAAGGCACACTGGACTCGTGGTATCGGTCGGTCGTCGCGTTCGGATCACGAGTACCTTCTGTAAGGGAGAGCTAGTCCGATATTAGTCCCTACCCTTACAGACTATAAGGGGTATAAAGGGGTATAAGTTGATAAAAAAACTACTAAGCCGAAAACTGTCGATAATCATGCCCACGTGAGTGAAGCTGCGGGCAAAAACCAGTTTCTAATAAGAGAAAACACATTTAAGTGTAAACAACTTGTTACCATTAAGTGCTATTGGTCTCCAATTCCCTCCGGCCCACATTCTCACGTATACCGACGCCATGATTAGGGTGTATGCCCAATTTTCCCAGATTGATGCTCGTAAAACAACCAAATTACCTGGTTCAAAAGAAGATGAAGCCATAAACAGTTCATACGAAAAACATTTTAAAACCACGCCGACTTCAAAAAAGCAAACATATGTTTGTCCGTATTCTCTTTTTCTTTTGTTGCGTGATCTCGAGAACCTGACTTCCTACTTTGGTTTTTAAACTGTGTGATCACGAAGCCTCTTTAAGGGGGTCGCAGTTACAAATATTATATTTAGGCGCACCTTATATGACAGTTGGATTCGATATTTGTAACATAAAAAACACAAGTTAAAAACAGCGGAGGGTAGGGGGTCTCGAAATAGTTTTCCATACTAAGGGCGCCACGCCATGAAACAGATTGAAAATGATTATAGCGTACGTTTAATATTTTATGTCGGTTTTCAATCAAATACGAAAAATTGGATAACCCTTAATTAATATATGCCAAAAAAATATTTCATTAAAAACTGGGTTGAATTTTCTTCAAACATACATACCTACATACGCATCAAATTAAAAACAGCCTCCTTTTAACTCGGTTTAAAAGTAAGTCGGGATGATTATGACATTGATTTTACAAGAGGCGCCTTGCTTGATGTCATACTTATCTTTTACGGTTAAAAAGTAAAAAGGTAAGCATTCTTGGAGTTCCTTAAAGAAGTGGAAACCCTTTATCCCAATCTTAGAGTTCTAACGTAGATCCAAAAACTACCACTCTCAATTTTGTGGTAGTTATATCAAACTTTATTACAGTATCAAGATAACATATGTTATATATAAAATTCAAGTAAACCCAACCGTTATTATTTCCCTGTATATTTCCCCATATTATTATTTATTACATAAAACTATTACCTATAGACATAGATTATTTAATTATATTACATTAAAACCGAGCACTAATAATTGTATCTGATAAACTTACATTACATAAATAAATATATTTCATTTCATTTCTTATATCTGCATTTTTATGTAACAAAACATTTTAATGCAACACACTGCGTTGCATTAAAATATATTTTTCAATGCAAGTGCTTGTAAAAGCCCACTTTTTATGCATGAAAACCGAACAGAAAGTCGATTATTTTGCCCTAGGGCTTTATTTAACCTGCAGCCTTTCCTGTGTACCATAAATGTTATAATTTTTTTGCCACTGTTTAACGGCTCTGGATACAGTCCTTTTGAGCCAATTATAATTTAAAGTTCACAAGATTATATTTGTTTTATTTCCTCACACTATGCATTTAAAAACGTAGTATGATACACGGGCGTAAAAGCAATAAATTACTCGGTTACGTTGAAAAAAACACTCGCTACGCCCGTGTTTTAAATCGTCCTCGAAATTTATTCCTTTTCGCCCTAGTAGCATAAACTACTATTAAAATGTATTTGTCGAGACTTTATTAAAACAAAATAATACTTAAATAACATTAAAAATCTACCAATAAAATAAAACTTTCCTAAAACAAAACACTATCCTAAAACCCTAATAAAACCTATACCTAATCAAAATAAACTAAACTAAATAAAAAATCCTACCTAGATCGCCACCGTCATATGGAAGGGTACCTAGAAGGCTGACAGCGTTTCCTCTTTGAATGGCCAGACTGATTCTCTGCGCGCCAGCCTTCGGGTCTCCACAAGCGTCGATCAGCCGTGCAGATAATTCTTTAAAAAGGAGCTTAGCATCTGGACCCCACGGCCTGAGGGTCCCAACTCGATTAATTAACCGGTTCTATTTCCTCTTCTCCAATCTTAACCTTGCATTCAGTCATCGCATCATCCCTCTCGAGTACCATAAACTTTGTGTTTCCTACGCTAATTTTCATTCCTTTCTTTTTAAAGGCATCATCCATAATTGTTACCATCTCTTGCAGCTCAAGTCATTGAAGTAAAGAGAACTTGGTCATCGGCGTAAAGGAGGCATTTGATAAATAACTTTCTTAACTTCAGTCCACATTCACGCTCTCTTAAATAATTTAAACAGCTCTTCATAAATATATTGAATAGCCACGGTGACGCTTCACGTCGTTGTTTAACTCCTCTAGAGATATTGAACCAATCACTATACCAATCAATATTAATATTATACATTATTAATCCTAATAATGCAAGCACTCGTAGAGAGATTTCAGAGCCCGCACCAAGATGCTACTCACTCCATACATGGACAATGTTGTCCACAAGTCATCCTTCACAACTCTATCGTAAGCCTTTTCTTAATTCGCAAACGCACAAAACACCTTCTGGTGTTTTCCCAGGCATCTTTCAGATATGCTTCGTAAAGAAAATTCTGATTCTGATCCGCGCAACCCATACCTCTTCTAAATCCCGCTTGTACATCCCCAATTTTTTCTTCTGTTTCAATCAACAACAGAGACAAGAAATAAGTCCCAACCTTACGTTTTCTAAGCCATGCCCTCTTTATCCTGATTGGTCTTCAAGGCAGCATTATCAGACGACGAACCCCAGGGTCATGAACGAATGTCTTCTTCTAATATTTCGTGAAATTACTAGTTGAATTTGTTACAAATAAAGACGATATTTTTGATGGTCGTAGATAAAGTATTGTGTGCAACAGGACAAAATTAGACATTGGGACATTCGTGCAAAATTATTACGAAACTTACTTACAAATTATGTTATAGTTGCACAAAATACTATTAAAAAGTCAACCTAAGTATTTGAGGCGTATCTAAATAATAATAACACTTTACATTGTGCGTCCGGTTCAAACTGATTCCATCGTGTCTCACACTCACTCCCTCACGTTATAAGAACATATTTATAGACAATAATGATATGTTGATGGCAATGAAGTAATGATGGTTAGCGCGGGCACGCTTAACCTTCAACTTTGCCCTTTTTGTGTGCTCCAAGAGACAAGTTAGAGCGAGACATGATAAAAGTTCTGTCAAAAACGAATAACTGTTTACTTTACCAGTCTCACTATCAAACATGTATCTTTATATCTTGATTGATAAAGTTGATGGTGGTGATTGTTGGCACTTGGTGGAACTTATGAAACATTGTGATTCAAAAACACTTGTACTTGTCCACTGACACAATATTTTGATTTATACTTAGATAATTTTAAGGCCTTATTTAAAAAGATCATTATTTTTTTAATGTGCTTGAGTAATGATCAAACAAGATTTCAAATTTAAGCTCAATAACCCGAGATATTTCCAAGCTACAAAATTCTTCAACCAACGGACGCTAAGGTATCACCATTAACGTTTTTTAATTTTGACGGGACCTTGCATACTACTGTCGCCGGCTGCCTTTTCAAAATCATCAACCAATAGAATTTCCTTTTCAGTCCCTTTTTTCAACGCACAACATTATGGGAAGCTTTTGTCTTGCTCCCAATAGCTCACATTGACGTTCTCCTCTAAAACAGCACGCATACGGATTGCGCCAACCTGTTTGGATATACTGTCTTCATTTTGAGATAATTCTCATAAGCTTATGTCTGTCTATTCTATTGTACCCCACACCTCACATTGGCGTTCTCCACAAAAAAAGCACGCTTTTGGAGCGCACTGGATAATATAATGTCTATTTTGAGATAATTCTAATAAGTTTATGTTTTGTACTGCACATCTCACATTGGCGTTCTTCACAAAAACAGCATGCGTGCGGAACGCGCCACCCTACTTGGATATAATGTCTTCATTTTGAGATAATTCTCTACCCCACACTTCATATAGGCGTTCTCCACAAAAAGAGCACGCGTTCGGAGCGCACTAACGTGCCTGGATAATATAATATATATTTAAAAAAAAATTTTTTTTTTTTGCTGCAGTAATCGACTACTTTTTAATGATTTTTGCACGGAAGTCTAATTAATGTACATTTATAGCACACTGTGCGTAAAATTTTCCGCACTTGTGCTATAAAAAATTATACGAAACTCGTGCGAGAAACTTTTTCTCGACTCGTGTGATTGCTCTCGTATCGTAATATACTAATTTAATAAAGTTTATGTAATATTAAACGGTATAGGTATGTTTGAATTCCACCTTTGTTACTTTATGGTGAACACTGTGTAACAATTGTAATTATAAATAAATGTGAACCATTTAAAATAAAGTAACATTATCCATCTAAAATTCTAAACAACTTAAAAATTTAAAACTATAATATTTTAAATATTTTAATATCAAAGATAATATTAAAAAGCTTATGTCTTGTACTGCACACCTCACATTGGCGTTCTTCACAAAAAGAGAATGAGTGCGGAGCGCGCCACCCTGCCTGGATATAATGTCTTCATTTTAAGATAATTCACGGGATCACCGGCTCAGCCGCGCTGAGGTACTTTTTGCATTCCAGTATGAGTATTCAGTGTGGATGTTGCGTTTCGTTAAGACGCGTACTATCACCACAAAATAGATACTAGCAGAAGGCCGACTCGACGACGACGGAGCGAAAACAGACTCACACATGCATAGACGCGTACGTACGTTTACTTGACTTTTGTTTGTGACAAAGTGAAAAACGCAAAATAAAATGTAGGCTTCCTGTACTAGTTGACGCGGAGTTGTACGTAAATTAGTTATTTTTAATTTTTTCATATTCTGCAAAAACATTCATTGAACCTTGGTCCTGACCACTTACTTACTTAGACCACAGATAATATAATCTTAGACCGAGTCTACAGTATGAATTGGAAGAAATTATAGTTTTGGTGTATTTACAAATTGGAATATAATACAACGTGTAACAGAAAGGTGTAACCATATTTGAAGAGCTTATTCAGTCAATGATACAGAACAACTTTTACTATGGAACAAACACTGTATCTTGAAAAAAAATATTAACTTTTTCATTGAAAAATGCAATGCTGCTCGGCTGAAATGTATGGAAGGGTAGATTTTTTTTTAGATATTTCAGGGTTGGCTCCATAGTAAAAGTTGTTCTATACCATTGACTAAATCTAAATAAGCTCTTCAAATTATATGGTCACACCTTTCTGTTACACATTGTATATCGGGTCACTTAAAAGTTTGTGTGAGCAGCGAAAGTCATTATTATTACCACATTCATTGTTAAGAGATTATAATATCGTACTTTGTTTCGCACACAAACAAATTTTGGAACGCATCCGCAAGCATGTAGCGCGAGTCCCAGTTCTATGACTTGTTTTGGGACACACCGCTTTTTTTGCGCGCACAGAAAGATAAAGAAAGCCTGCCTGAATTTTATATTTGAGATTTTGAGTATTTTTTGTTTGTTTTCTTAGAAAATCAGGAATTTAATTGATAAATCATTTGACTTAACCCCACCAGATAAACTTGCAGCAGCTATAATTGCGAATAATAGACTCTTGCCGCCAAAATCAAGAGGTAAATATTTGAATACCTATGAACATTTTGCACCACACTATGTATTGAAAACGTAGTATACACCTGTGTAAGGGCAATAACTTACTCAAAACGTTTAAAACACTCGCTAAGGTCGTCGTGAGTTATTGTATCCTTACCGCACTTGTAGCATAAACTACTATTATTCTGTTTTCAGTCTAAACTAGTCGAATATTGAAGTTATAGTAACAGAAAAAAGAAAAAAAAAATCTATAGTTAATTAATTCACACTGGCAACCAAGTTGAGCAGAAACAGTAAAATAAAAGTAGATACTCTACGCTTTCCTGAAGTGCAAAAATAACCTACATTTTAATAAATATATGAACTGTGCATCGAAATTGTTTGAGATGCATTTAGTTCAAAACTTGGACATTTATATATTATTTAAAATGTCAAAACATGACAGTAATAAAACCAAATCGTTCCACTAATATTCTAATTGCGAAAAATTGTGTGTAAATTAGTATGTTTGTGACTTCTTCATGCTGAAACAGTTGGAAGGATTTGGATAAAATTTGAAGTGGAGATAGCTTATACCTTGAATTAACACATTTTATCTCGAAGAAAGAACACTACCAGTTCTACCACCACTATATGTACCTTACCTTCTTTTCGTGTCATTGGTTCCTTCACAAAATCCTCGGGTATATTTAGTAGCACCAGTTTAAAATAAATCAGTAGATACTAAATATACCCTATTTCAATAAAATAGCTTCAAAAAATATAATTCAAAAAGTATACCCGAGCAAAATTCGTCACTCTCACACCCCACTTTACTTTAATAAATTATCTATGTTTTGTTTATGTAATTTTAGTTTCGATAGTTCTCAAGTCATTATTTCTTTGCAATCCCATTGTTTTTTTTGGTGATTTATGGTTTAAAAGAGCAAAATTTCGTTAATTGTGTGTCCTTAATGACAAACTTTCGTATTATTCCTAGAGAAAAGTGTCCAAAAATTCCACTAAACTGAAAATGGTCAGTTTTTTTTTAACACATTTATACATTCATTTTATTTAACATAGTTCACATCACTTAAACCAACACGGTTTGTGTGTGATGGATGATAAAGGAGGTGTTACGAGTATATAGCTCACAGCTGACTGACCAACCTGCCCGTAACCAATGCTTATCTAATTTAATTTAATTCTTAATTAATGGTAATATGATCTACTCTAGGGTGCTCAAAGGTTGGTAACAAACAAACAAACTAGTTTATATCTAATCGTCAGACAACACAGTCTCATCGCTAAAATCAATATAAATGTGCCAAATGAAAAATAAATATTGAGATATAAGTTTACCTTTATGTTGATTCCTGATCTCATTCAAACTTCTCTAAGCAATTAACTGGCTTTTAGTTAACAATTACAAATCCTGATCTTCATCATTCATTAATCATTCATTACAGACGATGGCCGGATATATTAAATAGTATGAATACTTATGAATGAATACTTTTAATTATCAAAAAAGGTAGATTTTCTTGATACTACACATGATTCACAAAACTGTATGTACAATTTAACTGTGGGATCGGTGAGTCTCTGATACAATTTTAATTAAAAACTAATTAGTACGATCAACCGAACATAAGCGGCCACTCCTCCGCTACTACCACAAAATGACCACTTATTTTGTGCTGCTATTTTACGTGCCATTGCTAAGCAATATATATAATTAATCGCGCTAGGCTAGGTCTTAAATATACCTGATTATGATACTCTTACTCGAATTTATTTAGTAGTTCGATATTTTGATAGCCTCATGCTAATTATACCCGACCAAAACCCCATGAGGAGTTTCCACTAGATACATTTAGTAAAGATCATAGACGAATGCAGCCTACAGACTCCTCGTAACAGGCGACCGATTTCTGTCAACACATCTGACTCAACCAGCAGATATAATTCGCCACTCCAAAATTATATGTTTCGGTAGGCCAAACCAACATGGTTTCTATATTCATTAAGTTAAAGTCTTCGTCTTCGGGAAAGATAAGTTTGTGGCGTTATACGTAAAATTGGAAGAGCCAATAGGATTGCAGTATCCCGTTTCTCACGCCTCGGATTGTTGACAGAAGATGACGCAAGATGTTGAACAATAGACGTCTTTCTGGGCTGTATTGTCTATGGTAAAGATCGACGCATCCAGCGTGCGCCAGGCGTATTTGTTGTAATCAGTGGTCGTATCTCAATAGTGCCGTACCGACCGGGTACGCTTCTTATAGTCAATAGATAGGTGCCATAGAAAAATACGTCCATTAGAATGACTATTAATCAGTACGTAGCCCAGGACCGACGTCATCAAATCTCTTTCAGATAAATTAAGCACTTACAACTTATTATATGTAAAGGTAGGGACTAATATCGGACTAGCTCTCACTTACAAAAGGTACTCGTGATCCGAACGCGACGACCGACCGATACCACGAGTACAGGAAATTAATTGTTAATTGTTGTTGTGTTGATAATGTTTAATTAATTATACATAAATGTTACACTGTTATGTTATTGCAAGAGAAAAAGGAATATAAAATGTTATGTTATAAAATATGTTAATGTTCATGAGTAGCACGAAACCAATTGACGTTTCTACAATATTTTAGGCGTCGCTGGCAGTCATATCATCATCTGGAAAGCACTAACTTGCTTAGTATTACCATAGACTCAGACGTAGTCTATGGTACAACAGATTGTAAGCGTCGGAAATCAAAAACCTAACTTATTCGTATAAGTTATTTTACTATGCTCCAACCAGCCCAGCCACGGCAAAAGGTTAGTAAGCACGACAGCATTTTCAAAAAATAAAATAAAAATATGTTTAACACTTGTGAAAACTTTTTGTGCCAATTTAATTTGTCTACAGTTATTAATTAAATTAAATGCATATTATGTTCAATCAACAAAGCGTTTTAAAAAGGTTGCACTGTTTTAATTCCCAGATTGTATTTGCACAAACACTGCAAACACACGCTGAATCCAATAACGCAAATAAATCTCAAAGCCGCACGATATTTCAGAATTTTCAGACATATTGAAGCCTGAAACTCAATTTTCTTAATTACACGAAACGGAAAACAAAAACAATAGGGAATTCGCGCAGCCATTTTTCGATGCGCGTTACCAAAATTAAAGCTGAATTTCCTATTTTTGCAATATTAACTCGAGTGCCAGAAACCAGGAATAAAACGCATTTTTTTAACTAATTTACAACATAGGCTCTTTAAGGTTAAACGTCACTGAGCTAAGCGCAAAGTGCATAACTTAACTTGTTTAGAAATTTAAATTTTAAAAGTATATTGGTCTAAGGTATTTGATGCCAATGGTACAGTTTTAGTGAGAAAAAGAAAGAAAAAAAAAAGAAATATATTTATTTCTGTAACATGAAGATTTTAAATAGTGGGCTGTGATAACCCTAGTAAGTTTATACAAATCCGTAACAGGGTTACCACAATTAGTCACGGTCTACTTAAAACCAGCTTAAAATGGTGTTTTAACTTTGTTTCGACAAGAGCATTACTAATTGTGTATACAAATTTCAAACTCTTGCTTTATAAACCTCACTAATATTGAACTATTGGCGTCAACTGCCACATATCGAAACCTTTTTCAATTTAATTCAATTAACTTCTAAACAAGAAATACAAAGTTAAGTTATGCACTTTGCACTAAGCGACTGAAGTTTAACCTTAAGGTGGTAACAGAGGATCTCGGTCCAAAACGTATATTTTATTATTGTTTGCCAAATTTTTTAATAAAAAGTATGCAATAAATGCGTTTTATGGCGATTTGCGAAAATTGCTGATCAATAATTATGTGTTCACATGTGTGCATTACATAACAACAGTAAACACGCTTTAAAGTTTGTAAATGTAGTGCAATTAAAACGTAGTATATAAAATGACATAATTTATTTTTGAACACCTAATTATTACTAAGCAATTTGCGCAATACGCCATAAAACGCTTTAATTACAAACTTTTTATTCAAAAATTTGGCAAACAATAATAAAATGTGCATTTTGGACCGAGATCCTCTGTTACCACCTTAACTATCCACGGATAAGCACTATGCAGCTGAGGGAAAGTTAAGGGGGCATACAAGTCTAATTTTGCGTCAATCAGAATTGGACTCAATGACGTTTCCTTTTTGTTTAAAAAAGCGCGTTCTGAGCCGGGGCTGTTACGACCACCAAGAAACACGCGCTCACGATAAAGTGAGTTTTTATTTAATAACTCTGCTTCTAGATGAAATTATTAAAATATTCTAAGACTCACCCATAGGGTCTTGTTCACTTATTTTTAAAGCGCCTCTTCCAAAGTCATCCGAAAATTACTGTTAATGATAACGATATTTCTCTTAAATGCGATGTTTAAAAATTATGAAAACAATATAAAGTGTTACTTAAGTATATAAAAAAAAACTCGAAATTATTCTTGCAGTAAACAAACAAAATGAAAATATTGTTCAAAGTCAAGCGGTTTTAAACTAAAATTAAGTAAAATTGGTTATTTCTTTGAAACCACTAATTTATGGTTCTATACTATTTGTATGGTTCTTGCACTAATATACAAAGAAAATATTGCTTTGAAAAATTATTTACGGAATTTTTTTCCGTCTATCGTGTCCATGTGAAAAGTAAAGAAAAGTATTATTTCCCCCTATTTTGCGCTATCCGGAGAACTTGCGACGTCGTAATGCACTGCGCGCTCATAATATGAACGTTATTTCAATATAGTTTCTGTCGATACTTGTACCAACACAAGTTAACTCAAGGTCGTTGGTGACTACCTGCCCTTAAAAAACCGCGGCGTGTGGTGAGCCGTATCAAAACAAAATATACTGTAAATATTCTAAGAGTGCATTACAAACTAGAAAAAACAAATGTTAAAAAAAATCTTGGGCCAGGATTCGAACTTGCAACCTCTTGTTAACACGAGGTAACATACGACAAGTATGCTACCGACTGTGCCACCGAGGTACTCATCCTACATAGTTGAATTTTTCCATCATACATACACCAAATTTTTATTAATACTTGGTGCACTAGCTAAAGTATATAGGTATATATTTTTGCACGAAGGAAGATACTGAAAGTTTGGGTTAGTGGGAAATTACATTCAAAAGATCGCGACAATGTGAAATAACTCATGCACCGTAGGATTTAAAAGCGCATTTTCCACTATCACATTTCAGTTGCCTCCTTCATGTAAAAATAGTACATTATATATATAATTTTGTATAGCACAAGTGCGGAAAATGCCGACTTTACGCACGCTTTACGCACGCGCAGCGTGCGTAAAGTCGGCATTTTACGCACGGTGTGCTATAAAATATACTACTAAATAAATACATGATAAATAAATGCACTTGCACTTGCACATTAAACTGTGAAACGAGTGCATTTGCATCTATACATCATGTTGTTATCCAAGTTTCACCAAGTGCTGACAATCGCAAGTATTAATTATACTAAATAAATTTTATTTTATTTTATTTTATTTATTTATTAACTACATTACACTATCTTAACAGCTAGGCCAATGCGATAGTGCAGCTAACATATAATTAAACAAAACTACTATGGCATAAAAACAATAGACGTAGTACATATTTACAATTTTCACCCTAAACTACAAACACATAATGTATAAACTACAACAATATTTAGGTTATTCGTAAAATATTTTAATATTAAGTAGAATGTTTCAATGTTAAGTAAAATATTGTATTGCAAAACCTTATCTTTAACATATCATATATAATCATAATACATATAATATGTAGTGTGAATAATATTAATAATTCATCGCTAATAATGTAAATTAGTATTGACCTGTAAATAATTTTATTTATCAATAAATTGGGTTTGAGTTTTTTTGAGTTCAGGGACAGGCTTAAACTACTTTGGAAAAATGTAATTATTGAGAGCACATAAACTAAAATTAAAGCTTTCAGATTCTGCTTTATTATTTTATTATAAATCAGACCATAAGTATAAATTTATTCCAAAATAGTTCACAAATGTTAACTTTTCTAACTTTTAATACAAACTCAACCCCCAGCTACCCCCCCTCGGAGCGCGCGCATAAAACCGATTACAAAATAGAGAACTATTTATTGCGCTCGGTCCCCCATTATTTCGTGGCCGCCACAGCACGGATAACTGTAAAAACACTTTATTGGCACTCACCACAAGTCAATTACTAGTGAATGGAAAAACAATTACACGACTGTCCGGCACGACGCGGTTGGTTAAATAAAAGACTTGTGACTGACTGTTTCGTAGGAAGTTTATGGATGTATATTTTTTTCGTTCACTTTTGCCTTTTTACCTGTAGATTACAGAATTGGCCCAAGTTGGACAAAACTATGTACGACTTACAGGTGGTAGAGCTGATGCCGGGCTCGACTGTGCAGGTACCACCATCTTATTTGGAGACCCCCTCGAAGTAATTCGGGGGAGAGTAAGAGGACAGCTCACAGGCAAAAAACCAGGAGGCCCACTATACCTGGGACATCGGGATGGCGGTATATCCGTCTCTAATAGCCGGGCCTTATATGGAACAGACTGGTGACGGGCAGCAGCTTCACTGGTGCGAGGGTTCCAGCACCGCGCTCACCAACCCGCCTGCCCAGCGTGTGTGAGTATGGGCAATTCTTCCAGGATGACCGCCAGGAGTGGAAAAATCCTGGAAAGGCTTATGTCCAGCAGTGGACGAACTAGGCTGATGGATGGATGGATGGACAAAACTATGAGTCGCAAACTTGGGGTGTTCAATTGGACATTGGCTATAGTTCGTTTCTTGGGGACGAGCAGTTCCCTAGGGATATAGTCATTAAATACATTCACGCTGTTATCTCTGAAACTGATAAATCTATTTAGAAATTTTTTTTAGACTTTTTACTTGGAAATAGGCTATAGTTTGTTTCCTGGGGACAGGTAGTTCTCTAGTGATATAGTAATTCATTAATTTCATGCGGGTGACACCGATACAAAAGTATAGTTATTAAGGCTAAGCCTGGCAATACAACGGGGTAATGTCGCCAGTATCTTGGGGACCCTCCCGCAGGGCAGCGATTTAGACCAAATTTTCAGTTTATGAATAAAATTTCAGGTAAGTTTGTTATTATTATTATTATTATTGTACAATTTTCTTAATTAGGTTTATTTTTTATGCATTTTAATCTTATAGTAGTTTTAGTTTCACTTATTTTTTAAGTTTTAAATTTTCAAGTTGTTTAGAATTTTAGGTGGATAATGTTATTTAAGTCATCATTATTTATTTACTTATTAATTGATCAACATAATTAAATGAATAGTGGCACTAAAATTTACTTTTATTTGAATTTGTGTTTCTATCTAATTTATTGTAGCAGTCCGTGCAATAATCACCCTGAATTTTGGTGGCTTTTTGTAAAATATGTCTGCTGCAAATGTACAATTAGAAAAAAATACCAGAACCAAGTGTTCCAAGACAACACTAGACAGATAAAGTTCAATACAATTTAATAAAAACATTATCTTGATAGTGATGTCTAATATATTTAATACAAAAATAATCCTAGAGAAATAATTATAAAAAGAAAATTGCCTCTAGATCACTGCCCTGCGGGAGAGTGCCCAAAATACTTGCCACATTACCTCTCTGTATGGCAAGACTTATACGCTGGCCTAGATAAGAGCCAGCTCGCCGGTCGCCGCTAGTGTTCACAAGCTTTACAGAGAGGTCCGTGACAAGCTGACGCGCCTCCGGACCCCATGTCCCCATTGTCTCGACCCCAAAAGGCGCAAACATGTAGCTTGAACCTATTGCCACATATCTACGCCTCTTGGAGAGCTCAGCAGCGGCCGCCGCCGAACCAGCAGCCCTACTGCTTTGGGAAACATGAGAGGGTGCCAGCGTATCCACGCAGGTTGCATCCCACACGAGCGGCCTCCCATGCTTCCACGGTATTAACGTCATACCGTCGGGTCTCTTTCCGTCGTCACGAACCAGTCCGGGAGGTTCGAGAGTAGCCGGAGCTCCTACGGAGACGAGGGCCCTTCGGATGACGTCATTGAGGGCTGCGTGGCGAGACAGGCGGCCGGCACTACGCCGACATGAAAGTCCATGGAGTCCGGCCCGACAAACACTAGCCCCGCAAGGGCAGTGATGAGGTTCGATTAAATTAGCTCCGATTCGCAGACCGACGGCCATTTTAAATGAAAGATTGTCCAATAGTGTCCCCAGGTTGGCGGAAGGGAGGGCATTGAGCCTGAGACCTGACTCGCGCTCTGACACAGCGAGGAGCCGCGCTCGCTCTGTGACGTCACTAGTTGAAGCAAGTAGGAACTTTTGCGTTAATTTGCAACAAGGCTCATCCCATTGTCGTTGTGACGAAAGGTTTTCAGGGGTGTCCTCTCCTGGGCAGGTGAGCGACCACGCCTGTTTGGCTTCTCCACAGCACGAGACCTCAATATCAACCAAAGAAGGTTGAATAAGTTTCTTATACAAGGCCTCAGTGCTGTGAATGGAAGACAAAAAGGCGGGTAAGGCTACATCGGACACCTTTCTTATGCCAAGCCCTCCAAACCTGACCGGAAGTGAAACCTCGAGCCAACAGCGATCGTTAATGGGAAGGTTGAGTACTTGCGTTAAAGCTGATTGAATTATTGAATCTATTGTTGATAACAAGTTCTTGAATTTAAACATGGGGCTGCTTCTTAAAACGAAAGTGAACCTGGGTACCAACAAACAAACTCTTATTATATGGAAAGCCATATGAGAATTTATTTTTGTAAGGTGCGGGATGGTATTAAGAAATTTTGATTTTTCAATATCTAAATACTGAGGCATGGAATCTTCCAAAATTGGCGCCCCAAGGAGCCGAAGCGAGCTTTTATCCAACATTTTTATGTTTGGAGCTAAGGAATCAAAATCATTATGGATTGAGATTTTTTGGTTATCCGGAACAGTGTCAGTGATAAATAACTCGCATTTGGAGCTATTGAGTTCCAGCCCAATCGAACCGAACTTTTCTGATAGGGCTCTTAAATCGTTCAGGACAGTATTAGAATCCCCACCCAAGGTACCATCATCCAGGTACCACATGTTTAATTTTGAGTGCATAGATGTGACAATCTTATGGATTGCGAGACTGAAAATTGCGGGCCCCAAAGGATCACCCTGTTGACAACCCACCGACGACAAAAGGACATGATCCTGATATAGTAATTTTGAAGGCCGGCTGTAACATTGCCAAAGATAAGGGAATATTTCCGGTATTATTTCTTTTATTTCTTTTAGGAAAGCACCTCTGTCAACGGCATTAAAAGCGTTTTGTATGTCTACTTTCAGCACCACCTCACCCCCATTTTGTTCGATAAAAGTACGGAGGGCATGAACAGCTGCCTCGCAGCCTCCTTTTGACCCAAACCCGAGTTGTGTGGGCTGCAAATAATTTGTTAGCTTTGGAACAATGTGTCGGCAGCATAATTTAGAGACCAAGCGACGAAAAGTTGTGCCAACAGCTATTGGCCGAATACCACCATCCTTTTTTTTCAAGGCACACAGGTTAGCACCGTAGAGGATGGATGAAATTTCCAAGTTAACCTTTCCCGATAACATCAGATTTACTAGGGATGTAATTTTGCTTAATAGGGTCTCCCCTGCCTGACCTGTGCAACCGCAGAGCAGATATTTTAAATGCTGCGGACTGAGACCATCTATGCCACCTGCTGTGCCATTTTTAAAAGACATTATTGCTGCTAAAACATCTTTGCCTAATACCTGAGTGTGGGGGTCACCAGGTTGCGGAGCCGCTGGAAGACAAGTTGTTGCAGAAGCTGAAGGATGCTTGCTTTGTAATATGGCGAGGGTTTCAGGTGAATTCGGGGCAATACCATCAGAAGAAAACCGTAGTTGCGCGGCTCCCCTTATATCACCATCGCTAATTTTGTTTTCAACTTTTTTGTATTTAGAGCCAGCATGATGAGTCTTGGCTTTGTCTATGTATGAAACTGGGTTTATACAATTGTTTTTAATTTCCTGTGTAAGGGAATTTTGTTTCCTAGATCTATTGTTAACATGTAGAGTCTCATATGAAAACCTGAGGAGTGCCTCCCAGGCACACTCTGAATTTTCTTTAACTACGTAAGAAATAATATCAGAAAGTTTAGTAGCAACACTTATACGTGCCCCTCGGGGAATTCTCTTTACAATGGAATGGCCTTTTTTTAATTTAGTGAGTATTTGATAGAATGGTTCATCTCCTCTTTGTGACCCAGAACAGGTTCCTTCATCACTGACAGTTTCACTTATTTGTGAGGAAACTTGTGTTAGATTATGAGACTTTGTAATATGGATGTTAAGTCCCCTTTTACCTTTAAATTTCCGACCTGGTGGACACTCTGGGCACGTAAGAAAATCGGGCGATGAATTATTATTGCATAACTTAGGAACCGGTCTCGTGGAAGGGCCAGTGGTCTGCGACATTCATTTATCTATTATTTATTAATACAATGTAAAAAAAGGAAATTAAATATAAAAAGAAAGTTACAGATAAAATAATTAAAACCTAACTTGTACAAAATAAAATTACTTGGATTTTTTTCAATATTGCATAATAAAATAAGCTAAATAATCAATAAAAAACTAAATCATTAAAAATTTTGGTTGACAATGCTTTAGATACAACAAAAAAATTAAAAAAAAATACTTATTTCCTACAAAACTTATTAGTACAAATGTTATCTAAAATATGGCATCTTAATAATCTATATATAATAATAATAATCTATCTTAATAATAATAAAAAAGCAATACTTACTAAAAATAAAAAAACAACTTTCTCAGAAATTAATTTAAGCCAAACAATTAGGTATACGCATGCAGCCCAGAACATCGGGTGCATGGACGTTCGGGGCCGGTGGCGGTTGCCGGGAGTCGGCTCGACGACCCTCGTACTTGGTGGACGTGAAAACGCTTCAGGATCGAAAGCCTCCGTTATATAGTAACAGGTTTCAGCGATACAACCCAGCTTACTGGATCTTCCTCACTAATTATAAGCAGGAAGTATTCTCACTAGCATAGGAAACCACTAGGGCACGAGGATGGATGAGTCGATGTAGTACAGTGCACGGGGTATGCGGTCCGAGCACTCGCGTCGGCGACTCTGCTTGGAGTCGCTGATGCTTGCGACGCTAGGAAGCTGCACCTTCCAGAGGGTTTACGTATCGATTTTTCCTCTTTAATGACACACAATTTTAGCTAATAATCCTTCTCGATGCGTTTAAAATAATTTAAATATTAAAATTGTTGAAAAAATATGACTGAGACGTTTGGTTGACATTTGACATTTTTTGTGATGTCTATATTTGAGAAGAAAAATTATAATAATAATACTAAACAGCGACTCCACTGTACTCTATCCATCAAATGTACTGTACTCTATCGATCACATGCTACCAAATGTCCTAGCTTTAAGAGGCCGATGCCAAATTAATTATCCATACAAACGTAATACCAAAATCATTTGCAATTCGAGCATATTGCAACCAAATTATGCTGTTATTCTGATTAAGACAGTATTTTTATAGGTTCATGAATATGTTTCCTTCCAAAATACTAACCTGAAACGAAATGTCAGCGATTTGCAATTCGCACATTTTTACACACAAAAACAACAAAAACAACAAAACGTAAGATATTGTTCGAGCGGAAACATAGCCTATGTTATCAAGTTACAGATTATTAAAACAAAATTTAAAACACATTAAGTTTTCATTCAACATTTTTGGTATTACGAAATACGCCCGTATTCAGTACAAATTCTGAACGGGTAGTAGCTGTGTCGCATCTTGTTTGACGCACGCACACATTCACACAGTAGAGACATAGAGAGATGTCGCGTGGATTCGCGCGTCTGGGCCTGGGGCCTCCTTTGGGTTAGGGTACAATAGTTTTGCATTATACTTTAGTTGCTCGCTCGATAACTGACATAACTCAGTCAGTGACGATTACTTTACTACGCTATGCGTGTTTGTTTGCCTTTTTTTTTTAAGGGATGTACCGAAAAAAAAATTGTTTTGGCCATATCTTCGGAACGGAAGGTGGTACATCCTTAGGGGTCGGACCATAGGGTGCCAAAAAAGTTTTTTTTTTTTTATGTTAAAACTTTAACCGCCCGTATCTCCTAGACGGCTTGAGTTAGACCCATAGGTGTCTAAGAAAAGGTCTCGCCGAGATCTAGCCCCCCACAGTGTCAAAACTTCAACGGCCCGTATCTCCCAAACGGCTGAAGCTAGACCCATGTTCATGGTACTCTAAGAAAAGGGCTCGACGAGCTCTAACTGAAAATGAAAAAAAAAAAAAAAAAGTCGAAAAAAAATCTATTTTTGCCAAAACTTTGATCGGCTATATCTCCCGAACCGTAAGTCCTAGAGAGTTGCGGTTTCGACTTTAGTGATCGGTTTGCCAAGGGCTTCCCGATTGCATAAAAAAATTTGACATTTGACAGGTTTTGACATTTTTGACAGGTCCAAAAAAGTGCTCCGATTCACTTGAAACTCGGTATCAAGGGGCAAATGGGTAATCGATGATTACGAATTCATAGTTAAATTTGACACTTTTTGACAACCAACAAGGATTTTGACACTTTTTTGAAAAAAATTTGATCGGACATTTCTTCGGATCTAATGGCAAGGCCGAAGGCCGAGCCTTCAAGTGTGTTTCTGGCGAGGCCGAAAAACGAGCATGTGAGGACGGAGAACGCGCCAGCGAGGCCGAGTCCGATCAAACTTTTTTCAAAAAAGTGTCAAAATCCTTGTCGGTTGTCAAAAAGTGTCAAATTTAACAATGAATTAGTAATCACCGACCCTATTTGCCCCTTGATACCGAGTTTCAAGCGAATCGGAGCACTTTTTTGGACCTGTCAAAAAAATGTCAAAACCTGTCAAATGTCAAATTTTTTTATGCGGTCAGGAAGCCCTTGGCAAACCGATCACTAAAGTTGAAACCGCAACTCGTTAGGACTTACGGTTCGGGAGATATAGCTGGTCAAAGTTTTGGCAAAATATCTATTTTTTTTTTCGACTTTTTTTTTTTTTTTCATTTTCAGTTAGAGCTCGTCGATTCCTTTTCTTAGAGTACCATGAAGTGAAAGTGAAAGTGAAAGTGAAATAAATTTATTTGCCAAAGAAAAACACACACAAAAAGGAAAAAAAAAAGAGTGCAACATAATGCAAAATGGCAAAAAGGAGCAAACTCAGCAAATACTACAAGTTGAGGCAACTTGCAGCGCTGATTTTCAGTTTGCCCCTTTTTAAAGCATATGATACAGAAATACAATGGCAGGTATGGGTAAAATAATAATAATAATAATAATGAAGAAGAAATTGTACCTATATACATTAAACTAGGAATCATTCATAATTAAAATATAACAAAAAATAATTAATTTAACAATTAATACATTAATCAAATTGTCTAATGTCCACAAAAAAATAAAAAAAAACAAGCATTATCTGAATTAGAATTAATAGAGAATAAAATAATAACATGCAACACAATAATTATAAAAACAAAATTAAAAAAAAAAGAAGCTTAAATAACGAAGCAGCATTAATTACATTGCTTGCTGAGAATACATACTCTGATATGTTTTTTAAAGGTAACAGAACACATGTATTTACGCAAAGGTGGTGGTAGGTCATTCCAAATTTTTGCGGCTGCGTATTTGAAGCCTCCTTTGTAACCTGTAGTTTTGTGCTTCCCTATGACCATTCTATCCGTAGTTCGATTGCGTGTAAATCGACCGTGAGTGTCTCGGGTCCATGTGAATTTATCATAAAGGTAGATAGGTCTCTGCGTGTGAACTATTTTGTGAACGAAAGTAGCAAGATGCAATTGTCTACGGCCATTCATTTTTATTATTTTTTTATTATTTAGAAATGGTGTGATGTGTGCTCGTTTAGGAACCACGTAACAAAAACGTGCACACGCATTTTGTACGCGCTGTATGGCGCGTTCTGTTTTGACATAGATTCGCGGCCCGTATACAACATCACAAAAATTAAATAGAGACAAAACTAAACTCTCTACCAGTAGTTCCCGGACCTCTTCTCTTAAAAACTGTCGAATACCATACAGTACCTTTAACCTATAGAAGGCATTTCTAATTTTAGAATTTACATGTGCCTCGAACCGAAGTTCGCTATCCATCATTAAGCCAAGGTTCCGTGCACATTTTACATTTTCAATACTTTGGCCGTCAATTTGAATGCAAGGAGTTTTGTTACTAATGGACGTGCATTGGTTCTTCGTACCCAAAATCAAAAATTTTGTCTTATGGGGATTTAACACCAGAGAATTGTTACGAGCCCACTCCTGAATGGTATCCAAATCACTATTTATTTTTTGGACCGCCTCAGTAGTGTCTTCCGGTTTAAAGGAGTAATAGACTTGGGTGTCATCAGCGTATAAATGGATTTTGCAATGTTGTATATTTCGCGATAGATCAGCCGTGTACAGAATAAACAGTAATGGGCTCAATATTGAACCCTGAGGACAACCACGTGATACCGCTTTAACTTCGGACTTGACTAAGTTACCTTGATCATCTTCTAAAACTACATACTGCTGGCGATTTTTTAAATATGAATAAAACCATGAACATGTAGCCTGCGACAATCCATAGTATTTCAGTTTCGATAGCAAAAGCTCCATGTTCAGGCAGTCGAATGCCCTAGAAAAATCCAATAGCACAAGGACACTGCCCGCGCCGGAATCAGAACTGGTAATTACATCATCAGTGACATGCGCTAATGCAGTTTCCGTGCCATGGCCACTACGGAATCCAGATTGTAATCTGGGGATGATTTTTTCGGACTCAAGGTATTTTGTCAATTGCGTACCAACCACTCTTTCGACAATCTTGGAGAGAACCGGTAGTACACTAATTGGTCTTAGATCCTTGAAATCCTCCACGTTATTTCCTTTGGGTAGTGGTTTGACCTTAGCTAATTTCCAAGCATCCGGAAAAACATTATGAAAAATTGATTTATTAACAATTTGAGTTATAACAGGCAGTGTTATTGGAAGGGTCATACGAATCATTTCTACTGATAAAGTGTCATGACCCGTTGCATTGGTATCAATAGTGCTTATAATTTTATCAACCTGTTCCTCAGTGCAGTATTTAATATTAAAAACACTGTCTGTAAATGTATTACTTTCAAAGAAATTGAACTGATTATTATCTGCTTGAGGATTACCGGGAATATCCAAAAAGAAATCATTAATTTTATTTGGATTATTCAAATGATCCGGAATACTAGAAGCATCAGTTTTTCCAATTATAGATATTCGTTTCAAATGATTCCACATTTTATAGGGGCTCTTAGAGTTATTGTTCACAAAATAAGTAAAATAAGCAGTTTTCTCCCTTTTTATTGCACTGTTGACTAGGTTACGGAGATCTTGATAGTATCTTCGATGTTGCTCAGTTTTTGTGGAAATTGCCTTTTTGTAGGCTTCATCTCTGAGGGACATCATGAGCTTGATGACATCCGTTAACCATGGACAAGGAGTTTGATTGGCTCGAACTCGAGTCAAAGGAGCATGTTTGTCAAATAAGGTAAGGATTAGTTCATTAAAACGTATAACCATTTCATTAACATCCTCCATTACCAGAATTTCATGCCAAGGGAGATTTTCAAGATCTACAAAAAAGCAACGTTCGTCAATATTTTTTAAAAGTCGTGTCTGTAAGTATTTTGTCGGTTCTTTTGGTTTCTGAATTGATAGTTCGGTTAGTAACATTGCGTGGTCACTGAGCAGAGGGTTATGGTGAACACTGATATTTTTAAATAATTGTGGGGAATCTGTAATAATTAAGTCCAACAAAGTAGCTGTGTTATCTTTAATTCTCGTAGGTTCCTGCACCAACTGAGTCAAATTCTGATTGGTAAAAAAGGAAAGAACCTCAGGTGCGGGAGATTTGTTCGGTTTCAAGAGATCAACGTTAAAGTCGGTCAAAACACAGATATGGTCACAATCACCGCAGCTGCTAACAGACTCGCTTAGTGCATCGATAGCGGTGCCGGTTGGTACTCGAGTCTTGGACGACGCATCAGGTCGGTAGGCAGTGCCAATAGCGATGCGCCCCGCGCCCCGCAGTCGCAGCTCGATCCATAACTGTTCGAGGTCAGAATTTGGATGACTACGTACGCGCGTTTTTAAACCATGACGGATATAAAACCCTACACCACCTCCCCTGACACCCTTAGGTCTTGGGGATAATTTTAGGGCGTAACCGGGTATTTTCGGCGCACATATAGTGCCTTGGCCCTCCTTCATCCAAGTCTCATTAAGTGCCAGTATGTCTGGCTTATATTTTTGCATAGACATCAATAACTCATCTTTACCGGTGTTCAGGGATCTTACATTAAGTAAGCCCAATTTTAAACGATTACTCTTCCCTTTATTTTTCTCTTTTAATGATTAAAAGTAATATTAAAACTCGAAAAATGTGAATCAATATAAAACTGACTAGTAAAACTATGTAAAACAGTTTCTTATGTAACACCTCCATCCAGCGCTCTGTAGTATTATATTTCAATAAATATAACAATGTCTCATATAATGAAACTACCCTATAAAAACAAGTAATTCGTTTTCTATAAGAGCAATGCCTATTGCGATTAACCTTTTTTTGCATATTTTTACATTCGATACCTAAAGTTAACAAAAGAAAAAACATGCACAAATTAAAATTGAAACGGGATGTCACAGAAATAGAAAATAAAATGCAATTAATAGCTAATAAAAACAATATTGGATAATAATTAAATTGAATAATAGTTTTGTAACAATGGAATAAAATCTCAAACAAAACTGTGAAATCATATACACTCCTTGATAATATCAAACTATCATTTTGACTTAACAATAAAACAATCAAGCAACGATAAATATATTGAAAAAATATTTCGAGTAGTGTGCATTTTAGTGGTTCGAAATTCCTAGCAAATTTACGTCGTATCATTATAGTGGTCAACAATACTAAAAACCCTAGCAATATCCAGCTCAGACTTGATACGATGAACCGGTTTGTTTTCATCTTGCTTAACTAATATATTGCCATTGTTTGTCCAGGCGAATCTCCACTTGAAACGTTTCTGCTCTTGACGAGCCAGGTAAAATAAATTCTTGTTATTTGCAGAAAGTCTTTCGTTCAGGTAGACTCGTTGCTTAGTTTCAGAGGCGTGAGTGCCGAGTGGAGGGGTGACTAAGCCTTCAGTTGTGAGTGTGCGTCGCACGCGCGCGGCCTGCAGCAAGCGGTCACGGACAGCACGAACACGCAGCACGAGTGGACGCGAGCGGATGCGTGGGCCCGAGCTGGCGTCAGCAGCCAGCCAACGTGGTCCCGAGCGGTACACGTCGACCACCTCATTTTCAGTCAGTGTTGCTCCAATCTTGGCTGCTAATAAGTTCACAATATCATAACAATTCTCACCGTTTAACTCCGGAATTCCCGTTATCTCGATATCATTTACATAAGCCTCCTGTTCTTTATTATTCAGTTGTACCGTCAGTTCGTCTATTCTTTGGTGCAGAGCCTGATTATCTTCCCTATTTTTTTCCACGTTGCCTTCCAATAACACAAGCCTCTTTTCAGTGTCGCCCAGGCTAATCACCATTGCGTCTAAGCGGACATTGCACTTAATTACATCATCACGCAGCCCTTGTATGTCGGAGCGTAGTGCTGTCATCGATCGTCGCATCTCAGCTTGAAAATTGATGATTAAAGTTTTCGTGTCAGTGTCGCTTGCCGACGGTGATGAGAATTGCAGATCGTCATCATCTTTTGAAGTAGTATTATTTCCATCAGTTGTTAAGCAATCCGTACAAGTCCAATTTTTTGGCACAAAGGTTGAGCTTAATTGTGAGCATTGCTTCTGCTTATGAAAAGACCGTTTACATTTGGTGCACGTAGCGCCACCTGTTGGAGCCAGGAGTCTCTCGCATGTTCCGCAATTAACCATGGTAGTATTGATTGACTGACAGCTTGGTTGTTAAAGATGACGTATAGGTGATGTTCAGACGCAAACAGAGATGGCGCTGGTAGTGCACAATTATCTAGGTTTCCTAGAAATATCTATTATAATAATAATAACTTCGTAATCACTATTTAATGTTCGGCTTTGAAGAAACAATGTTTGTATAGATTTGCACAGTACTCACGTAAGGGCCGATAAGGACGTAATCAACAAAAATAACTGATTTTCACTGGGACTATATTCTTGCACTATAATCCCTTAATAAACTGTAATTTTCTAAAATAACGACAGGCACGGTGAAACAACACTTCTTCATTAAAAGTTTCCGAAAATTAACAGTAAATATACAAAATAACTAATTAAAACACATGTAAATACGGGGCAGCTGTTTAACGGTTTACGTCTACCCGCCAAAAAAAAAAACTGAACATGGGTCTAGCTTCAGCCGTTTGGGAGATACGGGCCGTTAAAGTTTTGACACTGGGAGGGGCTAGATCTCGGCGAGACCTTTTCTTAGACACCCATCAACATGAGTCTAACTCAAGCCGTCTAGGAGATACGGGCGGTTAAAGTTTTGACATTAAAAAAAAAAAACTTTTTTGGCACCCTATGGTCCGACCCCTAGGGATGTACTACCTTCCGTTCCGAAGATATGGCCAAAACAATTTTTTTTCCAACATATAATCGCTTCTATGAAAAGCAAATAAGGTCTTTGCCATTAGACTTATTGTGCTGGACGGAAATTAAAAAAAAGTTGCTAGGGTATGCCATCCTCTTAATCGAAGTTTTCAGGTATTTCAATATTATTCAATAAAATACACGACATTTTTTCGACTATTTATCAAATTGTAGCACAGCATTTATTGCATAACTCTATTGAAGTAATCTAACGGACTGTTTCGGACCAACTCGGACCGGACCGGCTTTTTACCGAAATAGGGCTAGTCCGTTCGGTCCGCTGGAGTTTAGGGCTCACCATAAAAGTCCATCGGACCAGGTCCGAGTCCTATTTGAACGGACCAACTTAGGGCTTATAAAACAGGAGAATAATGCCGACGCGCGCACACTTATGAGTGCGCAATCTGTCTACCTACCTACGGTCAACGGTCAGCATACTGATCAGACTACTAAAGTTGTTAAAATGATTAACTTCGTGTGCACTTAAGGCGTCCAACTATCACTGTGTTCAGATGAGCACTGACTCCAAACGTGTGAGCGTCACCCATTTAAAGATGGAAACATTTTGGTGCTGTCATACTACGGCAAGGGCTTATCTTTACTTTTGAAATCTTTGGGTGCAATTGGCCCCATACTAAAAGAGATATGGGTTGATTACCGCCTCTGAATGCTCAGGATCCTCTTAATGGAGAAATCCTTCCAAAATATAGACACAAAATCACTGAATCTGATCTAGAGTATGTGGCAGTACATATTATGTAATGATATGTATTTTGAAGAAGATCAAACGATATCGCGATGTAATATACAAGTAGCGCCATCTGGTTTTTAGTAGCAAACAAACGACGCGGTCTAGTAAGTACATTGTCAAAAGTATTTTATGGTTCCGTACCCGAAGGATGACAAACTGGAATCTAGTATTTAGCCTACTGCTTGCTTATATATGATCCCTTGCGACTTTGTGTAGGAAGACGCCGCCGCGCCGCTTGGCACAGTTGATCCTTGGATATTAGGTTAAATTTATTTATTACAGTTGATCCTTGGATATTAGGTTGAATTTATTTTTTAGGTTGAAACTTTTTAGTGTTTGGAGTCTTCCAACAAAACATTGGAAATACATTTTGTAAGTAATAAATAATTATTTAATTTAATAAACAATAGTTGCACACTTGGCCTTTATTTAATTTTTTCAGTAAACAACACAACAGTACACGATTTATAGAAACCATCGATGTTTCTAATAGATGATGCAATGCTGCTCGGCCGAAATGTATGGAAGGGCAGATTTTTTTTTAAGATTTCAGGGTTGCGTCCATAGTAAAAGTTGTTCTACACCATTGACTGAATAAGCTCTTCAAATATGGTTACACCTTTCTGTTACACGTTGTATATTTTGTAAAAAGATGTTATTCGGGTCAAAAACAGCACCCTCTTTTTCCAAAAATACGTAAATCCACTGATGCAGTCGGCGGTGAGCTCTATCGCCGTACTTCGGGCACAAATTCCGACCGGGGATCGAACTTGGAACCTCAAGATTGCTAGGCCAGCGTTCTACCCCTGAGCTACCGCTGCTTACAACCAACGTATGGTAAAAATCCAAATCCTTTAAACCAGATTGTTGAGTGATCTTTCTGATTACTAAATTTTACTTTTTTTGTACGCAAGTGTCAAGTTTGTACCTCATAACTGCAACTGGAATAATTTATCATAATTTTTTTAGGGTTTAGTACCCTGTCAATACAATACCCTTTTTCTAAACCTATAAGTTTGTACGGAACCCTCGGTTTGTGGGTCCGACTCGCACTTGGTACTTACTTTAGGTAGGTTTTCTCTACAAAGCCTCGATCTCCAGATATCCTTATATTTTGATAAATAAATAATTGGAGATACAGGCATTGACTTGTAGAGGAATTTCCATAAAACGCATTACTAGTAGGTATGTTCACTTACGATTCCCCGACGTAGATAAACAAAAAAAAAGCAAATCATGAACATAGTGCATACGAGACGTTATGGTTATGAATGAATGGTACACATACACAGCTGCACGCCGCGCTAACCGCGCGCCTGATAGGGACAGCAGTATTCCGACCAATTTTGCACTCGCCTCGAATCGTAGTTGCGAGATTTTGGACCCGAACTCTTAATAATAATGTTACAAAGGTCAGAAGAGTATAGTAGATCTCGTTACACAAACTGGATGAGACTGGCCCACTATAGGCTGAAATACGGGTTTGTCCCGTCCCGTCTGAGATTATTATTCTCAGAGAATTTAATTTTTTATTGGTGGTTTTCTTTGCAATGAACTCTTAAAATACTCTGAGTTTTCTGAGATTTTGCCAAAAAATCTTTTAATAAAATAAATATCTAAATACATCACGCTGCGAAAGCTCTACATAATTTCTTTATGAAATATACCTATCATAAAAGTGTTAGTTTCAAAATTCATCATCAGGTATAACAGCTGGTATGCTTTAACTTTCATCAACTTTCAAATCACAAGAAAACCTTATCAACTAGGCATAAGGGTGGTTTTATGATAAACCAAAGTCAAATTAAAGAAGGCGGTTCGGCTGTCTTAAACGGCCTCTTCAGGTAAGAACATAAAACCTGCAAGACGAAACAACATAATACTCGTATAAGCAAATTACCCTTTAGGACACACAAGTTGATCTAAAACATTACTAAATTATGTCGAGCTTTAAATTTATTTTTGTTTGTGATCTTTGTTGGGTACCTACCACCAAGATTTTAGTCCCTAACTCTTTTGGAAAGCAATTAGTTCAAAAGTTGAGGTACTATGAAACTTAAGAGGGTCGATGAAAAATTTGCGTAAAATAAGAGGAAGAATGTATACGAAAACTTCAACGCTTTTTTTAATAATGGTTTCGCAGGCGGATTGTAAAAAAACCCGCCTTTTTCTAATTAATCTAAACACAATACTTAAATTCAAGATTCACTCAATAGTTATACAACAAAACCTTATGCAATTGTGTATGCTGCCATCGCAAAGTTTCCATTGTTTTCTATAAATTAGAATTTGAGAATTTTTTTTTAATTATTTTTTTTCAAGTTCTAATTTACAGAAACCAATGGATACTTTGCGATGGCAACATACACAATACAAAGGCAAAAGGGTTTGTTGAATAACTATTGAGTGAATTTTGAATTTAAGTGTTCTGTTTCTATTAATTAGAAAAAGGTGGATTTTTTACAATCCGGCTGCGAAGCCGCTCTTAACGTAAATGAGTATATTATTTGATTTTTGGTGTCTAAGAACAAATATTTCAATATCAGCTAAATAAGTCTTTGAGAAATTGAGGTTATTGGTAGTTAACAATGCTAAATTTCAGTTCTGCTCTAACACTTTTGTTTTTTAACTGTCTATCCAGCTCTTATCAAATGCCGCGCACGCAAAACTTAGCGTTTTTGAAACCACGGGTATATAAGAACATTACCTTTCATTTTTTTATGTAATAAAAATGTTTTTTTCTAAATATGTTTTTGTCTTCACTCGCCCCGATGAAGGCAGTCTGAATCTGCTAAAACTGGTCAGCTATCCTGAAATTAACGCTATCAACGTAGAGCTCTAAACAAAACTGCTGAAATCCAATACTGTTAGATATATTTCAGGCCATTCAGACACGACATCAGTCACAATTGCTTGAAATATTTCTCACCCTGAATTTCTTGCGTTTTTGTAAGTATATTTAAACAAAATTTTAATGTAAAGATCAATTTAATATTTTAAATATTATATATTTAAAAAATAAAATCGTTTGATGGATTCTCACATCTAGAGGGGTCCTCAAGGTCTGAGCAGTCATAAGTAAGATTTCAGTTAAAACCTATCCAAAATGTTCCGTAAAATTGTTCATTTTGATGGACCCTCACACCTAAAGGGGACATAACTCGAGGTTTAATTAGTCCGTCATCAGCTCAAAGGCCACTTTAGCTAATAATTTAGTTAAAACCTATCCGGGAATGTTCTGTAAAATCGTTCGTTTTGATGGGCCCTCACTCCCAGAGGGGTCATAGCTCGGGGTCTAATCAGTCCGTCATCAGTTTAAAAGGAACGTTAGGTAAGAATTCAGTTAAAACCTATCCGAGACTGTTTCTGTACGTTAAACGGAACAGCTTGGGAACGGAACGGACGAATATCTCGTTTCAAATGCATGAGTAGAAAATAAGCTTCTTTATTGTAAGTGGAAGCATTTTATTTCTATTTCGGTTTGTATTTTCTGCTTTGCTTAGCTATTTTATAGTCGTTTACTAGTGGAAGAAAATTCTTCATACTTGCGGGTTTATAAGTATGCTTTTAGGCTTTCGACGGTTTCATATTTTTTTTAGTATTTCTGCTTATGCGACATTAGAAAGTTAGTCTATTTCCGGAAAATTTATTTTTTTAGGGAACGTTAAAACAACGTGGTTTTTTTTTATTTTAGCAGTGGTAGGTGAAAGGTGAAAGTGAAAGTATTTAGCTCAATTGATAGGATGCCGAATCTTGAGACCCAGGTTTGAATCTTGTCGGTCGATGAGTTTTTCGGAATTTATGTGTAGTATTTGTAGTACAGGTGGTAGAGCCGGGCTCGACTGTGGAGGTACCACCATCTTACTTGGAGACCCCCTCGAAGTAATTCGGGGGAGAGTAAGAGGACAGCTCACAGGCAAAAAACCAGGAGGCCCACCATGCCTAGGACCGATGGATGGCGGTATATTCATCCCTAATAGCCAGGCCTTATATGGAACAGAATGGTGATGGGCAGCGGCGTCACTGGTGCGAGGGTTCCAGCACCGCGCTTACCAACCCACCTGCCCAGCGTGTGTGAGTATGGCCAATTCTTTCAGGATGAACGCCGGGAGTGGCAAAGTCCTGGAAAGGCTTATGTCCCCTATCTCGTTGGGACGTAAAGATTGTCGGTGAAAAAAGGGGGTACGAGTGTTCACTGTTCTAGTAACATCCACACTCGGAAACACCCCGACACGACCTCGGGGATACATGTTGTAAAATTTTAGTTGTTATTTTTTAATTTATACAGATGTTACAGTTTAATTTCTTGCGAGATTATTACATTACGCAATTTTTTGATACTACCCATTCAACACAATTAGTCTGGCTCATTCGCGTAATTGTTTTGAATGGGTAATACCTACTTTATAAGTCGTACAGATTCTTACGCGTATTTGAAATCAGTCGTTAAAGTTAGGTTTTCGTCTTACCACATAAATCGACCTTTCACTATAAAGCATAGACGAATACAGCCTACAGACTCCTCATAACAGGCGACCGATTTCTGTCAACACATCTGACTGAACCAGCAGATACAATTCGCTACTCCAAAATTATATGTTTCGGTAGGCCAAACCAAAATGGCTTCTATATTCATTACGTTAGAGTCTTCTTCTTCGGGAAAGATAAGTTTGTGGCGCTATAAGTAAGATTGTAAGAGCCAATAGGATTGCAGTATCCCGTTTCGATTGACAGAATTATTTGTACGCAAGATGTTTAACAATAGACGTCTTTCTGGACTGTATTGTCTGTGCTATAAAGACAATAAATGAAGTTTAGTAAGTTTTAAGTCAGCTTGCTGTTTTGTAATTTGACAATTCTGAGCGTCTCGACCAATTAATTTACGGTAGATTGGAGCCAAATGCCGGGGTTTTTGAGTTTTTGGTGTTGGTACAGGCTCCGTGTCCTTTATTTTTTGCTTTGGGGAAAAAGTTAAATAATATTGCTTTGGTTATGCCAGGCTGCCAAAGAGGTTTTTTCCTCTATGCAGGCAGCTGAACAATATCTTTGCAACGAAGATCCTTTTGCACGTTACAGTCCAGATACTTGGCGAATGAATGCTAGGCCGAAAAAAGTGCAAGACTTCGACCGTGACGATACTTTTGCTATAGTACATGTGTGTGTTTACAAGCATAATATGTCTATGTATAGGTATATTACTTCAGCATAGACGTGTGGCGTGTGCGTCAGTAGCGAAATGAACTTGAGTTCCAAGCTGATATCCCACGAAACCTCTTGTATTTATTTTTTTATACAATGCGGTCACGCTTGGCAACTACCACGCCTAATGGAAAGCTCCAGTGAGACCTAGGAAGAAAGGCGCTCACCTAGAAAGTGGGAGAGGCATTAAAATTAGTATGTCCAGACTTTCGCAAAATCTACGAAAGGTAACGGACGAATAACGGCTACTAAATTCTAAATTATAAATTCGTAGCGGGGGCGATAAGTCCTGCACTGATTCTCCGCAAACGTGAATATTGTGCACTTCCCCCGGTCAGTCAGCCTTGCCAAAAAAAGTACGGGTGGTTCTTTTCTGTGTTTTTCATGAAAAACACGGAAATTTTTAA
Organism: Ypsolopha sequella; assembly: GCA_934047225.1. Taxonomy (NCBI): domain Eukaryota; kingdom Metazoa; phylum Arthropoda; class Insecta; order Lepidoptera; family Ypsolophidae; genus Ypsolopha; species Ypsolopha sequella. Next base: position 22,106,257 of record OW203991.1, read on the forward strand.
TAAATTACGGGTATATGCATTTTGACTATATAATCTAGGGTTTTGAAATTGGAAAACATGTTTGGATAAATTTTCCTCGATGGAAATAATTGTTGAAATGAGGTCTTGAAACACACTTTTTCTCCTCGTTTGACGAATAATAACCATATGCAGAACTCAAATATATTTTATTAGGTGTGTTTCACCAATACCTAGAGATTTGATATTTATAATTTGATATTTGAAATTTTGCTAGCTATTTTAGTTTTTTTATAAAAATTAAAAAACTAAAATTTTTCGCTTTCGCCCTGAATCCGCCCCTCTCGCACTGAGCGTATTTTCGCTTGTAGTGACATTGACAAAAATAAAATTCGCATAGAGCCAAACAGCTTCAGCATTCTGACACATTCAGCATTTTATTCTATTCTATTCTACATAAACTGGTCCAGTGAATCAATCAATCCAGTGAAGCAATCCCTGCTTTTTTTCTCATGTCTTCGGTTGCAGAGTAGTGGCTACGCTAACGGGTACGCTACTGCCTGTAACACCGTACTCAAGACGTCACGCCGGTACACGACGAGTCACTTGGTGACATAAAGGTGGTGACAAGTCCAGCCTATGTGACCACCAGTTGACCACCAGAACTTCCAAGATAAATTGTTTCCATGTTTTCCCAATGTTGACTGGGAGAGTTTTCTTGTAGGAATAAGTCCGCTCTTGCCTTCTGTCTGTTAATATATCTTCTTCTATGGGCAAGAAACTGTTAATTGATTCTTTCGCTCATTCATTCATTCTTTCGTTCAATCATTCATTCAGTTAAGGTAAAACCATTTATTAGTTTATTGTATCTTGGTCTAAGGACAGGGGTGTGTGCATGTATTTGAAGCAATCAGTATCTCAGTTTACGCCGCTCATGGAGGCTCCTTTCACACACCCCATCTAAGTACGTAGTATTAAGTATAATTTATAGTAGTTTATGCTACTAGGGCGAAAAGGAATAAATTACGAGGACGATTTAAAACACGAGCATAGCGAGTGTTTTAAACGTAACCGAGTAATTATTGCTTTTACGCCCGTGTATCATACTACGTTTTTCAATGCATAGTGTGAGGAAATGAAAACAAATATAATCTTGTGAACTTTAAATTATAATTGGCTCAAAAGGACTGTATCCATAGCCGTTAAACAGTGGAAAAAAAAGTATAACGTCTATGGTACAAAGGAAAGGCTGCAGGTTAGCCAACTATTGTAAACAAATTAAAAAAATAATAATAATAAAGCCCTAGGGCAAAATAATCGACTTTTTGTTCGGTTTTGATGTATAAAAAGTGGGCCTTTACGAGCACATGCATTGAAAAATATTTAAATGCAATATGTTTTTGTTTATGAATTAAATAATTGAAATGAATGAAATGAACGAAATTATTAAAATAATTAAATGAATGAATGTTACTACTTGCTTATCTGTGGTACTCGTAATAATGTATGTCCTTTACCTGTAAGTTCGCTGAATGCACACAAATACCACTGGATTTGAATAACATAAATAAAATACGAACAAAAAAATATATTTGATGATGCAGCAACTGAATAAAAATTTGCGATTGGCTCTATCGTGTCTATGTATTTACTTTTACTAAAACTTACCTAAGTCTGTACTGGGCCCATCAGTCATTCAGTTTCTTGAAGCTTTACGACTCTTGGAGTATTTCTGAAACATGTCAGAGCTGAAACTTAAAGCGTTTCTGAACATTTCTGAAACAAAATGGGCTATTAGTGAATTCCTTTCGAGTTGTTAAAGTTTAAAATAAATACTTTTGTGATCCCTTTGGAGCCTTAAAATTCTTTAGACTGTTTATTACATTTAATGTTCACTGACCGAGTGTTTGAATCGGCAGTTGGCAAATAAAGTTAGTTTTTAAATCTTTATTTACTCAGCACAATCAACAAAGTAATACAAAAAAATTGTACAGACAAAACTTGTAGTGCTGGGTAAAAAGGCTCTGACTCAGTATCTGTTGCAGCTAGAAGACTACAACGCTGTTATGATGCCAGAACCATGGTTTGTCGCACATACTTCCGATATTTTAGAGTGAATACTGACATAAATACAACTAGTTAAAATATAATACATATTAATACATGTTCGGGTGTTGATACTCGCAAAACGAAAATATTTAATTCATATAAGAGGTAAAGATTAACGAAATTATAAAGTGCGTATTAACAAAAGCTTAGTCAAACAAATTAAACAAAACCGCTCATCTAAGCCCATTATCACAAACGCTAACATACTGAATGAATGAACGAAACAACTACGGGTGTACCGTGGGTAACACTATTTATCCAGTATGTGGAAAAATATGTGACCAATTTTGAGATGTGTAGAAAAAAAACTACACCAAAATAAACAGGGTTGGCTACGCGCAACCCGTTGCATTTTATACAGGAAGAAAAGTTTTTTCTGATAAAAAGATCACGTCTATATGTTACAAGTAGTGCCACGTTCGATAGAGCATATCAAAAGGTGCTTAAAAATAAGGACCCTATAAAATATGGACCCTTTGTTGGTATTAACATGAGTAAGTCTGATTTTATCGAAGATCGATTTATTTGTAAAAATCGTTTCAGCATCGTATTCAGCAAGATGTGACCAATTTGTAGTTGTGTAGAAACAAAACTTCATCAAAATAAATAGGGTTGGTGGGGCGCAATCTGGATATCTTTGTACAGTCAGCAAAAACAAAATGCTCCAGGATGCGCTCAGGTAACCTTTATTTTAATGTTTTTTTTTTCTACACAACTATAAATTGGCCCCATCTTGTTACTCAATACATAGGGTTACCGACTGTACGCTCCTAGTCTAATACGGCTCCGCACACTTCGTACAGAATTCAGGAATAATTCCACCCCCGTTCTAAACAAAAGACACTGAATAAACACAGATATTTGAGAAAAGATGATCCTGAATCTTTAACGGCTAAAACTGCCTCTCTTGTAACGCTTATGAGGTTTAAAAGGGAGTGCGTATGTGTTTAAATTGACACCCCTTCCGCTATTGTTTTCCACAGCATAAATAAATCCTGTACAGTTTACGCACAGACTGCGTTCTTTTTTCAATTTCATACAAATATTGTTTTAGGCTGTGGCGCTTGGGGGTATGTCGTTAAGTTGGCAGCACTGCGGGAAGTAAATTGAATTTAACAAAGATAAACATACAAAAGTAGCTCCTCCAGCAGTCGCAGTTTTATGGAGCACATTTTCTTAATGTTCCGCTGAAGATTTCAGAATTATTACGTCATTAAGGTTATGTGGGAAACAAGGACAGGGTTAATAAGTATTAAGGTAAATATTCGTTTTAGTTTGCCTTTATTAAGGATTAGGATAAGTCATATTCTTTGGTTTATTATTTCGGCAGCAGCCAATTTTCTTTAGCAGGTGGTAGAGCTGATGCCGGACTCGACTGTGGAGGTACCACCATCTTACTTGGAGACCCCCTCGAAGTTATTTTGGGGTGAGTAAGAGGACAGCTCAAAGGCTGACCAGGAGGCCCACCATGCCTGGGACCGATGGATGCCGGTATATCCATCCCTAATAGCCGGGCCGTATACGGAACAGACTGGTGATGGGTAGCGACGTCACTGGTGTGAGGGTTCCGGCACCGCGCTCACCAACCCGCCTGCCCAGCGTGTGTGAGTATGGGGCAATTCTTCCAGGATGACCGCCGGGAGTGGCAAAGTCCTGGAAAGGCTTATGTCCAGCAGTGGACGAACTGTTGATGGATGGATGAATTAGTATCATTAATATTGATTTTAGGATATTCTCACGGGATCGGGAGAAACCGGATCCATGCGAGCAACGCCCTGGGGTGTCTCTTAGCTAGTTATGGTATAAATAGCAAAATAATTAAAATTATTTAATCATTTTTACATCAAATTTCTGAAGTAATATCCGAACAATACCTAGACCTCACTTCCTAAACTCCGACCCTTAAATCAGTCGAAAGTGTCAAGTCTACTTCGTGGCAAGCGTAGTTTCTTTTGCTTATCGTCGTTGTACATTCCTTTAGCAACCAACAAATGCCTTAGTTCATGAAATTTATTGACTGTTAAATCTACACGTTATCCTTTACGTTGCTTGGAGGTGTAAAATCTGTGTTGTTTTAAAGGAAAGTGGTCTATGTGACTTTTTGGTTTTATCAAGAAACTCTTCTTTTATGTTTATTTTGCGAAATCTATCGCTATGATTACTCTTAATATTATTAGAGTGCATTACAAACCAGAAAAGATCAATCAGAAACAAATCCAAAGACAAGAATTTGAAAAAATTCCCCGGGCCTTAATTAACATAACGCCTTAATTAACATAACGCCTTAATTAACATAACGCCGTCGTGAGCGTTCTATATGTGCAATACAAGCTGGTATATCAGGTAGATGCAAAAATAACAGTGGACAAGTATGATGGAAAAATTCACCGATCGATAGGAACCTCGGTGGCGCAATTGGTAGCGCGCTTGTCTTGATAACAAGAGGTCGCAGGTTCGAATCCTGGCCTGGGCAATTTTTTCAAATTCTTGTCTTTGGATTTGCTTCTGATTGTTCTTTTCTAGTTTGCAATGCACTGTGTTTCGCTGTCAGTATGTCTGTTTTATTCAAATTAGCTAAAATTTTAAATAAGTTAGAAATTAACTATATGATGGTGATTCTGAAAAATTATGAGCAGTTGCCCAATCCCTGAATAGTTTGTAGATTTATTATAACGCGGCTTGCGGCTGCGTTTATCCTATAACTACATTGGAACCGCAAGGTAATGTCAAGATTACACGAGACATGGTATACCTACATGCCGCAAACCACAACCGCAATCTGTGTTGTATCCAAAGTGGAAAATCACAAAAGGACATTGTTCAATCCACAGACATAATCTTGTGTCATTTAAAATTATTTATTGCACAGGATAAAATTATTGTACAAAGACGAGCTTAATACTAATTAGTATTTTCTACCAACTTACCTTTGGCAATAAGGAAATTGTTGAGGTTAGTGCCATACTATTTAAAAGGGATAATATTGAAAATAGTACTTAAATAATAAATAACTAGACTACATCCTAATAAAAATTTAAAGCAAAGTTTTAGTATATAATAAAATACATAAACTACATAAACAGTTTACACAAATATATAAATGTATATTGATAAAAATTAATTAATTACTCATAACATATTATATAATATAAGAATCAAAACAAATCAAGAGCTCATTGAGTACAGCATAAATACAAATTTTATTAAAAAACAAAAATAACTTAAATAACACAAAATATGTTACTAAACTAATTATAAATTAAAATTACCTTTACCAATAAATGACTCGACTGATGACGGCTTCACTGATGAGATCGAAATATATCGAAAAATATAAAGTGGTTTTTTATTACTTTCTAATATACTATTATCTAACTATAAGTAAAAGACTTATATAGCTAAAATTATATTTATTCATACAATAAAAATATGTAAATCTAAAATGTTGTATTATGTCTGTGGGTCAATCTTATTCGTCAGATTTATCTTTCTAATAATAATTACCTAATTATTTTGTTTAACTGTGACAAAATGAGGGCGATCGTAATAGACTGCACGAGTGTCCTTATGGCTTATTTTGTCACAGTTGGGCACAATACTCTATTGTTTTTTGTTTGTGCTATATTTTTGCTATTCACCCGAATAATCCTTATTAGTGGGAGCATTTGAGGCTGCATGGGAGAAATACTCTTGGCCAAGCTCAAAATAAAACAGAAATATTTGTCGCTGATTGATTATCTAGCTCAGTGTTATAATAAATTAGACCAATCACAGTATAAAAATGCGGTGTTACCTAAAGTTAGAAAAATCCTTGAATAAAAGTTTGTAGTTGTGGAGTCGGATTCTAAAAATACTATTAATTTTGAAAGTTAAAATTACGGAAATTACGGCATTGCTTAAAACGTTACGATGATGTACCTAGTAATTTATAGATGTTACCGTAAATTATGTTATTGAGAAATTGTATACAACTCCTAGGAAATTTATAAAATGCTAAGCTGATTTATCTATTTGTTTATTTAATTTTATTTTTGATTAGCCTTCTGTTTTGCCTTTTGCTCTGTTCGGCCTAAATAAGCTTGGCATTTTATAAATTTCCTAAGAATTGTATTAAATTCCTATTTTTTATTTCATTTATTTATTTATTTAGATTGCCAGTAACATATTTATTAAGCGTTACATTATCGTAACGTTTTAAATAATTCCGTAATTCCGGGACTTTTACTATCAAAATAATGTTCTAAGAAGCCAACTCCACACTTACAAACTTTCTCAGTTTTTCTTACTTTAGGTATATATCGATCCGATTATCCTATCCCTGGTTATTGTTATACTATAACATCAGTTTTTGCGATACCAATAAACAACGCAGATTACTTGTAAAACCGTATTTGCTGTAGTAATTACCGTAGTACGGGAGACAAAATACGTTCCTTTTTTAAACTTACTAAAAATCACTCATCTAGCTAAATCTAAAACAAAATAAAATCTGCTTTTTCATAAAAGGCTTTTGCAAGAAAAAGTTAACAAAAGAACAAAATGTAGTAAAACACAACTTACCCTGGTCTTGCTGCAGGCAGCGTTCCTATGTTAATAATTTTCCATTGTTACGTCGATAGAGCTCCTCGTAAGGTGAATTTCACGATTTATTTGTTAAGAACAATGGGCACCGAGCAAACATCTGTTAAGTACGACTAACAAGGTATCCTGAAGGCAAAATTGAAATTTGCTCTTGGAACCTGTCTACAATAGTCTACATACCCGTTCTACAAAACGGTCTACGTTCAACATTTAAGAGGGCGCCGAGCAAAATAATCTAAACCGACAGTCACTGTTAAATTGATTTATTGAATAATATTTCAATGATAAATAAATAAAATATATATTTATTATCACAGAGAATGTATCTAAACTTCCGCCGGAGCGAATATTAAAAATAACTTATGGTGTAAGAAAAAAATCTATCTAAAGTAGGCCCAAAGTCTAAAAAAGGTATTGGGGTTTTAGTCATTTCAATAACTTAACTGTAGAATTTTGTCTCAACCACAATTCAAGACAATCGCAAACGTTATAAAATACAACTGGGCCGTTTCACATTTTTAAAATTTTGTCTGGTAAATTAAATATGATTTTTTTCTGTTAAATTCAATAAAAATGACCACGATAAAAAGCGACCACGAGAGAACAAGCGTGGTGTCTAATCGTTCTACGCTCGGCGCAGCCTTAAGAAATTGATACTTGTCGTTGTTGGTTCTTGATGGAATATTTGAAACATCTTGTCAATAAAACACATTCTTGGTAACTGTTCCACTTTTATATGTATATTACACTAGCGACCGGTTTCGTTATAATAACATCGTCAGGCTATTGGATACGAATCATGAGATGGAAAATGTATTTCGTCTTTGTTTACATTTGTGATGTGATGGATATAACGGATTTGTTTACATCACAAATGTAAACAAAGACGAAATACATTTTCCATCTCATGATTCGTATCCAATAGCCTGACGATGTTATTATAACGAAACCGGTCGCTAGTGTAATATACATATAAAAGTGGAACAGTTACCAAGAATGTGTTTTATTGACAAGATACAACATTTAAGAGTCGGAGTTCCGAAATTGGGCATAACAGGGTTCGGAGTTATGGCTTTTTAAGATAATAAAATATTAATTTCTGAACAAAATAAATACCACTTTGTGACAGGCCATAATGGGGTTCTGTCAATGGATATCACTAAAATGGAAATTATTTTATCAATTAGAGGATTATTAATTAAATTAATAATTAATTAATTTGTGTTGTAGAATTATTTTATTTAATAAAAGAGTAAATCAGCGACACCTGTGTGTTTAACTTAGAACACTTGGGAATTCGAAAGTAGTGACGGAATTTTTAGCTAGATTGCGTTGATATTTTAAATAGACAACAGCGACACCTGTGCGTTCAAGTTAGAACACTTGGGAATGAAAAGCAAAATGTTGCCACTTTTCAGCCAGTGCTGTTCTTATCGATATCATGAAATTGACGGCGTTTCTTATACTCGAAAACTCATACGGTCAAGTGACGCAAAATTTAACAAAAATATAACATTACACTTTTACACAAACTTTTCGAAAAAAAAATTCCACATGGTCTTTTTAAGTTTGCTTCACAGTTATTATTGAAAATAAAAACTTGCAATTTCATAATAATCGATAACTGTCAACATAAAATACTGGTATTGTCAGGTTTGTTAAAAAATATATTAATATATAAGTATTTATTAAATATTTATTTATTAAAAAAAAATATATGGGTATTTTATTTTGATCCATACTTTTCATGATACGAATATTCAGAGAACTAAAAAAAACAGAAGATGCTACAAGCGATAGTTACAGCAAATTTGATGACTTTAACCCAGCAAATAAATGGTTTATCGTTGTTATTTTGGTCAGCTCCCTCGATTTAAATCGATTACCATTTACATATCTTGCATTGCATTGTAAATGAAATGAAAAACTCGTGTCGTGTAGGTATCTACTATCTACTGAACCGCACTCTAGAATAGTCATTCTCGGTGGCTTATTATTTGAATCGATTATAATAAAAACCCACTTTTCAAAATGTATTATTCGTAAAGTCATTACGAATAAAACTGCATACTTATATAACTAAATTACTAACGGAGCATATCTCGTATCTTGGAACAATCGAAAAATGTCTCAATCATTCAACCGATCAACAAGATGGACGTTTATCTCGATTGTAAATTTGATTGATTATGATTATCTCGATTGTTGAAATATCTCGTAAACGCGCATTACTACCATACGTCATGCTGCAGTAAATATCGATATCGACATATCGACGTATATCTTTCCCTATTTTTATTTTTCGAATAATGACAACACTCTATCTGTCAATGGAGTGTCTCGGATTGAAGACAATGATAAACGAAACTGAACCTTACATCATTGAGAGAGAATTCAGAGTTCAAATATTATCGAAGGAACGGTCAAGAGAGCGTGAAATTAAATAAAGACGTATGAGGAGTGTTGTGAGGGGAAACGAATCGTGAATATCGCCAAATAGGGCAATGCTCAGGATGTTTTAGGAAGGGGCGACAGGTAGAGTGCGGTAGATCTAAAGAGGGGAGGGAAAATTGATCGTATGAGGCATGACCAAATAAGGCAATGGTAAAAATTAGAGGCGGGGAAGCCGTAGAAAAATTGAGTGGGGGAAAAGCTTTATAAGGTGGGAGCATGGATTTTTACGGGAGTTTTTTTCGGAGGAGCACTCAAGTGAGAATATTTTCTGAGGTGCATACGTCGCGTCGTGAAGGCATACGCTTGCCTCATTTTAGAGTGTTATTCGAGAATCGTAAGGAAGTGGCTGGATAGCCAAGATCGCGAGTGAAGGCGCTCGTTGCCTGGTTAGGAAGCACTTAGTGAAGCCCGTCGATTGGCATAGTGCTTTAGAGTCGCGTGTGATAAATTCGGCACTCGCTTGGCCAAAAATTAGCTTTCGGGTGTGAAAAATTACAGGGTCTTAGGCCGTTGAGCCTTGAGACTGTGTTCCTGTGGAGCAGATAATTCAGCTGAGTTGCATGCTTTATTATTTCGTTACTGTGTTTTTTTATTTTCTGTGTGATATGATTTATTTTATTTTTCACGTGTCTCGATTTATTCTGTTTTATTTTTCATGCGTCGTAATTTACCCAGTATTTTATTTTAATTTTCCGCGGTTCAAGATTTATCCCGTATTTTTAATTTATTGATCAAGAGTCGCGATTTGTCCAGAATTAATACTAAATTTTACGTATGTTGCGATTTTCCAAAGTAGTATTTACAAATTATTGGTTCGAGATTTTTCCTATGTTTTACTTTTATTTTCCGTGTGACGAGTTTTATTTTAATTTTCACGTGCCTTAATTTTTCCTGTTTTATTTTTCATGTGTCGTGACTCAGTATTTTATTTTATTTTCCTCGGTTCGTGAATTATCCTGTGTTTTTTCTTTATTTTTCGTGTGTTTTAATTATTATATGTATTATTTTATTTTTCGTGTGATCTATTCTTATTCTCCACGTGTTTAGATTTTTCCCGCTTTATTTTATGTGTGTCGTGCTTTACCCAGTGTTTTATTTTATTCTCTGCGGTTCGTGAATTATCCTGTGTTTTTACTTTATTTTTCATGTGTTTCAATTATTATATGTATTATTTTATTTTTCGTGTGATCTATTTTTATTCTCCACGTGTTTAGATTTTTCCCGCTTTATTTTTTTTGTGTCTCGTGTTTTACCCAGTGTTTTTATTTTATCTTTCGCAATTCGTGAACTATCCTGTGTTTTTACTTTATTTTCATGTGTTTTAATTATCATATGTGTTATTTTGTTTTTCGTGTGGTGTGATTTATTTTATTTTCCACGTGTTTTGATTTATCCTGTTTTATTCTTCGTGTGTCGTGTTTTACCCGGTATTTTTATTTTATTTTTCGCAATTCGTGAATTATCCAGTGTTTTTACTTTATTTTTCTTGTGTCTTGATTTATCATACGTGTTTATTTTATTTTTTGGGATGATTTATTCAGAATTCATATTTTATTCTTACCTAGTATTTTCGTTTATTTTCCACGTTTCATCATGTCATAATATTTTATTTATGTGTGTCATAATACATATTTTAAATGTCGCGTTTCATCGTTTTTCCAGTGTTTCTATTTCAATTTTCGTGTATCATGAATATCCATATTAGGAACTACGTTCTGTACTCGTGAATCAATATTGCTTTATTCCTATTTAAATCACGACAAGAGGAACTAGAATTTCTTTAGTAAATTGTCAAGTAATATGGTCATGTCACTGGGAACCTTTGGGAAAGAAGTAGAACCTTAGAATTTTACGGTTTTGGGTTAGATAGGGGTCGGTAAAGCGTTGTGGGATTTATCAAGAATAAGATAACCATATTTTGTCTTGAAATAATCTTAACTATAATTTTATGAAGTTAAAAGTGTTTAATGTAATTACCCCAAGTCCGGCCTTAACAAATGACCGGTCTTTTAGTCGAAATGATTTATTTGATGTGCTACCTTTAGTTACCTACTGAAAGACCAGTAAAACTTAGTAGTAAATTTGTATTTAGAATAAATAATTCTGGAACCATAGTTGCCCTCATTGAAAGGGCAGAATTCATGTTCATAATTAGATCTACCTAGAATGGTTTTCATGAAGAAGTGTTCGATGGGAATAATCCCAAGATCAGCTTTAATTAAAAGTCAATGGTTTTGATAGGTACTTACAGAAATTGTGTATCTCATAGATTCAAATTTGGCTTATTTATTTTTAATAAAAAAAATAAAAATGAATAAAGTAAGAATCAAATTTTAATTAATTTGAATATTATGAAAGAAAAGAATTGAATTTCATAATTAGTATGATCAGGTGTGGTTTCTTGTACTTGGAGAAGGAATGATTTTAATGTACAATTTAATGTTGTGCCTGTAAAATAAAGGTGCTTTGGGTTGATGAGATTAAATGTGCTAAGGGACAATACCAGCCCTTTTGTAGAATTCTATACACCACTCGGGGTAGAATCTACTTTTATCAGGTATGTTTATATTTATCACCCAGTTTTTGTAACAAATTTAAAGATGGCCGAGAGATAGCCTTAAGTAATGTTGAAAATTATTCTGACTCCAAATATAGGGAAACTATATAGCTGAATCAATGTTCATCAAGGAAAGAAGCTTTACGTACATATTTCTCTAATAGCTGAAGTTTGACTCTAAAAATTAAGGGCATCCTTTAGGCTTGCAGACATTTATAGACCAGCAAAAATAGGTCTTGGTTCCACAAAAAATAGTCTAAAATTTGGTTTTATTGAGTACTTAATCCATAATATGAACCTGGATTAGGCAAATAGCGGAAAGCAACGCTTTGTTGACATTCTATTTACTTACCACTCGTAATGTGAGAACAACTCTTCGTAGGTATGAACAGAATTATTGAGAATTTTACTCTTCTTAGATGTATTCAGATTGTTTGTCTATGTTGCTAATTTTATGAAATAAAATATCTGGCAGAGACATGCTATGAATATTTTAAATATTGTTGAAATTTATTCAGATTCTGGAGTATAGAAATCACCTTGCAATACTAATGTTTATCACTTTCGTCTGAGAGAGAAAGAGCTATCCATACATACTGTTAACTGCCTGAGTTGGTTCCTAAGATAGCAGGACGACTACTTAGATACTTATAAAGTTCTTGACAGATAAAGTCTGACTCTGGTTCTCTGGTATAATCCAAAACCTGGTCTGCAATAAAAGCATATTTTGCAGCCACAATAATAATCACTTATTTGTTTGGTTTTGAAATAAATTTCCAGATCCAAGAACTATGTTATTTCCATCTAAAGCTGTGTTCAGTTTAAGAGAAAGACAAGACTATAAAACCTTATATATTTATACTTTACATATTTACTTGTAGCAGAAAAGTAATTTGTCACTTTTATTTGTACTTAACTAAAATTAAAACGAGAATACACCTCTTTGGCAATATTCTTTAAAGTAAAGGCTGAAATAGAATTCCCATACACTTGTATCAAAACAAGTAAACTTTCATCTAAGTATGAATTTCAATTTATAAATATAGAATTAGTTTTACCCTTTCCCACAAATGTTTTGATGTGGCCTTATAAGTGGCTCATCTATTTATTTATTGTATCCTGGAGTGCTGTTATCATTCAGCCAAACACAGGATACGCTCGCCTAAGTTTCTTGTCCTTCTTCTTAGGTGCAGTAATCGAACGGACAGGATTTAAATAGAATTCCCATACAAAAGTAACAAAATATGTAATTTTCATCTAAGTATGAATTTAAATATACTTAGAATCAGTTAACCCTTTCTTACAAATATATTGAAAAAGAAACCCTTCTCACTTGTATCAAAACAAGTAAACTTTCATCTAAGTATGAATTTCAATTTATAAATACAGAATTAGTTTTATCCTTTCTTACAAATGTTTTGATATGGCCTTATAAGTGGTTCATCTATTAATAAAATTTATTGTATCCTGGAGTGCTGTTATCATTCAGCCAAACCCACGATACACTCGCCTAAGTTTCTTGTCCTTCTTCTTAGGCGCAGTAATCGAACGGACAGGATTTGGCCCAGAATTAGTACCATATGATGTACTTATATATCAGATTAATTTAGTACATAAAAGTACTTTATCCTAAATCTCTTCGGGAGGATTCCTCGATTCTGGAGTCGGAATTCACCAGAGGGCCGGCGGGGAGGTGCCGTTTCCCATTTCAAATTCAAAAAAAAAAACATATTATTTTCATAAGGCTTTGAATGGCCTTGGTTTCTATGTTTAGATTTTATATACATCCTAAATTCTATGAACCAACATTAGCTGGATGAATCCCGGTAAAATTTGACTTTGGTAATTTATATTGATCCAAATTAGATAAGACCACTACAGCTACACAATTCATGTAAGGTTTCTCTTCATTTCACTCCTGATCTTTAAAATTTTAAGGTTTATCAAATATATCTTCAAGCCAAAGATTCAATAAGTAATTGAAGCAGTTTATGCAGGATTTATTTCAGCCTTTTACATAGGTTTTTGTATTATTAAATTTCTCTTTACTCCTCTATACTTATTTGCAGACAGTGCTAGCCTTGTCTTTCCCTTGGCCTCAAATTAGTCTACCAATGTCTTATGATAAATGTTGCTGAACTGATTTACTCCTTAGGAACTTTAGTTGAATTAGTATAATTACATTAAGCTTAAGTCAAATCTCATTTCTATTAAAAGGACTAGGGATTACACACTTGCGGTTCACAACGAAGGGTCACCATAACTTAGACGATCACGCTGCCAAAATAAAACCAGTTCGGAATGCTCTATACCAGGGTAGTTGGATTTTACGGGGTTGCAATTAATTCCATATGCACATATAGATAATGGTAGTTTATTTGTTTATTATTTAATTGGGCGTTTAGTAACTAAGTAGGAAGTAGTAGGTAGTAAGTAAGAAGAGAGAGAAGAGGTGGAGGGTAGGTTGAGCAGGGAAAGTGTTTCAACTTGTTACCTTACAAGATGAAGTACAGGTTCATTAAAAAAAATCTTGGCACTAATGTATAGTAACTTCAGAAAAAAAAACAGGATTTTCAAGTTCAGGTTACACCCGTAGCGCTGCAATGCTATTCAAAAGATTTTCTTGAAATTCCTGTTTTTTTTCTGAAGTTACTATACATTATTGCCGTATTTTTTTTTAATAAACCTGCACTTGATCTTGTAAGGTAACAAGTGGTATTTATTTTGTTCAGAAATTTGAATTTTTACCGTCTTAAAAAGCCATAACCCCGAACCCCGAATCTCGGAACACCGACCCGGCTAGACGGTAACTTTTTACCGCGATTTCATGTCCTAGCTCTTAACGTTTTATTGCTATCCTATTTAGCCTACATACCAATTTTCTGCCATTTTTAAATGTTTATGAACTACCACGGGGCCAATATGTATTCAAATTCTTGAAAAAATGTTGTGATTTGAGAAAAATCTGTGTGGAAATGAGATGTTTTGGAGCACAAAATCCAAGATTTCTGAGTACTTTGTTGTATTTTTGAAATGTGTTGATTACCCAAAATTTCAATACGGATAGGAAGTATAGGTTGGGCGATAGATAAAGTTATTTTAGTTTTTATTCGATGTTATGCATTAGCGTACAACTGAGACGACAATTTTCTTTTTGTACGGCATCACAATATGATCCTCTTCCCTTAAAAAGTTTTCAAGTGTTTGTTAGGTTTCCGTACCCAAAGGGCAAATCGAGGCCTTTTTAATATTACTCCGCTGTCCGTCTGTGTGTCTTTCTGTCTGTATGTCACGGATATCTAACTCTTAGACGAAGTTTTTATTTGTTGTGTAAAATTTTGACCTAAATCCGACTTTTGAATTTTAAATGTAATTAAACTATTTTTCAGGGATAAACCTGGACCTAGTCCTCTAAAAAGGCCGTTTTGCATGAATCACATTATGATTTTGTTCTAATGCCATCTCTTTTGCACACGTGAAAAATCTCTGACTCCATCCCACTTTCAAATAATTTTATAATTCACCCAATTCGTCCTTTTTAGATCCCCCAGTTCGCCTTCGCTAGTGCGGTAAGGGCGTTTGTGCTCTCACTCGTATTCGATTCGTATTCGTGTTCTTACGTGTTTTTTTTTTTTTTGCTGGATGAATTTCAGATCCGTTTTTAAGTTTTTCGTAACGAATCGAACACGACACGAGTGAGTGCACAAACGCCCTAAGAATCATACACATCTATTTATAGAATATTTTGTTGCGCCGTGCTACGTCGCTCCGTTACAATTCAGTTATTTCCGCCCAGTTAAGGCGTATGACCACGCTAAATAAGCAACTCGATGTGTGTCAGTACAAATATCAACGGAAACGAAATTGAAATAATGTTCATTTCAGCGTGCCTTAAAAAGTGGCTGTTACGACAACCACTGCATCTCCGGCTAGCGCAAAATGGGAGAAAATAATGCTGTTCACATGGACGCCACGTTCGAAAAAAAAGGTTTGAACTTAAATTTTTTAGATCTAATTATTTCCTATAATTTGGTGAAATAATGATTAAAATCGCTTTAGGCGTTTGGAAGGAGTAAGAGAATTCTTGTGTTAATCATGTGAAACTTTCGATGACTTTCGCTTTTTTTTGTCTAAACTTACAATAGAAAAACAGTTTATGAAACTTAAAATTTACTTTTGACTCTATAATGCCTATCATATATTTTTATGGAAGTTTTTGGACCACCCGCGTGGGAGGAGTAGGTCTTCAAAGACAGGTCCAAATTGCAGTTTGCGTATCCATTCGCCTTAAGGATCAATTCTTCAGATTTGAAACGAAATACTATAACGCCAAAAATAAAAATAACCCGATAAAAAACAATGGAGGTAAATAATTCATATTAAAATGAATTAAATAAATGTTAAATTAATTCTTATTATTGAAATTATTATACAAACAACGGTTTGCAAAAACTGTTATTTTGATAATATTATGATATCATGATATCAATATCATGTGGATGATGTTTCAAAAAGTGCTGACAATCGCAAGTATTATAATATAATATATACAAAATAATTTGATTTGTGACAAAAATGTACTTGTAGAAACAAAAGTTTTTTTTACAAGAAAAGGTTTGCCCTAAGAATTTACATTACTTGACGGAAATCTAAAGCCTTCAAGTTATATTCAAGCAATATAAGTACAATCGGAGAATAATCTAGTGACCCACTTTAAGGTCTTATTACAATCGTGTCAACGCGCATTTGCCCGAGAGTTTCTTGCTGACGTCACATAATTTTGGTTCTTCAGACACGACGCTTAGCGAAAGACACTTTACTGAAAAGAGCTTTCACGAAGAAATGAGCACACCTTTCAGAGGGAACTTTCTCATTAGGACACCCGAAAGGAAACGGCAAATAAAAACTGTTTTCGTTTTGTTCTTTTTATATTTCGTTGTTGTGAAAAGATTCTGAAGAAATGAAACAAGACTAGACAAATACGCTTTATTGAACACCAAATACATAAAATAAGAAACAAAACTATAAAATAAGGTGGCAATTGGCGGCTTTATCGCTTTTAGTGATTTTTTCCAGACAAACTTTCGGTGGTCCTTTTTTTTAAACGCAAAGGCGCTGTTTATATAAATAATAATAAATTCGTAAAAATAAAAAAATTACATGAAATTTCATGTAGTTATTTTACTCTCACTCCTTTTTTAAAGTGGGTTAGAAACACCTACCACGCATCAATTAATTTAAGCTTTTTGATTTGCTACAGCAATTTCGTGTACTTGTTTTATACTTATTTATTTACTGACGACTGTTTTGTTTGGGTATGTTACTCCATAACTCAGTCATTTCTGAACCAATTTGAATTATTCTTTTTTTTTATTTGTGTTCTTTGAGGTAGGTCTCCTTTTTTGATTTTAGTCAAATTTTCATATTGGCTGTTTTTTTATCGGTATAGTGTAGGTTGCTTTAATAAGTCATATAAAGTTGTCAGTCATTCGACTGATCATTTAAACTCAGTATATCAATTACATTTTGTCCATCATGCTAATGTGTATACATTTATCCCGAGAGAGGAAATGCCGTTCCGTCCGATTTTGCCAACTGATCAGTGTTTTTGCAAAAAATTGACCATATGCATCACAGTCCCGCTTACAGGGGATTCTCTATTTCTTTAGCTGAGCCAGTCAGAGCGCGTTAAGACGAGGCCTTCCTTAGGCACACAGCGGTTTTGCAAAAGTAGAAAATCGCGTGCGCCAAAATGCGTGCGAAACGATTCAGAACGAGACAAATTTTAAGATTAAAATCGACTAAAATTACAATATTGCATTTAAGTCATTAGTTAATAAACAAGATTTTCGTATTAATAGTAAAATATGAGACACAAAGATCAAATGAATTAAACACAAAACCAAAAAAATACTCAAAAAGAGACTATTTTCAAAAATAAAATCTTTCGGGTTAAAGTTTTCCAATTAGGAAACGCTACATACAAATGCAAGATAAAGGTGTGAAAAAACATATTATTTATAAGTTTCATATTGAATGGGTAAGTGGTAGATTATGTGCGATCGTTCAAAAACTCTTGAAAAAACGAAGGCCTCCTCTTAAAGCGCGACAAAAGTTGGCAAAATTTATTTCAAACTAACTTCGCTTTCAAACTAGTCACTCACATAATACTCACACTTCAGTCCTTGAACCGCGCGGTCGCATCCCGGAAGCCTGATGAAGGTTTCTCTTAGGTTTGACAGAAGAGAAGTTTTTCCTGTGGTAACTCAAAGTGAGTAAAAAGCGGCGGTAGCTCAGGGGTAGAACGCTGGCCTCTCAATCTTGAGATCCAGGTTCCATCCCCAGTCGGGCATGCACCAATGAGTTTTTCGTAATTTATGTGCATAGTACTGTTCTTACTTACCACTCACTGGACGGTGAAGGAAAACATCTTAACGAAACCTGCATGCCTTAAAAAGCGTGTATTTGTGCCCGAAGTACGGCGATAGGGCTCATCACCCATCACGCTAGGACGTAATAATCGTCGGTGAAACGGGGGTTTACCGAGTGTAAAATGTGACTTGCATTTCACATTTCACACTCAGAACACCTCTGACACTCCCTCGCGGATTCATGTCGTGACGATATATATTTTTATTTTTTTTCAAAGTGAGTCTTAGTTTTATACTTATTTCAATGTTAAATTGTAGAAAAAAAATCAGAAAACAAAACTAGACAGTATGGATAAAAAAGGCAAAACTTGCGAATTGTTCTAATAAAGACAGTATTGTGACGAAAATAAGTATTTTAACTATGTCACGTCACAAAAGAGATGTAAATAAGAGGTTATGACAGGATCCATCTTCAAAACTTAATAAAAATAATATCCCCTAAAGAAATCCTTATAAATCTTGTCGCAGCATATTTTCTTAGGTGCGAAAATGCCAAGGATTTGAGCACAATAAATCAGTTTAGCCTTCCGTATTATTAAACGCATACTCCCCTTCAAAAATGTTTGTGGAACAAGAAATTAAATTATTCTTGGAGAAGGCAAAAATGTTTCCAGTATTTTTGCGACATTGAAGAACAACCCGCCTGCCCAGCAGCACACCCCCGACACTCCATACCTCGTGCTCAAGTTATTTACCTACACTCTCACGTGCGCATCTGGCTTGTCCGCACACGCTTGTGTGAGTGCGTGAGCTAGTCTAGGGCTGGCAGCAAGCGTGTGAGCGTCGTCGATCAAGAGGGACAACATTATAACTCAGCAACTTATATGATTCTCTTCCTAAAGGAGATGGTCAGAATCGGCCTTAACCGCGTACATGAAATAAATTTATACTATAATTTCTGTTAGATTTATTCGTAGCTAGTTTCACTTTCATAATAACACGGACACACATATTAAAATAATATAAGTACTTAATGTCGAAGCCACTCATGAGAGCGAACACCGAACGAAACGAAAGGGCGCCATCTACCAATTAGTCCACAAACTACGCTTCCACCGTGCTACATGACCAGAGTCATGCGTGACGCAATCGGCAGTCACAGCTTTTTATTTCACGATTCATGCTTTTCTTCTGGATTCTGATAGAGATTACATTACGACTGACATTTGAGCATGACCCTTTTAAATATATCAGAATCATCGTGAAACATTGTTACAACTATGAACGTTTCAAACGCGCTTAAGTTTATTTTCGCAATGCCATATGAAAATAACCTCAAAATAAAAACGATTTATCATAAAAAGTTATTATAAGATGGTGTCCGTTTTAAATGGATAGTCAAACCGTGTTATTTTGAATTTGTTCTTTATCACTGACCACAATATATTTGTGTACACCCTTAAGGCATTTTGCTTATGGGGAACTGACCGTCTCCTTTTAGCGTGGGTAATCCCTAGGTCCTAATTTGCTTCCCCGTGGATTATTTTTGTATTAAAAATATATACATCGTCACGACTTGAATCAAATGCTCGAAGGGGTGTTAGAGGTGTTCCGAGTGTGAACTTTGAAATGCAAGTCACAGTCCGCACTCGGTACACCCGCGTTTCACCTACAAATATTACGTCCCAACGTGATGGGTGGTGAGCCCTATCGCCGTACTTCGGACACATATACACAATTTTTAGGACATGTTGAAATTTGCTCAGCTCGAACGGTGACACAAAAACATTCGATTTATAAAATTTCAACTTAATGTTGAAATTCTTACCAACTGTTACACAACTGCTTCAGAGTTGCAGTTAACGTCCTAAACCAATACATAAAAGAAAATGCCTTGCAGGAAATAAAAAAAATCTGCGTTTTTTATTTTTTGCTCCGTTTTCAATGCATCCATAAACACCACAAAAACGAACCATATTCATTAAAAATCAGTATCGTAATAAAACAAAAAACAAAATACGCGCGCAGTGTACGAGTGCTACTCGAGCTCTACGTGCCGCCAGATTTGCCACTAACTTGCGGGCAGAGTTGGATTTAGACCCTCGGAAAATTATTGTCTATGGGAATTAAAAATATACTACTTGGCTTAAATTATACTACTTTTCGTTGATTTTTGTTTTGAATTGAAATAAAATAGCGTATTTGTAAGTGAAATTTTTAAAGAATTTACTAAATTTATTCATAATTTTATAAAATCGTTAGTGATTTTTTTTTAAATTAAATTTAACTGACCGTCTCCTTTTAGCGTGGGTAATCCCTAGGTCCTAATTTGCTTCCCCGTGGATTATTTTTGTATTAAAAATATATACATCGTCACGACTTGAATCAAATGCTCGAAGGGGTGTTAGAGGTGTTCCGAGTGTGAACTTTGAAATGCAAGTCACAGTCCGCACTCGGTACACCCGCGTTTCACCTACAAATATTACGTCCCAACGTGATGGGTGGTGAGCCCTATCGCCGTACTTCGGACACATATACACAATTTTTAGGACATGTTGAAATTTGCTCAGCTCGAACGGTGACACAAAAACATTCGATTTATAAAATTTCAACTTAATGTTGAAATTCTTACCAACTGTTACACAACTGCTTCAGAGTTGCAGTTAACGTCCTAAACCAATACATAAAAGAAAATGCCTTGCAGGAAATAAAAAAAATCTGCGTTTTTTATTTTTTGCTCCGTTTTCAATGCATCCATAAACACCACAAAAACGAACCATATTCATTAAAAATCAGTATCGTAATAAAACAAAAAACAAAATACGCGCGCAGTGAACGAGTGCTACTCGAGCTCTACGTGCCGCCAGATTTGCCACTAACTTGCGGGCAGAGTTGGATTTAGACCCTCGGAAAATTAATGTCTATGGGAATTAAAAATATACTACTTGGCTTAAATTATACTACTTTTCGTTGATTTTTGTTTTGAATTGAAATAAAATAGCGTATTTGTAAGTGAAATTTTTAAAGAATTTACTAAATTTATTCATAATTTTATAAAATCGTTAGTGATTTTTTTTTAAATTGACTAAACATTTTTATAACGCACAGAAATTCCCTATATTGTAGGGCAAATGTTAAAAAACGTCTCAACTAATAAAACAAGTCGGTCGGCCTGAAGATAAAATTATGGTATTTTTACGTAGTATAGTTCCATTACGATACTACATACTACATGTCATGAAAATATGGTACAAATAGTATAATTATACTACGAAATCCAACCCTGCTTGCGGGGGACCGCGAGGGACGATAAACTCGCGCGGGGAGGTGAGTGTCGCTTCTTTACATAGTAATACTTTATATTCTCTGCCAGCAGCGTATGGGCATTGCTTCCAGGAAGACCGCTAAGAGTGGCATTATTTTGGAAATGACTTTTTTGTCCAGCAGTGAAGAGTATTTTTTTTATTTATCAGTGCTTACGCTTGTCCACTACCTTAGACCATTTAACACGGGACGTGGCAAAGCGCGACCCTTAGTACTGAATTCATTCTGCAACTTTGCGCAGGAGGGGGGCAAACACGCACAAAACACATTTACTCACTCACGTATACCCCTGCGAAAACTGTACGTGTCACACAATGATATTAAGGGGCTATACCGTGAAAATTGACACTTTTTGAAGTTATTTATCTGCTCTTTTAATGAAGTTCCAAGTAAAATAAATTAGTGTAACAATTTTGGGACCTTTTACTAGATTTTGG
Organism: Ypsolopha sequella; assembly: GCA_934047225.1. Classification (NCBI taxonomy): domain Eukaryota; kingdom Metazoa; phylum Arthropoda; class Insecta; order Lepidoptera; family Ypsolophidae; genus Ypsolopha; species Ypsolopha sequella. Next base: position 22,128,048 of record OW203991.1, read on the forward strand.
TCTATCAGAAACGCGATAGGAGGAATTTCATTCGATAGAAATAATTATTGAAATCAGGACTAAATTTACACTTTTTTTGATATTCTGACAAATTAGGATAGCATTGAAAAATATTTATTTAGATGGGTTTTAACTACACCTAAATTACTGGTTATGGAATTTTTTGTAGCTATTTTAGTTAATTTTGCATTAATTTAAAACCGAATTTTTGACAATTTTCCCCGATTCCGTCCCTTTCGCACTGCGGTTCTTTCTGCCTGGAGTAACGGGGACCTTTGCTAGCACGGTATATCACCTTAAAAGAAAGTGTAGATAGGTTATAGGCAATCCGCGTGTGGCACGTTCAAACTTGGCTTATTTGCCAACCTAAACTGAGTATCGCGTCGGTGTCAGCGCACGACGGACGTCGCACAATACGACGCATAGCACCGTATAGGTCTTGTCTCTTTTTCGCTCGCGATAATTATTACCTCCACATGTCAATGTGACATTGCAATACTACGTAATTGACTGAAGTAATTTATGTTGTGTGTTGTTTTAAAAGATCGAATCTTGTGTAGGTAACCTATCTACACTTTCTTCTAATATCGTTGGTGTCACACTATATAAAAAGCTGCAACACATGCACAAAACGAGCACAGATGCAGACTTATACGAACAAGTTGTTCATGTACTTCGACCGCGATGGATAAAGCGTCTATAAGACATAGGGTGAAGGTCACTCGTCCAGAAAGTGTCTAAGATACCACTCTTCCGGTACACATACCACTCTTCCGTTTATCATGGCAACGTGCCGGAACGGGTTGTTTCGCGGTATCATTTCGTCATCATGGTACCAGTTGAAGTGAGAGGATTGGTCAGTTACTTGAGACTTAGTTTATCTGTCCAGGGTGCGCCGAGCGTATTGAGTCTTCTTTTATGAACCTTGGATTGAGCACGTTATATCTGTACGCTTTTGACAGGTACTATCACGTTCAGAGATAGTGTAGACAAGACACCCCTCCGGAAAAGTCGTTGATAGATTAATACATAATAATTCATACCCTTCTTATATTTGGGAGAACCCCCGATCTCTTCCAATATTTAATACTAATTAATTACCCCGCTACAAAATACCTTCCCACCACACACCCTCCTGCATTCCCATAAAGATCGCCCCCCGCATATTGCCTGGCATAACCATGCTATGCTATGCAAAACTTTGCTAAGTTTGAGGCCTATAGATTAATGTTAAATGGAATTGTCTTTTAATAGTTACCTATTTACCAAAGGGCAAAATAGAGTGTCTGTCTGTCTGTCTGCCCGTCCGTCTGTCCGTGTGTCACTCACGTATCTCTAGTTTGTAGACAATACGAGTTACAGATCTGAAACTTGGATAATTCTAGTAGAATATTGGCCTTAAACAAAATATTGAATTAAAATTAAATTAAATTATTATTTATGCCTACAAGAAAAAATAGCTGAAAAAAGAAACTAGCTTCTTGCTCTGGTATATGTCTACAGTTCATTCAGTAGATTAAATAGTAGATTGTTTTACGAGTGCATAAAACGAGTCATATTTCCCTAGATATTTAGCTGCAGAGACATGGCTCTTTAGAGCATGAGAAGTGAAAAATATATTTTTATTATTTTATATCTTCATAAACAAAGTAATGGGAGGCCGACAAAGTTGTCAGTTTTAGGCTATTTTTATTACGGGATTTTACTCAAAACCTTGACTAATTTGAAGTTGTGAAGTTCTGTATATTATTTACTGTAACGAAAAATAATTGTACCAAAAAATACTGAAATAGCCAAAAAACTTTTCTTTTACTTATCGCGATGTTACTACGAAATTCTAATAGGGGTAGGCCCAACTATCACATACGCGGTGTATTTTTTTCAATTTTCCATCATATCCAGATTGTTACCCACATCCTAGTTAGAAAAGCTCCCTCAGATTCCGACTTGCAAGTCACCGCGATCGAATCCCCTCTGATGCTCCTAAGCGAAATCATGTTACAATGAAGGGGAAAATTCTCTAAATTACACCTTTGTGACGGCGACTGTACTGGGGTTCAGTTTATATAAAACTCTTACTGACTATTTGGAACATTCCCGACTGGTTTGAGAGGTTTTGTTGAAAAAATTGTTGAGTGTTATCGTAACTGTAGTTAAGGTTGTATGTGTTTTTCTAAAAAAAAAACCGAGTTCTTTGCCTTTGTACTAAAGAACTATGGTCTATAGCAGTGGCGTAGCCAATGTGGTTACATGGGGCCCCTGATTCAAGGGGGCCCCAGCAAGCCACAAAGTTTGTGAATCAAGTTCATATCAAAATTATCGGGACTCATCAATGCTAACTTCGAAAGCGCTAAATCCACTAAATAAACAAATATACATATTCGTAAGAGCCATGCTGTTACCATACATAATTATTATGTATAAATGTACAAGATATATCAGAACTTGATAAAACATTATGATCAATGAATTATGAAGACAATCCATCCATCCATCCATCAGCCTAGTTCGTCCACTGCTGGACATAAACCTCTCCAGGACTTTGCCACTCCCGGCAGTCATCCCGGAAAAATTGCCCATACTCACACACGCTGGGCAGGCGAGTTGGTGAGCGCGGTTCCGGAACCTTCGCACCAGTGACGCCGCTGGCCGTCACTAGTCTGTTCCATATAAGGCCCGGCTATTAGGATGGATAAACCGCCATCCATCGGTCCCAGGCATGGTGGGCCTCCTGGTTTTTTGCCTGTGAGCTGTCCTCTTACTCTCCCCCGAATTACTTCGAAGAGGTCTCCAAGTAAGATGGTGGTACCTCCACAGTCGAGCCCGGCATCAGTTCTACCACCTATTAAAGGTAAGACAAACAAACTTTTATCCGGGAAATTATTTTTATAATAAATTTAAATTTTCTTACATATTCATGAGTTCATAATTCCTGAAATTCAATAGCTATTTCTATTATTTGTTTTTTGTTTGAAAGTTAAATTAAAAATTTTACATATACTTATTAAGTTTTGTTTTTATGTCAGTTTAATAAGCAAAATTAAATCTTCAAAAACAGTTCATTCACATGATAAGATTCGTAATAACTTTTTACAGCTGACACTTTTCAAAAATAAAATTAATGTTGCTGTTAGCTTAATGTTGTCTCATTCATACACATAAGAAATTATATGATTTGGATTTGTCATTCCTAAAAGAAATGCAAAAATGTTAGTACTGAAAATTGAGTTTCCTTCAAATTGTCTATAGAAAATGGCAATTTCATATGTAAAGACTTTATATTTCTTGTGCATACAGTCAATCCTTTTTACTTACTTAGTGAATCCATTAAATACCTATTTCGTATTTAAATGAGCCCTAATTAACTTCCACAGAACCGCTGCGTCAGTCCAGGCTTTCATTTGCCGTCACATCATTCCGTATGTACAAAGTACCCTCAATATAATATTTCAAAGGGCTTGCGGGGCCCTTTACAAGAATATAACTGAGTTAGGTTATGGGGCTCACGTCAAATCAGTTTTCCCCCGGATTAGGGCATTTTCTTGCTTATTACTTTAGTTGAAGGATGTCGATAGGACACTTGTGGAATGAAGCCTTATTTAGGGTCCCTCATCAGACATAATCAAAACATTACATGTCCAGAATATGTTAATACTAAATTGTTTTCGAGTGGCTTGTTGTTAGAAAGGTTGATTTTATTTCATGAAGGTGCCTAGGTTTAAAAACCGACCAAGTGCGAGTCGGACTCGCGCACGAGGGGTTCCGTTCCATTATCTTTAAAAACGGCAAAAAAACATGTCTGTTGTATGGGAGTCCCCTTAAATATTAATTTTATTCTGTTTTTTAGTATTTGTTGTTATAGTGGCAACAGAAATACATCATCTGTGAAAATTTCAACTGTCTAACTATCACGTTTAATGAGATACAGCCTAGTGACAGACAGACGGACGGACGGAGAGCGGAGTCTTAGTAATAGGTTCCCGTTGGTTACCCTTTGGATACGGAACCCTAAAAAATGGAAAGCCTAGTATTTTAGGTGACAAAATCATATTAAGCATTGAAAGGTTTGTTAACTTAGTCAGCAGATGAAATGCTATTTTTGATATGACATCATAGATAATTTCACATTATGCTTGGATAAAAAAAACAACTGAATGAAATATAATTTTAACTGTTTTAGAACGTATTGTTTCAAGAAAAACACATATTTATACTAATAATAAAGTACCTAGTAAAAAGGTCGCGTCTGCCGTGTCTGAGGCAAAAAGTACAATTTTTAGATTTTTATTTGTATGTCAGTCTGTCTTTCTGTTTGTATGTATCTATTCGTTCCGTTTTAACTTAAGAACTACTTATCGGATTCGGATGCGGTTTTGTTTATTATAAGTATAGGTAGTAACCATGATCAAATAGACTATAAGGGGTGTTGATAAAATGATAGCCAAGCCGAAAACAGTGCAAAGATGGGATAAACGTGGACGGAGCCGCGGGCAAAAGGCTAGTCGTAAATACTATGTATCTGCAAAAATTTAAAGTAAAAGGAATAGAATATAATCATTTATTTAAATAAATATTACATCATTTCTTGTCATATCTTATAAACTAAGGTTAACTTAACTAAAGAACATTTTTAAATCATACATAGGTACATTGATCTTTGAGCCAATCCTTAATTTTTTCTTTAAATACATTTATTTTTGTTTCTTTTGTTATTTCTACTGGTAATGAATTGTAAATTTTTGTTGCACTTTGTGTAATACTTCGCTCAAAATGCTTATGCTTATGTTGCACGATCGACAACTTGTGTACACCTTTACTTCGCGTATCATGATTATGACCACTACGGACTATGACCACTACAGGACATTAGTACGTAAGAAGTCCTGAACAAAAACTAACCCCTTAATTAAATACCAAACAATTTTTTTCAAGTTAAAAATAAACGAATCACAAAACCGATATCGACAGTTACCGGTTTTACAAAACTAACGTCCAAGTTTGAGAAAAAAAAATACGTGATGTGAAAAATATATTTGTAGTTTGCATCGTAAATCGAATTAGTTGATTAAACGAATTTTTCGCCTACAAATGCTCGAGTTGAAACTAATCTTTTTTGTATTTTACATTTTGAGGTAAGTTTAAATAGGGCTAATAATAATCTCGTACCCCTTGACGTGCCCCTTCACGACTTTCAATTTAATAAGTTTATTTTATTTTATTTAACTCCTTTCTTTATTCTTTATTGTGCACACACATATACAGAAACAGGGATACACATAATATTTACATTTAAACAATATGCACATTGGCATGCTTATCTCTAAGAAGAGATTTCTTCCAGCAAAACCAACAGGAAATAACAAACAAAAAAAAATTAAACAAGTAATCATACAAGTGCACAAGGAGATTGATGCAAATTAAAAATATAAATATCTATTGCAGTCGCAGAACATATTTAAATGTTCTGTGATTGCAGTAATATTCAAATACGTAGTATAAAAATATTTAAATATATATAACTTTATTATATTATATATACCTATTAAGACAGTGAGAGGTAATGATTATAATATCAGCATTCCACATATTCCTCCTTATCCTATATACCTACTATAAATTGCCTCATTTTATTCTTGAGAAAAGCACTATACATGTCATGCTTCGACTGTACTCCTGCCCCTCTATTCTGTATCTTTAGTTGCCAACTGGACTAGGTGCCTATCATCAAAAGCATAGCTAAAAACGGAACTTTCAAAATTGCCATTACTGGGTATTGAACTATTTACGAACTGTGTCGTCACTTCAAGTGCGAACATATCCTTAAACAATCGGAATTCGATAGTATATCTATGTTTTTGGTGATAGACACCCAGTCCAGAAAGCAACTAAAGATACATAATATAATAGGCACTCTGGACTGCGGGCTCGGACTGAGCGCACCGAGCTTTTTACACAGTCAAACACATTTTTATAACCCTTGTTTGAAGTAGTAAACAATTAAATTAAAATCTATCACCTTTCTGTTACACCTTGTATAAGTTTAAAAACACATTTAAATCATATTTATGAGATATATTTCGAACTTTATTGTTCGGCATCAGTCTTATAAATTAATGAAAATTATATGTAAATTACTATAATAAAGTATTAGTGAAAATTTTATTTGACACCAATGTTGGCAGACGGAATGATCGGTGAGAAAAAAAAATAAAATACGTATTAATTAATTATAAGGCCTTTCATGCTGGTTCCCACAGATACCTGTTCGTACAATAATTGCTTGTTCAGGCGGAGTCCGTAGTGGGCACCAAGCGAACATTTAATGAGGTTACCCATAAATATGAGGTTTCCCAGTTTCGGAGTTGAGTTTCGTTCAGAGGAGGTGTGGATGATTTGATGATATGTGCGGTAAAACAAATTGTTGTAAGTTTGATTGTGGAGTTAAGTGTGGACGGGAATGGGTAGTGTCGTTTGTAATTGAACTGGATGTGTGTCGGTGTTGGTTGAGTCTGATGTGGAGGGTGTTTTTCGTTTCTTCTGCGTAGAAAGTACAGTGTCTGCATTCTAGAAGGTAAAAGCAGTTTCTGTTTTACATGAGCTGTTTGGTTGTGCGTTGTAGGTGTATGTCGAGTGATGAGTGTTTATGACGGTAGCGGTGTTGATAATTGCAAAAATGTTTTGCATCGCAGCCGTCCGCATGGTGATCTTTCGGGAGATGTGGATGTGTTCTAAATGGAAGGATTTTTTGCATTTGTTAGTAAAGATTAAAATATTATAAATATTCTTGCATACGAATACTACCAGGTAGTTCCACATCTCAGCTGTACGATTTACAAACTAAAATTTGAAACGTTGCCTTCGAGCCAACACGTAAAATTGAAACTTAACTCTGCTTTGCTAAAAACGCTATACAAGATGTAAGCTCCTCATACAATAATGCTATTACGGCCAAAACAATATTCTTCAACCTCTTGTACCTAGCCCTTAATGCAAAATCAATACACAACGTTAATAAAAAAGTGAGCTTAACATGCAATCTGCATTTCCACAACCCTTCCTTCCATGGACCCTACCCTCTAAATATTAACTACGGGCCCCTCTATTTAGTGGTCCCTAAATTATTCAAGGTTCTGCATATTGTACTGAACCGGAATACCAAACACTATGCCAATATAAAAAGACCTCCCACTCAACCTACATGTCTAAACAATTTCCACAATTCGGTGGGTCTTGGTCGATTGGACATTTGAAACTATAACCAGCGTAAGCTGATCTGTAGCACTTGCCTTAGCTTTTGTGGAAATGGATGTTACAGGGGATTTTTAAGGACGTCTCAAAGGTCTAGAATTTTTGGTTAAGGTGTAATGAACTAGGTAGACATTGTTGACAAATCTTGCGACATAGAGGGTATTGAATAATGTAGGGTGTTAATATTGAGCTTTAATTACAATGGACAAGCAAACACGGGGGAGAACATAGCTTGTTGAAATTTAATAGGTAGGTTTGGATTGTTTTTGTATTTGAACTATTCAGTGTGAATGGGAGCGGAATTTTGAATGTTCCTTTTTTTTTCTTTTTTAGATTTCGAGAAAAGGGATCATTGAACCTTGTTCCTGCTCCCTGGCCGAGTCTCCAGTATGGGTTCGGGCGGTTGATTAGATTTCACTTTGTATAATTATAGATTTTACAGATCATTTGAATAATATATATGTTACAGCCAAAGTAATTTATCTAGATATTATTTATACTCTCCATTCATTATATATAATGTCTACCTTATTTAGACAAAGTGATTATTGGAGCAGAATTAATCAATTAATCTAGCTATTATACATAATATCTAGTAAGAAGTGGATAAAGTAATAAAACACAATAAAATATTTCACCAAAAGTCAAAAAATAGGTGCGATGACGAGCGAAGCGAAGAGGATCGTGCTAGGTTTACATGTAAGATAGAATAAGGAGCCGAGCGAAGCGGAGCGGAGCGAGGCGACGTCCCAAGCTTTGTAACTTAAAATTAAATTGGCACTAAAATATAAAATTGTTCGCCTGAGAATTATTCCACTCAACTCAGAATTGTATTTTCAAGTTAGCGTTTTCAACAGTTTCATATGATAAGTACAAAAAAGCAAGTAGGATCGCATTTATTACTTTAGCCAATTCCAACTAGCTATTATGAATAATCTCTAGATAAAGTAATTAATTTATTACATTATCTACGTAGTTCAGCGAATATATAATTATAAGTAATATCTAGCCATTATGTATAATCGCTATTTAATTACTTTGGCTTTAACATATATATATATATATATATTGCTACATAAATCAAATAAACCTTTAATTTAGTTCATGTACATTTATTATTTGATTACAAATATTTTTATAAGATTAAATTTGACTCGTAAAAGTGTATTATGTGTACCTACTTTATAAAATAAACTATTTCAATTTGAATTTGGGTTTGATAGATCTCTTGCATTAAAATTATAACAGAGTTTTCAATAAAAATAATTATTATTGTAAAATAATAAGAAAGTTACAGTTTCAAGATTCATTTGCAATTATTGTTATATATTCGCCTGATGACTATCCTATTGAAAGGGTCAAAATATTGCGTTAGATTTTGCTTTTTATTGTTTGTTTTCATTAAACAAGAATAAAAGCCATTCAAATAAGAGCCATTAATTTTTAATAAAAAATATTTAAATTACATACACATGTACAATCATTATTAGACATCGTAAATGTTGATCAAATTGTTGAAATGGTGATCTAACCACGCAAACGCCGAAAACTCAAAGTCAAAAATGTATATAGCTCTTTTGATAAATTAAACAAAGTGTCTAGCCTGCCACCAGCGGCCGTTAAGCAAAATAATATCAATTCTTCAAGGCCGTTTTTGGTCACAGCGACTGTCACTGCCGAGAGCGGCGCTGGTGAGCCCTCACGTGGCTGACGTAGCCGATTTTTGCAGTGAACGTGCGACCACATTCACTGCGGCAGAATAACAAAAATATTTATTAAATATTAAAGTTTATGATTATTGAAATGTAAATATATGCCTAACTCCACCCAGTCGATTAGTCTTGCTAAGAAGAAGTACAAGACCGACTCAGCACACCCCGACTCTATGTGCAGTCTTTTGGCTATTACCCCTAGAGTGTATATAAAAAGCCGAAGGTGCGAAGGGAGGGCAGCCCTCACCCGCCGTAACAACGGCCAGGCACCTGTGAGCTGCGAAGGCGAGCGTGGGTGCCTAACCTTTGTTACGCAAGGGCGAAGGGGCTGCACTTCCCGCAGCGCCGTAGCCGATGCAGAAATCAATTTGTGTCATAAAAATACTTCAGTATTGATAGGTTCAAATGGCCCATAAATTAACTTGCGGCAGGATAGCCGTTTCTGCTATTCAGCCACCAGTAGCTATACTCACTACGTTCAACCAATGTGTATTGAATAATGTACCTTATCTAGTTGACGTTAGAAAGTACATTTCAATGATCATAAATTTGTGGTAGTATCATTATTTTTGATATTACTTTGTGTGACAAGGTGACAAGGTGGCCCACCATACCTGGAACCGATTGATGGCGGTATATCCACAATGTTCTGAGGGTATATCCATCCCAAATTGTCGGCCTTTATATAAAACAGACTGGTGACGGGCAGTGGCGTCAATAAGGCGAGCTTTTGAGCACCACACTCACCAACCCGCCCGCCCAGCGTGTGTGAGTATGGGTATTTCTTCCAAGAGACCACTAAGAGTAGTAATATCTTGGAAAGGCCTATGGCCACCAGTGGACGAATCAGGCTGCTGATGTGTGGAAATGTAATAGGTAAAGGTTGAGCATTATTATAATAAAACATTAAGATAAAAACAAAACTAAGTTGCTTACAGGATAGGCTTATTGAGAGCGGAAAAACGAAGAGAAAAACCTCCCCAAAGCCGTAGGAGCCAAACATTTAAATTAAAAAATTTTGAAGTTTTATTAATTTACAGAAACCAATGGATAGTTTGCGATGGCAGCATACAAAATACATAGGTAATAAGGTTTTGTTGAATAACTATTGAGTGAATTTTGAATTTAAGTGTTCTGTTTTGATTAATTAGAAAAAGGTGGGTTTTTCACAATCCGGCTGTGAAACCACTCTTAACATAGTTGAGTTGTATCGAATAGAGTATTATTTTCTCCGAAAAACCAAAGCTTAAAACAACTCACATGCAATATTCGACAAATAAAAAAAAACTGTTTTGTTTCAATATCCACTTCGATTTTCGTTGCGATATTGCTCGATTTTCATAGAAGACTTCCATGCATGGCACGCCGGAACCACCGCCATTTTTCTTTTATGCTGGAATTTGCAGGATATTGCGACCACAGACTCTCTCACACACACACACACATGTTCACAAGCGATGTGTACTGGTGAAGGATTCCTAGAATTTTTATAATACTTAACTTCTGCTTACCACGCAGGACGGCTATTCTGGCAAGTGCGAAATTATTTTGTAAAGCCGATTTCGAGTGATTTTACAAGGAGAGATAAAAGAGATTTTTCTTTTTTTCTGGTTTCGCAATTTTTCATAAGCGCCAGAATCACCATCCTGGTCTTAAAAATATATTTTTCGATCTTAACACAAAAGGCAAGAACGTTTCTGAAAACTCGTATACTCTCTTTCCACTTGACGGTTTTCACATTGGCGCAGGTACCTATGTGTTACTTTGGGAAAGTCTTTCAATACAATATTATACCAGATATTTTAAGATATATAGATAAGTATAAGTATGTAGACGTAGACATAGCCTGCCAAATCAGTAACTTGAAGTGGCAGTGGACTTGCCATATTTGTCGCCGACGTGATAACCGTTGGGGCCGTAAGGCATTGGAATGGAGACCACGTACAGCAAATCGTAGCGTAGGCCGCCCTCGTGTCCGCTGGACTAACGATCTGAAGGACGTTGCGGATGGCGGCTGGATGAGGATGACTGAGGACCGCCAAGAGTGGCGTAATATTGGGGAGGCCTATGTCCAACAGTGGACGAATACGGGCTGATGTATAGATGTAGACGTAGGTATCATTCACTGTAGTTTAGGTAGATAGGATGATAATATTTACTATATATAATAATAATATATAATAATATTAATAATATAACCAATATTTATAAAGGTCGGTACGTTTTATGTCACACAAGACTATCATCTACAACCCCTTTGCAAAGAATTATCATCCCACATAAAGGACACCAATCATTTTCTAGACATAATACACTCTCTTCAACTACCAAACAACACACATTTACTCCTAGTTACCATAGACGTCGTATCATTATATACTAATATCCCACATGACACTGGCCTCTCAGCTCTTCAAACCCAGTTAAATGATCGCCCTCAACCTCACCAACCATCCACAGACTTCCTAACCTCCCTTGCCGAATTAACACTCAAAAACAATTATTTTACATTTGAAAATAAATTCTATCAACAAATCAAAGGAACTGCAATGGGAACTCGGATGGCCCCCAGCTACGCCAACATCTTTATGGCCTACGTTGAAACAACGTTCCTAATGTCTGAAACCCTCAAACCCCTGGTATGGAAAAGGTTTATTGACGACATCTTCATGATCTGGCCACACAGCAGGGACTCCCTCACCGGATTCCTTCAAAGACTAAACAATCATAGCCAACTGAAATTTACACATACCATTTCTACAGACAAAATCATATTTTTAGATGTTGATATAACCATTAGCGACAATAACAAAATCAGTACATCAGTTCATTTCAAAAACACAAACAAACTACAATACCTAGATTTTCACAGCTGTCATCCTCCACACACAAAAAAGTCAATCCCTTATTCATTATCACTACGTGGCCGTCGGATTTGTAACACTGACAACGCTCTTACCACCTACCACAACAAAATTCATGATGGACTACTCAAAAGAAACTATCCAGAACCATTCATACAAAAACATTTACACACAAGACCAAGATACCACAGAAATACTCCACATCCCACTAACTCATCTAACGAAACCCGCCTAATCACAAACTATTTTCATGGTAGTCACAAACTAAAAACACTCATTCAAGATCACCTCCCAGTATTACAACAAAACGATGAAACAAAAGACCTACTGCCAAACAACCCTAAAATCTGCTTCAGACAAAACCAAAACCTAAAAGCCACTCTCAGCAAAACCAAACCAAAAACCAAAACTCCGAACATAACCAACACATCTCTTGGAACATCCCCATGCCGACGGCCACGTTGTAAAACATGCGAGATCATAAACACAGACACCAACATTAATACACACCACTCATCCAACACACACAAAACCCAACCACACACTACATGCAAAACCAAAAACTGTATATACCTTCTAGAATGTCGGCACTGCCCGGCATTCTACGTTGGAGAAACAAAAAACGCACTACATATCAGAATAAACCAACACAGACACACATCAAAAACACCAAACAACATCCTACCTATACCAACACACACACGACTACACAACCTTCCATTTAACCAATGTTTCACAGTCCGAATTATCAAATCATTTCACCCTCCATTAACAGACATTCAGCTCAGGACATGGGAGTCCTCATTCATATGGTCACTTGGTGCGCACTACGGACCTGGACTTAACCGACAACATTGACACTGACGACTCTGACGACTCCGACATATTACACGAGAAACCCAGACCAAGGTGTGGCAACGGTGGCGCCATCTAGCAGCCGCAGGAATCAACGCAATACACATACCTATCGCGGCTGCTGGGTGGTACCACTGTCTAGTAATAATTTCTTTAAATAAATTATAATGAATGAATGAATGATCGAATGAATGAATGAATGAATTTGAATGAAAATTTAATTTAGACAAATTGTAAATAAACCTTCTTTACTTTTTTCTTTTTTGTAAATAACTTATATATGTCATATTTAATTGTCAGAATCTCAACTGATGCCGGGCCCAGTGGGGCCCGAAATATATCTTGAGTTAAATAATTATTTTTACCTTTTTATTATTAATTTTTAATCAACCCAAAACTACATTAAAAATCTCATAAAAAAGAGACAAATATATATTGATCAACAATTTAATCAGACAACTAACCTAGCTATAATTTTAATTGTTACCCATAATTTGATACTTCCTTCTTACATCAATGACAATCAAGGCAGGTAACCCCTTCAATCATGCCTTAATTAATAAATCCTTGTAATTACTTCCAAATGAAGATACCACCACCCTTCTTTTGTAATTAAAGACGGCCAAGTGCGAGCCAGACTCGCTGACGAAGGGTTCCGTACCACCACACAAAAGAAATACTTCTAATAATAAGATGCCATAGCAACACGTCATCTGTGAAATATTAATTGCTTACGTATTACGGGGTGGTCCCTTGGATTTTGACATTTGGTACCCTTCGGGTACGGAAACCTAAAAATAGTATGGTAAATAAAGACAATGTTAATTCCATAGCAATATCAATGCGACAAAAAACAAGGTACTCAAATGGTAGTTATCTACCAAACAATTGGACATCTCTGTGATAGACAGACGTAGACAGAACTTTTATAATTGGTTATCGTTTGACAATTGGTACCCTTTGGGTATGGAAATCTAGAAAAGGGTGCGACTTATTGTGCTGGACGGGTAATAAGAAAAGTTGTTAGGGTAAAATTGTCCCTCCCTTAAGTACACGCCTTGAAACGAAACAAAAACCCAATTTTTCCCGATTTGTAGATTTTTATCAGACCAAATAACTTCTAATAAATTAATTAATTTGAGAATATGAAAAAATGGTAGGTAAAAATTGAGAAAAAAATGTATTTTTAATGGTAGTTTCATAGTTTAAATTTTGAACCTAGCATTTAATACTAGCAAGATAATTTAATACTAGATTACTCCTAGAATAGCAAATCGGGACTGCATTGGTCATACCCATTTGTTACCTTACAGCAGGGTTTCTTAAACTGGGGTCCATGGACCCCCAAGGGGTCCGTACCGTGAGTTCTGGGGGTCTGATGTCTGATACCGAACGCCGTATAGCGCTATTGTGTCTTGACCGCGCACGTAAAAATAAAAATATTTATTGATACCATCAATATGAACAAAACATAAGGCTATATAACATACTCGTACATAATACAAAAAGCTTTACAACAAACCTTTGTTACTTTTCTGTGACAAGTGGAAGTAAATATTGGTTTTCGTGATTGTTCGTGCTCGATTCAACAGGAATGAAAGTTTTAAATATTATTACTTAATTTATTTTTTTATTTATTAAAAAGTAGTAATTTATTTCTCTATAATTAGGTTTAGAAGGGGTCTATCAGTTTTGAAATTTTGCAAGGGGTCCGTGACTATCAAAAGTTTAAAAATCCCTGCCTTACAGGATTTGAACTCATTGCTCTCGGGATTAGTAGTCTGAACTCTGAACTCAGGCAAACAGTTTTATTTAGAATCCAAAGTGAATGTGGAGATCGACATTGACTCATCCCCTTAATAAACGGCGGATCATTAAAGCACTAGTCAGTTAGTGCAGCCTTAACGAATGCACCTTTGTCCGGACTTTGCAGACGGTGTCGGATGAATTATCAGTTGTATGGTGCAAGTGATAAATTGCGAGCGTAGAGGTAAAATAGACGAATTATTGTTTTTAAATCATCTAAAACTGTTTTAGCGTCGTCTTTTAGTTTGGTGTCGTCGAGATAACAAATTTTTAGTTAAAGTTAAAGTTAGTCAAGCCAATGCTTACAAAGTCAGGCAAAATGATAATTAGTTAGTCAAGGGTAATTATTATGATTGTATTTAACTCAATTACATTATTTAATTCAATTTGGTTCTGAATCAGCCACCGTGTCTTCAATATTGTCAATATTTGGCCGTATCAGTCAAATTTACTATTATGAATGTACTTAGGTCTTGGTTTCTTCAAAACGTCATGCGCCACTGCTCGCGGTGGCTCAAACGCGACCGCCGCGCCTACGGCTTGTTGGACGAGCCGTCATAGTGTATTGTATGAGAATATACTAGTGTGGTTTATTTTGCACGCCGACAGCGACTATGAGCGCGGCCGCGACGCCCGCCGTCGCATCTGGCGGCCACATTCAATTTTGAGCATTGCGGCGGCTAGTTGCGCGACGTCTTACGTATGACAACGATGACATTTAGTAAAGAAAAAGACGAACTGGTAGAATGTAAATGACATTTAGTAAAGAAAAAGACGAACTGGTAGAATGTAACCTTTAAATCTATGATCCTTTACACAAAGTTCACAAGGATACTCTTTTAAGATAAATGATACGGGCAAAATATGTTAAATATCCAAGTAAGTTATTAAATAAGCGGTCAGCCGCCCGCCGTGCGCAGCAGCCGGCGGCTGGTCAAAGTGAACATGTGACCGAAAAAACGCGGCAGTTTGGCGGTCAAGACGAAGCGTCCAGCGTTTTAAAGAAACCAAGGCCTGTGTATATCTTTTGTCGTATGTGTCATTGTCTCGTTTATATTGTTCTCGGTATTAAAATGCAGGATCCTTTTTTGAAGTGGATACTTTTTTGTCCACATCTATTTACATAACTTGTACGTTACTTCCGTAACTATTTTTAAAGAAGGATAATTTGATTTTTAATTATAGATATTACGTTTTTTAATAGTTCATTATTTGTTACAGTTATTTTTCACTATAAGATTATACTTATTTGATATTTTGAAATGACCTCGTAGGCGAATGCGCTCCAACCTGTGTCATTGAGTAAAAAAGTGGCATAAGATGTATCCACTTAAATAATTTACGGTTGTATCTCTGATACAACTCTCTGCTTTTTTGTCAAATACCAAAAACGTCATCTCTTATGCCTTGGCCACTAGACACAGGCGACAAAGTTCATCAGTACTCTCTGTAACCAAGTTAGTCGACACTCAATAACCTGACATTGACGAGACGACGTCAACTCAACTCGATTATGTCATATTATTCCCGCCTTATGTTGCAACTTTTATATAAACTAGTATCTTCTATACAACGTGTAACCATATTTGAAGAGCTTATTCAGTCAATGGTATAGAACAACTTTTACTATGGAACAAACCCTGTATCACGAAAAAATAATTTACTGTTTCATATAGAAATGCAATGCCACTCGGCCGATATTTATGAAAGGGCAGATTTGTTTTTTGAGATTTCAGGGTTGGCTCCATAGTAAAAGTTGTTCTATACCATTGACTGAATAAGCTCTTCAAATATTACACGTTGTATAAGGAACTACTACTTACTAACAAACAAGCGAGCGAAGCGAGCGAAGTTCTTGGAGTCTACTTAAACAATCCATCGTTTGTATGTACGTATGTATGAATGTTTTTCCGACGATAACTTATCGTATCGTTAATCGGAACGTCATGAGAGGTAGGCGAGTAAATGAGACAAAAATAATTTTTAAATTCGAACATGAGCCAAATTGGTCAAGAAATCTTTTGCCGTGATATGGGATTGTAAAAGGGGTTCCATAAGTTCACAGTTCGGGGTGATTTACTAGTATTGTCAGTTTTACGGTAAAATTAAGTGCGATCTTAAGATAAAGTGAATCACAGGTCCAGTGCAAAACTGAGAACCCAGCAAATTTCACAGTGGGTGCATCTTCCAACTACTTTTCTCTTTATTCAAAGCTAAGAACCGCGGGAAAGGAGTATCTGGGGACACCTGTCTCTGAATTTTAACTAAAATATACAGGGTGACACCAAAAAAAGGTATCTCAGCTAGACGTGGCTTGCCGAAATGGAACAGAAAATACGATTTCTGACGTAGTCAACATTTTTGGATATTAACGCGCAGTTTTCATAATAATTTTAGCAGGCAAAATTACTTGTAAATCTGTAAGATGGATCTCGAGCGACGATCGGAACTGCGATCTACTTTTTATGGTTCCGTATAAAAAGTGCAAAACGGAGCCATAAAAGTCCGTAAGTCACGGGTCACTAGCCCGCAGGCGGTATCAGTTACAAATCTGAAAATTGGATAAGTTATAAAATGTTGATTTTTGTGTTTGTCAGCACTTAGTTGAAATTATTATACATATTTGTTGAAATAAACACTTGTACCTGTTCACAAAACGTTTATATAATATGTTGTTACACTCAACCGGTTTCGCGTATAAGCACTTTCGAGGGTTATTTGACTAAAAATACATATTTTTAAATTTAACAATTTTGTTTGCGTATTTCTTGCGTACGATAAATGTCAAACATTTGTAAAACATATATAAAAGTTTTGTGGACAAGTACAAGTGTTTTATTAACACAAAGATGGATATTTTGTTTTGAATGTTGACCCAAAACCGAATATTGAATTAAAAATTAATTTAATGTATTTTATATATTATAGGTAATAGTTTTATGCCATAAATAATAATATGGGGAAATATGCAGGGGAATAATAAAGGTTGGGTTAGCTTAAATTTAATAAAAAAACATACTTGAATAGAATAAAAATATAGGAATAAGGAATAAATAAACATAATATAAACACATGTAACTCCACCCATTCGATTAAAATAAATTTTGTAGTGACATAACGATTAGTTTGTAATTTTTTTTGAAATTATTATTATAGTCAATTAACTTGTTTTAATAGTACGGAACCATCAATGCGTGTGTCCACTCGTACGTGACCGGTTTGTTGCTTTTGTTTTACCGATATAAGGAGGAATAAGAAAATAGTTAGATTCTTTGGATTGGATCAAGCATGAGAATATTTTTTTGCTGGAAACGCGCCGAAGTTACATAGCAAGAAGATAATATCAGAAACCAAGAAAATTGTAACGTGATATATAAGATTTCACCTTTACGAAAACGATACCAAATTCAAAAATGGTTAAGACGTATAAAACCGTATAAAGCCGTAATACCATCCTGAAAGCAGTGGGCGGTAGGTGTGGGTGTCCTATCAACCAACACTGGACGACACTACATATTATTCAATAATTTGTTAATACCATTCTGAAAGCAGTGGGCGGTAGGTGTGGGTGTCCTATCAACCAACACTGGACGACACTACATATTATTCAATAATTTGTTAATACCACTCTGAAAGCAGTGGGCGGTAGGTGTGGGTGTCCTATCAACCCACACTGGACGACATTACATATTATTCAATAATTTGTTAATACCATTCTGAAAGCAGTGGGCGGTAGGTGTGGGTGTCCAATCAACCAACACTGGACGACACTACATATTATTCAATAATTTGTTAATACCATTCTGAAAGCAGTGGGCGGTAGGTGTGGGTGTCCTATCAACCAACACTGGACGACACTACATATTATTCAATAATTTGTTAATACCACTCTGAAAGCAGTGGGCGGTAGGTGTGGGTGTCCTATCAACCCACACTGGACGACATTACATATTATTCAATAATTTGTTAATACCATTCTGAAAGCAGTGGGCGGTAGGTGTGGGTGTCCTATCAACCAACACTGAACGACACTACATATTATTCAATAATTTGTTAATACCATTCTGAAAGCAGTGGGTGGTAGGTGTGGGTGTCCTATCAACCAACACTGGACGACACTACATATTATTCAATAATTTGTTAATACCATTCTGAAAGCAGTGGGCGGTAGGTGTGGGTGTCCTATCAACCAACACTGGACGACACTACATATTATTCAATAATTTGTTAATACCATTCTGAAAGCAGTGGGCGGTAGGTGTGGGTGTCCTATCAACCAACACTGGACGACACTACATATTATTCAATAATTTGTTAATACCACTCTGAAAGCAGTGGGCGGTAGGTGTGGGTGTCCTATCAACCCACACTGGACGACATTACATATTATTCAATAATTTGTTAATACCATTCTGAAAGCAGTGGGCGGTAGGTGTGGGTGTCCTATCAACCAACACTGGACGACACTACATATTATTCAATAATTTGTTAATACCATTCTGAAAGCAGTGGGTGGTAGGTGTGGGTGTCCTATCAACCAACACTGGACGACACTACATATTATTCAATAATTTGTTAATACCATTCTGAAAGCAGTGGGCGGTAGGTGTGGGTGTCCTATCAACCAACACTGGACGACACTACATATTATTCAATAATTTGTTAATACCATTCTGAAAGCAGTGGGCGGTAGGTGTGGGTGTCCTATCAACCAACACTGGACGACACTACATATTATTCAATAATTTGTTAATACCATTCTGAAAGCAGTGGGCGGTAGGTGTGGGTGTCCTATCAACCAACACTGGACGACACTACATATTATTCAATAATTTGTTAATACCATTCTGAAAGCAGTGGGCGGTAGGTGTGGGTGTCCTATCAACCAACACTGGACGACATTACATATTATTCAATAATTTGTTAATACCATTCTGAAAGCAGTGGGCGGTAGGTGTGGGTGTCCTATCAACCAACACTGGACGACACTACATATTATTCAATAATTTGTTAATATCATTCTGAAAGCAGTGGGCGGTAGGTGTGGGTGTCCTATCAACCAACACTGGACGACACTACATATTATTCAATAATTTGTTAATACCATTCTGAAAGCAGTGGGCGGTAGGTGTGGGTGTCCTATCAACCAACACTGGACGACACTACATATTATTCAATAATTTGTTATTACCATTCTGAAAGCAGTGGGCGGTAGGTGTGGGTGTCCTATCAACCAACACTGGACGACACTACATATTATTCAATAATTTGTTAATTTCATTCTGAAAGCAGTGGGCGGTAGGTGTGGGTGTCCTATCAACCCACACTGGACGACACTACATATTATTCAATAATTTGTTAATACCATTCTGAAAGCAGTGGGCGGTAGGTGTGGGGGTCCTATCAACCAACACTGGACGACACTACATATTATTCAATAATTTGTTAATACCATTCTGAAAGCAGTGGGCGGTAGGTGTGGATGTCCTATCAACCAACACTGCACGACACTACATATTATTCAATAATTTGTTAATACCATTCTGAAAGCAGTGGGCGGTAGGTGTGGGTGTCCTATCAACTAACACTGGACGACACTTCATATTATTCAATAATTTGTTAATACCATTCTAAAAGCAGTGGGCGGTAGGTGTGGGTGTCCTATCAACCAACACTGGACGACACTACATATTATTCAATAATTTGTTAATACCATTCTGAAAGCAGTGGGCGGTAGGTGTGGGTGTCCTATCAACCCACACTGGACGACACTACATATAATTCAATAATTTGTTAATACCATTCTGAAAGCAGTGGGCGGTAGGTGTGGGTGTCCTATCAACCAACACTGGACGACACTACATATTATTCAATAATTTGTTAATACCATTCTGAAACCAGTGGGCGGTAGGTGTGGGTGTCCTATCAACCAACACTGGACGACACTACATATTATTCAATAATTTGTTAATACCATTCTGAAAGCAGTGGGCGGTAGGTGTGGGTGTCCTATCAACCAACACTGGACGACACTACATATTATTCAATAATTTGTTAATACCATTCTGAAAGCAGTGGGCGGTAGGTGTGGGTGTCCTATCAACCAACACTGGACGACACTACATATTATTCAATAATTTGTTAATACCATTCTGAAAGCAGTGGGCGGTAGGTGTGGGTGTCCTATCAACCAACACTGGACGACATTACATATTATTCAATAATTTGTTAATACCATTCTGAAAGCAGTGGGCGGTAGGTGTGGGTGTCCTATCAACCAACACTGGACGACACTACATATTATTCAATAATTTGTTAATATCATTCTGAAAGCAGTGGGCGGTAGGTGTGGGTGTCCTATCAACCAACACTGGACGACACTACATATTATTCAATAATTTGTTAATACCATTCTGAAAGCAGTGGGCGGTAGGTGTGGGTGTCCTATCAACCAACACTGGACGACACTACATATTATTCAATAATTTGTTATTACCATTCTGAAAGCAGTGGGCGGTAGATGTGGGTGTCCTATCAACCAACACTGGACGACACTACATATTATTCAATAATTTGTTAATTTCATTCTGAAAGCAGTGGGCGGTAGGTGTGGGTGTCCTATCAACCCACACTGGACGACACTACATATTATTCAATAATTTGTTAATACCATTCTGAAAGCAGTGGGCGGTAGGTGTGGGGGTCCTATCAACCAACACTGGACGACACTACATATTATTCAATAATTTGTTAATACCATTCTGAAAGCAGTGGGCGGTAGGTGTGGATGTCCTATCAACCAACACTGCACGACACTACATATTATTCAATAATTTGTTAATACCATTCTGAAAGCAGTGGGCGGTAGGTGTGGGTGTCCTATCAACTAACACTGGACGACACTACATATTATTCAATAATTTGTTAATACCATTCTAAAAGCAGTGGGCGGTAGGTGTGGGTGTCCTATCAACCAACACTGGACGACACTACATATTATTCAATAATTTGTTAATACCATTCTGAAAGCAGTGGGCGGTAGGTGTGGGTGTCCTATCAACCCACACTGGACGACACTACATATAATTCAATAATTTGTTAATACCATTCTGAAAGCAGTGGGCGGTAGGTGTGGGTGTCCTATCAACCAACACTGGACGACACTACATATTATTCAATAATTTGTTAATACCATTCTGAAACCAGTGGGCGGTAGGTGTGGGTGTCCTATCAACCAACACTGGACGACACTACATATTATTCAATAATTTGTTAATACCATTCTGAAAGCAGTGGGCGGTAGGTGTGGGTGTCCTATCAATCAACACTGGACGACACTACATATTATTCAATAATTTGTTAATTTCATTCTGAAAGCAGTGGGCGGTAGGTGTGGGTGTCCTATCAACCCACACTGGACGACACTACATATTATTCAATAATTTGTTAATACCATTCTGAAAGCAGTGGGCGGTAGGTGTGGGGGTCCTATCAACCAACACTGGACGACACTACATATTATTCAATAATTTGTTAATACCATTCTGAAAGCAGTGGGCGGTAGGTGTGGGTGTCCTATCAACCAACACTGGACGACACTACATATTATTCAATAATTTGTTAATACCATTCTGAAAGCAGTGGGCGGTAGGTGTGGGTGTCCTATCAACCAACACTGGACGACACTACATATTATTCAATAATTTGTTATTACCATTCTGAAAGCAGTGGGCGGTAGGTGTGGGTGTCCTATCAACCCACACTGGACGACACTACATATTATTCAATAATTTGTTAATACTATTCTGAAAGCAGTGGGCGGTAGGTGTGGGTGTCCTATCAACCAACACTGGACGACACTACATATTATTCAATACTTTGTTAACCAATTTTTTTTTATATTTTCTCTAATTTTAATTTTGTTAACATTATAACTGTATAATTGACGTTATTTATTGTTATTGATTTTTTTTATCTTATTTTTTTTTTATTTATATAAGAGTTTTGACGAGAAACAAAAACACTTCAAACCAAAGAATTAGATCAAATACGTATAAAATTATTGATCCCAAAAATATTGACCGATTCGATAAAAACTGATGCAACGCAGGAAAAGCCGCGGGCAAAAGCTCGTTGGTAAATAAAACCTAACAACGTCCAATATTGTTGATTGTAATAACTTTGTGAATTCCGAATTCTGAAGTGTTTTGGCATCTAGATCTATTAAAAACTTACAACTCAATATGCAAAAGATCCATTTTCCGTTGCATTTCAATTTGTAAGAGATTACAAATTCCAAGTACGTCTACATAAATATAATTATCTCATTCCGCCACATCTAAAGTCTTAAAACATAACTCAAACATCCTGTATAGTTTCAATACAAGTACTTTCACTTAATTAACGCAAAGTGGAATAAGAAGATTAGTTTGCTTAGAGAGGAGCCTGTCTCAGACACCACTTTGATATTATATGGAATTAAATTTTGTCGCAAGATATTTTATACCATCTTACATATTGGTATGTTTAATTTTAGACTTAGCGAAGCTCGCGCTTTGTTTCAGGGTAGTTTATAGAGAACTGACTAATTTGCTGGGAAAAATCTCTTGGCGAGTTCTTATTCAATTTATTATAAATAAACCATGGAGCAAATACGGAGAGAAGTTGCCAATAGTTCATTTCTCTAGGGAAAATTGGTTGACACTACGCGGGGTGGAAGGCAGAGGTACGGGAAAGGTTGGCTCTACCTTTCCACCAATCACAGAGCACACAGAGCAGATGCCACTAAACGCAATCACCCCCTTTTGTGACGTTATGCCACCTTCGTTCGTAACATGCCTCCATTCATTCATCAACTCTTCTTAATTAACTTACTTAAATTACAATTTTAGGTAGTAGAGTGGATGCCGGGCTTGACTGTGGAGGTAACACCATCTTACTTGGAGACTCTCTCGAAGTAATTCGGGGGAGTGTAAGAGGACAGCTTACAAGGCAAAAAACCAGGAGGCCCACCATTGCTGGGACCGATGGATGGCGGTACATTCATCCCTAACAGCCGGGCCTTATATGGAACAGACTGGTGACGGGCAGTGGCGTCACTGGTGCGAGGGTTCCAGCACCACGCTCACCGGCACTGCCCAGCGTGTGTGAGTATGGGCAATTCTTCCAGGATGACCGCCGGAAGTGGCAAAGTCCTGGAAAGGCTTATGTCCAGCAGTGGACGAACTAGGCTGATGGATGATGATGATGGACGATTTCGTATCGAGTACAAACAAGTAAATAAATAATTATAAAATATATAAATAATGTAATAAACCAACCTATTTTAGCTTATCTTTTAATGTAGAAAAAAATTAAGAAGTTACTACATTTATATTAGGTACGTATAAAACTAAATAAATAAAATAAATCTTAATGGAATTAATTAAGTATAGCTGCAGTCTATAGATAGAGTAAAATAAGTTGTCATTTGGTATGCCGGATTGCCAAGTCAACAGTTAACCATCACAGCAGCTAAAAAAATACTTTTAAACCCCATAACTCTGAAATTCAAAATCACTTCCCTTCGTGGCGTTATCGCGTTATGGCGAAACCACGTCATTTATTACCCACGCAAATTGACGGTTTCCTCTACAATTAGACGATATTTGTCCAGAATATAGATATCAAAATAGGCAGGCATCGCGTCGCGTAAACGGTCTCTCGGGTTGCGATATTTTCTTTCCTATGACCACACAATAAGGGCTTGGTCTGGGGACTTTTACGAAGGTTTCATCCTTAGCAAGCAGACTGTGCCCTGATTAAGAGCTGGGGTTCACAATTAATTTCCTTGGGACGGGCGCTGTGGCTGCCTTCAGATGCGGTCACAAGTAAAACCCATTTGACTTTTATATTGTGCCTATGACTAACAAAATAAATTTACAAAAAATTTTACGGGGTTTATCACGACTTTCTTTTAAAAAATTTAAGAAAGCAATTGCGTTGCCATTGTTGTGTAGTTGGAAAACATATTTAATAATCTTTACAAAAACAAAAAGCGTCTGCAGTATATCTTTCAAGAGCTTATTCTGGGTTTTTTTTTACTAATAATTTTCACACTTATAATTACACAAAAATACTTACACTTACATATAAACTAATTCTACTATTGTAAAGACAACAAAAAAAAAATGCAGAATTTAAAAAGAGTTAAGCCGTTACATATTGTTTGTTGCCTTCCCCAAAAGCAGCTAAAAAAAAAACAACTAAATTGCGAGACGTTTTGGGGGAAATTGGGCCTTAATAGTAGTTTATGCTACAAGGGCGCAAAGGAATAAATTACGACGATTTAAAACGATTAGGACGATTTAAAACACGAGCGTAGCGAGTGTTTTAAACGTAACCGAGTAATTTATTGCTCTTACGCCCGTGTACTACGTTTTTCAATGCATAGTGTGAGGAAATAAAACAAATATAATTTTTTGAACTTTAAATTGTAATTGGCTCAAAAGGACTAGGTATCCAGAGCCGTTAAACAGTGTAAAAAAAAGTATGACATTTATGGTACACAGGAAAGGCTGCAGGTTAGCCAACCATTGTAAATAAATTAAAAAAGAAATAATAATAAAGCCCTAGGGCAAAATAATCGACTTTCTGTTCGGTTTTGATGCATAAAAAGTGGGCCTTTACGAGCACATGCATTGAAAAACATTTTAAGGGGCTACGGAAAAAAATCGTCACTTTTAGAACTCGCATATCTACTTCAGTAAAGAAGGTATTATTTTGATAAAAGAGAATATTATTTTTGGAATCTTTTTCTAGGGATCTGTTCAACAGAAACGCGATTGGATAATTCGGCATTGAAATGAGGTCTACTTCAACACCATTTCTCCTGGTTTGACAATTTGGAATGACATATGGACTACGATTATACTGTTTTAGATGGGTTTTAACAGTATCTAGAACCTGGTTAAACGAAATTTTGATAGCAACTTGAGTACATTGCATATTAATAAAAAAGCAACATTTTGCTACTATTCCTCGTATCCGTCCCTCTCGCACTGAGAGTTTTTTCGCATATAGAGTAACAGAGATGCTAAAACATTTACATATCGCCTTAACTGCGCCTTTTTCAAATGTTTTTCAAAACTATGCATTCTACTCGGCGAATGAAAAATCTAACAAAGTGTCATTTGAAAATGGCACCAGAGACTGAAAAGGACAAAAGACTCACGATTGGTTATTTAGTTATGTGACACTAGTTCAGCCGTGATTGTGGCCTACTCAAAGACACAATGAACGCTATTGGAGCCATACAAAATCGTGTTAAACACAATTTATCGTGGGGTAATTTTTCAGTTCTAATCAGATTTTTTTTTAGTTTACTGATTCTACTACAATAATGCAGTAAATTCAATTTGAAACCAAAAAAGGTTGTTATTTTTTTTTGCTTAAGGCATAGACGATACAGCCCAGAAAGAAGTCTATTGTTCAACATCTTGCGTACAAATAATTCCGTCAACAATCGAAACGGGATACTGCAATCCTATTGGCTCTTCCAATCTCACGACTAGAAATCGGTCGCCTGTTATGAGGAGTCTGTAGGCTTTATTCGTTTATTTATGGCTAAAGGTAATGTTTGTAAAAATACGAAGAAGGTAAGTTTTATAAGTGAGAAGACCTTTATGAGTTTAATCAATAAACTATTTAAAATACATCTTTAAAATGTTCTCATTAGAATGAGACTTTGTCACACTTGTACCGGATGTATAAATTCAAACTAAGAGATTCCCCTCTGCGGTCTCGAAGACGGCTCTTTGGACCATATATTTTTCAATTGTCCCCTATATGTGAACGGTCCTCATATCTATCCCAGTCTAATTGAATCTAATGCCTGCCTGCCTGTTGATATGTCATATTTATTATCTAATCCCACTATCCTTCTGACAGGTGGTAGAGCTGATGCCGGGCTCGACTGTGGAGGTACCACCATCTTACTTGGAGACCCCCTCGGAGTAATTCGGGGGAAAGTAAGAGGACAGCTCACAGGCAAAAAACAGGAAGTCCACCATGCCTGGGACCGATGGATGGCGGTATATCTATCCCTAATAGCCTTGTCTTATATGGAACAGACTGGTGACGGGCAGTGGCGTCATTGGTGCGAGGGTTCCGGCACCGCGCTCACCAACCCGCCTGCCCAGCGTGTGTGAGTATGGGCAATTCTTTCAGGATGACCGCCGGGAGTGGCAAAGTCCTGGAAAGGTCCAGCAGTGGACGAACTAGGCTGATGAATGGATGAATGGATGGAATCCTACTAAAAAAAGTATCTGTATTCTGGCAAAATTGATCCTATCAAATAACCTTAAAATATAACAATGTTTTTTTTTTACATTTTTAATTGTACTGTTCGTGATGTACAAACGGTGCCTGAAAGTGAGTAACTAACCACGTCAGAATCTAACTTGACAGTGGCAAAAATTGGCGCTTAAAATAGCAACAAATAGAAACCGTCGCCAAACCACAAAAAAAACATTTTTCTTCATCAACGTTGCATTTGAGGCGTTGCGCTTACAGTATTGTCTATTAAGGGTCGGTGTTCCGAGATTCGGGGTTCGGGGTTATGGCTTTTTAAGACGGTAAGAATTCAAATTTCTGAACAAAATAAATACCACTTGTTACCTTACAAGATGAAGTGCAGGTTCATTAAAAAAAATCACGGCAATAATGTATAGTAACTTCAGAAAAGAAACAGGAATTTCAAGAAAATCTCTTGAATAGCATTGCAGCGCTACGGGTGTAACCTGAACTTGAAAATCCTGTTTTTTTTTCTGAAGTTATACTATACATTAGTATATATACATTACTATACATTAGTGCCAAGATTTTTTTAATGAACCTGTAATTCATCTTGTAACGTAACAAGTGGTATTTATTTTGTTCAGAAATTAATATTTTACTATCTTAAAAAGCCATAACCCCGAACCCTGTTTTGCCCAATCTCGGAACTCCGACTCTTAAAGTTGGTATCAATTCCTACGTGAAGATAGGTAACTCGCTAAAAAGCAGAGACACAAATGTGTAGGGTCGATACAAATGGCGATTCGACCGCACAATCAATTATAAAACACAAATTGGAATCGGCACAATTCTGTGTGCGTTTGCTTCTCGTCAGGAACTTTATGAGATAATTATGTAAAGCGTCTACAAAAGCTTAATGATATAAAATAATACTCTAATGATGTTTTTAGGGTTCCGTACCACAAAATGAAAAAATGTAACCCTTATAGTATCACTTTGTCGTCCGTCTGTCAGTCCGTCTATCTGTCAAGACCCTCGGGTTCCGTATGAGATATCACGTTGCAACTGACATCTCTTATAGAAATCTTTGACCCCATGGTGCTGCAAGAAAATTAGGCTTCTAATTCGACGCGAAAAAAAGTTATTGCACTTTACATAATCAATTTCATACAAATTTGCGAACCATTAAACCTATAGGGCACCTTCCAGTTGACTTAGAAACTTGAAATTTCGTTCACAGGTAGGTACACATATAGAAAAAAAGTCTAAAAGTTACAGATATTTTAATATTTAGGAAGTTTTTGCTTACCAACGTAATAAGACACTCAAGATACATAGAGTTTAGTAGATCGAAAATGTCAAGTTGAGTTGGTTTTTCATAACTGCTAGTGGAATTATTATCATAATGTTTTTAGGGTTCAGTACCCGTATTGTGTGATGGTACGGAAAACTTTGTACGCAAGTCTGACTCGCACTTGGCCGGGTTTTTTAATTACATTTAAAATCGAATCTTTTGTAATTCTGACTGATAACAGCCTTACCTAAAAAATATGTTATTATTATTAACACCAAACGGCATTACATTATATGAAGACACTGTGAGACAGTGGCTTTCGCCCGCGGCTTCGCGTCTTCGACAGTTTTTAGAAGTGTCTTCGACAGTTTTTAGCAAAAGTATTCAATGTACAGACACGATGTTTTTACTCCTTTTTAAATATTATATAGGTAGATTGTAAGGTTTAAATTTTCGACGGATCTTGAAAAAATTTGCTGATATACACGCAGACATTCAAATCATTCAATAGAATTGTTTATTAAGAGCGGTTTCGCAGCCGGATTGTGAGACATTGTTATTTATTATTTGAATGTTTCTCTTTGATTGATTGTTTATTATTGTGAAATGTGTCCTTTACTGTATGCTATTTTTTATAGAATTAAATGAGACTTGAGGATAATTCATGATTTATATAAAAACGGCTCACATCAATACGTGCTATGATCGGGAAAGCCAACCAGTTTCAGCAGATTTAGACTGCCTTCATGCCAGTGTGAGGCGTAACGTCGTCGCGTAAACGTCTTCAGATGAAGGCAGTCTAAATATGCTGAAACTGGTCGGCTTTCCCGATCATAACACGTATTGATGTGAGCCGTTTTAATATAAATCATGGTATTTTTTATGTATCTTTTGTGTTCAAATTTCGTTTGCATCCTTTAATTCTAAGTCTTTTTATTTAAATATTTGTATGCCTTTACGGTGGAACATCGCGCATTACTTTTTTAAAACCGTCTGTATTTCTTACCTATTTTGGAAAAATAAATGCTTTGATTTTATTTGATTTGATTTGATGTGAAAAACCCGCATTTTTCTAATTAATTGAAACAGAACACTTAAATTCAAAATTAACTCAATAGTTATTCAACAAAACATGAATTTTGAAATTCTCATTTACAGAAACCAATAGAAACTTTGCCTTGGCAGCATACACAATACATAGGTAATAGGGTTTTGTTGAAAAACAGTAACTATTGATTGAGTGAATTTTGACTTTAAGTGTTGTGTTTCGATTAATTAGAAAAATGCAGGTTTATTAATTTATTTTATTATATTGTTATTCCAAAAACCACAGCCTTAAACATTTATAATCGTAGCTAATAACGTTAAAACTTATGACAATTACGGTTTTACATTTTCTACAAAACGAATATAATATATAATACGATACTTAAAACGAACTTCAAAGACCAAGAAGAAAAAATACATACATTTATAGTATACAGCAAAATAGTAATATTGAAAAGTGTAGGATCAAGGATGCCAGAGTAAGTGTGTGTGTATGGTAGGGTAGGGAACTAGGATAGAGGATGTTGATAATTATTTGTTACGAATATAGTATGCAATCACATTCTTATTTATATAATTTAATATAATATTATTTACAACCCAGCTGCGAAACCGCTCTTAAATGTTTATGCCTACAATGTATAATGTATAATCCGTCCCCCTATTATAATGTGAAAGTTTGTTTATTGGTTTGTTGGTTTGTCCTTCTTTTACGCAGAAACGGACCAACGGATCGACGTGATTTTTTGCATAGATTTAGTTTATGGGCCAGAGATTGACGGATTTTTATCCCGAAAAAATGCAAACTAAATGAGCGCGGTTAAAGCCGCGGGCAAAAGCTAGTGTAATAATGTAAGTAATTTTAAAGACAAGGACCAATCTACATTTTTGATATCATTGAATAATATAAAGTATTTTTCCAACCGGCTCAATAAACAAAGAAGTATTTCAGACTATTTACGAAGAAAACATATTTCGAACAGTAATTTGCTGCTTAGAAATGGTAGGGAGAATATTTTAATGCTATATAATTATTCTGACTTAACAGGGGTGATACAAAATTATTACGATGGGGTTCCGTTATCTCTATTTGTTCAGAATAAAACAGCAAATAAAACAAGCCCTGCGTAACGTTGTTGCTAATTAAGATTTCGTAATGTGAATTTTGAAGCCTTGTTAGGAAATTCAGAGTAAATAAATATCAATTTAATTAAAATGTAAAGCGAATGACGTACTTGGCGTACACAGTGTAAGCTGTGGTGTAAGACAGGTACGTACATTAGGTTGT
The DNA here is from genome assembly GCA_934047225.1 of Ypsolopha sequella. NCBI lineage: Eukaryota > Metazoa > Arthropoda > Insecta > Lepidoptera > Ypsolophidae > Ypsolopha > Ypsolopha sequella. The sequence continues at coordinate 22,158,438 of OW203991.1, forward strand.
GTCGATTTTTCACTTTTTTCGATATTCATATTGTATAGTAAACTTATTTTGAAAGGATTTATAAAAAGCCCAAATAAAAAAAATAAAAAATATTGGACGAGACCCTCTGCTCACTCATTTGATTCAAAGGAATACAATATTATGGAAGAGGAATTTTTTTTTTTTCGTTTCTAATATTTTTTGTACTTTTTTTTTGTTTTAGCCTTTTGCAAGTTTTTGTTAAAAAGATTCGTCTCTTAACATGTCTCAGAAAAAATAAAAACTGTAAATTCGCAGAATTTCCCATTTTTTTTTCGCACGTCCTCAAAAAACAACACAATTTTCATGACCTATTTTTAGTGAAACATAAGGATGAAACAAAGAAGAAATACAAAAATATTCAAGACGAAAATTGTTTTTTTTATATTTTGTATAACTTTGAATCACTTGAGCAGAGGATGTCGTCCAATATTTTTTATTTATTTTATTTGAGCTTTTTGTAGATCCTTTCAAAATAATTTCACGATTACATTATGAAATTCGAAAAAAGTGGAAAATCATCAAACCCTAATGTAATGTGCAAGTTTCTTAGTATAAATATATTTTCATAAATCTTTCAGCACATTAGTCTTAGACTTTTGTCGCTTCCAAAAACAAATACCATAAGTTTTCCTCTAAGATTTTTTTTGATAGACTGGAATCTTCATCTATGTTTTTTCATCTTTCCTACTTACGACTTATAATAACAAATTAAAAACATATTTAATAAAAAAATGTTTCTACACAATGAGGATAAGTCACATAACGGGAGAATCCAATTTTGACTATTACATTGCATGTGTTATGATTTTCTGAGTACACTACTTTTTGATTTTTTGAAATCCGTCCATAAATGGCAAAGTTATTTAATATTTTATCGGGCTTGATTTTAAAACGCGCGCCTCCCGCCCGTGGATACCGATGTCGTCATCACACACAGACCCCGCGCGATCGCAGTCGTCCAGTACGCACATTCGTGATTAGTAGCGAACACTCGGTTTTTTTTCGAGTTTTATGCATTATCGGTTTATTGTTTCGGTGTTCTGTAATAATGAGCAACAAATTGGAAGATGGATTCGAAAAAGGACAGTCAGATAATCTACCTAAAGTGGATTCTTTCATGGTTTTTGAATACTTAAACAATCATGTGAAGTATACCAGCGCTGAAATCCGAGGTTGGAAGCTTCAACGGTAAGTACCTACCAAATTTAATGTGTTAGTTAGTGAGTTTAGGCCTAGGTACTTTTTCCCATGGCTGTTGCGGTAGGTAATGTGAAAATAATAAAATAACCTGGGTAAAAAGGTACATGGACAGCATAACACACTCCATCATAAAAACGTTAGTCAAGTCAAGTACCTACATTATTTCTTCCTACGGAGTTCGAGTTGATGTTTTTGTAAGCAGGCAACTGCAGGCATGATTCATTGCGATTTAGTAAGTGCCGGTTTCAAGTTCACCTAAACATTATAGACCGGGAGCGCGCCGTAGATTAACTAACATTAGCGGATACCTACCATGTTTTTTGTTTCGATGCACTTAAATGGTGCAACCGCATCAGGTAATGTGATGTAGGTATTTAATGCTGTATGATTATTACAGGTCTGTACGAGAGTCATATGGCGACGATGCCGTAGGGTATGTCCAAGTCCAAAGAAATGGAAATGTGTGCACAGTAAAGGCAAGAATAACACCGGAGCATAAAGTAAAAACTAAAGGTTATAGCTGCACTCTCAAATGTGAAGAAAATGATAAAACTATTATTGATGTTACTTGTCATGATTGTGCTGCACAAAAAGGAGGTTGCAAACATAGTGTAGCATTTCTTATGTGGATACACAGACGCAGTGAAGAGCCTTCTCCAACTGAAAAAAAATGTTATTGGGCCAAACCAAAACTGGCCACAGTGGGCACAACCTTGAAATTTATAAAAGCCAAAGATATCGGTTTCAGCGCTGGAGATATTGACGATAACGCTAATGTAAGAAGTGAACAATTTTTTAACAAACTGGTGCACAATATACAGTTAAATTCTATTAGGATTCAGTTAACAAGTTACGTTACACAGAATGAACTTACGAAATTATCATTGCATAACTTGATAAATGATTATAAAAAAGAAGGTAACGACACGAACAGTGCACAAGGCTTCATCGATTATTGTACAACAAAACAAACACCAGAAAAGTGTTCAAAAATAGAACAAGAAACTCTATCTCAAGCTCAGTCTCCTTTATGGCATGAGATGCGATATTGCAGAATAACCGCGTCAAAAATACACGACGCCGCCCATTGCAAAACCCCTGATGGTTCATTAGTTGAGCAAATATTCGGTGCAACCATACCAGAAACTCCTGCAATGCGAAGAGGCAAAGTACTGGAACCTGATGTTAGGGCAAAAGTAGCAAAATTGAGAAAATTTGTAATCGAAAATGGTGGGCTGTTTTTGAAAAGTGATTGGCCTATTTTAGGTGCATCTCCTGATGGCTTAACACAAGAAAATGTCCCATGACCACACAAGGCAAAGAAAGCTTTATTAAAAATAATCGTCTCACAAACAAATCAAAAGGTCAAATCCAGCTGCAAATGTTTTTTTGCAACAAAACTAAAGGGCTTTTTTGTGTTGCTGATAAGAATTTTGAAGCTAACAAAGAAGTAGAAATCTTTGAAGAAGATTTTGATGAAATTTACTGCAAATATCTTTTGGAAAAGTCAACAAGTTTTTGGAAACACTCAGTCTTTCCTAAATTGGTCAAAACTTAGGTTAAGGTATAAAAATAAACAGATGGCTTAAGATATAAATATTGTTTTATTTTAAACTTGGTTTCTAAATAAGCATTCTTGAAGATTAACTACTCCACAAGCAGATGTCACAACATAGTCTAATATTCTAACATAATCAATGTCAACACATGCATGAGGTGCAATCATTTCAAACTCCCTTAAACGCCCTATACTTCTCTCGACGTGTACTCGAAGGGCCGCTATTCTTTTAGTTTCTAAAACTTCTTCTTTACTTAGTTTTGATCCCGAATCAACGCTAGGAGGCCTTAAAAGTTTGCAACCTTGACGTTCAAGTAAATGAGCTATATTCTTAAATCCCCTATCAGCCATCACTACGTCACCGGGGGATAACATCTGAAGAAAACCGCAGTCTTCAAAGATAAGGGCGTCCGATGTCCTTCCTCCATAACCTTCGGATATGAAGTTTATAAGTCCATTAGGTGTTATCGATATTAGATATTTTATAGTATTCGCATTTTTATATTGTGACCACGTCAGCGCCTGATGTACTGCTGAGCTAGGTTTCTCGATTTGAATTTCTAAACAATCTATGATGCTGACGACTGTTGAATAACGCCTCCTAAAAGGTATCGGAAGATTTGAGCGAATATCGTCACGAGGAGGAATAAAAATCAGTTTCTCCATGCATTGAGCAACCTTAGGTATTGTTTCTTTGAAATGTCTGGCGACTGTAGATTCCGAAACTCCAAATTGAACAGCAAGCACGGAATTCGGTTCACGCCATCTCAGTTTTTTCAAGCTCAATAATACATCCATCAGAGGTCTCTCAGTAGATTCACTCAAATATTCTAAACAGAAATACACTTGCGATGGTAATCCGAGAAAAAGCTTAGGTTCTCTAGATATAGACATTAAAGTTCCTTTTTGCATGTGTTCCTTAAATAACTCAGTATCTACTTGTCGTTTCATTTCACAGGCGTCAGTATTTACACTGAATCCACTTAGGCTCGCAGAAACTGATGAGGTATTAGAGTAAGATGTGAAGCTATCATGCATTGGTTCCCGATGATGATCCCGACGATGTTCTTTTGGTTTCACCGTTTTTATTTTAAGAGCAAACTCTTCAACCCGGTCAAAACCGGCGTCAGTATTAATGCCCTTGCTTCGAACTTTTGGCTTTATATTAACTTGCACTGCGAGTGATTTATATTTAGGATCATTGTGTAGATTTGCCGCATTATCTTCTTCAAGCGGGTTTATAGCCTCTGTATCATTTGAATTAAAATCAATCGTTTCACACGCCACGAACTCTTCTTGTGTTATTAGGTTTTCATGACCAACTTCCGGATTAAGCACTCTTTCAAAGTACTCAATCTGCTGTCTTTTTTTATATCCAGTCCGTTCTACAACGGCGTTATCCTTTCTTTGGCAGTCAAATTTATGCGGCAGAACTCCTTTTTTTAGTCTTAGTTGACCACCCATCAATCGGTACCTTATATAATTTTCCATGTCATTTTCGACCTGTAAAAAGTAAAAACAGATTAAAGATTCTTTATTTTATTTTTAAATAATACTTTACTTACTGAGAAAAGCAGATCCAAAAAATAGGTCCTACAGCAAAGAAATTAAAATTCGAATCATTACCTATTGTTGATAGGTATTCATTATCGTAGATAAAAATGCGGTAGTCTCCCGGACTACAAATATCATACCTACGTTGATTATTGTTTATTGTTATTACCTCATACGATTGTGTTAAGGTTGAGACAATATGACATAAAAGGATTAAGTTTTTAGGTTTTTGATTCCATTGATCGATAAAATAGGTGACATTTACTCAATAATACGAGGAAATAGGTATACGTCAAGTATAAGGTATAACGTAGGAAAGGTACTTACGTCGAAATGATCTTCGCAACAGTAATGAGTACTTTTGCTTGATAAAGGATCTCTCTTCATAACACTACACCACTTTTTTCTAGCTTTTTTGTCTGTTGGAACATGAAAAAATAGTTTGTCGGGCGTACTACTACTTGTACTCTTGCACTTTGGCACGACACAATATTTGTAAGACATTTTTAAGGATATTGATACACAACAATAAATCTATAACAAAGCGACCGTGACAAGCACAGCTCAAGAACTGCGCGGGAAACAGAGTACACCTATAGAACTGAAGAGCGCGTGCGGGGTCGCGCCCCGGGTATGTGTGGGATGACGTCACGCGCTCGCGGCTGGTACTGGCGGGCGTTATTTGAACTGCTACAGTAAAATTGCTGTACTTTCGACATTTCTTGTCCGATTTGGATATTTTTTTCACCATAAGTCATGTTTTTTTTACTGTCATCGATCTACATACTTAACAAAAATCGTGACTCTTCCTCATTGAACGATACCTTAATAACTAGAATTTTAAGATTTATAGATATAAAAGAAAGAAATAGTATTTAATTACATTTTAAGCACAAATGCATGCCTTGTTTATGATACTTACTTACTTAAGAGGCTATGCGAATTTTATTTTTGTCACTGTCACTCCAAGCGAAAAATCGCGCAGTACGAGAGGGGCGGATTCAGGGCAAAAGGGGAAAAATTGGTTTTATATTTTTATTAAAAAAACTAAAATAGCTAGCAAAATTTCAAATATCAAATCTCTAGATATTATTGAAACACACCTAATAAAATATGTTCGAGTTCTGTATATGGCTCCTATTCGTCAAACGAGGAGAAAAAGTGTGTTTGAAGACCTCATTTCAACATTTATTTCTATCGAGGAAAATTTATCCAAACATGTTGTCCAATTTCAAAAACCTGGATTATATAGTCAAAATGCATATACCAGAAAATGATTATCATTATCCGTGTATTTCATGAAATACACAGAAAAGAAACACCCGTATTTTTTTCGCATATCGCCTTAAATATAAGATGGATATGTTCCTTTATATCCCATAAGTATGTAGGTAATTGAATAAGAATAATTGTGTTACTAGCTTCAATTTACTTTGCTGTGCCCGACAGGGTCCGTAATCGATACTATACTAAATGTTATTTAAGACCTTTCGAACATTATGGTGCAAATTAATTTGAATTTGAATGTGAATACATCCTTTATATTTTAGTGGCAGACAAAATTAATAATGGAATAAAATACCTACCAATTTCAAATCTTAAAACTTCTCCATCATAATAAAAGCCCGCGTGTCAAAGTTTAGACAAATTAATACCTACCCACTCAGTAATAGAGTTGGGGCTGATCAGAGAAGACGGGACATTTAGCGCTCTAAAAACTTGATTGTCCTCAGAATGGGCGAGAACGGATGTGGTAAGAATAGGATGTGGTAAGTGAAAACTGTATTTCAAACGCACACAAAACAACAGGTTCTGAAAATAAGACACAATTCGTTTGAAAAACAACACGCTTTATTTGACATTTCACAAGAGTTATAATGTCAAAAGTAGCAGACGTCGAAAGTGACAGATGTCAAAAGCGAACGATTCACTTTAGCAATAGAGATGTCTTTAAAGGTTTTCTGAACTTTTCCCAGTTAAAAGCTAATTATGCCACAATCTTAGAATAATTACCGTAATTATTCTAAGGCCACAATGATGACAGGTGGACGGAAGCAGGTATGATACCAAGGCTTATCTAAAAGGATTTCTTTTTTTGACGAAATGCCAATACCCTTGCTTCTTGAATATAATACAAAAAAAGAGATTTTAAATTTAAATATTATGAGAACTCATCAAAATATAGAAACTAGAAAAATCTATTAGGAAAAAATGTATCGAATATTTTTAATGTTTAATCAATATGCAATTTTAGAAAATAGCAATCTCATCACAAACATCCATTTCCAAACTTCTCCCGTATAAGGCGCCGAAAACACAGAGCGCGTTTTGCGGCCCAAACAAAAGAACGCGCGTTCTCGCGGTCTCTGTGTGTCATCAAAGCTCTGTATGGAGAGGTTTGGACATCATCCATCCATCCATAAGCCTAGTTCGTCCACTGCTGGATATAAGCCTTTCCAGGACTTTGCCACTCCCGGCGGTCATCCTGGAAGAATTGCCCATACTCACACACGCTGGGCAGGTGGGTTGGTGAGCGCGGTGCCGTAACCCTCGCACCAGTGACGCCGCTGCCCGGCACCAGTCTGTTCCATATAAGGCCCGGCTATTAGGGATGGATATACCGCCATGCATCGGTCCCAGGCATGGTGAGCCTCCTGGTTTTTTGCCTGTGAACTGTCCTCTTACTCTCCCCCGAATTACTTCGAGGGGGTCTCCAAGTAAGATGGTGGTACCTCCACAGTCGAGCGTGGCATCAGCTCTACCACCTGTACATAGGGATTAAAAAAAGTAAACAATTGAATTAAATAATTTTGATAATGCCATCTAGTGCAGTTAATGACTGGCTCTCGAAGTTTTTGATTAACATTTTTTTTAACATTGATATCTGTGACGATATTTAATAAAATCCTTTTTTTTTTATTATTGAGACAAGTACATCATTGGACATATCCTCTGATTCCGGCCTCGTTTCAAGATGAGCTATTTTTTTTTTAAATCGTCTTTAAAATTGCAGCAAATACCTTAAACAAACTAGATGCGCCAAAGGTGCGCTTTTTAAGAAAAACCAGGATTTAATATTAGAGACAAAAAAAACGGTATTTTGTTTTTCTTTACATTAATCTTAGGCTATGTTAGTGAGGGATTTAGTTGCTTAGCTTCTAAGCAGTACTTAAAACAAGTGATGTTACTCGAGCGTTGAAAAAACCGGTATTTTAGTATATGGTGTCTATTAAATAAATATTGTGCATTAGACAAGTGATTTTTCATTAATCGTGTAAGTAATTTTAATATTAATAAGAATTGCCTTCTCTACCTCTTCAACTTCAAGACATTCATTCCACATCAGCACCCGAGAGCTGTCATCGTGGATCCATTGGAGCGAATTGACGAAGGCTTTTACTGGAAAATGTGACGTTCTACCCTCCTCGAGGAAGTTTAAGACAAATAATGTCTTAAGAAACGTAGTTTCTTAAAAAATTCGAATCTTTTACTCTTTTGAATGGGTATGTACTATGTACTTTATAGTTTTTATCGTTTTATACTGATACGATATAATTATTTTAAGTAATTTAATTTATGAACTAAATATTTTGCAATGAAGAAAATTTTGTTTGGACAGAACTAAAACTAAACATAAAGCCTTCAGAATCGGTTTTGTTATCTTATTATATAGGTAAATAGGTTAATAAATTTATTATATTTTGCTTTTATAAGCTTTTTTTATTTCTTTTGTTTATTTATTAGTATTAAAACAATAAAAAAAAATTCTCGATATAATACGGCTCTCGTCATCAGTCGAATGCAAAAAAATATTCACAGTTAAATTAGGTGTGTTATTAAAAAAGTAAAAGTGACACTTGTTAATAATTTTAGTAACCTTTTTAAAAAAAATAAAAAATAGGTTTATCTACAGATGGTGCTGACTACTTTTGATATTATCTAATTACTGCTCTTCTTGTGTAAAATATGTAATTAAATATTACAAACGGGGATTTTTTTGGTATTAGGGTGTTATCTGAATCTTAAAATACTAAACCAATTTTTTCAATACTTTCATTGTTGTAATGGTTATAGGCTCGTTACTAGGACATAGGTTAGAGTTTGTTCCCTATAGACTGGCAACTCCCTAGGGACATAGTGTTTTTTTTTTATTACTGTTTACCTATTCCAATTAGCCCGACGAAGTCAAATAGACGAAACTAGTCGCAATAATTAAGTAAATAAAATAGTGGAACTCATCCAAGAATACTTTTATTAGTGGTAGACATAGTTTCCCGTTTGCGAGTGTATTTTTTTTCTTTTTTTGTGTGTGTTTTTTTTTGTCTAAAATATCTCTAAAAGTGGTATCCTGGAAATATTTTGCGGTTTAACGCTTGAGGAAGGAGAGTTTTTCAATGTTCATTTCTTAAATATTCAATTAATTTCTAGATGGAATGATGAAAAAAAATGTGAAAAAATGCATGGTTTTTTCCCAAATATTTCCTCGACTTTTGAACACAAAAACAGTCGTCAGTAAAACGCGGGTTTGCAAGTGTTGCCCGTCGGCACCACAACTGCGTACATAAATATAACATGCAATCCATTGTTTAAATCCTTGACTAAAGAAACGGGTGGTTAAAAACACTCTTAACCTGTCTGCTTGCAGGGGGACGAATTCGAACATATAAGCCACTTAGCTTAGGTTTAGTTTAAGTTTTAATTTTAAATCAGGGTTCAGTAGAATAACAGCGCTGTGGCTCCTACTGTAGAATTTAGCTTTTCTTAGTATTATTTATAATGACACTAGTTACAAGTTGAAATTTATAAATTCATGCTGGAGGCTCGGTAAGAGATCAGTGTCACGGACCAATAAGATTTATTGCGAAATAATAAAAAGAACATTTTGCCTTTCCATGGTAGTTATTAGGGGTTGGGCTTGAGTTCGCAGGGATGATGAAGTAAATAATAATCGAATTTCCAGAAAAACCTTGCTACCGTGTTCAGTATGAATTTGCCAAAATTCAATTTGGCATGCAAATGTCACCTAACATATGTCTGAGGTACATTTTTAATGCCGTGAAATAAAATAAAATTATAAATTACAATTTCACGGCCTACTGTTTGTTAATATTTATTGTTTGTGATTTTGAATGTTCTGGTGGTATCTGAAATATAGTATTTTTCTTTCTTTCTTTCATGCAACATAAAAATAGATTTCTATTGTTATTTTTTTTTTGTCAAGCAATTAGGTTAACACCCTAGGCACAAAATAACCCCTTACAGAATGTTTACTCCGAATAACTAGCGCAAACAGACGCACGCACACATAGACGCGTACGTACGACGATCTCGGAGATACTCGGGTGATTGCCAATACGAAATTCTGCCGAGATCGTCGTACGTACGCGTCTATGCATGTGTGCGTCTGTTTTCGCTCCGTCGTCGAATCAGCCTTCTGGTAGTATCTATTTTGTGCCCTAGGGATACTTGTTGTGTCGATATGATTTTTCGGTATAATGAGTAATTTAGTTTCATTATAATTTGACTGATGAATGGAAAATGAAAAGAACAGCCATCTTTGTTTTATATATACCTAGGTAATAGGGTAAAAAAACAGAACTCCGGTATTTACAAAAAAAAAAAAGTGGGGTAAACAGTCCTGATACTTTGATACCTACATTCTTTAGTTTATGCATTGCACGCTTTGATACGCCGCACAAAGGTGCCGCTTTGAAAACTATTTGTCGCATTTCCTTTGTTTTGCATATTGACTCCCCAGTGTTTGGATTGGATGATGTGCATTGCTACCAATATTACGGCGAAGGAACTATGTGATCAAGCGCACTATGTAGTGTATTTTTGCCTCTATAAAAATTCCAAGTACAGATACAATAAACGATTTTTATGAGACTATCACATTGATATACCTTCTAGCTACAAAAAAAAATTATAAATATATAAATATAAATAACGTTGAAAAAAGTTCTTTTATTGATGATACAAAAAAAATATATAAATATAAATAACGTTGAAAAACGTTCTTTTATTGATGAATTGGCAAAACCACATAGTTCTTATATTATAGCCATATTATTTTATATTTAACCCCTCTAAATTGTTGTGGGTTTATTAAAAGGATACTTAAGAAAACATAATTATCAGACAAAATTATCGGAAAATGTTATTAAAATTATTAAAAATTAAATAACAGCAACTACAACAGATCACTAGAAAAATAGTTGTAATATGAACACGTAAAACACTTAAAAAACAATTATTCCATATCAGCTTGAATCATCCACCATCCAACTATACAATTAGGCTCTGAAGTAATTTATTAAAACTAATGTTAACTAAACATAATACAAATTTAATTGTTTGGTTCCCAAATTATATAATCTTAATTTTTTATAAAATAATTATTGATTATTCTATATTTTCACAATTTAACTTATCGTTTTTTAACCTGCAAACTGTAAAGTATCAAAACTAGGTCTTCACAGTTTATAGATGAAACGATCGTTATCGAGCTCATGCACTCTTTTGATCTGTTGTTCTCTATTGTTTACCAGGGTTAAGCTGAATTGGTGCAAATAATATTTCCTGAACTATACCTGGTCTGTATATAAACTCGTATGTATTTTGAGTAGATAGTGTCCGCCAAGAATAGCTCTTGCAAATTCAGATTCAAATTTACGAACTTTATCGAGCTCATGCACTCTTTTGTTCTGCAGAGTTAAGCCGAATTGGTGCAAATAATATTTCCTGAAATATACCTGATCTGTATATTTACACTCGGTAAACTCGTATTTGTCGTTCTGAGCCGAGGAAAAATGTATTTTGATTAGATAGTGTCCGCCAAGGATAACTCATGCTGTTGAGTCAGTGGGATGTAGACCTTATTGTAGTCGTCTAAAGGATTTTTGCCATTTATATGAATCTAAAAGGTGCTCATAAGCCGGATAAATCGGACATAAGGTGGAGTGACAAGATGGTTTTTGCAAAGGTGATTGCTTTGTTATTTTAGTGGCGTGTTTTAGGCTTGTAGGTGAAGTGGGTTTTATTTGGGAAAATATGAAGGTATTTTATTGACAGCTATGTGTTTTCGATAAGAATTGGAAGAAGCAACCTCCTCAACCAGTTTACCATTACCATGTTACGTGCCACTAAATTTAAAACACATCATATTACTGATTTAACTAAACAAAGAACTTCGTTTTACAAAATTTCAATACTAACTAGGAAAAGATTAAATTACGTAGAAGCAAAGCATATCATTAAACACAAAAAACGTAAACTTAAATGACATATTTAAAAATTGATACTTAACTTACCTAGAGATGATAAACTTACTTAGGGAACTATATAAGGCTTGACTAGGTAATTAGGGCTTGACTAGGGAACTACAAGAGGTTTCTTCCAGTTTACTAGTATCATTAAGATTTTACAACAGTAAGCTAACAACTGCAAGGTTGTGGTTACCAAAAAAATGAGTATAGTAATTTGTGTTTTTGGAATGACACATGGACTACGACGATTATATTTTATTAATTTAGATGGGTTTTAAAAGTATCTAGGACAAAACAAAATTTTGATAACAAGTTGATTACATTTATATTAATAAAAACCGACAATTTGCTACTTTTCCTCGAATCCGTCTCTCTCGTACTGAGTTTTTTTTCGCATGTAGTGTAACAGGGACGTTAAAACATATCGCCTTAACTGCGTCTTTTTCAAATATTTTGTATAACTACATATCGCTTGAAGAAGTTTTTTATTTTTTTTTATTGTATCATGTGTCATGACTTCATGACACGTGGTTTATGTTTTGTAGCACTTTCATTGTAGCACATACATTGTAACACATATATAGTATAAAAGCTACTGTTAAGTCTCTTGTTTCACAGTAAGAAGCTTATTGTCTATTATTTACGGATTTATGATGCACTAGATTGCTTTTGGGAAGAAATTGCACAAAGAGGGTAAGGTACTTCTAGTTTAATAAAGTTACTATACGTATAAAAGCTGCTTCTAAAACCATACAGAAATATTGAAAAGAGTTTCTAACTAGACAGAATACATGTGAGAGATTTCTTAAAAAAGGAGGAAATGAGAAAAGGAGAATTGATCAATGAAAGTAAACTGCTTTCGACACCAAAATAGAACGATCAGATATATCACAGTTACAAGGCTTACTAACGTTTCTATTTTTTTCTACTACGTATTAGTCCGAAATCATTTATATCACTTGTTTGCTAAGCTCTTGTAGTAAATTTTTACACGAGCTGCCAAATAAGACTATTAGTCGATCAGTTTGTGCAGAATCAAACGTCTATCTTTAAAAAAATATTCTACTTGTCTACGTGTGAAGATACGTAATTTACGATTAGTTATTACATTCGTAAAACATCTCGTTCAAAATTAAAATTCAAACACAGCAAACTACAAATAAGTCATTTTTGCTCTAAGAGTGACGAAACTTTGTTTAAACAAAGGATGAAAAATATACATTAGGTAGTTACAATTTACCCATTATTATTAGGTTCTAGATACTCGTAATTTGTATAGCAGGATCCGATTACGTATTAGATATTATTTTTTATTCCATCTGTTTTTTAAATGTAATTTTAGTTTAGTTTGTGATTATTGTTATTAAATTTTTTTTTTATTCGTTGAGGCAAAAAGTCTTTTTTGTTTTAACAAACAGCTATAAGTCGAGCCTTAGACCGATTTGTCATGTGTGTTTTGTGTATTTTGTTTTTTTTTTAATATTGTGTTCATTTGTGACAAATAAACGGCTTCTCTTCTATTATATTCTATATCTTGGTTGTCATTTAGTATATTTGTTTTTAAAATTGTGCTAAGTAAGTCGTCCGTTCTCTGCGTGTAGGATAGTAGTTGTAATGAGTAAAAGTAGTAATCAGAAATAAATGTTTTAATATTTAGATACCCACCCTCTGGTTCAACCGATTTTCGCAATGTTTAATCGATTCCCACCAAACAGGTTTAATGGCCACATAAATTAAAAAATAAATTGCTTTTTCTTAATAAACATCTCGCTTCAATTTAATAAACATTGTTCAGGAAGTCTAGCGTCAGACCGTATCGAAATTTAAGCACTCGATACAACATGTCTATCCCTCTCGAGGTAGATCAGCAGAGTGAGAGAGAGCACTATCGAGCTCGATATAGTTTGCTATGCTAGACTAGTAGAAAAAAATTGACGGTTAAACAGACGGACAACAAAGCAATCCTTTGTTTTTCGTTCTGCGATACGGAACCCTTATAACTGCAGAACATAGATATAAATTATATATAAACATACTAGTTTGTGTATTCCCCCTACCCCGCGCACCTAGGCGTACCTACTCAACTATTCCCATTTCCCATTTCTGCCACTGACAAAAGCAAAACAAATACAAAACCGAGAAAATATTGCAAGGAAAACTTCTATAAGCGAGATCAAATATTCTTTGCAATTCCTCGCCTCGGCGAGAAAATGTTAAGGATGTTGGAATGTTGATACTGATGTTTTGATCCTGGATACCGTTGACTGGGTTGTACTAACACCGTCTCTACATTAGTACCATGAGTGACTCAAATCTCTCTGGAAGAAAGAAAGGAAGAAAGAAATCGCCATAAGTGATAAGGCCGCCAATCGTTACCTTCTTTCATAAGTTTGTTATTTTACCTGATTTATTTATTTTGGTGTACAATAAAGAGTATTTGTCTTGTCTTGTCTTGTCTCTCGATACTAGTTAGAGACTGTGTATAATTTGTATCGGAAATTTTTTTTGCTCTCGAGTATCGAGGCCTGATAAACTCATGTTAGGTAGACCTGCAGGCCTCATAACGAAGCCACTAATATGATGTCATTGTGAGATTATGACGCCGGTGCCAATACTATTTCCAATTTTAAGTTTTTTTTTTTTTGCTATACTGTGTCGTGTAGTCTCAGAACAATAATACATCAATGCGTGTAGTATCAAAAATGGGCAAATCCAAAAATGATATATTTCAAACCACAAATACCTACACACTGTGAATTTTACAAAAGTTCTTTGAAGTTAGATCTTCAAATTTAGTCAAATCCACCGCTAACCTATACAAATAAAACCTTAAGACACCCCGTGCCACCGCAAATGGTAGCAGGTCACTTTTTTCTATATTTTTTTCCTGGGGATTAATTTTTGCCACACCATGAAGGATCTTTGGTCTGGGATCAGACATACCTAAATAACTTGGTATGTACTCGCAAGAAATGCTTTCCACCTTTGTGCGTATGTACCAAACGAATACAAAGACTTTTTATGTAATGTTCTCGTATTTGTCTCGCATTTACTTGAATATTTTATTTTATTCGGGTTTTTGTTCATTCCAAGAACAGAGCGGTCTTAAATTTTAAGAGTAGTTTATGTTACAAGGGCGAAAAGGAATTAATTAAGAGGTTTTAAACGTAACCGAGTAATTTATTGCTCTAACGCCCGTGTATCATACTACGTTTTTCAATGCACAGTGTGAGGAAATAAAACAAATATAATCTTGTGAACTTTAAATTATGATTGGCTCAAAAAGACTGTACCCAGAGCCGATAAACAGTGGAAAAAAAAGTATAACATTTATGGTACACAGGAATGGTTGCAGGTTAGCCAACCATTGTAAATAAATTAAAAAAAATAATAATAATAAAGCCCTAGGGCAAAATAATCGACTTTCTGTTCGGTTTTGATGCATAAAAAGTGGGCCTTTACGAGCACTTGCATTGAAAAATATATTTTGTTATAATTTGAAAAGTAGTGATAACTCATTCGGTAGAACGATGGACTCTAAGCCTTGCGACTTTTGAATCCTGCCAGTCGTGGATGCACCAAAGAGTTTTTTGGAATGTAAGCGTTTAGAGTTTGTTTGCTTATAGGTAGCACTTTTTTTTTATCCTTATTGGAGGTTTTGGTCACGGTGTGATCATGTCACCCTAATTGTACAAATTAAAAATAGATATTTGCTACTAATAACATACAGTCATTTATTATTTTGATACAAATCTTTACTAATTTCAGCAGTATCTTAGATTCCTCTGAGTTTGGAGCAGCCAAGGCCCTGTTACAGCCACCTAATTCAAAAATAAAATCACAAAATATTTGTCTTTTTTGGACTTTATTTCGTACACATTCTGTTTAAATATGAAAGACGTGTTTGATTACCCCGCACTCACTGCAATTTGGTGTGTCTGATTTACGCATTATGTAAGAAAATGTATTTAAGGTTTAAGGTTTAGTGGGATGTGTCAAGGACGTAGCCTAAAAGTAAGGACTAAATCATTTCTGTTTCTTATTATCAAACCAGGAGAAGCTAAGTGGATTGCATTGGATTGTCTTATACCAAATTTCCTTCTCTAAAGGTAGCACTTGCTGGCGGTGCGGTGGAGATAAACACTTACTGTGTTACTACAAAACGGTTTTTAACTTTAGACAGTGTTTAAATCTGTTGTTGTCGCCTTTTCTTTCATATCGTTAAAAAGTGACAGCAAAAGATTTAAACACTGTCTAAAGTTAAACACCGTTTTGTAGTAAGACCGTTAGCCCCTATAATGTTGGGATATTAAAATCGTCAGTGAATAGAAAGTGCTGCTAGCGTAGACACATTAGAAACACTCAGGGATAAGGATGTGTCATGACGATAGGTGTGAAATATTTTACTCCTCAAAAATACTCTAGAAAAGAAACTGGAATTGGAGAATTTTACTAGGCACTGGTCTGACTGGATAGCACAGTCAATTTTACTAGGCACTGGTCTGACTGGATAGCACAGTCAATTTTACTAGGCACTGGTCTGACTGGATAGCACAGTCAATTTTACTAGGCACTGGTCTGACTGGATAGCATAGTCAATTTTACTAGGCACTGGTCTGACTGGATAGCACAGTCAATTTTACTAGGCACTGGTCTGACTGGATAGCACAGTCAATTTTACTAGGCACTGGTCTGACTGGATAGCACAGTCAATTTTACTAGGCACTGGTCTGACTGGATAGCACAGTCAATTTTACTAGGCACTGGTCTGACTGGATAGCACAGTCTTCGCACGAGATGTTTTCCCGCGCGCCCTGCTCGATTCCCTTTGTTGTCATAACCGCGTCCCTGATAAAAGCACCAAATTTGGTTTGAAGGTACCTTAAGGTGAACTGATGTATGTTAGCCTAGGCATAGATAATGAAGGAGATACCTGGAAAAAACAACGAGATTTGTCATAGGACACCCAGTTGCGACGAAGTTCCTTTTGCTACATTATGTATTATATCATATCATTTCATTTATTTATTGCCAAGTCACAAGTTTAAAAAATTGTATGTGTAGGAAAAGTACAAGGGCCGCCCTGTAGGTGTGCAGCAAAAACAAGAGGAGCAACTTGTTGCCATTTTACTTAAATGTTATTACATAAATGTTTAAGTTATGTTTAGAAAACTTATCAATTGTAAATAAATAGGTAAATTCATAGTAGTTAGTATCAGGTAGGTTTTTTAGGTTGTTGTTAAATAGGGTGGGCTTGTCATTGTGAATAGATTTTAGATTACTTAGTATTGTTTGTATATTTTTATAATTATAATTGGGGACTGTTTGATACTAATTTCATTTTTATGAATGGTCTTATTAATTTATTCCGGTTTCAGTTATTTCTTTTATTAATGCTATCCATCGGAGAATATAATTCTGTATGTTTTCTTATAAACTTGCAATGATGCAAACTTGCAAAATTGATGTTAGGGTCACTATTTGGTGTTTTAAAATTGATGTTAGGATCTATATTTGGTGTTTTAAAAATTTATGTTAGGGCCAATATTTCTTGTTTTACAAAATTGATGTAAGGGTCAATATTTGGTGTTTTAAAATTGATGTTAGGATCAATATTTCGTGTTTAATAAAATAGGATCTACAGGAAACCATTTGCTCAGTGTTTTTAGTACTCTAACGCATTTTTTGAATAACAAATATATCAACAGCTTCGCAGCAGTTTTCTCTTCATAAAATTCCATATGATAGTCTTGAATGTGCATATGCGTAATTTTTTGTGAGGGCAGAATTAAAGTCTTTAGCCCGTTCTAGTTGGCGTAGAGCATAGATAAAAGAGGACAGTTTGTTTTTTTAGGTGCATTATATGTATAAAATAACAGGCACAATCAAATAAATGAACAGCGGGACATAGACATACGCTTGTAAACACACAAACACGTATAAAAAATATAACTACACTGCACCACATGTATGGCTGTAACGTACAGCAAAAGTGTAGTGACGGTTGAACTCAAAGTCAGCCTAGCCCTCATTCGCTAAGTGTCTGAAGTGTAACGTGCGAAAAACTTTGTTCCCTTCAGATTTTTTCTCTATCTTGTTTTTCTAAAAGCTGTAGTTGAAAAATAACAGTAAAAAATGTTAATTGTAAATTTTCAATAACAGCTTTATGGAAATGAGAAAGAAAGAAAAATCTGAAGAGAAAAGTTTTTGTTTTGCCAGGGTTCTCCTAGGCTAACATTTAGCACTTGACTATGTTACGTTGCAGGCTAAGGCTAAGTTGTCCAGCCGTAAAATTAAATAGCTACATTTTATATTATATTTGTTATATCATATATCTACTTTAAATATTTGAGGAGCAGAAACTACCGCGTAAGTCAAAGAGAGCAAAGTTATAAATATTTCCGTTTAAATTTAGATTCGTGAATGGATTTGCATTGCAAATATTGTTATTATAGGGCTCCACAATCCTAAATTTCAAACCTGCTCTAATGCTTTTGTTTTTTAAATGTCTGTCTTGATCATGGAATTAGTACGAGTATGTACTGTATGTATGTCTTGATCTAATAAACTGCCGTGCATTTTAGCTATTTTGAAGCTGCCGCTACATTAGGACATTAGCTATATATCATTTGTATGTAATAAAAATAGTTTTTTTGGTAAGTATCTGCGTGTTTTAGTTAAATTTTAATCGATTTTGAAATATGGGAGCTAAATCACTGTCTACGTGAAATTAATACTTTTTAAAATTAATTTAATTGTACGATCAAGGGTATGAATACTTATGAGATGTAATTAGTAATGGTCTTGTGGCAAAAAACACACCATATATTTTTTTAAATTATTATTACCTACATGTACAAAACTGAATCCGATGCAAAGCTGAAGTTTAACATTGTGGAGCCCCTTAAGCAGTTGTCGGTCTGATATAAATAATAAACTTACAGGGTTTTACCTGTATTTAAAATTACGTATTTCCACCAGCCGACTATGGAGGGTCATTAGTAAATTAATAAATGGGTACGGTACCTGGCCATTGATATACTTACTACGTAAATAAGCACGGTACCTGGCCATTGATATACTACGTAAATAAGTACGGTACCTGGCCATTAATATACTACGTGAATAAGTACGGTACCTGGCCATTGATATACTACGTAAATAAGTATGGTAACTGGCCATTGATATACTACGTAAATAAGTACGATACCTGGCCATTGATATACTACGTAAATAAGTACGGTAACTGGCCATTGATATACTACGTAAATAAGTACGGTAACTGGCCATTGATATACTACGTAAATAAGTACGGTAACTGGCCATTGATATACTACGTAAATAAGTACGGTAACTAGCCATTAATATACTACGTAAATAAGTACGGTACCTGGCCATTGATATACTACCTGAATAATTACGGTACCTGGCCATTAATATACTACGTAAATAAGTACGGTAACTGGCCATTGATATACTACGTAAATAAGTACGGTAACTGGCCATTAATATACTACGTAAATAAGTACGGTACCTGGCCATTGATATACTACGTGAATAAGTACGGTACCTGGCCATTAATATACTACGTAAATAAGTACGGTAACTGGCCATTGATATACTACGTAAATAAGTACGGTAACTGGCCATTAATATACTACGTAAATAAGTACGGTAACTGGCCATTGATATACTACGTAAATAAGTACGGTACCTGGCCATTGATATACTACGTAAATAAGTACGGTAACTGGCCATTAATATACTACGTAAATAAGTACGGTAACTGGCCATTGATGTACTACGTAAATAAGTACGGTAACTGGCCATTAATATACTACGTAAATAAGTACGGTAACTGGCCATTGATATACTACGTAAATAAGTACGGTAACTGGCCATTGATATACTACGTAAATAAGTACGGTAACTGGCCATTAATATACTACGTAAATAAGTACGGTAACTGGCCATTGATATACTACGTAAATAAGTACGGTAACTGGCCATTAATATACTACGTAAATAAGTACGGTAACTGGCCATTGATATACTACGTAAATAAGTACGGTACCTGGCCATTGATATACTACGTAAATAAGTACGGTACCTGGCCATTGATATACTACGTAAATAAGTACAGTACCTGATCATGAATATAATAGGTAAATAACAAATAAGTACGGTACCTGGCCATTGATATACTACGTAAATATTGCATATCGAGCTTTAGAAAGACATTCAGCTTCATAGAACGTCATCCCTGTCGCACTTAGGAGTCTGACGATCAATGAAATAGGAAATAAATATATAAGTTCCATATTGAGTCATTCAGCTATGTAAATATATTCTGTTTATTGATTTTTGTTGTCTTGTTTTCTTTTATTAAATATTCATTTGTTTGTCTCACTTCCACATTTCGTAAATAGTAATTTCTTACCACCCAAAAGTTGATAAAAGATATTGCTTGTAGTAAAAAACCTTTGTACAATATTGTGTATTCATTACTTCGTATTCTGTTTTATTTCGTGTTTGTAAAATAAAGTGTATAAATTCTTTCAATAACCTCGCCTGAAAGTTATTTCGGATAGAAATTAAAAGACATCGCGTATCGCGAGATAAATTGCATGGGTAATCAGTCAAACCTTTCATCAATGTAAGTTTTCAAGCAACACAATACAGTATTTATAACCGTCATAAAACCCCATAAAACCCTTTAGACTGTTAACGAATTAACGACACTTTTAAAGTACTCTCTCCGACGATGCCGACGTGAATAACTCGATCCAAATTAGCCGTTAATCGACTATCCCCGGGAATCGTATTATAGCTGGGAATATTACTTGCAGTGTTGCCATTTTTTTTTCAAGAAAACCCAGATTTATTCATTTAATTTAACAAATGTGTTTAGTCAATTAATTTGATAAAATAACAAAAAAAATACTGCTGTGAAATTGGTGCAAAAAATATTATTCTGAAAGAAAAATCAATCTATTATAAAAGGCAAGTATGTAATTAAATTGATTATTATTAAAAATTTTCATTCGTACACATATGTAACACAACGTGTAACAGAAAGGTGTAACCATATTTGAATAGCTTACTCAGTCAATGGTATAGAACAACTTTTACTTTGGAACAAAGCCTGTAGCTCGAAAAAAAAAAAATCGACTCTTTCATAGAAAAATGCAATGCCGCTCGGCCGAAATGTATGGAAGGGCAGTTTTTTTTGAGATTTCTGGATTGGCTCCATAGTAAAAGTTGTTTTATACCATTGACTGAATAAGCTATTCAAATATGGTTTACACCTTTCTGTTACACGTTGTATATCAAACTACCTATCTCTATAATATATTGCCTGATTGATATTTTATAGATACGTATACTGATCCTCAACACTTCAACAGTATTAATTTAAATTTTTTATTGTTCCGTAATGATTTATTATTATTTAGTTTTTTTATTTATTTCAATTCATATCAATTCAAAATCGTTTATTGGAAACAAGAATAAAACGTATTACAAGTATCAGTAATCTGACAGTTTAAGCAAAAGACGAGCTTATCTCTGAAAGAGATTTCCACCAGCAAACCCTTGGTGATAGAACACTTAATACTGGTCTACATAAATTAACTGAAATACATAAGAAATAAAATTAATAAATTCTTATAAAAAATATATAAAATTATTAAAGATAAACTTACAAGAGATATGACACGAAAAACAATGACATAGTCATTAAATGAATAAATATCATGAAAATTATTTAGTTTTTATCCAAATATTATTGTCTGTTTTATTGTTAAAAATTTATAAATTCCTTTTGTAATAGGATTGCCTACCACAGACCATTTATTTAGGGAAAAAGCTTTACGAGTAAGGCGAAACTCAACAGAGTCTATCTTTTTTACACATATAGCTTTGTCTCCTTCATGGCAAAAGTCTCACCGAGAATGTGTAGCAGCCTTGCTATGTTTCTTATTATCGCTGAGATAAATTGTATGCCTGTTATTGATAGCAAAACCAGATGGAGGCTATATTCCGTTGTTATTTTTGTATATTTGTGTTTTTATTCAAATTCAAATTGGAATTGTTTATTGCAATGTCATTACAGATAAGATGTTGTTTGTTCACAACACCCCGTAGGGGCACAGCAATTAATGGGAACTTAAAACTAGAAACATCTTTTAAACTTAAAACAAACATACTCTCACTTAAATTATATTAAAAAGATATATCCTTGTAATTTAAATATATATATACGAGTATTAACCTGAAACAATAGCAATTTAATAAATAAACTGACAATGTATTGAGTCTTTTTCCTTAAACTTTTTGTCAGCGTTCCTTTTGTTAAATAAATAAACAAACATGCAGTGACCCAATTTCCCCAGAAATATGCTAAATCTAAAAAAATTATAACACCAGTCGGGAATATTACCTGTCTTGGCAATAAATATGGAAATCAGCCGAGGCGAGAGAGCAACGAAATTTAGAGAAAAGCTTGTTTACTTTGTGATGGGAATAATCAAGCTTTGTGGACGGGAAATGAGGTGATTCAAAAAGTTTGAATTTTGGAATCAGGGCTGCCTAAATTGAGAACGAGACTTATTTATTTCTGTTGAATAAGCGTTTTTTTCCTTGTTTTTTTTTCTTAGTTCTTAGCTTTCCTCCAGATGTCGGTGTCCATATCACCATAGATAAAATATGTTTTGTAGCAATCAATGAGCGTTTTTCTCGTTGTTTTTTTTTCTTAGTTCTTTACTTTCCTCCAGATGTCGCTGTCCATGTCCCCATAGATAAAATAATGTTTCGTAGCAATCAATGTCAAAGTGGTTTTTGGTTTGTTTGGAATCTGTGCAAATTTTGTCTTTGATTCTGTTGCTAAAGTATATGACAGTGCCATCTAGGAATCTTATTTAACACTAAATTTTACACAAGGAAAAACGCTCATTTCAAAGTAATTTTTAGTTTGTTTGGAATCCGTGCAAATTTTGTCTATGATTCTGTTGCTAAAGTATACGACAGTGCCATCTAGGAATACTATTTAACACTTAATTTGACATAACGAAAAACATGATTTGAATTTTTTTTTAATGCTTATTGTTAGGCTTAGAATAAGGAATTATAAGCGGTTTGGAAATCGTTATGTATTTACTGTTAATTATGAATTATGTGGAATTTGCATCATTTGTTCGTATCATTGAACGTTTCTTACAAATAGGAAAAACTTAAAATAATGGAGATACGCACAGCTTTTTCAGTCTCTCGAAACCATAACGTTTTTTTAATATATTTTCATAATACTATGAGCATTCCAGAGCTTGTTGATCCGGACATATCCAGTTGTTTAATGTTTTACAGAAACTTGAAGCAGATTGATCACATACATTGGGACAATATACATCATTTTAGTAATGATTAACTTTTTAATTTACTTGGTAAAATTTGTACTTGGTATAATAAGTTTTTATTTTTATTTACGTGACGTGACTACGTTTATTTAACCCTCTCAATTCTTATTATCGCAAGAACAACAGATCGCATTCCAGGTCGAAGCTTGGATCGATTTTACAGATTAATCTGAACGTTGATATTAACTATTGTTATATAATGATAATTAAACGGGTTAATCACGTTTTTAGTGTCATGACTAGAATATGTCTTATCGGTAATCGTAGGAAAGTTTAGTATTTACTCGAGAGGCAAGAATCACCGTTGGGTTGGACCACAAAGTATTTACCTTCATTCAAGAGCACCTTTGGAAACTCATCTAGCACCCATCGTTCATTATCGCCACGATATTCAAATTCCAAGTGAGCCTCGAATGGCGTTCAGATAATTATGTGTCAGTGTACTCCAAAGGACATTATCATAAATCCTGTCCGGAGACCGCGGCTGATAGCCCTGCGAATGACACCTTAATGGTCACGGAATTAGAATAGAAAACTGCGGATGAGCGAATCGGAGCGAAGGGATAGTTCTCGTCCGTACCATCTGTTTTCTTCATTTCTTATCAATATATCGTATTCAACAAACATATAATAGGTATATCGTTATGATATACCCCTGAATGTTGTGTCAAAGGTCATTGAAATCTGCTTTTTTTT
The DNA here is from genome assembly GCA_934047225.1 of Ypsolopha sequella. Classification (NCBI taxonomy): domain Eukaryota; kingdom Metazoa; phylum Arthropoda; class Insecta; order Lepidoptera; family Ypsolophidae; genus Ypsolopha; species Ypsolopha sequella. The sequence goes on from OW203991.1 coordinate 22,182,149, forward strand.
TGCCAAAAAAAATATATATTCATATATTATTGCGAACATTTTGTGAACGCTATTAAGGTTAATAATTATTATAAATATTATGTATAAATAACCGCGTACAGTGCTCCCAAAGTAATAATGCGCATACAAATCTATAGCCGAGTGACCGGACATACCACGTGACCTTATTGATTGTATAGAAAATGTAAGGAAATACGAACTTTGTCGAACAGTGGCGAAGATTTGTATGCGCATTATTACTTTGGGAGCACTGCAGTCAGCTTTTAAGCTCACTTCGCTTGGAACCTTCGTCGACGTGCTTGACTTCGATCTACCGTCGAAGAGTAATACCTTGGCATGGCATGGTGTGAAATCGCAGCTGCTAGCAACACCATGTCAAGAGAATAATAAAGTACTATGAAGAAAGGTCCAGTAGTATGGTCCTAGTTAAAAACCATTCGGTAGGAAAACGACTCAGACGCCTCCGTCGTTTAACGGTGTGGAATTATATGAAGATGCGACTTTTGTGAGAGTGCTTTATTTTCTTCAAATGGAACCAATTATAATGAAATTTTCTTATTATAAATTTTGATAATGAAATTTAAGTGCTGTATGCTTCACGCACGTAACGTAACATCAATACTAAAACCTACGGACTAAAACCAAACCTAACTTTAGTAACCTAACTGTTTTTAAGCATCTTTAAATAAAAGTCATGGTCACGAAAAAGAAAATGCTATTCACTAACTGGACTAATTCTTGAATAACATCTTAGGTTAGATATTAATTGCAATCTAAAATAGCTTTTACAACATTGTAACTAAAGACTACATTAATTAGTAATAAAGTCACTTTATAAGTTTGTAGCCGGTTTTGTAGTGTGTACTATTGACTCACTTTATTGTCTATGACATTGTCTATGACTCACTCGCATGGTTGCGATAAACAACCAAAAGCGACTAAAGTTGTTACGTAGGTATATAAAATAACTTAATAATTAAGGAAAGTCAATTGTAAATGTGTGTAAATTTGTAAGACTTATTTATATAAAACATAACATATCTTAAAATTAGTCTATACTTACTTGTATTTTAACGATCTAGATGTGTTTAATTAGATTATATATTTGTTTTTAGATAAGACAAGAATCTCGGTGTATAATATATATATTTTTTTATACTTATAAACCCTGACAGGTTTTTGATACACCCTTATGCTATAAAAATGTATGTTTTCGGTTATAAAATAAATAAATGAAATAAAATAAATAAAATACCTAATTGAAAGCCATAAAATACAAAAAAATAAAAAGATATATGCAATAAAACACCCTTTCTTCTCGTATTTCGTACGTAACTATTACGTAACGAGCAAACGCCTTCTGGCAGTTTCAGAGCAATCCTTCAGTTCAAAAGATTTGCCTATTCCGGCGCTTAAGGGGAATCAAAGGCACAAAGCAAGACGGGATCTTTTGTGAATTTTTCTCTATCCTAACTACTTTTTAACCGACTTCAAAAAAGAAGGAGGTTCACAATTCGATTGTCCTTTTTTTTGGGTAAGTTTCTCCATAACTCTATCACTCTGAACCGATTTCAATTATTCTATTTTTGTTTGGAAGAGTGTGATGAAGGTCTTCAGAGATAGGCAATGGGGCTCCTCAGAAAATTAAAGCATACTCTTATGCCAATCAAGACTCGATATTGAGGCAATCGCTTTGTACTAGGATGCTGATTGCAGGATATTAGGTACTTGGAAATTGTCATTCCTCCACTTGAACTCAGATCCTAGCCTCATAACCATAGAACTCCTCAACAGATGAGAGCACAGAGCTTAACTCAATATTACGGCAATCACTGTGTTAGGGTGCTGGCTACAGGGCATCACCTAAAAATGTACTTACTTGACCTTCGTTTTATATCAACAGCGTGTTTAAATCCCCATATTTCACAATTTAACCCGTCGACAAAAAAAAGTGTGAAATAATATTAATATTTTACAGAAAATTGTAACCGACTTCAAATATAACTGCAGTCATTCACTAAAAAGCTAAAAATAATTATATACTGACTATGGTACCGAAATAACACTATTGCCAACTTTTTTCTTCCTGAAGCATTACGTTTACTAGAAATCGGCGTATTCCCTACGATATAGCAACATAAAAACCAATGTAAAGGCGCCGACTTTAGAGAACATAAGTTTTAGGAAGAAAGAAGTCGGCAAATGTGTTATTTCGGTACCATAGGTGAAGATATCTTAATTATTATTTTGAACTTTTCAGTGAATGACTGCAGTTTCATTTGAAGTCGGTTACAATTTTGTTGTTGAAAGTTTATTTTATTGTTTCGTAGAGACAAATTTGAACATAAGCAAAGTGTGGTTAGTTTAAATTTGTTTTTTTTAGAGCCAGCAGATCACCTGAATTTTTATTGGAAGTCCCCGGTGAAACCCTAGTCCCTGGAAGTCGCTTTTATATGACTATGGGCCAAACTGTGAAATAACAAAATCTCGTTTAAATAATTTATGAACAAATAAAATAAAATTTAAATTAATCGGAGCACGAGTATGGTACAGCTCTAAATTTGAATTGCGGCTTAACATTTTGGATGTAAAACCTGAAAACAAAGATCCAAATGTGTATTTTCCTACTGGGATAAAACTCCCGAGCCACAGTGACCTCACCTAATAGATACCGAAAGCACAAAACTGTGTATGCATGTCTAACGACTCCTTTTTGAGACTGAATACCCACCCCTTTGTATTCCAAACAGTGTATTTCGATATATCAAATCAAATAGAAGGCTAATTGGACATACTCTGCATTGCCCCCTCGATTTAACCCCTGTACACAGTGCACAATCTACCCAAGAGTGATTAAAGGCAAATCAAATTAATTGCACATGAAGATTGGCCTTATCCCAGAATAGACCTTACCTCTAGAATACTCTAGACTACGGCAGATTTATATACATGACTGTGGCAGAGTAAAAATATACGGAGGAGTGAATCTTAGAAAACCACTCACGCACACAAATGCGTGCTCTACACGTCGTCTAAGCGAAGTTCGGAGGAGTGTCCTACACATCTTAATCTTACATATTTTTAACTATTAATTTAATTTTGTTTCTCCGAAGTATTATCGTGCACCATATGAATATCTTATTTATATCAAATGTGTGTGTTATGGCATTTAAATAAATGATTCTTTATCTTTATCTTTATCTTTATCTATCACCCTTGGTTTGCTGGAAGAAATCTCATTATTAAGATAAGCACGCCATTGTACAGGACTTTTATTATATAATTTAGAATTAAGTTTTCTGTGTGCAATAAGAATAAATAAAAAAAAAAAATATCTCGGCGATATATTTATACTTTGACCATCAACGATTGGCCTCGGTGTTCATACCAGAGGCCATTTCCAATAATATTTAAAAATAAAATCAATGTTTACATTTTATTATTTTTATTTGTTATAGGTAGTAACAAAACTTAACATTTGGCATAGTGGTAATAGAACCAAAGAACAACATAGTCCTTATTTTGAAACCACCTCTATTGGGATAACGTAGACTCCATTCAAAGATATTGCGGTAGTTTTTGTAGTATAAAATCATCGCGGGAAATACTAGGGTTCCGCAATCCACACTGCAGCACATTGGCATGCAAACGGACAAATTATGTAAAACCACGCGCCGTAGGCTCGGGTTTTAGGATTTGCTCGGAGCACTAGGCAGTTAGCGTAGCTACGGAAATTCGGCGATAAAATAGTTTATAGTCCAACTTGTTTGTCAGCTGTCGTTTATTTTATTTTATTACAAATCGTTTTTTTCCCAACTGACTTTGCTTGGACCACTTGTCATCACATCACAGAACATATTGTAAATAAAACTAATTCTTGGTAACTGTTTCACTGTTTGTTTATTAGACTAGCGACCGGTTTCGTTAAAATAACATCTTCAGGCTTTTATGGTATAGGTGCGAATCATAAGATGGAATATTATGATTCGTACGTACATCATAAAAGCCTGAAGATGTTATTTTAACGAAACCGGTCGCTAGTCTAATAAACAAACAGTGAAACAGTTACCAAGAATTAGTTTTATTTACAATATGTTGCAAATGTTTCATCAAGAACAAACAACGACAAGTATCAATTTCTTTCTTTCACACAACATATGGTTGCAAAATACTAATCATTAAGTTATTGATCACGAAAATGAGCAACACTGTGAAGAAACCAGAACCCAGACTATATGGGAAAGGTAAACAAAGGTATTATATTTTTTTTGTCTCCATGGCATAATTTTTTCCTGTCTTGTATTTCTTGTATCTTCAATGAATTCTCTTCTTTCAATTAAAAATTTCAATTCTTTCAATTTATATTAATAAATTCTTCATTCAATTAAAGTATAGGTTTACTTTTTACATTTATTTGTTTGTAACTAATATTAGGAAAAAAATACATGATCTTGCTAAGTTTCTTGCCCTTCTTCTTAGCAAGACTAATCGAAAGGGCGGTGTTAGGCATATATTTATTATAATTATTGCATATATTTAAAACATTATTTATTCCTTATTCTTATATCTTTAATTTTATTCAAGTGTATTTTTTTAATAAATTTAAGTAAACCTAACCTTCATTATTTCCTTGCGTATTTCCCTGTAATATTATTTATGATACAAAACTATTACCTATAGACATAAGATTATTTAATTATATTACATTAAACATGCGAGTGTTTTAAACGTAACCGAGTAATGTATTGCTCTTACGCCCGGTTATCATACTACGTTTTTCAATGCATAATGTGAGGAAATAAAACACATATATAATCTTGTGAACTTTAAATTATGGACAAAATTACTGTATCCAGAGCCGTTAAACAGTGGAAAAAAAAAGTACAACATTTATGGTACACAGGAAAGGCAGCAGGTTAGCCAACCATTGTAAATAAATTTAAAAAATAATAATAATAAAGCCCTAGGGCAAAATAAATCAACTTTCTGTTCAGTTTTGATGCATAAAAAGTGGGCCTTTACGAGCATTTGCATTGAAAATATATTTAATTTCATACAAACTTAAAAATAATAGTTAGATTTTATACGACGCAGTACCCGATACGTTTCGCTATACATACACTGTTTTAGTATTATAAATCGATAATTCGATGCGTATCGATTTCATTTGGCGATAACAATATTATATTATGACGGTTTTTTGCCTACCTTTGAAAAAATTACTCTACCTGTCATATTATTTTTGTATTCTTATTTGAGTACCACATAGAGAATTCTAATATAGAGTGTAGTGTTATAATCAAATTTAGCTTTAAGTTGTGTTTCAAATTTGCAACGCCTATACTACATAGGCATCGAAGTTATAAGCACGAACAAACATTTACAAGATCTGTATACACTTAGATTGCAATAAACGTTTGAGTTTGAGTTTGAGTACGTAAGTTTTATTTTATTAATTAAACATATACCTTTAAGGCGCTACCAAAAAAATGGGGTTTTTTCGAATCCATTTACTCCACTAAAACGTCATCAACGTATTTAATTTTTGGGTAAATGTTTATTGAGTATTTGATTTAGATTCTCACTGAAGGAAAACGCGATTGGATGAAATTTTCTCGATAGAATTGAATTCTGAAAAGACCTTTAAATTGTTTTATTTTTTCCTGTAATTCTGAAATCCTAACTAATTTCATTGTGAGATTGCATTGAAAATGTGGATATTATGTATTTTTAGTCTCCTTACAAATATTTTTGACAAAATAGCTTAGTACATTTTATACTAATATAAAACTGACTTTTTGCTACTTTTCCATAAATCCATCCCACTCGCACTGAGGGCTTTTTCGCATATGGAGTAACAGGGACGCTAAAACTTTTACGTAGCGCCTTAAGTAGAGTGAATGCAGTGTAAATGCGTTCCTTATGAAATATGTGTGGTTTAACTTTGAATGACAGAGTGAAAAATATCGACATACGGGATCGTTGCGGCCTGAAATAAGATGCAGTGACTAGAATAGAAAACTGGCCAATTTCGAGTCGGACTCGCGCACGAAGTGTTCCGTACCATTACCTATAAAAACGGCAAAAAAATTATGTCTGTTGTATAATATTTTTTTTTTACTCTGTTTTTGGTATTTATTATTTTAGCGGCAACAGAAATACATCATCTGTGAAAATTTCAACTGTCTAACTATCACGGTTCTTGAGATACAGCCTGGTGACAGACGGACAGTGGAGTTTTAGTGATAGGGTCCCGTTGTGGTTACCCTTTGGGTATGGAACCCTAAAAATGAATGCTTCGGTGGTTTATACATGTATAGAGGATGTATGAAAGTAGAGTGAAGAAATAAATTTATGGTGCCCAAGTGGAGGGTACAGCTCGACCAGGCCGCCCTAGAAGGACGTGTGTTGACCGAATTGGCATCAAAAGTACCCGGAGTAAAAGAGCTTGTATGACCAGATTGATGGATGTGGAAGAGGCACAAGGTGTGTCTCGATCGTAGCAGATAGAAATCTGTAGTCTCTGCCTACCCCCCTGGAACACAGGCGTGAGTATATGTATGTATGTAAACCTTAACGGTCGAAAAAAATTCAGCGTGGTAGTTAACTTCTAAAAGTGGTATTAAAGCTCTCTATTTAATTACTTTTGACACCTTTTTGTTTTAAAAGACTAGATGTCCTAGAAAAAAAAACCGTTTCCACAAAGTGCATGAGAAATTTTCACCATGTTTATAGCATATTGGTGTCACTATACTATAATCAAACACCATACCATAGATCAAACACAAACTATTTTTTTAAACGATTTCAACAAAAAGGAGGTTATTAAATTCGAAATGTATGTATGTAATGTAATTGGAACTGCAATATATTCACATATGATAATCTATTAGATCTTTGAAACAACTATACAACCGTTTTTAAGTGTATGTATTGTATATATGTATATTTGTAAGTATGTGTGAACAAAAAATCAGCGTTAATTAGGTACGTTATTCTTGGATAAATAACTTTTTTTACGTAGTCAATACACACTTTACAGATTTCCATCTCACTTAAAAGTGAAAACCAGCATAAGATAATAATGTAAAATAAAATATAAATAACTATATATGAAGTAGTGAGCGAAGTGAAACGAAGTTCTCCGGGTCTATTTGAACAATCTAGTGTTTGTATGTATGTATGTATGTATGTTTGTCCGACGGTAACCCGTGTATCGTTGATAGGAACGTCATGAAATTTGGTACGCGAGTAAATGAGATAAAAAGAATTTTAAAATTTGAACTTGAGCCAAACCGGTCAAGGTCAAATCGCGAGTTCACAGTTCGGGGCGTACTACTAGTATAGTCTGCTATCTTTGTCGCAGACTCTTGCCACGGAGTAAAATAACAAGTAGAAATATATTTTCTTTGTATTATTTCCAGTTAAAATCTCACACTAACTTACTATAATAGAGGGCCTTAGCAGCTCCTTATAATCCATTAACTGGGCTTGTAACTTCGATATAATTTTTGGTAGTTGGGTAGACGTGATAAAATCTTCTTCTCTGTCGGAAAGTACGTATTGTACTTACATCTCAAGAACTTTACTTGAGTTACGAGACTTATTTCCTGTGCTGCCTCAGAGGTCTTAAAGGGACTTCAATACAGATTTCTAGTTCAGACAGTCCTCAAGGTGCCATAGAGACGTCCCTGAGACTAGGGATATGCCAAGAACAAGCATGCGAGTTCGTAGGGTTGTCCCTGACACTAGGGATGTGCCAAAGAATAAGCAGACGAGTTCGTAGAGACATCCCCGACACTAGAACTATCCGACCCGAGCGTCTGGCCTGTCTGGTTGTGTCAACGTGTGACCGAACTTATTTCTTCGTCAATTTGCTTAGATTAAATGATGTAAAGATGTGTCAATTCGAAAACCATTTTGGGATTTAGGGATTTAGCCGTATTTTCTAACTTGTGGTCTAAAATCCTCATGGTGATGAATATTTTTACAAAGCTGCAACTTCCTTTTGCCTTCTTGTGACGTCACTTGAGAAATGGCTGTTTAGAAATGGGTCCTTTTCTATCAAGATAAAATTATAAAAATTTGCTGCCTACTGATCAGAGACAGACCACCTTTTTTTTATAAGCAATCACACATCACAATCAGTATAATGTCTACAATTCTCAAGTGACGTCATAACGGACAACTATTTAAAAAATAATGGTTAATTAATGTACCAAAATAATGAAAACTATGTCATAAAATGGCGTATATTCTCATTATTTTTGGACCCCTTCTTACAACCCCATATTTCGGCACCCCCTTGGCTGGTTTGGCTCATGTTCGAAATTAAATTTCTTTTTCTCTCATTTGCTCGCTTACCAAATTTCATGACGGTCCGATCAACGATATTCGATATTTTAGTTAGATACTTACAGAAATAAAGGGGAAGGACATGGTTTTTATATTTTTTAAATTTAGAATTCTTTTCAAATTTTACTCTACAAGAGAAAAAATATTTTTCAGTAAATAACCTCTTAATTACGTTTGTCAAGTTACTCGTAGCATTATTAAGGCGATACCAAAAAAAATTGTTTTTTTTTCTAATTTATCTACTCCACTATAGCGTCATCTACGTATTTTATTTTGGGTAAATGTTTATTGAGTATTTGATTAAGATTCTCACTGAAGGAAAACGTGATTGGATGAAATTTTCTCGATGGAATTTAATTCTGAAAAGACCTCTAAATTGTTTTATTTAACAGGGACGCTAAAACTTTTACGTAGCGCCTTAATATTCTCAAGTTGGTAGTTTACCGATCTGTCTCGGAAAAAAGTGTCGGAACGATAGACAGATAGACCGGCGGAAAAATACACCACATGGATATTTTTTCTTAATACTAAAAACAAAATTATAAGATCACATTGATAATTTTTGCTTAGACCATTATATGTTTATGAAATTTTGAAGGCACCCAACAAAAAGTGAAAATTTTGAAGACACCCAACAACAAGTGACATTTTTGCGCTCTTGCTTATTTTATAATTTCTTTGTTATATTTCCTTTTTCTAATCTATCTGTACCAAAATAAGAAAAACTACTAGCCACTCTCTATTGTAACAAAACGTATCTTAAATAACATAAATCATTGGCCAAGCCAAGTTAATTTGGCCGTGAGTAGTTTTTAAATTAAACTTAACTCGATTTAAGGCGCTTTGGCCGCGAAGTGCTACTCGCTAATTGATTTTCCCCAGCTACGGAAACTACGGAAAATGTTATCATTGCATTTTTATTTCAAACGGACTTTTAACTTGCTTCTTTATTGCTTTTAACAGTTGTAGTTGTGAAAAACAGTAACAAAAAAATTATATTGGCTTAACTTATTATATTGAAAAAAATGGTACGGTAGACACACAAAATGGATGCAATTAATTAATCAATATAAAGGTTAATTAAGAACAAAAAACATAGAGCTAGAGCAGGAGCAAGAGCGTTCTTTTGTGTGTTGCGTTTATGATAAGATGTAGAGATAGTATATGTATTTGATTATTAATTTATCATCCATCCATCATCCATCAGCCTAGTTCGTCCACTGCTGGACATAAGCCTTTCCAGGACTTTGCCAATACCGGCGGTCATCCTGGAAAAATTGCCCATACTTACACACGCTAGGCAGGCATTATTTTTAATTTATAAAATACATAAATAAGTAACTTATCTATTTTATAATATTTTTAGTTAAAATTTATTTTATTTTAATATATTCATAAAAATATTTTCTCATCGAAGCACTACACTTGACAAGTTCCACATCGCCAAAGATTAGCTGGAAGAAAATGCTAACTAGGATTAAGCTCGCCTATGTACATGTTTTGATTTGTGCAATAAATATTTTTTTATAATAATAATAACGAACTCTAAAAGTAATTGTAAAAATACTTAAAATGTCGCATTGTTTATCCGCATCGTACGCCACCATATCAGCAATATGCAGGTATTTGTTGTCAAACGATGCTTGCTGCTGATTATGTCAGATTTGATGCGCTCTGACTGTTTGACATAATTTCTGTGAACACATTTTTTGTAAATTACGTCTATTATTTAGTTCTTCTCATATGTACGAGCACATACCAGCGCTTCAGTCCTGTACTGTCATTAAGGGTCGGTTGCGCCAAACATGCTCTCGCGTTTGGACAATTTAGCATATTAGGACAAAATATTTTTAACAAATAAAATTTGTATACGTAGATAAGAAGTTGAACTACATTGTACTTTTTCAGATTTGACACAAGTATCACAATCATCGAGAAAAAAATCGGAAAGATCACTAAAATCACGAAAAATTCAATTTGGCTTTGCAAACAGAAAAAAAAATAGTTTTTTATTCCAAATTGAAATATTTTTTATTTAGCGTAAAGACATCAAAGTACCTTTTTCATATAATATTTTAATACTTTTTTCCTTTCGTTATTTAAAAACAAATACACAAACATTCAAATTCTTTTTGCGTAATTTTTCTGTACAGAAAAAATGTAGAATGTTTGGGTATTTCTTTTAAAATAACAAAAGGAAATAAAAAATTAAAAAAATCTGTAAAGGCTACTTTCATTTCTTTACTGTACAAAAAAATATTTTATTTTGTGGTTAGATCAGTAGACTGATCGATCATACTAGTTCCAAATCCAAATTACGTTTTCCGTGATTTTACTGATATTTCCGATTTTTTCTCGATGATCATGATACTTGTGTAAAATTTGAAAAATTATAATCTAGTTCAATTTCTTAAATTGTCCAAACGCGAGAACATGTTTGGCGCAACCGACCCTTAAGTTTTTATTTTAGATTTATACGTTTATTAAACAAGAAAAGTAGAAGTATATATTGATATGAATCCCCGAGAGGCTCCCAGAGATTTTTCGGTGTATGGACGTTGAAATACAGTCACAGTCCACACTCGTACACCCACGTTTCAACGACAATTATTAGGTCCCGGCGTAATGGATGGTAAGCCCTATCACCGAACTTTAGGCACACATATAAACCATCCCTTCCAAAGCAGGCAGACGAAACACAATGTGCCCCTACCTACACCTACAGTATTTGAACCCACGTTCAACCACTACACAACAATATAATATATAATAATCTTTTCGATGCAAATGCTCGTAAAGGACCACTTTTTATGCATCAAAACCGAACAGAAAGTCGATTATCTTGCCCTAGGGCTTTATTATTATTATTATTTTTTATTTATTTACGAGAAGTTGGCTAACCTGCAACCTTTCCTGTGTACCATAAATGTTATACTTTTTTTTCACTGTTTAACGGCTCTGGATACAGTTCTTTTGAGCCAATAATAATTTAAAGTTCACAAGATTATATTTGTTTTATTTCCTCACACTATGAATTGAAAAACGTAGTATGATACACGGGCGTAAGAGCAATAAATTACTCGGTTACGTTTAAAACACTCGCTACGCTCGTGTTTTTAATCGTCCTCGTAATTTATTCCTTTTCGCCCTTGTAGCATAAACTACTATTATTAATAATAAACACAGAGATAAAACAATTACATAGTAGAACTTATAAAATACAATATTGCTTATTGCTAAAAAAATGCTTGTTTTATCTAATAACGCTTGACTGGCAGCCCTCACAACCACAGTATAGATACAGTAGCCGTCAATAGAAATTGTGGACTATGTAAACAAAGCGCCATGTTGTCTTTGTCTATGAATAGGTGAACTATCTAGAGATGGGTAAGTATGTGATTAAAATATGTTAGGTGCTTAATTAGTTTTCTTTATTTGATTCATCGCTAAAATATTCTGATGAATCGCTAGTCAAATCGCCCACGTTAATTACAAATGGTTCCGTCACAGCGTCGTTGGCCGTATCTATTATCCCATCCAGTTCTTTAATTTTTTCTTCTACTTTTAGGACATGAGCTACACATTTTAGAGCAACGCTGGAAGATCACACAGCTCTCGATAGAATCACACACACGTTTATGTCAAAGATTATGAAGTAACGCTGTTAAAAAAAAATTACGGAATAAAATAACATCACGAATAAAATAGGTTAATATTCAAATAGATTCGTACATCACCAATTTTCAAAGACAATACAGATTCGATGAGAAAAAAATATGACAGCAATCTCGACGCAGTACAGAATTGACTATTGATTCTATGATTTTCCGTAATTAACTGGTGATTATTGAATATTTCATGATGAAATACAGTGAATGACTGGTAAGACTTGATGCTTCATGATTTGGAATAATGTTCAATGAGACTCCGTGACAGAACCTTGAGAAAAATTGAGAAAACGGTTTGTTTACATAGTCCACAATTTCTATTGACGGCGACTTTAGACAGTATTACATCTGGGCAGTGTCTTTGAAACAACGCTTGGCAGACGCACGCGTTAGGGCTGCCCACATAAATGTATGGGAATCGGATGGCGTCTTACACACTCCCCATCCGTAGTTAAGGTGGCTCCGTCGGAAATATTAGCTACTCGATTTGTAGTGGTTGAAATTTCGAACAAAACCATATTAAAATAAAGTTCTTATCAGCTCGTACTGCAACATGGCTGTTACGTCAGTCGCTGCGGCTGACAAGTGCGAAAATAGTGTGTTTTTAATTTATTTTATCTAAAATAAAATGAATTTCCAAGAACTGAGAAAACCATATAATTTAATATTATTTTGTCTAGAAGTTTATAAATTTTTATACTTTTCGATAAAAACTGTAGCAGTTATATGGTTACAAGTGGACAAGAAATCGAAAAAGGGTTAACTTAGAATTTTCTTGCTTCACTTCTGTAATATTAAAATAAAATTCAGGAAAAACCACATCACAATTTGTATCATGTAGATTACTATGTATTTTTTTATATTAAAAAATGCTATAGTTACCGTATAAAATGGTTACAAATTTACTCAGTTCAAGGTCATTGGCGTTGGGACAAACGTTAAGTAGACACCTGACGCTAGAACATTAACAATACCAGGTTTTCAAGGCTTCATTGGAAGAAACTAGGTCTCTCCTCATATTGAAGAAAATATATTTGATTTATCGATCTTTTATCTAGGGATTCCACCTATAAACCATGTATGAAGATTTATACTTTTGTCAAAAAAAAAATGTTTTCCAGCCTATTATTTTTGGTTTTCAAACGTTCGTTTCAAAAACGCGGTTTTAAGAGATCAACTTAAAAGTTCGGGTCCAAAATCTCGCAACTACGATTCGAGGCGAGTGCAAAATTGGTCGGAATACTGCTGTCCCTATCAGGCGCGCGGTTAGCGCGGCGTGCAGCTGTGTATGTGTACCATTCATTCATAACCATAACGTCTCGTATGCACTATGTTCATGATTTGCTTTTTTTTTGTTATCTACGTCGGGGAATCGTAAGTGAACATACCTACTAGTAATGCGTTTTATGGAAATTCCTCTACAAGTCAATGCCTGTATCTCCAATTATTTATTTATCAAAATATAAAGATATCTGGAGATCGAGGCTTTGTAGAGAAAACCTACCTAAAGTAAGTACCAAGTGCGAGTCGGACCCACAAACCGAGGTTTTAGAAAAAGGGTATTGTATTGACAGGGTACTAAACCCTAAAAAGATTATGATAAATTATTCCAGTTGCAGTTATGAGGTACCAACTTGACACTTGCGTACAAAAAAAGTAAAATTTAGTAATCAGAAAGATCACTCAACAATCTGGTTTAAAGGATTTAGATTTTTACCATACGTTGGTTGTAAGCAGCGGTAGCTCAGGGGTAGAACGCTGGCCTAGCAATCTTGAGGTTCCAAGTTCGATCCCCGGTCGGATTTGTGCCCGAAGTACGGCGATAGAGCTCACCGCCGACTGCATCAGTGGATTTACGTATTTTTGGAAAAAGAGGGTGCTGTTTTTGACCCGAATAACGCGGTATTTGGAAAATGAATAGATATCATTCACACTAATTTTATAAAAAAAAACCAACAAAATCGCGAAAGCGATACCTGAAACAAAATCGATAAGAAGTATAAAATAGAGGGTTACAAAAAAATTCATTGACAGTACAAATATGAATCGATTAACGTGGTTTGTTGAAAATGAATACCTTAAAGTTCAACCAAAAACATATATTTTTTTTATGGCTATACGTAACCTAATTACTGCAACAAAATCATCCGAAAGCTGACATTTTATTTCTGTTTGTATTTTCGTTCCCCTTAAGGCTATATTTCGACAACTTCAACGGCGACGGCAATGACGCCGTCTTGCGATCGGGCGAAAAAAATAGACATCTTTTTACAAAATATACAACGTGTAACAGAAAGGTGTAACCATATTTGAAGAGCTTATTCAGTCAATGGTGTAGAACAACTTTTACTATGGACGCAACCCTGAAATCTTAAAAAAAAATCTGCCCTTCCATACATTTCGGCCGAGCAGCATTGCATCATCTATTAGAAACATCGATGGTTTCTATAAATCGTGTACTTTTGTGTTGTTTACTGAAAAAATTAAATAAAGGCCAAGTGTGCAACTATTGTTTATTAAATTAAATAATTATTTATTACTTACAAAATGTATTTCCAATGTTTTGTTGGAAGACTCCAAACACTAAAAAGTTTCAACCTAAAAAATAAATTCAACCTAATATCCAAGGATCAACTGTAACAAATAAATTTAACCTAATATCCAAGGATCAACTGTGCCAAGCGGCGGCGTCTTCCTACACAAAGTCGCAAGGGATCATATATAAGCAAGCAGTAGGCTAAATACTAGATTCCAGTTTGTCATCCTTCGGGTACGGAACCATAAAATACTTTTGACAATGTACTTACTAGACCGCGTCGTTTGTTTGCTACTAAAAACCAGATGGCGCTACTTGTATATTACATCGCGATATCGTTTGATCTTCTTCAAAATACATATCATTACATAATATGTACTGCCACATACTCTAGATTGGATTCAGTGATTTTGTGTCTAAATTTTGGAAGGATTTCTCCATTAAGAGGATCCTGAGCATTCAGAGGCGGTAATCAACCCATATCTCTTTTAGTATGGGGCCAATTGCACCCAAAGATTTCAAAAGTAAAGATAAGCCCTTGCCGTAGTATGACAGCACCAAAATGTTTCCATCTTTAAATGGGTGACGCTCACACGTTTGGAGTCAGTGCTCATCTGAACACAGTGATAGTTGGACGCCTTAAGTGCACACGAAGTTAATCATTTTAACAACTTTAGTAGTCTGATCAGTATGCTGACCGTAGGTAGGTAGACAGATTGCGCACTCATAAGTGTGCGCGCGTCGGCATTATTCTCCTGTTTTGTTTAATTATTATATGAATGACTTGATTGAAGGACTGAGCGGGGCTGGAGCAGAGCTGTCACATGGACCAAATATAAGCCCTAAGTTGGTCCGTTCAAATAGGACTCGGACCTGGTCCGATGGACTTTTATGGTGAGCCCTAAACTCCAGCGGACCGAACGGACTAGCCCTATTTCGGTAAAAAGCCGGTCCGGTCCGAGTTCGTCCGAAACAGTCCGTTAGATTACTTCAATAGAGTTATGCAATAAATGCTGTGCTACAATTTGATAAATAGTCGAAAAAATGTCGTGTATTTTATTGAATAATATTGAAATACCTGAAAACTTCGATTAAGAGGATGGCATACCCTAGCAACTTTTTTTTAATTTCCGTCCAGCACAATAAGTCTAATGGCAAAGACCTTATTTGCTTTTCATAGAAGCGATTATATGTTGGAAAAAAAATTGTTTTGGCCATATCTTCGGAACGAAAGGTGGTACATCCCTAGGGGTCGGACCATAGGGTGCAAAAAAGTTTTTTTTTTTTTTAATGTCAAAACTTTAACCGCCCGTATCTCCTAGACGGCTTGAGTTAGACTCATGTTGATGGGTGTCTAAGAAAAGGTCTCGCCGAGATCTAGCCCCTCCCAGTGTCAAAACTTTAACGGCCCGTATCTCCCAAACGGCTGAAGCTAGACCCATGTTCATGGTACTCTAAGAAAAGGGATCGACGAGCTCTAACTGAAAATGAAAAAAAAAACAAGTCGAAAAAAATATATATATTTTGCCAAAACTTTGATCAGCTATATCTCCCGAACCGTAAGTCCTAGCGAGTTGCGGTTTCAACTTTAGTGATCGGTTTGCCAAGGGCTTCCTGATTGCATAAAAAAATTTGACATTTGACAGGTTTTGACATTTTTTTGACAGGTCCAAAAAAGTGCTCCGATTCACTTGAAACTCGGTATCAAGGGGCAAATGGGGTCGGTGATTACGAATTCATAGTTAAATTTGACACTTTTTTCGTAATACCAAAAATGTTGAATGAAAGCTTAATGTGTTTTAAATTTCGTTTTAATAATCTGTAACTTGATAACATAGGCTATGTTTCCGCTCGAACAATATCTTACGTTTTGTTGTTTTTAATACAAAACAAATAAGAAGAAAACGGGTAATTTACGGTGTAAAAATGTGCGAATTGCAAATCGCTGACATTTCGTTTCAGGTTAGTATTTTGGAAGGAAACATATTCATGAACCTATAAAAATACTGTCTTAATCAGAATAACAGCATAATTTGGTTGAAATATGCTCGAATTGCAAATGATTTTGGTATTACGTTTGTATGGATAATTAATTTGGCATCGGCCTCTTAAGCTGACACTTTACAAAAATTAAATTATTGCTGCTGTTAGCTCAATGTTGTCTCATTCATACACAAAAGAAATTACATAAATTGGATTTGTCACTCCTAAAAAAAATGCAAATATGTTAGTACTAAAAATTCAGTTTCCTTCAAATTCTCTATAGAAAACGGCAGTTTCATATGTAAAGACCTAATCTTATTAAAAAGACACCTGTAGGTGTAGGTTGAAAGCAATTCTATGTAATTCGATTAATAAGGTACTCAAGCGTGATGAAACCATTATGGACTTAGCGTCCCCCACCTCCCCTCTTACCCTTTTGCATCCCTTTGCCTAATATTGAGTAGGCATCTATAGTTACTTTAGTTTCATATAATATATATATGGATGTACTGCTAGAACAAAACCCCTTTCATCACAACCTGAATCCAGGGGTCCCAACTTAGGGGTTTTCTCCCTAAAAGGTGGAAAAGATGTGAAATCGCATTTTTTTGGGGGTCTAAAATTTTTAGGGGTAAATTTAGGTGGAACCGATTGGTTTATTGATCGATGGTCCGATTCTCTCTGCAAAAGAATGCGAATGACCTTGCGTTAATTTTATATTTATTTATTTATTTATTTATTTCATGGAAAAGACACAGAAGTAAATTACACATAGACACATATTAAAGTAAATGTTAAAGGTTAATTAAATTTACTTCCTCTACGCTTTCCTATCATCGAAAAAAGTGTTAAGTTTAGTATGTATGATGTTAAAATAAAAGTGCTTCAGATGAAACCGATTTTTTTCGACCTTCTGAATATTGTGTAAATAAAGACTTATTAAAGCTAAACACAGTTTTATTTTTTTGGGGGTTTAATAATGAATTTTGGGCATTTTAGGGGCAATTATTTTATGACTATATTTTTACACGTATAGTATGATTACTTATTTTAATTATAATAGTGTCCTCTCTCCCTAAGGTTTTGCTAGAAGAAATCTCTTTTCAGAGATAAACTCGCCTCTGTTTACTAAATGTATCTGTGTACAATAAAGAATAAAGAAAAAAAAATATTTCGTTACAAATACAAAAAATATCGTATAATTAATTTGTAGTAACGGTACCCACACACAACCTACCTAACAGCAGTTCTTATGACACTAAAATAAGGATTAAAATCGTATGAAATTGAGCAACTGTATTTACAAGACGACCGTGCGTAGGTACGTGGGTGTTGGTTTTAGCGTAAAGTTATGTTGTGTTACGTTAGTTGGAATTGTATTTGTTTGGTTTGAGACTTGACCTTTGAAGGGTATACATGATGCTCTGAAATTCGACCTATTCCTTGAAAGGAGCTATACTAGAGATCATTTCCAACAGATTAAGTCCTATCAACTAATTTTCGAAAATGTTCTCCGAGTTACAAAGGTTTTTAAGATATTTTTCAAACATTTTTGACTGGTAACGAAAAACAAATTATTCAAAAATAATTATTCGTTTCTTGGCACTTATTTCTTATTTTTCTAATTAATGATAAATTAGTGATCATTTATAAAAAATACACATGCCCAGAATTCCTATTATCTCAGAAGTAAAAGGTCTTAAGTGGAAAGAAAACCATTTTCATTTTGCAATTCTTGAAATATCGACGTGTTTTACTTGAAAAAAATGTATCATTTTCAACCCCTAGTTGATAGGCATTATTCGTTGGAAATGATCTCTAGTATAACCTCTTTCAAGGAATACGTCGAATTTCAGAGCAAACAGTATCTCTAAAAGCAAAGCCTCGGTGCTTTTATATCTATTCGTCTATACCCACGTTATGCCTTAATAACTCTTATAAATATTGGCACTTTTTGCGGTCCAGTAACTACTTTTAAGAAGAAGCTACTATGAATTTGTATATTATTAATAATTTATATATTAATAATTTGTTTATATATTGATAATTTGCATTATTCCGCTAAACACTCTTACCATACTATTCAAAATGCAGACTCAAGCACCGTCCGCCCTCCCGCATAAAACATGCACAAGCAAAGCAAGCAGTACGAGCACAAACTTATCGACACGTGTTTCGCCTCAGAACGAGGCATACTCGGGATGTGTTGTCTGCTCGACCGCTCGACAGCAAAATCAAATTTGCGGAATATTGCAAATTATTAAAATATCCACAAACTCATGATGGGCTTCCGCAAAGTAACGCCTTTTTCAATAAATTTTAGAAGCTACTATATTGATAAATCAGTGTAATATTTTTGGAACCTTTTTTAGGGTCCCGTACCCAAAGGGCAAAACGAAGAACTATTAATGTCACTCCGCTGTCCGTCTATCTGTCTATCTGTCCGTATGTCACGGGTCTAGTAGCTCTTAGACGGAGTGAAATAGAGACCTGAAATTTTGATATGTTTAGTAAAATATTGACCCAAAACCGAATAAAAAATATAATGAAATAATTTTTCAGGGGGTCTCATACACGAAGACGGAGCCGAAAATTTTTTTTATCTAAAATTTCGGGTGTCATTGTCAAGAACTCATAAAGTAGAGTGTAAATGTATTTTTAATTTTTTTTTTCTTCGAAAGTACAGAAATGGGACGGTATCAAAGTTGTCATTGTTAGACCATATTTGTTACGAGTCTATCTCAAAGACCAAAGTAGTTAGGAATTTGTAATTCCTGTGTATTATGTACCATATGTTGTGTTGAAATAAAAAGTACTGAAAACGCCGATTTATGATCTAGTTTTAGGTTTACGTCCCTGAATACTCAACCAACTTAATTTTGCAGTTTTTTTTCATACAATTTGTAGGTTTGAATTTTTGGGCTGTCAGCTTTTGAAATCATTGGATGACAGCTCAAAAATTCAAACTTTATGTTTTGCACAGAAATCTTTTTTAAGCCCTAGAAACAGCTATAAGTACCTATATATATATTATGTACCAGACTAGAAACTTGGAATTTTTACAGCAGTATGTGCCTATAGACTTTAATAGTTGATATTAATTTCAACTTGATATCTTAAGCCAATACTGAAAAAAGGGCCTTGACACACAAACAAACGGATAAGGTTACCCTTTAAGAGTTTAGTTTTTCGTGTAGAAAACCTAAAAATCAAAGAAGATGGCTGGTACCAACCTAATAAGAAGTTAGACTTCGTAGTTTGTAACAAGAAAACTGCAACTAAAAGCCAACTAGTGACATAAAAACAATCTAAATTACAGAGCACTGTTTTATCGCAACATCTTTTACAACAGTTTCTTTGTTCAAAAAGTTGTTCAAACTTCAAGTACAGTTGGTTTCTGTTGCTTCCAAACGACAAACCTAAGCAGTTCTTATTACGATCCAATAAAAGATAAAATCGCATAAAACTGAGCAGCTGTTATTGCAGGCGTTAGCACAATAAACAGTTGTGAGTTAACCCTCCCAAAGTGGTGATAGCGACGTATGAACTATCTCCCAATTACATGTCAGCACTCGTGGGATGCGCTGGTTATTACGGTTGGTGGAACTAAGAAAATGCAATTCATGTAGTTAAGTTTCTCGGTGTTTTGTTTTGACGTCAATACAATACCAACAATGCTTTATTTAAAGGAAGGTGTGTGGTATGGCTCTAAGATTTTTTAATTTTTCCGAAATCCATAAGGTTAATTTAAGCGTCCTGTCTTTTTCTTTCTTTATCGAGCAGACGAGAACAGAAAGCTTCAATTAAGTTTAGTCTTGTCAAATAGGTTAAGTTGTGCTACACCTAATCAACACCGATATCCGATATGTCACAATTTAAAGATAAACTTAAATAATTGTTCCCAGAAAAATCGTCCTTAACTGACAAAACCCCCTACCCCATCCGAATTGGTGCTAATTTGTTTTTTTTTTCAATTTGTAAGTACAATATTAAGATGGCAACAAGTAAATTTAGACCAGAGTAAGGAGATTTTGACAGAAATGGCCACGTTAGTCGTATGCACCCGGACAGGTGGGCGAAAATCGCGACCGAGTGGGTGCCAGCCAGCCAGATGACAGCTACCGACGCGACGGCCAGGTAGACCAAAAAGACGATGGCGAGACGATCTCCATTCATTTTTACCGTGGTGGTTGGAAGTAGCATATATGATATTTATGTAGTATCAGCAAAAAGAGGCCTTTGAATGCATGAGACTTATATTTGTTTGAAATTGAAAACAGTGATAGAAAAATACCAAAATAGTACATTACGATACGAGAGCGATGAAACGTTTTCTGACGAGTGTGAGTTTGCGGCACGAGCCGAAGGCGAGTGCTGCAATCACAAGAGTCGAGAAAAAGTTTCTCGCACGAGTTTCGTATAATTTTTTATAGTACAAGTGCGGAAAATGCCGACTTTACGCACGCGCAGCGTGCGTAAAGTGGTCATTTTACGCACGGTGTGCTATAAAGATATTTAAAAACGTATTTTTTTTATTGTTATAAACTAACAACAAGAAAAAAAAAACATTTGCTATAAAAATTTAATTTCTAAAGTTTTCTTTTATTTATTGGGTACTTCTTAAGCTGAACTCTTTTTGACTTTAATATCAAAAAACTATAAAAATATATGCATGCAGAATATTTGTTACTTTTTTTTTCCAAAAGCTCACTTTGACAATTTTCCTACGAAAATGCGAGATAATCCAAAAAAAAAAAGAATAATAAATTAATGAATTTTGAATTTAAAAAAAATTATAAGTTGTTACCAAACAAACTATTAGCTCATACAATTTTATAATTATAATTTTTAACGTAACATTATGATATAATAAATAAAAAACCACTGTACCGTTTTCGACCCATGATGCATTTAAGGGTTAAAAGCCCAGCAGTGGGACACTATACAGGCTTTAACATATACCTAATGTTAATTTCTAAACTGTCTGATGCAGCAGGTATTGTAGTGACGGCCCTCATGAGCGTTCTGTATGTGCATTACAAGCTGGTAAATCAAGTAGTTACAAAAAATCTGGTTTACAGGTATGGTGGAAAAATTCGTTGTTCCAGAAACGAACCTCGGTTGCGCAGTCGGTAGCGCGCCTGTCGTGTAAGCAGGAGGTCACAGGTTCAAATCCGAAGATTTTTTTCTAAATATTTGTGCTTTTAAATTTGTTTCTGATTGATTTTAAGTTTGTAATGCACTTTAATAATGATTAGTATACAGTCTGTGTAAAAAAAGGAGACTTTATTCATTTATTTAATATTTGTATGCCGCAAGGCAGAGCTTGTAATAGAGTAGCAATTATAATTATATGTACCTTTTAAATAATGGGCGTATGAATCTTCGCCACTTTCCGTGTTCGTATTTCAGCTTTCTTTACAATGCATAACAGATAGTGCACGTCCGGTCGGCTATCGACAACCAGAATAGCTAACAAAACTCTAGATCAATTCACATTTCAATAAAAAAAATACTAAATCAAAATCGGTTCATCCGTTTGAGAGCTACGATGCTACAGAAAGACACACGTCAAACTTAGAACACCCTACGTAGCAGAAGCTATTACAAAATTGTCACCCGTATTTTGCTACGCCTCGCCTCAAGTGCTACACGAAGTATTTTTACTGCTACGCCGTAGCTGCTACGGTTCGAAGACAGTCCAGTAAAGACGCATAACTTCGCACTATAATTGTTTATATGTACCTAAATGTACTTTTGGGTTTATTGTTGCAGATATATAAAAGCATTTCTGGACTTTTGGAATTTTTTATATTGAACTTAATTTTTTAAATTGAAAAAGTCTTGTCTAAAAAGCTATTTTAGCAATCGACACAATTACTTGCTAGTGTCAGAGATATCTCACGCCCTTTGAGAGTCGACGCCGCTGACTCTCAAACATTAATCTAACAGATTTACTGCGCAATCCCATCGTGATATTTCTCTTTCAAAACATATTGCCCTTTGTCCGACAACTTTTAGAATAGCCCACTTTTGATATTACCAGAAAAACGCCGCCAGGGGATAAGGAAAAGGGTTAGCTATGTTATTCTATGATTAACCTAATGTGTATTAAAATTTCTATATGCAAGAAGATATTCGGGGAAGAAAAGTAATATTTTTAGAGTGCAAAACATCATGGAAAAATCTATTGCAGTCCAAAGAGGTCGCAGATTTTTTTAACTAAAGGCCTGATACACGGCCAACAACAAACGCCCGACCGAAGTGACCTTGTTCACGGTTGCCGGCAACCACTAGCAAAAAATGTGACTACCCGTCCTGCACAAAAAGGCCAATGGAAAAGACTTTATTAGCTTTATTTAAAAGCGATAATTGGTTAGCTCATTGGTCTATATGTAATAATCACGCAGCAAAACAACAGAATGGAGGGTTTTTAGCTTATATTGAAATATTTTATGTGCAAAAATATTTGGATTTTAGTAGATTCACTTTAAATTTGTATTACATATTTTATAAAAAAATTAAGTCGATCCCGTAACCGCGTTTTTCAATGGAACACTTGAAAACCAAAAAGACTAGGGTTTAAATATATTTCCTTAAGACAAAAGTTTATATCATAATCATTTTCTATTAGTACACTCCCTTAATAAGGGTTTTTTTTTATATATGGGGAGTCCTAATTTAAACTAACGAAGCTTCGAAAAACTGGCATTATTCATGTTCCAGGCTCAGTAAAGTTAGACGTCTTTGAATATTGTCTATTACCAAATAACGAAAGTGCGAGTCAGACTCGCGCACGAAGGTTCCGTACCATTATCTATAAAAACGGAAAAAAAACATGTCTGTTGTATGAAAGCCCCCTTAAATATTTATTTTATTCTGTTTTTTAGTATTTGTTTTTATAGCGGCAACAGAAATGCATCATCTGTGAAAATTTCAACTGTCTTACCATCACGGTTCATGAGATACAGTCTGGTGACAGATGGACAGACGGACAGTGGAGTCTTACTAATAAGGTCCCGTTGTTTACCCTTTGTGTACGGAACCCTAAAAAGTTGGCGTGGTTTCAGCACTTTTGTGAGCAAGATTAAAAATATGGATGAAGCGATGGCAAAATAAGCGAAAGGAAGACACCGAGCTATTTAAACCAATTCAATTTACCTAAATCTGATGAGTAAGATAACTTAGGGAGATTAAATTCTGCGGTGGTCATCAATCAGCGTTCATATCCTTGCGATGGATAAAGCGCAAGGTTTAAAAATAAATAAAAAATATAACATAACAAAAAACACATCGTCATGACCACAGGATATTGTTATAAATAGATGACGCAATTGCATCAACCAAGACTAATCGAATGGCGGAGTTAGGCAAAATATTTATTTATTTTTATATCAACTATTTTGTATAGGTATTTATTGCCTCACATTAATTAGTTATTCCTCTTTTTTTATTTTTGTTTTGTTTTATTATATTTTGTTTATAATTTTTTTTTCCATTAACTTACAATGTTATTAAATGTTAATATGACTAAAACATATATTTTACAATAAAAAACATTTTAAACAATTGTACAATAATAATAATAACAAACTTACCTGAAATTTAATTTATAAACTGAAAATTTGGTCTGCCTTGCGGAAGGGTCCCCAAGTAATACTATTGACATTACACCGTTGTATTGCCAGGCTTAGCCTTTGGCCGAAGTACGCGCTATCTGTAGGGTCCCTTGACGTATCAATGGGGCGCAGCGAGATTTCTTTGAAAATTCTTTGCGCCTCCGGGCCCCACGGGCCCAAGGTCTCGACCCCAAACGGCGCAAATATATAATTGTTTCCGAGGAAAGCATACTTGTGCCGCTTGTTGCCCTCAACGCTGTCCATTGCCGCACCAGCAGCCCTACTGGTCCGGATTACGTGGGAAGCCGCCAGTGAGATTACTGTAAAGAAAATGTAGAAAAATTTTGCGACTGCCTCAAAAGTCTTTCGTTCTCTGAAGTTATGGAAGAAAACGATGTAAACAAAGCCTTCAACACGTTTCATGACCTTTTCTGTCTCTTTTACAACTTATGTTTTCCAAAAATTCAAATTAAATGTTCGGTGACTCATAAACGAAAATGGATTACAAAAGGTCTAAGACATAGTTGTAAAATAAAGAGGCAGTTAAGATTTGATTTTTACAAACATAAGAGCATTTGGAATAAAAAATTGTATATTAATTATGATAAACTGTTGAAAAAGTGTATTCTCAGTGCACAGAGGCTTACGAATAAAAATCGTATAACTTCTAGCCAAAATAAATGTAAAGCTGCATGGCAATTGATTCAAAGTGAAATGGGCATTACCCAAATAAATGTTAACACCATTGATATTATCAATGATAATGGTGTATCAGTCACAAATCCCTGTAGAATAGCTAATATTTTCAATGACTTTTTTACGGATTGTGCTCATAATCAAAATAATGCATCGGGTATGAATGATAACGCATGTGTTTGTGATAAAACTATTTTCTTACAACCAGTAAATGTAACAGATGTAAAGAAGATAATAATGACGCTTAATATTACAAATTCTGAAGGGTATGATGGTATATCGACAAAAATACTGAAATTGGTGGTTAACGAAATAAGTGTTGTGTTAACTTATCTAATTAATCTCTCACTTATAAATGGCTGCTTTCCAAATCGGTTAAAATTATCCGTAGTTAAACCTTTACACAAAAAAGGAGATAAAACTGAAATCGACAAATATAGACCCATAACTTTAGTATCAATACTATCAAAAGTTTTCGAAAAGGTTATGCAAAGGAGACTTGTTGACTTTTTTCTTAAACATGACATTATAAAATACGATCAATTTGGCTTTCAGAAAAACAAGTCAACTACTTTAGCAGCTTTTCACCTTGTCGACTACATAGCTCGTAGCGTTGATAACAAAAATCTAACTACTGCTCTTTTCCTGGATATGTCTAAGGCATTTGATTGTGTAAAACATGATCTATTGCTAAGTAAACTTGAACAAAATGGTATCAGGGGTGTGGCACTTGACTGGATAAAATCTTATTTAAGAGATAGGCCTCAGTACGTAGAAGTAGCTAAACTGAACGCAAAAAATGCGGTTAAACACTACCATTCTGATCATAAAATCAACAGCTACGGTGTTCCCCAAGGGAGTGTTTTAGGACCGCTTTTATTTCTGCTGTACATTAACAACTTACCTAACATGACTATCCATAAGTGTATCCTCTTTGCGGATGACATATCTATAATAGTAACAGGTAAGAATCAAACATTGCTAAATCATGAATCTGAAATTAATAATACTATGACATCGATTATCCAATATTTAAATGACTATAATCTTAAGGCAAATTTGACAAAAACTAATTACATAAATTTCAATTATCATAATCACCAATTTAATATAATGCACAATAAACAACTGCTTCAGCAAATAAATGAAACTACATTTTTAGGTATAGTAATGGGTAACAAATTAAACTGGAGCGGTCAAATAAGTAAAGTATGCAATAAACTACACCGATTTTGCTACGTATTAAGAAGACTTAGCGCGGTAGCTTCCCAAAAAACTGCGTTAGCAGCATACTATGGCTATGTAGAATCGGTATTGCGGTATGGGTTGTTGGTATGGGGAAACTGTCCCTATAATGTAAAAGTTTTTATAGCACAAAAGAAATGTGTTCGTGCGATTTGTGGCATCCCTCAAGATGAATCATGCAAACCATTATTTACTAAACTAAGAATTTTAACTTTTCCGTGCTTGTATATTTTTGAACTGGCTTTATTTGTAAGACAACACCTTCATCTATTCAAAATAGCTAAAGATGTTTATCCAAAAAATACAAGAAATTCTAACAGGTTAGTGCTAGATCATCAACCTAAAACACAAGCGTATATTAAATCATGCTATCCAATGTGCATAAAGATTTATAATAAACTTCCACAGAGCCTAAAAGATCTTCCTCTCACCTTGTTCAAATCTAAATTAAGAAAATGGTTATTAAACCAACAATTTTATAGTATTCAAGAATTTCTTGACACAAAAATGTTTAACGCTAGGTAAATAGATGTGTATAAGTTGACATATTCATTAAATTCAAGTTTAATTTCTATTGGATGCTATATAATATAATGCATGAATTTGACTATTATGTTCTTGTTTTGTGAATGTTTCTTTTACTGATGTCCAATATTTCTTTTGTACCAAAATTTGCATGCTACATTAAAACTAGCTAATAAGGAGCTCTTTTGCATGTACCTACTATACACCTAGTACTATCTACCCTTGTTAAAGCAAATAAAGATATTCTTATTCTTATTCTTATTCTTATGTGTCGACGCATGTAGCATCCCACACCAGCGGCTTACCATTCCTCCAAGCAACCAGGGTCATACCATCAGATCTCCTGCCGTCGTCACGTGACATTATAATATTATTAAATCTAAGTAAGACAAACCTATTTTTTTTTAATTATTCCCTGTATTATATTAAATTTGATTTGTTTTTTTATTATTTTACATTTAACGTGACCTGTAATAAATGTATTCATATTACATAAATAAATATATTTCACTTCATTTCACTTCCATAAAAACCAAACGTGTCACATATTACAATGAAAACGGTTGACAGCAGTTTAAATTTTAGAAGGAATTGTTAGACTTAAGAGATAAAATATAAGAATAAAAGTTGTAAGAGTCAATATTATATGAAAGAAGAGCATTGCTCTCCCTTTTGACGCGCTTTTTTGGCACGCGAAGTACATACTCGTGTCATCTATTTAGATCTATATCTGCGGTCACGACCTATATCTCCAAGATACTGTGTTTCTAAATATTACTGTTACTAGAACAGTCATCACTCGTAAAGTCGTAACACCCTATTTTCACTAACTATTTTAACGTCCCAACAACGTGATAAGATGACCCACATTGCCAAGGATAACATAATACAATGCAAAAAAAGTTCTACAGCCCCACATTCTTATTACAACGCAGTTTTCCCCGATAGTACCAACAGATAAACTAAAAACGTAGCTGTACTAAATTAGTAGATAAACAGCCGTCGACAGTCTGTTAATATTCCACAATAACTTCGCTAAACTTGGTGTCGCAGTTGCCACCACTTTGCGAGACATCTACACCCGGTGGAAGTTTGCATCTGTGCTTTAACTTACGCAAAGTTTTATTAGCTGTATAATAAGAAAGCTTTTATTTTTCAAGTTAAAACATACTATTTATAAACCTCAAAACCTTTCATAACACAAAATGAAAAATAAAAAATGCGGAACTTTTATTGGTTGAATTTGTTGTACATCTATTGGGCTGTCCCTCTGTCCGTCTGGCAAAACCAGTTTTTTATATCAGGAGACTACGACCCCATGTTCACAAAATAACCACATACAAAAGGTTTACTCCGCATAACTAGCGAAAACAGGCGCACGCACACATAGATGCGTACGTACGACGATCTTGGAGATATTCGGGTGAATGCCAATTCGAAATTCTGCCAAGATCATTATACATACGCGTCTATGCATGTGTGCGTCTCTATTCGCTCCGTCGAGTTGGCCTTCTGGTAGTCTCTATTTTGTGCCATGGTGCTGCAAAAAAATCAGGCTTTAACGTGAAAAAATTCATTGTACTTTACATTATCAATTTCGATATAAATAGAAAAATACTGGAATATAAGAAGGAATACCTCGGTGGTTTAAGCATAACATGGTATAGGTATATGCAGAGAAAATGAATAAAAGCAGAATAACGAAAGCAATGTATAGCGCGCAAGTCGAAGGTAGAGCTCAACCAGGCCGCCTTAGAAATATGTATGCTGACCAAATTGGTGACATATTGAAGAGTGTCAAGACCATGTTAAAAGTACCCGGAATAGAAGAGCTGGTATGACTAGATTGATGGATGTCGAAGAGTTAAAAGAGGTGTGTCAGGATCATAGCAGATAGAAAGCTGTAGTCTCTGCCTACCCCTCTGGGAGAAAGGCGTGAGTTGTATGTATAATTAATTTCATATACAAATTTGCTCACCATGAGTTTTTCGGAACTTATGTGCATATTATTTGTTGTACCTAATAGTGGTAAATGGGTAACGGTGAAGGAAAACATTGTGAGGAAACCTGCATGCCCTAAAAACCTCTGACAACCCCTTGGAGATTCACGTCATAACGATATATATTTCCATTTGGACACAATTAAGCTCTTTTCTTGCCACTAAAATTATTGTACAGTACTCCCAAAGTAATAATGCGCATACAAATCTATAGTCGAGTGACCGGACGCACCACGTGACCTTATTGATTGTATAGAAAGTGTAAAAAATACGAACTTTGCCGAACAGTGGCGAAGATTTGTATGCGCATTGTAACTTTGGGAGTACTGTTAATGAGACTGATTCAAAATGAGAATTAAAAATAAAGGTTTTGTTAGACTGCTAATTTTAGAAAATGTTTTGTCAAATAATAATTTATTGAGTATTTGATTTTTTTAATACTACCGACCTGTTTATTAATTTTCAGGATCAAACGTAGCCAATGTGTTGGCTTTGGTCTCAATTTGTGAAGAATAAAATATGGGGTAAAAGGGAATACAAAGAAGACATCAAAGAACAAAGAGAGCCGAGCATCCGGAATACAATAAGCAAGCATGAGTAAGTACAGAGTTTCTATAATTTAACCAGAACCGCGGAAGTTTGTCTCTCATCGACAGAAGGTGCTGCTTGTGTTGTGGTCCAAGTTAAATTTGTTAGTATCATCCCGGACGTAAATAGACAGGACTTATGTGGAGGACTCTACGACTTCGTCCGCGTGGATTTGGGATAAACAGCGCGGGAAAGCATTTTTGATAAAAAGTTTAAAGGTACAACCCATTTCATCTCCTTATGGTGTGAGTTTCGAAAAACTATTTCATTAAACCTATACACACCTTAAGGAACATATGTTTGAAATTTCGTGTTTCTATATTCAGCGGTATAGGCCGCGCGTTGTCTGTCAGTCAGTTGCGGATCTGTTACATTTATATATGCAGATAATTTAATCACATTCTATTGACTATACCAAACTAGTATGAACGCGTGATTTGTTTTACTTGCGCTGTTGTTTGTCCTCAAGAATTTGTTTAGAAAAAGAAAAATGGATGTGTTTTAGGAATAACAACCATTACATAAAATATGTTATTTGTCAATCGTTGAAAACAAAACAACTCTTTTACTTATGTCTCCAACTAACCTGCATTGTCTTAAATATTTTACTTGTGACATTGAAAACAATTTATTTTTTATATGTTTGTAATAATAATTTATATGTTTATCTTTTATCTACAACTCCAGCTAGCTTTTCTATCATTCCAAAGCTTTTGTACTTGCTCTTTTCCAAAACCTGCTGTATTTGTGTGAAAAACAGCTCCAAACCCGCTTCCCCTTTTCAAAACGCTATTTGCTTATGCTTGCTCCAAAACAAACATCCTAAACAAAGTTGTACCGTCTCCAACAAGTCATGGTACACAATGGCAGTTCTTGTTATGTACCCTTAAGGTTTATAATCAAACGAAAATAGATTTAAATGTTGCTGATTGTACTAAACGCTGTTCATCGTATAATCCACGCATCCTGCTTCCTGGAGAACTTTGTCAAACTTAGTGAAACTTTAGGCGTTGATGGGTAACTGGGATTCAGACCGCTTATTTCATACTTAGCATACAAGTTTCCGAGTTGTATTGGGGAGATAATTGTTTTACCAACATCTGTATGTTTCTTAAGTTTACCGCAATGCTTAAATCGCATTTACAGAATTGTAATAAAACATTAGAGCCTAGCATTAGAGCAGCGTTTCTTAACCTGTGGTCCGCGGACCCCTGTGGGTCCCCGAGCATATGTATGGGGTTCGCAGCCTAATCTATGAACCATTTAACAATCATAAATAAACGCCAACAAAAGTTTTTTTCCCCCAAAAAACCTTTTCATTAACGTATTTTATATGAAAAAGTATATCTTATTTGTAATTTTATAGAACTAAAATAAATGGTCTGAAATTTATTGCTGCTTTTTTGCTAAGGGGGTCCTTAAAATTGTGCTTGATTTCCTGAGGGGTCTGAAGACAAAAAAGGTTAAGAAACGCTGCATTAGAGCATAGCGCGCGATGACTGCAGGCGGCTCGATGGAATGACGCTCATTCCTTAGAAAAAGGGGAGGTCACTGATATGGGACGCAACGTGCGTAAAACATTGGCACAATCCCATGTCCAAGCGATCGCAATAAGGGCGGGCGTGGCAGCCGTAAAAGCAGAAGTTCTTATTTTTAAGTTATTCAGAACTTATTTAGAAAAGATGCAGACTATGCTAATTTTCTTTTTGTCACTGTCACTCCAAGCGAAAACACGTTCAGTGCGAGAGGGGCGGATTCAGGGCGAAAGCGAAAAATGTTAGTTTTATAATTTTTGTAAAAAAACTAAAATAGCTAGCAAAATTTCAAATATTAAATCTCTAGATATTGTTGAAACACACTTAATAAAATATGTTTAAGTTCTGTATATGGTTCCTATTCGTCAAACAAGAAGAAAAAGTGTGTTTGAAGACCTGATTTCAACAATTATTTCTATCGAGGAAAATTTATCCAAACATGTTTTTCAATTTTAAAACTCTAGATTATATAGTCAAAATGCATATACCACACACTTATTAAAATTTTCTATGTATTTCATGAAATACACAGAAAAGAAACACCCGTATTTTTTTCGTAAATCGCATTAAGCTACATAGAACACAATGAGGGGGTTACCCGTGGCAAAACAAAAAAACATAAAATAAGAACCACCCTGAAAAAAAAAATGAAAAAAATTAAATATCGCTTTGAAAAAAAAAAGTTTGTATGGGAAATTTTCACTCTATGGTAGACATTGTCTACCCTGGAGGCATACAATTTTTTTTTTCAAAGTGATATTTAAATTTTTTCATTTTTTTTATTGTTATTCTTGCCCAATTGCTTGCTTTTCCAGCAAAAAGTTCTGTGCACGCCACTGCACTAATGTACATACGCACAGTGGATTAATTGTGATTTAGATATTTTAGACAAAACCTCACATTACTAAATTTGGTGCTATGAGGACTAAATGATAACAAAAAATTATTTATTGCACATAAAACTTGTACATACGGCGAACTTAATGCTAGTTAGCATTATCTTCCAGTTAAACTTTGGTGATTTGGATAAATCGGGTAATGCTGAAAAAATATGTGAAGATGCTTTTACCTAAATATTAAAACACAATATAATCTACACAATAAAAGATAGCATTACTTACCAAACAATAAATTTATGAAATATTATATGTTTATGTAATTAATACCTATACTAAAATAAATACAATATAAGATACATAATATGTGGATACACTGGCCCCGTCCCACGTCAATGCGACCGCCACTAGGGCTGGCGCGGCAGCAGCTGCAGCAGAGGCCTCCAAGAGGCACACATATGCAGCCTTAGGAGATGGCTACATATTTGTGCCTCTTGGGGTAGAAACCCTTGGGCCATGGGGACCAAAAGCGCGACGACTTTTTCAAGAAATGTCCTCGTGCCTGGTCGACGCTTCTGGTGATCGGCGGGCTGGGGCCTACCCCGGATAACGGATTAGCCTCGCAATCCAACGGGGTAACGCCACCAGCCTGCTGGGGACCCTCCTCTTCGACAGCGATTTAAATAATATTTTTTTATTTAATTTACTCTATTTTTAATTTTGTATTCTTTGTAGTTAGTGTTTATTTTTTGTATTTTTTATAATTTAGATTTATTTATGTTATAACTATGTACTTAGTATAACTAAGTGCCTTATTTATGTTATTTAAGTTTTTTGTTAGTGAAAATATTACTTATTAAGTATTACTTATTTAAAAGTATAGTCCATAAACATAAAAACACATATTTAAGTATATATGATGCACAAATAAGACGTGACTCTAAACTCATACAAACCAAGAAGCGCAAATTTCATAAGCTTTCAAATATTTTGCGTTTGAAGAAAGTGCTATGAACTCTATTTTCAAAAACAGGAATTGATTGAGATTCTCGAATGCTAATTGGTAAACTATTCCACAGACGTATTGAAGATATTGTGAAGTAATGAGTGAATATGTCAGTTTTATGTGTCGGTGTGCGCAAGAGTAAGCAATTCTCAGATGGCTGAGGGCGAGCAAGAGAGAGAATTGCGGAAAACGAACCTACAGTGCACCCAAAATGATAATGCGCATACAAATCTTCGTCACTGTTCGGCAAAGTTCGTATCCTTACACTTTCTATACAATCAATAAGGTCACGTGGTACGTCCGGTCGCTCGGCTATAGATTTGTATGCGCATTATTACTTTGGGAGTACTGTACTTTTAGATAGAGTGGGAGGGGTCATTTAGGATATTCCAAAGACGCGTTAAGATGTAAGTATTACGACGATTTCGGATGTTAAGCCAGCTAAGATCAGAACGCGATAGTGACACATGGTCATACTTACGGAGGCCAAAGATTTACCGTATACATAAATTGACAGAGACAGACCAGATACATACAGTCAGCCTGGATCAGTGCTAAGTTAAAATTCAGCAACTACAAAGGCGGAATACTGCCTTTTTCTAATAAGACATTACATAGTGTCACTTTATGAAGCCCTCGATGAGAGAAGTCGTAAACCTTGCCTTGGCTGACTTCCCGAAGCTTAAACATTTGAGAGTACTGTAAAACCGAAGTTTACTGCTCCCGCTTAGCTCCGAATACACTCGCTACATTACAAAGTATGAGAGTTTTGGGTGCCATGCAGTTTTAAGATATGTTTTTTTTTTCTATAGACAGACCAAGCCAGCTTTTACACTACCTCTGGGCGAAAGGGTTTCTACAGGCGCGGTAATGGCCACGATTATAGCATGAATAGGGTAACAATACGTCCGGGTTTCCCCGGATGTGTCTGGAGGGCGTCCGAAGAGCGTCCGGGCGGGGTTTGGTATCGGAAGGTTTCAAATTTTCGCGAAATTTTGTGACGACGGTTTTGTTATATGGTTTTGTTGAAACTGTTGAGCAAATTTTAAATTTATGTATTCAGTTTTGATTAATTACAAAAAGGCATGTTTTTTACAATCCGTCTACTAAACGACGTTTAATTAATCTGTCGAGGCACTTTTGCAAAATCTACGGAAGTCGATAACGGACGAATGACTAATAATAAGCAACTTTCTGTAACCACACTCTTTGTACTGTTTCAATTACCGTGTCATTACGTCATTGTGGTTCATTTTACAAAACATAAAGAAGAACTCTACTAATCAATCGTACTGTACTGAGTGACTTTTGAAAATACGTGAAAAGGAGCAGTGTGTCCCTATTACATTATTAAAATATTCACATAAAAGGACTAGACTAAGTTTACTTATGAAATTTGTGATCCATAGTTGGTCTTTCAATAAATGATTTAATTTGATTTGATTTGAAAAACTTACTTTTCAGTTATTTTGAGAAAGGTAAATTTTCGAGAAAATGTTTTTTGCCTTTACTCACTCCTGTCTCCTAAAAGGGTAGGCAGAGACTACAGCTTTCCATCTGCTACGATCTAGATACAACTCTTTCGCCTTTTTCACGTCCATTAGTTTAGTCATATATTATTTATTACAATAAGACGTCAGTCCAGCTGCAACCCAAATACACTGACCTTAAGGGTCCGTTTCGCCAAACATGCTCTCGCGTTTGGACAATTTAGCATATTAAAACAAAATATTTTTACCAAATCAAATTTGTGTAGGTAGTTAAGAAGTTGAACTACATCACAATTTTTCAGATTTCACACAAGTATCACAAGCATCGGGAAAAAAAATCGGAAAGATCACGAAAAATGTAATTTAGCGTTGCAAACAGAAAAAAAAATTTTTTTTGTTCCAAATTGATTTTTTTTTTTTACGTTAAGAGTTTAAAGTACCTTATTCATATTAAATATTAATATTTTTTTCCTTTCGTTATTTAAAAAGAAATACACAAACTTCCAAATTCTTTTTGCATAATTTTTCTGAACAGGAAAAATGTAGAATGTTTGAGTATTTCTTTTAAAATAACGAAAGGAAATAAAAAATAATAAAAATCTGTAAAGGCTAATTTCATTTCTTTGCTCTATAAAAATATATTTTAGTTTGTAGTTAGATCAGTAGACTGATCATACTAGTTTCAAAGCCAAATTACGTTTTCCGTGATTTTACTCATCTTTCCGATTTTTTTCTCAATGATTGTGATGCTTGTGTCAAATCTGAAAAATTATAATGTAGTTCAACCTTTTAACTACCTACACAAATTTTATTTGTTAAAAATATTTTGTTTTAATACGCTAAATTGTCCAAACGCGAGAGCATGTTTGGCGAAACGGACCCTTAAGGAGCGCTCGTGCAGTTTTGCTGGACGTCATTCCTGTAGGTAGACGAAGACAAAACCGAACAGATTCGGTTCTAGCGTCGTCTACCTATACGAAGACAGAACCGAACAGATTCGGTTCTAGCGTCGTCTACCTATACGAAGACAGAACCGAACAGATTCGGTTCTAGCGTTGTTTACCTATACGAAGACAGAACCGAACAGATTCGGTTCTAGCGTCGTCTACCTATACGAAGACAGAACCAAACAGATTCGGTTCTAGCGTCATCTACCTATACGAAGACAGAACCGAACAGATTCGGTTCTAGCGTTGTTTACCTATACGAAGACAGAACCGAACAGATTCGGTTCTAGCGTTGTTTACCTATACGAAGACAGAACCGAACAGATTCGGTTCTAGCGTCGTCTACCTATACGAAGACAGAACCGAACAGATTCGGTTCTAGCGTCGTCTACCTATACGAAGACAGAACCGAACAGATTCGGTTCTAGCGTTGTTTACCTATACGAAGACAGAACCGAACAGATTCGGTTCTAGCGTCGTCTACCTATACGAAGACAGAACCGAACAGATTCGGTTCTAGCGTCGTCTACCTATACGAAGACAGAACCGAACTCCCTTCCATCTTACATATTAATAAAAACCAATGTGATACATATCGACAGGCGTTTTTGAAGACCACTTTCTTCTATGTGCAATAACACCTTCATCAGTCTCATGTAGGTATAATTTTTAAAAATTGTAAATTCGCTCTGCTTCTGTGTAATGGCACTTCAAATAAGTTCAATATACACACATGAGCATTTTACGTCTCAGTTTGGAAATTCTGATACTAAAAGAATACTGAAAGATATTTCTTATTAGGTCAGTTTCTAAACAATGATATTATATTTGAAATATAGTTCCGATTGGTACATATTTCATATAATAAAAGATAAAAAATGTATTATGTATAGGAGGTATCTCAATAAGACTTCTATAAGAGGTATCAATTTCAACTTGATATCTGACACGAGGCCCGAGCAAAAGGGTCTTGACAGACGAACAGACGAACAGATAGACATATCGACAAACGGGCAACAAAGTAAACCTATAAAAGTTCAGTTTTTTCATTATGAGGTATGGAACCCTAAAAAAGGTCGCTTAAGGCTCTGTCTGCTGTAAGAGCTTATTCTAATAACATTTGTGCACCATTTCTTCTGGAAGTGTTGACTTGGTCATAGTAATTGCTTTCTGGAATATTATAACAGCATAAATTTTTTTTTTGTGCTCGCGTCTCCGGTATGAATTTGGCTAATTATGTTATGAACAAACAAAGTCACTTTATATATATATACACGGTGAATTTGTGAACATCGTCCAAATTCATACTTGAGCCTTGGTAAGTGATCAGCATCATGAACCAATATATTTTTTTGTAAAATTCATAAAATTAAATTTCGACTTCCCATAGTGATTCACTCAGGACTGGGAGTGAATTACTATGGGAAGTCGAAATTTCATCATACAAATTTCACAGAAATTGTTATCGATTAATGATGCTGATGACTTACCAAGACTCCAGTATGAATTTGGACGATGATCAAAAAGTCATCCTGTATATATAAATATACACATATATATATATATACCTTTTTTAGCGTTCCATACATCAAAATGAAAAAACTGAACTTTTATAGGTTTACTTTGTTGCCCGTTTGTCGATATGTCTATCTGTTCGTCTGTTCGTCTGTCAAGACCCTTTTGCTCGGGCCTCGTGTCAGATATCAGGTTAAAATTGATACCTCCTATAGAAGTCTACAGCCCTATGGGTTCTGTACAAAAATCAGGCTTCCAACCCAACGCAAAAAAGTTATTGCCCTTGACATAATCAATTTTATATAGCAAATAACGGTAGGTGGTAGAGCTGATCCCTGGCTCGACTGTGGAGGTACCACCATCTTACTTGCAGACCCACTCGAAGTAATTCGGGGGAGTGTAAGAGGACAGCTCCCAGGCAAAAAACCAGTAGGCCCACCATGCCTGGAACTGATGGATGGCGGTATATCCATCTCTAATAGCCGGGCCTTATATGGAACAGACTGATGACGGGCAGCGGCGTCACTGGTGCGAGGGTTCCGGCACCGCGCTCACCAACTCGCCTGCCCAGCGTGTGTGAGTATGGGCAATTCTTCTAGGATGACTGGCGCGCCGGGAGTGGCAAAGTCCTGGAAAGGCTTATGTCCAGCAGTGGACGAACTAAGCTGATAGATGATGGATAAACCCAATTATTGTGGCCAAGCTGTTTTTGAATCAACTTACCCAATTATTGTAGCCAAGTTGTTTTACAATCCACTAACCCAATTATTGTAGCCAAGCTGTTTTATAATCCACTAACCCAATTATTGTAACTAAGCTGTTTTACAATCTACTAACCCAATTATTGTAGCCAAGCTGTTTTACAATCCACTAACCCAATTATTGTAGCCAAGCTGTTTTACAATCTACTAACCCAATGATTGTAGCCAAGCTGTTTTACAATTCACTAACCCAATGATTGTAGCCAAGCTGTTTTAAAATCCACTAACCCAATTATTGTTGCCAAGCTGTTTTAAAATTCACCAACCCAATTATTGTTGACAAGCTGTTTTACAATTCACTTACCCAATTATTGTTGCCAAGCTGTTTTACAATCCACTTACCCAATTATTGCAGCCAAGTTGTTTTACAATCCACTAACCCAATTATTGTAGCCAAGCTGTTTTACAATCCACTAACCCAATTATTGTAGCCAAGCTGTTTTACAATCCACTAACACAATTATTGTAGCCAAGCTGTTTTACAATCCACTAACCCAATGATTGTAGCCAAGCTGTTTTACAATTCACTAACCCAATGATTGTAGCCAAGCTATTTTACAATCCACTAACCCAGTTATTGCAGCCAAGCTGTTTTAAAATCCACTAACCCAATTATTGTTGCCAAGCTGTTTTACAATCCACTAACCCAATTATTGTTGCCAAGCTGTTTTACAATCCACTTACCCAATTATTGCAGCCAAGTTGTTTTACAATCCACTAACCCAATTATTGTAGCCAAGCTGTTTTACAATCCACTAGCCCAATTATTGTAGCCAAGCTGTTTTACAATCCACTAACCCAATGATTGTAGCGAAGCTGTTTTACAATCCACTAAACCAATTATTGTTGCCAAGCTGTTTTAAAATCCACTAACCCAATTATTGCAGCCAAGTTGTTTTACAATTCACTAACCCAATTATTGTAGCCAAGCTGTTTTACAATCCACTAACCCAATTATTGTAGCCAAACTGTTTTACAATCCACTAACCCAATTATTGTAGCCAAGCTGTTTTACAATCCACTAACCCAATTTTTACAATCCACTAACCCAATTATTGTAGTCAAGCTGTTTTACAATCCACTAACCCAATTTTTACAATCCACTAACCCAATTATTGTAGTCAAGCTGTTTTACAATCCACTAACCCAATTATTGTAGCGAAGCTGTTTTACAATCCACTAACCCAATTATTGTAGCCGAGCTGTTTTACAATCCACTAACCCAATTATTGTAGTCAAGCTGTTTTACAATCCACTAACCCAATTATTGTAGCCAAGCTGTTTTACAATCCACTAACCCAATTATTGTAGTCAAGCTGTTTTAGAATCTACTAACCCAATTATTGTAGCCAAGCTGTTTTACAATCCATTAACCCAATTATTGTAGTCAAGCTGTTTTACAATCCACTAACCCGGTTATTGTAGCCAGGCTGTTTTACAATCCACTAACCCAATTATTGTAGTCAAGCTGTTTTACAATCCACTAACCCAATTATTGTAGCCAAGCTGTTTTACAATCCATTAACCCAATTATT
The DNA here is from genome assembly GCA_934047225.1 of Ypsolopha sequella. Taxonomy (NCBI): domain Eukaryota; kingdom Metazoa; phylum Arthropoda; class Insecta; order Lepidoptera; family Ypsolophidae; genus Ypsolopha; species Ypsolopha sequella. Next base: position 22,220,989 of record OW203991.1, read on the forward strand.
GTAGTCAAGCTGTTTTACAATCCACTAACCCAATTCCTGCTGTAACGTGGCGGTTCCGTTGCGACGACGCCGACGACACAAATTAAACCTGACGTGTTGTTGAATTTCGTGCTGGTAATAGTAAGAAATAATGCGTTTTTAGGGTTGTGTACTGAGACGATGAGAATAAAGAACCCTTATGGGATAACTTGAGTGTCCTTCCGTTCGTCTCTCACCACCCCTTTTCTCAGTGTGAACTATGATTTGAGCTTTCTTGTCCACACTAGTATATATAGGCTAGTATTTAAACGAGCAAATATACATTCAAATTTAAGGTGTCAAAAATACTGAATATAGCGTACTAAAATACAAAGTGGGCGAAAGACTGCGGGCGACTAAAATGTTGAAAACAGTTTGAGTTGAGTTGAATAATTCTCAGCCAAACAATTATCTATTTTAGTGATAATTTAATTTTAAGTCATAAAACAAGGGACGTCGCCTCGCTCCACTCCGCTTCGCTCGGCTCCTTATTTTAACTTACATGTAAACCTAGCACGCTCCTCCTCGCTTCGCTCGTCGTCGCACCTATTTTTTGACTTTTGGTGAAATATTTTCGATTTTATACTTTAAAATCGCCCACTCAGTTTTTTTCGAGTCGCACGCTTTGGTATTTATACCGGACATTTGAAGTCGCTAATTATATTTTATTTGCCCGATTAATAATTTCCCGTATATATACGGGTGCTTGTCTCAAAAATAAGTTTTGCTTCCTTTATTTAAATAAGAGAAGGACAAAGTATGAGTACAAACAGAAGTAGTTTTAGTTTTATTGGCCTGGGTCAAAACTGGTTTAACCTGCTTTAAACCAATCAAGTTGGTTTCATCATATCATTGAATTTGCAGTGAGTTCCAATTATAAATTGTCAAAAACAGGTAAGTCTTGATGCTGATGATTTATGTTCTCATCGGAAGTTTGACCTAAGCCTTAAAGACATCGATAAGTGAGTTTGTCCGTCTTCAAGGTGTCTAATCCGCAAAATTCCGTAAAATTAATACAAACATTCTTTGGCTGTTGTTTCTGCTGCGACCATCCATGCTGCAACACAAGACCTCTGTTAGTTTAAGTTGCATTGTTTTATTTTATTTTATTATTATATTCTATTTCCCTGTGTTGATTGCAATTGTATTTTCTGTATTGTGTAATTGTGTTGTATCATGTAAATAAATGAATGTTAAATATATACTATCTTGCCTGCTATTTATGGTTTAGATATTGTTTTAGCGATATTGAGAACTTAACAGATTGATGAGAATAATTTTAAACACAAATATATAAAAAAACCTGTTCAATAACAAACCGGCGGTATCCATACTTAGACAAGACAGGCAAACGAACACCAAAACTTTAGTAAGGTTTTTCATTTTCAGCGGAACCAAAAAACGGGGTTCCAATAAATAATGTAGGTACACATAGAAAGATCCCGTGAATAACGTTCCGTGACCCGAGGAAGGACGCTATCACGATGTCAAACCCGAGAATCGAACCCGTGAGATTTATCGTTCTATCAGCGTGTTCACTCCTCGGCAAATAGTTTCAAACGGACCCTTTACTTGTCCCGAGATTTTCAATAAGTTATTGTGGGTATCTGCGGAAAAAAGAGAACTCTTTGACAAAGAAGTACCTTCCTACAATGAGGTACAAATCTACATCTATTTATATACTAGTAGTTCACCCCGACCTGTGAACTCGCGATTCGATCTTGACCGATTTGGCTCATGTTCTTACTTAAAAAATATTTTTGTCTCATTTACTCGCCCACCGAATTTCATGACGTTCCGATCAACGATACTCGAGTTATCGTCGGACAAACATTCATAGATACATGTACAAACGCCAGATGGTTCAATTAGACTTCACTTCGCTTCGCTCACTCGTTCAATAAAAGAATACTCTGAGTGACCGACATATTGACAAATCTATCAACGACCAGACCAAACGGCTGGATATAAAAACATGAAATTTGGGCTGTAGGTTCCTTGTATGACGTAATTACATCCCTAAGAAGGGATTTCAGGAAATTCCCACGGGACTGAGAAAAATTGGATCCATGTGAGCAATGAGCCCCTAGCTGCACCTAGACCGAACGGCTGGCCCTAGGAATATTAAGTGTGGATTGTAGATTCCTTGTATGACGTAGACATCCAATAAGAAAGGATTTTGTGAAATACCCACGTGATCAAAAGTCTATCTCTCTGTCCGTGGGACAAGGCAATTTTTCTCTGGTATGGCAAAATTAACTTTTCTCTAAGATAAATATCTCTGGACAAAAGTTTCAAAACAAATCAAAAGTCCTGTCAATATAGATCAAAATCAGTTTAAAAAACTACGGGCCGCGATGATAAAGAACAAAAAAGTCTTAATTTTGGAAATAGGGCTCGGTTGATTGAGAAGTTATTTTACTTCTTAACTAAAAAAGTTTTAAGAACAATTAAAAGAATCAAGTGCATCCACCATCCCACCTCCATCGACGACGCAGCCAACGCTCATCGCACGAGCCGCGCGTGCAGCTCGCCGATCGGCGGTTGCCACTGCTGGTTTGACAACGACGGTGAACGCCGCGTCCTAAAAACGACACTCACCTTGATAATGCCGAAATTGTACCGGTGAAACGGTTGGCATATAGTCAACAACAATCACACGTGAGTGTTCAAGCCGCATGTAATAAAAATTTAGTATGTCAGCTCACGCGAGTTTTAATAATGTTAAAGTAATTTTACATTTACATTTTGAAAAAAACTGTTTCTAAGAACATGAATATTACTTATTAAAACTGCACAATTCACGTTTCCGAGTTGAAAAGGTTTTTTGGACACCGAAATAATTCAACTCAAATATAAAAGACACCTTCATCATAGTTTCACATTTATAGTAGACCGTCGCTGCACGTCCTCGCCCGAGGCTGGCTGAAACATACCCACTCAAGCTTATTGCAACCATAAATAAAATCGTACACTTTTATAGTCATGGCACAGTGTAACTACTATACAGTTTTTTGTTTTACTTCATAATAATAATGAATGTGAGAGGGTAAGCAGGCTAGGCTTTATGGCGATGGTATTCGGAGAAATCGGTCCTGCTCCAACGCTTTCATATCATACTTGTCTATCCAACTCAGTGGAAGCGGGCCAATTAGAAATCTTGCGATTTCAAGCGTTTTTTTTTTGTTGATTAAAAGCACAATTATTTTTTTTTCGCGTCAAGTTGGAAGGCTGATTTTTTGCAGCCCCATGGTGTCGTAGACTTCTGAAGGAGGTATCAGTTTAAATCTGATATTTAATTTTGACCCGAGCGAAAGGGTCTTGACAGACAGACAGACAACAAAGTGATCCTACAAGGGTTCTGTTTTTCATTTTAAGGTACAGCGTCCTAAAAAGAGCAACCCTAGACTAAAAATACTTAAATACTTCTAGAATTGCGATCAAAGGAGTTGGACCACTGTTATCTGTTTTCAAAACTTTAAATATGTGTACAGAACACACTAGAACTTTTGGTTCACTTTGAAATGAACAATATTGAAGTTGTGTATTGCTTGAAATTAAATTGTCTGTATGAAAATAAAAAGCGTTTTCAATGAAGCACATAGAAATATTAAAATTATTTGTGATTTTTGTTTTCTTGCCAATTTTTCCCGCCAGTTCAATATTTAGCTATATCTCTGAAAGTATGTAGTTAATGTAGTCTAATGCCGTTTTATTTTTCTAAAACTAGATTATATTTCCTATTTAATAAAAAAAAAAGAAAGTTATTCTTATGTACGGTTGAAAGTATACAGAATTTCTTAAATATATTTTTATGATAATATTTGTATATTAATATTATAATATTTAAGTATATATATTTCGTTTTTATATATATTTATTATATTTTTTATTATTATTTATATGTTTATATGTATATATATTAAAAAAACACATTTAAAGAGATATATTTCGAACCATTGTTCGGCATCAGTCTTGTAAATAATTATGTATATGAAAATTTTTGACAGAGATCCCGACAGACAGAATGATGGATTAAAAAAAAATAAAAAAATAAATGGTCAAAAAGTATTAATTAATTATGAGGCCTTTCGTGCTTGTTTCCATAGATACCTGTTAGTGTAATGATTTATCGTTGTTTGTTCAGACCGGGGCCGTAGTGGGCACCAAGCGACCATATGTATGAGGTTAACCCCATATTACTATATATAAACTATAATAACTACTCATAAATATTATTTATTTATTTATTCATTTGGTATACCAACAGATGATACACTTTACATCATAAAATTAAACTATCGTACAGTAGGAATAGAGTGTAACTCCAATAACAGGTAAACACTATATGCAATAAAAATGAGAGGAGTGACGTGTGACGCCAGTTGTTGGAAGCAGAGACGCACCCGTCTCGGCTCTGGAGACGTCTCGTCCCGTATAATTTATAGCAACTTAACCTACGCGTTCCAATTGGAACCTATTCGAACCGAAGGGTTAAATAAACATTTCAGTGACGTCATTTTTCCCTACCCAAAGGGTTACCAACGGGACTCTATTACTAAGACTCTGCTGTCCGTCTGTCTGTCCGTCTGTCACCAGATGGTATTTCATGAACCGTGATAGTTAGACAGTTGACATTTTCACAGATGATGTATTTCTGTTGCCGCTATAACAACGAATACTAAAAAACAGATAAACTAAAATACATATGTATATATTTAAACAAACTTATACATAAATAATAAATCAACAAAAATAAATCAGTGTAAATATAAAAGGAACAGGTAGAAATAAAATAAAAAATCAGAAGAAAAATAAAGAAACAATTTGATCAAAGTAAAAGATAATATTGTTTAACCAAAGTTTAGAAAACTTGTAAGGATGAAGCAAGAGGAAGGGCATTCCATAGACGTATAGCTTCTACAGTAAACGATTTATCATAAAAACAAGTAGTATTGACTGGAAATGGTAAATGAAGATTTTCAGATGACCTTAGATTATGGTCGTTTTTTCAACGAAGAAAAAGAAAGCGATCTTTCAAGTATTCTTAATAAGTGAAAGGGGTATTATTTATAAAATATATATGAAAGGAGTATTATTTGCATTACAATCGCAGAATGCCTGCTCAAATACAAAAAGTCTGAGATAAAATAATTAGGTCCTACAGATATTGATATAGAAAAGGAGAGGGTAAAGAGATCAAACAAGATTTATTTCGAGTTGAAGTACTACAGATATAGTGAGCTTAACCAACCCCCATCTAATTTATTGGAAAAATGTGTCAGATAGAGACATATTTACGAGTAAGTACGACTTTTGCAAGAGCGAGTTCAATCATGCTACGCGTTGCGTTACTACGCTCTGTTGGGACGATACTTCGCGTAACTTATCGCTTCCCATTAAAAGGCCCCTTAACGCCTGGATCTTTCTTAATTATCCATTCATCCATCAGCCTAGTTTGTCCACTGCTGGACATAAGCCTTTCCAGGACTTTGCCACTCCCGGAAGAATTGTCATCCTGGAAGAATTGCCCATACTCACACACGCTGGGGAGGCGGGTTGGTGAGCGCGGTGCTGGAACCCTCGCACCAGTGACGCGGCTGCCCGTCACCAGTCTGTTCTACATAAGGCCCGGCTATTAGGGATGGATATACCGCCATCCATCGGTCCCAGGCATGATGGGCCTCCTGGTTTTTTGCCTGTGAGCTGTCCTCTTACTCTCCCCCGAATTACTTCGTGAGGGTCTCCAAGTAAGATACTCCTTTTTATTCACAGATAGTTTTATTTTCTTTTATTTTATATGTATTGCTTTTTTATAATTGTTAAATAATTTGATATTTATATTGTGTGTATAGTTATTATGGTGATAAATGAATATTTCAAAAATTTTATTATTGTTGCTGTTAGCTTAATGTTGCATCATTCATACACAAAAGAAATTACATAATTTGATTTGTCATTCTTAAAAAAAATGCAAATATGTTAGTACTGAAAATTGAGTTTCAATTTCAATTACAATTCTTTTAAGGACCTATATTATATTTGAATTATTCTAATGTTCTGTTGGTACTATACCTTGCGTAGCTTGTATGGCTTCCTATAAAACTTAACAAAGGCGAACCGCGCTCTGCGATGTGGGAATTCCATCCATCCATCCATCAGCCCGTATTCGTCCACTGCTGGACATAAGCCTCCCCAATATTACGCCACTCTTGGCGGTCCTCAGTCATCCTCATCCAGCCGCCACTCGCAACGTCCTTCAGATCGTCAGTCCAGCGGGCACGAGGGTGGCCTACGCTGTGCCTTGCTGTACGTGGTCTGTGGTGTGGGAATTTGCTTAGATTAAATTATGTGTGACGATGTGTTAATTCGAAAACCATTACGAGATTTTCATTTAATAAGCCGTATTTTAGAACTTGTGGTCTAAAAACCTCATGATAATGAACATTTTTTCAAAAAAGCTGCAACTTCCATTTGCCTTCGTGTCCTTTGCTATCAAAAAGAGGGACTTCATAGACAGCAAACCAGTTAAACTTTAGGTTTCACACTTCTTACGTTCCTGATTTAGCACCGTGAGACTTCTTTTTATTCTCTAAAATAAAAAATCAACTCGAAGGGACACAGTTTTCATACTGGAAGATGCACTAACAGCGTTCGGGAAGGCCGTAGAAGAGGTGTCTGAGGTGGACTGGAAAAAGTGTTCCGAGAATTGGTTTAGACGCATGAAACTTTGTAAAGATGCTGGTAGAGAGTTCTTTAATAATAAAACTATACAGCGTAAAGCATTTTTATACTTTCGCAAAAATTATTCTCACATTTCGCTATAGATATGGGAAATGAAAACCTCATCACGTTCTGTGGTTTTTTACTTGAATAGTAACGAGCGTATCGGCAAAAAATTGTTACAACATTAATCATTATAAATACGAGTACAATACCTAAAACCCGTACTATTTGAGCGTTTGTGCACCCACTCCCCTATTCGATTCGTTTTCGTGTTTGCGATGATTAATAATGAAATTTATTGCGTAATTCATTACAAAAAAACATGTCATTCATTCTGTGACGTGCTTTACTACATGTATTTACATGCATTTTCACGATTCATGGTTTTTCGTGTTGTAAAAAAACCTCCTTATTACTTACGCAAAATTTTCATGAATCACGAATACGAATCTAATACGAGTAAGTGTACAATAAAGCCGATTTTAAAGGCTTTAATTTTAGTTTTAGTGCTGTCAAAACTAAATTTTCTTCGATACAAAATAGTCCTTAAGACTTAGATTTAGAAGCTTAATTTCTTTGGAAAATTTTAAGCCTTGACAGCACTAAAACTAAAATTAAAGCCTTCAGAATTGGCTTTAATGTGCACATACGCTCTTTTATCATAAATAAGATAGTAGATACCGCTATTAAAACCTCAAAATTATAACATTACAAATATGCGACTTTGTCTGATTGCTATTTCCAGAAATAACTTCAGTGTTCAAAAATATTAAATCTCATTTTTTTTTAAATTTCATCAAAAATTCTTTTAAAAGTCCGCAATATGAGCGTCGCTATGATTTTATGATAAAACTGCTCTTCTCGGAGAGCTTCTGCTAAGATGTTAGGGGAGAACAGAGGTAATAGAACCTGTCACTACACCCTCGCCCACTACTCACAATTCACATTTCATACAACTTCAACAAATTTTTAAAATTAATTTTGTTCAAATCTAAGTAAATCTTTTAACTTATTTCTTAACTCTGTATAAGCTTTGGAAGAGCGGAGTCTCTTAATACAAGTAAATATTTGCTGAAATGGAGACTCCAAACACTGTTAACTTTTTGTAAGATTAAGTTGTGCAATAAACTATTTGTATTTGTCACGTCGTTCGGGGCTCGGTCATCGCAGTTTCGGTAGGCGGCCGCGGGGTGGCGTGGTGGATTTGTGCGGATAAGCAAGATAATAAAGTCATCTTGCGCGCTCGCATGGTATTGTCCCTTTTGTTGTTTGTCGGAGGCAAAGCGGTTGGGCCCCGAGTGGCATATCTTCTGGGTGTTGAAATTAGAGCTGTGCTGGGATGCTCTTATCTTTACTCTGTTTTATTGTCTAAATAATTTGATAAACCCTATCTTAACATAGCAAATTTTTTCGTTGTTTATTATAATTTTAAATTTTAAACAAACAAATTTAAATAATTTATTTTGAATAGTTATAATAATAATAATAATAACAATATTGATATTTTTTGGACCTTGCTGATTAAATATTTTTTACTTTGACTTTGACGTCATGTGTAGTGTGTGGATTTTGGCATAATCAGGGAAATTATGAAATTTCTAATACATGTTATAATGCTTAACAGCCATCTAGGCTATATACAAAAATTTTAAACATCTATTTTAATCGAGTATAAAGTCCGACATTGGATCCAAGCCACTACTGGTATAACAATTTTACATGACTAGATCATCTTTTCTCTAGAACATAAGAAAAAATCTCTGTAACGATGTTTTCCCACGCGTTTAAAGATTGCTTTACCTATTAAAAACTAAACTTAATTTCCACACAGTCAAGGAGATCCATTAAATTAATAATAACAACATAATAAGTAATTTATACATCGTTGCTCGACAAATTATTGTGTCTTATTTACACATGTATGTATGTTAGTAGTACTTATCACAAAACTTAACGATGATTTCTCGATTTTGCGAGTTGAATTTGTGTTTTTTAGGGCCAGGGCTCCCCTACCAAGACCACTTAAAACAATTTCGCATTTTCTCCCCACTGGAAGCGGAAGTCGGTTTTTGACTGTTTTTATCTTTAGATCATTTCAAAGAGCACCTAAATATTTCAAGTATTCAAGGATCAATTTTTTAGGTCGGTAAAAAAATCGTAGAACATTGGACTTTCGCAAAAAACAAATCAATATATTAATAAAACAATATAGTAAATGCAAAATTTAATTTTTAATTATTAAAATTATGGGATTTTTCATAGACGTGACTTTATTTATTTTTTAGTTTACCAAAAAGCTTCGGGAAATTCAATTAATTTGATATTAAACATAATATGATGAAAATCCTTTTTAACTATTATTATTTCAATTACACTGTTTGTACTCTACTTATACCTACTTGTATTTTGCTCGCAGGAATTTTTGAGGCCCGGTAGTTATTTATTTGTGATTTCGTTTCAAATCTTCAAATCTAATTTAAGGATTACAAAATTTAATTTAAGTGACTTTGGCCGTATTACTTTAAACTCTCGCGTTTCGTACACATTTTGATATATAAATATAATCGGGTCTACCGCGATCAATTTTTACCTTTTTACGAAAAAGGGACACCCGACGTTTCGAGACAGTGCATGCCAGTTTCCCGTAGACCACGAGACATGCAACTGTCTCGAAACGTCGGGTGTCCCCTTTTCGTAAAAAGGTAAAAATTGATCACGGTAGACCCGATTATATATGTTGCAGTCAAAACTCATAGCCGGTCAAAAGTAGTTTTGACTGCGAAAATCAGTCAAAACTGGTTTTGACTAAGTTGGACGGAAGTAATTTTGATTAAAAAAAATAAATATCTTTGTTGTTACAATCATCTTATCATAACTTTTGTAGCCCTAGCTTCTGTTAAAGGAAACACCGTGTAACAGAAGCCAAAAAGCCAGAAGCCCAGAAGATTAAAAAGTATTTCTGGGTTGTCATAAAAAAAAAACCACGAAGTCAGATATGGCGGTCGCGGAACTGCGTTCCGTGACTTGCCATACCTAACCTTCTAACCTAACCTACTGGCTCTCTTCTGCGCTGCAGAACATTCGGAAAACTAATTTTGCCTGCGAATAACTTTAATATAATAATAACAACACTACATCCTTAGTCAAAACTAGTTTTGACTGACTCATTCTCGCTGTCAAAAGTAGTTTTGACCAGTTATGACTTTTGACTGTGACATATATATTATAATTTGGCCGTATTATATACTTAATACTATATTATCATCATCATCATTCAGCCCTCATCCGCCCACTGTTGAGCAATTGGGGCATATGCCTCTTTTTTTCCAGGTAATTTTTTCAGTCTCTCGCCAGCCTCATTCATTGCCCTTATCCACTAAATGTTTTCCTGGCATCGGCTGCCACTCTGATACTGCCCTGGTCGACCGACCACGTTCCCGTCTAGCCAGCTGTCCCGCCCATCTCCAGCAATCTCGATATTCGGTTCACGATCCACAAGAGAGATGACTAGCATGGCTCGCTCCATAGCCCTCTACGCCACTTTTATTTTGTGGATGTGACCTTTGGTTAACGTCCATGTTTCGGCACCATAAGTAAGGATAGGCAGGACACACTGGTTGAATATCATGGTCTTGAGATATTGCGGAACAATTGAAATCCCGCAATGTCTCAAATACTATATACTAAATAGAAAAGTTTTATGAGTCCACTTATTCTCATAAACAAATGTCTAATGTGCCACCACCATATCGGTTCAGATGACACGTTGCTGCTATTTGTAGCGGAGGAAAAACTGCAAAACAAACAGAGACGTATTCAAACCAGAGGTTTCACATATTCAAGGAAACCCTAATAAAGCAAGTAGTGTCGCTAAGAAACTTCCACACTTTCACCTGTCTGAGGGTATTTTCGCGCTGTCGAGCCGAGGCCAAGACAAATAGTCGCGTTATTTCCCCGGAGACCAGCACTCATATGTCGTGGCTTCCTTGCCACTGTTTACTTGCGACGTCTTGTGGCGTCTTAACAGCCTTGTAGTTTGAGAGTGTGAAAATTATTATTATCTTTTATTGTAGTGTGTAGGTACTTGAATATACAGGAAAGGAATTATTTTAAATAATCTGTGGAATTCGGTAAAACTCTGTCTATCCGATTGCACTGGAAAACTGCTAGGTGGATGGAGTTGTTATTACAAATGCATTTTCTTTCTCTTATCTCTTTCGTTTCTTTCATATTTACTCTAAATAAAGGGTCATACAAGATCTTACTTTTGACTGTGTCTTTTTAGGGTTCCGTAGTACATAAAAGGTACAAAAGGAACCTTATGGTGAGACTCCGGTGTCCGTCCGTCCGTCCGTATGTCACAGCCTCCTAACTTTAGCACCGTTAAAGATAAATACATGAAATTTGGCACAAAATTAGCATTAATTTGCCCACATATTACGGTGTAAAAACAATATGAAAAATGTAAAATTGTTCAAAATATTTCCAAAACAAAAGTGAGAAAAATAAAAATTATTATCCTAAAAACACTATATGGGTATCAAATTGTAGATATTAAACAGTTAATTTTAAAAATATATACTTTTACTGTATTTACAGGCACTTACTTCGAGAAATCTTTAAAGAACCCCGAAAATATGTATGTCCCCCCCCCCTTATCTCCGAAACTGGTAGACCGAAAAATATGAAAAAAATTTAAATTATAGATCATAGCTGGCCAGTTACAGGAAAGGAAAAAAATTGAGCACAAATGAGAAATATAAAAAATAAAATATATAAAAATATATTTTATAAAATACAATATGGCTATCAAATTGTAGGTATTAAAAAACTTATTGTAAAAATATATACTTTTACTGTATTTACTGGCACTGGTTTCGAGAAATCTTTAAAAAACCGTAAAAATATGTATGTATCTCCAAAACTGTTGGACCAAAAAATATAAAAAATATCATGGTAATACGTGTTTACGACAAAATTAAATACAAAATTAAATATGTCATCCACAAAATACGGAACCCTAGGTACGCAAGTCTGACTCGCACTTGGCCGGTTTTTTTTGTATATGGCCAATTTGATCAGCATACGTCCTTCTAAGCCTGGACGAGCTCTACCTTCCACTTACGCAACATATTTTCTAATTTTACGTTTGCTGAAAACTGTAATCTACCCAAAAAGACAGTTAAAGTTTCCTGATAGATTCGTTTTGAAGGTAAACATTTTTGACGCTTAAGGAAACTATTATACAAGGTGACTTTTTGATCATCGTCCAAATTCATACTGGTGGCTTGGTAAGTGATCAGTATCATTGATCAATAAAATTTTTTGTAAAATTCGTAAAATGAAATTTCGACTTCCCATAGTGATTTACTCGGAACTGGAAGTGAATTTCTATGGGAAGCTGAAATTTCATTTTTCAAATTTAACAAAAATTGTTATTGATCCAAGATATTGATCACTTATCAAGCCTCCAGTATGAATTTGGACGATGATCAAAAAGTCACCTTGTATGTATTAAACTGTTATACGTGCGCTACGCTGTAGTACCCTACTGTAGCCATTCGTAGCACTTTAGTAAGTAAATTATACTAAAGGTAGGCGTCGGATCTTGGCGGTTGCTGCTCGGCACTAGTCGCGACCTGGCAGCAGCGACATCTATGAATTTGTATGCAACGCTTTCCGATGTAGGCGACCTTGCAACGCGACCGACCTTGGCAGCGCTGCCAGACCGCTCTCGGAGCAGTAGTGTCGCGTGACCCAACGCTACTGCATGTAAAAATGGCATCGTTCAGTGAGCAAGTTACTGTTTTAAGGCCCTTACTATTGCCAAATGGGTACTTTCTAAAGCCTACTCCTCGTTTATGGCCAAACCAAAAATTATGAAAAAATGTATTATGAATAATCAACTCTTAGACAACATATGCAACAGTTTTCTTTTTCATACCACCAAAACTTCTACATGAATTTTTTTTTTTACTGAATGGTGTTTTTTGACCTCAAATTCCCTACTGCTCCTGAGTTGCTTGGCCGATTGAATTAATTTATGCTTTGATAAATAGATAAACTTTATAGCTATAAACATAACATAAGATGATTGAATCGAGTAATCACGTCCAAGTGAAAATATAATTTTCCCCTATTTCGCCCTATCAAGGTCGCAGCGAGCGTCGTAACAGCCACTATGCATTGCGCGCTGATATGAACGTTATTTCAATGTCGGTTCCGTTGATATTTGTAGTGACAAATATCGAGCTGCTAATTTGGCGATGGTAATCGCCTTAAGTTGTCATTTTATTAATACTTTTAAAAAATGCTCAAACACAAGACACGACACACATGACCGTTCAGAACAGTAACTCCGGCCTGACTTGGTCGTTTGCAGTCGGCCGCCGGCTGCTGCCATCCAAATGCTCCTTGTCAGAGGCAAGGCAAGAGGCAGAGGGTCGCGGTAGTCGGTCGCTGCTGCCGGGTCGCGACCGCCAAGATCCGACGCCTCACTAACAGCCAGCTAACAAGTAAAATGAAAACTGAGAACTGTTCAATTTTATGTTCCAGCATTAACTTGATAAATAACAATTTTAATTAATTTAAAACTTGTAAAATAAAAAAGTCTGTTTATAACAGCAGCCACACAAGTTGCAGCATTTGATAGCGTCTCATAGGACCTCACACGTTGCAGCAAAGGCGCAAGTTGAAACGCTCTTATAGCAACACCATTAAGGAGCGCCGAAGCATACAAGAGTTCTGAAAACGGCATTACCGTTTGCAATAAGTACTGTTTTAGTAGATTCCAAACAAAACCTTTAAGCTGTCATGACACCAACACGATTTATTATAACATTATATTGTCAAGAGTCAATTAGATAGGTAATCGAATTATATAACTATTTTGTAAGTCATTTGGTAATATTTATCTTCATGAAAAAATATATACATATAAGCTAAGATTATATGTTGTTATTGTGATATCCATCGCTTTGAATACTCTAATTATTACTAGAATGCATTAAAAACTTGAAATCAATCAGAAACAAATATTAAAAACATAAATATTTTGAAAAAATCTTCGAGCCAGGATTTGAACCAGGAGGTTGCAGGTTCAAATCCTGATTGATTTCAAGTTTGTAATGCACTCTAATAATAAATAAAATGTTCCTTATAACTACGTACAACCACGCCTATTTCAACGAAAGTTAGTCAGATAGGTACTACAGATTTCCAACTGCTACGATCCTGACACACCTCTTTGGCCTCTGCCACATCCATCAATCCATCATTTTGGGTGTTTTTAATTTGTTCCTTCTCCAATATGTCTCTAGTTTGGTCGGCATACGTCCTTTAAGCCTGTCGAACCTTACCTTCCATTTGCGCACTATACCGCGCTTGTCACTTTTCTTTCATTAATTTCTTTATTTATTCATTCAATCTCCTTCATATTTGGAATGCACTGTTTATTTGACTCAAATGCAAGAAACTACGTATGTTAAGTAAGTGCCATTTTGGTATTAATTATAAAAGTTCATTTACATTTTGAAAGAACTCCTACAATAATTCATGTAAACTTTCTAAGTAATTTTTAAACTTTTTTCCAGAAGATTTTATTTGTTATTATTATTTTCAGTACCTCCTTCAGGTATTGTAGCGAAGTAGGGTTTAGAAACACGAAACTGAGAGCAGGTGCGTTTAATATCAGCTGCAGTCGCGCGTGCGTTTGAGACGTCTTTTAAATTTGAAAGTAGAAACGTAAAGAGGAAGCAAGTTCTATGTTAAAAGACGACGGTTTAGAGTAGTTTAAAAATCCGTATGAGGGTATCAACTAATATTGTAACTAAAGCCTTTAAAATTATGCAAAAAATTTCAATTTTGTCATACGAACCTCAAAAACTTACTGTCAAATCATAACGAATTTTTATTGCATGTTATTTATTGTTTATAAAATTTTATAAATTATTTATTTATTATATTTGTCCCTCATGATTTGTTTATGTTTTGTTACACGTCACAGATACAATAGCTTTATACACAAAAGCTTTATTATAACACGAAAAAAAGAAAAACTTGTAACATGAATTTGTAACTATTGTAAGTTGAAATTAAAATTAAGTATAAGGACGGATCGACTTACATGAATTTATTTCGCGATACGCGACATGTTTCGAATTCCTTCCGAATTCGTTATCAAGCGAGCGAGGGTCTGTCGTTAGCGAACGAAGTCAGGGACAGTGCAGTGCAGGGACAAAATTAAGTAAAGTCGCCGTCAATAGAAATTGTGGACTATGTAAACAAATCGTTTTCTCAATTTTTCTCAAGGTTCTGTCGTGGAGTCTCACTGAACATTATTCCAAATCATGAAGCATCAAGTCTTACCAGTCATTCACTGTATTTCATCATGAAATATTCAATAATCACCAGTTAATTACGGAAAATCATAAAATCAATAGTCAATTCTGTACTGCGTCGAGATTGCTGTCATATTTTTTTCTCATCGAATCTGTAATTGTCTTTGAAAATTGGTGATGTACGAATCTATTTGAATATAAACCTATTTTATTTGTGATGATATTTTATTCCGTAATTTTTTTTTGACAGCGTTACTTCATAATCTTTGACATAAACGTGTGTGTGATTCTATCGAAAGCTGTGTGATCTTCCAGCGTTGCTCTAAAATCTTTTGTGTTTTCGGTATTCTAACGACTTGGCTTCTCTTACTAATTTTATCGTACTAGCATTGTGATTTGTGTGATTCGAGTAGTGGGCGAAATGTGTAGCTCATGTCCTAAAAGTAGAAGAAAAAATGAAAGAACTGGATGGGATAATAGATACGGCCAACGACGCTGTGACGGAACCATTTGTAATTAACGTGGGCGATTTGACTAGCGATTCATCAGAATATTTTAGCGATAAATCAAATAAAAAAAAAAATTAAGCACCTAACATATTTTAATCACATACTTACCCATCTCTAGAAAGTTCACCTATTCATAGACAAAGACAACATGGCGCTTTGTTTACATAGTCCACAATTTCTATTGATGGCTACTTTATAAGGACGGATCGACTTACATTAATTTATTTCGCGATACGCGACATGTTTCGAATTCCTTCCGAATTTGTTATCAAGTGAGCGAGGGTCTGTCGTTAGCGAACGAAGTCAGGGACAGTGCAGTGCAGGGATTTCGTCCGCTAACGACAGACCCTCGCACGCTTGATAACGAATTCGGAAGGAATTCGAAACATGTCGCGTATCGCGAAATAAATTCATGTAAGTCGATCCGTCCTTATACTTAATTTTGTAACATAAAATTAAAAAAATGTATATAAGGTAAGTATAAATATCAAAAAAGCCTTATCGCTTAGAGCGATCTCTTCCGGACAATTTTTGGGTGGAAGAAATTACACGAAAGTATTACTGAAGAGGTGTTTTTTTTTAAGTTCTTTAAATATAACGAATAGTACATACTAAAGTAGATTACTGCCACGGCCAGTAAGTTAGGCATTGATAAACAAACGTGATTATGTGGACCGAGGCCATTCCATTTAAATTACAGATACTACTTTTTTACTACCTATACCTATTTTATTATACATGCAAAGTAATTATTAGTAAAGATTTAACTGTGAGCACGTATAAATAATTATTAAAATAATAATTATATTTCACATTTACAACAAATAAATCTATTCGAACAATAAATTTATTACCTTCCTTACTTCACACATACATTGTTTATGTTTTTTGCAAAATTAAAGTCTATTTCTAGGGCAGCTAGAACATTGGTCAATGACATTTTATACTGGACCCCGTACCACGAGACCCCGTACCAGTAATTTGCATCAAGCGAATAATATTGTATGGCGAGATTGACGTATCGTTTTCTTTTGACACGTACAAATACAAATACAAATTTCTTTATTAATCCACAAGTAGTTAATGATTTTAACAGTTAATGCTTAATATTATTTTATCCTAAAGTAATTAATAGCATGCACACAGAAAATTTAAAAATACAAATAAGAATTACATAGACAATAATAATAATGGATATGTTGATCGTACAGGAATATTTAAACTGTTTTTATAGACCCTCTCACCTGCACTGGCCTGAAGAAAGACCGTCCCGCAGAGTGAAAGTTTAACAATTTGGACACACAAATTGGAATAGGTGTTACACCTTATTTAATAGGATACATTATTATAATAATTATTACAGTATTTATGATTAGTATAGATTATAATATATTGTTTTTATCGAGTGTTTTATACATAACCAAGTAATTTATTGCTCTTACGCCCGTGTATCATACTACGTTTTTCAATGCATAGTGTGAGGAAATAAAACAAATATAATCTTGTGAACTTTAAATTATAATTGTCTCAAAAGGACTGTATCCAGAGCCGTTAAACAGTGGAAAAAAAAAGTATAACATTTATGGTACACAGGAAAGGCTGCAGGTTAGCCAACCATAGTAAATGAATAAAAAAAAATAGTAATAATAAAGCCCTAGGGCAAAATAATTGACTTTCTGTTCGGTTTTGATGCATAAAAAGTGGGCCTTTACGAGCACTTGCATTGAAAAATTATTATCGGCGGTCAAACGTTTTCGGAATGGAAATATGCCTAAGCGTGTATGCAAATTCCGAAAGTAGCGCTCGAGGAAAAGGTGCGTTACAAACCAAAAATAAATCAGAAACAATTAAACAATATGGGACAGTCGGTTGCTCGCATGCCTTGTAAGCAGCGAATCCTGGATCGAGGAATTTTTTCGAAATATTTGTTTACTTTAAAATTTGTTTTTAATTGATTGTAATAATTATACTGTATATAAGAGTATTCTTTCAGTTTATTCCATGTTTATTCTTTTATGTCAAATATCCGTTATAATTATTAAAGATTATGCATATTAGAAATGGTTGATTAGGTAAACTGTACACGAAACCTATACAGTGTGTCCCTCGTACAAGTGCACATCCGAAAAGGGGTGAAACTAGACCTTATTTTATCGACAAAAAAATGTTTTTTTTTAGAATATCTTTGTTTTGTAAATTTACGTTTTAATTTTTTTTTGCCTACCATGGAGACTATATATAAAATATGTCATAACTTTTGATCTATCGCGAGTAATGCAATGAAATGAAACTCTTATAATCTTTAAAAATAGACGTTGCATTCCAAATCAAAAACAAAACATAATCAACTACCATTACCATAAAAATAATATCCTAAAAGATTATTTCTTAAAATTTTCCGCCTTTTTTTTCAGTAATAGTCCATTTTTTCAAAATAATGTCCACGTTTTACTATTCTTTTATTCCTATTTATCGTTGCTTATTCCATTATCTGTCTAAGAAACAAAATACAACGTTCTATCATAAATACAATATTTTCTACAAGCGGTTAACCAAAGGCACCGCACTCGCGTCCCATACAAAAATACCCAAGTGGAGTAATTTTTCAATATTGAAAAAAAATTCAAAAATAATTTTTTTCTTTGTTTTTGTTGATATATTTAGATCTAGTTTCACCCATTTTTGTATGTGCACTTGTACGAGGGACACACTGTATATGTATGGAATAGGTTACTCTAAAATATTATCTCCTGTCTGTTCCAAGCACGCAACCCTTAACAAGAATTCTGAAACTAGCATGAAACACCATCTCATTTTCCTTAAATGTGCGAAAAACTGAAAGTACGGCCGCTTAAATTGTTCTCCACAGAACCGGTTTGCAAAATAATGTATTCCGCTGAAAAAAGGTAGGAAGAAAGAAAAAACCGTGGCTGGTGCGAGTAGATCTTGCGAGCTAGGTTCCGTACCACTCTTATTAGTTAGTAAACTTGAATACAATTTTAATAAATATGGCAAACCTAATTGAAAACGTAATGCTTCGGTGGTTTGGATATCTAGACTGAAAAAAGAGTGACAAAACAAATTTATGTTGCACAAGTGGAAGGAAAAGCTTGACCGAGACGTCCTAGAAGGGATTATTCCCATCGGCTCACGGGTCGGTTGCGAGTTGCATCGGACCAGATTTTTTTATTTTTTTGCCCAACCGACCAGTGAGCCTACTGAGTACTACTTTATTCAATGGAAAATTTTCACAATTGGAATTTGCTCACTAGTCGGTTAGGAAAAAAATTCATTAGTTTTGTAGTTGCAACCGACCAGTGAGCCGATGGTAACATTTAGACCTGGTCCTCTAAAAAGGCCGCTTTGGATGAATCATATTGTGATTCTGTTGTAATGCCGTCTCTTTTGCACGCATGAAGAAACTCCGACTCTATCCTACTTTAAAGTCTTTTTAGATCCCCTGGTCCGATGCAACTCACAACCGACCAGTGAGCCGATGGGAATAACCCCCTAGAAGAACGTTTGCCGACATACCACAGAAGCGCAAAGTCAAACAAAAGTACCCGGAATAGAAGAGTTTGTATGACTAGACTAATGGATGTGGAAGACGCGAAAGAGGTGTGTCAGGATCGTAGCAGATGGAAATGTTGTCCCTGCCTACCCTTCTAGGTGACTGGCGTGAGTATGTGTATGTATGTATTTTTTCAATTTTGTTTTATACATTTACCTTTAATTGAAAAATTTAATTGGTTGTTAATGAGTTCTTGAATAATTTAATATATTCATTTTAATTTTTTCTAATATGTCTGCTATAAGACCTACATGTGAAATAAATTTTAGGTTTCTAAGTCAACTGGAAGTGCCACAATATGTTTTCAAAACGAGCCAGTTTGTATGAAATCTGGAGACACGGAAATCAATCAGAAAGAACTTTCAAAGCACAAAAAAAAATAACTGTGTACAGTTATGGTGGCAAAATTAGTCGTTCCAGATGGCGATGGATTTTGCAATAAAAACATATAATCTTAGTTAATGAGAACTGTGAATTTCGTAACTGTCTAATGCAACAGGTATTGTAGCGACGACAGCGCCTTCTGTTCAGAATGAGCAAAGCGTGAAATCATACAACGCCCTCGTGAGCGTTCATTAAGGCGCCACGAAAAAAAAATCGACACTTTTAGAACTTGCATATCTACTTCAGTAAACAATATATTATTTTGATAAAATAGTATATTATTTTTGAAATCTTTTTCTAGGGATCTGTTAAAACAGAAACGCGATTGGAGAAATTCGGCTCGATAGAAATATTTAATGAAATGAGGTCTTTTTCGACACTAATTCTCCTGGTTTGACAATTTAGAATGACATATGGTCTCCAATTATATTTTATTAGATAGGTTTCAACAGTATCTAAGACCTGGTTAAACGAAACTTTAATAGCAACTTTGTTACATTTTATATTTAAAAAAAAACCGACTTTTTCCCTCTCGCACTGAGCGTTTTTTCGCATATAGAGTAACAGGGACGCTAAAACTTTTACATATTGCCATCGCCAAATTAGCAGCTCGATATTGATCACTACAAATATCAACGGAAACGACATTGAAATAACGTTCGTATCAGCGCGCAATGCATAGTGGCTGTTACGACGCTCGCTGCGTCCTTGATAGAGCGAAATAGGGGAAAATTATACTTTTCACTTGGACGTGATTACTCGATTGAATAATCTTATGTTATGTTTATATATATAAAGTTTATCTATTTATCAAAGCATTGATAAATTCAAACGGCCAAGCAACTCAGGAGCAGTAGAGAATTTGAGGTCAAAAAACACCATTCAGTAAAAAAAAATTCATGTAGAAGTTTTGGTGGTATGAAAAAGAAAACTGTTGCATATGTTGTCTAAGAGTTGATTATTTATAATACATTTTTTCATTATTTTTGGTCTGGCCATAAACGAGGAGAATTTGGCAATACTAAGGCCCTTAAGTAAATTACAAGCTGGTATATCAAGTAGTTACAAAAATTCAGTGTACAGGTATGGTGGAAAAAATCGTCGTTCCAGATACGAACCTCGGTAGCGCAGTCGGTAGCGCGCCTGTCATGTAAGCTGGAGGTCACAGGTTCAAATCCTTACCCGTGGAGTTTTTACAAAATATTTGTGCTTTTAAATTTGTTTCCGATTGATATTAAGTTTTAGTAATCAAATAATAATTAAAGTATCCAAAGCGATAGATTTCGCAATAAAAACATATAATCGAAGCTGTATAAGTCTTGGCAACCTTTTACATGAAATGTTTTTGTGGGATTGATTAGTTACGTAAAGTACAAAAATTAACTTCTTTCACGTTGTTATAGAAGCCTGATTTTTACTAGCACCATGGGGCCGTAAACTTTTGTAGGAGTTTCAACTTGATACCTATCAAGGGGCCAGAGAAAATGGGTCGTGACAGACAGACAGACAAGGGCTCCATTTTTTTTTTTCATTTTGCGGAAGCGAACTCTAAAACCGAAGTAGAAATGAAAGAAATTCAGTAGAGAATGCCAGGGCAGCCAACCATGTCATATTCAGAATAATTCAAATGAAGAAATATAAAATGCTTTCTGTCGGTTAATTGTGTGTTATTTTATTTATTATTAATATATTAAAGTAGAAACATTATATTATTTAGTTTGAGTTTATACATATATATATATATAATTATATTAATTATTATAAAATTTGTATTAACCTCTCCTATGTGTTGTAGCAAATCTGTGCAAAAAAATATATGGCCCTAAAAAATGCGATTTTAGGTTGTAATCCTATAAAAATAAAGTTTAAAAATGGTTTTTAGAGTAAATAATGATATACAAAGAGACTGAACGAACGATAAACATTCGATCAATCGACCGTTATTCGCGTCATATTCTAGTTTGAAATTCATTCATCGGATTTGTGAGTGAACATGCAATATTGAAAGTGTATTTATTTCAATTGACACTAATAGTGTTCGAGAAGGGCGTAGAAGAGGTGTCTGAGACGGACTGGAAAACTTTGAAAGATGCTGGTGGAGAACTCTTTGAAAAAAATTATAAAAAACTATAAACCGTACAACATTTTTTGTTCCTTTCATAAAATTTTTCGAGTGCCCCACAACGTTACTTTATGAAGTGTTTTTCATTTTTTATTTGAAAAAGTGTAATACCTGCTTACAACAGTAGAATAATACATAATAAGTGCTTTGTTTTTGGATCACCAAGACTTAAAATAGCATAAGTCTATTTTGATTTTAATACGAGTAGCTAATAATATGATATATGTGGTAAAAACACAAATACATACATATACTCACGCTTGTCTCCCAAAAGGGTAGGCAGAGACTACAGCTTTCCATCTGCTATATCATAAATTTCTAATAAATTTCTTTCGTCACTGTAATTTCATTCATCCTCTCTACATGTCCAAACCATCGAAGCGTTCCTTTTTCTATTCTTGTGAAGTGGCGTGCACAGAACTTTTTTCCGGAAAAGCAATCAGAAGGTCAAGTACGACAATAAAAAAAATATGAAATTTTTTTAATAACACTTTGAAAAAAAAAAGTTTGTATGACGCCAGGGTAGGCACTGCCTTTCCTAGAGTGCACATTTTCATACAAACTTTTATTTTCAAAGTGTTATTAAAAATTTTTCATATTTTTTTTATTGTCGTACTTGACCTTCTGATTGCTTTTCCGGAAAAAAGTTCTGTGCACGCCACCTTGTCACTATATCTTCTTTCAGGCCGCAACGATCCCGTATGTCGATATTTTTCACTCTGTCATTCAATGTTAAACCACTTTTTCTTCTGTGGTTAAACCACACATACTACGAAAGGAACGCATTTGTGGTAAAAATAAATATTAAAATCCCGTAATTCATTTTCACTTTTACAAGAGATAGATAACGCAATTTCAATTCCAGTTCGGCGCCCATGATTGCCGAATAATAGCCCTAATTCTCCTGAAATCTTGATAAATTCGACAAGCCTAACCAATCAAAAAGCTTCGATAAATGATCATTTCATTCAATCACAGAGTATGACAGATGGCTTACCGCCACTCTGTTATTGGCCAAAATGATTGATTGGCGAATCGGTTCGATAAAACGTTTTGGAGTGAACCAGAAAATTGAAACTGATAAAACTGGCTGGACCTAGACTTGGAATAAAACAAAAACAATATTTTACAAAATCAAATTACACTAGTAGCGACACGTGTACGCACACATTTATAAACTGCAGTTTCAGCAAGCAGCTTTGAGTAACATCGACATTCATACATCGATGCCACCCCAGTCTTCTCCCATCCCGTTTAGCACAAACTTGCGCTCTATTTTACAGTATTATATTTTACGTGTTAATTCAGAATATAAAGTTTTCAGTGAACTAGATTATGTGTTTCAACTCTACATCCTTCTATCAAATAGAGAGAAAGAGAAACCTACCTGAACACACTCACTTAGTTTTCAAGTTAACGGCAAAGGTTTTGTGTTCGAGCAGTAAACTGATAATCTATTACCTAAGTCTCCTACATAAGTCTCGAACATTTTAGTAAAACATTTTATTGAATTTAGTTACTGTAGAGTAGTAGAAATTCGATCAAAAAATCAAACATGTGTGAGACGAAAGGTTTTTTCAAAACTATTATTTTGAGAGTTTTTCAAGGGACATAGTATACTTTCCGTTTAATTTTAGTCTGATAAGCCAAAATTAACAACCTTTCCCTGTTAATTTATAATTTTTCTACTGATTATTAATTGCCCTAACTTCCAGAATTTCGTGGCAAAGATCAGACGTCTCGTCGGTATACGGGCATTGACAGCGCCTTAAGGGGCTGCACTATGCTAAAATTCAGTCCTGCTCTAATGCGTTTGTTTTTTAGCTCTCTATCCTGCTCTAATCAGATGCCGCGCACGCAAAACTTCAGTTATGTTGAAATCGTGGCTACATTATGGCTTTAACCATAATATATTTATGTAATAAAGTTGGTTTTTCCCTTTTTAGTATCTGCGTGTGTTGGTTTCGTTTCAATCGGTTTTTTCGTGAAAGTCATGCTTTTTTAAAAGTAATATAGTAAGAAGATTGAAAGTATTTTTATTTATAAAGTGTAATTAATAATAGTCTTGAGTCAAAAAACACGCCATATTAATTTCAAATTTTTACCATCTACATTGACGGAACAGAATCCAATACAAAACTGATGTTTAGCATTGTGGAGCCCCTTAAGAGTGGTTTAGCAGCCGGATTGTGAAAAAACCCGCCTTTTTCTAATTAATCGAAACAAAACACTTACAATCAAAATTTACTCAATAGTTGTTCAACAGAACCATTACCTATGTTTTGTGTAAACTGTCATCGCATTGTTTCTATTGGTTTCTGTAAATTAGAATTTTACTGTGTTACTACAAAACGGTGTTTAACTTTAGACAGTGTTTAAATCTGTTGCTGTCACTTTTTTACGATATGAAACAAAAGGCGACAACAACAGATTTAAACACTGTCTAAAGTTAAACACCGTTTTGTAGTAACACAGCTAATGTTTTAAATTTTATGGCAGCATACACAATACATAGGTAATACATAGGTAATAAGGTTTTGTT
Organism: Ypsolopha sequella; assembly: GCA_934047225.1. NCBI lineage: Eukaryota > Metazoa > Arthropoda > Insecta > Lepidoptera > Ypsolophidae > Ypsolopha > Ypsolopha sequella. The sequence continues at coordinate 22,245,200 of OW203991.1, forward strand.
GAGGAACTATTGAGTGAATTTTGAATATAAGTGTTATGTTTCGATTAATTAGAAAAAGTTGGGTTTTTCAGAATGCGGCTGCTAATCCGCTCTTAACTAAACAAAGAGTCACGATAATCTTTTGCAGTAAGATTTATTAAAACACGAGCTAGCCAAGAAACAAAAAAAAAGACAATAAGCTACCTTTAATTCAGGTAAATCCTGTTCTTTAGAGGCCAGGAAAAAAATTCTTTTGATAAAAAAACAATTCTTCTATATTTAGAAGCCTCACTGTCCCAACATAAGGTTCAGGCGTCAAAAGAAAATTAGGGGCCCGCACAAAGCCTGCGAAAACGGAATTCCGTGGAAGTTCTGATGAATAAAACCGTTTAACTGGAAAGCAACGACAAATAGTTCGGGGTTATCGAGAGGGCCCGTCTACAATGGACGCAATTTGTCAAATCAAACACCTATCTGAAGTTGGGGCTGCACAGCTTTTGTCGACGAGTGGGGAGAGTTCTAAGAAATAGATTGGTAGAAAAAAATGAAAAATTAGCCCAATTTACTTTGAAATAACTTTTAAGCAAATAGGGTAATTTTATAAGGTTAAATAATATTAGTTGGCGAAACTCAAAACATAAGTAGTACTAGTCTATATGAACAATTGTTTGTATGGGAGCTAAACGAAATTCTTAAAATTTGTTTTCACTTTTCCATACTAGACCAGTCAGCTGATTTGTATGGGAGGAAGAGAAAAAAAGTTGCGAATTTCGCTTAGCTCCCATACAAACAGTTGTTCATATAGACTAGTACTACCTATGTTTTGAGTTTCGCCAACTAATATTATTTAACCTTATATAATCAATATCATCATCATCAATACCATATCAATACATATAATAAAAGAGTATATATTGAAGAAAAGTAGTAAAAATAGAAAGGGAGTGACTACTACAAAAAAGTAACAGAACACAAATCAGCGAATTTTTGATTTCTTAGATTTCTTTTCTCTCTGTCTTTCTGTTTGTTCACAAAGATAATTTGAGATGAAGTGAGTTTGTACGTTTTTTATGAGACATTTTTCTTGTTGTAATTTATTTATCATCTAGAATTATCTATCACCTAATTCTGTACAAAGCAAAGGAACTCGTGAGAAATAAAGAAGAAAAATGTTTACTTAAGTTACGACACTTGAACTCCCTTGTGTGATATAACTGTATGAGATATCAAAGATTATGATCGCAACTTAGAAGGATCCCGTCACAACTTAATCAGGGCTAGACAACAATCGACCAAGTTGTCCAACTGATCTAACTTCATTCAAAGCAACAAATACAAGTTAACCGAACAATTTTCTCGGTCGGGAAATAAGTTTGCCAAACAGTTCTGACGGTGAGATATTTACGAGGTAGACGTAATTAAATTCTAGAATAATTGCTTGCACTGGATCGCTGGAATTACGTTCCTTTGGCAGGGGTGCTAAACATCTAACCACCGAAATTTTCTTTTTACTTCGAAGCTACCGTGGTTTTTAAGGAAATCTTATGGCAAATCTATAATCTAAAGTTATTAAAACCTTTTATTTAAGACATTATACGTGGTCTAGTACTAGCAGTCACAAAGACATGGTTAAAAGAACATAGAGAGAAAATAAAGTTGTTAAATTGTATTTGTGTAAAAACACCACCAGCAGCTGTTCAGAAGATATCAGTTAAAAAAGCTTTGACAAAAAAAACAAGCCTTAAACAAACCGTTTATTTTAGTGGAGATAATATAGCCTAAATAAACTTAGAAAGAAATTAAGTTTTTTTTTATTTATATTACTAGCGACCCGCCCCGGCTCCGCACGGGCATATGTTATACGTATAAACCTTCCTCTTAAATCACTCTATCTATTTAAAAAAAACCGCATCAAAATCCGTTGCGTAGAAAAACAGCGCGTTGCTTTTTTATCGCAATGCTCAGTGAGACCTTTTCGTGGCTTCATTTGTATTTTTAATTATTTGTATTTTTTATTCTTATTTTGTAATGTGTTCTTGTACATATTTATTTACTTGTTTAGAGCGATTAAATGGTATCTTATTCTTAGCACCAATCTAGCACCGGCTGTTAATAAGTTTGGACATAAACGTTGGATCAGATCAAGATAGGGTCCAATCACAGAACATATTAATAAGGAATAGAAATGCCATGAAAGCCGTGACTGCGACGCACCGATATGATCAATACGTCAAGACATAACCCGCGGGCCTCTCATTTCTCAACCGAACGCGTTTGAACAAACATATTATAAAAATGGTGTATTGCAGCGTAGCAAACTCTTCAAATAACGCAAATAAGACATCCAAAGGAATTTCATTTCACTCGTAAGTAATTTAAACATGTATTTACTGTGATATTTACAGAATAAACCTTGCGGTAAATAAAATTTCAACCTTACTATGAAATATTTAGCGTTGTAGCGAGTAGCGTTGAAATTAGACAATATATTGTACATTGCAGGTTATAGAGAGTGTCAAACATTGAGTTAGAAATGTTAAAATAGGTCAAACTTGAGCCACCAGGTCTTGTGATGCACCAAGCCCTGCTTTATGCAGATCTTGGCCTTCATATTTTACTACCATCATCAGCTTGTATTAAGGCTTCCCTTTTAAAGCTACTATCCTTGTGAAAATGTGAAATTCGACATTTTTGAATGTCAAATACGTCACATCCTGTTGATTTGGGATATTGAAACTCTGCATACACACATACCTTGATCCTTTATCTAAGGTTTCATCTCCAGTGTTTTTACATATTTATCATTTTATAGCTGTAGTGTGCTTTACGCCTAACTACAAAAACAAGAAAAAATATATATATTCGCCCATTTCTCGTCAAATACGGGATAAAGTGCAGAACTAATCACATAAATTATGTAGTTTATAAAAATGAAGAGTGCCATCTGAATGATTCTTCTAAAATTTATTATTATCATTTATTTAAATTTTTTTGTTTTTTTTTTTGATTATTTATAATTTATTTTAAATTTAAATTTATTATTTTGGAGCTTTGAGTGTGACGTATCACGGTCACGAAAAGTAGTAGAAACAAAATATTTGGAAAAAAAACACGGACTTTGGTGATTTAGCGCATTTTACGATTTTCCCACCAAGTTCACAATGCTAGTCGCCTTAAATACTCAGTATATCGTAACTAATACAACAGCTTTTTAACCCATTTTGAATTGAATTTTTTTATATGTAGGTAATTAATATGGATACAGTTTATTACTAAAAAAAATGGTTCCTGTATTAAATATAAGTACGCCCAAATTTAATTAACTTAGTTGTATATTTCCGTTTTCCGGTTTTTAAATCCCGTTTAAAATGTATTTACTTTTTAAACATTAATGATATAAATAATAAATGACTTATAACCTAAAAACCTATAATATACTACATTTTACAAAAATAAGTTATTCATTCATTCATTGAACTTTTTGAAAGAGCTTCGCTGAAAATGTGGCAAGAAATCTTCAAATGTAAATGCGGTTTATCTTTTAAAAACTTTTATAGGATCTTCTAAAGTATTTTAAAGAGATCTTTGTTGAAGTACCTTTCCGTGAAGCTTGTGGTTGGCAAGAGGCCACAGTGTCAGTTGCAGTAAATTTGATACTGTAACGTATGGTAGAAATAGTGGAACTGAAAAATGTTTTCTTAAGTGCGCTTGGAAAACGATTTTGTTTTTATACAAAGGAAAAATACCATATTACTCTAAAAAAACGTAACAAAGTTAATGCAAAAAAATATTAAAATTAATAGATAATGGGACAAAAAATTCAAATAATTTTATTTGTTCACAGAATAACGTCCTTAGTATTGAAATGAAAATTTCACATGTTTAAAATGTTGATAGAACCTGCCTCCCATAAATAAAATAATAGCTAAGGCAGCCTCGTTAATGACTAGCACCTCGTAAGTCGAACTACTAATGGCCATACGCGATGCCAGTAACTGGCTTGTAACACCTGACTTCGTAACTTTTGTTACAAAGTTGTTTAGTTAGATTGCAAAATATATAAGGCTTTCAAAAATAAGACGCGTCCCCCAAGAAAATGTTCTGCTAAACCGTTTTTTACTTGTTTTTAAATATCCATCCATCCATCAGCCCGTATTCGTCCACTGCTGGACACAGGCCTCCCCAATATTACGCCACTCTTGGCGGTCCTCAGTCATCCTCATCCAGCCGCCACCCGCAACGTCCTTCAGATCGTCAGTCCAGCGGGCACGAGGGCGGCCTACGCTGCGTTTTGCTGTACGTGGTCTCCATTCCAATGCCTTACGGCCCCAATGGTTATCACTTTGGCAACAAATATGGCCAGTAAATATAAATTAAAAATGCAGCCCCTTGTTTCCAATATCTCACCGCGCAGTATCAGAAAGCAATTTTTTTTTACGTTACCTTAAGATATCAGCTTTCAAAATAATAACTGAAGTTAGAAATAATGGCTGACTACACCTCAAATTTACTTAATTTATTTTCGATCAATACAACAATGGTTAGATAATTAATAATAATGGTTAAAACTTAAAACATATTTGATACAAAAATGCCCCATTCAATTAATGAATATTTAACTAATTGAAAAATAAATAAGATTAGGTAAGATGTAATGTAAAATGTTTAAAGTTCCTCTATTTTTTAAGTTCAATTATATAAGTATACCCTCCTTATTTGCTGTGCCTAGTAAAAGATAGTTTTCCATCATTTTTGTACACTTAGTTTGAGTTTGAGTTAATTAAAGCGCTACGGAAAAAAATCGACAGTGTAAGGACTTGCATATCTACTTCAGTAAATAATGTATTATTTTAATAAAAAAGTATATTATTTTTAGATTATTTTTCTAGGGATCTGTTAAAACAGAAACGCGATTGGAGAAATTCGGCTCGAGAGAAATATTTATTGAAATGAGGTCCTTTTTGACACCAATTCTCCTGGTTTGACAGTTTAGAATGACATATGGACTGCAACTATATTTTTTAAGATAGGTTTTAACGGTATCTAAGACCTGCTTAAACGAAATTTTGATAGCAACTTTAGTACATTTTATATTAATGAAAAACCGACTTTTTGCTACTATTCCACGAACCCGTCCCTCTCGCACTGAGGGTTTTTTCGCATATGGAGTAACAGGGACGCTAAAACTTTTACATATCGCCATAAGTATCTAAAGTATGACACAAAGTATTGTTATCGAAAGACCATAACGTCCATGTGAGAAGTAGTATTTTCTTCTCTTTCGCGCTATCTAGTGACGCAGCAATGCGCGCTGATTTAAACGTTATTGCAATGTCGTTTCAATGTCAAATTAAGACAATTTCTTATTCATAAGGCATACTACACAGTCGTGGAATTTTGACAGAATAATTTATTTATTTATTTATTTAATTTAACTACTTACACTATTATTACAGGTTGAAAAACCTAATGGAACAGTGCAGGCATAAAAGATAGACACAATAAAAAACACGAGAAATCTAAAAAACACAAAAAATATAACATAATTATTAAAGAAAACATGAAATTTTAAAATGTACACAATTTATAGATAGCACAAACAATATAATGTTGCTCTTGTGAACTCACTCAACGAACACGAAAAGATATCAATGTTAAAGATATCAATGTTAAAGATATCAATGTTAAAGATATCAATGTTAAAGATATCAATGTTAAAGATATCAATCCAACCTGTGAATTATATGTTCTATTTCTAATGGGCGACGAATTGTGCACTGAATTAAATTAAATAAATTGTAATGTTTGGCAGTAGGTATGTTTTTGTTTAGGTACTACTGTTATTTCATGCTTTTTAGGGTTCCGTAGTCAACAACAAGGAACCCTTATAGTTTCACCATGTCCGTCTGTCTGTCTGTCTGTCTGTCCACGGCTTAGCTTAGAGACTATTAGTACTAGAAAGCTGTAATTTGTCATGGGTATACATATTTATCACGCCGATAAAATGGTACAGTAAAATTTTGAAAAAGATTTTTTTTTCTCGTCTATCCCCTAGTGTGGGGTGTCGTTGGATAGGTAATTGAAAAATATTGGTGGTGTGAGAAGACCATTTTTCGATCCAGGGTTCCGTTTGCGAAATATTAAGCTTAAAAGTGTAAATTTTTGTTAGAGTCAAGTGTCAAGTCAAGTGTCAAGTCAAGTTTCGAATCTTGTAATTTTTAGAAACTAGCATTGAAAGGGATTTTACGTCCTCAATCTCAAAGCTCCAAAGTGTCCCTTTTAACTCAATTTTCACGTTTCCGTAAACCTTTTCACGTGAAGCCTGGTAAATAATAAGTGCGTGGAAATAACGATAGAACGTAAATGGAACAGTCGTGATGGCTCGCTTAAGTATTTACAGCGAATCGCTTTTATTTTATTATTTCCCTCTTTATTTCAAAAGATGTGAAAAGGAAAAATGCCAAGCATTGCTCCAAAACCTATCATTTAAGATTCCCAGGCCCTCGTCTCGTAAAGATTCATTTAACTTCTATACCTATACCTGCCGTACTAACTACTCAAAAAATCGCTATATGAATCGTACTCCTGATTCTTATTATAAACTTTTCAGTGACATCGACATTTTCTGCGAAAGACTCATATAAAAATAAGGTTTTGCAAAATGTATCAAATTCATAATTCATTCACATAATTCACGTTAAGGCGCTCTTATCCCAGAAGAGTGACTCTCTGTCTTTTTCTTTACATGTAAGGAGTAAAGAAAATAACCACACTTTTGTACTTTTTCGTTGTTTTTATCGGTTTTTAAATTGTTTAAAAATAAGGGATATGTTTATTAAAATCCACTTACGTGGTCGACCTAAAAGATTTAAAGAGCAATATTACCAGATATGTTTCGTTAGTAAAAAAGTGGAATTTTGAAAATGGCATGATTTGAAAGGTCTTATTACATGCTGTGTTCGTGAATTATTTCTATCAAGCAAAGTTTATCTGATCGTGTAACACATGCGTGGAAGACCCAGATAAAGGTTCGAACTATATTGCGTATTTTTTTTTGGAAGTTTTAGATGATATTTGAAAGTTCTATTTGACTTTGAAATTACTGATTTTGGGATAAGAGCGCCTTACAAGCTCTTTCCTTTTTAAATCTTCATTTAGTACATTCTAATCTTCTTATGTAATGTGTTTGTAATGAGCTTTCAAAAATAATTGTTTTCTGTACATGGTTCTTTATGTAGGTTTGTTTGTGTTATTTGTATGTGTTCATATTTCGTGAATTTTCGTGTTGTAACTGTTTGTAACCTGAATAAAAAAATAAAAAAGTAGAAAAATATTACGGTTTTAAATGTTGTGGTTGTATTTTTTTATTTTCTAATATTTTGTTTATTTTGCAGGTTTCAATATGAATGCAAGCAAGACTAATCGAATAGGCGGAGTTAGGCATGTATTTATATATGTAACCTATTAGTATGTAGTATTATATAGATTTTAGCTATGATTTGAGTCGTATACATTTTTGCATAAATTAAATACTTACCTTCAATTATATAATACCTTTAATATTTTTCTTTAATTTAGTTCGTGTGCGTTGATTATTTTAATAAATATATTTTTATTCAATTAAATTTGATTTGTAAATAGTGTATTATGTATTGCTACTATACAAAATTACAAAATAAACTATATGAATTTGAATTTGAATGGCTGGTCAGTTTTATAATTTCACTTAACAAATAAAAAATTGCAAAGGCAGATGTCGTGTGATTTTAAAACAGTTTTTTTTAGAATGTGTATCGATTTTCTCGATTAAAAACCTAAAGTTTGTATTCCTCACTGTTGACTTCACAATCAGTTTTTACCTTTTCTATTAGTTTTAAGAAAATAAGGCGATACCAAAAAAAAATTGGGTTTTTCTAATCTATTTACTCCAGTATAACGTCATCTACGTATGTCATTTTTGGGTAAATGATTCTCACTGAAGGAAAACGCGATTGGATGAAATTTTCTCGATAGAATTTAATTCCACAAAAGACCTCTAAATTGTTTTATTTTTTCCTGTAATTCTGTAATCCTAACTAATTTCATTGTGAAATTGCATTCAAAATGTGGTATTATGTATTTGTAAAGTCTCCTTGAAAATGTTTTTGACAAAATTGCTTAGTACATTTAATATTAATAAAAAACCGACTTTTTGCTACTTCTTCTCGAATCCATCCCACTAGCACTGAGGGTTTTTTCGCATATGGAGTAACAGGGACGCTAAAACTTTTACGTAGCGCCTTAAGTCAGCTCGCGACCGATGAGTGTTTACTTTAACAAAATCTCCTTAAACTGTTCTGAAAGGTTTCACTTGTTTTACTGAAAGTGGAGAAGGTTTGTAGATAAAACTTATAAAATGACATACTTTTGGCTGCTTTCGTGAAAACAGTACTTGCAATGCAACACATTTTCATTTGTACGGTTAAGTTATATATTTTAACATACATGATGATTGTTTTTTTTTTTTTTATAAACGAAAACATACAATTTTGTAACACAAAGGTGTATCGAAAACCTGTCAGTGTTTATAAATACACCGAGATTTCTGTCTTATCTAAAAACAAACATATAATCTAACTAAACTCGTCTACATTGTTAAAATACAAGTATAGACTAATTTTAAGATATGTAATTTTTTATATAAATTTGTCTTACAAAACACACTTACAATTTTATATACCTACGTAACATCTTTAGTCGCTTGTTGCAACCATGCGAGTGAGTCAATAATACCCACATTAAGGGCCTTACTATTGCCAAATGGGTACTTTCTAAAGCCTACTCCTCGCTTATGGCCAAACCAAAAATAATGAAAAAATCTATTATGAATAACCAACTCTTAGACAAGATTTCTTTTTCATACCACCAAAACTTCTACATGAGTTTTTTTTTTTTACTGAATAGTGTTTTTTGACCTCAAATTCCCTACTGCTCCTAAGTTGCTTGGCCGATTGAATTCATCTATGCTTTGATAAATAGATAAACTTTATAGCTATAAACAAAACATAAGATTATTCAATCGAGTAATCACGTCCAAGTGAAAAGTATAAGTTTCCCCTATTTTGCTCTATCAAGGACGCAGCGAGCGTCGTAACAGCCACTATGCATTGCACGCTGATATGAACGTTATTTCAATGTCGTTTCCATTGATATTTGTAGTGACAAATATCGAGCTGCTAATTTGGCGATGGTAATCGCCTTAACAACCGGTTACAAACTTATAAAGTGACTTTATCATTATTATTATTTAACCAATTCTTTGTTATTATTTAACCAATTCCTTGAAAGGGGTTATACTAGAAATAATTTGCAACAATTTTGACCCTATAAACCTGGCAGGGTTGCCAGAGAAAAATCGGAACCATCGGACCTTCTATACAACAAAACAATTCAACTCAATTCAAAATACTTTAGTGCACACAAAAAATAAAAGTATTATAAACAACAACTGTCGTACAGAATATGCAAAAGGCGAGCTTATTTCTGAAAGAGATTTCTACCAGCAAACCCTTAGTGATAGAAACGATTTAAACAAGTGAGTATTACAAATGTGTCGACAAATACTAACAAATAATTGTTTAAACCCTTGAATTAATAAATAGATATTTATATATTAGTCTACATACATATCAAATAAAATAAATAAATACTTAAATCAATATATATAAAAGACTTTGTCCTGACTGACCGAGTGACTGACAGACAACGTACAGCACAAACCGCTGAATTTAGAGACTCGATATTAAGAGGGTGTGTTTATAGAAGGATGAAAACGCTTACTTATAAAGGAATATGAAAAATTCGCTTCGCAAAAGGTTCAAAAAGGGGGTCAAAATGTTTACAAAAAGCCTTCATATTTTTCGACGCCGTTCACGATAGGCAGTCAAAATTTTTAATGTAGACTGACGAGATAAAAAAAACATTCATGTGTTTCAGGATTTTCCGAATTTTTGAAAACTGCTCAAGGTCAGTTTTTCATAAAAAATAATGAAAATTGTGATATTCTTCAAACACCTTTAAAACGGCAGTTTAACTTACCCAGCCCAAATCTATAAAACTATCTAAAAAAAAAAAAATCTTTTTATCATTTGTTGAAGATTATATCATATTAGATAATATATACGAGTACAACAAGAAGCACTAATCGAATCCATTTATGCCACATTATTTGTTATTCGTATTTTTGAACAATTTCCATTAGGGATAACCATCGGATTGCACAAAACGGTTTTTAATCGAACCGGTCACGCTGCTCCGCTAGCGCCTGCAACCAATTGATATGCAAAATCCTGTTCAGTGCAATATGTAGGTATTGGCAGAGATAATATTGGTTTAAAATTTTTATCCGCTTTAATGTTTAAAAATATTGGTCTAGTAATAAATAAGTTTGCTTTTGAAGCATGATGGTAAGTAAGATGGCAATTTTTGTTTAGGCTTACTTAATAGTTCTTATTGAATGAAAAATGCTTTTTCACCTCACTAGCTCGAAAAGCGCGCCTTTGTTGCTTAAAAACAGTGAGCGAAATCGAACAGTCAAGAAAAGTGTTTCAAATTAAGAACACTGCGAATTGTTCAAAAACTACATATCCTTTGCTCAAGAGAAAGCGAGATAGCAAACATCAGCATTGCGACTATCTATTTCACTCTATATGTATTCCAAACACTTTGGGAGGCTATACACAGCCCCATAGCTTGTCGGATACCATAGACAAGGTAAACTTCTCGAAATCCTGTGTATGGCCTCCCAATGTTTATGGAATCCGGAAACGGATAGATAGAGTAAAACTCCCGCGTGATGGTTATGTTTTGCGTTTTCGATCGGTTTATCAAATATTTTATTTTATGTGCAATATTTTTATATGGTGTATTGAAAAAGAGTTAAAACTAAACCAACGCGGGTGAAGCCGCGGGCAAAAGCTAGTCGTCAATATGAAAGGAAAAGTGACTCACTTCGTGAGTAGGTACAAAGTGTAATTTTCGGGTAACATCAATAAGAAGATTTGATGAAAGGAAACTTTTTCATTTGGTGTCCTATAAAAGACTTAGATACTTTGATGAATTTTCTCACCTCTCATTTCTTTCAGTAAAAAGTTCGGAAAATCGGCATCTGCCGCGCGGCGATTTTTCTTCCCTTTATGAATGAAATATTTTTCATAATTTTTCATCCCTGAATAGGCTCTCAGATGACCTTTGATAATAATATTTTGAAGAGAATTTTGTTTTTCTTATTTGTTGAATTAAAGGAAACGGTCAGAATCGGCCTTAACCGCGTACATGAAATAAATTTATACTATAATTTTTGTTAGATTTTTTCGTAGCTAGTTTCACTTTTATAATAACACGGACACATATATTAAAATAAATAAGTACTTAATGTTGCAGCCGGTCATGTGAGCGAACACCGAACGAAACGAAAGCGCGCGCCATCTACCAAGTAGTCTACAAACTACGCTTCCAGCGTGCGTGATAAGAGTCATGCGTGACGCAATCGGCAGTTCCAGCTTTTTATTTCACGATTCATGCTTTTCTTCTGGATTTTGATAGAGATTACATTACAACTGACATTCGAGCATACTCTTTTAAATATATCAGAATTATCGTGAAACATTGTTACAACTATGAACGTTTCAAACGCGCTTAAGTTTATTTTCGCAATGCCATATGAAAATAACCTCAAAATAAAAACGATTTATCATGAAAAGTTATTAAAAGATGGTGTCCGTTATAAATGGATAGTCTATAAGTGTTATTTTGAATTTGTTCTTTATCATTGACCACAATATATTTGTGTACACTCTTAAGGCATTTTGCTTATGGAGAACTGGCCGTCTCCTTTAGTAATATCTTACGTATCAATTTCATTGTGTAACCTCACAGAACCTTCCACTTGCGCCATTAATAAATAAATACCTATCAAACCTCTACTTTAACTTATCCTCTCTATAATATCTTATCTCCATATTACCAGCCTTTTTTAATTTTAAGGGTAAATGTCAGTAGCTTAGCGCAAAGTGCATAACTTAACTTTGTTTTTCTTGCTGAACTTCAAAACCAGAAATACAAAATTATGTTACGCACTTTGTGCTAAGCGACTGATGTTTAACCTGAATTTGGATATTTTGAATTTTGATGCCCGCATTTATGCTCAAACTAAGAAAATACAACATTTTCACCGTTTTATAGACCATCTAAATTAGATTCGGGGTAAACCAAAAAAATATAATGAGCTTTACTTTTTGTCACAAAAATTGCCTAACAAACCATTTCAAGGGCATCAATCCAAATTCGTTTACATTTCCTAATGAACCCTATACAAAAATCAAAATGCTCAACACGGCACTCAATCAGAGAATGAGAAGCACATTCCAAATTCAAATCAACGAATCACGACGCGCCTTTGCAAATACGTCATCAATCATGGCGCCCAAGATTCGAAATTTAAAAGGAGTCATCTGGACGGTTCGCACGTTTTTTACGTGTTTCGGTAGCTATCCATTAGAGTACGGTACTCACAACAGAATTTACAGATTTCGCTACTTTGGCATACGCTTTAAGGCTTGAATAAGCGTGGATTTGGTAAAATTGCGTATATTTAGCTCGATTTGTAGGCCAAACTGGCGACTAGAAAATTCTGGGAAATATTTATGTACTTAATCATGTTTTTCTGACGAATTAAGTCTTTATAGATTATCGAAATTTTATATCTTTACTCAAATAATTATATATATCTGTAGGTACCTAATTTCATTCTGTACATTCAATTCGTTTGGACACGGAATATGCGTTTGAAATGAATCTTTCACACAATAAAAGATCTCATTATTATCTACAAAAAAGCTTTATACTACTTTATTTCTGTATGTCCTAATGGAGCCACGATTTCAAAATAACTGAAGTTTTGCGTGCGCGGCATCTGATTAGAGCTGGATAGAGAGTTAAAAAACAAACGCGTTAGAGCGGGACCGAATTTTAGCATAGTGCAGCCCCTTAAGAGGATAGTTTCCGCAAAACCATTATTTATTCTTCCTGGTTTGAAGAATCTAGCAATACTACATAAAAAAGAAAAAAATGTGTTTCTTTAGGGAATATAATACACACTTACAGTTGTGGTCATATAATTAGGAACGACTAATACCGAAGTAACTTTCAGAAAAAAAAGTTGCTGTAACTTTAGTTTATATTACTGTTACTACCTTCAAACGACATGATAATATAGCTATGTAAGCAGGCTTTTATACTACATATATAATATGTAAAATTGTTGAATTCAATTGATAATTTAATTAAAGTTCCATTTGAACTATTTATTTGAAACTTTCTAGCTATGGACAAATAATTAGGAACGGAAAAAATTAATTAATTTATTGAACTGTATCAGAAACCATTTTAATGAAATAAGCAATATTTATTACAAAACTTTTAACACAGCTTACAAAAAGCAGTATTAGTATTCTGTAGGGTGGCCCTTTCTTACAATAACTGCTCTGCAGCGACGGGCTATGGAATCTATTAAGTTTTTACAGGTTTCATCTGAAATTGTGTTCCAATATTCGACAAAGGCATCATATAGATCGTTCAAATTGCTCGTCCTTTTCGCAGCCACACTCTTCTTTACTTCTCTCCAAAGATTTTTGATCGGATTAAGATCTGGACCATTTGCAGGCCAATCTAACACAGTAATTTTTTGATCACTAAGAAACATTTTAACTGAATGAGCAGTGTGTTTGGGGTCATTATCTTGCTGAAATATTCAGACTACAGGCAACCTCTCCTCAGCATAAGGAAGCATAGTCTCCTCCAATATTTGCTTGTATTTAAATTGGTCTAGCATACCTTCAATCTTTTTAACTGGCCCAACACCATGACCTGAGAAACATCCCCAAACTTTTATGTTTCCTCCCCCATGCTTTACCACTTTTTTCGTGAACTTAGGATTCAAAGCTTGCTTAGGCGGTCTACGCACATACTGTTTACCATCAGACCCTAGTCTATTTATTTTCGTTTCATCAGAAAATAACACGTTTTTCCATTGACTTGCTGTCCAGTTGCCATATTTTTTCGCGAACTCTAACCTAGCTTTTCGGTGCACCTTCGTGAGAAGCGGTACACTCCGGGCGATTCTTCCAAATAACTTTGCATCAGTTAAGCGACTTCGTACTGTGCGTGTAGATACTCCTCCGTCGTCAAAAACTTCCCTCTTTATATTTTCTGAACTCTTGAAAGGATCAGCCTTTGCTGCACGAACAATCAAAGCATCTTCACGTGATGTTGTTTTTCTAGATTTAGGCTTTCGAGGTACATTATTCGTAATATTGAACTTTTTGACGTGATTTACAGCATTAAACAACTTGGTTTTAGAGCACTTCAAATGATCAGCAATCTTTTTATACGACCAATTACGTTCATATAGAGCCATAATCATTTTCCGGGTCTATGGAACACAACTCTCCTTTTTGCCCATGATTTTGGAATAATTATGCACTTTCAACTTAGTCAATATAAAGCGATGTAACCATAGAATACACGGGAAACAAAAAAAAATGCGATATTCGTTTTCGAAATTCAAAATTAAGAATGATTTTTTTCCGTTCCTAATTATTTGTCGAGCGGACAGTACATTTAAAATACAATAGCAATTTGAAGATGATATGAACTTTTGATAGCAGTGCAATTGTTTTGCATATTGGGTATAAATTATTAAAGCCTACTAATATAACTGTTATTTTGTGTGGTTTAAATTTGTTATCAATAAGTTAATACAAAAGTAACAGCTACTTGTTTGTCAAAAATCGACTTTCTTACCAGTCGTTCCTAATTATATGACCACAACTGTATATCGAAACAGAATCCTCAGAAGTCATTCCAATATTGAAAAATAAAGTGCCAAAGATGGCTCTAAAAAAAGTTTTCAAGTCGAGGTTTAAGTTTATTTAATTAAAAACCCGTTCATAATATCATTTATGAATTAAAATCTGTATAAACTTTATTAAACTCTTAACAGGACATATATTTCATAGCACCTTTGCTTTTTTTTTAAATAATATAACTAGTGACAAAAGTTGCCATTTTGACTTTTTTCCAGAATCCGTCCCTCTCGCACTGCGGATCTTTCCGCTTGGAGTAACAGGGTAGTATGCAAGCGGAACCTATCCTCTTAAATCAAAATAGTCATTAAGTTGAAACGTTGCGGGATTTTCACAAAATCTGTACGTGCCAATGTTAGATATTAATTCGCACGGTTCAGATTTTGATTATTCCTTTTGCTAACCCTACGTTAAAAGATAGATACCTAACCTGGTAAAAAAGGTCATCATTTGGTCTTTCTCTTATTTTATTTTTGTATTCACTTAGAGAATACACACATATAAGCGATAAATTGAGAACCTCCTTTTTTAAGGTAGTTAAAATCCCTCCGAGAATTTTCAATGTTTAATTCCGTATTCATCTATAACAAATATTTATTCATTTTGCTACTTTTTAGGGTTCCGTACCCAAAGGGTAATCAACGGGACCCTATCACTTGGACTCTGCTGTCCGTCTGTCTGTCCGTCTGTCTGTCCGCCTGTCTGTTCGTCTGTCCGTCTGTCCGTCTGTCACCAGGCTGTATCTCATGAATCGTGATAGTTTAAACAGTTGAAATTTTCACAGATGATGTATTCTGTTTAATAGAATAAAATAAATATATAAGGGGGCTCCCATACAACAAACGTGATTTTTTGCCGTTTTTATAGATAATGGTACGGAACCCTACGTGCGCGAGTCCGACTCGCACTCGGCCGGTTTTTCTTTATTCAACTCGTTTTATTTTAATTTTTGTACAAGTAATTTTGACAGTCTCGGAATTATTTGAGATTTGATTTGATATAAGCAGATATCTCTAAAAGTATAATATAGAAAAACAGTTAAATATATCTCACAAAAAAAATTATTTAACTGTTTTTCTATATAATTATAATAATTTAAAAGACAAAAAGTAAATTTTCAATATTTAGTTACATAATACACGATAAAAGTATAATATAAATTTATCCATCGCAAGCAGATACACATTTTGGTTTGGAAACGCAGAAAAAAAAGTAAATCTGAATGTGAGGAGCTCTGAACTGAAACTCCCGAGAGCGGGAGGTCCCGGGTTCGAATCCTGGTTCAGAGCTCCTCACATCCAGATTAACTTTTCTTTCTGCATTTCCATACCGCAATTATATATTGTTAAGGCGATATCAAAAAAAAAAGGGGTTTTTTCGAATCCATTTACTCCACTATAACGTCATCTACGTATTTCATTTTTGGGTAAATTTTTATTGAGTATTTTATTAAGATTCTCATTGAAGGAAAACGCGATTGGATAAAAATTTCTCGATTGAATTTAATTCCGAAAAGACCTCTAAATTGTTTTATTTTTTTTCTCTAATTCTGAAATCCTTACTAATTTCATTATGAAATTGCATTCAAAATGTGGATATTATGTATTTGTAAAGTCTCCTTGAAAATCTTTTTGACAAAATAGCTTACTACATTTTATATTGAGAAAAAACCGACTTTTTGCTACTTTTCCACGAATCCGTCCCACTCGCACTGAGGGTTTTTTCGTATATGGAGTAACAGGGATGCTAAAACTTTCGCGTATCGTCTTAATACGTAATACATAAGTTTTGTCGTACATAAAATACACATGGGATGATGTGACGTTGTTGGTATAGGAGAAGATTTACAGCAGTATTTCCTAAGGATTCTGGAGCTACGTATTTAATTAATTATTTGAACGAATGAAAACATGCATGCATGCGAATGGACATTAAATAATTCGCAAAAAAAGAAATTGAGAAAATTCAACAACATTTATTTAGTGGCCTAAACATTAATTTGATAAAATACAACAATGTCGTTCTAGTTTCCAAGTTCATAAAAAAAAATGCTTTACTAATTAAGAGGACGTCCATAAAATTCACATATATTTGGCTGAATTTTGACCCCCCCTCTCTAGTGACACCAACACTTAGAAAAGTCACGTACATTTGTTCAGACCCCCGTCTTCCTCTACTCTACAAAAGCTTTACAGTTTTCGTTTTGTTACGGAATTCTAAAATCCCATAAACATTTTATTGCACTTCTGAACACTGGTATAGCTACAACATAGAAAAGTCTTCTGTAGCTACAAACTCCATCCCATTCATTCTTTATCAAAGTCGTTTTATTTTATAGCGAAGTGACGTCAGCCCTGCAGGCAGCTTCAATAAGGGTTGGGGTGTAAATTTTTAATGCACATTTAAGTAGCACTTCGACACTAACGCCCTGAAAATGAATTTTGATACTTTTCACAAAATATTCTTTAAAAAGGTTTATTAAGATAGGCAAAGCTTTATTGTAAGAGTTAGCGATTATAAATTTATCTAAAATGAATGATTATATGTTTTTATGCGAAATCTATCGCTTTGAATACTCTAATTATTATAAGAGTGCATTACCAACTAGAAATCAATCACAAACAAAAGAGACTTTTCTTTTTTGTATGGAAAGTGGTCCATGAACCAACAGATATAATATTGTGGTTTTTACATTAGGTAATCCCAACTACACCTCTGTGCGAAAGGGCATCAAAATCTGACCCGACAGTTTTTTCGGTACTTTTCGGACAGAAAGAGGTGGCGTCAGCGTCTTCAAAGACACGGCGTATAGTTTACCAACGCTAGTATAACAGGCCACTTATTTATAGTTCTTAGTTCGGCGTCATTGCAGTCAAAAATGTAATAAATGTAGCTCATTGCAAAATCGGAGTTCTTATAAGTTCCTTACTTTATTATAACATTATTGTAATAAAAATACTTACTTAAAGTAAAATACTACTAATATATTTGACTTCAAATATCTCAAAACTGTCAGGTCAGATTTTGATGACGTCATAACAAAAAAATACCGTCTAAACGTGTACTTCCTAAAAAAAATACTCCATATCTGTTGGTCTATAGACCACTTTCGCCCAGTCTCCTTTAAAAGCACAAATATTTTCAAAAATATTTTTTGTTTGATTTCTAGTTAGTAATGCACTCTAACAATTATTATTTAAAATGTTTACTGAACATTTTATTATATTGTTTATTTATTTATTTGAATACTCTAATTATAATTAGAGTGCATTACCAACTAGAAATCAATCAGAAACAAATTTAAAACCACGGAAATTTTGTTGAAAAAATTTTTGCTTTTAATTTTGTTTCTGGTTGATTTCTAGTTGGTAATGCACTCTATTAATAATAATTATCTAAAAATTTTTATTAACATTTTATTATATTGTTTAATTATTTATTTAGCGGTGACAAGAGGGGAGATACCAATGTAGTCCTCGCGCGGGTGATTCCCCGGAGGAACACGCAAAACCTGGTGAAGTTCACTTTTAGGGCGCTTACACGTCTGAAACCGGTGCCTGCTACCGGTTAAGGCCCTTAATATCGCCAAATGGGTACTTTCTAAAGCCTACTCCCCTTTTATGGCCAAACCAAAAATATTGAAAAAATGTATTATGGATTATCAACTCTAGAACAACATATGCAACATTTTTCTTTTTCGTGCCACCAAAACTTCTATATGAAAAACTGTTTCAACTGAATGGTGTTTTTTGGCTTGAATTTCCTACTGCTCCTAAGCGGCTTAGGTGATTTAATTCATTTATGCTTTGATAAATAGATAAACTTGATAGCTATAAATATAACATAGAATTATTCAATCGAACAATTACGCCCATGTGAAAAGTATTATTTTCTCCTATTTTGCCCTTTCAAGGACGCAGCGAGCGTCGTAACAGCCACCACGCATTGTGCACTGATTTGAACGTTATTTCAATGTCGTTTCCGTCGATATTCATACAGACAAACATCGAGCTGCTAATTTGGCGACGGTAATCGCCTTAACCGGGTTGCGTAAACCCAATATCAGCTATGTACGAGTCAAAGCCGGGACTTGCTGAAATATAACACAGACAATTACAGACAATTACAGTTACAATACAATACAATACAATACAATATAGCTTTATTGTCACACCACAAAAGAAAAAGAATACAATAAATTGAGCTTAAAAATACGAGTACATAGGGTAAGTACAAATAGGCGGTCTTATCGCTTAAAGCGATCTCTTCCAGACAACCCTTAGGTGGAAAAAATTTTACATTAAGATTGCTGAAAAGGCGGTGTACATGTAAAATAAGGTATATGAAGTAGAAGCCAAGTTATATAAATAATTATACATACTAATACATACATATACTTACATATTTAAATAATTATTTCAAACATAATAAATACATTTTACATATATACATTTTAACAATAAAATATAAAAGCTCTGAATACAAAATATGGTGCAGAAGAGTTGGAGTGACAAGTTAATACCCTTGACTAATTTCCTGAAGACAGGCAGTGATGGAGCTCTCCTTATTGGCAAAGGAAGATCGTTCCACAACCGAACAGCTTGGACTGAAAAGGAATTTGTGAAGAAGGACGATGAATGAGATGGTGTTGCCAAAAGCAGAGTGTGAGAGGAACGTAAGGAACAACCATGAGTATCATTATCAAATCAGCACGTTATCTGTTTTAAATCAGCACGTATTTACGCAACAGTTTTGTTCCATATATGTTGCGGCTCAACACCTATAACGCAAATTAAGGCGATATGTAAAAGTTTTAGCGTCCCTTTTACTCCATATGCGAAAAAACCCTCAGTGCGAGAGGGACGGATTCGAGGAAAAGTAGCAAAAAGTCGGTTTTTTATTAATATAAAATATACTAAAGTTGCTATCAAAATTTCGTTTAACTAGGTCCTAGATACTGTTACAATTCATCTATTAAAATATAATTGCAGTCCATATGTCATTCCAAATTGTCAAACCAGGAGAATTGGTGTCGAAAAAGACCTCATTTCAATAAATATTTCTATCGAGCCGAATTTCTCCAATCGCGTTTCTGTTCCAACAGATTTCTAAGAAAAGAATCCAAAAATAATATACTATTTTATCAAAATAATACATTATTTACCGAAGTAGATACGCACGTTCAAAAAGTGTCGATTTTTTGCCGTAGCGCCTTAAGTACCTACCCTGAGTTCATGCATACATAAGATTGAGAGGTGAGATTTACTACAAATTTATCCTTCAGGGAGCATATTGTTAAAGTCTGTAAAAATAGTTTATAAATTTAGGGTTTATATTACGCAGAGTGCAGGGTTTTACTAATATTAGGGCTATAATGGCTTTATACAATGCAGTAGTCAGTTGGAAAGCAATGCAGTCATTTGGGCTCCTCATAAGATTAAATAAAGTCTAATGATGGAGAGAATACAGAACAAATTTGTTATATATTTATATTTGAGACAATATGGGGTGTATCCATTTTACCCACTCATGTTCCCTACTCTATTTATACTTGGTATGGTGGGATACTTCGAGCTACGAGTGCGTAGGAAATTAGCATTGGCAAGCTATTTGTTTAAATTGAATAACGGGAAGACACGTAATCCGGAGTTGCTTAGAAGTGTAGTTCTGTGCGTGCCTGACGAGTTCGTGGGTTGGCGGCGGCAGCGGCTGCGGTTGCTGGTGGTGCCGAACGCCCGCACCAATCTACTGAGCAAGGCCACTGCACACTCTGAACATGGTCGCAGAGAAAATCGATTTGTTTTCATGTAAGCTAAGCGAATTCACAAAGGTTACACTTGGTATCCTTTGTTATGGAAATACACTGTCGTGATAGATGTAAGAGAAATAAATAAAAAATAACACTAATTACAGTCGAAATAGTAATAGTTAACGCGAAATGTTGCGGCTTAACGCCTAAATTCATACAAAAGTATTGGGTTTACGCAACCGGCAAGCTGGTAGCTCGGCGCAGGGGTACCTACTTCCTACGTGAAAACGCCCTTAAGTTTGACCGAAAAATCAAGTTTTCTTTGTAAGCTTTCCTTTAAAGTAAAGTAAAGTAAAGTAAAGTAAGTAAAGTAAAATTTTATTTGCTTAAACATGCGTTTTAAATACATAGTTATAGGTGTTATTACATCTTTTTATTATTGGATACAGCACATTTTACCATAATATATAGTATGCAAATATTGACTCTTAAGAACTAACATGCTATAACAGAAGTAAATTTATTTATCACGTATTATTATTATTATATATCATATTTATTATTATTATTATAAAATTCATTCACAACGATATTCATTTAAATAATCTTTGACGTCGTAATAACATTTTTCTAGAAGCCATTTGTGTATCTTCTTTTTAAATGTTTTTATGGGCAAACTTTTAAATTCTAATGGCAGTTTATTAAATATTTTTATGGCCATGTAAGAAACATTATTTTTATATATATCCAATTTACATTGAGGCGTATACAGCTTATCTTTATACCTTGTTTGCTTTTCATAAGCGTTTGAATTTTTTACAAAATAGCCCTTATGTTGTGCCACAAACAAACAAACATCTTTAATGTACATGCACGGCAGAGGTAGGATATTTAATTTTTTTTAAAGTGGTTTACAGCTGTCTGTATACCAGGCGCCACAAATTGCTCGTATACACTTTTTCTGTACCCTAAATGCCTTTTTAACCTCTACAGAGTTCCCCCACATAATCAAACCATAGTTGAGGACTGAAGAGACATACCCATGGTAGGCGGTGATCGCTGCTGTTTGAGATATGGTATTCCTTAGGCGTCTCAAAGCAAACACAAATTTATCCAGTTTGCTACAAACAGCCTCAACATGCTTTTTCCAATTGAGATTTTTGTCAATTGTGACACCCAAAAATACCGTATGATCCACTTCATTTACTTTTTCATTATTGTTTTCGATTTTCAGTCCAAAATGTTGAGCTTGGTAATTTCTAAATTAGCTATCATCATCATCATCATATCATTTACTTCATCAGACAACATGGGTCTATTTTGTTAAAAACAATATACTTATTCTATATTAGTACTTAATAACTAGGAGCGATCTTGTCCGATCAACCAGTTTAAGCATAAACGGGTTGTCGAATCGATCGGGTATGACTTGTAGGAGGATGTTGGGGCTGCCGCGGTGTCTGTGCAGCAAGGAGACAGACCTATTTTCGCCAGATGGCGTCAAAACCGTCGGTTCGTGTTTCAGCAAACATCGCCGACGCACTACAAAAACGCGGCAGCCGCAACACAGCCCTAAAAGCGTTATTATATTGTTATGATAGATAACTTATGATACGATGGATGGTCCAGTCAACGTCCGTGAGTTGTGCCGTGAACGGACACACTGACACCAAAGCTTCCTTAAGAGGATTCCAATTATCCGGGCCTATTTACAGGATTTAAGGCGTTACGGAAAAAAATCGACACTTTTAGAACGTGCATATCTACTTCAGTAAATAATGTATTATTTTGATAAAATAGTATATTATTTTTGAATTCTTTTTCTAGGGATAGAAACGCGATTGGAGAAATTCGGCTCGATAGAAATATTTATTGAACAGAAGTCTTTTTCGACACCAATTCTCCTGGTTTGACAATTTGGAATGACATATGGACTGCAATTATATTTTATTAGATCTATCTAATAATATAAAAGTATCTACGACCTGGTTAAACGAAATTTTGATAGCAACTTTAGTATATTTTATATATTAATAAAAAACCAACTTTTTGCTACTTTTCCTCGAATCCGTTACTCTCGCACTGAGGATTTTTTCGCATATGGAGTAAAAGGGACGCTAAAACTTTTACATATCGCCTTAAAGTGTTGAATATACTTTTATGCAACTTGTATACACGTTATAAACTCTTTTGTCGGACGTAAAAATGCAGTACCTAACCATTTTCTATTTTGCTCCCAAACCGTCCGTTCTGATATCATCAATATTCACGAATATACGGTATCCGTTATTATGCAAACTAAATTCAATTATGTGCTGCATTCTGATGTAATACTAATAATAATAATAAATTTAAGTTAATATTTACTCTCCGTACATGTGTAGTAATTATGTTACGATATCTATATAGGTGTTCGATGAACAGTAGTATGTATTAGATTACCTGTGTATTACATATATTTACACTTTTCTGCTAGAGAAAGTGAAAGTGAAATAAATTTATTTGCCAAAAAAAAACACATGAAAATATACATAGAGGGGAGATCGCATGCAGTTGTGTAAGAAAATAGTAATGGGTCAAAAGTTATCTAGCTGTTATAGACATATAAAATGACTTTTATGATATAGCCAAATATATACTGCAGACTCTGTAAGTGATCAATTGAACAAGGTTCAATCAATTACCCTTTTTGCAAAATACGAAAAATTAAGTCAATTACAATTAGTAAAGGGAAGCTTAAATTTTATTTTGCGTCTTTCACAGAAAGGGTCATTATACCTTAGTCCTGACCACTTACCGAGTCTCCAGTATGAATTTGGATATATCATTTAAAGTCACGTTATATACGGACGGGCGAACAATGGAGTCTTTGGATATAGAACCCTACAAATAGTCTTATACCCGTTCTTTAAATAAAACGAAATAACCGATTTCAAGTTCCTGATGTAAATCTCAAAGGAAATAAATACAAACAGTTTTCCTTTGTGCTTCTATAGAGCTATTTACTTAGCATTGTGGTGAACTAGTTTACCTACCTACGATTCGATCGTTTTTAAAACGTCTTTTTGCTACTTTTGTCTGCTTTTTGTAATAATATATCAATTTAGGTTCATATGTAATTTCAATAATAATTTTGTCATGCATTTTAGAAAGATTTTATGAGTATTTTATTATTTACAGGAAGTGGTGTTACAGTTGGGTTCTTTTCTGACTTTAGGATGCGTTCAGTATTTTTTTTATGGAAATCGGTAGTGCTGGAGGTCGACTGAAAGACATCGCACTTTGTATGTTATGTTGATAAAAATATAGTGACTATATGCGCAAGAATTTCCATTTTCGAGCAAAGGGTTTTACAAAATTGAGGGCGGTTCGAGTATTTGATTTTGGGGAGGGCCATTCTGGTAAAATTTGTCAGAAAGTAAAAAAGTAAGTTTCTTTGAGGCGCTTTTGGCAAACCAATCTATACCTTATATATATATATTATATACATTTATATAAATGTATGGAATTCCTGCTGTGGGAAGGGGCACGACCCCTATGCCCCCCCCCCCCCCATATCCTCCAATCCCTAAACTCATGGCAGACTTGCAGTAGTTTGAGTAAACTATACATGTAAATGTAAGTTCTCTGCTTATATACTAGTTTCGAAATGCCCTGACTAAGCAGAAAAATCAATCGCACAACTTCAAATTACTCAGTATAATTGCTATGATGGTGTAAGCATATCTGAAATTTTAGTCTTTCTAAATATCTACCCATTAAAAATGCTAATTAATATCTTGCCTATGGGTACTTCCCTTAACACAGAACTTTTTTATTACCCCCTTATCTGCCCATCAAGTGTCATAAAATCGGACTGCCTCCATGATAAGGGGCAGTTTTTAGATTTTTCCCTTTACAACGATTGTCGTGACCCCTTCCCCTTCCCTCAAGGGAAAGCAGACAAAAAGGTAAGTACAAGTTTTATGGTTGGTCGTAAACAAGAAATGTTAAACGGAATTAAGGTTTTTCAGTGCCTTTTTTATGTTTTTCAGCATTGTGATATTGTGAATTCTTTTCGTTATGAATATCATTATGTTTTTAATTTAAAACTAAGCCCGGAAAGGAGAGTTTTTGTTTTTTTTATAGGTCTGTAAGTAACTACCTTTATATATGGTGATTTTATAACTATGTAAATAACTATCATTATGTTAACATCGTTGTCTTGTTCGCCCGTCTATCCGTATGTATATGAAATCCGAATATAACTTTTGATCTGCATAAGCTAGAGAATCGAAATTTGAATAGGATCTGCCTAGGCAGATCATGATATGCCCAATTCTACTATATGTATCTACATGAGATAGAATATTGAAGGTGGTTAAATGTTTATACTTTAGCGCAATGATTATTGTATTAAACATTTAATATGAAAAATAATTATTTATCCCTTTTTATGAGTGACACTTTTTGGTGTCCAGTCTTTCCTTAAATGGAATCTACTAACGTTTACACAAACAATATGAAAGTTCCTGGACTAATCTAACAGTGTTTTTTTAACAAATAAGCTACAAAACACTAATTAACTTAATTAAAATCTATTTGATAAAATAAAAACTCCTTTTGTTACATAGTTTTACAGAAAACAATATCAGCGCGGGGTTTCGATGGTTGACAACCCTCGGGCCTATTATAATTATGTTTCTTTAGTTGCCAACTGGACTAGGTGCCTAATGCCTATCATCATAAACATAGATATACTTTCGAATTCCGATTGTCTAAGGATATGTTCGCACTTGAAGTGACGACACAGTCGTAAATAATTCAATACTCACTAAAGCAATTTTGAAAGTTCAGTTTTTATCTATGTTTTTGATGATTGGCATCCAGTCCAGATGGAAACCAAAAACACATATAGAGGGGCATGATCAGTGGCATTCTCGAGTAGAGACCACGAACCGGCGCAGAACGCAGGGTCATTATGGCAGGGTAGAACGCCCGCACGATCTAAAACCAGATATACGCAGAAATCATTCAGTACCCTCGGCGTCCAATACAACAATGCGTTCCGGGTGCTGTTGGAGCTGCCACGATACTGCCGCGCATTGGGAATGTTCGCGGAGGCACAGACTGATAGCTTCACAGCAATAGTCCGAAAACGTGTGGCTTCCCTTATGCGTCGTTTAAGGGGCAGCTCCAACAGCATCTTGGAGGGCATTCCCAACTAACACACAAGCTGCTTTATTCGCTTCTGTAAATCCTCTTGGACGCAAAAGAGGGTTATAAAAGCGGTGAAATTTACTTGTAGACATAGAAAAACGTTAGCTAATGCTCTCAGCAATTGTTGAAGCTTTCAGGTGCAGAAAAGAGTTAGTAAATGCTATTTTAGCGATTTACAACTCCAATAGGCAGTAATAGTATGCTTAGGAAATATAAAAGTGTAATCATAACGCCAATGTATGGCAGCCGTATATCCGATATAGAGTTTATGTTCTCCTAATTCAGTAAGAATTTGCCATTTTAGACCAGTGACACAAGAGCGATTTATATTTCTATTATACGTGACATCGCCGTATAGGTGCGAGTAGGACTCGTGCCTTGAGTGTTCCGTACACACTTTATCAATGAAATTCATGTTTTTTGTTAAATTAGCTTTTCAAATAATTTATAATAATTTAAAATAATAATATGATGATGATGATGATGATGATACGATACGATACGATACGATACGATACGATACGATACGATACGATACGATACGATACGGTACGGTACAGTACGGTACGGTACGATACGATACGATACGATACGATACGATACAGTACGGTATGGTACGGTACGGTTCGGTACGGTACGGTTTGGTACGGTACGATACGATACGATAAGATACGATACGATACGATACGGTACGATAAGATACGGTACGGTACGGTTCGGTATGGTACGGTACGGTACGGTACGATAAGATACGGTACGGTTCGGTATGGTACGGTACGGCACGGTACGATATGATACGATACGATACGACATGGTACGGTACGGTACGGTACGAAGAAGTACGGTACGGTACGGATACGGTATGGTACGGTACGGGTCGGTACGACATGGTACGGTACGAAGAAGTACGGTACGGTACGGTATGGTACGATACGGTACGGTACGATACGATACGATACGGTACGATATGATACGATACGATACGGTACGGTACAAAGAAGTACGGTACGGTACGGTACGGTACGATACGGTACGATATGATACGATACGATATGACATGGTATGGTACGAAGAAGTACGGTACAGTACGGATACGGTACGGTACGGTTCCGTACTGTACGGTAAGATACGGTACGATATGATACGATACTATACGACATGGTACGGTACGGTACGGTACGAAGAAGTACGGTATGGTACGATACGGTACGGTACTATACGGTACGGTACGGTAGTACGGTACGATACGATACGTAATATAACCGACACCGACCCGAAATATATAGATGAGATAACAGTATTATTATTTATTATATTTAAATTATCATGTCTATCAGTACCTATTATTTATATTTATAAAACAAAAAACATTAAAAGCTTTTACAGTGTATTTCATTTTAAACCATTATATATTTGCTACCGTACCCTAAAATTTTATGATCGATTGCTATCAAGGCCATGATTTGGCTTTATACATCGCTATCATATCGCTCTAAAACTTAGTCACCTACTTTCTACGTCCTAACGACGTATGAAATGCTCAGAGAAGTTACATACTCCTAAGAAATATTCCGCCATTGTTATTTTTATTTTGTTGAATTGGTTCATCGAAATTATCGTTTCGTTACAGATATTGACGACAAAGAATGAAAGAATTTTTAAAAAGTATGAAGGAGTACTACATTGCTGCAGTTGCAGCCGATAATTTAGAAAATAAACGAAATATCTAACCTAACCTCTTTGCACATTTCTCTAATTTTCAATCTTCTTTCACATTATTAGGAAGGCGTATTAAAAACGAAGTGGAAAACTATATATAGAATACCAGTAAAATTATCTTCGTAAGGAAATTTCACTCACAACACACATAATACTATACCATGGAAAAAATAACATCCAATTTATTTGCGTCGCATATCGTTCACTTTATTTGTATCTTACACCATTTTAGGTTAAGTTTTAAAATGAAAGAGTTCGCAAATTAAACATTTCAAGGAAAAAAAGAGATGGAACATGACTCAAATCGCAAATAGAAATTCAAGGAAGACGTATAATTTGCTCTTGTATCGTTTTTTAGACTCCTCAGTGGGTATAAATCGCTATTGTAACCCTCTTGTATGGACGAAATCGCAAATAGAAATACAAGGTAGTTAGTGGACTCCCAATGACGTATAAATCGCTCTTGTATTGCGTTTTGGACTCCTCAGTGGGTATAAATCGCTATTGTAACCCTCTTATATTGACGAAATCGCAAATAGAAATTAAAGGTAGTTAGTGGACCCCGAATGACGTATGAATCGCTCTTGTATCGCTTTTTAAGCCCCTCGGTGTGTATGAATCGCTATTGTAACCCTCTTGCATTGACGAATGCCGCTTAATTTGAGCCCAAATGGACATATAGCGAAGGTATAGCGGGAATACATCCGGATATAAAGCCAGTTCGTATTTCATGAATACTTAACGGCTTACGCTCTATCGCTCATGTATTTCTCAGTTTTGTTAGTTGGGTTGTTGATCGTTGGGACAGTCCTTTTCTGGGATTCTGGAACAGGGTTCACGTGGAGTCACAGTATTTCACTAGGAGGATGTTGTTGTAGGCATCACTAAATGTTTTTCTGTTTTTTTTGTTTTTGACACTAACATAGTTTTTAAGCATATATTGTTACTAACTTAGATATGGATTTCGGTCTGAACTAAATATTTTATTTCTTATTTTCTTTCTAAAACAGATGTCGGTAGTGGCTCGATGTGGTGTATCAATGGCTGAGGATAGAAAAATGTAGCATGCCCTTGGAGAGGTCGCAGCAGGAAACTAATAATTGGCTGATGGATTAGATTGACAAGTAATTATGAAATTCAAAATTATAGTACAGATTGCCTCAAACAATTTAATTACTGGTGATACCGAAAACTTAATTAAATAGAAAGCTGATTCTGAAGGCTTTAATTTTAGTTTTAGTGCTGTCAAAACTAAATTTCCTTGATTGCAAAATAGCCCTTAAGTGTGAGGAACATGGAATTCGAAAAATTACAAGTTTTGATAGCAATGAGACTAAAATGAAAGCCTTCAGAATCGGCTTCAGCATTTATGATTATTTATTTTTATTTTTGCATTTTAATCTAGTATTACATACATTTTTAACCTCAAACATTAATTTTACCAACTTCTATTTAATTATTCTCTAAACACATACTCCCCATCATTTACACAAACACAACACTGAGGTTCGGACATGTAGAGAAGATGCATGAAAGAAGAGTGACGAAAGAAACTTATGGTGCGGAAGTAGAAATTCAGCTCGACCAGGCCGCTCTAGAAGTACGTATGCTGACCAAATTGGCGACATACTGAAGAAAGGCCATGTTAAAAGTACCCAGAATAAAAGAACTTGTAGGACTAGATTGATGGATGTAGAAGAAGCGAAAGAGGTGTGTCTGGATCGTAGCAGATGGAAATCTGTAGTCTCGGCCTACCCTTCTAGGAGACAGGCGTGAGTATATGTATGTATATTACAACACTGACTTTCAATAATCTGTGAAACACAACTACACTCACACATTCAAACCAAAGGCAAAGCTTAAAATAAGTTTAACACATAGTTACATTGATCTTGTATTATACTGATCTTAATTATAATTTTTTAATCTTTTATTTTACAAGTTCAGGTGATCAATACGCGTAACTACCGGAAATACATTATTAAAGATAGGACCCACGAAATCTGCCGGGCATGTGCCCATCCTGGAGAATCTCTTCGACATGTTATTTCCGGTTGTTCCGCTCTTGCTAACACTGAGTATTTGCACAGACACAACCAAGTGGCCAAAATCCTTCATCAAGAACTCACCCACAAGTACGGCCTCGTAGATCAGAAGGTGCCGTAGTACAAGTACTCACCGGCGCCAGTACTAGAAATCGACTACGCCAAGCTCTACTGGGATCGGTCCGTTATCACGGATAGGACTATTCTCACGAATAAATCTGACATCGTGTTGATGGACAGGACGCAGTCTCGGGTGTCTTTAGTGGATATCACAATTACACATGCTGAGAACCTCGTAAAAGCCGAAACCGAGAAGAGGAGGATGTATCTCGACCTGGCTCACGAGGTTACCGACATGTGAAGCTTGGCATCCACCGAAATAATCCCAGTTGTTTTATCCCCTCGAAACCAACCTGAGACGGTTGGGATTCCGTGGCAGTTCACGGCCAGCGCGGATGCAGAAGGCGGTTCTGCTCGATACTGCTCGCATCGTTCGCTGGTTTCTTTCCCTGGGGCTCTTAACCTCAGTCGACTGTGCTTCTGCCGGGGGTGTACTGTCTCTCTCTCTTTAAATTATTTTAATCAAGAGGGAGAGACGGTATCAAAAATTTACAAATTAATAATAATAAAAAGCAGTAAGCAAACTAACCCCAAGTAAAGATTAAGTTCAATATAAATTAGTCTCACCAAGTTTACGGACTACATAAAATGTCCTACCTTCTGAGACGTCGCCTAATTTTTCAGAGTTTCCTACCAGCTAAGTTTTAGTCCTTGCAGTGGACAGACAGACAAATGAATGCATAAACTCTGTAGGTTACGTTTCTAGTCCAAATCATACTACAAACACGTAGCAGAATTCCAGAACACACCTCAATAATTCTTGCAATAGAATAACGTAAAGTTGTAGTTATTAATGGTATTATCCGACCAAGTTCGGTGTGTTATTAAATTCAATAACCGCCCCTATGGACCGGATGCCAATTAAATAAGTTTGTGCAGTTCGGAACTCGGGTTATACTTTGACTGAACTCTAGTTACAGGTTTTGTATTTTAGTAGCTATATTTCTACAGAATCTATACATAATTTGTAACAATTTATCTTTTTTCTTGTAGTTCGACTGGGTTGGATATAATGTTTTTGCTGTTTCCCAATAAAGAACACTTTTGATAAATTAGCATTACATATAGGTCGATGGGAATTAGGAATAAAGACACAGAGTACAAAAACCTTCTAACTCTGCTGAGACAACAAAAAACGTTGACGTGAACAAAAGTAACCGAAGTTCAAACAGGAAGTCTCTATAAATTTATAAAAATATAAATGGGAACAGTAGGGTCTACGAAGCATACAAACTTTACATGTGTATATATGTAGATACCTACCAAACTATATTTCGTAGTATCCAGTTGTATCTATCCATAATAGTAGGTATTTATGCTATCTACTCGTATCTCTACAGTTTGATGTGACAAGGTTTAGCATAAAATGCAAAATGTAATTTACCTGCGCTCGTAGCACGATAATGTGCGACTTCGTTTGTCAATCGCGCACATCGACCAAAATAAGCGATATGATTGATAAAACGCGTGATAAATCGAGTGACAAAGTCACAATTTACCGTGTTACGAGTGCTGGGTTACTTTGTGCAAGTTAGCTTGTTAAACAATTATTTATTAGGGACGGGTTATAGATCGCAACCTTTAACCCGTATGATGAATTGGAGCCACGATCTAACCTGCTACCTTATTTATGGGGCAGGCAAATTGTATAATACGTCAGATTACAAACGGTGTCGTCGTCAGTTTTTAAACGCTCGTTGTTTATCAAATGGACTATCAGCTTATTTGCAGACTGAAATCAAATGTGCCACTGCGTTATTTGAACCTGACCACCGGATTAGTGGTCGAGATGTTCGAACCATTCGACCATTATATGTATATACAATAATTACTTAACTCTATTTATATTTAATATCTATAGTATCTATGACAAGATGATGTCTTGGTCGAACTGATTATAGTAATCAACTTATCTGGCATAAAAACTTTCCACATCACCAAAGGTTAACTGGCAGAGAATGCTAATTAGCGTTAAGTTTGCCTTTGTACATTCTAAATTATTTTGTGCAATAAAGTATTGACATACATACATACATACCACCACAGAAGCGGTTAAACGTTGACTGTCCCTCAATCTATCTCAGGCTAATTGAATCTAATGGTTTCCTTCCCTTTAATATGTCATATCATTTTATTATCTAATCCTGCTAAAAATGTAACTTACTCGTATATCTGTATCACACGTTGAAAGACAGCGATTGCCTTCATACAGGTTGTGTTGTGACACATGTTCGTCCAAGGGAAACGGACATTTAGGCCCATTGGATTGACAGTGGTGTCGATTCGAAAATACAAACAGAAATAAAATGTCAGCTTTCGGATGATTTTGTTGCAATAGTTAGGTTACGTATAGCCATAAAAAAAATACATGTTTTTGGTTGAACTTTAAGGTATTCATTTTCCACAAACCACGTTAATCGATTCATATTTGTACTGTCAATGAATTTTTTTGTAACCCTCTATTGCACACTTCTTATCGATTTTGTTTCAGGTATCGCTTTCGCGATTTTGTTGGTTTATTTTTAATAAAATTAGTGTGTATGATATCTATTCATTTTCCAAATACCACGTTATTCGGGTCAAAAAAAGCACCCCCTTTTTCCAAAAATACGTAAATCCACTGATGCAGTCAGCGGCAGCAAGATATTGTCAGTCTACGCCTAGCGTTGGCGCCCGTAAGACGTGGAACCTGTGCCCTTTTTTGCAAGCTATAAATATCTCCCAAAACTACTTCAAAACACATTGAAATTAATTTTATAAAGTAATATTTCGAGGAGCATCATATTCCTGCCGTTAAAAACTCAACAAAATATGCGTATGAGTGATTTAGCTACATCGTGCCATAGTCATAACAACAAAACTGAATGAATTCATACTTCTATGCGGGAAAATAATATATGTTACTCTAAAAGAATAATTTTGTGATCGTTATTGAAACCCAAATTAATTTACTTATACTTACTGAGATCTGTAACAAAGGTCAATGACCTTTTCGTGAAATTACCCTCTAGTATTGGCTCACCATTTCAGGTCCAATAAGTGAAGTTTTTTGCAAATTATATAGGTACACTTACTTGGGATAAATCGCCAAGCATTTAAAATATAGAAATTTATTTTGAAATATTTACAGTGCATGGCAAAATTATTAGATCGTAGATAATTCTGTCGGTACATGTTCAGGTTCTGTTACGCAAAATGAAAACAATGAAACTCTTTTAGGATTAATTTGTTATCCCTATGTTTGTCTGTCTGTCCGTTTGTCTAGACAATTTTTTCTGGGTAAAATTAATAAATACCAATATAAACGGCCCTCTATAGAGCTGTAAAAACATACTTTTGACGTTTTTATTTATATTACGTTTCAGGTTTTTACGTTTTTTTTTTTACGTTTTTCATACAAATTTTCTCACTATGAAAATGTAGGGATGAACACTTGAGATAATATTTTGCATTTAAAAGTCAACACAGAAAGGAATTGTTGAACAAATAATGTAAAAAATATGAAAACCATGTTGTTCTATTCTAAAGGGATTAATTATCTACTGTTCAATGTGGCGATAGCTTTGTTTATTTTTTTCCTTGAATTATTTTTTACTAAGGTAACAAATAGTTTAATACAAGGTTTTCCTTTAGAGGTCCCTTTACCCCTGTATTTTTCTTAAAATTCATACAATAGGTATAAGCCGAATGTGAAGTCTACAGCTTATTTTCTTCATATCTTTTTTCATGAGTATATTCTAGTGACATCTAACTACGTCTCTATACAGCCCAAAAAGCAAAATTTGATAAAACGCCATCATAATAGCTGTCAGGATATCGTCAATATTGCCTCGTTTTTACACAAAGTTTAACAAGTTTGTATATTTTTATCTATACTGGAAATAAAAAAGAGAGAAATACAGGCGTCGTTCATGTTAAGATGACTAAGTTTACACACTTTGCTAAGTATAAACAATTACCGTTTCATGGAAAACGGTTTTGACCTGAAACCATTTCACAAATTCAATTAACTTATTTTGAATATCTTGTCATCTTGCACTTCTTGATGAGAAATACAATTTCAATAAGTAAAAATACAACTTTTAGTTAAGAAAACTTATAGTTAAAAGTCTGCTGTATGCATTAACATATTTTTAATTATATTACAATAGTAATAAAATAATTGGCTTATCCGTCGTCGTGATACCAGCCGTAAATTTCTTAAATAATCTGATATCACGCTTATGGAAAACCCAATTATTTTGAAGATACCATAATATCATTAAAATATGTTTATGCATATAGCAAAATTTTAACAATAAATTGTCTAAGCTAAAACTTGTACTTTACCGTTATAATTATTTCTTAATATTTTGTTACAAATTCGGAGAAATAGCCCTTAAGGAAAACCTTGTATGAAAATATTTGTTATCTTTGTAACAAAGAAAAAAAAAAAAATAAACAAAGCTATCGGCACATTGAACAAACAGTAAATTATTAATCCCTTTAGAATAGAAAGATATGGTTTTATATTTTTTACATTATTTGTTCTACAGTTCCTTTCTGTGCTTTTTTTCAAATGCAAAATATTATGTGAAGTGTTGATCTCTATATTTCCATAAGGAGAAAATTTGTATGAAAAAGTTAAACAAAAGGCCATAAAAACGTTATAATATGTATATTTTACAGGGCTGTAAATATTAGCATTTATTGATTTTACCCAGAAAAATTGCCTAGACAAACGGACAAACAGACAAACATAGGGACAACAAATTAATCCTAAAAGAGTTTTGTTTTTTCATTTTGCGTAAAGGGACCTGAACATTTCAAACTATGATACAAATAAATTTCTATATTTTAAACACTTGGCGATTTATCCCAAGGGTAAACAGGTGTCCCAAAAGTCAACCCTTTCCCTTGGAAAGCTGGTAGGCCAGCTCATGACTGACCAGAATATCAAATTATGACCTCAGCAAAAAGTAGATTGTCTTCGAGTTGATGGTACTTTTATAAATTCGAATAGATTTTTGAGAGTCAAAGCTAACCAGTTCTAAATTCTATGAATGAAATTTTTGTTGCGCAACTCTGAATAGTCATGCTATTGATAAAGTCAAAAATAAACCTTGAAATGCTGTTACATCAGGAAGAAAAATAAAAACCCAATTTATGAGCAATTTTTTGTAATTAGGTTAGTTCGATACCACACCCTGAAAAAAAATGTCCTATGTTAGTTTTGCAAATTGTCTTAAATAACGGCTCATCAAATATTGTTTTTCAAATGATCTGGCAATTTCTGTGTATTACTTTTGAAAAAAAAGTTATTGCTATTTTACTACCAAAGGAGCTGCGTGGTTTTTAAAATAATTAGAATTTAGAATGAAAGAGTGGCGGGCAGTAAAAATATTTGACGTTCATTAGAAATGCCATTTAACACGCGTTAGAGTGAGATAAATAGTGACGCTATTTAAAATGAGTTGGAATGAGATAGTAACGCAGTTAAACGTGGTTGAATGAGAGAGGCATAATTGATATAGGCTACAGTGAGATAGATAGTGACGTGGTGCATTCCTTCTGAGAATATTTGTTAGTTTCCACTTTTTGTAATAACAACTTTAGTAAAAATTTTTTGTAAAGAAATTTTTGGTCCAATTTATTTTCCCGCAAGTGTAAAACCAGCTCAACGGGCGAAAAATATTTAAAGAATGGGTAATGGTGACAATTAACCGTCACAATATTATTATGTATCTCTAAAGGAGTGTCTGAAATGTTCCGAGGGTCAACTGATAAATCAAACACCACTTTTAGCCGACCATAATAAATTTACGTCCCGACGTGATAGCAAGTAGGATCAATGCCGTGTGACGATGTTCGAAATACACTAATAAATTCGATAAAATAAAATACGTATTACTTTTGACCCTGCCTCGTCCACTCTATTCGTATTTTTGCTATGGTGACGCGAGCTTAGAGACCGGGACGAATTTCCCCCCGCGCGCTATCGTAAAATAGAATAAGCCACGCCCGGAACTGGTTTTTGTTTTGGCTATGTCATACTCTTAACTTATTTGACAGGACTAAAGTTATTCTAAGCTTCCCGTCTTTGTCGTTTGGATACAGAAAGAAAAAGACAGAACGCTTAAATTAAGTTCAGTCTTGTCAAATAAGTTACACTGAATCGACACAAATAGATCTCGTTTGAATGTTCAATTTGTGACACAATAAACAACATTGGAATGGAGACCACGTGCAGCAAAGCGCAGCGTAGGCCGCCTTCGTGCCCGCTGGAGTGACGATCTGAAGGCCGTTGCGGGTGGCGGCTGGATGAGGATGACTGAGGACCGCCAAGAGTGGCGTAATATGGGGGAGGCCTATGTCCAGCAGTGGACGAATACGGGCTGATGGATGGATGGAAACAACACTTGTACTGGTTTGTAGAGAAATCTCGACGCTGCTAGCCGTTCTGGCACAATTCTACAGGGAATTGACGACGCCATACGGCGTCGTGTTCAAATTGGTAAATGTAATAGTACGCTGTAGGACGCTGTAGGACGCTGTCCAGCGTCTCTGTCCTTCAACGTGTTAACATATATAATTACTGTTTCGTAAAATAGTACCTATTTCTTATGTTTATAAGTATCAAATTAGATGAAAAGCTTTTTAAAGCCAAATATATAGGTAAATATTTATTTCTAAAATAGTACCGTGACGAATAAACTGCGTCTGAATACCTAAATATGTCAGAATTTTACTTGACATCGGCAAAAACTGCCGTTTCAAATAGCTGCCATCGCCATAAGAAAAAAAACCGGCCAAGTGCGAGTCAGACTCGCGCACGAAAGGTTCCGTATCATTATCTATAAAAACGGCAAAAAAAACATGTCTGTTTTATGGGAGCCCCCTTAAATATTTATTTTATTCTGTTTTTCAGTATTTTTTGTTATAGCGGCAACAGAAATACATCATCTGTGAAAATTTCAATTGTCTAACTATCACGGTTCATGAGATACAGCCTGGTGACAGACGGACAGACAGACGGACAGCGGAGTCTTAGTAATAGGGTCCCGTTGGTTACCCTTTGAGTACGGAACCCTAAAAAGCAGCGGGTTGTGTCAAAGATACAACCGTAAATTATTCAACTGGATAATTCTAAAGTCGCCTCTTTTCTTAATCAAAAAGGAAGGTCAGTCGCCTAGCACAAAGTGCATAACTTGACTTTGTATTTCTTGTTTAGAAGTTAAAAATTGAAAAAAAATTTGCTATGTGGCAGTTAACACCAATGGTTCAGTATTAGCGAGGTTTATAAAGCATGAGTTTCAAATTTATTGCACAATTAGTCATAATCAGACAAAGTTAAGTTAAACAAAACAAAAGTTAAGTTAAATAAAGTTAAAACAGCATTTTTAGTTGGTTTTGAGAAGATCATGACTAATTGTGTATTCAATTTCAAACTCTTTCTTTATAAACCTCACTAATACTGAACTATTGGCGTTAAATGGCACAGATCAAAATGCTTTTCAATTTCAAATTTATAAACAAGAAAAATAAAGTTAAGTTATGCATTTTGTGTTAAGCCACTGTCGTTAAACCCTAATCACGACCATAGATATCATAATAATCATAGACTCATAGAATCGTTGATTCCTATAATAATAATATGTCAGATGATTGCGCAATTCAAGATATTGTCTTAAATTAACATTATATGATTTCAGTATAGAAATGCAGAAAGAAAAGTAAATCTGGATGTGAGGAGCTCTGAACCAGGATTCGAATCCGGGACCTCTTACCGGGTGATTTCTCTTGCTTGGTAGAGTATTTGCTATTCCTAGTATTTGGGTTTCAGACGCACTGCATGTTGTGACATTTGATGTCAATCACCGAGAAAAGTGTAAAAATAAACTTCCAAATTTCCTGATTCCTAATAGCAGCACGCGAATCTACTTCTGGGTCATTTCAATTTTTTTATTATTTTGATGGAATAAGCATTAATTGACCATGAATGATAACTAATAGCAAATAATAAACGATTGAAACACGTAATAGGTAACATCGAATATCATATAGTCAAATTCATTTCATACAAGAACTTCCCTGTCAGCACTTTTATTGTCAAATACTAAATACGAAAATGCCTTAATCTTCGGAATTATTTCTTGAAGTCGATCACGGAAGTGACGTACAAGTTCTGAATTGGGTCCCTTTACGAGTTGCAAACAAAGAAGCTGCCGCTTGAAAAATAGCACAGAGCATCAAATCAACGAGCCAGTAACGATAGTCGCGGCGTGGTCCTTCAGGGACCCGCTTGGGACCAACCTGTGTCACAACTTGAATGACATACCGCAGGTGTGAGCCCAGCTAGGGACCAGCTTAATACGAAACCGAGTTTATTAGCGGAACCGTGTAAACATACTTACTTAGTTGTAAACATTTACATGAACAACGTTAGTTGGATTTAAGGATCTATTCTGCAGATTGGGAACGATATTTCGCTCAAAACATAGCTCTTAGAAGAAAAGATTTATGAACATAATGTACAATAAGACAGGTTTTTTCGTGAAGAGAAACTAATACAAAAAAGTGGAATATTTCTTTTTAAAATCACTACATAGTATAAAACAAAATCGCTTCCCGCTGTCTATCCCTTTGTCCGCTTAGATCTTTAAAACTACGCAACGGATTTTGATGCGGTTTTTTTTCAATAGATAGAGTGATATAAGAGAAAGGTTTATATGTATAATAAATGCCCGTGCAAAGCCCGGGCGGGTCGCTAGTAATTTATAAATCTTAAAATAAAAATAGAACTAGTATTTAAGCAGTAAACACTTTGTCTGTTAAACTTAAAATTATTAAAATGAAAACAAAATCATCAGAGACTCAGCATGAAGCAATTTTTAGTCAAAGCCAAACATCAGTTAAAAATAAATTGTAATACAGTTATAAAAAAGTACATTATCTTAACAAAAATAAATTTGCAGTTTAAAAAATAACTTATGTCGTCACAATTATGTTGAATTAACATTTTTTTAAACCTTAACTACCTGCCTTCTATTTTTGTCACATAACCACCTACCCGCGGTCATAAAGACCGCTTATCAAATGTCAAAAACCTTAGTATCTATTTAAAACAAATATTTATTTTCATGCGTGTTCGTATTTCAAGATCCATATCGCGTAATTTAAATCAACAAATAACAATGTTACTAAAATAATTGAGTAAAATAAAACACAAAATCACAAACAAAAATCACCTCTAAATTGTAAGTGGGATGTAAGTTAAAGACTCATGAGATTTACATAGAGGAAATGCCGACTCGCGACCTTTTTATGATTACCTACAGAGGATTTGCCCACGTATACACGACGACCATACACTCATGACTACGCAGTAAATATGCATTTTGACATTTCTTTATTTTGTAAGTACATACATTCTGTATTTTTAATTTTTAATTTAATATTTTATTGACATGTAATGAACATTATGAATAAATTGATTATGATTATGATTATACACCTGACGAGTGCTTGCCAATTGTTGGAAGGGATCGATGAAAAAGTACATAGACGCACAGATATCTACGGCTTACGTTGGCAGAATAACTACAAAAACAAAACCCGTTGCGGTCTCTGAGACCGGTGATAGGTGGTTAAGGGTTATTATAATAACATTAATACGAAATCATAACAATCCAAGCATCCCAAGAGCCGACTGCTTCTTTTGCATTTCGTAAGTTCGTTGATAAACAAAAAAAAACGTAAACTCATTAATAAGGAAAATCGAGTTATTTATAGCTACTAAAAATCTATGTAGATAAAAGATTATTTCTGTATATTTTTTTAACGCAATTGATTCTTGGGTGTTAGAATATACCTAAAAATGTCGTTACAAAACTAAAGAATCCACCCTTAACCTGTCCTGTCCCCTAATGTCCCCTGCTCGAAAATTGTACTTTCAATGCAGTAAACATAGCTTAAGGTTGATGCGACGGATCGCGTTACCAAACATAAAACTTATGATTGCTTTCCTTATTTTGGAATTATGACATTTGGTGACCATAGTTTATTGTTAATAAGGCTTTTCTAGCAAAATTGTGTTATTTTATGGTTCACCTATTAAATTATCCTACGCAACAACTTTAAACACGCTTTCATCCTGCAAGGATAATTTACAAAGATATCAAAATAATAAGCTAGAAAAACCTGACTGTCATTAAACTTTGGTCACCTAGTGTCATAAATCACACTTATTTAATAAATTTTGTTCAAAAATAAGAAAAACACCGGCCAAGTGCGAGTCGGACTCGCACACGAAGGTTTGCGTACCATTTATGTATAAAAACGGCAAAAAAAACATGTCTGTTGTATGGGAGCTCCCTTAAATATTTATTTTATTCTGTTTTTTAGTATTTTTTGTTATAGCGGCAACAGAAATACATCATCTGTGAAAATTTCAACTTTCAACTATCACGGTTCCAGAGATACAGCCTGATGACAGACGGACGGACAGCGGAGACTTAGTAATAGGGTCCCGTTAGTTACCCTTTTTCGTCTTCCGGCTACGCATTTCATGTTCCGAGCGACGTTTTTGTCGTCCGACTTTTCGTTTGCCAATTTGAGGTTTCCAAATTTGTAATAAAACAACGGATTTTTTTTTCTCGATTACTCATTTTTTTTTCTCGGATTTCGTGTGGACGGTACTATTACCAGTTTTCGGCTTCCGAACCCTAAAAATCGTAAGGTTTGCGTTTTGGAACGTGATCTGTCCAACGATATGTTCCGTCACAGCCACTTTACCATAATACAGGTAATGCTTCGGGAGGGTCCATACTTTTACCCAAAGTACTGCGATAGGCCTCACCATCCTAGAACGTTAATCGTCGGCGAAAAGGGGGTGTACGACTATGAACAGTGACCAGTCTACAATCCAAAGGCGGATCCAGGATTTGATTTTGGGGGGGTCATTCTGAAAATATTAATCACAAAGTTAAAAAAAATGTTTTATTTATTTTTATTTATTCATTTATTTACAATCCTTTATCATCTACCTTTACAGGATGCTTCCTAATGCGATAGAGAAGATAACATTAATAACAACATTATACAATACTATGAGATACAAATACACAATTTTTAAACTTATAACTATTACTTTAGATGCTTTAAGCTTTTATTTATACCTATTTTGTGTAAAAGTGCACCCGAATTGAATCGAAAAGTCGAGTCAAATGTATGGAATCCTGAGTGTTTTGGGGGGGGCCATGGCTCCCATGCCCCCCTTCGTAACGATATAGTATGTTTTGTGGCAAAATCACACTCAGAAACTTTGATTGCAAGTTTCGCATCCTCCAACTGAAGCAGTGCTTGTAATGAAATGAGACGTCTGAAATTCCTCACTTTAATTAGAGAGCTCCAGACAGGCGTGTGGTCGGACGGTTCGTGGTCAACTAGACTCGGCAGGTGGCAGCGAACCTGTTAAATTCTGCCTGCAAATGTTTTAGAAACTTGAATCCTTTTAGAGCGACGGTTCTAAAACTAGTTTGAATTCTAACGTACGGAGTGAATTTATAAGTAACTTATTCCAACAATCAGATATAAACTTTTAATACTGACTAGAATTTGAAACGCTGGAAATCTGAAGAGTACTCGTCTACACGAACAACTTTTAAAAATTTATCGAGCCATACCTGAATTCAAGAAAAATACAGCTGGTTTAGTAGAGTAATAATAATAATAATAAAATTCTTTTCAATGTATGTGCTCGTAAAGGCCCACTTTATATGCATCAAAACCGAACAGAAAGTCGATTATTTTGCCCTAGGGCTTTATTATTATTATTTTTTTTTAATTTATTTACAATGGTTGGCTAACCTGCAGCCTTTCCTGTGTACCATAAATTTCATACTTTTTTCCACTGTTTAACGGCTCTGGATACCTAGTCCTTTTGAGCCAATTACAATTTAAAGTTCACAAAATTATATTTGTTTTATTTCCTCACACTATGCATTGAAAAACGTAGTATGATACACGGGCGTAAGAGCAATAAATTACTCGGTTACGTTTAAAACACTCGCTACGCTCTTGTTTTAAATCGTCCTCGTAATTTATTCCTTTGCGCCCTTGTAGCATAAACTACTATTATTGCACAAGTTAAATTTTTGTACACAGGCGAGCTTAATACTATTTAGTATTTTCTACCAGCTAACCTTTGGCAATGGGGAAGTTGTTGGGGTAGTGCCATGAATTCCAAATATAAATATATATGTATATATCTTTCAATTTAAATGGAAAGTAATTTAGGAGGTCATTCAGTATCTTTAATACATCACATTCCACTGCAAAGTACTTCGAAATTTTTCTTTACTTGTCCATACAAACTGAGTCAGCTGATCGGACCACTTTGTACTGAGAAGTGAAAAAAAAAATCGCGCAAAGAAAAGTGTTTTGCAGTGGAATGTGATGTATTAACGATACTGAATCACCTCCTAAATTACTTTCCATTTAAATTGAAAGACCTTATATATACAAGGTGTAACAGAAAGGTGTAACCATATTTGAAGAGCTTATTCAGTCAATGGTATAGAACAACTTTTACTATGGAGCCAACCATGATATCTCAAAAAAAAAATCTGCCCTTCCATACATTTCAGCCGAGCGGCATTGCATTTTTCTATGAAACAGTTATTTTTTTTTTTCGAGATACAGGGTTTTTTCCATAGTAAAAGTTGTTCTATACCATTGACTGAATAAGCTCTTCAAATATGGTTACACCTTTCTGTTACACGTTGTATATTATACTTAAATACTCAATAAATTATATTAAATTACATGCTAATACACGAAATAAATTAATAATTGATAAGTCCAAGTACATTTTCGTCGACCAAAATGAGCACCTGATTTGTTTTACGCGGCCTCAGAGTTGGCTCTTTAGTAAAAGTTTTTAATAGTCCGATAGCAGTGTTTTTGCAACAAATTTTAATACACGAGTCGCTTTTTCAGTTTTAATAAATAAATAAATAAAATAAAAATCATTTATTTCAGAATTTGGTTCCATATAAATTCAATTCAAAACATAATACGATTAATAAGTTACACACATTAATTTCAATCACAAAAAAAAAATAGATAGTGTTAACAGTGTTGAAGTGGACCTTAATGTAAAAGTAAAGTAAAAAAAGTTTTATTGCTTCGAAAAAAGTTATTACAGTATTTAAAAAAAATCATACAAATACGCATACTGCACAGAAATAAAAACACACACAATTTGAACAGATGTCCCCAAACTTAGCCAGGCCAATAACGCGGGGTACCAAAAATATGTTTCTGTGGCAAAGGGTATCATTACTAAAAGTATAAATATAAATATTAAAAAAAAAACCGTCCGTCTTCTAACAGATTTTGTTAAAGGGCTAGGTTATTATTAAAGATGTGAATTTTATTTAAATACGACGAAGATTTTATTTTCGTGTTTGCAAAAAATATTTTAATATATATTTACAATGTTGAAATTGTTTAAAAATCATGAGGAATGCTCTATTCCTGTGTTTGAACATATAAACGTTTGCAAAAGTGATTTGTTACTTTTTTTCCCCTTTAAGATTCACATTATTTGTATTGACTCGGGAATTAAAAGATTTATTTTATGATTTTAGTAGTATTTATATCGGACTATAAGTACTATCCGTATTGTAGTTTTCGGTTTTTCAATAACACAAAATCCAGGCAATTACGTATGTATACTCGATGCGCGTCAGTATAGCGATAGCGGTCATTCACCCCTTTTTTACTGTCTTACTAAAGTAGCGGCCATATTGGCCCCGCTACTATAGTACGCTTAGAAACAGTTCTTTCTCACGTTACGCGGAACATATGGAAGTATCGCTACCGCAAAAAAGAGTACAGTGGTGGAAGGGGTGAATGACCGCTACCGCCATGCTAACGCTCACCAACTATAGTATAAGTTATATTATCAAATATGTTGCTGTAAATGTCCGAAAATGGTGGATGTGTATTATTAT
The DNA here is from genome assembly GCA_934047225.1 of Ypsolopha sequella. Taxonomy (NCBI): domain Eukaryota; kingdom Metazoa; phylum Arthropoda; class Insecta; order Lepidoptera; family Ypsolophidae; genus Ypsolopha; species Ypsolopha sequella. Next base: position 22,288,911 of record OW203991.1, read on the forward strand.
TTTATCTACTCTCATACTACTACAATAAAGTAATTACAACATCATGACATGGTCTGCTATGCTAGACCACCTGAAGTTGTTTTATGAGTACCTACATTGTTTACCCGATGTTATTATATTATGAGAATGAGAATGAATTCATTTTGCATTATTTTTCAATTAAACTTATCAAATTTAAAATGGTAAAACACAACATATTAAACTAGGGTCAGTGCTACACTTTTCAATCACACTGGAGCATATTGTAGCTACGAATAAGACCGCAAAATTTTCAAGTTAAATTTAAAATCTCTGTCAACCCTCGAGAATATCATAGTGAGGATATTTATTAGGTTTTTACGCAATAAAAAACAGATAGCAGTTCAACTGAAACTTTCTATAAGCTGGTACTGAAAAATATTCTTTGTATTGAACTCAGCTTTTCAACAAATAAATAATTGGTGGCGGAACTGGCGGATATAATTTCCCGGGATAATTCTCTGTCCGGTTTGTTACTCGCTAATGAGCGGAGTAATGACGTTACTTTCAATGACGATTAACCCTGAGTTCATTAAGATTGAATATATTAGAGACGTTTTAAATCATTTATTTTAACCCAATAAATTGTATACCATAGTATCATGAATGAAGAAATTATAATTTATTTATGTATTAAAGGTGTTTTTTTTTCTAGTTAGTATCTGCGTGTGTTAGTTTTTTTTCAATCTGTTTGAAAATATGGAAACTGAATCGCCTTAGTCGTGAATTTCATGCTTTTTTAAAAGTAATATAAGTAAAAGAAAATTGAAGGTATGTTTATTTATAAAGTGTAATAAATAATTGTCTTGAGTCATAAAACACGCCATGTTTTTTTTTTTTAGTTTGGCGTCTATAAGGTTAAATAATATTAGTTGGCGAAACTCAAAACATAGGCAGTACTAGTCTATATCGAACAATAGTTTGTATGGGAGCTAAGCGAAATACTATAAATTTGTTTTCACCTTTCCATACTGGACCAGTCAGCTGATCGGGGCTATTTTTATGGGAGGAAGAGAAAAAAAGTTGCGAATTTCGCTTAGCTCCCATACAAACAGTTGGTCATATAGACTAGTACTACCTACCTATGTTTTGAGTTTCGCCAACTAATATTATTTATCCTTATACATTGACGGAACTGAATCCAATGCAAAACTGATGTTTATCATTTTGGAGCCCCTTAAGACGTATCATACGTAAATTAGCTTTTCAAAGTGACACCAGTACAAATATTAAATCGTGCAAATAAACCTTTTTGCTTGTAATTACTTTCATTTGTACGGAGCGGGAGTAACTCCGCTTTCGAGATGGATTGCGAAATAAATTATCATATTTCGTGCTCCGCAGACTCGGTCTTTGAAGAAAAGATGCACGTGTTGGCCCCTTAATTACTGATGGCATAATGTTGCCGGGTGGGTTAAATGATTCCATTTGAATAGGAATTTTAATATTTTATTGTTGAAGCGAAATTAGATACGAGTTACTGTGGAACGTAGTTGCAAATAATTACAGTGCTACTTGTTAAATAAAATATTACAGTGCCACTTGTTAAGTAAAACATTACAGTGCTACTTGTTAAATAAAATATAGCAGTGCTACTTGTTAAATAAAATATTACAGTGCTACTTGTTAAATAAAATATTACAGTGCTACTTGTTAAATAAAATATTACAGAGCTACTTGTTAAATAAAATATTACAGTGCTACTTGTCAAATAAAATATTACAGTGCTACTGGTTAAATAAAACATTACAGTGCTACTTGTTAAATAAAATATTACAGTGCTACTTGTTAAATAAAATATTACAGAGCTACTTGTTAAATAAAAATTACAGTGCTACTTGTCAAATAAAATATTACAGTGCTACTGGTTAAATAAAACATTACAGTGGTACTTGTTTAATAAAATATTACAGTGGTAATTGTTAAATAAAATATTACAGTGGTAAATGTTAAATGAAATATTACAGTGCTACTACTAGTTAAATAAAAAATAAAGCTTCATACATTTGGTATATCGATGGCTTATTCACACGATAAGTTAAGGCATATGGGTAATGCGTGGGCGTTTGTAGTTTGAGTGCAAAATTTTTGTTTTTAACCTGGTTTAAAACTGTCCTTTTTTTTTTCGATGGCGAGGAAAGTATTTTTTATCACATTATGGATTATACATTCAATTAAAATTAAGGTAAGTTCACATCACTTAACCAACACGGTTTGTAAGTGATGGATGATGTAATATAGCCTTAGAGTACACATGTAAGATATGTACCCTCTAAGAATAAAGGTGTTAATAGCTCACTCTGACTGACTGATCAAGTAAATATACACACAGAAATAAAAGTCAGATTATCAAGTAAATTATGCAATGTACATTCAACATTTACGAAACCTCACAATCGCTTACACATCACATACACACACACCCTCTTTCACATACCCTCACACAAACACACACATGGACATACTACATAAAGAGAAATATTTAAATAATTAGCTTTTTCAGTAAATAATAGCCCTCTCAGCATTAGAAGTAACAACCAACCTCCAATAAAGTCATCCAACACTCTTGGATAAAAACATCGCAAAACTTCACCTGTCACAAAACACATTCGAAATATCATAAAGATGGGGATATACGTAGAAATATATTCCAGTAAGGAAATCGCAAAGGCATCCACGAAATATATTATCATAAGATACGTTACGCCGCCACATTTCCCCTGTCCACTCGCTGAGCGGTGGGTGACTTTTATACTCTTCGGTTTTTACTGCCCCGTCACAAAGTATGGGGTGATGAAAAGAACTTCCCTCTAGTGGCGTGAACTGAGATACATTCGATAACTCCAAATAAGTCTGGCGTGACTTGGACAGTTAGACCAAGATGCAATTGACTAACACATCTATTCATAATAAATATTAAGTGCATTACAAACTTGAAATCAATCAAAAACAAATTTAAAAACACAAATATTTTGAAAAAAGTCCTTGGGTCATGACTTGAACCTGCGACCTCCTGTTTACATAACAGACTGCGCTACCGAGGTTCTTATCTGGAACGACGAGTTTTACCACCATACCTGTACATCGTTTTTTTTTTTTTGTAAATACATGATATACCAGCTTGTAATGCACATACTGAACGCTCACGAGAAGGTTATGTGATTTCACGCCTTGCTCATTCTGGACAGAAGGCGCTATCGTCGTTACAATACCTGTTGCATCTGACAGTTAAGAAATTCACAGTTATCATTAACTAAGATTATAGGTTTTTATTGAAAAAGCCATCGCTTTGAATACTCTAATTATTATTTGAGTGCATTACAAACTTGCAATCAATCAGAAACAAATATAAAAGCACAAATATTTTGAAATAATGTATTCATTTATACGAGTGACGGTAGGCTTCGGGCAAGAGCTTGACACCGTCCTCATGATGAAACCATGCCGCCAAATGACACTTCATGTTCCGAGAAACCGTGCAAAAAAATGATTATCCTATCTTTTCGGGAACTTTTTGGCGAGACTGGGATAATATCGATGAAACCTCTCATTTCCTATACCTATATGTACCCCTTATTCGTAGAAACACAACGAACTAGTGCCATCAATGTATAGCTAACATGGCAACATGACAGGCTAAATATTGACAGTTCGTAGTAAATAAAATTGTTAACAAAAAGGTATCCTTAACTGCAGACAGCTGTACTTTATTACAATCTGCTTGAAACACTGACTTTTTGCGGCTTTGAAAAGACGTCATATGCGATGCGTATAAATTGCTCAAATCTACTCGTTGGGTCCACAGTATTATGTAGATAGTAGCATGGATAGTAGGTAGTAAGTTGAAATGTATTCTTGAAGTTAAGCGACGGACAAAACAGCCTTATGCACAAAAAAAAATGCACAAAAAATAAGGAAACTAAAAAGAAGTCAATTTCTAAATGGATCCTTAATTTATTTCATTTTATTTTCTAATAAAAATGTACTATTGTCTTTCAGCATAGACAGTACTACTATTTATGCCTTTTACTATATAGGATGTTTAGAACGTCAATGTTAATATTTTCAGTGATGATCTTTAACATTTTTGACTTAATTCACTATTGTGAAAAGTATTGTAGTTTTCGAGATATAGACATTTTTTAGTTTTGTCTACTTAAAGGTAGGTAAGTGCAATGAAATAATAATAAAACACTTTTTATGGCTACAATAATATTTTTTTAATAATTTCTTTTACACTTCAATTAAACAACGTAATAATTATGTTCCTTCGTACAGTATTTAGTTTTATGTTTAATTTCACTTTCTTTTTAAAACATCTGTCTTGTTTTACTTTTTAATTAAAGTGTATTTGAGAATAATTTAAAATAAAAACACTATTTTGCCTATATTCCTATTATTCCCAAAGCCATAAATATAGTGTTTTATTATCATTTCATTGCAGTTACCTATTTTTATGTAGACAAAAGTAAAAATGTCTGTATCTTAAAAACTACAAAACTTAGCATAATAGTAAATTCAGTAAAAAAATGTCCAAAATCACTTCCTTTATCATCCTTGAAGATATTAACATCGATGTCAAAAACAGCCTGTATAATAAATTCGATTCGAACGTTCTGTACCTGTAATTTGTTTTAAGATCGTAACGTAACACAGTGAAGTATAAAAGTCCCCAAGCTCGCCTCTTTATGCGGAATATATTCGGTTTAGTAGGTTTTCATGTAGACCTGTGCATAAAATATGTTATGGTCCCACTTCACACCACTCCTGGTTAAATGTTCTGATGCATTCCCACCACAGCAGTGCTATAATAGAGTTATGGCACACGTAAGTTTATTAAAATAAAACTGGCTTTGGGAACTGTTTATATTTTGGCAAAACTATCCGGATTCAAGTGTGTCTAGCGGGTAATGGAAGGAAAATAGTAGTATTCATGTAAATCTATCATAAAATACTTCTTCACGACATGAATTCTCGAGGGGGTGTCAGAAGTATTTCCGAGAAGTCTGATTTTTTACAGCACTATGGGGCCGTAAACTTCTGTAGGAGCTATCAGTTTCAACTTTATATCTCGTACGGGTAGACAGACGGACAATAAAGTGATCCTATAAGGGTTCCGTTTTTTGATTTTGAAGTACGGAACCCTAAAAAACGATTAAAGTCTAACATAAGTATGTTTTCAATGCATGTGCTCGTAAAGGCCCACTTTTTATGCATCAAAATTATTTGATGCATTATTTTGCCCTAGGGCTTTATTATTATTTTTTTTTTAATTTATTTGCAATGGTTGGCTAACCTGCAGCCTTTCCTGTGTACCATAGATGTTATACTTGTTTTTCCACTGTTTAACGGCTCTGGATACAATCCTTTTGAGCCAATCATAATTTAAAATTCACAAGATTATATTTGTTTTCATTTCCTCACATTATGCATTGAAAAAGGTAGTATGATACACGGGCCTAAAAGCAATAAATTACTCGGTTACGTTTAAAACACTCGCTACGCTCGTGTTTTAAATCGTCCTCGTAATTTATTCCTTTTCGCCCTTGTAGCATAAACTACTATTACAGGATCACATGATTTTGTAACGAAATACATCATCACCTCGGAAAATCTAAATATTATAGACGTGCATTAGGAAGTAGTTAAAAAATCGGAAGAATCTAGTTAAAATAGACTCTTTCCAGTTAGAGTAAAGACTCTAGTAGATATCGCTGGACAAACTGCAGTACCCATGGGTAAGTCCCTGGCCCGCGATATGCAGCACTTGTAGCATAGTATTTAATCGCGCGCGACACAACTTAGTTGAATCACAAGTGCGAGGAGTGTGACACGATGTTTTTGCGATTTAACAGAACGCCATGCTTCTTGCACTTGTGATTCAACTAGTGGCGTCGCGCGCGATTAAACACTATGCTACGGGACCATGGCGTCTTAGCCCGGGTGGCGGGTTCAAGCAAAGGTATCTCACAATATGCCAGAACCCATTTACTTTGTAGAGAAAGCCGACCTTAGGGCGAAATCATTTTGCAAATTCTGAGAATTCGCAAATAGCGCAATTGAAGCAGTGAAAGTTATGGATTAAAATTGTAGTCAACGAAGCATTTAAAAATCTTTACATTTAACACGCTCAAAGATAACATTGATATTTTTATCAATTATTATCAAACGTTTAAACGCTGATAAAATTGCCATCAATTTTAGATTTACTTTGGTTAACAAGGAATATGTTGTTGATTATAGTTTTAAGTATTTTAACTTCAAATGTTTTAGGTAAAAATGAAGTGAATAATAATAAGATTGTGGCTTTAGATGAAGGTGATGTAAAGGGTGAAAAGTATTGGAATGGTGATTTCTACCAGTTCTTTGGTGTGCCTTATGCTAAGGCTCCAACAGGGAAAGACAGATTCAAGGTAAGAGGTATCTGAATTATACTAACACAGATAGTATAATTAGACCCAATCTCAATAGAGATGTGTGTTGTGTTGCCCGTGGCCACGGGTTGGTCCACCGCCCTCTTTTTGCATGTGTACTATAGGTATGCGTGAGAAATATGAGTACGTGTAATACAATAAATCTTCTGATATCTGCGTATAATAGTTATTTTTTTATTCATAATATTGTCTAAAACATACATCTTTACACTCTCACACACACATACAAAAACACATCCTCCCTAGTAGCTTTTTCAATACTGATCCCAAGACCCTGGTCGTAAGGCTTGGGAATCACAGTCACACATACATACACCAACCCTCACTCATTCACATACTACTAATCTTTGTTTCAAATCCTGCCGGTTAAGCATGAAACAATTAGTTTTTCGAAATTTATTGTTTATGTATTTAAGACTGTATTTAAGACTGTGAGGAGCTCTGACCCGGGAATCGAACCCGGGACCTCTCGATTCCCGGTTCAGAGCTCCTCACATCCAGATTTACTTTTATTTCTGCGTTTCTATACTGCAATGATATGATGTTAATTTATATCTCCTTGCGATGGATAAATCTCCAAGTGTTCAAACATAGAAATGTATTTCTGTCATAGTTTAAATGTTTAATATCCCGGTAAAATTGGAAAAAAAAATTACTAGCAATTGTATTTGAACTAGTCCAGTTCGTAGAGGAACAAAAAATTAATTTTTCTGTTTTCGAAAAAAAAAATCATTGAACCTTGTTTAGTTTACTTTCAAGGTGAAATTCAATCAACCGCCCGACGTTATATCGTGACGATATGATTTCTTTTTAAACTAAGGGCCGTGTTCACGGTTTTGAAAACCTATTAATTTTAAAAATACTTAAGAATGTCATAGAACATTGCGATCAATCTATCAGTTTATTTTATATGGCATATTTAGAAAATACTTTCATATCTTGCAGGCACCTTTGCCACCAAATCCATGGACTGGTACGCTGGAAGCAAAGGACGAAACCATCCACTGCCCTCAGAGTTACTACAGCGGAGAAGATCCAGATGACGTAGTAGTCATTGGCCAAGAAGATTGTCTAGTTATGAACCTCTTTGTTCCAATAGTCGCAAACGAAGATAATCTACTACCAGTTATAGTATACATACACAGTGGAGCGTTTGCTGTTGGGCATGGGAACTTGGCTAGATTTCACTATCTTACTAGACATGACGTCATTGTTATAAGTTTTAACTACAGATTGGGAGCTATTGGTTTTGTTTGTCTTGGAACCGAAGATATACCAGGCAATGCTGGATTGAAAGACCAGGTTGCAGCTCTAAGATGGATTAATAAGAATATTAAGAAGTTTGGTGGAGATCCGAGAAAGGTTACGGTAGCAGGTTTTAGTGTTGGAGCTGCAATGGCAGAGTTACTTGCATTATCCAAAGCCACGGAAGGTTTGATAGATAAACTCATTTTGGAAAGCGGATCATCTGTTTCTTCTTGGGCTATAAATAGGAAGCCAATAAATACAGCTACTAGTTATGCTATATCTTTGGGTTTCAATAATACAGGAAAGATAAGTGATTTGACTCAATTTTATTTAAACACAAATGCTGACATTCTTGCCACTAAAAGCTTAAACTTTTTCTTGAAAAATGGCACCTTTGGATTTGCGCCCTGCGTTGAGAATATTCATAAAAATACTAAAGCTTTTTTAACGGAATCTCCTATAGATATATTGAAAAAAGGTAAATCTAGTAATATTGCTATATTATCAGGGTTTGCAAACATGGAAGGCTTAGCTCGTATAAATCACTTTTCAATTTGGGGAGACGAGATGGAAGAAAATTTCTCCGAGTTTTTGCCTTCGGACCTCCAATTCAATAATGAAAGTGATAAAACAAATACCATCAAAGACATCAGGAACTATTACTTTAAAGGTGAAGAAATTTCCATGGATACGTTACAAGGATACGTCGATTATACATCTGATTCATTATTCAAATACTCGATAGTGAAGTCAGCAAAACTTCTCGCAAAGAATTTGAAGAGACCAATTTTTCTTTACGAGTTCTCATATGTTGGAAAACTAAGCTCCAAGCACAATTACATGGATCTGATAAAAGGTGCAAGTCACAGAGATCAGACGTCTTATATCCTGGATTTCCATGGTTGGACTGGAAAATATGAGGATCTGGATACGAGAGATAGACTTACTGCTATGTGGACCGACTTTGCAATATATGAGTAAGTTTTTATTACAAACTTTCGCCTACAAATTAGACCGCGCTCAACACTGATTTACCTTTTGAATTTAAGACCACGCTCCCTAAATTGCAGAGTTTTTGCATAAATATATGCTGAGTTAACTACCTACGCATATTTTATTAATTAAAAATTTCAATATGTATTTTTTCAGGCCTTCATAAAGATAATGCAAAACCTTACCTAATTGGAAAATACACTCGATGGATTAAATGTTTAAAAATGATGCTTTTCGGAATAATTTTTAAATTTCTCTCTAATGTGGCTTGAGTTTTATGTCTAAAATAAATACAAACAGCAAAAAAAATTGTTTATTAAAATCTGCATAGAAAAAAAATTACTTAAATAATTTATTGTAATTTTAACCTTGAAATCAGCCTCATTCTGAATCATTTCGCGAGCATTTTGGCGCACGCGATTTTCAACTTTATTAAAGTCAGTCTCTGGATTATAAGTAAAGCCGTTGTGTGCCGAACGAAGGCTTCCTTTTAACGTTTTCATTTTACACTTTTGTACCTGTTTAGTGGAAGCAGCCCGCTCAAGAAACTTGCGATTTCAAGATATTTGTAATCAAAATTAAAAAAAACTGAAAAGAAAAATATCGTCACCACAAGAAACGAGAGTTTCACCAACGATCATTATTTTCAAATTTATGCACAGGGTGTACCGACTAAATTCGAGCACATAATGTTTTTAAATATGATGTCAATTCTTTTCAAACCTTACTGCATTATAAAAAGCAAAATTTCCATAGTACCAAAATGTGGAGCAAAAATATACACAACATCGCAGCTTTCTCTTAGAAATAAAGCCATTTACACAAACGGAATAGACTGCATAACAAATGCAATAAATATTTAATATCCATTCCATTACACTTTCAGGGATCCGACGGCATACGAAAGCCCTCTGATTGACTTCAAATGGCATCCATATTCAAACGAGGAGCGTCGTTATTTACAAATTAATACTACGTTGAGGGTAGAGAAAGATCTTTTTGAAGACGAATTTGCTTTCTGGGATCGAATCTACGAGAAGTATTATTGGAATCCTGTGGCTCCAAAACTTTTGAAATAAACATTTTATGTAGCAGATTCCGAAGGCTTTGGTTTTAACGCTATCAAAAGTTAAATTTCTTTATTCTTTGGACACGGAAAAACATGTTTAGACATATAATTACAAGTAGAAGGTATGTACACAGGCGAGCACAACTTTTGTACAACAAATAAGATATCCTTAATAATATAATATAATAAATAATATAATAAAATAAAAGAATATATGTGCCTATAATATAGTACATAAACTTACCTATTTAATATGACAGCGAAAGGTAGATTCTTCAATGTGAAATAAACCTTAGGGGTCGATATCTCAGGCACACCCCCGACACTTCATAGTCCACGCTCAAGTTATTTACCTACACTCTCAGGCGCGCATCTGGCTTGTCCGCACACGCTTGTGTGTGTGCGTGAGCTAGTCTAGGGCTGGCAGCAAGCGTGTGAGCGTCGTCGATCGAGAGGGACAACATTTATAGTCAGCAACTTATATGATTCTCTTCCTAAATTTTAGCGTGGTTAATCCCTAGGTCCTAGTTCTGGTTCCCCATGGATAAATTTGTATTAAAAATATATATATCGTCATGATCTGAATGCGCGAGAGGGTGTCAGAGGTGTTCCGAGTGTGAACTTTGAAATGCAAGTCACAGTCCACACTCGATACACCAGCGTTTCACCTACAAATATTACGTCCCAATGTGGTGGGAGGTGAGCCCTATCGCCGTAAGTACTTTAGGCACAAACACACGATTTTTAGGATATACGGGTTTCCTCACTATGTTTTCCTTTACTTTTCAGAAAGTGGGAAGTACTTACCTATAAGAAAATACGATGCGCATTATGTGAATTCCGTAAAACTCATCGGTGCATGCCCAACCGCGGCTTGAACCTGGATCTCAAGATTGAGAGGGCAGCGTTCTACCCCTGAGTTACCGCCGTTTTTTTATAACTTTAAAAATAAATTAACATAAAAGAAAATGGCTTAGTTCATCTGAAGGAAGCAAATTTGAAAAATCTCCGTTCTTTATTGGTTGCTCCGTTTTCTAGGCATTCATATATACCACAATAACGAACCATATTATTGATTAAAAATCAGTATCGTAATAAAACAAAACAAGATTTATACTGGCGATTGTCGGCACTTGATGAAACATAAAAAGCACTCGATTTTGAACACAAACACTTGTACTATTTGTTTCATAACATAAAACAAAGTGTTTGTGTTCAAAATCAAGAAAACAAAACAAAATACGCGCGAAGCGAACGAGTGCTACTCGAGCTCTGCCTGCCTCCAGATTTGCCACTAACTTGCGGGGGACCGCGGGGGACGTTAAATTCGCGCGGGGAGGTGAGTGTCGCTTCTGTACGTAGTAATACTTTATATTATTCTCTCTATCAGGTTTGTAACTGAAATAATTATAAACGCCAAACAATTAGCTCCTAGCTAAAATCAATGTTAACAAAATAGGTACCTAGGTACCTACCTATTTTGTATTATATTATGATTAAAAATGATGTTTAAGCTTATTATATAAGGTTATTTTTAAGGTTACGTACGAGTAATGAATTTAGAATATTTAAAGATACATTTCACGTTTGACGCAAATGCGATTTTGTTTTGTAGCTACTAAAATTACATTACAAAGAAATGTTTTTGCGTAATAGTAGGTTACTTGTATTGTATATGTCACGGATATTGTAATACATCAATGGGAAAATGGTTAAACATAAGTTTTTTTAGTTTTCATATTGTAATAACTTAAATGATTGCAAGTTTAGGTTATATTATTCTATTTTCTTTATTAAAAACATAAACAACTTAAATAACAAAGAATATAGAAATAAACTAATTATAAATTAAAATAACCTACCAAGCCGTTGCCGTCGGGCGGGGTGCCCAAGAGACTGGCAGCATTACCCCGCTGGATCACCAGACTGATCCTCTGGCCGAGGTAAGCCCCAGCCCTTGTGCCTTGGGTCACCAGGGGCGTCGATCAAACGCGCCGACGTCGAGATTTCTTTGAAAAGAAGCCGCGCGCTCGGACCCCACGGCCCCAGGGCATAGTAAAACCAGAACAGTAGTTTATCTTCAAGCAAAGGTACATCGCGCGGCTAATATGTGTGCGTGCTAGTACGCACGAACTACAGTACGCACACAACAGCAATATCTCGGTATGCAAGGCCGGTGCTAGTCGGGGTTACGCCGCGGTCGCGCTCAGTCAAGTCTTTCGAACAAGCGCGGCACCGATCACTTCAAATATGTCGACAGCACGCTGTCGTACATATTGTCCTGTCTTCGGATGCCTCAATAATAATTCCTCAAATCCAGAATTATCGTTCTTCTTAATACCAACTCAACAACAAAGGTGAGTACACAATTTATGGTACATATAAATAATAATGAGAGATGTAAACCGTACTTTCTTTGTTCACATTTAACATAGGTACCTATGATCATAACTGTGCTATGATTGTCAGTTAGTCAAAGTGTTTTTAAATATAGAGCTGATATGGTTGAAATCGCAAAGATTTTTTAATTATAGACTAGGAGCCAATGTTCGATTAGATACTTAAATTTTATTATGTACTTAAATGAATTGAACTGATTAATTTAGTCAACAATCACAAAGATTTTTAAGCAAAAGTGTTGCCAGGGGGGCAAGATGACATGAATTGTAGGTAAACTAAACAAATGTAAAGTTTTTAATTGTTCATTACAAGAAACAAAATAATTGTCTTATAAACATAATGTTCTTGGGTTTCTCGCGAATTTTTCGGTTACTTTATTATAAAAATCTCAAAGTTTTTCAAATCTCTAGGGGGGGACAGCTGCCCCCTTCCCCCTTTTGACGATGCTCATGTTTTTAAGGTAAATTCAGGAGCTTATCTTTAATTTTATAATTGATTATTTTCAAGTTTTCTTACTTTATTTAATATAAGCAAGTAAGATTTCTTTATGAGTTATAAGGTCTATACGTTTATTATGTATGATATGAATGTATGTATGTTTGAATGTTTCACTACGTCGGCGATTGATAGCTCATTTGTCATAATCGGCTTCAAAATGTCAGTTGATTTGTCATAATTTTTATTTTGTTGTTTTCAGGCGCTTACAATGGCTACAATTAATATCACGTGAGGATTTGACAGATAATTTTTCAAAATATCGTGCTTCATATTATAAATTGTAAGCATTTTAAATTAAAGAAGTCGTATTTAAATAAATGTGCTTTTTATTAATATATACCTCATATAAGGTTAAAATACGGTACTGAGCTCCCGGTCTACATAAAGGTCAATTCGGGTCTCTACGGCGCGGCGCAGCGGCGCGGCGGCGTCTTTGTAGATCAAACGTGCCACCAAAGGGGGCCGCCTTGAGAACAGTTCAGCACCACAAACTTATCTATTTCGGCGACTCGCGGCAACGAAGACTGTTACTAATGAATATAGAAGTCATTTTAGTTTGGCCTACGACAACAGATAAGTTGGTAACACGTGCATTTAACGTATCGCTATTCGTACCGGCTGTCGCTGCTGCTGCCATCGTGTTGAAGGCCCAATGTAAATGAATTTAATATTTACAAACATAATACATACCTACGTAGTATATGTATAATATATGTATTTAAATATTGATTTGTATTAGCTAGGTACGAAAATAAAAGAAGGAACAACCCTGACACAGTAGGTATTGAAGTCTCGTATGGGGCGTGAGTTAATCTACTGTTCTGGTTTTACTATGCCCAGGGTTTCGACACCGAACGAAGCAAATACGGCGCGAGAACAGTTCTCCGAGGAACGCGTACTTGCGCCGCTTTATGTACTCCGCAGCCTCACCAGGGCTGAGGCTACCTGTAGTTGGTACGGGGCGAGTGTATCAGCACACGTCGCGTCCTAAACAAGAGGCCTGCCATTTTTGCTGCCTGCCATCGACGCAATAAATGCCTAGAGGCTCCGAGGTAGCAAATATATTAGCGCTGGCAAGGGCCCAACGGATGGCTGGCGTGGCGCGAGAGTCGTTCCGCGCTGAGCCTGCACGAGAGGCCGTGATATCCGAGCCGCCCGACACCTTCACCGCAACGCTTGTAACCAAATCACAAGAAAACTTTTATTACTAATAAAAGCTAGCTAGTGTGTGAGTATGGGCATTTTTTCGAGGAGAACCACCAACAGTGGCAAAATCTTGGAAAGGCAGAGGACGAAGGTAGGCTGATGGATGGATGGATAGAAAAACTAGCTCCCAGCTAAAAACAATGTAGCAGGTACTGCTACAAAAACGGGTAAATGTACACAGGTAAACATAAAATTACCTTACGTTATATTAGAACTAAAGTAGGGCCACTGAGTGATGGCACTTATGACAGCTGCATTTAGTGATGAAGTACATTTCAAATTTTGGTTAAAAATAAAAATCAAGTGTGAGTTTACTCAACATTAGACACGTCATTCAACATTCAACATAATGATACAAAAGGAAAATGTGCCAAAACCAGTGGCGTAGCTATCGGAGGGCTATGCGGTGTAGTGCCCCACGGGCCATATTTAAATCGAAAAAAGTATTTTACTATCATTTATTTTCGTTTAGTTTAACTTCGTCATTGTTTTCTTTTTAAATAAATATTATTGCGTAACTTGGCGACCTCAAACACGACCTGTAAAAAATGAAAAATTCAAAAAAATAAATCTTTGTTTCTATACGAATTCTATTGCACAATAAAGCAACATTCAAATCGAAAAATAATAACCGAAACAAATAGTACATCACTATCAACAATGAAGTATTACATTTTTTAATTCACACTTGCTTATAAATAATTACGATACTTTGTAGGCATTTAAACGTCATAGGCGCCATCACTCAGTGGCCCTACTGTACATGCCCTTCTATACAAGATGTGAAGTTGTGAACAAAGAAGCATCCACTTCAAAACCGTTCGTTTATCAAAATCTTTCAGAGATAGATATCGAAGTCAAAACACGCATTCCAGCACCTAACGTGTCAAATTCTGACACTGACAATAATAAATTGACACATGCCTATCTGCCTGTCACACTCGACTCCGTCACCTGAGTAGGGACCCTTCAAATACCTTCAATCCCTTCATGTCGGAGAGTAGACAGAGGAAAATGCTTGAACTTGACACCTAAAGGGTTTGTATAAGGGGAGCTTGTGAACTGTTACTGCCTAACGAAGCTTACGATAACGATGTTTACTTTGAATTTACTTGGGTTTACCATTTACATATATTTTTATTTTTATATGTTATATTCCACAAAAATATAAATACTTAAGTAATTAAATAGTTTTAAGCGCTATATTTCGACCCCTCAGTGGGGTCGTTATCAGGCGATTATAAAAATATATAATGACATATATATATGTATATACCTATGTATGACATTTAATATTTTTCTATTCACCTGATGACGACCCCATTGAGGGGTCGAAATATAGCACTTAAAAACATTTAATTAAGTATTTATATTTATGTGGAATATAATATATAAAAAATAAATTTTATAAAAAATATTTTATTAACATATATTTTTACTATAATTAATTCCAGATAGGATTACAGATTTGATTTTTAGAAAGAAAATTGTGCGCATTTGCAAATGGCGCCACGTGCGCGTGGTGAAATTTAGAATTACATCTTTCGTCTCTTTAGTATTAAAGTGAGACAAACGTATTGAGCAAAAGCGCTTGTATGGTGCGTAATTTTTGACTTTCAAAATTAAATGAAATACATTTATTTATGTAACCTAGGTATAAACGCATTCTCTCTCCCACTTTTTGGGCGAGCGCTCTTCATTCTAGATCACATTTGTTAACAATTGACACGGACCGACGAACAAACTGTAAGAACAAACACCCATAAAAACCATTCTAGCAAGCGGATTGTAAAAAATCCGCCTTTTTGTTAATAATCAAAACTGAACACTTCGATTCAAAACTTGGTTAATAGTTATCCTACAAAACCTTAATACTTATGCATTGTGTATACTTTCATTGCAAAGTTTCCATTGGTAAATTCAAAAAAAAATATTTTTTATTATTACCTTTGTATGGCATTTAATTATTTATAGATATGGAGCATATAAATAATAAAAACAATTAATACACGATATATTTCGACTCCTACTGTGGAGTAGGTATATGTATATATGTATAGTATGATTCGACTGAAAACGACTCCACAGTAGGAGTCGAAATATATCGTGTATTAATTGTTTTTTCAATGCATGTGCTCGTAAAGGCCCACTTTTTATGCATCAAAACCGAACAAAAAGTCGATTATTTTGCCCTAGGGCTTTATTATTTTTTTTTTTTATTTATTTACAATGGTTGGCTAACCTGCAGCCTTTCCTGTGTACCATAGATGTTATACTTTTTTTTCCACTGTTTAACGGCTCTGGATACAGTCCTTTTGAGCCAATTATAATTTAAAGTTCACAAGATTATATTTATTTTCATTTCCTCACACTATGCATTGAAAAACGTAGTATGATACACGGGCGTAAAAGCAATAAATTACTCGGTTACGTGTAAAACACTCGCTACGCTCGTGTTTTAAATCGTCCTCGTAATTTATTGCTTTTCGCCCTAGTAGCATAAACTACTATTATTATTTATATGCTCCATATCTATAAATAATTAAATGCCATACATTGGTAAATTACAATATTAAAATTCTGATTCACAGAAACCAATGCAAACTTCGCGACACTAGCATGCACTAATAGGTATTAAGGTTATGTAGGATAACTATTAAGCAAATTTTTAATTTAAGTGTTCCAATCCAATCCAATCCATCAGCCAATATCGGTCCACTGCTGGACATAGGCCTCTCCGAGGGCACGCCACATTTTTCTATCCTCGGCCATCCTCATCCAGCCACTACCGGCAATCTTTTTTAGATCGTCAGTCCAGCGAGCTGGCGGGCGTCCTACACTGCGTCTGCCGGTTCGTGGTCTCCACTCGAGAACCTTTTTCCCCCATCGGTTATCGGTTCTTCGGCTGATATGGCCAGCTCACTGCCACTTCAGCTTACTTATGTTAGAGGCTATGTCTATGACTTTGGTTCTTTGACGAATCACCTCATTTCTGATATGATCCATCAAAGAAACTCCGAGCATAGCCCGCTCCATAGCTCGCTGAGCGACTTTGAATCGATGAACTAGTCCAACCGTCAGTGTCCACGTTTCGGCACCGTAAGTCATGACCGGCAGAACGCACTGGTTGAAGACTTTTGTCTTTAAACACTGAGGAATGGCCGAGGAGAATACCTGACGTAATTTCCCAAACGCAGCCCATCCCAGCCGGATCCTCCTTTTGATTTATTACAAAAAGTCGGGTTTTTTACAATCAGCCAGCTAAACGGCTCTTAATATTAGAGTATTTTTAATTAGTATAATAACATTTTACTTAAATAACATTAAAATTGAAATAAAAAGGACTAAAATAAAAACATCTAAACTAAACTAAAAATATCCTTAAAAATAAACTTATTTATATTAGAGTTATAAATCTAATTTACCCTTATTTCAATTTCTTTTCATTCCATCACAACGCGTCCAATTTAAAAGGTGTCACAATTTAAATTG
Organism: Ypsolopha sequella; assembly: GCA_934047225.1. NCBI lineage: Eukaryota > Metazoa > Arthropoda > Insecta > Lepidoptera > Ypsolophidae > Ypsolopha > Ypsolopha sequella. The sequence goes on from OW203991.1 coordinate 22,306,269, forward strand.
CTTTTAAAACCCTAAAAAGTCGAGATAAACACACAAAGTACATATACGTTTGTCGTCTCAACAATGCGGATGGGATGTGTCAAATTGTACATTTTTCACGTCAGGATTTACATTTTTTTTCAACCCCTTAAAATGGAGAATCCGCGTAGCTGATGCAGTGTTATTGAAAATGGTGAATGGAAAACTGGGGTTCCGTCAGGAATTTTCAATTCCAAATTCAAATTCAAATTCAAAAAGTTTATTTTGCAAAGTAGGTATATATAAAACACGTTTCACAAGTCAAATTTTAATCTTATAAAAATATATGTAATTAAATAATAAATGTACATGAACTAGATTAAATGTTTATTTAATTTATGTAGCAATATATATACGATTAAAATTATAGGTAAAATATCATTATACAAGGTGAAATCCAATCAACCGCCCGAACCCATACCGGAGACCCGGCCAGGGACCAGGAACAAGGTTCAATGATCACTAACCGAGCCCCCAGCACGAATCCAGGCGGCCGACCAAATCCCATCCTATATACTACATACTAATAGGTTACATATATAAATTTCCTATCAATGATATTACATTATAATGTGTAGATAGGTTACCTACAGACAAAGATATGTGAGTGGCATGGTGCAATCGACACCTACTAGTGGCACGTTAAAACTTGGTAAATGAACCAACCTGAACTCAGTGTCGCGCTCTCGGGAGTATTGGTGTCGCGTCGGCGTCAACGGAAGCGTGACATATACTGAGTCACAGTGGCGTGCACAGAACTTTTTGCTGGAAAAGCAAACAATTGGTCAAGAATAACAATAAAAAAAAATATGAAAAAATTTAAATACAACTTTGAAAAAAAAAAGTTTGTATAGGAAATTTTCACTCTAGGGTAGACATTGTCTACCCTGGCGTCATACAAATATTTTTTTTTTCAAGCTATATTTAAATTTTTTCATATTTTTTTTATTGTTGTTCTTGACCAATTGCTTGCTTTTCCAGCAAAAAGTTCTGTGCACGCCACTGCTGAGTCATCGTCTATGTGTCCAAAATCATTCGAAAATGCCGGGGTAGGTAATGAGATATTGCGCAAATGATACTAGGAAAGCTTCTAAAAGCCAAGGAATCACATATCATTATTTTTCACAGATCAAACATTACATTCGCAAAATATTGCGTCAGGAAATGTCGAGTGTGACATAAAATACCACCATAACTACGTTTTTTTTTATTATATTCCACCACAATAGTATATCCCCGATAACTGGCGATAATACTCGCCAAAAAAACAACATTCAGTGAAAAAAAATTGAGATGTCGAGAAAAAAAAACAGTTGTTTCATACACTTTGTTGGGGTTGCTATGTAATCTTTTTTTTTTTTAAGAAATTTATTTATCAAAAAACTTAAGTATATTACAATTTATTTTATTTCGCGATGCTGTGGTTGGTTCCATAGTAAAAGTTGTTTATATGGAGACAAGTACTATCGCCAGTTTCCGGCTTGCGCAAATTCATCTATCATATACAGGGGGGAAAAAATGAATGGGCCCTGGAGGAGAACTACCTTAAATCCTTTAGTTAGCTCATTTTACTGAAAGGAAACATTCCTTTATTTTTTAAAAGAAACAAAACTGCATTCAAAGATCTTCTAAAATTCGCTTGTCTCACCCGGGAATCGAACCAACTAAAAATGAAAAAAATAAACCCTCGCTATTTTATTATACGAATCGGTAGGATTATTGTTCAGGATAAAATGTGTCTAATAAACATTTGGTCTTACACTCATCTGTTGTACGAGATACCCACGAAATTGAATATTTATTACAAGTTCTTTGTTAACAATACCTAATAAAATACTGTTCACTTGTAACAAGTAAATGACACGTTTTAATTTTTTTATCTCTCTAACATCCAAAGACATCGTATGAAGTACAAGCTTGCTAATGTTATTTACCTTAAGTACCTTTTTGAAGACTTCGATAAATAAATCTATGCACAGCACAATTCCTTCTTGCACTAGGCGTACTGACGAAAAGTTTAAAAAGGGAAACAATTTTTTTTTAAACGCGGTGCAACAAATTTAAAATTCGAATGATAACTTTCAACATTTTTAAAATCGATAAAACTATTCGTTCGAATTTCAAATTTAGTTTTGTTTTGCTTTCATTCCGTGCTGTCATTGTGTAATAATGGCGTATCAAGAACAATTTTATTTATTAGAAGCTTGTTTTCACTTTTTTTTATTTCAAGGACCAAATAATTATTAGACAAATTTTATCCTGAACGATATTCCTACCAATTCGTATAATAAAATAGCGAGGGTTTATTTTTTAGTTTTTAGTTGGTTCGATTCCCGGGTGAGACAAGCGAATTTTAGAAGATCTTTGAATGCAGTTTTGTTTCTTTTAAAAAATAAAGGAATGTTTCTTCTCAGCAAAATGAGCTAACTAAAGGATTTAAGGTAGTTCCCCTCCAGGGCCCTTAAATTTTTTCCACCCTGTATATATCGTCACGACATGAATCCCCAAAAGGGTGTCAAAGTTGTTTCTATTGTGAGCTGTGAATTGAAAGTCCTTCATACTCGGTACACTCGCATTTCACCGACGATTATTACGTCCCAACGTGATGGGTGGTAAGCGCTATTGCAATTATTTTTGTGTTTTACAATAAACATGTAGACAGTTGAAATTAAATGAAACCACATATTTTACACGTAAATATCAAAGAAATAAAAATAAATAAAATACTAAATAAATTTGACTAAAGATATTATATTAAATTATATTTGAAGTCACTTAAAAGTTAACTTAGATATAATTGAATAAGTATAATTTAGTTTGTGAGCGCTTGCAGCGACACAAAACCTCTTTTGGTTTCCGTCAGCTGTGTCAGGTTATAAATTGTAAAATTATATTTTTTTGATCAATAAACGGAAAAAAAGAAGTTAATTTTGTTAGTAATAGAACTACATTCAAGTAGCCGAAATTTTTATTTTTTATTTTTATCACTTAATTTAAATTTTTATCACTTTGCTTTTTTTTATTTTTATTAGTTAAGAAACATTTAGAACTTAAATTACAAAAAAGTTACTTAATTTAAAACTAAATAATCCTAAAATAAAAGAAAAAGCCCTAAAACCTTATACTAAATTAAACAGTATACTAAATCACTTTGTTTACATATTATTATTGTTCAAATATTCAATTAGATAAAAGTCAAGCCATCGATTATATCTATCTACAAACCAATACCCCTGACCACTGACTGACTGATCTATCCACGCCTAGACCAAACTACTGGACCTAGGAACGTGAAATTTAGACTATAGGTTATCTGTATGACTTCTTAAACATCCACTAAGAAAGGGTTTTAGGATATTCTCACGGGGTCAGGAAAAACGGCATCTACGCGGCTGCTGCGTCCTCATATATTATAATTATTTGGCCCTCTCCCTTCTATTTAAAATGGGGAAATTATTAATCGGGCGAATTAAAATTTAATTAGCAACTTCATGATTCCGGAATAATTAACAAAGCGTGCGACTAAAAATACTAAGTGGGCGACTTTAAGTATGAATTCAAAAATATTTCACCAAAAGCCAATAAATAGGTGCGACAACGAGCGAAGCGAGGAGGACCGTGTTAGATTTACATGTAAGTTAAAATAAGGAGCCGAGTGAAGCGGAGTGGAGCGAGGTTCAAATAGAAAATTGTTCGCCTGAGAATTATTAAACTCCACTGAAATTTGTAAATTCAAGTCGCTGTTTTCAAAATTTTTATTCGCCCACAGTCTTTCGCCCACTTAGTATTTTAGTACGCTATATTCAGTATTTTTGACACGTTAAATTTGAATTTATATTCGCTCGTTTAAATACTACTCTTTAAAATGTAGGATAAAGAAGAGTGAAACGGAACCCACTAAATAAGGATAATATCCACCCTTTACCAGATTTTCCACCAATATTAACCTCAGCTCTTACGAGTGTGATTGACACCTTTAAACAAGGACTTCCCCTTTCCTGTTTTTTTTTTTTTCAATATCATACGATTTGCACGTTATCCCCATTCGTTTGCTGACAATTTTCCTTTGAACGTTTTTATCTATAAGTAAATCTTGTATTTACAGGAAAGATTTACAGTCGATGTGCACAAAGGAGTTTAAGAGGTATGGTAAAAGTAAATACGGTTTTGTGAAACATACAATAGTTAGATTATAAGTATGTTTTTATTGTGAAATCCATCGCTTTGAATACTTGAAGCAGGAGGTCGCATGTTCAAATCCTAGCCCGAGCAATTTTTTCAAAATGAAAATGAAAAATATTTTATTTCACATAAACAGTTTTACAATTGAAGCAGCATTCAGTGGCTCCCAGACTAGACCATGGAGAGTCTGTACCATGGGTGCCTGTAAACAGATTACAATATTAATGATATCCAGTGTTCGTACAGGTGGCTAACAAAGTGACAATAAGATATAATTAAAATAAAAGATCATTAGAAAAGTTGAAATATTCGTGCTTTTACCTACAAAATTGCTTCTGATTGATTTCAAGTTTTTAATCCACTTTAATAATAGCATACTATAGTATTTTGTGCAACTATAACGTATTAAGAGACATTGAGACACGAGTTTCGTAATAGGCTGCACGAGTGTGCAAATGGCTAATTATGTCACCGTTGGACATAATTGTTTATCTACGATCATCTTTTCAAATGTAGAGAGAATAGAACTTTCTCTACGTTTTCTAATAACAGTTTTAGACAAAATTTTATAAACATATTTATTTTTTATTTTTACGCTTTAAGTTTATGCAAGGATCTTACGTAGCTGCTGCCATTATTGTCGGTAATTTAAGAACTATTTATCATTTCATTGACAGCAAAATTACGCTCTCCTAGCAGCTAAGCCAACGCAATACAGTGAACATTCAACGTATTAATAGTTTTCAACAATAAAGAATTTTCAATTTCAATTTTAACATTTTTAACTAACTATTGAAGGTATTCTGTGGGAGCATTCGAGGCTGCATGGCAGAGATACTCTTTGCCTAGCCTAAAACAAAAAAAGAAATATTGCTGATCGGTTTTTTAAGCCATGTTAGAATAAATTGGGCCAATCACAGCCAGAAACACGGTGTTATAATATCAAATCGGTTTTTATAATACTGACAAACAACCTAGTATTTGTAAAACAGCTTAAGGGGCAGGTATTTGGCACCGTCCTTGAGTCGACCTGTGACGATACAAATATCGACAGGAACTGTATTAAAATAACGTTCATATCAGCGCCCACTGCATTAGGACGTCGCTGGGTCTCCGGATAGCGTAAAATAGAAGAAAATAATACTTTTCACAGGTAGGCGATGAACGGAAAAAAATTCAATGATAAATTTTGCTAAACAATATTTTGCAAGAACTATACAAATGCCATTAGTGGTTCCAAATAAAAACAGCTTGACTTTGAACAATATTTTCGTGCTCTTCCTTACACTCAAGAATAATTTCCTAAAATGAAGTTTTTTTTTATATATGTAGGAAGGGTACAGGGGCAAAACATGAAATGTCATATAAATCACAAATCAAAAAAAATATGGCAACACTTCGATTTTCCCGCGTATTTTATCTACAATATATAAAACGTACAAAAGCTGTGAGAGTGCTCCACAAATGAAAACTTTGTAATACCCCGTACAGGTTAAAAACTGGGAAGGTCCCTCCATGTAAAGAAACTTTACAAGGAATGTCCATCTGTCAAATAAATTAAAATGGTATTTCTGATAAGTTCTGTTTTTGTCACATTCTTACCCTTCCGTTAAACTAACAATTTATAGTTTTAAAATAATTTTTAAATATACTATTCTTTCGGATGAAGCTGAGAAGGCACGCAGACCTAACACAATTCTGCCCCGACAGGATTTCAACCCGTGACCTCTGGATTAGTAGTGGAGACGTTTGTACCACAGATCACAGGGGTGGGAAGATAATTTATTTTAAAAGCATTCTCAACAACCTAAAAACCAATCTAATCGTCATTCTCCCAGAATATTCTACTTAAAGTGACCGCGCTGGCTCCGAGTGAATGTCCGAACAAAATTTTAAAAGGTACTTAGCATAATGCACAGGGGCCCTTTCACGTCAGCGGTCCCGATGGATTGAGTTACAGTGCCAGGCAATGTAAAGTAACTTCGTTTTTTAAATCGTTTGAAATAAAAGTACGACAATGAGTATACAGATTTTATTTGCAATCTAAGTTGCTGCACAAATTGACATACGCCTTGATTTTTCATTTGAGAATTATTGTTAAGTTATACAGTGCTTTACTTCTCGTATCAAATGCAATGTTGCGATTGGTTCATGTGTCGCTTATCGGGGTTTTCTCGAATCAAAAACTGGAGGATAGACAAAAGAAAGAACGAAACTTAAGTGTTCCGGTTTTTCAGCGGAACCGTTTAAATTGAACTCTTATTTTATTATTGTTTGCAAAATCCATGGCCGAAAGCTAAAAATGTTTTGGGTGCACACAAGGTAAATGATTTCAGACGGAACTCAAACCTGCAACCTACATAGTTATCATGCTATAAATATTTACAACACCGAAGATAGATCTTGTAAGTATTTTTCATTCAGGCTTGCTGTCCTCTAATTCCACCCAGGTGTCAAAAGATATTTATAGGTATATAGTTAACTAGCGACCCGCCCCGGCTTTGTACGGGCATGTATTATACATGTAAACCTTCCTCTTGAATCACTCTACCTATTAAAATAAACCGCATCGAAATCCATTGCGTAGTTTTAAAGATCTAAGCATACATAGGGACAGACAATGGGAAGCGACTTTGTTTTATACTATGTAGTGATGTACAGTGCTACAAAAATCATGTGGCGCGTGGATTGGTTTTGTCCAAAATCGGTACTAACGCCATTACCACACTCCTTATTTCACACCTGCGCCCCCCTGTCACTGTCATCCACGTGCCATCAGATACTTGTAGTACCTACTGTAATAATTGTAATAAAAGTCAGCAAAGCAGTCTGGGAAACATCTGTTTGTCCCACAAATGCTCACGTTAAAACCAGCTAACAAACATGCAAAAAGGTCCTTGTTTTACCTTAGGCAATACGAACATATTTTTCTTTTTTGTTATATCAATATAAACCTCTTTGTTATATCAATGTGTTTTACCACACACTCGTAATTTTCAGTCACCTTTCTGAGTGTTTTTTTGTAATGATCACTTCAAACTGAAAAAAATAATTTCACGCATTCTTTTTTATTTAGTTTTTTAAGTTAATTATTACGGCAGAACGTTGGCTGAAAATAACATGTAAAACAGTAAAGGAGCATTGGCATTTTTGCATGAATTTTTAACAAATTCTTCAACAGTGATGAGACCCATGTCACATGAAAGCATTTGGGGTTTTATTCATTTCATTAAACAGCAGCTTAGTTTAAATCCAGCGCTAAAATTGTTGTTTTAGTATGTACAAATGAAAATAATTTGGTACAAATAAGAGTTCATTCACCAATTTCACGCTGGATTTGAACTTAGCTGCACTAGAATAAATTAAACTACACCCCAAGAACTTTTTCATAACTGTTAAAGAAATAGGTGCAAAATTACATAATAATATGATCCTCTTAGCTTTGTTGTCGCTTTCAGTTGTGGAATGATTTCCTCGGCGTCAAGTGTAAACATCACTTAGCTGAAAGCTGACCAAGTCGCAGGTGATTTATGTGTGGCCTCATGACGCGGAGGCCAGGAAATGTAACGAAAATTTGTGTAACGAAGGGTCGAGGCCATATTTTTCACATTACCAAGTGACCCGGTTGTGATGTATAAAAAGAGAGGATGTTAAAACATTTTATTAAAACACTCCATCGGTAGCAAATAGACAGATATTTTCTTGTGAAAACCACTTCACTTCTTTAAAACTCATTTTTTGCATACTTTTTATTTAAAAGTAAGGAAAACAATGGTGTCGATTTGGTGTAGCAGATATTAACTTATTTGACAGGACTTAACTTAATTTAAGCGTCCTGCCCTTGTCTTTTCGATAAAGAAAGAAAAATATAGGACGCTTAATATGAAGATTAGTCCTGCCAAATAAGTTAAGTCATGTTACGTCGAACCGACACAAATATTATGTACATTGCGCAACTTTTTGGATACATAAAAAATGATCATAAACTCTTTAGCAACATAAACTTAGTATAAAGGTAAGAATACAACAACCCTTACCTAAATTTCCTCCCCAGACATTGTATCTACATAATTTTCTTGTAAGGCAATGTCAAACAAACTTCCTTATACCGCACAAAGAGTTTCCTGCAGACGACTCAAGTTGCCACTAAATAACGTTGTTACAATAGCTTAAGATAACTTAGCGGAAGGAAAAGCCGTGTGTACTCATAGTTCACTAGGGTGGCTGTTCACTGTCAAACATGCTGGTTTTAAATTCAGTGTTCAACCGTCATGTTGGTAGGTTGCCGGGAAATAAGATCTGAATAAGGATTTTGGTATATAATAACGTGAACGATTCAAACCTGCCTTTATGAAAGAACCAGGCCATATAAAACAGGTTTCCCAAATACGTATAGGCCAGAAACCAACTTTCCAGTATAGCCATGCGATTTTCAATTTATTATCTTGTTTTCCTATACTTTTAATCAATTTATGGATAACTTTAACATATGCGTAATTGGATATATTATAAAATAATTTGTAATATTCCGCTAATCACTTAATCAAAATGCAGACTTTTAAGCACAACCCACCCTTTCTCTTAAAATATGCACATGCAAGCAGTACGAGTATAAATTTATAAAGCAATCTTAAGTAACAAGCAAGACAACTTATTGACTCGTGTTTCGCCTCTAAACGAGGCATGCTCAGGTAGCAGTAACTCTGCTCAATAACCGAGAACTAAATCATGACTTAGAAAACCACTTGTACTGTTTTAACAAAGGAAATTCAAAAAGGACATATAGCTTTTTAAATTGTTTAAGAGGGTACCTCGCTGCACGGTGTCCTTATAACTTAAAGGAATTTTATACAATGAATGAAGAATTTAATGATAAATCTGAATCAGAATTATTATGTTAATGTTTAAAATTAAAATTAAAATTTACATGTAAAGAAATTAATATTATATGATTTAAGATTAGATTTGGAAATTTAATTAATATAATAATAAGAATATTTATGTAGATAAGAGTGTATTTTTGAAATTGTATGTACATAGATAAATGAAAAATTGCTACACCATCATGGTAAAATCACGTTGATACTGCACTGTATAAATATTTTTAAGACCTTAATTGATATGTCATTTATTGCAAATAAATGAATTGAATTGAATTGAAATTAATCTGTGAGATGGATTCGGGAATTCGAGCTCCGATTCGATCTGGCCCCGTAGTATATATCGCGCGGTACGCAACTTAGTTGAATCACAGGTGCGAGGAGCGTGGCTATACTGTTTAATCGCAAAAACATCGTGTCGCTAAGTCGCATCGTGCATGATTATACATTATGCTACGGGGCCTGGACTGCGATCCATTGTTTTAGCGAAAAAATTATGATTATATGATCTCTAGCATGATTATGTAATTATGCACAACCAACCAACCAGCATGCTGGACTGTGAAAGGCATCAACATCCCTGAGTACCCATACTTCGTAAGACAACGCTCAAGGGTTAAACACGGAAGTGGTGACAATGTAGACGAGGATTTAAGTTACGAATTTAGTTCGGTATACGACATTTTAATGACGGCTAGTTTGAAAATTGGTAAACCATGCTCAATTGTAGCTTGTAAGTTTCTCATACAAGATGTAAGACTTATGCTAAGGGGACAAATTTATTATGGAAATCTGCATCCTAGGTCATACGAGTTAGGATGAGAGAAGAAAGCTATGATCATTTTATATTGTTTTTAATATATCTTTATTTAATATCTCAATTCTTTACTTTTAAAAAGTTACTTTTAAAAACTACTTATAAACTTTTTTTTTATTTTTATTTACGCGGTCACTATAACATTACTAGGAGTACGGGAAAATACGAGAAAATATAAAAACTAAACACTCTGAGTCCTAATAATGCTTTTAATCTCTTCACTGAATCATAATTATTATATTAAAACTCTATAATGAATACACACATTTTGTAACATTTTAATATAAGTATCAAGACCAACATTTAATTTTATTTGTGGTAATTCATGGACTACGCTCTAGTTCCTGTTATTATTTTATTAACGATATCGTAAAAAAAAAGGGAACAATTAAGATCTATTGAAAAGTAACTTACAAACTTCACCAAAATGCATCGAACAGTAGAATATTTTTCGCGAATTCAAGTTTTGTATACATAGACAAAGTACTATAACCGATTTTCAGATTTCCAGTGACTAAAATCCATGTAGTAGATTTAGTAGAATTGGAAAGTCACAATGTTATCCGATAGGTACCCATTCGAAGTTTCGACAGCACGAGCACGAGGACTTACTCCTGACACGATGACATTCCATCCACAACCAGACACGCTTATTCCTTCGGAATAAAAGCTGAAATTCCTAGATTTCAGAGACAAAATACCTTTGCCAGTCGTCGGCAATCGGCATAGACAGATGTCGGCGAATGTTCAATTAATCGCGACATCAGTGTGACAACTGCAGTACGGTATTCGTGATCATTCGGTGCATAGGGGTACTCACCGCACTAGGGTTGCACCTAGCGTTGTATCCGTCCGGATAAAGCCGGACAGTGTTGGGCTTTTTGACCTCTTGTCCGGCCAAATTTGACTGCGTCCGGCCCGTCTGGCTTTTGTTAGGCTTTTTATATCTATCGATCAGTCACTTCAGTCAGAAACGAGCGAGAGACTAGACTTGCTGACTCGCCAAGACACGCAAGTTCACATACTACATACTACCTACATATTGTGTGTTACTAAAGTAGGGCCACTGAGTGATGGCACTTATGACAGCTGCATTTAGTGATGAGGTACATTTCAAATTTCGGTTAAAAATAAAAATCAAGTGTGAGTTTACTCAACATTAGACACGTCATTCAACATTCAATATAATTATACAAAAGGAAAATGTGCCAAAACCAGTGGCGTAGCTATCGGAGGGCTATGCGGTGTAGTGCCCCGAGGCCCCCAAAAGATGTTTAAATATCTAAATCGAAAAAAGTATTTTACTATAATTTATTTTCGTTTAGTTTAACTTCGTCATTGTTTTGTTTTTAATTAAATATTATTGCGTAACTTGGCGACCTCAAACACGACCTATAAAAATGAGAAACTTTTTTTAAAAAGATTCTTTGTTTCTATACGAATTCTATTGCACAATAAGGGAACATTCAAATCGAAAAATAATAACCGAAACAAGTAGTACATCACTATCAACAATGAAGTATTACATTTTTTAATTCACACTTGCTTATAAATAATTACGATACTTTGTAGGCATTTAAACGTCAAGGGCGCCATCACTCAGTGGCTCTACTGTAATCGCGGCCGCGCCACCCCCGCACCGATCAAAAATCCCTTTTTTAGGCCAGCCTTGAAACTAATGGTCCCGTGTATATATCTGTTTTATTGGGACCCAAAGGTCCTTAAAAGCTTTTTAATGGGTAAGTCCGACTTTTTGATTTTTAAAGATGGCAACGCTAGTTGCACCTACAACTTAGTAGGGTTAATAAATGAGACCATGGCAAATTTTGTACTGTTTGAAGTAACTTTAATTCTTTTGAGGAAAGTTTATCTAAGTATACTTTATACTAATAATAAAGTAGTAACAAAATCTTGCCTGTTCATTGAATATTAATTTTGTGCGAAATTTTAAATGAAATGGGTTATTATTGTAACTACTCGGCCAAAACATTTTTTTTTTATTTTTCTCTGTCCCGTTTTAACTTGAGAACCACTATACGGATTTGGATGCAGTTATCTTCATTATCATCGTAGTGACCCTGGTAAACATATAGGCTATAAGGGGCGTTGATAAAATAACCGTCAAGCCGAATACTGTTGACAGTTGAAACACATTTCCACGCAACGGAAGCCACAGGCAAAAGCTAATATAAAGCAAAGTAGCAAAAAAATATTTTCATTTTTAAATGATTTGAAAATTATCTGCTCTTTTGTAAACAAAATAATAATTTGTTTTTTCAGTCGAGGATTATGTTACCTATGGTCGAGGTTTACAAAGTATCAATGAATTATTCATGATTTTATTTTATAAGATATTTTTTTGTTTTTCTTAAGCTCAGTGTTAAATTTTACCGACTGAATAAGAATAGGGGTTCCGTATGAATATTTATGACTAATCGAATCGTCGAAGAACTTCTCGAGACGTCTATCTTTGGACATCTTGCTTTGCTTCCTCTAAGCTTTAGTTTACTTAAACTTAACTTGAGTTAATTGGGACTTAAGTTTGTGTTCCGAGGTAATTTAATTGAGAGACATGATTGTTAAGTATTCTGTCATTAGTCTTTTGTGTTGCGAAATTATTTAGCATTTTTGTGTGTATAAGTTACCAGAAATGTTATTTAATAAAACATACCTTTTCTCTATAATAGCGACTACTAGCATTTTTGTTTGTATAAGTTACCAGATTTAATTAAATATAATAAAATATTTTAAAATAAAACAAAACACTATTTGGCTTTTTTCTATAATAGTGACTATTAAAATATATACGTAATATAAACTTCGCGCAACAGATGCCAAATTAACTAAAGATGGCTCATTATATTATTAAGATATTACTTGCTGTCATGTATTTAGTTTAATTCATGTTGTTGTCACTATCACTGTTAAAAAGATTTTACGGTTCCAACGAAAAAGCTAAAGCTAATGGTCCAATTGACCTGAAATCGTATTAACATTGATGAAATTTTGACATTTACTTAAGTTTTTAAACCATAGACATAGAATCCTTTTTTTGTTTCAGTTTTAAACTATCCTGTCAGGGAAAGGCTAAGGAACTAAGCCATACTGCCGTGTCTGTTGTTGTATCTGTCCATTTCAGGCCATTTCTGAGATTTTATCATCTGTTTATAGTCACTGTATGTTATATTCTCTCTTGAGGATCATCTGATGGGTCTGTCCTGTCGTTGTCGCTGTCCTGTCAGTTCGTGCTAAAGTGATAGACCCAACACAAACACAATGATGGTTTAGAAAAACAGAAGAAAAGCACAGCCTGCACTTTTTCCTTTGAACATCATACTACAATGGTTACAGTGATTTGAATTCACAGTATTCTATCACTATTGTTGATCAAAACAACCAAACGGTAATATTTTTTCAATAAAACAAAAAACAACACCATATCCTCTTCGCGCCTTTTTTCCAACCACTTTTTTTTTTAACTAGACTGATAAAGGATAAAGGTCTCTTTGGCCGTATGGAATTCCAAACGTCAAATGTTGTAAAAGCTTCCCGCCCTAGCTCAGAGCTGGCTCAGAGCAAAAAGCGGCAATATCATTTCAATAATTATTTCTATCGAGTCAAATTCCTCCAATCGTGTTTCTGATAGTCTGAAATCTAGAAAAAGGTCCCAAAATTGTTATACTAATTTATTTAACTTGGGACTTCTTTTGAACAGCAGATAAATAACTTCAAAAGTGTCCATTTTGACGATATACCCCCTTAAGGCGATTACCATCGCCAAATTAGCAGCTCGATATTTGTCACTACAAATATCAACGGAAACGACATTGAAATAACGTTTATATCAGCGCGCAATGCATAGTGGCTGTTACGACGCTTGCTGCGTCCTTGATAGGGCGAAATAGGAGAAAATTATACTTTTCACTTGGACGTGATTACTCGATTGAATAATCTTATGTTATGTTTATAGCTATAAAGTTTATATATTTATCAAAGCATAGATGAATTCAATCGGCCAAGCCACTCGGGAGCAGTAGGGAATTTGAGGTCAAAAAACACCGTTCAGTAAAAAAAATTATTCATGTAGAAGTTTTGGTGGTATGAAAAGAAAAATGTTGCATATGTTGTCCAAGAGTTGATTATTCATAATACATTTTTTCATTATTTTTGGTTTGGCCATAAACGAGGAGTAGGCTTTAGAAAGTACCCATTTGGCAATAGTAAGGCCCTTAACCTAGGCCCATGAAATTTGTATTACCGGATTCTTAGTTGACGTAGACATCTGCTAATTTTAGGAAATTCCCACGGAATGCACATGAGTAACGCTACGAGCTGCGGAGCGTCCGATAATTGAATATAAGATAAGTAATATCCTAGGTGTCGATTGGCGGTGCTTTGAAACTTATATCGTTTTTGGAAAGCATAATTAGTGATGCATCCATCAGCCCGTGTTCGTTGACTTGAAAAAGTGTCAATTTTGACGATATACCCCCTTAACTAAGAGCCGAAACAAATAACGTTAAAAAAAGTTACTTGGTTTCATTTTTATTTGATCATTTTTATTTGGTGTGTTATTTATAAACTAAAGTAACACGTATTTTGTGATAATTTAAACAGGTTGCCTATAAAGACTGAAGCTGTAGACCCCTATGACAGACCGACAGACAGCGGAGGCTAAGCAATAGGGTCCCGTTTGGCACCCTTCTGGTACGGAACCCTAAAAACAAGCTTGGCTTGTCTCGTTTAGTTCCTGCAAGGTATATTCTCGTGAAGTAAATAGAACAAAAGTATGGAGTCGACACGAAACCCCGTCAGTCCTCAATTAAAAGTCTCGCGATTGTGTGAATATTTATTAGAGATTTTATGACAGCCCTCAGTGCAGCACTCTCGTTTATGTCTTTTATGTTTTTTTTTTGCTATTCATCAAAAAATGCAGTAGTCTGATTAAAAAAGCATTATTCCAAATAACTTTGGTCCCAAACTTGGAACTAACCATGGTCCATGACAAGAACCTCCTGGAATAGCGGCAACTGACTTGCAACCCTGCATTACTCCAAATATGTGGCCAAATGGATGAAGAGTAAAGCTTATAATTTTTGTTTATAATAGTTTATTTTGTGTAAAATCAATTTTGTGTTTTGTTTTGTAGTTATCTTTTATGTATATGATAGTTAAGTAATTTTTAGTCTTTTAACTGTGCATGTTGTGTGTATACGTTTTCGAAAGCAGCCTTGGTCAAACGGTTGTTGTGTTATTTGAAGAAATTTTGCTGTAATCTGTTGTATATACCTTATAAATAAAATAAAATAAAATGAATGTAGACGAAGTTAACTGACAATCTCTTTCAATCCAACTAGTGGTAGGTTCCGGCCGTGCTCGTGAAAAAACCATGCCGCCAAGCGATTGGACGTGTTCCATTACAACATCGTGATAACGGGAGAAGCCGAACCAGGATATTGGTTACTCTTCTTGTTTAGGTATTTTACAGGCGAGCGCACTTCATCCTTAGTCTAATCGATGCTTTCCACATTTTTATCCGATAAATAAAAATGAAACTCTTATTTCATTGCAATAAGGGTTATCGTTTAGAATTTATCGATTCTATCTGTCAAATATTTTAATATTTCTTTCTATATTTGTACTGAAACACTTCGAGTTGCTAATTTAGGTAAGGGGCTTCTGAACTAAATAATATTTAATTACTCCTAAAACTTTCCCTACTTTAATTTATAACTTTTCTTTTTAACTGTTGCTTTATATAACTTTTATAATTACAGCCCTGTCATAGATACTTGCTCAAACAAACGGCGGATTAAAACTTTTAATGATTGTTGTGTCGTAATAAGTCGCTGCTTAAATTAGAGCAATTAAAAAAATTGTCGGCACTTGGTGAAACTTGAAACACATCTTAAGTTAAAAGCACTTGTACAGTAGTTTCACTTTATTTATGTTTTCTCCCAACCGGTTTTGGATTCTAAACCATTTTCAAGGGGAGATGTTAATTAAAATACATTTCATTGACTCTAGGCACTCTAGAGTGCACTATTTTAATTAACATCTTCCCTTGAAAATGGTGTAAAATCCGAATCCGGTTAGAAGAAAACATAAAAAATGTAATCATTTAAAATCATTTAAAATTATAGTTTAAAATTATAATAAAACATTATAGTTTATCAACACGTTATACAATTTTATTATTAACAAAAAAAAAAGATGATACCTACATCGACAAAAATTTTAAATTAAAATTAATTTCAAATAATACAATAAAGTATAAAACATATTAACAATTTTGAAATTATAAATAGGGTCATTCCGGTCATTCATCACGCTCGCAGAACTTCAGGCATTTCTCAATCACAGTCATCAATCTATTAGTATAGCAAATAAATCACACTCTGGTGTTGAGGAGTGTGTTGAGTGATGACCGGGCACGTACGAGTGGAGACATGCTGCGTGCAACAGTGTGCGACACGGTACCAACAAGAGAAGAAGAATAAAGTGAAACTACTGTACAAGTGCTTTTAACTCAAGAAATAAAAATAAAAAACTGTATTTTTTCAGTTTGATAGAGCAAAATAATGAAAAATATCGTGTTCTATAATGACAAACATCGTCACGACATGAATCCCCGAGGGGGTGTCAGAAGTGTTTTCGATTGTGAACTGTGAAATGTGTAAGCATAGACGAATACAGCCCTGGGCACAATCGTATAACCATGTTTCACCAACGATATCCCTATGGCTCTATCGCCATTCTTCGGGCATGTTGTAGCTCCGAAGCACGCAGAACACAAAATGTGCCCTACAAGATTTGAACCTGTAACGTCTAGATTAGTATTCGAGTACTCTGACCATTAAACAACAAGCGATTAAATAAATATTAAATACATCGTTGCGACATGAATCACCGAGGGGTGCCAGAGGTGTTACGAGTGTGAACTGTGAAATGCGAGTCACATTCCATACTCGGTACACTCGCGTTTCACCGACGATTATTACGTCCCAACCTTGTCCCAACGTAATGGGTGGCGAGCCATATCGCCACACTTCAGGCACAAATACACGCTTTTTCGGAGGAGTACAGGTTGGAGTGCGGGGTGAGGCAGGGGGGGTTGGCCTCTCCCAGGCTCTTCAACCTGTATGTGGACCAGCTGATCCGAGGGCTCAGCAGCATGCATGCGGGATGTTCAATTGATGGCGTCAAAGTCAACAACATCAGTTACGCGGACGACATGGTGCTGCTAAGCCCGTCGATCAGCGCGCTCAGGAAACTGTTGCACGCGTGTGAAACCTATGGGTTGAAGTACAACACCAAAAAGAGTGAGCTCTTGGTTTTCGCCGCGGGCAGCAGCTCCCCACAACACGTACCCCCAGTGGAGCTATACGGGACTGCATTGACGAGAGTCAAGCAGTTCAAGTATCTGGGTCACATTGTGACAGAGGACCTGAAAGATGACCAGGACATCGAGCGCGAACGTAAAGCGTTGGCGGTCAGAAGCAATATGCTCGCCCGTAGATTTTCTCGGTGTACAGAACAGGTAAAGATTACTCTCTTCAAGGCGTTCTGTCAATCTTTTTACACGAGCGGACTGTGGGTGAGATACACGCAGAAGACCTACAACGCTCTACGGGTGCAATACAATAATGCCTTCAGGATGCTATTGGGGCTGCCGTGGCGCTGCAGCGCGTCCGGCATGTTTGCTGAGGCGCGAACTACGTTAAATAATGTTTAAATAATGTTTAATGATCAAAATTGTTTAATACTAATTTTCTACGACTTTTAATTTTAATTTTAATTTTATTGACATTTTGTTTTATTTTATTGACATGCTGTTTGTGACATTTTTGTATTTTTCTTTTCTGTCTAATATGATGTTGTGCTTTTTTTTTTATTTTTATTTTTATGGAACCCAGTTCTGAAATAAACGATTTTAATTTTAATTTAATTTAGGGCAAGCAGGTTTCCTTACGATGTTTTCCTTCACCGTTCAGCAAGTAATAACAAATACTACGCACATTATTATATTCCAAAACACACATTGTTGCATGCTCGGCCGGGGATCGAACCTGGATCTGAAGATTGAGAGGCCAGCAGCCCCTGAGCCACCGCCCGCCGCTTCAATTGATATTTTAATGATAATTCAATTTATAATTAAATATCAATACAATAACAAGAGTCCAGCAGTCAAACTTCTAGACGCAGACAACAGATGTCGCTGCACTATCTGCAGATGTATAGACGATATTGAGTTGAGATAACAAAAACTTTTGCTTGTTTTGAGGTGATTTCCCGAGGGTAGTTTTTTCATCAAAACAATAAAAATAGAATTATAAATTTTAGTTAAATTATTATTACTCCGTTTATATTACTTTTTCCTATTGTGATGGTTTTGCTGTCAGAAATCTCTGTTTAGAGATAAGCTCGCCAATGTGCATCTTTTTACTGTAATTTTGTTTATGTTTATATTTCCGTGTGTGTACAATAAAGAATAAAATACCATAATTATTTATTTTGTGTAAAGCCTTTAATAAATTATAGAAAGTATACAAGGTGAAATTTAATCAACCGCTCGAATTCATACCGGAGACTCGGTTAGTGAACATCACTTTTCACCATCAAGAAATTCGGGTGGTTGATTAAATTTCACCTTACACGAATACCCAGAATACCCACTTAACCTTCGATCCTGGCTTCATCACCATAGAACTCCTCAACGGATGACAGCACATAACTTTGGATTGCGGCAATCAGTTTGTGTTAGGGTGCCCATGTACCCACCTGACCTTCGATCTTGGCTTCATCACCGTAGAAATCTTCAACGGATGACAGCACATAACTCGAGATTGCGGTAATCATGTTGTGTTAGGGTGCTGATAGCAGGAAGCTACTCAAACATAGCTACTTATACTCACTTGAACTTCGTTTTATATAAACACCACGTTTGCAAGAACTACCCATACCTCACAATTTAACCCAGAAACACAAAAAAATGTGAAATAAAATAAACTTTTAACAAAAAAATAGTAACCGACTTCAATAGTAACAGCAGTCATTCACTCAAAAGTTAATAATAATTCTATAAAGACCGATGGTACCGAAGCAACACTTTTGCCGACTTCTTTCTTCCTGAAACAATATGTTATCTAGAAGTCGGCGTTCTTATATTGGTTTTTATGTTGCTATATCGTAGGAAATACGCCGACTTCTAGATAACATAATGTTTCAGGAAGAAAGAAGTCGGCAAAAGTGTTGCTTCGGTACCATCGGTCTTTATAGAATTATTATTAACTTTTTAGTGAATGACTGCTGTTACTATTGAAGTCGGTTACTATTTTTTTCTTAAAAGTTTATTTTGCGTCAATGGTCTGACGTTCAACTGACATAACTGACAAAATATGGATTATAAAGGTAAACGGTTTGACGTCATATCTTTGTATTGCGATGTCTTAATATTACGCTACCGTTATTTACCCAAAAACAAGGTTTTCTTTGATACGACGACGACACCGATTCCGCGCCCGTCCGTTGCTACCCGCGCTGCTCTGCTCACGCATGTGCATTCGGTATCGTATAATATTCCGGTAGCGTAACCCTAAATCCCAACCCCTTTCAGCTACCATAATTTTATACAAGTAGCGTAACCTTATGATTTAAACGAAATCTTTCTGTTTAATCACGTTTTATTTTGCGATTCAAACGCAATCTTTCTGTTTAATTTTGAATGCAAGTTCACAATGAAATTAGTTTACAGGAAAAAATAAAACAATTTAGAGGTCTTTTCGGAATTAAATTCTATCGAGAAAATTTCATCCAATCGCGTTTTCCTTCAGTGAGAATCTTAATCAAATACTCAATAAACATTTACCCAAAAATGAATAGATGACGTTAAAGTGGAGTAAATGGATTCGAAAAAACCCCATTTTTTTTTGGTATCGCCTTAATCACGTTTTATTTTAGCAGTTTTCTGTAATTTGTAATGACAGACATGAAAGAAGATATCTTAGTTTTTTGTTGCATTTAAATTTAGAACTGACCAAAGACTATTCTGACCATTCGTGTGCACAATCACAATAGCTTTTACCTTAACCGCTTTCAAGCCCTGTGTTCACGCTACAGCGTGACGAATCCGCGCGCATGCGCCGGATGACTAGTCTCGCACCGCGCGCCGGCTCGAGGCGCGCGCGGGCGCTGATTCACTCAGTCTGTTCGGCTCGACAAGCCTCCCGAGGCGCACGTCTGCGCACCCGCGCGCTGGCGCCAACCCGCGCGTTGGCTCACTCTCTGTTTCGCCGCAACCGTCGACCTAACGATACATGTGTGCATACATTCGCGCTGCCAGCCCAAATAATATCGCGTACCCACCATTTAGGTTGTGAAAGTGTAGTGTTCACGTTACCACAAACCAAGACATCCAGCTCATCACTGCCCAAAGCGCCAACTCAATCAGCCCAACGAGAGGAGACGACACGCGGCGCATTTGCCGGCCCATCGAAAACATATAACACAGGTCAGTCAGTGCACCCACATTGTTTCCCACAATCTTTTCTTCTCCCGTGTCATATCCTCAAATCCCATCAGCCCTGCAGTCCTGTAACCCCGCGGTTACATTTTGGTCCTTCGAGCCGGATGATGAAGACGGTTGAGCCGAGCAGGTTAGGGCGTCACCGAATGCTAAGAACGGCCTATGAGAAGCAGGTTGAGGAGAGCGACACTCTTGCCGGCTCCTAATCGGAGCTATGGGGCGGAATTCTCGAGTAGCCGTATAAGGCTGACGGGAACCCATAGTGGGCAGAGTTGGCTGAGATCCGTACTTCCGCTCGAAGAGAGTACGGAGCTCACCTTGGAGTTTTCGTACCACTATAGATACGAAAAGATACGATCGCGAAACATGGTCGCTCACTTCCTTGAAGGCATTTCAATGCTGAAAATGAGTTATTAAAACTTGAGCGTTACTAACTCTAACGTGCGGATAGCTTGTAACTTGCGCGGGCCGAAGTAACAAAAGTTATGTTTTAGTGACGTTCACTACACGTTGTGCGAAGTTACAAGAATTCTCTGTTGGAGTTGAAGTCATTGAGTGAAAATGAACTGAGTGTGTATGTGATGAGTGTGTGTGTGATGAGTGTGCTGAGTGCGCTGAGTGCTGGTTTCATTGAGTGAAAATGAGCTGAATGTGTATGTGATGAGTGAATGTGTGAGTGAAAATGAGCTGAGTGTGTATGTGCTGATTGAATGTGTGAGTGAAAATGAGCTGAGTGTGTATGTGCTGATTGAATGTGTGATGAGTGTGACTATATGTGAAAATGAGTTATTAAAACTTGAGCGCTACCAACTCCAACGTGCGGATAGATTTTCGGCCCGCGCAAGTTACAAGCTATCCGCACGTTGGAGTTGGTAGCGCTCAAGTTTTAATAACTCATTTTCACATATAGTCACACTCATCACACATTCAATCAGCACATACACACTCAGCTCATTTTCACTCACACATTCAATCAGCACATACACACTCAGCTCATTTTCACTCACACATTCACTCATCACATACACATTCAGCTCATTTTCACTCAATGAAACCAGCACTCAGCGCACTCAGCACACTCATCACACACACACTCATCACATACACACTCAGTTCATTTTCACTCAATGACTTCAACTCCAACAGAGAATTCTTGTAACTTCGCACAACGTGTAGTGAACGTCACTAAAACATCAATTTTGTTGCCAACCGTCTAACTTAAAATAGCAGACGTACATAGTCAATTGAAGTTCAGAACTTCCTCAGGTCAAACAATGATGCAATCTCTCACAAGCTCGCGAATCAGCACATAACTTGGTTCGGCGCTCTGCACGAAATAATACTCAACTCAAGACCCCTCTGCCCAATTTCATCCGACCCTACGGACTTTGAACCTCTCACGGCCGGACATTTCATTATTGGTCGTCCGCTCACCGCTCTACCTGAGCAGTCTTTTGACGACAGACCCATATCTGCTCTTAAACGGTTTCAACTCATTCAAGCGCTCTCTCAGCGCTTTTGGACTCTCTGGTCCAGATCCTACCTCCATACCCTGCAAACCCGCTCCAAATGGCTCTCCCCTTCTTCCCCTCCTCAAGTGGGTGAACTGGTCCTCATCAAAGAGGATGACCTGCCTCCGCTCCAATGGAAGCTGGGGAGAATTCTCCGCACAATGCCTGGCAAGGATGGAGTGATCCAAGTTGTGGATCTGGACACAGCCCATGGAAATCTGCGACGACCTGTGTTCAAGATAGCCAGGCTGCCGTTGGACTCAGCTCAAGAGGAGTCGCAGCCCCGGCCCCCCCAGGATGTTCACGCTACAGCGTGACGAATCCGCGCGCATGCGCCGGATGACTAGTCTCGCACCGCGCGCCGGCTCGAGGCGCGCGCGGGCGCTGATTCACTCAGTCTGTTCGGCTCGACAAGCCTCCCGAGGCGCACGTCTGCGCACCCGCGCGCTGGCGCCAACCCGCGCGTTGGCTCACTCTCTGTTTCGCCGCAACCGTCGACCTAACGATACATGTGTGCATACATTCGCGCTGCCAGCCCAAATAATATCGCGTACCCACCATTTAGGTTGTGAAAGTTTAGTGTTCACGTTACCACGAACCAATACATCCAGCTCATCACTGCCCAAAGCGCCAACTCAATCAGCCCAACGAGAGGAGACGACACGCGGCGCATTTGCCGGCCCATCGAAAACATATAACACAGGTCAGTCAGTGCACCCACATTGTTTCCCACAATCTTTTCTTCTCCCGTGTCATATCCTCAAATCCCATCAGCCCTGCAGTCCTGTAACCCCGCGGTTACACCCTGTATTCAACAGCTACCAAAACTTGGAAATTTTATAAAAAGGTGTTTTTTCCTCTTTATACGCAGCTTGCTCCTTCCGTATTTATTTTCAAAAGAAATATGACAGAAACGCACTTTTCATGCAAGACAGCTTTGCTACTTGGCTGCTCGTCAAAGGCATAAACAGAAGTCATAAAAACACTTAAAGTCGACATTTTCTTTTGGGTTCACAAATATGGAAATAATGTAGTGCACGCGAGTACCTAGCGTTTGAAAGTGTGTACAAAGTGTAAAAAATTTAAGCTGCAAAAGCTATATATAGCTAGCTATGGCTCGTAATATTATTCTACGAGCTATAGCTATACAGGTATATACCTAGCTATAACTCGTAGAATAATATTAAATAATTTGTGTTATCCCCTGAAGATGGATTAATTTCCGAAACAAATTGTATAAATGTTTGTGTTAAAAATCAAGATATAAATAAATAGTCTAGTATTTTTTAATGTCCCATCACGCTGGGACGTAATAATCGTCGGTGAAACGTGGTACGAATATGAACTGTGACTTGCATTTCACAGTCTCGGGAAAACTTCTGACACCCTTTTGGATATTTATGTACGTCATGAAGATGTATTAAGGCGATTACCGTCGCCAAATTAGCAGCTCGATGTTTGTCTGTATGAATATCGACGGAAACGACATTGAAATAACGTTCAAATCAGTGCACAATGCGTGGTGGCTGTTACGACGCTCGCTGCGTCCGTCCTTGAAAGGGCAAAATAGGAGAAAATAATACTTTTCACATGGACGTCATTGTTCGATTGAATAATTCTATGTTATATTTATAGCTATCAAGTTTATCTATTTATCAAAGCATAAATGAAATGAAATTAAAATGAAATGAAATGAAATGAAAATGAAATGAAATGAAATGAAATCACCTAAGCCGCTTAGGAGCAGTAGGAAATTCAAGCCAAAAAACACCATTCACTTGAAACAATTTTTCATATAGAAGTTTTAGTGGTACGAAAAAGAAAAATGTTGCATATTATGTTGTCCTAGAGTTGATAATCCATAATAAATTTTTTCAATATTTTTGGTTTGGCCCTAAAAGAGGAGTAGGCTTTAGAAAGTACCCATTTGGCGGTATTAAGGGCCTTAAGTCGTAGTAAGCGACAGAACTTTTGGAAACAAAGGACATAAAAAAGTTAAAATTTAAGATTTTTTAGCGACAATACAATTTTTTTTTTATATTCGTATCTATTTCGCCACCACCCATTTATTTATGAACGTTATTTTTCCACGACGACGGTAGTTAGTAAGAACTAACTTGTTCTACCGTGACTGTACTTAATACAAATACAAATACAAAATTATTTATTTCATTAACACAATCATAGGTATTTACAGGTTGTTGGAGCCTCCTTTTAAGTAAAATAATACCTGTAGTAGGAGACTCCGCTCTTCCGTAGTGGACAGCAAACTTACGATTAGCTTATTTATTTAACTTAATTAACACAATATATGATTAGGTAATAATGTATGTGAATAAGTGAGGGGTGGTGTGTATAGGTGTGACTGAGATTCCCTAGTATTTATCATTTAGTATATCGTGAGAAAATTAGTCCTTGATAGCTATAGTCTGTTTGGAGAGAGTTGATAAATATTATGAAACCGTCTCGCAATAGCGACTGTCACTTGAGTATTGCAATCTGTGTGACAGGCGTCGCTTATTGGCACACGCGCAGAGTTGTGTAGTACGAGGCTCACAGCGCGAGGCCGGCCGGAAATGAAATGAAATATATATGAAATGAAATTATATTTATTTATGTAATGTTTTTTATAACATACACTTATTACAGGTCGGTTTTAATGTAATATAAGTAATTAAATAATCTATGTGTATAGATAACAGTTTTATATAATCAATAATAATAAAGGGAAATACACAGGGAAACAAGAAAGGTTTACTTAAATTCAATAAAAAAAATACACTTGAATAAAATAAAATTATAGGAATAAGGAATAAGTAATATTATAAATATATGCATAAAATATAATACATAAATGCCTAACTCCGCCCATTCGATTAGTCTTGCTAAGAAGAAGGGCAAGAAACTTAGCAAGATGATGTCTTTTTTTTTTCATAATATTAGCTACAATAACTAAATGTAAAAAGTAAGCCTATACTTTAATTGAATGAAGAGATAAAAATACAAGACAGGAAAAAGTTATGTCATGAAGGCAAAAAGAAATATATAATACCTTTGTCTACCTGTCCTATATAGTCCATCTGCTTTTACAGTAATTTCATATATTAATTAATTAACGTTAATTCTAGAGGAATTATTACATAAGTTAGGAAATTATACTAACTACTTACTATTATGACAAACATCACTACCATAACCCCATGCTTTAGTATCGTCTTAGTATTATTATATATATTTATTTTATAATATGCCTTCTTCAATAGGCTCGGCTTAGTAAACAGTTTTAAACTTATTCTCTGACAAAGTAAGGACCTCCGTTGGAAGTTTGTAGTAAAATCTAATACCATGTCCCACGAAAGAGGTACCCACCATGGCGAATCTGATTTTTGGAAAAGCTAGTTTATGCTTATTTCTGGTTTCCTTAAAGTGTTGCTCACCAAGCCTTGGGAAAGACTCAACATTTTTTTTGGGGCGATGGAATGCGCTTCGAATGTGGTCGTTCGGTCGCAAATTCAAATTTTTGTGTTTTTAGTTTGTTTTTATCAACTCTCGCCAAACAGACTTTAGTAGGGTTATTTTATTTCTGTCGGTAGAAAATTTATACGTATATTATGAACACGCATCACGTCAAAAGCACTGAATTTATTTTAATGAAGTTCTCACTGGTTTATAGCTTACATAATTGACGATTTGTTTGTTTTGTTTAATAAAGTATTAAGCAAACTTATCAATGTACATGTATTTATTTATTTATTCTATATTTAGGAAAATCTACAGCTGTATATATAAGTTTAAACATAAATTACACAAATTGTAACAATACAGCCAAATGTGATTATCACTATAACATATAACAGCATATTTCTAACGAGCCACAAATTACAAAGTTGTTAAAAGTTAAATTACAAGCTAAATTACACGGTACAAGCAAAATTAAAAATAGAAAATCTAAACTAAAACTGTGGGGATACGTGTAGGTGTACTGATGTCAGGAACGAGTTAAAGGAAACATGTTGTTTGGTTGATGGTCGTATAATGAATGAATATATTTAATTAGTACAAAAATACCTTAATTCTAACTTACTGACTAAGCGTAACTTTAATGACGCACGAAAGTGCATGTCGCAATGCTACATCTCCCCCGAAAGTATATGGTTACACATCCCTTTGAAAGAAAAAAAAAAAAATGTTTACATTACAAAAACTTAAAATAAAATCAATGAAAACATTTTTGCTTAATTGTAAAAATTAAACTAAATATTCAATCACGAAATAATTTCGTATTATTTTTATGAATCAAATATTCTTTATTAAACTTATCAATCTTCACATTTGGTGATAAATCTTCTAAAACTACAAAAGGGCCTTCGTAAACACAATCCAACTTATTACCTACTTGATTTTTCACTAAAACTAGATCTCCTGGCTTATATTTAATAGTATTACAATTTTTATCAAAATTAAATTTTCTTAAGGATTTACTATTTAAAATATTTTGCTTAGCATCTAACTGAGCTTTTTGCAATCTGTATTTTAACTCTTTGGGGTAGTCGTCGAAGTTATACAAAGGATCGACTCCCTTACATAAATTGGATGGAAGGTTACTAACTTTGCCAAACACGAGTTCGTATGGAGTGTATTTCGTCTCTGAATGTACACTAGTGTTGAAAGAAAAACACCAAAACGGAACCCACTCGCTCCAATCACTCCTGTTGTTTTCACATTGAATCCTAAGGTAGGCGCCTAAGTGCTTATGCGTATTTTCTATGCCTCCTAAGGTCTCGTGATGGTACGCGGTAGACATTAATTTCTCGATACCTAGTAACCTACACACCTCACTCATCACTGATGACGTAAATTCGGTACCCCTATCGGTCAGTATCTCTTTTGGGATACCGTAACGCAATATAAAACTGTTAACAAAAGCTTTGGCCACAGTTTCAGCGTCTTTTCGCTCCAAAGGATAAGCCTCTACATATTTGCTTAGATCGCACTGTATAGTAAGGATGTACCTTTTATTATGATTATCTATATCTAGTGGGCCCATAATGTCTAAACAAATTTTTTCAAATGCCGAGTTGGCAGCGGAGGTTATAACCATAGGCTCTTTGATGTGTCTGTTCGTGTGTTTCTGAATTTGACAACTCTTACAACGTTTTACATAATTCATAACGTCATTAGTCATACCAGGCCAAAAATAGTATTTTTTAATGTTATTTAACATGCGATTCATACCTGCATGTCCACTTGTGGGCAAAAGGTGAAAGTCATTTAAAATTGTCGTTATTTCATCCCTGTCTGAAATACGATCTATGTCTCTTGTAATAAGGAATTTTGGTGACGCGATTTTACATTTGTTGATACTGCGCAGTATACTTTTAATAAATCGAGCGTTACTCCTATTTTTTATGATGAGTAGCTCTACAATATTTAACTTTTGGCACAATTTTTCGAGATCCCTCGCTAACACCAACTCGAACGATAACGATCGGGTATCAAGAATGATCGCGGATTGCGATGGTATATAAGTGCAATAGTTAGCGTCACTTGAAACATACTCTGAAATATTCAAACTTTTGTCATTAAAATTGTCTAAGAAAATTAATTCAGTTATCTCATTTGGTCGTTTGAGCACCTCTACTGCTGTAGGTTGATCAGGCCTACTGGAAGTAAAAGGCTCGGTGGGTCGGTCATGGTGGGTGCCCTGACTCTCTAGTCTTTTCGTCTGTGCTCTTGTCAACACGGAAACTACATGTTCTTGTAAGTCTTTAAGGTCTTTAGACGAAACCGGAAGTCGACTTAACGCGTCTGCAACTGCGTTATTTCGACCCGGAACGTATTCAACCTCAAAGTCATACTCTTCTAAGTAGGTATAACCTAAACTTTGTCAGTCGACTGGAGGGGTCGGTTAAGCCGAACAAATAAACTAAAGGTCTGTGGTCGGTAAAGATTTTAAATTTTCTACCATACAAATATGGTCTAAAGTAGCGTACGGCCCATACTATAGCAGACAGTTCAAGTTATATTATCGGATACCTAGTCTCTGCTGGTTTAAGATTTCTACTGGCGTAAGCTATGACTTTGCCATTACTGTTTGAGAGAATTGCACCCAAACCTACGAACGAGGCGTCAGTTTGCAAACGGAAGATGTTAGTTTTGGAAAAGTCGGGATAATCCAACACAGGTGGATTACATAGCGCCAATTTTAATTTCTGAAATGCATTTTCGCAATCAATAGTCCATTCGAATTTTGCACCTTTTTTGCCTAATGCATGTAACGGAAATACGATGTCAGCGAAACGTGATATAAAGCGTCGGTAATAGTTCGCGAATGCAACAAACCGTTTTACCTCGTCAGCGTTATTCGGCCTTGGATAATTTTTCATCGCTGTAATTTTATCTGGGTCTGGAAAAATACCTTCGGATGTGATTTGATGTCCTAGGTAAATTATTTCCTGTCGAAGGAACTCACACTTTATAGGGTTAAGTTTAAGATTAACCTCACGCAATCGGTTCAGTACGCTTACGAGATTTTTATTATGGTGTTCCATGGATTTTCCTATTAAATAAATAAAATACTTGTCAAAATTAAGGCCTGCCATTGCTATGGTCATAAGCCTCGAAAAAACACTGGCACTTGTTTTGAGACCCATGGGACAGCGTTTCATTTGGACCTGTTTCCCTGCGTTGAAAGCTGTATAATTTGATACTGTCTATCAGTTGAGAGGTAACCTGCTCCTGACCTGTCATAATAGGCAACAGGGCGATGGCTGTTTTTAAATCGAAATTATCTTGCGCCATGTTTACGGTTTCTGTGCACTTATCTACATATATGGGAATATTTAAACTTAAAATATATTGGTAAATCCCACGTATATTTCCTACCAATATGTTAGATGCTTGTATTTCTTCACTATTTAATACACTCGATTCTATTTTTACTCTTATATCAGACGAAATAGACTCCAAACGACTGTATAATTCTTGAGCTTCTTGAAACTTGAGCTGAGCTGTCTCTGAACTTTGCCTTCTGGCTGGTCCGACTTTAATGAGATATGCTTTTATTTCAATTAATCTCTCATAAATAATTTCTAACTCAGTTAACTCAGACATAACAAACTAGACGATGGAAATCGTTTCAAAAATATAGGGAAGTACATAAAAACATTACATTGATAGTGACTTACTTGTCTAGTAGACTGTACTTAAAAAAATATCGGCACCACGGGTATGACTTGACGGTGAGGGGCGACACGTGGCATGACGCGGCGGCTCGCAGCGGTCATCGGCAGGCGGCGGCGGGCGGCGGGCGTCCGTCAGCGGGCATCGGCTGGTCTGGCAGCTCTCGACTCCTTGTCCGCTGAGGGTGGGCCGGGCTATACCCTGGACTCCGTGGGCCGGGATTGCCCTGGACACCGCTCGTACGCTTCAAGTCTTCTTATAAGTTCTTCTTATGATTGGTGATGTCAGCTATGTTACTTGTTTGATTTATGATTACTTGGTTGTCAGCCATGCTACGGTGATAGTGGCTATGTGTCTTCATCTTTAAAGTGGCTTCCTCAAACTGGCTTCTTCAATTTCATGTTCGTTTCGATCTTCCTGTTTATAACGAAGTCCTTGGGTTCTTGTGGCTGAGGGTCGCCATGTGGGGATACGTGTAGGTGTACTGATGTCAGGAACAAGTAAAAGGAAACATGTTGTTTGGTTGATGGTCGTATAATGAATGAATATATTTAATTAGTACAAAAATACCTTAATTCTAACTTACTGACTAAGCGTAACTTTAATGACGCACGAAAGTGCATGTCGCAATGCTACAAAACAATTTAATAAACAATTAGTTGTTGCGCGCTTACACAAACAAACGAAATACATAATGAGAGGATGTTCGTGTGTGTGTGTATGTAAGAGAGGGAGAGGGTGTGTATGAAAAGGTGCTTAAATGAGGAGAAGAAAATGTAAAATAAATGTAATGTATCTTGCATGTACAGCGCTAAGGAAGTCGCGGAAAAAGTTACTTATAACCAAAGCTTGTGTAGGGCTAACATCCCAGTCCGTAATAAAGAACAATTACCTTTTTAATAAGTACATATTGAACTTGCTCGTGAGTATATTAATTTTAACATGAGGGTACTTACAGCGACAATTTTCAAGCAATTACGAAAATCTAATAAAATTACCTGAAATTACAGCAAAAATTAATTTCAAGAAACGTTTTAAACGTTCTATAAGGTATTGCCTTCCCTTTAATATAAATTTAATCAGGGCCCCATGTCTCCGCTTTATTAATCCAAATTAATTTAATTATTTTAATTAAAATACACCTGTTGAGTTTGCGTAGAATTTCCCTTGAGAAGTTTGTTCGGATGTGAAGCAGAAATTCCGTTATTCTGTCTCCTAATTGCATGATTACGCTTTAGATTGCTTAACTAGAGATTCCGTTAGCGCATAGTTTCACCTTGTTAATTGTGTTGAAAGTTCAAAGTTTGTAGACCCTGCTATTTGTTAATAATAGAATTATTATTAAGTGAATGTGGACTTGCCAAATGCAACGTCATTCTTAGAAAATTAATAATATGAAGTTAAGACATGCCAAATGCAACCATATTCTAATGCAGTTTTCTGTATACATGCTATAAGCAATGCCAAAATTTCATTCTAAGTAAATGAATATGGATTAACGAAATGAAACATCATTCTTAGGAAGTAAGGTAAGTATGTTTGTTTCTAGGAAATGCAATTCGAATTAACTACTTACTATAAATGTAAAATACACGAAAAATGTGTAAGAACAAAACGCCATTCTATCAATTTGATAAAGTGTCAAGCATAGACTTAGGATTGTATCCTAGGTCTATGGTGACAAGAGGTTTGCTGTCAAAAACACGTATTAATTGTGTGAAATAAAACTCAATGGCAGTCATTTTGAAACTAAATTATTTAACTAATGACATAAAACAGTAAACATGAACCATTTTATAAAAAAAAAACAGTTAAAAATAATAATTTATATTTAAATTGGTCGAATCTGTTACAAAACCGAATCAGCGCACTCAGCGACTCGAATTGACTCGATATATGTATACGAAAGGCCGGAGGCGCGGAGGGAGGGCAGCCCCCACCCACTATAACAAAGCATAAGGTACCCGTGCGAACCATAGCGGCTAAGGCTGGTCGCCGAAGGTTTGTGCTTTGTTACGCAAGGGCGAAGGGGTTGCACTTCCCGCAGCGCTGGAGCAGTTGCAGAAGTGACTTTGGGTCTATAATTTAGTGAAATGAATGTTGGATATCATGACAGTTGAACATGAAGTTAGTCTTATCCAAATTCATCCGATGGCCCACTCGTCTGCAAGAATCGCTTAGGCTACGCAGCATTTCTTCTAAATCTTGCAGCAACTCCGCCATTATCATGATGTCATCGGCAAAGCGAAGATGTGAAATTTACTCTCCGTTCATGTTTATGTCTCGTTCATTCCAGTCTAGTGTTTTAAAGAGGACCCCCAGCGCGGCGATAAAAAGTTTTGGGGAATTAACGTCTCCCTGTCTCATTCCGCGCTGAAGATGTATCAGTCTATACAGACAGCAAAAGAGATAAGTAAACAGGCCCAGCGCAAACTCTTTGATCGTAAATAGATAGTGCATTATGTGTAGTTATATATTAACTAACTATTTCACATCTCATCTATCGCTCACCTGTGGGTCTTAGGATCAAAGTGTTTGCACTGGGTCTGGATACTTATCTCTTTTGCTGTCTGTACACCCTGTTTTAAAAGGGATATCACTCTTCTTTACTTCTTCAAAATTAGGAAGTATGATTATATTATTAAACAATTACTGATAAAATTGTAAAACATAACATCTCCCAAATCATTTTGAAATCTTATCAAAATGAACACCCAGCCAATTTACAAACCCCAAAGCATTTCCCGTTCAACCTGTGTGATTGGATCACCCCGAATGACTGTGCAATCACCACCATCTCTGTTCACCACAGGGAAAGCGGAAAATTCCTATTTGACGGCCATAAATCAGATTTCCGTTTATTAAAACACCCCTCTTTGAGCACCTACGGC
This sequence comes from Ypsolopha sequella, assembly GCA_934047225.1. Taxonomy (NCBI): domain Eukaryota; kingdom Metazoa; phylum Arthropoda; class Insecta; order Lepidoptera; family Ypsolophidae; genus Ypsolopha; species Ypsolopha sequella. Next base: position 22,338,275 of record OW203991.1, read on the forward strand.
TGCGCTCCCTTGCGTCAGAGGATTGTTCTGAACTTGTACTAAAAGTTGGTCCTCAGTAAACACGAATTTTATGAAACTATTAAAGCAGCTATTACATGCAACCTCTGTTAGCAGTGGGCCTTTTCTTTCAAACACCAACATTTCCGGTTCCCTGTCAGTCGCGTCTACCTACTGCTCTTGCAATGTCGTGCGGCTGACGTGGTAGTCTGATCGACACCGCAAAATCGAAAGCGTATCTTGCGTCCTTATTTTTCAAATTATGACTCGCGCGTTCTTAGTACCTCCCTACCGCGTGCTCATGCATTTTGTTAGTCAAGTTAGTTTGTGTCACTGAGCAATGGTTTATGTTAGTTACAGTTTCTCTGTATTCAATATACTCTATGGTGTTAGTGACCCGGGAGCGGTCGTGGCGGGCGCAGACGTCGTTCTACAAGTCAATTTCTGAAGATTGTCAAAAACATAGTGATTTTGAGGGCGTGTAACTTTTGATTGAACCAATGAAATTTGTTCATTTCTTTTTTAATTGGTTAATATAAGTGTTAGCTTTGATAAAAATATAACGTTTTTTCAAAAAATGTTATGGTTTTTATATTTGTATTTTTGGTATAAACGTAAGTTATTTGACGACTGATTTTAACATATCAATAAATATTGTTAAAATTGGCATTTGTTTCAAAAAATATATTGATTTTAAATCAATACACATTCAAAAATAATCTTCACAGTAGGTATTTAAAATTAAATTAATAATATATAAGCTGTCAAAGTGGTATTTGGTGGACTGCCAAGTCTGTAGATTGTAAAAATTACGGCACGTCAGTTGCAGGATTAAGCTGGGGCTCTACCGCGTAATTCTCATTTGTATCAACTTCAAGCAAATGCATGCGAAATTCAACGCGTGCAAAAGAGATGGCATGTTAGGCGGGCGTCGTCGCACGCACGTCAAATTTCAATCTCAAGTTGATGTTGATGAAAATGAGAATTACGCGGTAGACCCACTGGTTTGCCCATTTACCAGTTCAATTTGGATCAATGGTTTTAAAATAATATGATGAACATAATATTCATACAAAGGTATATGGGCAATGGGATACGTCAAATTACCACTTAGTTTATTTATATTATTTATTATTATATATTTAATTTATATTAAATACTGTATTTTTGCACATTTATTATTTACTTTGACATTAAATGAATAGAAAGTATATATATAAATAAATATTGTATATAAATAAGTAGTAATAAAATATTTAGTAATTTAGATATGTAAGTATATTCTCTTTATTGGTTTTTGTGTTCTTGTTTTTTTTATCAAATACTTATTTGTTTGTCTCACTTGTACATTTCATAAATAATTATCTCTTCACCACCCAAAGGTTGGCTGGAAGAAATTGATTTTAGTAATAAGCCCGCCTGTGTACAAAATTGTGTATCCGTTACTTTGTAATCTATTTTATTTCTTATGTGTACAATAAAGTGTATATTCATACATCAGGGATAATTTGGCAGTGTGTGGATCTCTATTGGGCACTTTTGTATGGATTCTACACCAAATTTGCAAAGCTTTCAACAGTGATGAAACCCATGTCATATGAAAGCTCTTTTATATAATGGAATTAAGTACATCCTAAGAGCTTTCATGACTGATGAGGGCTTTTGCAAAAATTTGTGCAAAATTACTTTTATGACTCTTTAATTTAATTGAATTTTTATTTTAAACGTACCAATACACCACTTTTGCGCTGGATTTGAATTAAGCTGCCAGAAAATTGGATTTGTACTAATTGAAGTACACTTCAAGAGTTTCTTATTGAATGGGTTTCACCACTGTTGAAGGCTTGGTTCAAATATTAGTCATGGTCCTTTATGTACAAATTACGACAAATACTGTTTTTTGGGTCAGCATACCTTTGTATAAATTATTCGTTGAACATGGCATAAATACAGGGGAAAAAGATAATAGCCTCAATGAGACTCTAAGATAATTTCATGTTTTTATACGGAGTTGACTTTTGACTTTTAATTACTAAACACTAAGACTCCAAATAAGACAGATTTTGTGGTTGGTTGTTGGTTTGTTAGTTTGTCCTTCTTTTACGCAGCAACGGTGCAACAGATCGACATAGAGAAAGTTTATGTTCCGCAGAGTGCATAGGCTACTTTTCATCAGGGAAAAATGCAAACTAAATCAGCAAGGGTGAAGCAGCGGGCAAAAGCTATTAAATTATATTCATTTATTCTCATAAATATAATAAACGTCACCTAAAGAATATCACGAGAAAATGAGAAAAGAAAAAAATTATATACCTTTATTTTCACTATTTTTTCACAGACTTGTCTACACAACTGAATTCTCCACCAAGTTTTATTTCTGCATTTATAGGGCCAAGTGTTCACGTACAATTCTGAACATCTCCATAATCATCCCTCTTGAGAGGGTGTCGCTGTTTTCTTTTTAATCTATATCCCCTTTGAGCCTTAATCTTCGGTTATACCTTTACCAACCTAGATCTACCGATAAACCACACGAAAATCACCCTTTTTATCAACTAATAAGGTTTTATTTCCGTGTTGACATAAACCGGTAAATTTACCATCCCTTTTGTTGCACCATAGACAGTGAAAGTTCATGTAACACCGTTATTTTAATTTTATTTTAAAAAAGGTTATTTATAACTTTGCTCTTTTTAGTAGGGGTAAGATTTTAGTTTTCTTTGTCGTAGCCGTATTGTGTTGGTATTTGGAAACTGTAAGGAGATGGGACGAATAAAAAAAGTGTTTTCCTTATTTATTTCACCTTTGCTTTAATATGCGTTACTGGATTTTTTTGCATATTTTTCGGTTTTCAACTTCAGATATAAATTAGACTTATGGCCTGTTTCACCACTTCCAGATAAGTGCCTGATAGTTATATGTGACATATAACGCATACAAAATGTGTTCCATTTTTAAACTTATCTTCTGGATATCACTTATCTGGAAGTGGTGAAACAGGCCCTTAGACATTCATAATTTACGTATTCCTTTAAGTTGGTATACATTTAAGTTGGTTGCTAATTACGTATATATATTAAGAGCAGTTTCGCAGCCGAATTGTGAAAAACCCACCTTTTTATAATTGATCGAAGCAGGACACAAAAATTCCAATTAGAAAAAGGTGAGTTTTTCACAATTCGGCTGCGAAACCGCTCTTAATATATATACGTAATTAGCAACCAACTTAAATGTATACCAACTTAAAGAAATACGTAAATTATGAATTTCTAAGTCTAATTTACCTCTGAAGTTGAAAACCGAAAAATATACAAAAAAATTCCAAAATACAAAATTCACTCAATAGTTTTTCAACAAAACCATGTCAATACTTTATATTCTCTGACCATGTATTGTGTATGTTGCTATCGCTAAGATTCCATTGCTTTCTGTAAATTAGAATTTCAAATTTTTTTACAGAAATCGCGGGTAGAAGCTAGTAATATAATCTAATAATAATTTATTGTGATATCCGGTTGATGGTATAATTATGCCGCAGCAGTGGCGTGCACGGAACTTTTTGCTGGAAAAGCAAGCAATTGGTCAAGAATAACAATAAAAAAATATGAAAAAATTTAAATATCACTTTGAAAAAAAAAATTGTATTGGAAATTTTCACTCTAGGGTAGACATTGTCTACCCTGGGGTAAAATGTCTACCCTAGAGTGAAAATTTCCAATACAAACTTTTTTTTCAAAGTGATATTTGAATTTTTTCATATTTTTTTTTTGTTTTTCTTGACCAATTGCATACTTTTCCAGCAAAAAGTTCTGTGCACGCCACTGGCAGACAGTACATCCAAAGCGGGCGGCCATTCTATTGATACCAGCGATATACATTACCCCAGATAGGCCCTCACTCGCCAGATCGTGTCAAAGTAATTTTATTGTACTTACATAAGAAACTTTTGCACTTTCTAAACGCGCAGGACGGCATTTTAAAGCGAATTGTTTCCTCGTTAAAACCAACAAGTCGCGCACTCCTTTCGACGGTCAGTAAGCAACTAAAACGTGATGTGCCAAAGCGCACGTTTTAATGTTGACATGCTATTGCTCGCCTAATGTATGGGATGGGCCTATCTCCGGTAATGTACATCGCTGATTGATACGCATTGTATTACCTGAATCAAAAGACCTTGGGATTCAAAATATCTGCAGGCTTTAGCTTTACATACACCTAATATATTTACGTCACAGTATGGGATATACACATCGACTGCTATTGTTTATTTATAATGCTATCTGTATTTCCATTTGCAAATATGGACGGAGATAGTGTGTAAGGTGAGAGATGGAAAGAGCGGTCGCCATTTCTATTCCCAAGGTCTTTTGATTAGGGTTAACAACGTTGTTTAGCTATTAATTTTTTAGGGTTCCGTATCCAAAGGGTAACCAACGGGACCCTATTACTAAGACTCCGCTGTCCGTCTGTCTGTCCGTCTGTCCGTCTGTCACCAGGCTGTATTTCTAGAACCGTGATAGTTAGACAGTTGAAATGTTCACAGATGATGTGTTTCTGTTGCCGCTATAACAAAAAATATTAAAAAACAGAATAAAATAAATATTTCAGGGGGCTCCTATAAACAGAAATGTTTTTTGCCGTTTTTATAGATAATGGTACGGAACTCTTCGTGCGCGAGTCTGATTCGCATATGGCCGGTTTTTATAATGCTATTTGTATTTACATGTGCAAGTATGGACGGAGATAGTTTTTAAAGTGAGAAGTGGCAAGAACGTTCGCCATTTCTATTCCCAAGGTCTTTTGATTCGGGTTATAACAACTTTGTTTAAGGCGATATGCGAAAAAAATACGGGTGTTTCTTTTCTGTGTATTTCATGAAATACACGAAAAATTATAATCAGTGTTATGGTATATGCATTTTGACTATATAATCTAGGGATTTGAAATTGGAAAACATGTTTGGATAAATTTTCCTCGAAATTATTGTTGAAGTGAGGTCTTCAAACACACTTTTTCTCCTCGTTTGACGAATAGGAACCATATACACAACGCAAACATATTTTATTAGGTGTGTTTTAACAATATCTAGAGATTTAATATTTGAAATTTTGCTAGCTATTTTAGTTTTTTTATTAAAAATATAAAACCAACTTTTTTCCCTTTTGCCCTGAATCCGCCCCTCTCGCACTGCGCGTTTTTTCGCTTGGAGTGACGGTGACAAAAATAAAATTCGCATAGCCTCTTAAGCTATTCATACTTTACAATAAACATTCAATAAAGGAACGACGTGGAGACCTCAATTCACAAAAGAAAATACCCCTCAAAATACATCTCAAACGCTGTGTTTGACGTTTAGATAATTGAATGATTTTTCGAGAGCCTTTTCACATTTTTTTCGGTCTCTTCTCTCAGCCAAAGAAAAATTCGCTTTTGTATGCGGATATGTTTAATTTTCTGGCCCATTGTATGGCAATTTCCTTAAAATAATCCAACTTTTTTTTTTGTTTTACCATTAGCTATTTTGCGTTGTACTAAATACTAAATAATAACAAATATTCTAAGAGCGTCGCTGTGGTGTAATCGAACGTCTCGACTACTCAACCCGGAGGTTAGGGGTTCTAATCCTCAAGCACCATATTTGTGTTCGGTCTACGTGCTTCGGAACCCACGTTAAGGCTGTTGTAGCCACCAACGACTTTGAGTCTACCTGTGTCTGTACAAATATCGACAGAAACTATATTGAAATAACGTTCATATCAGTGCGCATTGCATTACGACGAGTCTCCGGATAGCGCGCTTAAAAGGCTAAAATTATTTAAAAACAATAAAAAAAACTCATTTGTTGATATAGTATTGTCAATTTAACAAAGTTTCAATTTGTTTCTTTGCATACTTAAACAATTAATTAAATCGGACCTTAGTATTAAATTGGACAGTTTTGGTATTTATTTTGTTAAATTATAGAAAAGAGTTTAAATTCCAATCAAGTCACATCACTTTACATATTCTGTAATATATAAAATATATTTTTTAATGTTTTACTAAATTAACATCTGAGTAAAACCCGACCTTAATTGTGGCTTTCTCGGTCACCAGCTGTAAGAACCACCTTAAGCTGTGGGGTCTTGTGCCATCTTGTTACCATCGCCAAATTAGCAGCTCGATATTTGTCACTACAAATATCAACGGAAACGACATTGAAATAACGTTCATGTCAGCGCACAATGCATAGTGGCTGTTACGACGCTCGCTGCGTCCTTGATAGGGCGGAATAGAAGAAAATTATAGTTTTCACTTGGACGTGATTACTCGATTGAATAATCTTATGTTATGTTTATAGCTATAAAGTTTATCTATTTACCCAAGCATAGATGAATTCAATCGGCCAAGCCACTCAGGAGCAGTAAGGAATTTGAGGTCAAAAAACACCATTCAGTAAAAAAAAAAATTCATGTAGAAGTTTTGGTGGTATGGAAAAGAAAAATGTTGCATATGTTGTCTAAGAGTTGATTATTCATAATACATTTGTTCATTATTTTTGGTTTGGCCATAAACGAGGAGTAGGCTTTAGAAAGTACCCATTTGGCAATAGTAAGGCCCTTAAGTACGCCTCACCACCCATCTCGCTGGGGACACAACAATCATCGCTAAAACGTGGGTGTACGACTGTGAACTGTGACTTGCATTTCATAGCCAATAAACTCGAAATCATTTCTGACACCCCTTCGGAGCTTCGTGTCGTGAGGAAGTACCATAGGGAACGCTACTCCTAGATTCAAATGGACTGTATACTTTATCTAGGGACAGCCATTGTACCACAAAGACGGCACCGATATATTTCTATCGATAAGCTCTAGCATGAACTTGGTGAGTCGACATCGATTCGATAAATAAAAATGTTACTTTTATTTCATTGCAATCAGGGTTATCGTTTAGAGTTTATCGATTCTATCTGTCAAATTTATCTAATCGACGCGTACATGCTCGCATGGCAGTCTTGGAACTTATCGAAGAAGGGTCAATTTCAAAAGTACCCGGAATAGAAGAGCTTGTATGACTAGATTGGTAGATGTGGAAGAGGCGAAAGAGGTGTGTCAGGATCGTAACAGATGTAAATCTGTATTTTAGTCTCCGCCTGCACGTCTATGAGACAAGCGTAAGTATTGTTGGAACAAACTTAGTAAGATTAATGCTACAAATGAGCTACGAAATGACAATGTGCGCTGATTGCTACGATTTCAAAATGCTACATGGCAAACTTTAGTTTTTGCTACAACCAAATGTAGGTACCTATATTTTTATTCTCATTTTACCTTTCATAAGTTTTATTTTATTTTAATGTATCGAGATTTATTAAAACTTTGACAATTTTATTGATACATAAATTAAATTTTCTCAATATTTTTCTTTTAAAGTCTATGCAGCTGTTGCGATTTGCAACTGTCTATAAATATTTTTTTAAATTTTCTATCCGGAGATTAACTCGTAGGTGTCAGGACATTTATTGCAGTTTTAGAAGATTTTTCTAAACAGAACAAATTTTGTGATTTTGTTTTGTACATTTATACATAAGAACGCGGGGTCTCACCACAATAATTGCTTTTTTACACTTTACCTTAAAAACCTTATTCAACTAAGTTGAGTGTGAAGTTAGCTGCAGAATAGTTCTCTCGTCAATCGTAGTATCCTCCCTTCCATGTTGACCTCGCTCTGAGAAGCCGTACCGGGCAGTCTTCACAGACGTGGTATCCTCCCTTCCATGTTGACCTCGCTCTGAGAAGCCGTACTGGGCAGTCTTTACAGACGTGGTATCCTCCCTTCCATGTTGACCTCGCTCTGAGAAGCCGTACTGGGCAGTCTTTACAGACGTGGTATCCTCCCTTCCATGTTGACCTCGCTCTGAGAAGCCGTACTGGGCAGTCTTTACAGACGTGGTATCCTCCCTTCCATGTTGACCTCGCTCTGAGAAGCCGTACTGGGCAGTCTTTACAGACGTGGTATCCTCCCTTCCATGTTGACCTCGCTCTGAGAAGCCGTACTGGGCAGTCTTTACAGACGTGGTATCCTCCCTTCCATGTTGACCTCGCTCTGAGAAGCCGTACTGGGCAGTCTTTACAGACGTGGTATCCTCCCTTCCATGTTGACCTCGCTCTGAGAAGCCGTACTGGGCAGTCTTTACAGACGTGGTATCCTCCCTTCCATGTTGACCTCGCTCTGAGAAGCCGTACTGGGCAGTCTTTACAGACGTGGTATCCTCCCTTCCATGTTGACCTCGCTCTGAGAAGCCGTACTGGGCAGTCTTTACAGACGTGGTATCCTCCCTTCCATGTTGACCTCGCTCTGAGAAGCCGTACTGGGCAGTCTTTACAGACGTGGTATCCTCTCTTCCTTGTTGACCTCGCTCTGAGAAGCCGTACCGGACAGTCTTAACAGGCGTGGTATCCTCCCTTCCATGTTGACCTCGCTCTGAGAAGCCGTACCGGACAGTCTGTACAGGCGTGGTATCCTCCCTTCCATGTTGACCTCGCTCTGAGAAGCCGTACCGGGCAGTCTTTACAGACGTGGAATTCTCCCTTCCATGTTGACCTCGCTCTGAGAAGCCGTACCGGGCAGTCTTTACAGACGTGGTATCCTCCCTTCCATGTTGACCTCGCTCTGAGAAGCCGTACCGGGCAGTCTTTACAGGCGTGGTATCCTCCCTTCCATGTTGACCTCGCTCTGAGAAGCCGTACCGGGCAGTCTTTACAGACGTGGTATCCTCCCTTCCTTTCTTCCTTATTGACCTCGCTCCGAGAAACCGTACCGGGCAGTCGTTACAGACGTGGTATCCTCCCTTCCTTGTTGACTTCGCTCCGAGAAGCCGTACCGGGCAGTCTTTACAGACTTGGTATCCTCCCTTCCTTGTTAACCTCGCTCTGAGAAGCCGTACCGGACAGTCTTTACAGGCGTGGTATCCTCCCTTCCATGTTGACCTCGCTCTGAGAAGCCGTACCGGGCAGTCTTTACAGACGTGGTATCCTCCCTTCCTTATTGACCTCGCTCTGAGAAACCGTACCGGACAGTCGTTACAGACGTGGTATCCTCCCTTCCTTGTTGACCTCGCTCCGAGAAGCCGTACCGGGCAGTCTTTACAGACTTGGTATCCTCCCTTCCTTGTTAACCTCGCTCTGAGAAGCCGTACCGGGCAGCCCTTACAGACGTAATATCCTCCCTTCCTTGTTGACCTCGCTCCGAGAAGCCGTACCGGGCAGTCTTTACAGACTTGGTATCCTCCCTTCCTTGTTGACCTCGCTCTGAGAAGCCGTACCGGTCAGTCTTTACAGACGTGGTATCCTCCCTTCCTTGTTGACCTTGCTCTGAGAAGCCGTACCGGGCAGTCTTTACAGACTTGGTATCCTCCCTTCCTTGTTGACCTCGCTCTGAGAAGCCGTACCGAGCAGTCTTTACAGACGTGGTATCCTCCCTTCCTTGTTGACCTCGCTTTGATAAGCCGTACCGGTCAGTCTTTACAGACGTGGTATCCTCCCTTCCTTGTTGACCTCGCTCTGAGAAGCCGTACCGGGCAGTCTTTACAGACGTGGTATCCTCCCTTCCTTGTTGACCTCACTCTGAGAAGCCGTACCGAGCAGTCTTTACAGACGTGGTATCCTCCCTTCCATGTTGACCTCGCTCTGAGAAGCCGTACCGGGCAGTCTTTACAGACGTGGTATCCTCCCTTCCTTGTTGACCTCGCTCTGAGAAGCCGTACCGGACAGTCTTTACAGGCGTGGTATCCTCCCTTCCATGTTGACCTCGCTCTGAGAAGCCGTACCGGGCAGTCTTTACAGACGTGGTATCCTCCCTTCCTTGTTGACCTCGCTCTGAGAAGCCGTACCGTTCTTCTGTTACCAAATTCCGTTGATTTTGTAGGAGACTGATTAACGCCTTGCCTTCACTTAGACCAAAATATATACTAATCAGTAGCGTGCGGTCCATACAGACAAAAAGACACTGTCTATCCTGACAAATACGCATCATTTACGCATTTTTACGCATATCGTAATAAATTTTCTGCTAAAATGTAGCGACACCGACCGCCATCTATTGTCATTAGCGGGGACTGCGAGTCTCAGTTCGCAGTCTGCGAGTCACTCGCTCACTCAATGCCATAAGACATCGCGGAATGGTGTCTGACGGTTTGTATGTGTGGGTCATATTCTAACAGTTTCTATGTTTGTGTGCGTTACTGTAAATACATGGCACACAATGCAAAAAATTGCGAAGACTCACGACATTCACCATCGTGAGCACCATCCATTATTGTTTTTTGTTCGTTAGTTACGCAAATTGATGACAAGATTGACAAGCAGAAAAAATAAATAAAATTGGGTCTAAAAATTGATAAAAACGGCTAGGGGCAGTAGTAACTACTGTAAAAGTTGTGCCTGCAATGTGTGTGTTCAAAAATTAAGGAATGGTGCGTTTTCAAATCTGTGTTTGGGTGAAAAAAAGAAGTAATCGAGGAAGGCCGCTTCGTACCGGAAATTGAATTGAAAATTTAATCCAAAACAATATAAAACATTTAACTGCCTGACGGGTTATAAACATACTAATCGACTGTTTTGTGTTAAGTGTTAAGGCGCTCTTATCCCAAAATCAGTAGTTTCAAAGTCAAATAGAACTTTCAAATATCGTCTAAAACCTCCAAAAAAAAAAATACGCAATATAGTTCAAACCTTTATCTAGGTCTTCCACGCATGTGTTACACGATCATATAAACTTTGCTCGATAGAAATAATTCACAAACACAGCATGTAATAAGACCTTTCAAATCATGCCATTTCCATAATTCCACTCTTTTATTAACGAAACATATCTGGTAATATTGCTCTTTAAATTTTCTAGGTCGACCACGTAAGTGGGTTTTAATAAACATATCCCTTATTTTTAAACAATTTAAAAACCGATAAAAACAACGAAAAAGTACAAAAGTGTGGTTATTTTCTTTACTCCTTACACGTAAAGAAAAAGACAGAGTCACTCTTCTGGGATAAGAACGCCTTAAGGCTTTTATATTTTTTGTCTAACTTGTGTCAAAAGTCTGTGCACGCTACTGATAATAATAGTAAAAAATATGCGCATTCTTGTTTGGCACAAATTGTATCAAGCAACGTTTCATAGAAGTAGTCTATCAATTCAGGGAGTCTATATCCTCAGTTTGGAGGTATTTGGAATCTGATAGATGTCAGGACAAGATTGTACGTTTTAGGCATTCCCGATACAAGGTCTTAAAAGGTCCTCTCCTATAAAGACATATATGTCTGTACTCCATCTGTATCAAAATTATATGTTATTTTATATGATGACGAGTCAATAATGAAGAAAATAAAATGGGTAGCTTCCTCCCTTAATTTTATTATTATCGAAAATAAATTAGAACAACGGGTCGAAATATAAAAAAAATCACTTCAATAATAAATACAAAGTCTACACTAAAGATATAAAGAGAAAAAGTTATACGTTGCTTAGTTTGATTGTGCTAACCTCTTAACTACTGAACATAATTTTAGCCCGGAAAATATAGTTCCCGAGAGATCTGAAAACTTGGCCTCTGTCGCTTTTGAAATATCTCGCATTTGAGATCTGTTACTTTTAACATGTGTTCCTTTTGATATCTGTCGCTTTAACAGCTGTAAATTTTAATATCTGTTAGCTTTATTGACTTTTTACACCTGGTCGTTTTTGATAAGTACCACAGAACTTTTAATAAGGAATAGAAATGCCTGCGACACACCGATTTGATCAATACGTCAAAACATAGCCCGCGGGCCTCTCATTTCTCAACCGAACGCGTTAGAACAAACATATTGTAAAAATGGTGTATTGCAGCTTGGCAAATTGTTCTTACTCTTCAAATAACGCAAATAAGACATCCAAAGGAATTTCATTTCACTCGTAAGTAATTTAAACATGTATTTACTGTGATATTTGCAGAATAAACCTCGCGGTAAATAACAGTTCAACCTTACCATGAAATATTAAGCGTTGTAGCGAGTAGGGTTGAAATTTGACAATATTTTGTCCATTGCAGGTTAAAAAGAGTGACACACATTGAGTTAGAATATTAATGCCGCAATGTATATTTTTTCAAACATTATAAACACGGACCTAATTGTCTCATAGTACGGCCGCTGTTCATAGCTTTTACACAAATTGGCACAGTGCCATGATGTATTTGGTATTTTACATCTAATATTCATAGAAATAAGGTGTTATTTTGGCTGTATGAAGACGGGTGAATCTATGTGTGCGCCGCGTATGTTTACTAACTAGGTAATACTACGGTATTCAAAAAAGTGGCGACAACGGTGCTAGTATAAAATTTATGTCACGCCATTTCCGTGATAAGTACGTTAGTCATAAAGTTGATATTTCCGCGGGTAAACCGCGAGCAGGTTTTTTTTTGTATAGATTTTGTCCATTGATTTGGGATTCACACCAGCAGGCAGCGGACAGATATAGCAACATCCTTTTTTCCTCTGCTAGGCTTGTTAGTGCTCAGAAACTGTTTTTTTTTACTCCTATCTAATAAAATCTTAAATACCTGATAAATCTAATAATCTAAAACAAGTTTAAAACCTTACCTGACATAAACTGAAGATAGAAAAATCCAGTATTCCCAATTCCCATAAATGCTTTTTATTTTTATTTTATATCTAATAGAAGTTTATTAGTTGCTTTACCTACCAGAATAATACCAGTAAGCAGTAACACTCAAAACTAAAGTCAAAGTTTTTAAGTGTTTTTATAGTAAATAGATATTTTATGCCTTGTATAAAACAAGCATTGCCGTCGAGCATAGAGAATAGCACCGACAGAGAAATGCCTGTCAGCCCGATTCCGCTAACTAATCAGTGTTTTTGCATAGACTTGACTATATGCATTTCATTTCTATTTCTATCACCGCGTGGTGTTGGCTTAATAGGCAATTAATAAAAGTTGGCAGAATTTATTTCGAACAATGGAAGTGTCATTTCGCCTCTTTAGGGTTAGTTCCTCTGTGGCGGCTGAACCAAAACATTACAACAACAATAAAATATCTAGTAAAATCTTAATAAAATACCTTAAACCAAAAGCTTTTACTCGTTTATTTAGTATTTTCATGGGATCTTAGTTTTACGAGTTCATAAAAATCGTTTCATGCAGCGTTTGATTGCCGTTTTTAAGAGCAACCTGAATTTTTGAATGTGTTCGTAGAAATACTAAAACTGAACAAAAAATCAATGACTGATTTTAGGGTTTTTTTTAGGATTCCGTACCCGAAGAGTCGAAGAGTGCCAAACGGGACCCTATTACCACAGTGTAAAATGAGGCGAGGCAAAATTCTTTATTGCACAAATAAAGAGCACAAAATGGTGGACTTAATGCATAAAGCATTCTCTACTAGTCAACCGAAAGATGGTACAAAAATGCAAAAAGTAGTTGGTAGGAGTGCAGGAGAAATTAAAACTACAAAAGAAATATTATATTTTAAAAGGCGGATTGCTTAAGAACGAACCATGTCTAAAGACTAGTTAGGTTGCGCAGCAATGGCAACGTCTCAGAATTTCAACATGGTATTCCACCTAGGTGGCATGTGTCAACTATTCAATAACTTGAGCTTAAGGGCCTTACTATTGCCAAATGGGTACTTTCTAAAGCCTACTCCTCGTTTATGGCCAAACCAAAAATAATGAAAAAATGTGTTATGAATAATCAACTCTTAGACAATATATGCAACATTTTTCTTTTTCATACCACCAAAACTTGTACATGAATTTTTTTTTTACTGAATGGTGTTTTTTGACCTCAAATTCCCTACTGCTGCTGAGTGGCTTGGCCGATTGAATTCATCTATGCCTCTATAAATAGATAAATTTGATAGCTATAAACATAACATAAGATTATTCAATCGAGTAATCACGTCCAAGTGAAAAGTATAATTTTCTCCTATTTCGCCCTATCAAGGACGCAGCGAGCGTCGTAACAGCCACTTTGCATTGCGTGCTGATATGAACGTTATTTAAATGTCGTTTCCGTTGATATTCGTAGTGACAAATATCGAGCTGGTAATTTGGCGATGGTAATCGCCTTAATACCTCTGTCTAAAGCTACGATTGCGTAACTAAGAAAATGAGATCCATCGTCTTCTAATCATTTGGTAGGTAAGAGCCAGACATCAGGAAACATGGTAAGGGGGCGTGACGATTGCGAAAGCATGAGCCCAAAAATAAACCTCATGCGAGTCCCAACGTCAATAGATATCAACAGAGATGTGGTGTGTTGTGTTGTCCTACTGTGTGTGATGACATGTTTTTTAGGGTTCCGTAGTACCTAAAAGGTACAAAAGGAACCTTTATGGTGAGACTCCGTTGTCCGTCCGTCCGTCCGTCCGTCCGTCCGTCCGTATATCAGAGCCACATAACTTTAGCACCGTTAAAGATAAAAACATGAAATTTGGCATAAAGTAGCATTAATTTGCCCACATGACGCGGTTGAAAAAAAAAATGAAGGATTTGAAATTGTTAATTCCAAAAAAAGGTGAGAAAAATAAAAAATGTAATCCTAAAAAACAATACGGGTATCAAATTGTAGATACTAAAAAGTTGATTAAAAATATATATATTTTAACTTTATTTATTGGCACTTTTTTCGAGAAACCTTGAAAAAAACATAAAAATATGTATATATATTCTATAAATATGATTATAGAACATAACTGGCCAATTACAGGAAAACTATAGCGATATAAAAAAGTTTAGCACAAATGAGAACTATAAAAAAGTAGTAAAATAAATTTAAAAAATATCTTATAAAATACATTATGGTATCAAATTGTACAACAAATAGCATCACTTTCGAACATTTAATTGCATTTTCTCTTCAAACAAACAACGTTGTCCATAAAATAAAGCCTCATAAGATAAAATGATCGTGCATCATAAATGTAAAACTAAATCGATTGTACAATAAATATTCGTAGCACAATCAGATTCAAACGTTTAATAGGGTAACGTAAACGTAATACGGAACCCTAAAAACGGTTGTAAATTTTATGACTGATTAACTTTTTGATCCTTTATTATGTTAATGTACTTTGTTTTCCTGCATAATGGTTGATTGAAGTGCGTTTGGTTAAAAAATGGGGTTAGTTTATGCTCATATTATATGAATTCTTCCACGAAGTCAAACTATATTGTATTATATTGTTTTAAAGCGGCGGTAGCTCAGGAGTAAAAAAGCGGCGGTAGCTCAGGAAAGCGCCGGTAGCTCAGGAAAGCGGCGGTAGCTCAGGAAAGCGGCGGTAGCTCAGGAAAGCGGCGGTAGCTAAGGAGTAATAAAGCAGCGGTAGTTCAGTGGTAAAACGCTGGTCTCTCAACGAATGAACCAATGAGTTTTTCGGAATTTAGGTGCATAGTATTTGTTCTTACTTACCATTTGCAGAACGGTGTAGGAAAACATCGTAAGGAAACCTGCATGCCCTAAAAAGCGTGTATTTGGGCCCGAAGTATGGCGATAGGGCTAACCACCCATCACGTTGGGACGTAATGATCGTAGATGAAACGTGGGTGTACCGAGTGTAGACTGCGACTTGCATTTTACAGTTATGACTCGAAACACCTCTGACATCCCCTTGGGGATTCATGTCGTGACGATATATTTATATTTATATTTATTAAATAGATACATATTATAATAATTGATAAAAATAAAATGAGATAAAAACAGGCTACCTGTTGATTTTAGGTTTACACGGTCACTAAATATTATTAGGTATAAATATTATACACTGAGTTTATTTATTTTTTTCTTATTTTCCCTAATTTTCAACAAAATCATTTATCACTTTTATTTCTTATCTACACTAATATTATAAATCGGTAAGATTTCTTTGTTTATTCGTTTATAAGTAATCTCTGGAGCTACTGAAACTACTGAAACTTTCACTGTTCTAATGGCTAGACTCTTCACCTGCACATAGGCTATAGTTTGTTCCCAGGGCACGGGCAGTTTCGTAGGGATGTAGTCAAGTCATTGATTAAGGTGCTACGGAAAAATATCGACACTTTTAGAACGTGCATATCTACTTAAGTAAATAATGTATTATTTTGATAAAATAGTATATTTTGAATTCTTTTTCCAGGGATCTGTTAGAACAGAAACGCGATTGAAGAAATTCGGCTCGATAGAAATATTAATTGAACAGAGGTCTTTTTCGACACCAATTCTCCTGGTTTGACAATTTGGAATGACATATGGACTGCAATTAAATTTTATTCGATGGATTGTAACAGTATCTAGGACCTGGTTAAACGAAATTTTGATAGCAACTTTAGTATATTTTATATTAATAAAAAACCGACTTTTTGCTACTTTTCCTCGAAACCGTCCCTCTCGCCCTGAAGATTTTTTCGCATATGGAGTAAAAGGGACGCTAAAACTTTTACATATCGCCTTAAGTACATTCGTGTGGATTAAGCCGCGGGGAAAAGGCTGGTTCTCCTTTAAACTCTATAATATGCTTGTTACCAATACGGGAAAACTAACCTAAAAAATTAATTAGGGAGGATCTCTACTGTTTTTTATTCTTTGATTTGATCTCCTGTTCACAAAAAGACAGAGTCTGGTCAGGGAAACGTGTCGCAGAAAAATCACGGCAAATTAAAAAAATCTCAGGCTGTTACTGAGTGAACACTGAGTGAACTCTGAAAAAACAACTTTGATACCATTTAGTATTTATGTGTAACAGCGTATTATTATATTATGATGTTTCCTTATTTTATACCAATGAAGAAGAAATAAAATAAACTTATGGATATATTAGTATTTTGCAATATTCCAATATTAAATATATCCGTAGGTTGATGATGGACTTCCGCAAAGTATTTTCAAACTTTCTTCAAAAGTATAAACCTAATTCCACAAAACTTAGGCTAGAGCACAAGATAAAAACTAAAGGCAAAAATTCAAAACAGTAACAAGCTTTAGACTAGACTTAGCTCAATTAAGGCGATATGCGAAAAAAAGTACGGAAGTTTCTTTTTTATGTATTTCATGAAATACACGGAAAATTTTAATAAATTTCTGGTATATGCATTTTGACTATATAATCTAGGGTTTTAAAATTGAAAAACTTCTTTGGATAAACTTTCCTCGATAGAAATAATTGTTGAAGTGAGGTCTTCAAACACACTTTTTCTCCTCGTTTGACGAATAGTAACCATATACAGAACTCAATCATATTTTATTAGGTGTGTTTCAACAATATCTAGAGATTTGATATTAAAATAAATAAATTGGTAGCTATTTTAATTTTTTTTAATAAAAATATAAAACCAACTATTTTCCCTTTTGCCCTGAATCCGCCTCTCTCGCACTGTGCGATTTTTCGCTTGAAGTGACAGTGATAAAAATAAAATTCGCATAGCCTCTTAAGTATGACCTCTACTTTTTTCAGTTTAAGCTATAGTATTGAGCCAGAAAAAGTTTAATTTCATAAAAAAATTACGTGAAGCTGAAAGAACCTGGGACTTGTAAAAAGAAAACACACGCTGCGACAGCGGCAAATAATTCATGCATAATTTATTATTCTTTTACTTACTTTAAACCAACAAGTTCTACCGTGCTTTGAATTTAAGAAGATTTAATCTTATCTGCTTGTGATACGGTCGTGTTTTCTTTGAGATAAACGTAAATTTATGTTGGCTCCGTGTAAAGGGATTTGTGACGCCTCATGTTAAAATCTTGGAAGTTTTCTTCGCAAAACATACTTGTTCAGTGTTTCCAAGGGCTGGGTGTGACTTTTGGAAAATATAGAACGTATAACAGAAAGGTGTAACCATTTTTAAAGAGGTTATTCAGTCAATGGTATAGAACAACTTTTACTATGGAGCCAAACCTGAAATCTCAAAAATAAATCTGCCCTTCCACATTTCGGCCAAGTGGCATTGCATTTTCCTTTGAAACACCTTTCAAATGATCTTTTATTTCAATTATATCTCAGTGTCACTTTGTTATCCACCTGTACTAACACTGTATATCATCTATATCGTAATCTGTTTACCGGCAGACCGGCACCCATGGTACAGACTCTCCATGGTCTAGTCTGGGAGACACTGGATACTGCTTTCAAAATGAAAACTGTTTTTTATGTGATTTTTTTTAACCCATTGACTGAATAAGCTCTTCAAATAAGGTTACACCTTTCTGTTACACGTTGTATATAGGTACATTAGGTTTTAGTTCTGGTGAATAATTATGTAAATTAAAAACCGTCCGTGGGATTTCGAATGAAGCAAGTATAAAATTTTCTAAATGTTAACGTTTATAATTTTTTTTGCGTTGTATACATTACTCATGAGGATTTAACGAGTAAGTTGACGTATATTTAACGAGTAAGTTGAGGTATATTTCTCAAAAATTTCTTCAACCATTTCCTAGCTGGAGGAGCCGAAACTTGGTGTGATTTGAAAATGTTTTATTGTTTTTTTAGAAAACGAGTGGCTGAAATGTAATTACGTAGTACATTTTTACAATCAACTCCTAAAGCACTTTCATTAATTTGATACACAACACGATAGGTTTCGGAAAAAAAAAAACTTAAAAAATGATGACGTCATACACCGACTAAATCAAAGTATGAGACAAAACATCCGGTAGTACGACACGATTATATATACCGTAAGTGTTCCCAAAGTGATAATGCGCATACAAATCTTCGCCACTGTTCGGCAATGTTCGTATTTCCTTACAATTTCTATACAATCAATACGGTCACGTGGTACGGTCGCTAGGCTATAGATTTGTGTGCGCATTATTACTTTGGGAGTACTGTACCTCATTACCTATCCATTAAATTGCCACGAATCATAAACTTGCTTCATTCGAAATCCCACGGAATTACATATGCCCCAGGACTAGTAGGTATAGTGAATATTCCCACGTCTCAACCGGTAAAGGTTATTAAATTAAGTGTTTTTTTAGGGTTCCGTAGTTTAGATTAAATTATTTCAGATGGGTATTTATTTTTAAAGGGTTAACTGACCAGAGGGTAGTTGACGTGGTATTGTTTTATGCGCTCCTCTAATATTTGAAGTAAAGTTCTTGCAATCCTTGACAATCAATGCTGATGACGACTTATCTACTTGTCGTGTATATGTGGCGGGCAAATTGTATAGTTCGTTAGTTTACAAACGGCGTCGTAAATTTCTAAACTCTCGCTATGCACTGTTTTGTGAATTGTAAAATGCTTCGTCATTTTTTAAAAAGCCAAAACCGAAAGTCTTTCACCAAAATGTCTAAAATAGGTGCGATGACGAGCGGAGCGAGGAAGGTCGTATTAGCTTTACATGGAAGCACATATTGGGAGCCTTCATCCATCAGGACGTATTCGTCCACTGCTGGACATAGGCCTCCCCAATATTACGCCACTCTTGGCAGTCCTCAGTCATCCTTCAGATCGTCAGTCCAGCGGGCACGAGGGCGGCCTACGCTGCGCTTTGCTGTACGTGGTCTCCATTCCAATGCCTTACGGCCCCAACGGTTATCACGTCGTCGACAAATATGGCCAGTCCACTGCCACTTCAACTTCCTGATTCGGCAAGCTATGTCAGTCACCTTCGATCTCTGACGGATATCTTTGATGGATAAAATCCGAAACAAAGATATCCGTAAGCATAGCGGAGCAAAACGGAGCGAGGCGACCCTGAATAGTTCTAACAGAATAACGATATGTCTAGGCAAATTATAAATGCCGAATTCATCAACGATATGACGAAGACGACGCAAATTACAAAACAGTGAGCGTTTAGAAACTGAAGACGCCGTTTGTAAGCTGACGAATTTTACTATTTGCCTGCGACAAATACACGCTGTATAAGCACGTAGCAGTGTGCGTGCCTGCTGGAGCGTTTTCCATACACTTTTTGTACAAATACAAAGCACGTTGTCTTAAATTGCAAGAACTATATCAAAGCTATGACTTATTATCATTTGAAGTTCACATTAAAAATGAAATCATCTACATTATTCAACATACACACTTCCTATGTCTTAGCTGCTACTTGATCAGACAGCATTAACCCGTCAACCTTTATTCACTCCCTCCTCCAATTTGACAGGTAAGAGCTGTCAAAATGTGTCAATTTCAGCGAGCCGCCGCCATCCTTGTCAAGGAGATCTTTGGATTAGCCCCTAGCACCTGCTTCTGACTAACTGACGAGGTAAGCATTGGTTTTTAATAATGAAAAAATCTTTATTGATGCAAATAAAAATACAAAGTGACACAGAATTGGCCATTAGGATAGGCGGGAACCTAAGTTCTGATAGCCAACGCTCTCCATACAAATTGACACATTGATAAAATTTTACAATTATATAAACACATTACATTACATTAATTTACAATATTTATAGTAAACATGAAATTGGTAATAAAATTAAATTATTATAATAAAGTTAAATTTAATTTGTTTTGTTATTGAATCGAGTCGGGGGCAAGCATTTTTCCGTGGGCTCCTTGATGATTGAAGCATGGGAGAGGTTCTAATGGCTTCGTTATAAGCTTATAAGTAATAGAATAAGATTGTCATCTTGATATTGCTTAGAGAACCATGTTTTGTATTTATGACGTCATCATATTTTTGTGAGCAATATTTTTTTTTTTGAAACCTTACTTTTTGAGTATGAAAGGGTTTTATAAGCTGATTATAAAAATGTCAATAATATGTCAGCCACTCGATTTTTAAAAAACAAAGAAAAATCATTTTCAAAACACATCAAGTTTGTGTTCCTCCAGGCAGAAAACGGCTGAGGGAAATTTTGAGAAACGTACGTCAACTTACCCGTAAACATTCGCATATCTAACGTATCTAAATAAAAATTAAATATTAATTATGATTATAAAAAAAATTAATGTAAAAAGCGATGTCTTTCATCTGATCTTCAGTGACATCATACCCACACTTTTCTGTAGGCATATATTTTTTTTAACAGGACACCTGACGCTAGAACATCAACAACACCAGGTTTTCAAGGATTCATTGGAAGAAACTAGGTCTCTCCTCATATTGAAGAAAGTATATTTGATTTATCGATCTTTTATCTAGGGATTTCACCTATAAACAATGTTTTAAGATTTATACTTTTGTCAAAAAAGAAATGTTTTCCACCCTCTTTTTTTTGATTTTCAAACGTTCGTTTCAAAAACGCCGTTAAGAAATCAACTTGACTTTTTTTTTATAAAATAGGCAATAAAAATATGAAGGGATGTTACCTAAATACAATATTTTTTTCCCTACAATATATCAGTATCAGTTAAAAACACACCAATTTGTTGTTTCGCTGCGTGATCACTAGTATTAAGCGTCCAAGAACAAGAGGCCAAAGAGCCAACATATAATCGCCTCTATGAAAAGCAAATAAGATCTTTGCCATTAGACTTATTGTGCTGGACGGATAATAAAAAAAGTTGCTAGGGTATGCCATCCTCTCCTAAAGTCGCAAAGAGCCGAACTTAATATGATGATATCATATACTGTAAATACTAAAATACTTATAAAATCAGTTTAAAAGTATGGTTTATCTTATACACTGAGAAAAAAATATTGCTATTGCAACAAAAAAACTTTGATGCTGGACAGCCGTCAAAGGTGTATAGTTATGAGAGCAACGTTTTTATTGTTACTCTTTAATTGCTAATGCAACAAATTTACCAATTTTGATGTAACAGCAATAAAATAACTGATGAAATAACAATGCTAAAATTGTTCCTATAACTATAAAACTTCTCGTTCTTTTGTTCCCATGACAAATTCCTATAGCTATAATATTAAAAGTATATTGTCCCTGCGTCTACTTTCCCTTAGCTGCAGTATCAAATGTGTTTTGTGGCCTACCAATATACCTTTGTTGCGATGACAAGGGATTTTGCTAAAAAGACAAAAGTTATCTTTTGTTGCATTAGCAATTTTCCTTTGTGCTTTTATCAAATTCACTGTTGCTACTCCAACAAGGTTATAATGTTATTTTGCTACCCTAGCAAAGTAACATTGCTGATCTCGATCCCTGCACTTTGTTAATGGTGCACCATGGAAAAATTTATAATCCACGAAGTTTCTGCCTATTATTCCAGGAGTATGCGTATCCTGAACTGTTTATTGTTCACCATACGTTTGTATAGTGCATGCAAACAGAACTCCGATCAATGTACGCATACCCTGTAACAATAGGCAGAAGCTGCAGGGAGTATACATTTTTTCATAGTGTACCATTTACAAAGTGAAGGGATGGAGACCGGCAATGTTAAATTACTGGGGTAGCAAAAGATACGATAAAGAGGAAAATGGTTTATGAGAATCAAAAAAGAAAATGCGAAGATATTTTAATCAAAAGCATGTATTAATCAAATTTTAGATTACTCACTATTACATTTATTATTATTATTTATTTATTTGATTACAGTACTCTTTAACATTCATAACACTACAACCGTATTGTAAACAAACTATTTTAACAAATAAAATATTACAGTTTTGAATTACACAATAATAACAAGTAATAATCCCGAGTCAATTAATATTGCTATTTTTCACACTAAGGGTCATTGAATCTTGTTACTAATTACTCACAAAATTTCCAGTATAATCCTAGGAAACGTTTGGCACAATTCAGAGTCATTTGATTCCATTAGCAGTTCTCAAGTCATTTCTTGATCTGAAAAAGAAGGGTGTGGTTATTTTTTCCATTTTCTGGGACTTGTGATAACTTTGCCTTGGTTGACCCTGTGACTATGAAACTAAACACAATTCTCAGATCAATTTGGCTTTGTATGGTCTTATTCATTGACGTCAATGGTCTTATTAAACTAATTCCGTTTCCGGGCAGTCCTACAATATTGACCATGTGAAACGAAAGTATTTTTGTACAATTTTTTGGTCTAGGAGTATATGGACAAAAAAATACTTATTTTGACATGAAAATTGTTTGCTTCCCTGTTATTTAAATCTAGTTTTAGTCCCTTATGTCAACGTCCCGCTAGCTAAAACTGTTGCGTTTACCCAGAACGGGTCAAGTCTAAGAGTGATGTTGTCATGTCAGGCGGCATGAAAGCAAAGAGTTAACAGTCTGTCATTTCAAATGCAGTATATTTGGTGAGAGAATAGCAACATATGAAACAATCAGCTTTGTCATTATCACACGATTAACGTTTAAAAGTACCCTCTTGGAACTTCGCTCACTTTAAATCACTTCATACTTCTACTTCACTAATTACTTTCTTCATACACGTGATACTGACAAGACTGATTTTTGTATATGTTGCTGTACACTCACCAAATAAACTGCATTAGAAATGAAAGACCGCTTTGGTACTCATTGCTTTCATGCCGCTAGAGGACTTGAAACTGAAGACTTGAACCGTTCTAGGTAAACGCAACATCTATAGGTAGCTACGAGACGTTGATACTAGTAGGTAACTGAAACTAGATTTAAATAACAGAGAAGCAAGCCAATTCCATGTCAAAATGAGTTATTTTTTTTGGACAAAGGCACTTACTTTTTCACAGCTAAATTACCGAAATGATTGCAATGAAAGTAAGTAGGTAACCCCGAGAAAAACAGCCTAGGTAGGTAGGTACTTTTATCCCAAAAAAATAAAATGAACGGAACAAGATAACCTAAAATCCACCCACACAGACGGAACTCCAGGGTATCAGCTACCTACCAGACGTGAATGAATTTTGTTTCATTCCCTGTCTACCAGTGCAATATAATCAAAGGTCTGAAAACATTTTAAAGTGTGATGGAACACAAAGCACAGGTTACAACAGGTTGGTTACAGCAAAGCAACGACATGAAACTCACGTAGGTACATAATTTTCCGTTTAATGTTATTAGAGCACTGTTAGGTACTTACCGACCGTAGACTGCAGATGCTGCAGGTTATTCTCTCTGAGAAAAGTATCCAGGTCCATATTTATTTTCTCTCCTGGGCACAATGATAAATAAAACCACGACTTCACCTTCACAGCGCGACGTCCAGGATCAAAATGGCAGAGCGTCAAAACAGGTTGCGCTTGCGACAACAGTACATTGTAATTTTATCTAGGCTACTTTTTTAAAATTTCTACGTCGTATTTTGTTAGTTTAAAACGTTGCCGTATCAACAACACCATCTAACCAATGTAACAACGGTTATTTTGATAGAACAAACTTTGCTTTTACATCACTTCATAACGTTGATAAGTTGACAACGTGCCGTTGTTACCCCGTTTAAATATTTTCAACATAGTTACAGTATCTATGTGTGTTTAGCTGAAATGACAAAAATCATTTCAACAATAAAAAAGTCGTCACAGGCACTATGGGCCTATAGCTGCAGCGACATTGCACTTACGTGCGGTAACAATAAAATTCTAACAAAGCTTTTATTGTCGCTTTGTCAGCCGATTTTTCTGAGAGTGTATGTTTAATTAAAATTATCAATTAAAAACCTGCTTATAAGTAAAAAGAGTATTTACCGATAAAATTGTGGGTATTAATTTGATAACTGTTTTCTCTCTATCCGGCGACAGTATGTAAAATCTTCATTAATTCGTTTTCAACAATATCAGAATAGTACAACTAAACAGATATCAAAATTTGAATGACACGTACTTCTATTAGATAATGACTAAGCAAGTTTATCCCAGGAACCAAAAAATATACACGTAGGAACTTGCGGGACTCACACGAACGCCAAAATCGCGAAAAAAAATATGCAATACATTCCATGGATTGTGATAATGATGGATGGTATAAACAATATCGGTCTTACCACAAAACTGTGTTTAACTTTAGACAGTGTTTAAATCTGTTGCTGTCACTCTTTTACAATATGAAAAAAAAGGTGACAACGACAGATTTAAACACTGTCTAAAGTTAAACACTGTTTTGTAGTAACACCGTATGGGTTTCGATAATAATAATTAAAGAATGAAATTATGAAATCAAAATGTTCCGCGTTTTAGAAATGTCAGATCTGTATTGTATGTCTAAACGGCCGTTCATACTGTTTTGGGTTTGCAAAAACGTAACATCATACAATTATGCAACGCAACTTTATTATTTGTTATATTTTCAAGGCGGGCGGAGCCGCGGGCACATTTAGTGTATAATAAGTTCCACCAAGTGCCGAAAATCACAACATAATGTACTCTTTGATCACAACCATCAGCATTCTATACTGGTGTTGATTCGGCGCAACACAACTTAAGGCCCTGCCATTCCAAAATTAGCATTTTGTTTAATTAATATTGTCAGTTCAATATTTCATTCAAATACAAGTTAAATATATGTTACAATAGAGGATATACTCTAAACACAAGTTGATCTAAAAACGTAATTGAGTTAACTTCACTCGATAGAAAAAAATCACAAAGTAAGCTCGTCAAATTGCGAATAAATGTGTTTATAGCAAAGGTGTTCAACTGAGAGAATTAAAACTTTTCCTGAATTTTCTTTACAGATAACTAAAGACACTTATAGACCCATTTTTATTTATTTCTCAATACTTTTTTATAAATTCCAGAAAAGCCTCGTAAATTCACTGATTATGCGTGCTCGCAGCGCACGAAGCAAGCGTTCTAATGTAGACTTTCTAACAATATCATTGAGTTCAAAATTACTTAATACGATTATTGTGTTGGATGCGTAAGGCCTTAACAGGACTAACCTTATTTTGAGCGTCCTGTCTTTGTCTTTACGATACAAAAAGAAAAAGATGGAACGCTTAAATTAAGTTTAGTGCTGCTGTCCAATAAGTTAAATCGTGTTACACCGAATCGACACCAGTATCACATCAATCAATCAATATCGTATTACTACGTAAAGATTACAGGAAAATATTCGAGTTCCGTACTCAGTGGGGGCCGCGAATAGTTTGCCAGGCACTACCATTTTATCAGCTTTTTTTTTGTCGCATTAGTGTTGCTATGGCATCTGTATTGTTGTTATTTACCGTAAATCATTTTAGGGTTCCGTATCCGTATTGTGTGGTGGTACGGAACCCTTTCTCCGCAAAAAAATTTACAACTGTGAATCGAAAATTTACCGTTCGGCACCCTTCAGGTACGGAACCCTAAAAAGATTTTTTTCTTGACAGGTATTCGAACCTGCCCTCCAGACTGAAAGGTCGACGTCATAACGACTGAGATACGACTGTTTCTTACTTTTGATAGATAAGATTACAAAATGAACGATATTAATCTGAAATTTATTCACACGAACTATTCAGGCAAGGTTAATTGTTTCCATTTAGTTTTGTGAAAACATTAATTTACAAATCATGTGGAAATATTCTCTCCTGCTTCTCTCTTGTGCTAGTTTGAGTGCAATTTGCCAAGTGGGTGAGTAAATCTGTGATACGGGTATAACTCAAAGATTTCAAAAGTTTAGATGAGCCCTGGCACCTAAAATCTATTGCTTTGTCTTTGAATGTGTGCGTTAACATAATGCCAACGCGCGCATAATATGAGTGCGCAATCTGTCTACCTACGGTCAGCAAACTGATCAGACTACTAAAGTCGTAAAAATTCAAAACTTTAAGTGCCCTTAACGGGACACCTGACGCTAGAACATCAACAACACCAGGTTTTCAAGGGTTCATTGGAAGAAACTAGGTCTCTCCTCATATTGAAGAAAATATATTTGATTTATCGATCTGTTATCTAGGGAATCCACCTATAAACAATGTTTTAAGATGTATACTATTGTCAAAAAAAAAAAGTTTTCCACCCTCTTTTTTTGGTTTTCTACGTTCGTTTCAAAAACGCGGTTAAGACATCAACTTGTTTTTTTTTATAAAATAGGAAATAAAAATATGAAGGAATGTTACCTAAATACAATATTTTTTCCCTACAAAATATTTCAGTATTAGCTAAAAATACACCAATTTGTTGTTTCGCTGCGTGATCACTAGTATTACGCGTCCAAGAACAAGAGGCCAAAGAGCCAACATATAATCGCCTCTATGAAAAGCAAATAAAGGTCTTTGCCATTAGACTTATTGTGCTGGACGGGTAATAAAAAAGTGGCTAGGGTATGCCATCCTCTTAAGGCGTCCAACTATCACTGTGTTCAGATGAGCACTGATTCCAAACGTGTGAGGGTCACCCATTTAAAAGTGGAAACATTTTGGTGCTGTCATACTACGGTACAAGTACAGGTCCAGGCTGTAACTAATACACATCGTTTCGTAGTGTCATCTCTGTCGCGCGGAGCACTAACAGTCCGGTGACAGAGACGACGCTCTACAAAGCCGAAGAGAGGCGATGTGCATTATTTTCTGCCGGATACTGTAAAGGCTTATTATCTTTACTTTTGAAATATTTAG
This sequence comes from Ypsolopha sequella, assembly GCA_934047225.1. Lineage (NCBI taxonomy): Eukaryota > Metazoa > Arthropoda > Insecta > Lepidoptera > Ypsolophidae > Ypsolopha > Ypsolopha sequella. Next base: position 22,365,660 of record OW203991.1, read on the forward strand.
TATAACCCGAATCAAAAGACCTTGGGAATAGAAATGGCGACCGGAAGTATCCACCTCTCACTTACACACTATCTCCGTCTACATTCGCACATGGAAATACAGATAGCATCAAAACTGTCAATGTGTATATTTGTATCGATTCGGTGTAACACGTTTTAATTTATTTGACAAGACTAAACTTAATTTAAAGTAGTCACAATGTAATAGGTCCGTTTTGACATATGTCATCGCAACGTATCTATGGATGTGAACCATGCAAATCGGTAACTATGTCAACCGATTCTCACGAGAAATCGATTCAAAATATTATGAGTTTGTTATCGTTTGAAATATTTTCAAGTTTATTGGTTATAATTTCCAGAATAAACATAATTGCCAAAGTCAACGTGAAAGAAAATATAAACAGTTCAAAAGTAAAGCCTAAAGTCACAAGAAAAAAACACTAAAAACAAACGGGAGCACAACGACTTCCAATATGGTGATAGAAAGATATTTCGGGTGCTAAAACCAGCTTTTAATTTTTTTTCTCTACGAAAAGAATCTGAAGTGGAAATTCTTACGTGCCAGTAATATTTTGTAATGTTGTACTTCACTGACCTCAAATTAGATGGTCTGAGCGTTGATAGATATAAAATACTGGCCAGTAAGAAAAATATGTAGGCTTCAAGATGAAAAAATTGCTCCATGCCTTATAAAAAAAAATACTGCCATATTTCTTACCAGCCAATCTGTCTATTGATAGGATGATTTATGGAAAACTGCCTGTAAACCAATTCATTAATAGAAAAAATGGGACTTTAAGGAATAAATGCATGTTTTTTATATATATTTTTTTTGTTTTTGTAAACTATAAGTTTCAAAGCTAAGTGGTATGTAACATTATTTAGCACAATTATTATATTATATTTTTCGGTATACGCGACACCGTTACAAATACATGCAAATGTTCAAATCTAAAAAGTTTATATTTGCAAAAAAAAAAGGAAATTTAAACTTGGCTTTTTGTGTTACACAAAAGCTAATTACAGATCATTACAATTTATTTTATCAATATTAAAACAAGTTAATTATTTTCACGTGGAATCGAATTGAGTCCGTGGAATTAGGCGATTATCTGGTTACAACACTATTATTAAGAAAAAATTGACTGAGAATGTAACTGTTTTTGAGACATTGTGTAGTAATTCAAAATTGCATTTTATTTTGGAATATACGTGAAAATAGTACTTGAAATATGTTCCGTTATAATAAAAAAACGTTTATTTATTTTCTTTAAACCCAATAAGTTAATAATTATTTGTTAACGGTTTCATTTATTACATGTAAAGTTATATTCTATGGTCGTTCTTATCTGTCAAAACGGGCCTCTTATTTTGTGGCAACTGTAGGCGTTCTGTCTTTTTCTTCCTATATCGAAAAGACAAAGAAAGAATAATAATTATATTTATTTATTCATAGGCTACATGTTACAAAAGATTTATATTAACAATATGTACACAAAGTACAAAAAACAATCATTGTTGTACAGACGGCAACATGCATGACCCATTTACAATTTCAGCTGTGACGCCCGCCATAGCTGTTAAAATCGTTTACAAATAGAGAGCTTGAACTACTAACGTCTGTACAACTTATGAGTAGCCATAGTTAAACATGAGTGTAACAAAAGGTATGTATGAGCCTTGGAACCTACGCTAAAATAACGCTTAAGAGGCTATGCAAATTTTATTTTTGTCACTGTCACTTCAAGCGAAAAATCGCGCAGTGCGAAAGGGGCGGGTTCAGGGCAAAAGGGAAAAAAGTTAGTTTTATATTTTTATTAAAAAAACTAAAATAGCTAGCACAATATCAAATCTCTAGATATTGTTAAAACATAATAAATAAATAACATATTTTTGAGTTCTGTATATGGTTCCTAAAATTCTAAATTCTAAATTCGTAGCGGGGGCGATGAGTCCTGCACTGATTCTCCGCAATTGTGAATGTTGTGCACTTCCCCCCGGTCAGTCAGCCCAGCCAGGACCATATGGTTCCTATTCTTCAAACGAGGAGAAAAGAAAAAAAAAAAACACCCGTATTCTTTTCGGAAATCGCCTTAAAATAAGGCTAGTCCTGTCAAATAATCGAAAATGCCTTGATCATACGTAATGAGTACAATGGCGAGACAGTACTCTGATTGGGCCTGGTTGCTTACCTTCTTTGCTGTATGTACCTGCTTACATTTCACAGTCCACACTTGGAAACATCTCTGACAGGTCCCTCCGGGATCCATGTCTTGACGATATGTGTATCAGTTACGTAGAGCATTTATTATGAGTAGCATATTGAAATTCGCAAACTTTGGTATTTTCTTCTAACTTTCATTTCAGTTATTTTATGTAAATTGTTACCAGCCGAACCCGATTTCAGCACTCGTAGCACAGTGTTTAATCGCGCGCGACGCCGGTTAGTTGAATCACAAGTGCGAGGAGCGTGACACGATGTTTTTCGATTAAATAGTCCGTCACGCCCCTTGCACTTGTGATTCAACGGTGGCGTCGCGCATGATTAAGGGTCCGTTTCGCCAAACATGCTCTCGCGTTTGGACAATTTAGCATATTAAAACAAAATATTTTTAACAAATAAAATTTGTGTAGGTAGTTAAGGAGTTGAACTACATCATAATTTTTCAGATTTCACACAAGTATGACAAGCATCGGGAAAAAAATCGGAAAGATCACTAAAATCACGAAAAATGTAATTTGGCGTTGCAAAGAGAAAAAAAAATTTTTTTTCCAAATTGAAATATATTTTTTAAGTAAAGAGTTCAAAGTACCTTATTCATATAAAATATTAATATTTTTTTTCCTTTCGTTATTTAAAAAGAAATATACAAACTTCCAAATTCTTTTTGCGTAATTTTTCTGTACAGAAAAAATGTAGAATGTTTGAGTATTTCTTTTAAAATAACGAAAGGAAATAAACAATAATAAAAATCTGTAAAGGCTACTTTCATTTCTTTGCTCTTTAAAAAAATGTTTTAGTTTTTAGTTAGATCAGTAGACTGATCATACTAGTTCCAAAGCCAAATTACGTTTTCCGTGATTTTACTGATCTTTCCGATTTTTTTTCTCAATGATTGTGATGCTTGTGTCAAATTTGAAAAATCGTAATGTAGTTCAACCCCTTAACTACCTACACAAATTTTATTTGTTAAAAATATTTTGTTTTAATATGCTAAATTGTCCAAACGCGAGAGCATGTTTGGCGAAACGGACCTTTAAACACTACCATGCTGCACAAAGTTTTCGGAAGTCCTCCAGCGCATTAGAGAGCCGTTAGGTTGGGTTAGACGGTTAGGTAGGTGATGGTGGCGCGAATGCCTTCGTGGTTATTTTTAATGGCCACCCAAAACTACTTTGGACCAGCCCGCGAGCACCACCGTTCGACCCGCGGTCGCTGGCGGGACATGCCCGGTTTCTATCCCACTATAGATTTTTTTACTTACAAACGTATAATATTAACGTGATGCAATTTATAATAGGTTCAAAATTCACAACCCGTTATCATACGTATTTATCTAAAAGTAGTGTTATTATAAAAATGTTATTTACAATTTCAAGGTCTGCGCACAGCACGCGCTGCGGCTCACTCCGTCGCAATGGTTAATGTTGTCCGAAGCACCAACCGAAATTGCAAACGGAGCGGAGAACTCTCCTGCGCCCTGCACAATAGATATCTATCTCACTCACCGGCTAGTCCCAATACGAAAATTTGCGCGTCACTACAGTATTTTGGAATCATGAGCTGTTGTAGTCTTGGCCCTCGAGATTTAGTGGAGAAATCAATGTGGCCCTTAGGAAAAAAAGTTTGGAGACCCCTGATCTAGACCAAATTAGTTTGTCCTAAAATCTTGTTTGTCCGGTAATATTATATAACTGTAGAGTCATGAGATTGCTGACTATGTGTTTTGTGGTGTGGTTTTAGCCACTAGATTATATCGGACTAATAACTGATTTTATTTTTCATGGTTTCTTTATTTTGCGTGGAATGGACATGCTTTGATCAAAATATGACGGGGGCATTGAAGATTTCCCGTATTTCTTCCAGTCTGGTACTCCTAGACTTACATCCTAATTAAACGGCTGGCCTGATTATTGAGCTGGGCATATAGACGTCTAAAACTACGGGAAAAATATCAAATATTTAAACAAGTGCATACATCATTTTGTCCTTAAATAATACCGACTTTACATTTGTAATTTTTAAACAAATCACAAAAAACATGCTTACAAAAAGTAATAAATGTTAAGTCGAGAGTAATCTATAAATACAAGGTGAATTTGCAAACATCGTCCAAATTCATACTTGAGCCTTGGTAAGTGAACAGCATCATGAACCAATAACGATTTTTGTAAAATTCACAAGATGAAATTTCGACTCCCCATAGTGATTCACTCAGGACTGGGACTGAATTACTATGGGAAGTCGAAATTTCGTTAGACGAATTTTACAAAAATTGTTATCGATTCATGATGCCGATCACTTACCAAGCCTCCAGTATAAATTTGGACGATGATCAAAAAGTCACCTTGTATACAGAGCCCAGAGCAACACAAGAAAAGAATGTAGCTCAGCTATATGCTTGGGTTGGCGTGAGTGGCTGAGTTGATAATGCAGAACTAAAAACCTTTTTTGTTTTCAGTCACCAATGTTAGGCTGCTCAACCACCAAGAATACTTCGTCGATCTCATACAAGCCACCGTGAACCACATCGAAGAGGAGGTGGCCTGGTGCAACCTTAAGATTCCAGAATTCAATCAAACTGTGGAGTAAGGATCATTCAGGAGCAAGACTGCTCGCCCCATATTATGTATTTTATACTTAATTTAATAATTACACACAACAAAATTAACAGTTATCAGTATTTTCGAAATATATTTTGAAACACTTTGCCGCTGGCATCAGTCGAATGAGTGAAAGATTTGAATACAGAATAATATGGAATAAAAAAATACATATATAACCTAATTTAATTAGTCATAAGGTTATATGTATATATATTTTTAATTTCGTGTCATTTTGTATTCAAATCTTTCACTCATTCGACTGATGCCGGCCCCAAAGTGGACCGAAATATATCTCGAAAATACTCAAAACTGCTATTTTGTTCTTTATAATTATTAAATGAAATGAAAATCTTTAAATAGGCAAATATAAATATTTATTTCAAGTATTGCACTTGCGATTGTTGGAAACTTGGAAAGTATCACAGCTGGAAAGTATCACAGCTGGAAAGTATCACAACTGGAAAGTATCACAGTATTTTTCCACACTAACCTCCAGACGACGACGCCCCCGTAATGCCCTTCTAGACACGGACGATGCCATTACGGCACAATTATATAGGAACTTTCTCCACCCGACAATCCCGACTTTACTATTCCCACCTCTCCATTATGGATACACCGCCTACGAATACCAGACACCACACCAGACACCGCACAAGCCGTTAACACCCACCATACGACGCCACACACTCCACGACGCCGACGGCACATCACACGACCAAGACTCATGAGCGGTTTCGCAGCCGGATTGTGAAAAACCCGCCTTTTTCTAATTAATTGAAACAGAACACCTAAATTCTAAATGCATTCAATAGTTATTCAACAAAACCTTATTACCTATGTACTGTGTATGTTGCCATCGCAAAGTTTCTATTGGTTTCTGTAAATTAGAACTTCAAAATTTGTTCAATTCATTATTTTTGAAACTATACAGAGTGCTTGGTAAGGGGTTATGCTAGGGGTCATTTCCAACAAATAATGCCTATTAACCAGGGGTCGAAAATGATAATTTTTTTCAAGCAAAACACGTCGATATTTCAAAAAATACAAAATAAAAAAGGTTTTCTTTCCATTCTGAGATTATGGGAATTCAGGGCACGTATTTTTTTTATAAATGATCACTCATCTATCATTGATCAGAAATATAATAAATAAGTGCTGAGAGACGTATAGTTATTTTTTAATTATTTATTTTTGGTTATTAGTCCGAAAGTTTGAAAAATACCATTTATTTTCGACACCTAGTGGATAGGACTTAATTCCTTGGAAATGATCTTTAGTATAACCCCTTTCAAGGAATAGGTCGAATTACCAAGCACCCTGTATAAAAGCTTTTCGTATAGACGAGTATCTGCTTTCGTTATAAAAATTTCACGCCGCATGCTGCTGCAGTCCGATTTTCAACACATGGTCCTGATGATGTCCGCAACTCACTGAATATGATATTTATGCCACAACTTTGCGTAATCGGTTCCGTGACCACAATCTCTACATCTTTTCAGTCAACACATTTATGGGTGGGACCTCCAAGGCACAGTCTTCTACAAGAACGGCTTCGTCCGCTCCATAGAGGAAATGGACCTCTCGGAGGCGACAGTCCAGCAGATTTGGACCCACAGCACAGTAACCAACACAAGCACTGCGACCGTTAGAGGAACGATGAGGTTCCATGAAGTAGAGTTGGCCTTCGACGTTGAACTGGTGCTGGAAAGTGGAGAGCATTTTCATTACACTACAACTTTTACTCACGAGTTGATCCAGTTTCCTTTGGAGGTAAGTATGGAATCCCATCAAAAACATTTCATGTAAACTATCGCCAAGACACAAGCTCAAAACGCTTTTACTGTTAAAAAGTTATCAGATCTCATGTAGAGCCAAGCCCTTAATTCTACAAGGCCTAACTCCACAAGCCCTAACTCTACAAACCCTACATCTTGATCATAAAGTATGGCTTGGCCGTTTCATGGCATTATTGCATGACACAAATGGGAGTGTCTGTTTGACGACCGCAAAACGGCCAAGACATACTTTTTGATCAAGGTGTAGGATTCGTAGAGTTAGGGCTTGTAGAGTTAGGCCTTGTAGAGTTAAAGGCTTGGCTCTACATGAGATCTGATAACTTTTTAACAGTAAAAGCATTTTGAGCTTGTGTCTTGGCAATAGTTTACATGAAATGTTTTTGATGGGATTTCATTTCTTTTTGTAAGATGCTCTACTTCTTTTACTTTTTCAGGCTGCATTTCTTGTGCCTGTGCTATAACTTATTTATATCCCACTCCCTATCTTTGCTTCTTTTTCTTGTTGTCTTATTATTTGCAATAAGCGATAGATCAGGGTGGTACTTAGTTATTAAGCGATTATATTCAACTATGGCTGACTGTTGCAAAGTCAATATTAGTAAGATGATTACCCCTATCAAACCAGTCACCCTCGAAAGTGCTACATAAGTATGCCCAGAAGAAAACGTCGATGACCCGATATCAATGAGAGTATTATTTAAACTTAGCCCTTGGCTTTTATGGATAGTGATGGCATACGCAATACAGATCGTAAACTGCTCACGGTGTACGAATGCTCTATTCATTATTTCAAATTTTGATTTTTCAGGCGCAAGTTCATGTTTAAGAGCGTTATTAAAAATAATTATAACTCTTATTGCCTTATTTTTATCTGTAGCTCAAGAATAAAACTCGGAATCATGATAGATTTCTCCGTCCTCAGCACAAGAATACAGTTGCAGTAGTATACTCGTTAATATTTATCTACGCGCGCAATAACATGAGCAATTTTAGCTGTCAATTCACGTACAAGTAACCGGACCTTAGTTTTCGACGAGGATGTCTAACTAACTAAACTTCACTTTCAATAACAGAACAGAAATCAGTCAGCTACCAGAGAGTACCTATCAAGAGTATAACTAATATTAGTAACGATTTCAACATGTAGGGAAAAGTTATATCGTGCTGTAAACGACACGTAGTGCCTTCTACATTAGTCAGAAAGAATTAAAAACTTGTCTTTCCGCGCTTGGAGGACCGTCCGGGGCGGCGCGGCTTCAGCCGTTATAGATAGCCACTGATAGTTACTGGATTACAAATTTTACAGAATACCTCTCTGTTTGTTACTATGGCCTCTAACATGGCAAATAATAAATTTAAAATTTTTAGGACTTGGGAGTTGGGTATATTTAAATAAAAAAAATAAAAAAAAATTTATTAATATATTTTTTATATAATATATTTATATTAATTATATATTTTTAATATTACAGAACCAGACACCCCTTAAGTGGGGTTGGCGGGTGAAAGTTACAGATTTCTTAATTTTTTTGTTGTTTGTGTGCTAATCCTAGCCTGCATACCAAATTTCAGCTTTCTAGGACTCCAGGAAGCTTGAAATTGAAATTTTTATTTAATACAGAACCAGACCCCCCCTTAAGAGGAGTTGGAGGGTGAAAGTTAGAGATTTCTTAACTTTCTTGTTGTTTGTGTGCTAGTCCTAGCCTGCACACAAAATTTCAGCTTTCTAGGAGTTCAGGAAGTTTGGAATTTAAATTTTCATTTAATACAGAACGACCCCCCCTTAAGAAGGGTTGGAGGTTAAAAGTTACGGATTTCTTAATTTTTTCGTCGTTTGTGTGCTAATCCTAGCCTTCATACCAAATTTCAGCTTTCTAGGACTTCAGGAAGTTTGGAACTGAAATTTTTATTTAATACAGAACCAGACCCCTCTTTAGAGGGGTTGGAGGGTGAAAGTTAGAGATTTATAAATTGTCTTGTTGTTTGTGTGCTAGTCTTAGCCTGCATACAAAATTTCAGCTTTCTAGGACTTCAGAAAGTTTGAAATTGAAATTTTTATTTAATGCAGAACCAGACCCCCCTTAAGAGGGGTTGGAGGGTGAAAGTTACAGATTTCTTAATTTTCTTGTTCTTTGTGTGCTAGTCCTAGCCTGCATACCAAATTTCAGCGTTCTAGGACTTCAGGAAGTACCCTAGACTTTTGATGATCATCAGTGAGTGAGTGCGTGAGTGACAAAATCGACGTATTTTAGGTATTAATAACATTCAAAGTATAAAAGCTAGACAAATTAAACTTATTGTTTTTAAAAAAGACTGTTTCCTACATGTTATCTTGAAAATTTGGTATTTCTAGTATTATCTAGACCGAAGCTATGAGGGTTCGAAAATATGACGAAACGCTTCGAGAAAAGGTACGTAGTGCCCCGCTTCCTTTGGCTCGTCTTGGCGGGGGGCACTATCGTGCCCCCAGATATATGGATGAAACCATTAGGGGATGCTTCTCTGTCTGTCTCAAAACTACATTGTCCCAACTGACTTTTTAGGCGTTCTTGTGTGCTATCTGTTAAATAATCTGTAAAATATTATTTTGTGCAACTGTGACATTATGTGAGACATTGGGACACGAGTGCTATTTTACTTAATAGACTTGCACGAGTGTCCCAATGTTTAATTATGTCCAGTTGCACACAATACGTTTTTTTACGACCATCAAAAACAATTTCACGAAAATTGAGAAAAGAACACTCGTCATGATATTTTAGAGATACTCGTCATGATATTCTGAGCCCATAGGATGTATGTACCTATAGATGCCTGAGACCAATCAGAAGCAGAGTAAAGAGCGCGTGGCTTAAGGCGCTTAATATCGCCAAATGGGTACTTTCTAAAGCCTACTCCTCTTTTATGGCCAAACCAAAAATATTGAAAAAATGTATTATGGATTATCAACTCTAGGAAAACATATGCAACATTTTTCTTTTTCGTACCACTAAAACTTCTATATGAAAAATTGTTTTAACCGGATGGTGTTTTTGGCTTGAATTCCATACAGCTACTGAGCAGTTTGGTCGATTTAATTCATTTATGCTTTGATAAATAGATAAACTTGATAGCTATAAACATAACATAGTATTATTCAATCGAACAATCATGTCCATGTGAAAAGTATTATTTTCTCGTATTTCGCCCTATCAAGGACGCAGCGAGCGTCGTAACAGCCACCACGCATTTTGCGCTGATCTGAACGTTATTTCAATGTGGTTTCCGTCGATATTCGTACAGACAAACATCGAGCTGCTAATTTGGCGACGGTAATCGCCTTAAGGTTTCTCCCAATGCCAACGACCTTGAACTGAGTAACTTTGTAACCATTTTATACGGTATTTATAGCATTTTTTAATAGAAGAAAAATACATAGTAATCTACATGATACAAATAGTGATGTGGTTTTTCCTGAATTTTATTTTAATATACAGAATTGAAGCAAGAAAATTCCAAGTTTAGCCTTATTTCTCGATTTTTTTGTCCACTTGTAACAATATAACTGCTACAGTTTTTATCGAAACAGTATAAAAAATAATATACTTCTAGACAAAATAATATTTAATGATACGGTTTTCTCAGTTCTTAGAAGTTCATTTTATTATAGATAAAATAAATTAAAAACACACTATTTTCGCACTTGTCAGCCGCAGCGACTGACGTAACAGCCATGTTGCGGTGCGAGCTAATAAGAACTTTATTTTAATATGGTTTTGTTCGAAATTTCAACCACCAAAATACGAGTTGCAAATTTTTCTGACGGAGCCATGGTCCAAGGAAGTTTTTATAAAAAACTTGTAAGAACCAATAACGACGACAGAAGTATTATTATTAAATTTAATTCTGTTACCTTTTTCCACACGTTCCATCAACTTTACACCCGCGAATATTCAAATGTTTTAACAGTCTAATTTTGCAATTTAAAACTTTCATACATTGGATTACAAAAGTTTTAAATAACAAAATTAGATTCTAAAAAAGTTTGTTTGTAAAAAAACTGATTATTCGCGGGTGTAAAGTTAATGGAACGTGTGGAAAAAGGTAACAGAATTAAATAATAATACTTCTGTCATCGTTATTGGTTCCCACAAGTTTGTATGAAGATTGCCTTGTACCATCCACCTTAAGAAAAGTTATCGCTTGTGATTGGTTCTCTAGCGGTGTTATAATAAATTTGGCCAATCACAGCGAAGAATTGCTGTGTTATAATGGAATATTATAACATCAGATAAACAATGTAGGTACTTATAAAACCACTTTTGATGTTGAAATTACCATAATGTAGCATGGGAGTAGATGAAACATTTTTTACTCAAAAATACTCATAATGTAGTCATTATTTTGACAACGTTCTTGGACCAAAGGCGACCTTTCCGCGCTACTTTAATAGCTGCAAAGTTTTTGCATGGATTTTTAATCCATTATTGTCGAGTTTTGTTTCAAAATTAGTCAGGTGCAAATACCACATTACAAGCATTTTTGAGTAGAATAGGTGCCAGCAAATTGTATGGAATTTTATAGCTGGTGAGTTTTAGCTATAAATCACCCATTTCAGGCAGGGGACAGCTTTAAATTGAATACGTGTTGTTTTGTACGTTCCTCGACTGCACTGGGTGTCTAAGTTCATTTTGAAATTACGGCTGTCGTTATTATTTTTTTATATTTTCATGTTCAGTGCCAATCCGGATGGTAAAGAGATTCTAACGACACCTCATTTATCCAAATAGGTTAAAGCACTCGTAAGATATGATGGAATAAAAAAATACGTACATGAACCCTGAAAACAATACACTCTTTTTTTTGGAGCAGTCGTGTAAAAATACATACATACTAGGTACGGATACTCACGCCTGTCTCCCAGAGGGGTAGGCATTTTCATCTGCTACGATCCACATACACCCCTTTTGCCTCTGTTTCAAAAATAGTCAGGTGCAAATCATGGACGTATGTGCAAATGACCACATTACAAGCATTTGTGAGTAAAGCACTATAAAAACTGACTGCGTTGTTGGCCACGCTATTTTTTTTTCAAAAGAAAAGCGACTCATTGCCGATCATGTTTGAGAAAAACATATTTTTTCAGATAAACAGAAACATGCAGCTGAACACTTTGACAGCTTCGGCCAGCATGAGCAGTCTCTCAGGGGGCACCGTCCGCAACAGGATGATGTATCATCCCAATAATAATATCACTGAAGTATTGCAAAGAGTGGTGAGTTTTCATACAATAGGCATAGATTAAATTATGTTAAGGTGTGTTAATCCGAAAACCATTTCGAGATTTAGGTTTAATAAGCCGTATTTTCAAACTTTTGGTCTAGAAAACCTCATGATGATGAATATTTTTACGATTAAGATGCAACTTCCATTTGCCTTCGTGTGACGTTACTTGAGAAATGGCTGTTTAGAAATGTGTCCTTTGCTTTCAACATAAATTTATAATAATTTCCTTCCGGATTTTACAGATGGATGACAGATGAGTAGACATACAGAGACAGGACACTTTTTTTTATAAGCAATCACACATTACAATCTGTGTAATGTCTAAAATTCTCAAGTGACGTCATATCGGACAATTTTTTAAAAAATCATATTAAATAAGGATTAATTTATATACCATATAATGAAAACCATGTCCTAAAATGATGTAAAATCTCAGAAAAAATTAAAAAAAATCTTTTCAAAATTAATCCATGGGATTTACCCGCTGGACCGACAACCTGGGGACCTAAAAAGGCCAACTTGGGTGAATCATGAAATGATTTGAAAGTAGGATGGAGTCAGAGTTTTTTCACGCGTGCAAAAGAGACGGCATTAGAATGGAATCATCATATGATTCATCCAAAGCGGCCTTTTTAGAGGACCTGGGGATCTAAAAAGGCCGACTTAGGTGAATCATAAAATGATTTGAAAGCAGGATGGAGTCAGAGTTTTTTCACACGAGCAAAAGAGACGGCATTAGAACCGAATCATAATGTGATTCATGCAAAACGGCCTTTTTAGAGGACCTGGTCATAACCATATTATGATTCTGTTGTAATGTCGTCTCTTTTGCACACATGAAGAAACTCCGACTCTTTCCTCATTTCATGATTCACCCAAGTTGGCCTTTTTAGGTCCCAGGTCCTCTAAAAAGGCCGCTTTGGATGAATCATATTATGATTCCGTTCTAATGCTGTCTCTTTTGCACGTGTGAAATAACTCTGACTCCATCCTACTTTCAAATAATTTTATAATTCACCCAAATCGGAATTTTTAGATGACCTGAAGGACGTTGCGGATAGCGGCTGAATGAGAATGACGCAGGACCGCCAAGAGTGGTTAAATATTGGAAAAGCCTATGTCCAGCAGTGGACGAACATAGGCCGATGGATGGATGTGTGGATATAACATGTAAATTTACACACCGTCACGACATGAATCCCCAAGAGGGTGTCAAAAGTGTTGCCAAGTGTGAATGTGAATAAAGATCACACAGCCCACTTTTCACCTACGATTATTGCGTCCCAACCATGAGTGATGAGCGCTATCGCTGTATTTCGAGCACAAATGGACCTTCCGAAGCACGCAAACCGAACATAGACGCGGGGACAGAACCCACGACCCCGGGTTAGCTCTATTTTATTATATACTTATATACCGACATAACCTGCTGAATCAGGCAGTGGGCAGGCCATATCTGTCGCCGACATGATGGCCGCTGGGGCCGAAAAGACGTTAGAATGGAGACCACGTACAGTTAAGCATAGCGGAGGCCGACTTCGTGCTCGCTGGACCGACAACCTGAAGGACGTAGCAAGTAGCGGCTGGATGAGGATGACGAAGGACCGAAAAGAGTGGCGAAATCTTGGAAAGACCTATGTCCAGCAAGTGACGAAGACAGACCGATGGATGGATGGATGGATATTTAAATAAGGTGAAATTTAAACAACCGCCCGAATTCCTATGGGAGGTTTAGTAGATGATAGAGACTACACATGTGAAGTTTCAGGTGGATCAGCTTTAGCGTAACAATCGGGGGGGGCTGTTGGGCCAGGCCCCCCCTGGCGGCTTCTAGTATCCCAATACAAATGTGCCACATAGAGGATTTGAACAAGCGACCTTAGGTTTAGTGGTCAAGCACATGACTTTAGAATATCACCCATTGAACCGTCAACACGTCGTCGCCATATTGTAGAATTCAGCATATATAACAATCTGCCTAGGCATATTATATTTCTGTAAAGACTAGGAGGGGTTGCCTCGCTCCGCTCGTATCCCTACATGTAAACCTAACACGCTGTTTTGTTTATACTGTGCCTTCTATCTCCGCTCGTCGTTGCATCTATTTTTGACTTTGGTGAAAGATTTTTACAAATTTGCCGGTTTCTACGATACATACCAAGATAAGATTATTGCAACAAGCTTTTTTTTTCCAGTACATGCCGTCATCGTCGTTCACGGGCGTATCAAATTGGGCGCGAGAAATCTTTCAACCCATCATGCAGGATCTAGCCACCACCAAGATTCAGTTCCCGCATATTTGTTACGACTGCGCCGTCTAAAATTAAAATTATAATTTTAAATCTTTGTTTCGTGAAATATATAATTCATTTTGGTTTCTAGCTTAAAACAATTCTTTTTAGATTTTTTTTGAAGACTTTTTCTATAAGACTACATTTACAAAAACCCTTAGAATAATACCCGTATTTTTAAGCGAGGATCTGCACATAGTTTTGTGATCTGCACCTACTTCTGCACCGGTGTATCCCCCCCCCCCTTAGTCGTCGAGAAGTGCTTTACCTATCTGAACTACGGGTTGTAAACACAGGCCAAAATTTTTTGAACGAAGTTTATACACTCCAGACACTTGGCGAATGAGATAATAATACGTGTGAAATTAATAATGGCAGTCAGTCGGTTAAGCTTCCAAAGCAGCAAATTTCACTAAAATTTAATAATTGTTCAAATTTTACTATTAATTTCCAAGAGTATGGTATAGTACACCTATGTGTATAATTTCTTATTTGCTTTTAAAAATGTTTCAATGAAAAGGTTTGTTTCATTACCTATTGTATGTACCGTTTTTTCGCTAATGTGTTGAAAAACGTTGTATGACACACGTGCGGAAATTGGTTTTTACAAACTCGTGGCAATGGTAAGCCCGAGACGAACTCGTTTGTCAAAACCAACTTACCGCACTAATATCATTAATAACTATAACAATATATCATTGCAGTGAATCTGGATGTGAGGAGCTCTGAACCGGGATTTGAACCCGGGACCTCTCGTTTATCGGCCGATTGCTCTACCAGCTGAGCTATCCAGGTCTCAACAAAACTCGTGAATTTACCGATGTGCATTCCTATACTGCAATGATATTTTCCCTTCAGCCACATTCGTAACCAAATTTTCGTAACCGGTTACGAATGTGGACTTTTCATCATTGATTCGTAACCAGCTACAAGCCAGTTACGAATGTGGAGTTTTTGTCCATTTTCATAACTGAAACCTCTTAGCCATGTTTGGTCTCCTGGTACTTCCACATATAGATACCCACTTTTTACAGTGAGCCAGTTGGCGCCTAGAAGACGCTAGAGTATTCAAAACTGTATTGTTAAGGGTTTTGTTTGCTAATTGTTATTTATCGTGAATAATAAGCCTTCAATGTACCCTTTTGTTAAATAAATTCATTAATTCGTTTATTAATGGCGGTTGCTCTAATTTCTGTTCAAAGTTAAAACTTATTGTAGTACTCACAGGTGCAAGACATATGACAAACATATTTTAAAAACGTTATTAACTCAACTAAATAAATAAGTGGAAAAAAAACAATAGAATTCCTCCCTCACTTCGAAGATTACCTTATTTCTACCTTGATTTTATAATTTATAACACAGTTGACTAATTGTATAATTATAATACACACAGGTACCTAACTAACTTTTCTTAACAAAAAACAACAATCAAAATATAAGAACAAAAATATCAACATATGTAGTTATATGGTATCATTTTGTATTGCTAATGTTAATTCATCTAACGACTTGAACACATGCTTCAAAGCTGGTGGTGCCTCAGTATACATTTTGTTATTGACTAGGAGAGCATTCCAACCTGCTGACTTTGCACCATTATAATCCTTATTTAAATTATCACCTATGTGAAGAGATTCAGATGCTTGAACAGGTTTCTTGCATTTCTTTGTTGCTTCCTCAAATATCCTAGCATCAGGTTTGCAAAAGCCAGCTTCATATGAAGTCACGACAAAATCGAATTTGTTGTGAATATTCAAGTTCTGCAAAATATCATGTAGTCGTGGATCAAAATTAGATATGACACCAATGATTGAACCATTATCTCGGAAGGTTTTGAGGAGTTGTAGTGTGCCTTTGCAGCAGCTCCAACATTTCGTAGTTTTGTATTCATTTATAAGCTGATCAGCTATGTCATTGAGCTCCGTAGTTTTAAGTATTTGTTCGTCTAATGTTAAAACGACGACTTTGCGCCACCAATCCTGCCAAGCTATAGTATCTCTTCCAAAATTAGGATAATCAGCCCACATCGTCTTGTAACTTTTTAAGGGTCGGTATAATGTCAGATGCACAATTTCAAATGAGCATAAAACATTGTGTAACTTGGTCAATCGGTTTAATAAAAATAATATAGATAATAGACTATAAGGCTGATATTCGTGCAGAAGCAAAAACGCAAAAGCTTTAAGTTCGCTCGATAGAAAAAAATTACGAAGTTACCTCTATATTTCATGTTTTTCGAGTGTTAAAGGACCTTTCTTAAAACAGTTTGCCTTGAAATTTTTATTAAAAATAAGAAAACAAATGACCCCGTATAATTGCACGGGGATTTTGAATAATTCTGTTTCGTTTTCATTTAATTTAACATCTAAGAATTGGCGCTTACGTCGATTTATTCTGAGACAAGGCGGCGACAAGATATCTCGGTCGCACGCGCTTTTTGTTCCATGCTTTGTTTCGTCACTCACCCGTCGGTCAGTTGTGATCGCTCCGTTGAGACGGGAGGGCTACGTTTTTGCGCTCTCGACGTCCCGGTTTCGTAATTTAAATAAATCTCGTAATTTGAAACATGGGAAATAAATGCAACCAATGTAAAAAATGGAATAAAAATGTTTTACGAGTGAAAATAAAGCAGTGGATGAAAGTAATGCAAAGGTACGCCATTACTTAACAAAATAAGTAGATAGGTCATGTTTTATTAAAGATGTTGAACTAAAGGTTGTCTCAATGGACTAATGAATATCGCAATGTTTTTCGTCTGAGGTATTTTTTTTAGGTTACAATTTAATATCACAATAAATATGGTTGATGGATGTGGAAGAGGCGAAAGAGTTGTGTCTGGATCGTAGCAGATGGAAATCTGTAGTCTCTGCCTACCCCTCTGGGAGACTAACAAAACCTTATCTCACCATTACCATCGCCATCGCCATCGCGATCACGATCGCGATCGTGATCGTGGTCGTGATCGTGATCGTGGTCGTATCGTCGTATCGTCGTATCGACGTATCGTCGTATCGACGTATCGTCGTATCGACGTATCGTCGTATCGACTTATCGTCGTATCGACTTATCGTCGTATCGACGTATCGAATCGACGTATCGTCGTATCGACGTATTGTCGTATGGTCGTATCGTCGTATCGACGTATCATCGTATCGACGTATCGGCGTATCGACGTATCCTCGTATCGACGTATCGTCGTATCGACGTATTGCCGTATCGTCGTATCCCCGTATCGACGTATCGTCGTATCGGCGTATCGACGTATCGGCGTATCGACGTATCGTTGTATCGACGTATCGTCGTATCGACGTATCGACGTATCGGCGTATTGATGTATCGTTGTATCGACGTATCCCCGTATCGACGTATCATCGTATCGACGTATCGTTGTATCGACGTATCCCCGTATCGACATATCGACGTATAGACGTATCGGCGTATCCCCGTATCGACGTATCGACGTATCGGCGTATTGACGTATCGTTGTATCAACGTATCCCCGTATCGACGTATCGTCGTATCTACGTATCGGCGTATCGACGTATCGGCGTATCGACGTATCGTTGTATCGACGTATCGTCGTATCCTCGTATCGACGTATCGACGTATAAGCGTATCGACGTATCGTTGTATCGACGTATCGACGTATCGGCGTATTGACGTATCGTTGTATCGACGTATACCTCGTATCGACGTATCGTCGTATCGACGTATCGGCATATCGACGTATCGGCGTACCGACGTATCGTTGTATCCCCGTATCGACGTATCGTCGTATCGACGTATCGTTATATCGACGTATCCCCGTATCGACGTATTGACGTATCGACGTATCGGCGTATTGACGTATCGTTGTATCGACGTATCCCCGTATCGACGTATCGGCGTATTGACGTATCGTTGTATCGACGTATCCCCGTATCGACGTATCGTCGTATCGACGTATCGGCGTATCGACGTATCGTTGTATCGACGTATCGTTGTATCGTCGTATCCTCGTATCGTCGTATCCTCGTATCGACGTATCGTCGTATCGACGTATCGGCGTATCGACGTATCCTCGTATCGACGTATCGTCGTATCGAAGTCTTGCCGTATCGTCGTATCGTCGTATCCCCGTATCGACGTATCGTCGTATCGACGTATCGGCGTATCTACGTATCGGCGTATCGACGTATCGTTTTATCGACGTATCGTCGTATTGACGTATCGACGTATCGGCGTATTGACGTATCGTTGTATCGACGTATCCCCGTATCGACGTATCGTCGTATCGACGTATCGGCGTATCGACGTATCGTTGTATCGACGTATCGTTGTATCGTCGTATCCTCGTATCGTCGTATCCTCGTATCGTCGTATACTCGTATCGACGTATCGTCGTATCGACGTATCGGCGTATCGACGTATCCTCGTATCGACGTATCGTCGTATCGACGTATCGTCGTATCGACGTATTGCCGTATCGTCGTATCGTCGTATCCCCGTATCGACGTATCGTCGTATCGACGTATCGGCGTATCTACGTATCGGCGTATCGACGTATCGTTGTATCGACGTATCGTCGTATCGACGTATCGACGTATCGTTGTATCGACGTATCGTTGTATCGACGTATCGTCGTATCGACGTATCGGCGTATCGACGTATCGGCGTATCGACTTATCGTTGTATCGACGTATCCCCGTATCGACGTATCGTCGTATCGACGTATCGTTGTATCGACGTATCCCCGTATCGACGTATCGACGTATCGGCGTATCGACGTATCGTTGTGTCGACGTATCCCCGTATCGACGTATCGACGTATCGGTGTATTGACGTATCGTTGTATCGACGTATCCCCGTATCGACGTATCGACGTAACGGCGTATCGACGTATCGGCGTATCGACGTATCGTTGTATCGACGTATCGTCGTATCGACGTATCGTTGTATCATCATCGTTATCATTATCTTTGCAAGTATGACTTTCGAAAAATAAAATTTTGAAATATAAAAATTAGATGCAAACACAATTACGCAAAAAAATGCCATTGCGAACAAACCGTTTTGTCAACTGGGTTGAATTTTATACATCGTAGATGCATTATACTTATTATTGAAAACTAGCACGTGCACGGGTTAATGACCGCGGATCCACACCGCTCGTGGGAGCTAAGAAATAGCGCTCGCGGCCGGTGACGGCCGGTCGCGTAAACAGTTGAGGCGCGGGGATGCGGGGGCAAAATCACTAATTTGTCCAGGTTTATACGCAGCCTTAAGAATCGAAGTTTGAGATCTTCGGCATCTCCTTTATACCCGTGTTTACGAGCCACAGAAGCGTAATACTGCCAAGGTGGGACTCTAAATGTTAGAAGCGTGTTTGTAACATCAAAAGTTACTAATTTTATATATTTCAGGTTCATTGTTTATTACCTAATAAATCACAGCTTCACAGTAATTCTGTAACCCACCGCGTAGTAAGTACCTACTTATTATAACCACGGATACATTTTTATACTATTTATGGAGGAGTAAATGAGATGTTCTCCTTCCCTTTCATCACATTTTCATGTTCTTCAGTCACTTCATTCTGTTGTTTCGTCTCCAATTCACATAATTTGACACATTTTCGTAGAAATGGTATTATTTCTTGTTTTTGGCTTCTGATAATGTGTGTGATGTGACTTAATTTAATCAAAATCAAATTGATGGAAAAAAGAAGGTTAGAAAATTGGCAGAACTCGGCAGAAGATATTTTCACCGCAGACATGAGACAGACAACCATAGAGTAAATTTTAATAGAGTAAATTATATATAGGGTATAGAGGTATCAGCCGCTATCTCATTCGAGCGCCATCTTTTGAGCAATGTTGTAAAAACAAGATGCTATATATATTTATGAATACTACACATACCCTACGTACGTATAGTACGTACACACCTGGTTGTTAAGTTTCTTTATTTTTAGGGTTTAATTTGATTAAAACACAAAATTTAAATAACAATCATTTATTTATTATCCTTTTATTACAATAAATGAATGCTTCTTCTTGAATATTGTCTTCGGCGTCAAAATCTTTACTGATACTGCCTAATAATTTATTTGTGGATTTACAACAATTGTACGCAAAAAATACACGGTTCAATTATACACGGGTCAGTAAAATATAGCAGAGCCACCAAAGTCCAAAAAACCAAGCCAAGTCGTCGGGAGAAAGCACAAAAAACAGGGAAAAACACCACTGAGCACTTCCAAATCTCATTTAATGAAAACGGAAAAAAAACATGAAAAATATCCAACTAGTGTTGCCACTTAGGAAAAAAATAAATTCCCCAAACCTTTTTCAAAAGTATCTAGATTAAAAGAAATGATATTTATAAAAACCGCTAAAAGTCGCTAAAATTTTCAAGTAATATCTCTTCTAATAAAATAAGAGGTAATTAAAAGAAAATATGGTAAAGTCGATTCTTTATGGTTAACGTAATGTTGCGTTGTGTATTGAAAATACATTCAGTTTATTTTTCTTCAATGTTTTTTTTTTCTATATTCAAGATGTTTATTGATCATTCTAAAGAAATATACAGGTAGTTATAAAGTCGCTAAAACATTTTTAGGGTCTAATAAAAATGAACCGCTAAAAATCTCAAAAATCTGCTAGATCTAGCGACAAAGTCACTAAAACGGCAACACTGCTTCAATCTGCCATAGTAATTAACGTTCCGTTTCAACAAAACCCACGCAAACTTCTTTTATTTCAAAGAATTTTGTTTTATCCCCAAGGTATTTTTGCTGCAGTTTAATTTATTACGTGATATTTGAAATCTTTATGGTTCTATTAATAAAGTAGACAAATTACTAGACTTTATGAAATAACTATCTAGAGTGGAAAGAAACGTTTTATGTTTGGTAGCGCCCTCTGTTGAGCAATGTTAGACCATTTTTACTGTCGCGATTTTGTACTGGAGCTAAAATGTACTGAGTGAAAGGAAAAAATTTAAAACTATATACAATACATACAACACACGCATGCTTGTGAAGCATTTTTTTTATGTAGAGTCCTGTTTTGCGGCTTTGGATACATTGTCTTTTTGAGCCAAATTTTATTTTTGTAGACTTCAAAAATGTCCATTGTACATTACAAAAAGCCGTATGTAACAGAAACGATTTTGGTAGATTACTATGTACAGTGGAGACCACGTTAACCTTTACACATTGGACTTTGTACCTATCTTATACACTTTACTATACTTACTGGCTAACTTAGTACATACTGCATACTGCAAGACAGTGCAAGTGTCTAACTTGATGTGATCTCCACTGTACCTAGGTAATAAATCTAACAAGTTTTGTAGCGATAGTGCCCAGAACTTGAGACTGCTTAATTATAAGCTGTGCTGCAGCTTGGGTAATTATACATTGTTGTTTTTACTGAGTAAAATACTTGAAATTTATTGAATTAAGTAGTCATTATTAAACGGCGGCATTTATTGTTGTTGTGCTTGATCATTTCATTGTAAATCGCAAGTCAATATGTAAATGGCCACTAGTGCTGTGATCTCGTTGTTATTCTCGTTATTGCAAGTTTCTTTGAACTGACACTAGTCAATTGGGAACATGAAAAGCAAGTTTCTATATCAATTCGGAACACGAAATATCGTCAAATAGGCAATATAATTACAGTTTCACATTGAAACACAACGGAAATATAATATAGGTAACTGTAATAAGATTTACACTCATCTACTACCTGAGAGCATTTTTCATTCCACCACGGTATTACTGTTTTTTTTATTACTGATCCTTTGAAAGGCTTATTTGAATTATTAATAACGCATTAAGACAACAAGTTAAGACGTGTTATGCCGAATCGATACCAATTGCACATTGATCGTCCAAGTTTAGTTACATACTTAACTTAACAAGCTTATCAAACTATTTTTTTCGTGGGTTGGTACTTAGAATTATTTTGGATTTTACGGTATATAAGACCTTACTCGGGTTATAGGTTCATGCCTTACTCTTACTATGTCAAGTGACAACCACTGAGCAAAGTGACAACCACAGGGGTGACAACGACGACAAGAGTGAGGTTTGGGGATATCAAACTAAAAAAAAGAAAAAGATATTTAACTCAATGAATAGTTTTCAAAATAATAGAAGCGATTGGGAGAAAAACACTAAGGATACATAGTTGTACGATAATAATTTTTCTTCTGGTAAGATAATTCACGCGCACTCGCATTTGCCGTCGCACTCGTACAAAGTGTTCCATGCACTGCACTCCATGTCTCCATAGAGTAAATTATATATCTCGTATAGATAGATGGCATCCCTCGACGCGACGGGCAGGGGGGTGAATGTTACCTGTTAGCATTAGAAAATAAAAAATGTACGACAACTTCTGCCATCTAAGACACAGGGAACATAAACTTGGACGCTAGTTACACTTTTAGCTACCTAGATGTCGTTGTGTTAGTTTTGTTGTTTTTATTTTTATGAGGCAGCATTATGATTATGACCAGCGTTGCCAATTTTTGAGGAATTCCCCAAATTGCGGGGAATATCAAGTTGATTGGGGATTGATATGTGGCAGGTAAATAGTTTTCATTTTGCCGTTCCGCTAATTGAAAAATTTATTTTCTATAAAGCCGAACTCGAAAGTCTTTCAACAAAAAGTGAAAAACAGGTGCGACGACGACCGGAGCGAGAAGGAGCCTGTTAGGTTAAAATGTCAGTACATATTGGGAGCCGAGTATATGTCGTAGACAAATAGTAAAATTCCGCCGTTGACACCGTAAACTGAGACTTGATTTTTTTTACGATAAAATTTATAAATTTTAAATTTACTTATTTTTATTTTAGCATCGTCTAAGTATTCTCCTTGCCATTATTTTTAGTCATACTCGTATAAGATTTTACCGTACCTCTTACCTTTCTCGAGATATAAGTCACACAGATGTTCTTTTTATTATATCTCGGTATACAGTACTTAATTACAGGTGACTTTTAATGTAACCCCGATAATTTGATAGATTGAAGAAGAATAAAAACTTGTTTCATAATAAAAACATTAATAAAAAAAAGTTAGAGCCACTTAAATATTTATGTACAATCCAAAGAATTGATGGTCGCCTGAAGAGAAATGACAAATTGATCGCGCGAAATTATTTTAATTGTCGATCTCAATATTTTGGACTATTTTAAACTTAAATTAACATTATATATCATTGTAGTATAAAAACGCAGAAATAAAAGTAAATCTGGATGTGAGGAGATTATGAACCAGGATTATTTTGAACTTGTTCCGTGTGGGAATGACTAGGATAACCACAAATTATATTCCAAAGTTACTTATTTTCACATTTTTGAGTTAAAAAAAGTATTCTACGTCTATGCTTTTGACCCTCTCATGTTACCTTTATACTTTATACAATTAAAAATGTTACTTTTACGACCAAATGTTTTTATGTTTCCTATAAAACAAAAAAAATATTGTGAAATTGCGCACTTGATTTTGTGACCTGCGTGGCACAGAGAGCGGTCATGTAACCACCATAAACCACTATTTTCTACTAAAAACATGTTAATTTTTAAAGGAAATGTTAATTTTGTCGTGAAAATGTTACCTACTTCTTGTTCTTGACTGTCTGCCACTGGCAACACTGCTCTGACCGGGAATTTGATTAATTAGCGTTGGCAACCCTAATGTTGACAATTTTTCTTGAACTTGAAATTTTCAGTTTGAATGGTATCTTATTTCGTAAATTGCTCAATATCTCTAATAATTTGACGACTTTAGCAGTTTTTGGTTTTTGTGATATAGTGCTTACCTGTCACATAGTGCTTGCTGACTCCGGACACCGAATTGCCTACGAAAATGCCCAGAAGATCGTTTACAAAATGTCATTTCGGAGGTGAATCTGATGGTATGTATAAAATCACAGATTTTAATAAAAACCATTGGTTATAGGTACACTACTAAACTAATCTTGCATTATTTGGTTTGTTTCAGTTCCTATTCATCACTTTCCGTCATATGAATATCCACATGAAGAAAGATTTCAGTTGTGGAAATCAGTGCTAGATTTAGCTACACAAAATAGGGGCAATGCATACATATACAACAGTATCAGATTGTGTCACAGGCATTTTGATAAAATGTATTGTCTACCAAGTAAACGGCTGACGGGGAATAGTATTCCAACTTTAAATCTCCGTAAGTAACTTGATATGGTTGCAGTGTATTTTATTGTGACTTGATTTGTATATCCATCAATTAAATAATTTAGATCAAATGTTGTAACTAAATTATGATCATTTTCTGTTTATCCAATGACTAATTTTCTGTATATTAACTTTTATTATTATTATATTTTCAGCGTCTTCCTCGGGCTTCAGTAACCAGTCGTCTCATTCAAAACAGCCTTTTATTGAAAATGCATTGTCTTCACAAGAATTACATGGCCAAGTTTCTACAGGTAAATACCTACATGCTATTATTTCCTCACCTTCTGCGGGGCGAGCATGGGTGTTCCAAAGACGTTTTTGACAAGACGTGATAAGTGTAAAATTTCTTGCTAATTGTCTAAAATGCTATTTTGGGTCAACCATGTGACTCGTTCTTGCGGCTCGACATGACTTTCTTGTTATTAACTTCATAGTGTGAGTTCATCTGAATATGCTACCAAATAAAATAATGTTTATAAGAATGCAGTTCATACAGCTAAATAACATTTTAATCTTTCTGGGGACTAGTTCATTTTTGACACATGTGTAAATAAAGCTTCTTGAGTTTGACAATTATTTCTCATTGTTGTTTGATACAAAAATATGGAAGGAAAAAAACAGTATGTGTCAGAATATATACAAGGTGACTTTTTGATCATCGTCCAAATTCATACTGGTGGCTTGGTAAGTGATCAGTATCATGGATCAATAACAATTTTGGTGAAATTCGTAAAATGAAATTTCGACTCCCCATAGTGATTCACTCGGGACTGGAACTGAATTTCTATGGGAAGCCGAAATTAAATTTTACGAATTTCACAAAAATTGTTACTGATCCAAGATACTGATCACTTATCAAGCCTCCAGTATGAATTTGGACGATGATCAAAAAGTCACCTTGTATATTTAGATAGCTTGTACAAGATGTAAACTTGTAAACTTAATTATGTACTTCCTACAATGAGGGGAACAAAAAAAAATAATAAAAAAAGAACAAAAAATATCTTTGTTACAAGAAAATAATAATACGAATAAAAAAACATTTAAAAAAGTAACAGTTTTCTTCTAGTTAACATCCAAAGTACAAATTATATGCTAGTTTGATCAATTGAAAAAAAAAAATAGGCTTAATATTTAAAAAAAAGAACAAGATTCTTTGAATGCAGTTTTACTTTTTCAGCGCATCCACCGGGCCTGTATATTCATTATTATTATTACTATTTCTGTATTTAATATTATATTTTCAGCGTCTTCCTCGGGCCTCAGTAACAAGCCAGAAAAATGAGAACAAAAGTTTTTAAAACTGTCAGATGTGCAATATGACATGCAAGAGCACAATACCTCCTCAAGGAAAGGATTTAATCTTAACTCTAGGAAAAGGTCACTTACTCATCCTTCGGAGCATATTACTGAATGCCTTAATGAATTGTTCAAGGTTGTTCAGACGTGCCTCAAAGAATTCCCCAACAAAAATGATTTGACAATTAATATGAAAAATTTCATAAAAATATTTTGTCATGTTAATTTAGAATGGCCAATTCATAAAACTGATCTATAGATATTTATTGTGAGTCTCGGAATAGATATCATTACTCACAGCCGGGTAAAAGGGGTGAATAAAATATTATTTGGTAAAATTAGTAGATTTGATAGATTCGTAGATTAGTAGATTCGTGCATTAAAAAAAGTTTTCATAGTTAATTCCTTGTTTAATTTTCTTGAACTGCAAATATATAAAATATGTAAGTGGGGGATCCATTTAAAGATAAATCATTTTTATCCTTAATTGAAATTCTCAGTTCGTCATGTTACGATACGGTGAGATTTTTCATGTAAGGATAAAATGATTTATTTTTAGACTTAAATGGATTGGAAAAATTATACTAATAAAAAGTGACATCTAGCGACATTTTCAAGAACTAAAATAACGCCATCTATTACTTAGGGTTATACAACAATACACAATGGAAGTGAGAGTGGCGCATCTATTCTGGGTGTATTATCTATGGCGACGGGGCGACGCGGAATTGTTGTTATTGTTTTTCTTGATCAAGTATTAAAACTGAAAGTTTATTCTAACAGCATCTTAGCTTAGCCTGCGCCTGTTATTTTGAAAAAGTATTTCTAAAGTAATTAGGTATGTCTGAAGAAACTCCTCAAGAACGGCAGGATAATGAGATGGAAGCTTTGAAGGTTAGGATTTATTTTTGTTTATTTAGCTAAACTGATGAAACCCGGGCAAGAAATTTCGTTCAGTCGGCGACATAATGTTGCTTTTGCTACAATCCCTTTCTCTTTCAAGTGCCAATGAAGGCAGAAATTCCTATAGATAAAATAATTTAGAAATATAAAGATTCTATTCTAACAAGTATTATAATTATTTAATGAATATATCGAATTATTTATATTATTTTCAGTATTTTTTTAAAAATCAAATTATTTATTGAATATATCAAATTATTTATATTATTTTCAGTATTTTTTTAATTTAGAAATTATTATAAAATCATAGTTTTTTACTACCTACTCATATTTTTAACTTAACTATTAAGGCGCTTGGTATCACCAAGTACTCTCTAAAGCTAAGGAGTAGCCAAACCAAAAATATTGAAAAAATTTACTTATTTTCTTTTTCATACCACCAAATCTTCTATATGAAAAAAAAAATTAAACCGAATGGTGTTTTTTGGCTTGAATTCCCTACTCCCTACTGAATTGATTTATGCTTTGATAAATAGATAAACTTGGTGGCTATAATCATAACATGAGATTATTCAATCGAACAATCACGTCCATGTGAAAAGTATAATTTCTCCTATTTCACCCTATCAAGGATGCTGTGAGCGTTGTAACAGCCACCATGCATTGTACGCCGATATGTACGTTATTTCAATGTCGTCTTCGTTGATATTCATACTGACAAACATCGGGCTGCTAATTTGGCAATGGTAATTGCCTTTACTCTAAGTTGTGCTACCTCATGAGTTACTCAGTATGTGCAAATCTAGTGAAAACCAGCATGTAATTATAAAAATGGTTACTGTCTGTCATCTTCATCCAAAGCGGCCTGAGTGAAACATTAATTGACTGGAAGGAACCATTAGAAATCAACCACGTACCAAGGACCTACCGAAGAAGAGAAAACTGTGTTTTCATACAACATCTAGTGACACATCTGGCTCCACAATGTCTATCAAATTCATTCCTCTCTGTCTTATCATATTCTAATATTTCCCAACCTATCTTCTAGGCCATCTTTGCTGACCAGGTATTGGACAACCGTCCCACTATCGCCTGGAAGGTTTGGCGTCCACTGGATTTGTTGCTGACGCTGCATCCGCTCCACAGCTCCAGTGTCACTGGAGTGCATTGTTCTGTTACACTGCATATTCGCTGTTGTGCCAACTATCCTTCCAAGTAAGTTTTGTAAGGTTCAAAAGTGTTGTTATGGATTGCATCCAATTTACAGGTTCATTCTAAAATTTCTCCACCGTGTTAGGGGAAACAAAATATTTCACCTCCATTCGGTTTAAGTGGCGATTCTGTACATATTCTATGAACATTTAATATTCTTTACTTGTAAAATGCATCTTCAACTTTTGATAGTACCTATAATAAGATGGAAAAATTTCAAATTTTATAAAATAACAAAAAAAATCCTTGTGTCAAAGATTCCAAGATGGCACTGTCATAAAATTTAGCAACAGAATCAAAGACATTATTGCACAGATTCCAAACAAACAAACTAAAAATCACTTTGACATTGATTACTATGAAACATATTTTATCTATGGTGACATGGACACCGACATCTAGAGGAAAACTAAGAACTAAGAAAAAAAAAACAACTAAAAAAACGGTCAATTATCGTTTCGGTATAGCATGAATGGTTCAACTTATTTGACAGGACTGAATTTAATTTAAGCATTCTGTATTTTTCTTTCTGTATCAAAAAGACAAGGTCCAAACGCTTAAATTAAGTTTTAAAAGGTTGAATTGTGCAACACCGAATCCCCCATAATAAATGTCCCCATTATACACAAATGTTTCAAATTTTACTTCCAAGCTGGAGAATAGCAACACTTCACATAAAAACCAATGTTTACTGAGTAAGCAGTTGCCTACATCACCATTAATTAGTTTTATTGGTTAGGTATTTATAAAGGCCTTTAATATGTGAGTGAAGCCACAGGCATAAGTTGTTTGTGTTATATTTTGTGTTTAACAGTTCTTTATTATATAATTAAAAATTCTTATAAATTTACATTTTATGAGGGTCAAACTTCCATTAAAAATTGGTCCAGATTGCACCTAAGGTTTTGATTTTTATATGTGTTGAATCACCATCAAAAATTATTTACTTTATGGTCAGACATATACCGACCTGACCATAGAACACATATAACCGAGGGGACCTGACAAACATCCACAAAGGAAAATAAGCTGTATTGACACAAACACCGATGCAATGAAAATGAATATGTGTACAATTTTCGTGAGTATTTCTTTAAACCTTTACTTACTGTTTTTCAGGCCACCTACAATATTGATTCACAAGTTGCACGGGCTCTCAAATGAGAATGGAGCCAAGCTATTGGCAGAACTGGAGGACTTAGCCGCAAAGTCTTGTGGAGAAGTTATGATTTTTGAGTTGGCTCAGCATGTGCAGGTGATTATTGTTCTTTTGATTTGTGAATCTGAAGTTTGTAATTATGAACATTTATTCGTTTTCCACTATTTATGTAACTCACTAAATTGTGACTGTTGTGATGAAAATCTGAGGAAGACAGATAAAACGACTTTGATTGATGAATTGAAACTACTTTTGATGCCCTAAACAAATAAATAAATTATTGCATTGAAAATTGTTTGTGCCAATGTTTGGCTGTCCCTTTGACACTCGGTATAACTCTTCTATCAAATCTGACGGTATTTTATTACTTGTGCTTCCAGAACTTCCTCCACGCCTTCAACAAGCCTACTCTCTCTTTCTACGATGAGATGCTGGAGCGACGGAATGAGATGGAGAGACTCAAACTGCATGATATGCAGGTGAAAGAGAATGAAGAGGTAAGAGCTGGTCAAAGGGATCACAGTCCCAGATCAATGGGTTCAAAAAATCTGCAACATAGACTGCAGTCAGATGAGCAAAAACTTTTTCAATTTTTCCCTCCGCCAATGAGATTCCGACTTCATTGATCAATCAGGGAATTACAGCAACTAAATATTTCGACTATGCCTTACCATAGTCTTTATTCGAAAAAGCAATAAGCTCCAAGTAATGAATGGCTAGAAACTCTCAAAAGTTTTGTTGATTTTTAACCCTCAAAGTAAACAGAGGGATGTAATAAATAAGTTTAACATACTAACTGTGTTATCGGTCTGTGGCAACTTAGCTCCCAAACGGATGAGTCGATTTTGATTAAGTATCTTTTGTTTGAAAGATGACTTGATCATGAGTGTTTATAACTACTAGGTTTTGGCCGCGGCTTCGTCCGCGTTTGTTTAGTTTTTGTGTAGTCCTATCTAAACCATTACAACAGTGAAAATAACTGCCCGTCCTCAGGGAACAAACTGTAAAGGTAATGTAGCTTGAAGTAGCTTTCTATTAGCGGAAGAATTTTCGGAATCGGATGTGCAGTTTCAAAGATCACCTCCTACATCCATACTCACAACCACAATCAATCTATACGATTCAAGTGTTTCGGATCTAAAAAAAATAATTTATTGTTATGATAGTGGAACTCATGATTGAGCCCTAAGTAGGTATTTTATACTCGGTAAGTATAGAGATTTCATATCTGAGAGACATGCTTCATCCGACTTATTGTCTTGAAAAGTGAAGTTATATGATTTACATTTTTTATAGCCATTTTTTTGGGTTATGTAATTCGTTTCAGGTTTTTTCTATTTATGATAATGCTTTGTATGTTAGGAGGCTATGTAAATAAAATAGGTGTGTTTTGTTCTTGTTTATTTCATAAAATACAAAGAAAATTGTAATTAATTTCTGGTATATGCATTTTGACTATATAATCTAGCGTTTTGTTTTTTTCATCAATAGAATTAACATCAATAGAATTTCATCAATAGAGGTTATCAAACAGACATTTTCGCCTCTGCAAAAATATTTTATTAGATGGGTTTTAACAATATCTAGATTTTTGATTTTTTTAATTTTGCTCAGGTATTTTAGTTTCTTTTCAATAAAATTAAAAAACATACTTTTTCTCTTTTGCTCTCAATGAGCTCCTCTCGCACTGCGCGTTTTTTTGCTTGGCGTGACAGTGACAGTAACAAAAATTGAGTTCACAAATCCATATACCTAAGTAAAACCCAAAACACAGTGAAATGTGATTGGAATATAAAAAAAGAATAAATTAACATTTCAGCGCCAAAAAATCAAAGACGAAATACAGCGGCGACAAGAAATCCTGAAAGGTGCTGGTCGACAACGATTACATAGAACAAGCAACAGTCAACATTCTGACAACAGCGAGGGGCAAGGAGATGCCCCGGAGTTGGTTTAGTAAGTGGTACTTCATTTATTATTTGTACCCGAAGTACAGCGATACCTATCACGTTTGGGACTTAAGGGGCTCCACAATGCTAAATATCAATTTTGCATTGGATTCAGTTCCGTCAATGTAGATGGCAAAAATTTGAAAAAAATACGGCGAGTTTTTTTAACTCAAGACGATCATTAATTACACTTTATAAATAAACATACTTTCAATCTTCTCGCAATTATAATACTTCTAAAAAAGCATGAATTTCACGAAAAAAGTGATTCAGTTTCCATATTTCAAAACTGATTGAAACGAAACCAACACACGCAGATACTAACTAGAAAAAAACATCTTTATTACATAAAGAAATTATAGTAAATGTCCTAATAAAGCCCCGATTTCAAAATAACTGAAGTTTTGCGTGCGTGGCATCTAATTAGAGCAGGATAGACAGTTAAAAAACAAAAGCGTTAGAGGAAGACTGGATTTTAGCATTGTGCAGCCCCTTAATAATCTTCCGTGAAAAGTGGGTATACCAAGTGTTGACTGTGACTTGGATTTCATAGTTCACACTCAGAACATCTCTGACACCCCCTTTGGGTTTCATGTCGTGACGATATGTTTGTTTGTACTTGATTTACTTCTCTTCACAGACCTTGCACGTTTCGGTTTTAAAGTGCATTTATTTGAACGAAGGAGGTAACTGGCAGTTCGTGATAGTGGGGATTGCTACATTCAAAAGTTCACGACAATGTGAAATGACTCATGCAACATAGGAGTTAAAAGCGCGACCAAACGTACCCCGCGAACACACCTTGTGTGATGAATAATAATATGATGAATAAAAATACACATCGCGACGTGAAACCGTGAATGGGTGTCAGAGGTGTTTTTTAGCATCAGTGTCGTGCATCACTCTGTCGTGCATCACTCCTGTGGCGGCAGTTGCGGGTCGTCGCAAATTATAAAGCCTTGGCACTGGACCACCTCAACGTACGCATTGAAATGTGAGCTCTAAATCGAGTTGCGTTCGTGACATTTTGCAAGTGTACGACGCGTGGGCCACGCGCCGCGCCGTACGCCGACGGAGCGCCGTCCACTAGCACAAAAATGTCACTTATATAATACGATTGAAAGCTCAATGCTTTCCTTTGAGGTAGTCTGGTGCCGATCCGTTGTAATGTGCGATGACCTTAAATCATCACCTGTATTTTTGCGTTTCAGTTACGCAGACAATAAAGCATCTCCAACAAACAAAGTGACAAAGCGATGTAACGCTGACGTCACATGCACATGCAGCTCTAAAGGGGTTCAGATATTGCGTGTCACGCAACGGAACAACAAGAAAGTGCATGTTGGCAAGTGTTTGGGTAAGCAAATACTTAAAAATCATTTAAAATTTATATATTTAGTTAGTAGACGAAGGTAAAATAACAATGGGTTATTTATTCTTTTGGGAATAGCTATTACACCAATAATAGTCTAATTGCTAGTATGATAAAGTCCAATTTGGCTTACAGAAATTAGAAGGCAATTATGTGAATTCGCAACAGACTATCCCTGAGTACTATACTATCTCGTTATCGCTTCTCATGACGTCATAATAGAACATGTCTAGGAGGACTTCCTTTGGCGCACAGAAGCTTTGCTATTATAACCTGGAGACTGACTTTAATAAAGTTAAAATCGCGTTCGCCAAAATGTGCGCGAATGATTTAGAATGAGCCTGATTTTAAGATTAAAATACAATTAAATAAATGCAATAAATTATTACGGTGTTACTACAAAACAGTGTTTAACTTTAGACAGTGTTTAAATCTGTCGTTGTCACCTTTTTTTTCATATTGTAAAAGAGTGACAGCAACAGATTTAAACACTGTCTAAAGTTAAACACAGTTTTGTGGTAAGACCGTTAAGGTTTATCTTTTTCCATGCAAATTTTAAGAAACTATGTTTTTTTGCTGTGTTTTTTGAGTAATCAGTGTGGTTATCCACCAATCAGGACGGCTCCTTTCATGTACCCCAAAAGTCCATGAACTGTAAGTCCATCGAACAAAGCAAACAAACACCAATCCCGCCACCATTTTAAACCCACTTTCGGCATCGAGGTCATATAGTAGGCCAATCTGGGGACGCAGGTCAGCGGTGGAACTTGCACTTAGCCACTTACCGTTGCCTTGTGATGTGGCCAGGATACCGCGCTTTATAAAAAAGAGCATAAAGCGCTGTAGGGGGCGCACACAAAAAAGCAAATCATAGAAATACTAATTTCAATACTGTCTTCTTCCCAGGTCACTCAACAAACGGCGCAACAACCTATCTAGCAATCGACGCCGAAACGGGCGATTTTATCATCACCAAGAAATGGAATTTAAATCCCGCCGCGGACTTCCAAACCCGAAACAAGCAGCTGACGCTTATTGAACAAGACTTGAAAACTATGTGTCGTATAAAACACCCATCCATAATTCCCTACACCGCTATGGAAACTCAACAAGAAGTCATCAAGCGAATTAATGTGCAATGTGTTTATTTATTCCGAGATTTCATATTAGGCTCGTCTTTAAAATATTTACGGACAAAACTTAGCAGTTTTGGTGACAATTTCGAAGCCCTAAGACTGTTAAGACATGTGGGTATCGGTGTTTTTAGTGCGTTAAAAGAGTTGCATAGTGTTGGGATAGTGCATAGGGATATTCGAAGTGAGAATGTGTTTTTGGACGATGCCGGTGCGGTCAAGTTGGTTGGCGCGGCGTTAGATGTTAGATTGGCTGAGATATTGGAGGGGGATAGTTATTGTGAGAGGTAAGAATAATATTATTATGGACATCTTTCGATTGCCAGACTTCATATACCTATTAGTAGTTTATGCTACTAGGGCGAAAAGGAATAAATTACGAGGACGATTTAAAACACGAGCGTAGCGAGTGTTTTAAACGTAACCGAGTAATTTATTGCTTTTACGCCCGTGTATCATACTACGTTTTTCAATGCATAGTGTGAGGAAATGAAAACAAATATAATCTTGTGAACTTTAAATTATAATTGGCTCAAAAGGGACTGTATCCAGAGCCGTTAAACAGTGGAAAAAAAAGTATAACATCTATGGTACACAGGAAAGGCTGCAGGTTAGCCAACCAATGTAAATAAATAAAAAAAAATAATAATAATAAAGCTCTAGGGCAAAATAATCGACTTTTTGTTCGGTTTTGATGCATAAAAGTGGGCCTTTACGAGCACATGCATTGAAAAGATATTTTGTTATTGTTTTATGAAATAGAGACTAGTTTCGGCTACCATGTCACCTTACTACTTCGTGATATAATTTTACTTAAGTTGCTACACTGATTAGCCAAAAACTAGTTTTTTTTTACGTCTAATGTAAGGCTGCTGAACAGACTGGAAGCCTCAAAAAAATCTATGCATTGCTGAGAACATTAGTTAAATGACTAATTGAACATAAGTAGTAAAAGTTTTTGTTAGTTGTAGTAAAAGTAAATTACAAACAACTTGAAAATAATGAAAGCTCATTGCAGAGATTGTCGAGTTTATTTTTCAGAAAACAAAATGCTGTACCATCGTATTAAATGCTAAATCGAGCACTTTCATTATACTGGGTGTTAATTTGATAACCTTGATCTTTCAAACAGGTTGGTCTACCCATGAATATGAACAACTTTTACTAAGGGGCCAACGCTGAAATCGCGAAAAAGAATCAGCAGTTTCATAGAAAAGTTAAATATCTACTCGACCAAAATTTATGATTTTTATGGATTTCCCCTAGCTATGGCTTTCGTTTTCGGGTCGATATGCGTGATTGCACCTCATCTAAAGTAACTACGAGCTTAACATCATTTATTTATCATTCCCAAGAAACCCCGTGCTCTAAAATTTTGAGTCTATATAAAAGTGAAACATATTTTTTTTCATTTGATTATTGTTTTGCAGAACGTAAGCGGTTAAACCGCATGCCAAAATGCATTTTGTAAGTGAAGGGATATGTATGGCCGTATGCAATGTATGTATGTCCATAAATAGCAATAATTTATGCATTCTACAACGTGTAACAGAAAGGTGTAACCATATTTGAAGAGCTTATTCAGTCAATGGTATAGAACAACTTTTACTATGGAGTCAACCTTGAAATTTCAAAACAAAAAATCTGCCCTTTCATACATTTCGGCCGAGCGGCATTGCATTTTCCTATGAAGCGAGTAATTTTTTTTTTCGATATATAGGATTTGTTCCATAGTAAAAGTTGTTCTAAACCATTGACTGAGTAAGCTCTTTAAATATGGTTACACCTTTCTGTTACACCTTGTATATCTATAATCAAAACATGATATACTTAATGTCTTGCAATATGACAAATTTTAATAAACAATCGGATGTAAATGTTGGATATTTTTCTTTTTCAGACAAACTAAAACACAAGACATATTCGCGACGGCACAGCTATTGTTATCCATTGTGTCAAGTGAAGGCAGTCACGAGATTCCATCGCATCTGCCAGGGTCTGCCAAGGATTTCTTCTCAAGGTTCATAATGCCATAATAGAAATCATATATATAAAAAGAGAAGTCCTGACTGACTCACTCATTCATTGACTCATCAACGCACAGCCCAAACCCTTGGACCTAGAAAGCTGAAATTTTGCACAGAGCTTCCCTTTGTAATGTAAACAAGGAATAAGAAAGGATTTTTCGAAATTCCACCTCCAAGGGGGTAAAATAGGGGATGAAATTTTGTATGGAAAATAAGTTTGTTTTGTAGTTGAAAAACCATAAAAATTGGTTAGAAATAAAAAACGACGTTGATAATAGATGGGACTACGGTGCCCCACACCATATTTCCCATAATTGGAGACGGAGCCTGTCTGTTTTGGTCTCCTTCCTATCTATTGTATGATAAAGAGGTACTTTAAATATGAATTAAAAAAAAACTAATAGGCAATAGGCCCCGCCAAAACGCCTTTACCTGGAGATCAAATAATTGCACCAAAAACACTCCAAACCAGATTTAAATACGTTCTATAAAAAGTACTACACAAAAACTAAATAAACGCGGGCAAAGCCGCGGGCAAAAGCTAGTAAATTTATATAGAGTGGACATACCAGTCTCAAACCAGGCACCTGTAGTTGACCACTTTGGTCAAAAAGTGAAAATTTTAAGAGTTTGCTCCATTTCCTATCATTTTCTTAAATCTGGATTGGAACATTACATCTTTGAGAACCTACTTATGTAATTTCCAGGTCAATTTATAAAAAAAAGTTAACTTTTTAATTTTTGTTGACACATTTCCCAATTACTCGCCATTTTATCGCTATTGCTATTAGAAGTGCTCAATGAAAGGTAAAGTTTAAACCACAAAACTCAGCGTGGTTTCAACTCAGTGATGACATATATAAAAATAAAAATAAATTAGTTTTTATTCAGTATTTGAGACCAATTACCTACTGGAACGCATGTTGTATGGTGCCTATAATTGACCAAGTGGTTAAGTACTGGTAAATTCATTGTTTAACTTTTTTTTTCTTTAGACGGTAAAAAATAAAAAACATTTGTGCCTGTGGCAATTTGACGCCAATAATTCAGTATTAGTGAAGTTTATAAACCATGAATTTGAAATTTAATTTGTAGGAGCCAGTAGTTTAGGCACCGTACATTTGAAAGATGTTGTATAGTTGTGGAGCACGAAGAGAAAAAGAACTTAGAAACCTCAGTTAAGGTACTGTATTGATATGAAAGTAAACAGAGTTCAGTTTGGCGTCTCTTTCTCTATGTGTGTCGGTATCGATAGTTAGTTTCGTACTGCTTTAAAAACGGTAAAATATAAAATTAATTATTATGGCTAAGTAAATAAAGTAGGCTGCAACGCAAGCAAAACAATGTGCGGTTATGAAACCGTACATAATGCACAATTAGTCATGATCTTGTCCATACAAAGTTAAAACAGAATTTTAAGTTGGTTTCATGACTAGATTTCAAGATCATGACTAATTGTGTATACAATTTCAAACCTTACTTTATAAACCTCACTTATACTGAACTATTGGCGTCAATTGTACCCAGAACAAAATGTTTTTAAATTTTTAACTTTTTTAGGATTGGTACGGCCATCCTATTTGACTATTTTACTTGGCGATTTATTTCTGCCAGCGAACGGCCGGCAGCCGAATAGTGCGTACCCCAGTCGTAGTTCCAATTTGCGGGTGACGTTAAACTGGCGAGAGTGGTGAGTGTCGCTTCTTCACGTAGTAATAGTTAATATTCTTTGTTTAAGGTGCCTGACAGAAGACGAGCATTTACAATGGTCGGCTGAGCAACTGATAAACCACGGCTTCTTGCAAGATGCGCCTACGCATCTACCTGGCAGCAAACAGCAAGACGACGGATATAGTGGCTCGGAGGTAAATTCGACTATTTCTTAAAGTGTTCGTGATTGTTATGTGATCACGGCTCATTGTTTGGCAAATTAAATTGTATTCTGCTGAGAGTTGCTTGTTTTGTTGTAATATTATTTTTTACGATTAATATCACCACAACTGAAGAATTGATCTTTGAGTTGTCTGTCACGGTCGCATTCCCAACTCAAGCCCACAACCTATGATTGATTTTCTTATTTTTGAATAAAAAGTATAAAATAAATGTGATTTAGGGTAGAGTATTGTTATTAATATGTGGTCAGTAAATGTTATACATAAAAACGTCATTACATTATATCGGTGAACGAAAAAACATAGAAATATAACTAGCTCTGAAAAATGACCAAATAAAAATTGTGTTGGTGAACGAGAGTTGTGTTGCTTAACTTCATATGACGCCTGATAACTTAATATGACGCCAACTGGACGTATTTATTATTTACGAATTATATAAAAAAAAAAATAAAAAAAAAATGCTTTATTGTGCAGTGAAATGGTGCACCAGTACATCTGCAATCCATGGGAAGGTGGAAAGAATCAGTTTTCACATATAAGTAACATCGAAAAACAATTTAAGACCAAATTTTATTATTTATTTTCAATGGGGATGGTGATATGCATGACTGAACTAAACAAACATAAGGCACAATAGTTTCGTAGCAATATTAAATACTATGAGATCTTTTAAGGCTAGGGCCATAAATTACTGTAAGTTGTTTTTAACCAACTTAAATAAAGTAACATTTATCCGATTATCGCGAATGTTGCACTATACACGTTTCTGAACAAACAAATTAAGACTCATGAGGTGTTTTTATTTATGGATGCATATATGTTTATCTGTTTATATCTTCGAATCTGCTCAGTCGATTTGTATGAAATGTTGTGTGTTTACTTATGCAACTTCCATCTGAGGAATAATGCAAGAATTATTAAAATCAGTAAAATAGTTTCAAATGTATGTCTGCTAATAACAATGGAGACACGTACAGCAAAGCGTTGCGTAGGCCGCCCTCGTGCCCGCTGGACTGACGATCTGAAGGACGTTACGGGTGTTGGCTGGATGAGGATGACTGAGGACCGCCAAGAGTGGCGTAATACTGGGGAGGCCTATGTCCAGCAGTGGACGAATACGGGCTGATGGATAGATGGATGGAATAACAATTATATTTTAATAAAAAATATATCTGGTTGGCTTTCCCGATCATAACACGTATTGAGGTGAGCCGTTTTTATATAAATCAATTATATTTTCTGTAATTTTTTGCTAATGTTGATAGTTTAACGTACTCTGAACCAAAAAACAACGCCGAATTCAAGTCCTAAAACTATTTATTATTTCTTTCCGCTTTAATGAATGCTATGTTTGTTGCTGAGCCTTGTTTATTTATGTTTAACACTCGGATTACAATAATATTTTACATATCAATACATAAACACACTCGTAGCGGTCGGGTGAGATCTGCGGATATTCTTCAAACTAAAATAGATTATGCTGTTCTACTCAAGTTTAATTTTGCTGGTTACTTGTTGCAATAAACCTCCAACAATTGAGCCGTCTGCGCACTGCGCTAATTTTTAGTATTAGTTGGCCAATCATGGCTGGCCCAGTGCCGCATGACCATGGATGTATACGTAAACTGGATTGAGCACTGAAGGATGTTACGCGTAGAAAAATAGACTCTATTTCATACAGTTAAAAGTTATTTTATTATGACATAACCAACTAGAGAAAACGTGCCGAGCGGGACAACACACAGTCGATGCCTGTGTCCTACTCGCACAGTTGCCATCACAAAAAAAACAAATTGCGATGGTAGGCTTGAGTTTTTCACGATTTAGTTTTTCAACGACTTTATAGTACTTAGCTTTTAGTAAATACTTTTTTTTAACCGACTTGAAAAAAAGAGGAGGATCTCAATTCGACTGTATTTTTTTTGGGTATGTTATTCCTTATCTCCGTCAATTCTGAACTGAATTGAATGATTCTTTTTTTGTTTGGAAAAATTTCCTTTGAGGTAGGTCCCATTTTAAGATTGACCATGATCTGATGAAAGTTTTCAGAGATAGGTAGTGGAACGCCTCAGAAAGTAACAGCGTACCACTTGATATTAAGGAAATCGCTTTGTACTACGATGTTGATCGCAGAGTATTACTTGGAAATTGTCAATCTTCCACCTGACCTTCGATCCTGGTCTTATTAAGTCATTACCATAGAACTCTTTAACGAATGAGAGCAC
This sequence comes from Ypsolopha sequella, assembly GCA_934047225.1. NCBI lineage: Eukaryota > Metazoa > Arthropoda > Insecta > Lepidoptera > Ypsolophidae > Ypsolopha > Ypsolopha sequella. The sequence continues at coordinate 22,405,234 of OW203991.1, forward strand.
TTACCTCGAGATTGCGGCAATCACTTTGGTAGGGTGCTGATTGTCGGGCATTTCTTGGAAATTATCAGAATACCCACCTGACCTTCCATCCTGGCTTCACCACCATAGAACTCCTTAACGGACGACAGCATACCACTCAAGATTAAGGCAATCGCTTTGTATTAGGATAGTGATTGCCGAGTACTACTTGTAAATTGTAATTTCTCCACCTGAACTTTGATCTTGGCCTCATTACCATAGAACTCCTCAACGGGTGACAGCACATAACTTGAGATTACGGCAATCAGTTTGTATTAGGGTGCTGATTACATTTATTTATTATTAAATATAACCAATTATTACTTGTCCTTCGTTTTATATCAACAGCGCGTTTACAAGAACTATCCACATTACACAATTTGACCCGTCAACACTAAAAATGTAAAATAATAAACTTTTAACAAAAAATAGTAACCGACTTTAAATGTAACTGCAGCCATTCGCAAAAAAGTTGAAAATAATTATAAAATGACCGATGGTACTGAAATAACACTTTTTCCGACTTCTTTGTTCCTGAAAAATATGTTCTTTAAAAGTGACCGCGTTCCCTTGGTTATAGCAACACAGAAACCAATATAAAAGCGCCGACTTCTAAAGAACATATTTTTCAGGAAGAAAGAAGGCGGAAAAAGTGTTATTTCGGTACCATCTGTCATTTTATAATTATTTTAAGCTTTTTAGCGAATGGCTGCAGTTACATTTGAAGTCCGTCACTATTTTTTTGTTAGGTTTATGTATGTTTTACATTTAGTTTTATCCGTAAATGTAAGATCAATCATTCCTTAATAAAGTTGGGATTATTCTTATGCTTGCAAACTGGTAACCCTTTTATCTAAAAATGGCACCACGGCCGTGACATTTGAAAACAAAATTGTAAAATTAATAATTTTTTGCAAAATTGGTTAAAGCATGCAGCGTGAAGGGCTGCAGAAGCCAAATTTTTGGGAATTGTGGGATATCGTTTCATAGGTAAGGCATAATTACAACGTTTTCTCGGAGAAATGATACATGTTTACATTGATACCGCTAGAGTAACCATGATATTGGGTTTTACATTACAGTCTTCCAAAAACTGAAAATATCCGAAGAAAATGGTTAGAAGTTTTAGGAAACGAAGTAAAGTGCAAAAATCCAGTAGTCTGCAGCCGCTATTTTAAAGCAGAAGACTTTAAACCAATAAAATAAATGTTTTGAATACGGTTTTTACTACCTACGTGGTCTCAATCAATTATTTTTAAATATGGTTACCCTACTTAGACAGAGATGAAATTATCTAGTATGACTTCTCGTTCTTCACGTTTTTTGAAACAAGTACTCAGTCCGGTTAGGGTATAGGTTCATGCGCATGACACATAGTATTAACCACGTATTAACCAATCTTGAGCCTTTTGCTCTGCTTTGATTTTGTTGGTTGATAAGTATCGTTTAGTATCTGCGGGTCTACCGCGTAATTCTGATTTTCATCAACATCAACTTGAGATTGAAATTTGACGTGCGTGCGAAAAAGATGGCATGTAAGGCGGGCGTCGTCGCACGCACGTAAAATTTCAATCACAAGTTGATGTTGATGAAAATCAGAATTACGCGGTAGACCCGCTGGTACCATTTTCAAATCACAACTTGTTTGAAACTTTGAACCGCGAGTTCCATGTCTTTTCGTTCACCGGTTTTATATTTATAAATTGTTTTTATTTGCCCCGTCGAACCACTATAAAAACAACGTTTATTTTCAGGATGAAGACAAACTCCTTGCTAAGTCGTTCGTACACAACTATCTGCCCGCTGGTGGACATTCTCGATTGAGTGCAGAGTTTGAGGTGCTTAAGTGGCTTGGCAAAGGAGCCTTTGGTGATGTCTTGAAGGTAAAACCACCATTACAAATCTGCTAAACATGTAATGTCCAGAGAAAACTTCGCCAGTTTTCGTACTCCCGAAAACAACCGAATCCTAGATTCTAAGAATATATGTAATATTAATATTTTTAAAATAACTTAATCATAATACAATTTATTTTTTCAATTATTATTATTTTCAATTTTTTTATTAAAAACATTATTTTAAAATTTTATAGTTAATTTAATAATAATCATACTCTTTGTAATCTATTCTTTGACATGTAACAGTATTTGTTATTAATAAATAAATCTAATCTATCTAATCTAATCTAAGCGCCGTTAATATTGCACTTGCATTTGGAACCTTATTTGAAAGAAAACAGGATTTAAGGTAATTTTAGATATACAAGCTATCAAAACCAATGAACATGCTCTATCTGTCATATTTGGGCACCAACTCACCACCCATCACGCTGGGATGTAATAATCGTCGGTGAAAAGTGTTTACTTTGACTTAAATTTCACAGTCCATACTCTGAAACACCCCTGACACCCGCTCGATGTTTTATTTGTTGATGATGTATATTTCTAACCATCTGATAATTGTTCATATTATGATTGATTGACCCTCGTTTTATTCCGAACTAGGTAAAGAACAAACTAGACGGTGGCTTCTACGCCATCAAAAGAATAAAACTTAACCCGGAGAATGTTCATTTAAACAAGAAGATAACCCGTGAAGTGAAACTGCTCTCTCGACTGAACCATGAGAATGTAGTGAGGTACTTTAACGCGTGGATCGAAACCATGAGTTCGGTGCTAGAAGATAGTGAGATGAGCAGCGAAATTAGTATAGTTAAAGGTGAGTAAACTTGCTTTTATTTAGCAGTTTCTTCATATTATATTATTTACATAGCAGCAGTCTCTTTATCTAAATCATCACTCACACGTCATACATTACTCAACTAGTTTTATTTTGTCTCTTCTGTTACTTTTTAATGTTATGTTACTTTTAAATATTTTATAAATTTATTATCGTCAGACTCACCAGGAAGGGTCTAATTTACCACAACCCAGGGAATCCTAATGTGGGGATTAGAGTTTATAAAAGACACACTTGTCAAATAATATAGAAATAGTGCATAAAATATTTTTGTATACATATCTTTTTGGTTGCAAATAAACTACATATTTTTTTTTATATGACCCGTTAACTGAAATACTCTCGCCTGAACCGTGAGAATATAGTGAGGTAGGTACTTTAACGTGTGGATGGCTCAGTCACAATATAAGGAAGTAGACAGTAGTTTAACTGGGCGGTGTCCTTGAAATCAATACCTACGGCCGCTCGGTGCACAAACACGCGCTAGGGCTGCCAACTGACTGTATACGACTTTAAACTCTCGCGTTTCGTACACATTATAATATATATAATATATATGAAAAAGAAAAATACTTCGGTCGTCACCTGCATCTCATCACTGCGCCTCGCCATACTTGCCAGTTTCCCGTAGACCACGAGACATGCAACTGTCTCGAAACGTCGGGTGTCCCCTTTTCGTAAAAAAGGTAATAATTTTACGCGGTAGACCCGATTATATATATTATAATGTGACTGTATACGTATTTGAAAATATCAGTCAGGGTCCGATAGAGTTGTATTTAAACAATCATATTCTGTAACATATTCTATAATTTCGTGCCATAATTTACGAAAATGCGCGGGAGCGGCTTACAGTGCCAACGCGGCAACGTACCTACGTAACTGCGGTGCGACCGCGACTCTCGTAAACTGAGTTGAACCGAGTTTTGGGAGGAGGTCGTTTCGGCCCGTTTGTATGAAAATTTATTTATTTATTTATTGTAAAATTGTTTAGCATTACAGAATTATCCAAGTAGGTAACTGAGCAATTCAAATATATACAGAATACATATGATTAAAAAAATAATTAAAAGAAAAAACAAAGATAATATTATTAAAAGAAATAAATATTTCTTTCTTATACTATGGTTCAGTGCTAGAAGGTAGTGTTATGAGCAGCGAAATTAGTATAGTCAAAGGTGAGCAAACTTGCTTTTATCTAGCAGTTTCTTCAGATTATATTATTTACATAGAAGCAGTCTCTTAACAAGATGACAGATTAATTGAAACTACTCTTTCGGCTAAACCATGAGAATGTAGTGAGGTAGGTAGTATAACGCGTGGATAGAAATTAGTATAGTCAAAGGTGAGTGAACTTGCTTATAGGTAGTAAAAAGCCTTATATAGTCATTTTATTTTCACTAGCTTTTGGCAGTTGTAAATAAGTCAGTGGCGTGCATTGAACTTTTTTTCGGAAAAGCAACGAGAAGGTCAAGTTTGACAATAAAAATAAAAAAAATTTTAAATAACACTTTGAAAAAAAAAAGTTTGTATGAAAATATTAACTCTAGGGTAGGCAGTGCCTAACTGCCTACCCTGGGGCGTCATACAAACATTTTTTTTTCAAAGTGTTATTTAATTTAATTTTACATTTTTTTATTGTCAAACTTGACCTTCTGATTGCTTTTCCGGAAAAAAGTTCAATGCACGCCACTGAAATGAGTCATGTTTGTTTTTCTTCTTTCAGTAAAGATTTTAAGAATTGTAACGATAACTATGTGTTGCATTTCGCAGAAAAAAATAAAGCGTGGCTTGATAAAAGAACACTAAATTCGTCGGTTTTTAGTTTTTACATAAAATTCAAAAATTCTTTTTCAAAAAGATAACTAAAATTGATTTGATTAATTTTTTACTGAGACATAATTTTCTTTACTAATCTGTGGACTTATGTTTATTTTAAATCGTATGCAAATTAAATTTATGTTTATTGTTTTGCAATAATTCGCTTAGAATAAATTATGTTAAGGTGTGTTAATACGAAAATCATTTCGAGATTTAGGTTTCATTAGCCGTATTTTAGAACTTATGGTCTAAAAAACCTCATGATGATGAATATTTTTACGCGAATAAGCTGCAAATTCCATTTGCCTTCGTGTGGCGTCACTAGAGAAATGGCTGTTTAGAAATGTGTCCTTTGCTATCAAGATAAATTTATAATAATTTGCTTCCGACTGATTTGACAGATGAGTAAACAGACAGAGACATACCACTTTTTTATAAGCAATCACACATCACAATCAGTTTAATGTCTAAAATTCTCAAGTGACGTCATATCGGACAATTCCTTAAAAAATCATAAAAAATAATGGTTAATTTTTATACCAAAATAATGAAAAGTTTGTTCCAAAATGGAGTATAATCTCTGAAAAAAAAATGCTTTTAGTTATGAAGCTATGGGAATGCAACCTAAATGATTTAATTTCTATTACCAGATATGAAAAGTCCAGCTAAGAAGAAGCCGCCAAACAGTATGGAAGCGGTCCTCGCTAAACTCGCCCCAGGTGTCAAGTTAGAGTGGTCGATATCAGAAGCTCCAGTGCAAAAGAAAGGCGTGGAGTCCGATTCCGATGAACAAAGCGATGATGATGACGAAGATGATGGCTGGTTTAAGATGCTGTGAGTTTCTAAAATGTTTTTTTTTCTGTAAATATTTTATCTATGGAAATGCGTTCCTTACGTAGTATGTGTGGTTTAACATTGAATGACAGAGTGAAAAATATCGACATACAGGATCGTTGCGGTCTGAAAGAAGATTTAGTGACTAGAATAGAAAAAGGAATGATTCGGTAGTTTGGACATGTAGAGAGGGTGAATGAAAGTAGAGTGACGAAAGAAATTTATGGTGCGAAAGTGGAGGGTACAGCTCGACCAGGCCGCCCTAGAAGGACTTATGATGTCCAAATTGGCGGCACTGAAGAAGGGCCGTGTCAAAAGTACCCGGACTAGAAGAGGTTGTATGACTAGATTGATGGATGTGGAAGAGGCGAAAGAGGTGTGTCTGGATCGTAGCAGATAGAAATTTGTAGCCTCTGCCTACCCCTCTGGGAGACAGGTGTGAGTATATATATATATGTACCTATATATATGTACTTATCTAAAGTAAAACATCAAAAGCAGTTTTATAAGTACGTTCATTGTTTGTCTGATGTTGTAATATTACATTATAACACCGCGATTCTGCATTGTGATGGCCCAATCTATTATAACACCGCTAGTAAACCAATCAGCACCAATGACACGAAATAAGTCACGCCCTTATTTCTCGAGCCTCCCTTTTGTCGTCCTTGCTTCTGATTTAGCGGTCTCAGGTGGCATACGTACAGACGCACCTGAAATTGAATATGTGTTAAAGATGGACGTATGCTCGAACGACAAACGAGCGACCGAACCTTTATGGGAGTAGCGGGCCTCATAATGTCTCATTTTCCAGCCCCGTCACAACAAACGACCTGGACGAAACCAGCAGCTCCATAGAATTCGAAGTGGATGCCGAAAACAAATCACAAACGATGCCTTCCGAAGACATTCCCGAAGACTCCCGACCACCCACCGAATATATACAGCAGGTCTTGTATATCCAGATGGAGTTTTGTGAGAAAAATACGTTGCGGCATGCGATTGACAGTGGCCTGTATATGGAGCATTTTCGGGCTTGGAAGCTGTTTAGGGAAATAGTGGAAGGTATAGTAGTACCACTTAAATAAGGGATATTTTTATTTGCACATCAAAGATACTATTTTGCACACTAAATTTGCCATCACAAATCCTTCAGCGCAGAAGAGAGTTGGTAAGTTAGATTAAAAGGACAGTTCAGAAATCCTATAAGAGCACAATTACTATTTTAGTGTGCAAGCTAATATTTTTTTGATGTACAGTTAATATTTTTGATAGAAAATCTTTTGTAGAAGCATTTTTAGTATTTTTATATATCACCCTTTAAATAATGCGCGTAGAAATCTTCGCCACTCTTCGGCAAAGATCGTATTTCCGCTTTCTAAACAATCCATGAAAGTTTGTTCACTTCCGGTCGCCTATGGACGTCTAAATGACTAAAAAATTCTAATTAGTCCGTCAGTTAGATTATTAGAAGATATTGGACACGTTTTTTTCTTTTGTCAATTAAACAACAAACGAAGTTATCTTGTCAATCTATAAAAGAGCTAACGAAACCTGCAGCGCCTGATGATCGGTGTGTGTGTGTGTTATTTCCGAAAGACTTTGAAAAAAAGTTTTCTTTCAGGTCTTGCCCACGTCCACCAAAGAGGAATGATTCACAGAGATCTCAAACCAGTGAATATCTTCTTGGACTCTAATGACCATGTCAAGATTGGTGATTTTGGCTTGGCGACGAAGGCTTTCACAGGGTTGCCGGCAGTTCCTGATGGTATATAACTTTATATAACTTCATAACAGGTGGTGAGCTGATACCGTTCTCGACTGTGGAGGTACCACCATGTTACTTGGAGACTCCCTCGATGTAATTCGGGGGAGAGTAAGAGACAGTTCACAGGCAAAAAACCAGGAGGCCCACCATGCCTGGGACCGATGGATGGCGGTATATCAATCCCTAATAGCCGGGACTTATATGGAACAGACTGGTGACGGGCAGTGGCGTCACTGGTGCGAGAGTTCCGGCACCGCGCTCACCAACCCGCCTGCCCAGCGTGTGTGAGTATGGGCAATTCTTCCAGGATGACCGCCGGTAGTGGCAAAGTCCTGGAAAGGCTTATGTCCAGCAGTGGACGAACTAGGCTGATAGATGGGTGGATGACCTTCATAAGTAGCCCGTCCAATGAAAGAAAATTAGAAAAAATAACCCGTGTAAAAGCTAATTTTGGCACAGTTGTTGAATAAGGTGTTTTAAACAACATACTAAAAGTACTGATGGGTGGGGTTGAAGCTAAGGGGTGGAGGGGGGTGTAAACGTCCCTTTTTTCAGTTTCTCGTAAATAACTGGAAAACTGCGGCCTACAGAAAAAAATAATGTATGACTAAAGTAATTTATATAAAATTTCCTATAAAAAAGTGCTACACACTTTTTCTGTAGAATCAATACTTAAGGAGATACAGAGGGAGGAAAACGGACAATAAAAAAAAAACACATTTCTTTAAGTATTACTAAAAATGAATTTCCTAATTATCTTCTAAATCTAAAATATCATCATGGTCAACGGCGTTTTCAATGAGGGCTCCGTTAGTGCATGAGCCGAAGCATACGCGGCACCCGCAGCGCACCCCACACCCAGTCGTGCATCGGCAAAATTTGGTGTTGAGAATGGAGTTAGTTGCCAGAGGGTCGCTGGTTGTCACTGATTTTAGAAATCCATTGTCTCTTTTGGCCCAACACCATCGGGTTGGTGGTAGGGGGCTGCCGAGCCATTGTTGTATCTGTAAGAAAGAAATAAGACCAACATAAGTATTTAGGTCAAATAGATATTTGTAACAAAACCGTATTCGACAATAATAAAATTAAATAATAATATCTGAATAGTTACCTGTAGGTACACTCTGAACGAGTGCTGCTTCAAAGCTCCTCTGGTAGCAGGAAGAATGGCCATATCAGATTTAGGCTTCGTCGATGCTCTCAAAAAAGCCAGAGTAGCGGTGTTGGCTGGGGTTTTGTTCCTGTGAAGGCGCCTGGTAAATTACCAGGAATAGCTTCTTGCCAGCCTGTTCAATACCCTCTGGTAATGTTGAGGGCTCAATAAAAATGTCTGAGATACTTTGGGTCAGGTCTGGCTTAGCTATGAACAGCTTAGCAATTCCCAGTTTGCTCTTTGCATAGATCGCCAATGTGGTTTCGCTTCCGGAGAAGCTGTAGAGAAGGAGAATCGTCTTGGCGAATGGAAGCTGTTGCACTGAAAACAATTTCGTGTCCACCTTCCCACGGTCTGGCATCATAAAGTACACGTTGGTATCTGGTAGAGTCAATCTTATGAGGAAGACTATGAAGTCCACATCCTCCCCAATTATTGTAACAGTTGGATGTACAGCAGCTTTATCCAACACGCACCTCACAAATGTGCCATCAGCATCTCCTGTTGCAACAGTTGTTTCATTCCACGCTGCTGGCATTTTCTCGGTGAGAAACTGAATTAGTCTCGTTTTGTTACTTTCATTGGCGAGAAAATGCTCCTGTTGAACTGTGATGACCGTGCTTTCGTTACATTTAATGTCAACCGAAGTTTTTGTCAGACCTCTTTGCTTCTGTTTCGCTCGTTTTGTGCTATTAACATCATTGTAGACATCAAAAACCACCATACAATTTGAACCACAATGTGTCTGTACGTAGGCAATGTACTGATTGCAAATTGAAGAAATGCTGAAGGACGGTTTACACTTCATGCGGTGTAGAAGAAAACCACCATCTACCACATTGGTGCTTCAAGTGAGATTGAAAGTTGCGTTATTCTCCACTGGCAAAACATCGTAGAGGAATGGCTTCTTCCCTTTTCGCATCCCACCCTCGAGGAACAGAGCCAGGGGGAATAAAGTTAATTCATAAGTCAAAAACTTGAAATTAAAATTGTCAGAAGGTTAACAGTAATGCCATTTGCCATTGACTTTAATACTACTGCTACTGCTCATATGGTACTGCTTGTATGAGTATCCAGTATGGCTATTGACAAAAACACATTCTTTCTAGACTGCTTCATGTCACCGAATTTTCTGCCAATGAAATGGGAGATGATCTTTGAACACTTCTCCAATCTTAGGTCTATCTCGTGAATCTCTCTGTTACCGTGATAGCCGTAAATCAACGTGCTGTTCTCCACTTGCAAAAACCACTCCGGCGAACTCCTCCAATGACGTGCAGTACATTTGGCGAGTAGAGAATCAGCTATTCCTCTCCCTTGCATCAGGCCACCTGATGGACCGCATGAGAGTTTGTTCGATGACCATGTCCAAACAAATTCCAGCCCAAGGTGGGTTAATGGTAAAATACCCATTTTTGGCAAACTCTTTGTACGCCTGTGGATGGTTGTTTTTTAGGTGTATCATGTCTTGCACGTAGAGATGGGCAAATTTCACGTATTGAAAGTGCCCACTTGCATGGAAGAATGGGATCATTTGTTTTACATACGTCAAGTGGCCGTCCCAATCAACGCAACGCTCAGAATCAATGAATTTCTTTATGAGGGTAACCATATTGAAATACTGCACCCACAAAGCAGCGGTAAATCACATTTATTCAATAAAGTCAAAACTAAGAAAAAAAATCTTAAATTGTGCATTTTGTACCCGATACAAAACATTCCCCCTATTATTACATTCCTAATGTGTATAATTTATCACAATTAACTTCCCCTCCCCCATATCTCTTTAAATATTGATCCTAGCAAAAAAGTGTATTTAACCTTTTTTGTAGAAAATTTAATGTTAATTAATTTAGTCTTGAGTCATTTTTTTCTATAGGCCACAGTTTTCGAGTGATTCACGCAAAACTGAAAAACGGGACCTTTACACCTCCCCCCACCCCTTAGCTCCACCTCCACCCATCAGTACTTTTAGTATGTCGTTCAGGATACCTTCTTCTACAACTGTGCCAAAATTAGCCTTTACACGAATTATTTTGCCTATTCGGCCTTTTTTGGTCTTCGTTGGACGGGCTAAAGCTAATGTTTTTGACACGCAATAATATCTGTTTTCCCTTTTTTGTAGATAAAAATAAGCCACAAGAAGAATTTGGAGGATCGCTTACAGGTCAAGTATGTGATGTTTCATTTTTTTACCATTATAAATATGTACAGTACAGTAGGTACCGGGCAGAAAATAATGCACATCGGCTTCTTAGAGCGCCGTCTCTGTCACAGGACTGTTAATGCTTCGTGTGACAGAGATGTCGCTACGATACGATGTGCATTATTTACTGCCGGGACCTGTAGTACCATTAAAATAATGCGCGTAGTAATCGTTGCCACTCTACGGCGAAGGAAATATTTCCGTATGCATATTTCCGCTTTCTATATAATCCATGACGGATTTTTCATTCGTTGACAGCCAAAATGGTATCCATAAAGAATGAGCCCGTCTTCTATATGAAGATTTTTATGAAAATCAATTGCGTTTTAAAAAGCTAAAAACAACTCTTACTATGAAGTCAATCCTCGAATCGAGAAAAAAATCAGCTGTTCCATAGAAAAGTTACATCTAAATATATAAAACAAAGTCGTGTTAGTTACACCACTTATAACTCAAGATCGGTTGGATCGATGTTAGTTATCTCTTTTTTGGTGTATTCTTATCCGCTCCGAATAGCAGAATAATTAATAAAATATCGGAGAAGTTATCGAATAACAATAAATAAATAAATTAATTTTACGAATGCAAACAGCATGTGGTGCCATCTGTTGACAAAACTACGCATATAAAAGAAACCTATTTATCTAGCGTTCTGATATCATTAAATAACATCTAAACCCCAAGTTTTAAAATCGCTTAGTTATTCCAAGAACTATTATTTCTGCATATATTCAATACCCTACGCTAAGCCTAACAACGGTACTGAATCTACATGGGTCCCTGCCATTCTTATTTCGCAATGGCAAGCAATAAAACTTTTCTGTATTTGCAAAAAAGTTGTATTAATGTTATTACCTTAATGAAATCCTAAATTAAGTTTAACTAAAGTTAACACGATATTATTAGACTTTTAGGCGGAACGAAGTTCGCCGGGTCAGCTAGTATAATAAATTATTAAAACTCGCGTGAGCTAACATACTAAATTATTACATGTGGCTTGAACCCTCACGTGTGATTGTTGTTAACTATATACCAACCGTTTCGATTAATACAATACAATTTCGGCACGACACTCGCCTTGATACTCGACCAAAATGTATGACAACAGATTCTTTTTTCTCGATTTCTCCATATTTTTTTCAATTAAAATTGTTTGTTTGGGCGGGTACTATCGCCAGTTTTCGTATTCCGCAACTTCATATTAACACCGTGTATATTGCTTTTCAATAAAATGAAAAAAGTTAGCCAAATATGATGAAATAGCTTTTTGACCGACTTCTAAATTTCTTGTAAATAAATTATCAGCCAAATCACTTCCAACACATATCACTCCCAACCTGGTTGTAACAGAATATCAGCGTTGTGGCGTAGTATGCGTACATTATGTTTGTATAAGTATGTATTATTGCGTCACAGCACCATGCTGAGTTATGGCCAATTTGGTGACGTTGAATGCATGGGATAGCTTCATCCTAATCTTTGACTATTGTGATTAATATGTCAATTATAAGTACTAGTTTTAAGTTAATAGTTATTATGTACCTATATGTTGCTTTTCCATGTATTCTTTTTGTCCCCAAATAAATTTCATTCTTTCAAATGAGATAACATTGCAAAAAAAAGTCGGCCTCACAATGTGTTAATTTATTATTCAGTACAAGTCGTTCATTAAGTTTCCTTCAAATTTTCTATAGAAAACGGCAATTCCATGTGTAAAGACCTAATGTTTTCGCATCTTCTTAGATCGGAACGGCCCTCTACGTAGCCCCCGAGTTACTCCAAGCTGCCAACAAAGTGATCTACAACCAGAAGGTGGACATTTACTCACTTGGGATCATCTTGTTTGAAATGTTCCACCCACCGTTGGACACTGGGATGGAGCGGATGAAAGTGTTGACCGAGCTGCGGTTGAAGGATATATTGATGCCGGAATCGTTTATAAATGAGGAGAATGCTAAGCAAATCCTTGTTATTAGGTAATTTGGTTTGTAATTAAAAACGATACTTTGACCGCCTCTGTGGACTGAAACCTTTTCAATAATGAATCCTAGTTTTCGTATTGTGGGGTTTGTAGAAATTACCAGCGCATACAAATTATTTATACCGAAATCAGTATAAAAATCTTACCACAGACTTAAGGTCGTCGCACATTATAACGCCTCAGCAACGGACCAGCACCGTCTCAACTCCAACTTCGGTTTGCCGGCAACGAGGCGCCAGTGCGGTGTCGGATGCGTGATCGGCCCTTCGTGCACTATACTGGTCGCAATATCTCGCTGCACGCGGGGCAGTAAAAGTGCGAGCACAGTGAAGCATATTGCGAGCTCACTCTCACTTATGGGTCTTATGGCAACGCGTAGTGAAGCACAACGCGCGTATCGATATGTTATCGGTAAATGTTTACAAAATTAAAATTGAACAATAAGTCTTATTTTTTTGTATGTGCATTTATTATAAATAAATAATTTTATTTTATTGCATTAGCTTGAAAATAAAAACTATAATGATGAACAAAGATAAATAATAGTGATTGATTAAAGATTGCTAATTATTAAATAACATTAATACTCATCGTCATCGTTATTACTCTCATTAACAAATAAATAATAAAATTTACCGTTATCTCTTGATCGTCTTGTAATTGTTTTGAAGCGCATACGTTACTCACTGTTTTAGTTCTACCGATAGTTGCTCGACACAAGCGACATTTTATGACCCCGCGTGTAGCAAGATCTCCGTGAGTGAACAGTGCGTAGACGGCACGTCAACACAATCAATCAACAGATCAATCGTTTCTTGAATAGCGGGGGGTGTTAGTGGTGAGTTAGCGGCGCGGCGTCAGCACGTGGGCACATCTGACAACGACGGGTAGTGCATTGGTGCAATTTGGGTGCACTTTTAGCATAAAGAGGTATACATGAAAAGGCACCTAAAAACTTCCCTTTTTTGAATTTTGTCATAAAATATCCACGCTTGGGATACTTGGGATAGTGAGTGGGCAACGAGTAGCAAGCGGGCCGACAGGAAAGAGCAGGTGTTCTGAAACATACGTAAGACGCGAGGACGACTTGCGGTCCACGCGCCGTCCACCCGTTGCCCCCCGGTACAAAATGCCACGGACGTAATACGATTCAAAGCTCATATTTTAATGCTTTACTTTGAGGTGGTCTGGTGCCAATCCGTTGTAATGTGCGATGACCTTTACTTACAAGAGAAACCATCCGATTTAGGTCTTTAAGGGGCAAGATACCAATCGTTGTCTATCGCAAAAAAATATTGTTTTTGATTTTGGTGCACGCAATACTTGGAAGTTAATACCCAAAAATTCCAACAGATGGCTCTTAAACCACGATGCTAGCACACGGCCAACTTGCGCGGAACTACTGGCCAGCGAGCATGTACCGAGACCCGTAGCTGAAGGCGCACTCTCCGGTCTCTTGTCTCACACCCTCAGTTCAAGAGGGTCCAGAGGGTACAAGAGATTGGTTACTGCTTGTTTGGAGCAGAGCTTGTCGGCAGCCGAAGATTATACGTGCGTATTTACAAAGATGGTGCTTTTTTCTATGGACATGGGTTTGAAAAACCGTGGCGATCTCTACGTAAAAAAACTGAGCTGGAATAGTGATTGCTCAGTTTTTGTGAAACCCACATCTTTCTCTCACCAACTGATGGATTTAGAAGAAGCGAAAGAGGTGTGTCAGGGTCGTAGCAGATGGAGATCTTTAGTCTCCGTCTATCTAAAAGACAGGCTTAAATGAATGTGTGTATGAATAGACAAGGTGACTTTTTGATCATCGTCCAAATTCATACTGGAGGCTTGATAAGTGATCAGTATCTTGGATCAGTAACAATTTTTGTAAAATTCGTAAAATGAAATTTCGGCTTCCCATAGAAATTCAGTTCCAGTCCCGGGTGAATCACTATGGGGAGTCGAAATTTCATTTTACGAATTTTACAAAAATTGTTACTGATCCAAGATACTGATCACTTACCAAGCCACCAGTACGAATTTGTACGATGATCAAAAAGTCACCTTGTATAGACGTTACTTATTATGTATTGCGTGCATGAAAATACCCTCCCCGGTTGCTGAAAACTATAGGTTGTCAACTTCGTGCCTACCGCGCCCACGGGGTATAGGGGTTGGCGGGCAGTGTCTCGGAGAGGATGCGGATGGGGTGGCGGGAGGGTGAGCGAGCATGACGCGTGGGGCGGACCGAGGCGGATGGCCAGTCGCCGGGGAGGTCGCTCCATAGATAAGGGTAGTATAAACCGATGTATAATGGATCTCCTTTGGAGACTCTATGATATTTTAAAGTAGTCAATGTCATACTGGTGTACTTGGAAGTCGCGTGCTACCTCGTACCCGCCAACCCCTGTACCCCGTGGGCGCGGTAAGCACGAAGCTGACAACCTATAGTGTACAACCACTGATTACTCCAAAAAACGCCTGGCGTTAGACAGTTATATCATTGACGAAACCATGCCACGAAGCGACTTGTTGTGTCCCGACGTGACGTCATCGATGCTTTCCATTAGGCGCGGTTTTGCTAAACCTCAGCCCATAAAAAACAATAAAGACCATTCTACAAAACTAAGGAAAGCTTTTCCATACTTGAATTGCTGTCCGAAATAAACCAAAACAAATTTCTTTTCAGGTACCACACTGGACTAAAAAGTCGTCCAGATTTTATTTTAACACAGATAAAAGACAGCGTTATCAAGGTAAGACTTTTAGATTGTATTGCTATCAGTAAGGTACTTAATAAAATAGCAAGGTCAACCCTGCATTTTGGGCCAGCTATATTTCAGGTAAAAAAGTATGACGAAAGTAATGCTGCAGTGGAAAGTAGAATTCGACCAGTTTTTGTCTCTCGACGAAGCGTTTGACCAACTGAAATGCAGAAAAGCTATATTACGTGACCATAGCTTCGACTAACGATTCGTCTAGCTCTTCCATTGGTTACGTTTCGTCGACAGACAAAACTTCTCTGTAGTTTCATTTATGCTAGCTATGAGTATGTAAATCGTTCTAAGAAAACATAAAATGTACTTGTAAGTGATAAAGTGAAAAGCATATTGTATGAAATAGTTTATTCGAGGATATCCCGTGCATGGAGTACTGCAGCCACCTTTCGGTCGACTCTGCCAGGTGTCAGCTAGCTGCTCTAGACTCGATTAAGCGCTGCATAATTAAACTCGTTGAGGACGAATGGGTAATGAGTTCTGAATACCAAAGCCCGAACACCGTAGACAAATAGCTTGCCTTTTGGTTTTTTACAGACTTTGTTTTGAAGAATGTGCACAGAAATTACACGATCCCATTCTCCCATCACCCTTATGTTGTCAATATTATGTTCTTTCGCTCGAACGGCTCTGCCAGGTGTCAGCTAGCTGCTCTCGACTCGATTGAGCGGCGCGCAGTAAGCATAGATTAAATTATGTTAAGGTGTGTTAATTCGAAAACCATTTCGAGATTTAGGTTTGATAAGCCGTATTTTCGAAGTTTTGGTCTAAAAAACCTCATGATGATGGATATTTTTACGAAAAGGCTGCAACTTCCATTTGCCCTAGTGTAACGTCACTTGAGTAATGGCTGTTTAGAAGTGTGTCCTTTGCTATCAAGATAAATTTATAATAATTTGCTTCAGACTAATTTGACAGCTAGATGACAGATGAGTAGACAGACAGAGACAGACCCTTTTTTTATAAGCAATCACAGATCACAATCAGTATAATATCTAAAATTCTCAAGTGACAAGGTTATCGGACAATTCTTAAAAAAAATCATGAAATAATAATGGTTAATTTACATACCAAAATAATGAAAACTATGTCCTAAAATGACGTAAATTCTCCGAAAAAAAAATACAAAAAATATCTTTTAAAAATTAAGCCATGGGAATTAGACTCTGACTATGAATGGGTAATGATTGCTAAATACCAAAGCCGTTGACAAATTGGTGGTCTCTCGGTTATTTACCGGCTTTGTTTTGGAGAATGTGCGCAGGAAATAATTTCAATTCTCGAATTACCCTTATGTCAATACTTTATGATGATGATGATGATTCATCCGACCGAGTTCGGTCACGGCGACTGTTGCGGCTGTGGAGAGCGTCGGCCATGTGCCCTCATGTGACTTATGTAGCCTATCTTGTTCGTGAAAGTGCGGTTGCACAGGCTACATGTAAGTTTTCCATTGTAGTAGTTGTATTGTATGGCAGCTAGTGGTCTACATCGGAGTTCATCACGTCTGGCGTCAAGAGTAGCTCTTCGTTTAGCCTCGAACTCGAAGATGTTAGTGTTGACTGTATGCCGCCACACAGTTCGGTCTTCAGCCTGGTCCTCCCATGTCAAGTGTTCTATATTGCAACTTTTCATGTGGCGTTACTCCACGTCCTTAAACCTAAAACCTTGTCATACTTTATATTCTCTGCTTATGTTGTCGATATTACGTTTGTTCGTTCGAATGTACTGGTGGAAATCTCGTTCATTTATCCAATTATTTATAATCTAGATTCCTTTAAAATAAGAATATATGGTTACTCTCTGGGTTAGCGCGCTTCATTCATCGCATCGATCGACGCTTTCCATCAGGTGCGGTAGTTGCCAAGGGTAAGCAAGCTAACTGCGAATTTTAAAGAAAAATTGTTGGTGAGGAAATGAAACCAAAGAGAATGTTTCAAGAAATATTTTATGTCTAACTACAAGAAAACAGGCGTAACAGAACTTTGTACTGTAAATTTTCTTGGTTGCAGGTGTTCAAAAGCCACGGTGCTACTGAATTCTCACCACCACTGATGCTACCAAGAGCTAAGGGATGGGATCAATATCCGAATGCGGTCAAAGTGATGACGGCTTTCGGCTCTGTTTGTCATCTGCCGCATGATTTAAGACTGCCGTTTGCGAGGTAACAAATCGTAATGTACAGTACTCCTAAAGAAATAATGCGCATACAAATCTATAGTCGAGCGACCGGACGTACCACGTGACCGTATTGATTGTATAGAAAGTATACGAACAGTGGCGAAGATTTATATGCGCATTATCACTTTGGGAGCACTATACAGTGCGCGCCAATCTTTTAGTCGCCTCTGATTGAGTTACGAGTGCAAGCTTGCGCAGGTACAGTCAAGGAAACAATAATATGAACGGTTGATTATTAAATGTTTACTATAAGTGGGAAGGTGTACTTGTTGTACCTACCTATTTGATATATATTTTTTTATTTTAGTGCAATCTTAACTGTTTAAATAAAACAAATTAATATAAACACCATTATCCTACATTGTCGCCTTAAAACGCTATAACGACCGCGAGGCATAACAACAACAACAATAAACTTTAACAAACTAAACCAAAAAAACAACAAATAAAGGCAACACAAACAGATTCAACGATTAACTTAACGAATCATAGAATTTTTTCCACGAACGTACTTTTCATGCAACGCGCGCGTGTGTACACTACACGGACGTAGCACTAACACTAACGCATAGTGTTGACACCTGCTAAATGGCGAGCGGGGTGTGTGGTGCGGCACGCAGGCGGGTGTGCTCCGCGCCCTCGCTCCTGTAACGTCCCCCTGACACCGTAAAACGGCTATTGCGACGCTTCTTGCGTCTATCTAGGCGACTAAAAGATTGGCGCGCACTATAACCATAATGTAAGTTTCGTTAGATGTTGCCTTACCATTTTGACTAGCTTTTTGTTGGTTAATTTTTCGGGATAAATAATCGGTTCATGGTTATTCTTCAGTATGTCACAAATCTGGTCGGCAGACGTCCTCTTAGAACGGTCTGGCTTGGTCATGAATTTTCTCCGAAAATTAGCTTAATGATTTTTCTATCTTGTAATCGACTCTTATATTAATTAAATTCAACATCAGAGAAACAAAGAAAACATCATCAATATTTAATCAATTAAACCAAGAATCCTCATTATACTTGCATATTTTTTATTTTAAATATACACAAATAGGACAATATTGTGTTATTTAAAATCAATACATATAATAAAACAGTAGAACCCGGTGTGTCTGT
This sequence comes from Ypsolopha sequella, assembly GCA_934047225.1. Lineage (NCBI taxonomy): Eukaryota > Metazoa > Arthropoda > Insecta > Lepidoptera > Ypsolophidae > Ypsolopha > Ypsolopha sequella. The sequence continues at coordinate 22,423,815 of OW203991.1, forward strand.
ACATGAAGAAAAGTAATAAAAATGGTGAGGGGGCGACTAAAAAATAGTAATAGAACACAAATCAGCGATTTTGAAAATTCTTTTCTGTCTGTCTGTTTGTTTGTTCGTGCATATCTCCGAAACTACTAAACGGATTTTCATGTAGTTTTCACAGGTGGATGGAGTTTAATGTTGATTAGAATATAAGCTTTGTTCATTAAAATCGGGTGTCAGATAAAAGTTATCGTCATTTAACTGCTTGGCAATAGTATAGCAAGTTATTTTGACGACAAACTTAGTTAAACATATATTCAAATAAACAAAACCTAGGACGGTTTTCAAACCCTGATTTTATATAACAAAGCATATCTTTGTTTACAATATGAAATTTATGTCTTTTACTATAAAATCACATAATTCAATGGTTTTAGGCACACGGCCTACACAGAAACGAAGAGCATGCGTCGCTACGTGGTCGACCGAGTGTTCAGAGAGAAACATGTCGAAGGTTTCCACCCAAGGGAGATAATCGAGTGCGCTTTTGACATCGTTACTCCAAAGACTGGTAAATACAATTTTCTCTTCAAATGTACGGATGATAAAAATTTGTAAACATATTCGATTCCTCGTGTATGATACAGTTCGCGTCACGTAAAAGAACGCTGGTCAGGGCTCAGGTGGTCCCTTTCTCGCGTGCCTGTTACCCATGCGCAGACACATTCCCTCCCACTCTCGCCCAGCGTTCTTTTTACATGACGCGAACTGTACTTACGAGAATTATTTTGGAAAATATTCAATTCATATATCTTTTCTCCTACTACTTAGATAGTGTACACAGTAAAGCCGATTCTGAAGGCTTTAATTTTAGTTTTAGTAACTTGAAATTTTCCAAAGTAATTTAGTTTCTCTGCTTAATAATTTTAAGGACTATTTGAATGCAATGAAGAAAATTTAGTTTTGACAGCACTAAAACTAAAGTTAAAGCCTTCAGAATCGGCTTTATTATATGGGTAATTTTATTAAAATTTTGTATTACCTGATACCATTTGCTGAACGGTGAAGGAAAACACACCTTGAGGAAACCTGCTTGGGGTAAAATGAGAGTATTTGTGCCCGAAAAACGGCGAGAGAGCTCACCACCCATCACGTTGGGACGAAATAGTCGTCAGTGAAACGCGAGTGTACCGAGTGTGGACTGTGACTTGCATTTCATAGTTCACACTCGGGAACACCTCTGACACCCCCACGGGGATTCATGTCGTGATAATATATTTCCGTTTATCAATTAAAAAGGCGCTCCATACTTTTATAAGTCAGCTACATTAGGATTTCATAATCCAGGCGTACCGAGGTAAAAAACTCTTATCATTTCGTTGTAATGTCACACTTATGAAAAATGTATTTATTGACACCAACAAATAACTTACAAAATAAAATGTGACACTGGCCTCCACACCAGAATTCCTTGGTGATATAGAGACTAGGTCCTTCTAAAAATATATCAAAATACAATATTGTAGTCATGCTAAAAGAATATAAAACATTAAATTTTAAATTAAATGCACTCAATAAAGGTTTGTTTAATTTATATATTCGATTCAAATGATAGGTAAAATCTATAATTATACAAGGTGAAATCGAATCAACCACCGTAACCCATACTGGAGACCCGGCCAGGGACCAGGAACAAGGTTCAGTGATCCCTTTCTGCGAAATAAAAAAAAATAACATTTTGCTCCCATTCACACTGGATTAGTTCAAATACAAATCCTAGTATAGGCAGTATATTTGTAAAAAAAAACCTTTTATGAATTTCACCCTACGGGTCATTTAACACCGCTCCCGATCACCAACCGAGCCCCCAGCACGGATCCAGTCGGCCGACCAAATCTCTCCTTGTATACTACATACTAATACGTATAGGTTACATATTAAATACATTTTTTAAAACGCTATATTTAATTAACGCTATATTATAGCGTTTTAAAAATGTTTAATTAAGTAATTATATTTATACAAAGTACAGAATACAAAAATAAAAAGCCCTTATACGGTATTTTGTAAAAAATATTTTATTAACATATTATATACATGGTGAATTTGTGAACATCGTCCAAATTCATACTTGAGCCTTGGTAAGTGATCAGCAGAAATTGAATGAAAATGAAATTTCGACTCCCCATTGTGATTCTCAGGACTCAGGACTGGGAGTGCATCACTATAGGAAGTCGAAATTTCATTATACGAATTTCACAAAAATTCTTATGCTGATCGCTTACCAAGCCTCCACTGTGAATTTGGACGATGATCAAAAAGTCACCTTGTATAAATACATGCCTACCTCCGCCCATATTTGAATCTAATCGAGCTACAGAGCTGAAAAGCTTAGACATAGGTAACAGTTTATTAATGGTGGAAAATAAAATGTTAAGTATTTTTTTATAGGTAGGGGTATTTTTATTTATAATTTTGCAGATTTTTCATTGAAAACAGTAATATTTCAAAGTTTAATTCTTGGACGGAATTATTTAAAAATCGAAATCTTGTTTTCATGTTGTTTCCAGCGACACTATGGTCTGATGCGGAACTCTTAGTGGTGTCAAGCAAAGCTGCGTCGGAGGCCAACATGAAAGTGGCGGTTACTCTCAACCACACGGAAATGTTGAAGATATTGCTACTGTGTTGCGGTGTGCCGGTTGATAGGCATAGAGACCTGTATCCTATATTGGTGGATGTTAGATTGGGTAAGTTTTTACCGTGGGCTTAACACTAGAGTAGGTGCGCCCTAATTAAATCCTATAACGGTCGCACATGTGTTGCCCGTTTTGAATGCAAATACTGTAGGTCATCTTTAGGTAGAATGAAAAAGTTTTTAATTTTATGAATAATCATCTTTATTTTATCGTTTAATAATAAAAAATAAAAATCATAAATTTTTTAGGTACTTTTTAACGAAACAATAGAAATCTTGGAAAAATCAACATGAGACGCAGACGCCGCCATGATTTCCTAAAAATATATTAATACTAATTATATTTGTTATGAAACAGTATGTAAAATGCAAAAATTACACTGAAATGAAGTGCCCTTGAAATATTAGTACAATCTTTGCATAAATAATAAATTCCTTGAACGGTCACGCGGGCTACATACGCAGCCCATTCACTTTATTCGTCGTTCTGTTCTGAAGTCCGTGTGCTGAGGGTAGCGACACGTTACCGAGCGACGCAGGGGTCCATAGTCGAGGAATACACGAAAGAACAGCGCAGTAGTATGACGCGTTTGAGAAAGGGGTACCAATGTCCCCTCTAGTGTTAAGGCCTGGTCCATAGGACACAATAATCCTATTGAGTGATTTTAAACTTAATCACGTCGTCAGAAAGATTAAATTAGAACGCTCGCTTCCTGCGCTGCCGGCACGTTAATCAGTGAATTTTCGACGTATTTCTGGATTTTCTGAAAAAGTATTTGTTGTAGGAAATTTTCGTCTTGATAACGGAAAATAAACCATGTTTTCATGTTATAGCTGTAACTTCAAATATGAAACTCAAGCCGCTTAGACGTAAAACGTATTTATAACTCAAAAAAGCGTCATTTTCAAAAATAAAATCTATCGAGTGAAATATTTTGTGAAATGAAAAGTGAAATGCCTTCGTGTGACGTCATTTGAGAAATGACTGTATAGAAATGTGTAATTTGCTTTCAAGATAAATTTATAATAATTTGCTTCCGACTGATTTGACACCTAGATGACAGATGAGTAGACAGACAGAGACAGACCACTTTTTTTTATAAGCAATCCTACATCACAATCAGTATAAAGTCTAAAATTCCCTAGTAACGTCATATCGGACAATTCTTTAAAAAATAATGGTTAATTTATAGACCAAAATAATGAAAACTGCCCTAAAATTACGTAAATTCTATGAAATAAAAAAAAAACAGAAATTAAGCTATGGGAATTCGCTTAGATTAAATTATGTTAAGGTATGTAAATTCGAAAACCATTTCGAGATTTAGGTTTAATAAGCCGTATTTTCGAAGCTTTGTTCTAAAAAACCTCATGATGATGAATATTTTTACGAAAAGGCTGCAACTTCCATTTGCCCTCGTGTGACGTCACTTAAGTAATGGCTGTTTAGAAATGTTTTCTTTGATATCAAAATAAATTTATATTAATTTGCTTCAGACTTATTTGACAGCTAGATGACAGATGAGTAGACAGAGACAGACCACTTTTTTATAAGCAATCACACATCACAATCAGTATACTGTCTAAAATTCTCAAGTGACAAGGTCATCGGACAATTCTTTAAAAAATCTTAAAAAATTATGGTTAATAGCAAAATAATGAAAACTGACCCAAAAATGACGAAAATTCTCTTGAAAAAAAAATCTTTCAGAAATTAAGCTATGGGAATTTATAATAACAATTTTTTTTTACATTTGTGAGTAATAAAAAATAATATTTACAGGTCGCATAACGAATCTACAATTGCAAACTCACTTGACATCTTTATGTATCACAAATCGAGACATATCCAACTTGCTACGTCTTATGGAAGCAGAGGTAAATTAATATTCACTATTATTTCGACTACGTTCAGCAAGACGATGCAAAGCAGGTCATTCCCCCTACTGACACCTGCTGCCGCGTCCAGGGAAATGCTGCCGTCTTGACTTTCGACCCAAAACAAACAGCTGGCCTCTGACTGCTCGTGACCTGACCCTCGTACCATGATAACCATGTGTAGTTGCATTTTATAACAGAAGTCAGGTTATATACAGTGTGTCCTTCGTACAAGTGCACATCCGAAAGTCGGTGAAACTAGATCTAAATATACCGACAAAAAAAAAATTTTTGTTTTTTTTTATCTTGAAAATATACTCCACATGGGTATCTTTGTATGTGACGCGAGCACAGTGCTTTTGGTTAACCGCTCGTAGAAAATATTGTATTTATGATAGAACGTTGTATTTTTTTTCGTTAGAAAGATAATGGAATAGGCAATGATAAATAGGAATAAAAGCATAGTAAAACGGAGACATTATTTTGAAAAAATTTACTATTACTGAAAAAAAAAGACTGAAACATTAAAGAAATAATCTTTTAGGATATTATTTTTATAGTAATGGTAGTTGATTATGTTTTGTTTTTGATTTGGTATGCAACGTCTATTCTTAAGGAATTAACAGTTTCATTTCATTGCATTACTCGCGATAGATCAAAAGTTATGACATATTTTATACATGGTCTCCATGGTAGGCAAAAAAAAACTGTAAAACGTAAATTTATAAAACAAATATATTCTAAAAAAAAAAACATTTTTTTGTCGATATATTTAGGTCTAGTTTCACCCCTTTTCGGATGTGCACTTGTACGAGGGACACACTGTATATGTCGGACGTATTAATTCTAAAATTAAGAGGCGTCGCTACGCGCAAACCTCCATACCAACGCTGCCAACATAACGTTGCGTTTTTTTGGCTAGTTCATGTAGTATGGTAACACACTGTTATCTATACTTACTATTTAAAGTGTCTTAATCTAAACCATGTATTAGATTTTATTCGAGAATTTCAGAACACACGAGTTCTCCGCGAATGGAGCTACTTGTTGTTTAGTTTCTTGTTATTAATATTTAACTTGATATCTGATAGAATCAGAATTCTGATAGAATCAGATATCAGGGTGTGTAATTTTAAATAATTTTCTTGTTTGTGGTCCGAAATTATCAATTTTTATGTCGGGACAAAATTTTTGTGGGGTGTCAATGGAATGTTATTGTAATATTTTTAGCTGAGTCCATTAACATTATCTAGATCTATGTTTCACTAAAAATCGTGAAATTTTTTTTTTCCAAAAGCGTAGACGAATGTGCTTTTCTTGTTTTAGATAAAATCAAAAAATGAATACTAAAGTCGAGTCCAGAATTAGGCGAACTAACTTGACAGTTCATTGTACACTAATGTTGCCACAGTTTGGCTAGTGCTGTTTATATCGATGCTTAAAAAGTCTAGTTAATCATTATTATTGTGTTTGGAATCAAACTAATAATTTTACCAAGCATACAAATAATAAAAATTAATTAAATTAATTAAAACCCTCTATCGCACTTTCATATTTGCTAGAAAGAAAGGGATGAATGCTATATGTATGATGTACCATACTAGCCCGACAGAAACCACCTAAAAGGATCACAATGGCCTGTTGTAATAACATCATTATTTTTGTATTTTATTCCTAATTTGAGGAGTAAGTATCGTAAATATCCGCTTTAAACAATACATCCTTCAGATCATATTACATCATATAAATTGCTGTAGTTCGTCCCTATTTGGCAAGTATGTATGACTGTGAAAGTTTCGACGACAATTACTTGATAAAATATAAATAGAATCAGATTTATAGAAGGCACAAGGTTATATCGACATATTTGTGTCGACATAAACCTATCACTATTTATTTTTTCCTATGTCTGGCAACATTTTCGGCTGTCAAGTTAGTTCGCCTAATTCTGGACTCGACTTTAGTCAAACATCGGAAGTATTATCTAGATTAATTTTAACCAATAACATATTTAAAAAAACTTCACAGAATTGCCAAAGGTACACTTCTCCTGAAACAAGTTTTCAATTTTGCGCCCGCGACGAAATTGGCACGATTTCATTGTCCTCTCAAGTTTCATGGAGCGTACACCTTATAGCGAAATGAAACAGCATGAAATTTCGCCACGCCCACAACTGAGTTGGTTGCGTCATGATGTCTGTTGTATTATAATACTGAGGGCTGAATGGACCGCTTTGTATCGTCTCGCTAAATACAGTATAACGCTATATTTTCCTAAAATATTTATGTACTAAAAAGTGCGTGTTTGTACTCGTAGCACGGCAATAAAGCTCACTCCTTATGGAGGTAAAATTGTCGGGAAAAAAAGGGTGGACTAGTGTTGACTGTCTCAGTGATACTCTGAAACATCTCTGCCAACCACTATGTCGTAAAGATAAGTTTTTTATGTATAACAATGATAATTTAAAAGTTACCTTATTGCTCTAGGTGTGCGTGAACGAAGTGAGAGAGGTGGTGGCGCCACTGGCGAAGAAAGCCGAGTGGAGCCGAGCGCTGGCACGAGCGATTGCCGACATTGAAACTGTCACCAAAAACGCTAAAGCTTTGGGTTGTGAGGTAAGCATGCCATGCATTGCCTTGAGCAGGCCTGTTAGAAATGTGAAAATTTTAAAGCTCTTTCGAGATCTCCAAAAAATTTTGCTAGAAACATATAACCTACAAAAAAAGAAAAACTTAGACGGGGCTAACCCGTATCTCTGCCTATCGCGGGCCTGCAACTTTTCCAGTTTGTTCACCGAGATCTCTTCTAAATTTTGTAACTACTTGATACACCAGCTAGTGGTGTGGTGACTTTTAATGTAACCCCGATAATTTATAAGAGGAATAAAAACTGGTTTCATAATAACTGCCCAAATCTATGTCATTAATTTAAAAAAAGTTCAAGCCACTTAACAATTTCCGTAAAATCCAAAGAAATCATGGTCACCTGAAGTTAATAGACAATTAGATCGCGTGAAGGCATTTCTATTGTTGAACCTACTATTTGGAACTTGTTCCGTATAGGAATGGCTAGGATAACCATACATTATATTTCCAAGTTACTTTTTATGTATATTTATACTTTTTATTTATTTGTTTTTACATTTAAAATGTGTCCTACTAACGTTACTCAATAACCTCTAAAATTATGCACATATCAACACTCAATAGGGCGTTGTATCCACATCCATATCACGCCTGGTTCTAACAGAAAAGGCGCTGTCGTCGTCGCTACAAATTAACTGATAGTAAAGCCGATTTTGAAGGTTTTAGTTTTAAGATAAGAAACCTACTAAAAAACTTAATTTTAAATGACAGCATTATTTTTTGCTATTTTGAAGGGCACACTAACTAAAATTAACAAGCTTTTAGGACGCTCCTAAGTTTAATTCACAGATAACGGACCACAGATAGGAATGGACCATTAATCAACAATAATATTGACAATAATCAACATTTCGGGTGATTCCATTCGGTCAGTATGGCAAGCAATCAGTATTTCTACTTCTTGGTAGAATTACGACCATGTTGTAAATTATTTTATTTTAATATTTTAGTATTTTCCTCGGGGTTTTACTAACTGGAACATTGTTTTTGGACAACCTACTGATAAAATTCTCCAAGAAAGAGTACCAGAACTGATAATTATCAAAATTAAATAATTTTATCTGTCACGTTCATAGTTATTTTAGTTATGTAGGTTATTTTTAAGATTATTGTCCTGGCAAAACTTAACAACTTTGACAGACGAGACGAGATGATAAATTATTTTCTTTTCTTTGAAATTTTCGGCATGAGTAACAGCAGTAAAAGCTCGAACAAGAGAAAGACAGACGAAGCCTCATGTTGGAGACTACATAGGTACATGCTCATGAATTTAGTGCGTGGTAAGTTTTGATCTAGATAAAATCAAAAATACCTTTTTTAAAACCTTCAATAGACTGGGTGCTAACGTTTATCTGCTTTTCTAGGAAACGGGGTTCATCCTCAAGTGGTGCAGATATGGAGAGACCTCGCCCTTCAAAATACGTTGGGACGTGCCAGAAATATAACATATAATGTACTCTTTGGATATGACGGAGCAAGCAAGTATGTATCTTTGTTTTTTTCCTTTCAAAGCCTAAAACAGAGATACTTTGAAGCCAGAAATCAACTGACATCACTTAACATTTTAGATACGCCCAGCATGCCTAAGCCGTTTCAAGATTTATCTCCTATAACTTAATTATATATGGTTACTCGCAACAAATGCTTTTGATGCAATTTCCACTTCAGCTTACTTAGGGTATTCCTTGCAAAAGTAAGCTCAAGGCTGTGAGCTGAGCAATAACCATCTTAGCCTGTATTTGCTTACATCCCTGACTAATTTGAAATCACATTTAGTATCTAAGGGACCGCCCACATAGAGCTGCTTTCTGTTACTGTATTCTTTGTGACGGCTTGGATCTGTACATCTACAAAACTATGGCGGTCAAAAAGGTGCATTCTAATTATTCAGTATGCAGAACGTGCTTTGGCCCCAAATAATTTCTTTTAAAATCTCTTAGATAATTAAACATGATATATTTATTTTCAGTCCAGCGCATGGTTCCGAGGCCATTGATGCAAGTGATACATGAAAATGCAAGGTCCAGTGAAGATGGTCTAAATGAATGAATGACCACTTGATCCTAAATGGCATGGCTGATGCAGTTCTGAGCATGGCCGAAAACATTTCCTGGATACTGATGTTATCTATGAGTAGAGATCATGAGTGATGACCAAATTTACTCCTAGTCGGTATGGGGCTGGTGCGCCCGAAGATGGCAGGACCCTATAGAAACCATGAGTAACATAAATCTGAGCTCCGATCTGGACTGTGATGTACTATTTTAACATTTGGTGTTTTAGTGCTATGAATTAAATCTAATTTATAAAATGTTTAATTTTTAATTTATCAAATCCTATTAGTAAAATGAAAGAGTTACCATGACTCGGCAACATGTTGCTTGCCCTTCAGATTAAGAGTTTATAAGAGTGGATCAAATTCAAATTCAAATAGTTTATTTTGCAAAGTAGGTATATATAATACACTTTTTACACGTTAAATTTAATCTAATAAAAAGATATGTAATAAAATAATAAATGTACATGGATTAAAGGTTTATTTAATTTATGTAGCAATATATATACGATTAAAATTATAGGTAAAATATATATTATACAAGGTGAAATTCAATCAACCGCCTGAACCCTGATCTGTTCGACATTAAGCTGTTCTACCTCGGCTTGATGGTTGTTTCTCGTTAAACCTAATTCATCTGCCTAGTGATCAATGAACATGTTGTGCAGGCACAGTAGGCCAAAAAAATTGTTGCTGCTGTCTCACGAGAGTTTGTTGCTTTAACAAGTAATGAAATCTATTATTCGGGTAGCAACTCATAGCTCGGAAGGGTTGAACGACACCACAGACGCTAGTGCTCCCATAAACCTTAGTATGTGTTTCTTATAGTTTTTGTATACGAGAGCAACTACGATGTTATCCCTCATCATACCTTACCATCATACAAGGCTTTCAAGTTGTATGTAAATGGACAAATTTTGGAAAAACTGCAATTTAAAAATGTGTTTGATTGAAGTGTGTACTTGTCGAGAGCAACTACGATGTTCTCCCTCATCATACCTTACCATCATACAAGGGTCGCAAACTGTATGTAAGTAGATAAATCTACTCTTTTCAATAGAAATAAAACGTAGATGTGTCATCAGGTTATAACACAAATTTTGGCAAAACTGCAATTCAAAAATGTATTTTATTGAAGTGTGAACGTGTCGAAGAATGTTTTTAATACGGTACACATCTATTTCTATCACAAAACTGTAAAATACTACAGGAAAAGTCGTCGGAAAATTTAGTCAGTTTTTATGAGGGACCTTATGAGCAGCTGATTAAAATCTTACTAAAAATACTAAATTTACTCAAGTGACAGCTCTAAACTGTGCCGTGAAAATACCAAAACACGTAAGTTGAGTAAATTAGTGCTGTCAAACATAAATTTAGTAGATTTTAGGTTTGACGTTTATAAATTCGTGACTTGAAAATGGCTCTTCGTTTTAATCACCACTTAGTGTAAATTTAGATACGTCAAACTAAAACTAAAACCTTCAAAATCAGCTTTAGTATATGACTTAAAAGGAAGTTCATACTATGTTTTTGTTTTATTATATTTTTAGTGCACGATGACAGTAGCACCCTGTCTGGCGTATAATGCGACGCAACATTGCGGCATATTCTGGCAAATGTCGGCGCTTCGACCGGAGTACAGGGCTGGCGCTAAACACCGATCAGGGGACCTCATCGCGGCTGGCGGGAGGTACTTTATCTTTCACTAGCTTACAGTACGACAAGACTCAAAAGTGCCATCGGCTTTATTCGTCAAACCGAACTTTACCGAATTAAATGCCAACCAATAACATAGCAACGCAAAAACAAAAACAACTGACGCGTTCGAAGCGGCAACGAATAGACGCTGAGGCGGGAAATGCGTTTATTTTTAAATGTCGAGCGAGCAGGTACAACTTTGGAACCTTTGAGTCTTGTCATACTGTACCAGGGACTTCGAACGGGTCTGTCAATTTTGATACCGGGTTCGAAGCCTGGCGGTCATTCATTTCATATCATTTATTTAATTCACTCACAATAAAATTGTATTTGAAATTATTCTCATATACTAGGTATGAACTTAAAGTCTAACCCAGAATAAACATATTAAAATTACAATACTAAAATACTTATAAAAATATCAAAAATGTTAAAATAAAAATATCAAGTTCTTAGTAAAAATAACAATATAAACTAAACTGAACGTACAAAATCTCAAAATGTTTACAAGTCATCAACAGAGTACAAGCACTTGTCTAATAAAAACTGCTTTAGTTTATAATGACTGGCTGGTAATTTATTTAAGTTCTGTTGGCAATTTGTTGAAATTGGGATCTTGTAGAATGAACTTACTACTTTTACTGAAAACTACTTTTAAGTCTTTGCTTCGATAGTCTAGTCTTGGTTTCTGTTCTACCGCAGTCTCAAACTTATTAAGATTCTTAACAAGGTTTGTTAGGAGAACCAATACGTACAGACTGGGAGCTGTAAGGATACCTAGATCCTTAAAATGATCCCTGCATGATTCTGTTTGGGGAATTCGAACAATCGTACGAATCACTCTCTTTTCGAATATGTACCAATGTTTTTTCGGAATTTATGTACATAGTATTTGTATTTTCAATTTGCTGAACGTAGAAGGAAAACGCCCTGAGGTAAACTGGCATGGCCTAAAAAGCGTGTATTTTTATCAAAAGTACTGTGATAAGGCTCACCTCATTCCACTTAGGGATGTAAAATCGTTGGCAAAATGTGGGAGTGTTGACCATTTCAATAACAATCACTCGGAATCACCTCTGACAACTCCCTCTGGTATAGTGCGCGCCAATCTTTTAGTCGCCTCTGAGTGAGTTACGAGTGCAAGCTTGCGCAGGTACAGTCAAGGAAACAATAACATCAACGGTTGATTATTAAATGTTTACTATAAGTGGGAAGGTGTATTTGTTGTACCTACCTATTTAATTATTTATTTATTATTTTAGTGCAATCTTAACTATATAAATAAAACGCATTAATATATACACCATTTTCCTACATTGTCGCCTTAAAACGCTATAACGTCCGCGAGGCATAACAACAACAATAAACTTTAACAAAGTAAATCAACAAAACAACAAAAACAATAAACTATAACAAACAGATTCAAAAATAAATGAATCAAAGAATTTTTTCTTCGAAGGTGCTTTTCATGCAACGCGCGTGTGCGTAGTGTACGGACGTAGCACCAACACTAACGCATAGTGTTGACACCTGCTAAATGGTGAGCGAGGGGTGTGGTGCGGCACGCAGGCGGGTGTGCTCCGCGCCCTCGCTCCTGTAACGTCCCCCTGACACCGTAAAACGGCTATTGCGTCGCCTCTTTCGGCTATACTCAGAGGCGACTAAAAGATTGGCGCGTACTGTATACGATATCTTCTCTTCACAGATATGATGCCCTCGTAGAAGAATTCTGGCAAATAGCACGCACGGAGAAGGAACAAGATGAACAACTATTGAGTAGTTCTGTTGGGTTTTCCATGTCATTGGAAAGAATGGCCGCCATCGTGAAGAAGTTGGAAATAGATCTGTCACCTTCTAATAAGGGTATTGAGGTTGGTTTATGTTTTACTTTATAATGTTGCAAAATAAGAGTTTTTTTCTTATAATGGAACCCTAAAACAACATTAAATCATCAATATTCTAATTAATTAAAACATAATAAAAAAATAACAAGTAATCGAGGCACAATTAAGGTTTTCGGAAATAATTATCATTTCCAAAGCAAAGGGCGAGACTCACTCAGCACAATTCGAACGGCGTGGGGCAAAGCGTGAGGCGCTTGTTTAGATCAGCCAGCCAAATATGCGCTTTATTGTCGCGATACGTCTCGCTTCGCATCGGAGTTGGCATCGTCCCGCACCGGGTTCTTAAGGGTCGGTATAATGTCAGATGCACAATTTCAAATGAGCATAAAACATTGTGTAACTTGGTCAATCGGTTTAATAAAAATAATATAGATAATAGACTATAGGGCTGATATTCGTGCAGAAGCAAAAACGCAAAAGCTTTAAGTTCGCTCGATAGAAAAAAATTACGAAGTTACCTCTATATTTCATGTTTTTCGAGTGTTAAAGGACCTTTCTTAAAACAGTTTGCCTTGAAATTTGTATTAAAAATAAGAAAACAAATGACCCCGTATAATTGCACGGGGATTTTGAATAATTCTGTTTCGTTTTCATTTAATTTAACATCTAAGAATTGGCGCTTACGTCGATTTATTCTGAGACAAGGCGGCGACAAGATATCTCGGTCGCACGCGCTTTTTGTTCCATGCTTTGTTTCGTCACTCACCCGTCGGTCAGTTGTGAACGCTCCGTTGAGACGGGAGGGCTACGTTTTTGCGCTCTCGACGTCCCGGTTTCGTAATTTAAATAAATCTCGTAATTTGAAACATGGGAAATAAATGCAACCAATGTAAAAAATGGAATAAAAATGTTTTACGAGTGAAAATAAAGCAGTGGATGAAAGTAATGCAAAGGTACGCCATTACTTAACAAAATAAGTAGATAGGTCATGTTTTATTAAAGATGTTGAACTAAGGTTGTCTCAATGGACTAATGAATATCGCTATGTTTTTCGTCTGAGGTATTTTTTTTAGCTTACAAATAAATATGGTTGATGGATGTGGAAGAGGCGAAAGAGTTGTGTCTGGATCGTAGCAGATGGAAATCTGTAGTCTCTGCCTAGCTGCCTACCCCTCTGGGAGACTAACAAAACCTTATCTCACCATCACCATCGGCGTATCGACGTATTCTCGTATCGACGTATCGTCCTATCGACGTATTGCCGTATCGTCGTATCCCCGTATCGACGTATCGTCGTATCGACGTATCGGCGTATCGACGTATCGGCGTATCGACGTATCGTTGTATCGACGTATCGACGTATCGACGTATCGACGTATCGGCGTATTGACGTATCGTTGTATCGACGTATCGTTGTATCGTCGTATCGACGTATCGGTGTATCGACGTATCGGCGTATCGACGTATCGTTGTATCGACGTATCCCCGTATCGACGTATCGTCGTGTCGACGTATCGTTGTATCGACGTATCCCCGTATCGACATATCGACGTATCGACGTATCGGCGTATCGACGTATCCCCGTATCGACGTATCGACGTATCGGCGTATTGACGTATCGTTGTATCGACGTATCCCGGTATCGACGTATCGACGTATCGGCGTATCGACGTATCGACGTATCGTTGTATCGACGTATCGTCGTATCTTCGTATCGTCGTATCGACGTATCGACGTATCGGTGTATCGACGTATCGTTGTATCGACGTATCCCCGTATCGACGTATCGACGTATCGGCGTATTGACGTATCGTTGTATTGACGTATCCCCGTATCGACGTATCGTCGTATCGACGTATCGGCGTATCGACGTATCGGCGTATCGACGTATCGTTGTATCCCCGTATCGACGTATCGACGTATCGGCGTATCGACGTATCGTTGTATCCCCGTATCGACGTATCGTTGTATCGACGTATCCCCGTATCGACGTATTGACGTATCGACGTATCGTTGTATCGACGTATCCCCGTATCGGCGTATCGTCGTATCAACGTATCGGCGTATCGACGTATCGACGTATCGGCGTATCGATGTATCGTTGTATCGACGTATCGTTGTATCGTCGTATCCTCGTATCGTCGTATCCTCGTATCGACGTATCGTCGTATCGACGTATCGGCGTATCGACGTATCCTCGTATCGACGTATCGTCGTATCGACGTATTGCCGTATCGTCGTATCGTTGTATCCCCGTATCGACGTATCGTCGTATCGACGTATCGGCGTATCGACGTATCGACGTATCGTTGTATCGACGTATCGTCGTATCGACGTATCGTCGTATCGACGTATCGACGTATCGGCGTATCGACGTATCGTTGTATCGACGTATCATTGTATCGACGTATCGTCGTATCGACGTATCGGCGTATCGACGTATCGGCGTATCGACGTATCCCCGTATCGACGTATCGTCGTATCGACGTATCGTTGTATCGACGTATCCCCGTATCGACGTATCGGCGTATCGACGTATCGGCGTATCCACGTATCCCCGTATCGACGTATCGACGTATCGACGTATCGGCGTATCGACGTATCGGCGTATCGACGTATCGTTGTATCAACGTATCCCCGTATCGTCGTATCGTCGTATCGACGTATCGACGTATCGTTGTATCGACGTATCCCAGTATCGTCGTATCGACGTATCGGCGTATCGACGTATCGGCGTATCGACGTATCGTTGTATCGACGTATCGTTGTATCGACGAATCGTCGTATCGACGTATCGTTGTATCATCCTCGTTATCATTATCTTTGCAAGTATGACTTTCGAAAAATAAAATTTTGAAATATAAAAATTAGATGCAAACACAATTACGCAAGAAAATGCCATTGCGAACAAACCGTTTTGTCAACTGGGTTGAATTTTATACATCGTAGATGCATTATACTTATTATTGAAAACTAGCACGTGCACGGGTTAATGACCGCGGATCCACACCGCTCGTGGGAGCTAAGAAATAGCGCTCGCGGCCGGTGACGGCCGATCGCGCAAACAGTTGAGGTGCGGGGATGCGGGGGCAAAATCACTAATTTGTCCAGGTTTATACGCAGCCTTAATCGCCCCCACTTCGAATTTAGAATTTAGAACGGCGATGGGGCTCAATAACCATCACGTTGGGACTTAATAATCGTCAGTGAAAATTGCGTATATCGGAAACAACGCTTTCAAAGGTAACATGATTGGCTAGAAATGACGTCACCAATCACTTCTAGCCAATCACGATTCCTTTGAAAGCGATAGTGATATATGATGAAGTTAGATAATAAAGCCCCAGCTCAGACACCCCCTCGGGGACTCCTGTCGTGATTATGTATTCAACTTTCTCCATTTCCAGTCAACAAAGATCTGCGTATGCGTCTGGGGTTCCATCGGCAACGGGCGCGACGGTCATCGAGCGAACCGGCGCGCGCAGCTAGCGAAGGACTTATGGGCTGCTGATTATACCGTGTGCACTTGTGAAAATAATAGGTAACGTTGTACTATGGTAGGGGCAACGAGTAATAGCATCTATGACAGAAGCGTTTAGTGATAGGGTACGTTTAAAATAACTTTTTTTTTTTTTTGTTTTAATTTAAAATTTCGGTTAAAAAAAATCAAGTGTGAGTTTTCTCAACATTAGACACGTCTAAATTCTAAATTCGTAGCGGGGGCGATGAGTCCTGCACTGACTCTCGCAATCGTGAATATTGTGCACTTCCCCCCGGTCAGTCAGCCCAGCCAGGACAGCTCCTTGAAGTAGAGCCGAACAGCTACAGCGTTCTGACACATTCTGTTTAATCGCAAAAAACATCGTGTCACTCTCCTTGCACTTGTGATTCAACTAAGTGGCGTCGCGCGCGATTAAACACTACGAGTGCAGGTCATACTTAACAAGACACCAACAACACAACAATTATTTTGGTATTTTTTTTTAAACCTGTCAGAGACTTTGAACAATGTTGAAACGGAACTCATCATCTTTCCAGTACACGCAGTGAGAGTACAGGACACTCTTGTTCCTTAGATTCTTAGCATGCAGTCCGTGTACTAGACATTTGTTGGGTTAAACTTTTGCTATAGTCTTTGTTTCTATATGAATTCTATTGCAAAATAACGATCACTATCAACAATGAAGTATTACATTGTTTTAGTGACACTCTTACTCATAAATAATTACGATACTTGGTAGGCATTCAAACGACATAGGTGCCATCACTCGATACTTTTATATATAGGTACCTACCCCTGGCTACATCAAATCTAAATTTACAGTTTATAAGTATACAAAATTTCACAGTTTCCTGATAGGAATCTAATTAAACTCCTTTTTTTTTTCAAGTTACATGTTGGTAGGGTTTGTAAAGCTTAGGTGAAGTTATTCCCCCTGTTTAACCCCACACGCCTGTTTAACCCCACACGATTATTTATCAATAAATTTACTTTTTCTATTTCAGTGCAAGTGAAGCTCATGAACAAAGCGGTGCTCAGTTGGTGCTATTGGATGATGACAACTGCATTTGTGCTGTTTGTTGGGATGATAACAGGTAACTACTTTTTTTTAGCTTATGGTGGCGCGGGCTAACTATGGCGGACGGGTGAAATGGACTGTATGATTGATTGACACGATCCTGACACAGAGGGAAGGACTAATTGAACGATTTTGGTAAAAAAAAGACAAGAGAAAATCGTTCGGTAAAGAAAGGAATGCACAATACCTTATTCCTGGAGTTATCGATGTAAGCTTCACATGGACGGATGCCGGCCGGCAAGCCAGCTTGTCGTGGTCTTCCACTGAACCAAGGAATCCACCAAAATTACACTGGGCACAAGGGTTCTGAAGTTCTGAAGAGAGGTTACGCACAATTTCGGTCTATACTTCGATTTACAAAAATATTTAAACCACACAACAATCCACTAGCTTGCTTGCTCATTTGCGACTCCATAAGTTTCATTTTTCACCGCGAGGTGTCGCGGCCGCCGAGCGAAAAACAGTCGCTGTCTCGCTCTTGTATGCTAGTAAGGTATGTGCAGGAGGGAGATGGGCACAGGAAAGGCCAGATATGTCAATCAACCAATTATCCTTATAAATAAATTAAATGCATGCGTTTTATCAATGGCGGCAGATTTAAATGCGATAATCAGCGCAACCATTCCCCCGGGCTTGAAGGGTTACCTTCAAATAATAAACTAATCTAATCCTATTTTTAAACTAAGTGGAACCCACCCTACTAGTGTGGAGCCTTCCATAATACTTAAATGTTATCTAATAATAATCTCACTGCCGTTGATTAGGCAGAGGACAGAGACGTACAACCGGGCGTAAATATGATCCGGTTGATGTTTGAACGCGAACAATTCGAGTGACTCCATTTGAGCCCGGAAATATTTCTTTAACGACACCGAGAGGCCAGTGTAGAGGAGGTGTATTCTCCGTTATCAAAATAACAACCGTACCGACAGTAATAGGATTGGAGGGAGTATTCCATTTTTGGCGCAACTGTAAGGTATGCAAATAGTCCGTTCTCCGACGCTCCCAAACGATTGGACAAGTTTGTCTAACAAAGCATGGGGTGAAAAAAGATGCAGCCGGGTTTCTTCTATGTCTAAAGTGCTTTCCCTCCAAGGTCCATTTACCTGAGACGGCCTGTATAGGTTTGTCCATGTATAATGTGTGGGCTGTCTGATGTGCGATGTGTCTAGCGTGCGGGGTGGCTAACGTGCGTGCTGTCTAACGTGCGGGGTGTCTAATGTGCGGGCTGTCTAACGTGCGGGGTGTCTAATGTGCGGGGTGTCTTACGTGCGGGGTGTCTAATGTGCGGGGTGTCTAACGTGCGGGGTGTCTAACGTGCGGGCTGTCTAACGTGCGGGGTGTCTAACGTGCGGATTTTCGGAGTGGAGCAAATTTTGAGATTAAACCTGCCAGATGCAGGTGACCAACATAAACCGAGAACCTTGTGCGAATCATTGTCGTCAAACTTCTTGACTGTTGAAAAGCGATGAGTTGGAAGAATCGAATCTAAAACACTTTGTGAATTACTAGTCCATCTCACTATATCAAATTGACCAGCTTTCATGCGACGAATCACTTCAGCGGCTATTACGATAGCTTCTTCCTCACTATCAACGCAATACACGAAATCGTTCATGTACAAGCCAGTTTCAATAGTTTCTTTAGCTTGCGGGTAAATATCCTCTTCGTCAGCGGCAAACTGCTTGACGGTTCGCAAAGCGTGAAAAGGGCTTGACTTGAGCCCAAAACAAACACGATTAAATTTGTAGACCTTTAAAGGTTCCTGTGGTGAAAATCTATCCAAAAAGCGTTGAAATCTACTATCGCATTCACGTATACCTATACCAAGAAACATCTGACTTATCTCAGCTGATAACGCAATTACAAACAAAACGAAAACTATTATGGCATACAAGTTACCTTGAAGGTTTTGACCACGGTACAAAATGTCATTAATGGCGACTG
This sequence comes from Ypsolopha sequella, assembly GCA_934047225.1. Taxonomy (NCBI): domain Eukaryota; kingdom Metazoa; phylum Arthropoda; class Insecta; order Lepidoptera; family Ypsolophidae; genus Ypsolopha; species Ypsolopha sequella. The sequence goes on from OW203991.1 coordinate 22,443,135, forward strand.
AACTACTAGTTTTAGCACTACCATCCAGGGTAAGGCGAAGCTTCGTGGTGCGTTTTTCTTCCCGGATAACTCCATGATGTGGAATTATGTACGACGGGACCTCCTTGGACTCTTCAGTTTCGGCGTGCGCAGGTGAAATATAGCCTTTGTCTAAATATTCATTCACAACTTTATCGTAAGCCTGCTTCAGCTTAGGAGACGCCTGCATTTTCCGTTCTAAACATAGAAAACGTTTTTCCGCCGATTTACGGGAGTCTCCTAACGAACAAGTATCACCCTTGAAGGGGAGCGCGACTACGTAACGACCATCTTCATCTCGAGTAGTCGTGCGACTATAGATCTCCTCACAAAGCTTATCATCTGGACTTAGTACGGTTGGGACACTGACCTCTTCCATTTCCCAAAACTTACGAACGGTGGCCTCCAATGGTTCAGCAGCGCAACAGTAGGACACAGTCGAGTAGCTACATACATGAGCGGGAGCGGAACCAACTATAACAAATCCAAGAACTGTTTCCAGAGCGTACGGTGCGGCATGTGACGAATGACCTTTAACTTTACGCGATAGCAGGAGGTGGGGGACAATCGAAGCTCCAACCAACATCTCAATGTCTCCTGGAACTGCGTATGTGTCGTCAGCCAACGGTAAGTCGCTAAAATTCGACAAAAAAGATGTATTAACTGAGACCGTCGGCAAACGTTCTGTCACTTTGTCTACTACCAAACAATCCATATCGAAACTAATACTGGAATCAAAACGAGAATGAAATTTAATTTCCACAGAGCCTTGAATGGCCTTTGTTGAACCTCCAATACCACGAACAACAGAACATGCGGGGCGGTCATTAGCTTTTAAGCCTAGTCGCTGACAACAATTACGAGTCAAAAAATTACTCTGCGACGCAACGTCCAAAATCGCGCGAACAATATGTTCTTTTCCATATGCATCAATGACTATAACGCGTGCGGTCGCTAGGAGAACCGTCGTAGGCGTTCGTGCATTCGACAACGAACACAAGGCTACGTCATCTGCGTGCTCCGCGGCAAGCATGTGCTCCGAGTCCGCAGGAGGTGGCGGCGGCAGCGCGACACCGCGGTCGCTATCAGGCACTTGCGCAGAGCTTGCGAATAACGAGTTGTTGTTACCGCTCGACAATCTAACCGTGCTCACACTGGATGCGGCATTTTCGAAATGAAGCAATGTATGATGTTTGCCTTGACATTTTCGACAACTAGAATTCGAGTTGCAGACTGTGAGGCGATGTCCTTCACTAAGGCAATTAAGGCACAAATTATTAACTCGCGCAAACTTGTAACGCTCACTGGGCGTAAGATTCAAAAAACTAGAACATCTGTATATTTGATCATGATGAGCATTGCACAACGAACACAGCGATTGCGAAGTCGTGTTCTCGACATTTACGTAAGTATACGTAGACTTGTGTGGCCTCAATGACGCATCCATTCGACGTTCGGAGCCAGTGCTAACTTTCTTCGTAACTTCATGTTTGGTTGATGAGGTGCGTTGCAATATTTTAATGTGATCTCGGACAAATTTTTCCAATTCCTCGAATGTAGGCAGCTCGGTGCCACGCTTGTCCATTTCAAATAATCGAACAGTTTCTGAGTCTAACTTTTTAAGCCCAATATACAGAAACAGAAAATCACTTAGGTCATTGACCTTAAGGTTTTTTATCGCACGGACAGATGACGCAAAGATGTCAAGAAAGTTTTCCAAGTTTCAAGTTCATTGCAAGTAGAAATATTTTTCAATTCAAATATTTGATCTAAATAAGCGGTTGTTACTAATCTTTTATCTTCGAATTTAATTTTCAAAGTATCCAAAATCAACAAATAGTTTTCGGCACAGAGCGTAATGCCGGCGCAAACTGATTTAGCTTTACCAGTTAGTTTGTTTACAAGATAATGCAATTTTTCATGATCGGTCAAACTATTATTTTTGTGAATCGTATTTTCAAAACTAGCATAAAACAACGGCCAGTTTTTAATATCCCCATCAAACTCCGGTATTGGTATGGGAGCTAGCCTTGGTCTATCGCTTGTAAGTGGAAGTTGAACTATGTGTGTCTTTGTGTCTAAGCTGGGAACATTAAATGAGTTCGCTACACGTTTGACGCAACAAAACAAATCCTCAAATGATGACAAAGACCCATAGTCAACATCAAAATCGGGATTGGCTTCCAATTCCAAACTATTTATTTTATCAAGAATTTCCTCAAAGCTCAAACGCAACTGGTCTATAGTTTCTACCGAGCTCAGAAAGGATTCTTTATTCGTTTCACTAGACACTTCTTTTGATCTATCGAAAATAGACTGCATGCGAGAATACAACGTATTACGTTTAGCGTACAGTAACTTTAACTGTGATTCGACAGGATTATGTTTAGGTGGCATCGCGATATTGTACGTCTATATACCTACTTAGGTACCTACTAATTTGCAAACCAAACAAATATTCGTAAGAAAGCGGCGGAGAACCGATAAACGACGCAGCGACAACCAAGATAGACTGATAATAACAGGTAGGTATTTGTACATATGCGGATACTTCTTACTGTGCGGTGCGGACAAACTAAAATTATATTTGAGCTTTTACCAAGTTGTGGGTTTGAATAAATCAACAAGTGGGTAAATATAAATAATTACTGAGCGCGACCGACCCGTGCCGGCAAACTATCTATCGAAGCGAAATATTCGAAAACAATCCAATGCGGTATAACTAACTACCTATACCTATGTATAACAGAAACTACAAAATACGAAAGACGCGTACAATTACATCTGGTACCTCCCTAAAGCCTATGTTTTCAATTATCTAGGTGTGAGATGCGATTATTCCCTATTGAATCAGAATCTACGATGATGTGAATTCGACCAAATGATTCAGAAATCCGGGTCGATATGGACCAACAATATGGTGGCGCGGGCTAACTATGGCGGACGGGTGAAATGGACTGTATGATTGATTGACACGATCCTGACACAGAGGGAAGGACTAATTGAACGATTTTGGTAAAAAAAAGACAAGAGAAAATCGTTCGGTAAAGAAAGGAATGCACAATACCTTATTCCTGGAGTTATCGATGTAAGCTTCACATGGACGGATGCCGGCCGGCAAGTCAGCTTGTCGTGGTCTTCCACTGAACCAAGGAATCCACCAAAATTACACTGGGCACAAGGGTTCTGAAGTTAGGTTACGCACAATTTCGGTCTATACTTCGATTTACAAAAATATTTAAACCACACAACAATCCACTAGCTTGCTTGCTCATTTGCGACTCCATAAGTTTCATTTTTCACCGCGAGGTGTCGCGGCCGCCGAGCAAAAAACAGTCGCTGTCTCGCTCTTGTATGCTAGTAAGGTATGTGCAGGAGGGAGATGGGCACAGGAAAGGCCAGATATGTCAATCAACCAATTATCCTTATAAATAAATTAAATGCATGCGTTTTATCAATGGCGGCAGATTTAAATGCGATAATCAGCGCAACCAGCTTACATGCTTCGTTGTCTTGTCATAGAATCAATCAATAATGTTCAGTTTATAGCTATCAAGTTTACCTATTAATCAAAGGACAAACGAATTACACATTAAACAAATTGACAATGCTGTTTTAGATAGAATTTTTCCTTATATAATTTAAAATTGAATTGTTATGTACCAAATGTTGTTCAAGATTTGACAATTCTTAGCATATTTTTATATAAATATTTTTAAACTTGGGCTTAAAATTTTAAGGAATAGTCGTATTAATTAGTCCTAAAATCGCTTTAAGCAGATCTCATCAGATACCTTTGAATACAGTACTTTTATCTCACGGTGACGGGTCAAGCTTGGTTGTATTAGTTTGTCACTTATACGTTGCTGAAGTGTGCGTGAGCGTTATTGCGTAGCTCCTGCGCTAACGCGCACTTTACCAACGTATAATTGATGCGTTACTACAAACAAGCCTTTACATATTATTGCGTAGGTCCCGCGCTCACGCACACTTCACCAACGTATTATTGATGCACTACTACAACCAAGCCTTGACATATTATTGCGTAGCTCCCGCGTTCACGCACATTTCACCAACGTATGATTGATGCGTTACTACAAGCAAGCCTTGACATATTATTGCGTAGCTCCCGCGCTCACGCACACGTCACCAACGTATTATTGATGCACTACTACAACCAAGCCTTGACATATTATTGCGTAGCTCCCGCGTTCACGCACATTTCACCAACGTATGATTGATGCGTTACTACAAGCAAGCCTTGACATATTATTGCGTAGCTCCCGCGCTCACGCACACTTAACCAACGTATTATTGATGCACTACTACAACCAAGCCTTGACATACTATTGCGTAGGTCCTGCGCTCACGCACACTTAACCAACGTATTATTGATGCACTACTACAACCAAGCCTTGACATATTATTGCGTAGCTCCCGCTCTCACGCACACTTCACCAACGTATTATTGATGCACTACTACAACCAAGTCTTGACATATTATTTTCGTTACAGGGTCCGAGAACACAGGGTGCCATTCATTGATGTGTTAGATTTTGTAAAGCAGAAACTGAATCCTGACTCAACTAGAAGTCCTGAAGGTCAGTTAAAATGTTTATGCATACCAATATTCACGCTGTGGGCAGATCGTAAAGTATGAAATCGAAAATGTTTCACCAAAAATCAAAAATAGGACGGCGAGCGGAGTGAGGAGGAGCGTGTTAGGTTTACATTAAATATATTTGGGGAGCCGAGTGAAGTGGAGCAAAGCGGGTCGGCACGCCTTGTTTTAACAGAAATTTTCATTGACTTAAAAAAACCAAGGACATCGGGTCCGCGGTCAAAAGTGTCCGAACTAAAAGAGACTGAAAACGAATAAGTGACTGAATCGCGCCGACGAAATGTATTAAAAATATATACATATAAGAGGCGGTCAGCACTAAAGTGGCCTATATTTTCCGTACACAATTGAATATCCCATCCCACTAATATTATAAATGCGAAAGTTTGGATGGATGGATGGATGTTTGTTACTTCTTCACGCCGTAACTACTTAAACGATTGAGCTGAAACTTTGCACAAATGTAGTTCTAGACCTGGAATAGGCTGATATAGGCTACTTTTTATCCCATTAATCAGTTCCCATGTCATAAAAGTGATGTACTGTTACTCCTTCACGCCGAACTACTTTGCACAAACGTAGTTCTAGACCTGGAGTAGGATATAGCCTACTTTTGGTCCATAAATGAGCTCCCATGGGAACAAGTAATAATGTCGTTCAGAGACGCGGCTCGGCCTGAAGGCTGAAGCCTCGCGAAACATACTATATACTAGGGGATTAAATCAGTTATCAAATACCGCCCAAGACACATTAAAAATATTTACAGATTCGATACGACTACACAAAAACGCGGGCGAAGCCGCGGGCAAATGCTAGTCACCTATAAAAGCAAAATGCCAGTCACTAAAATCTCAGGAAATATAGAGCTACAAACTTAATCGTACAGTATGTTCAAGTTTGGTACTCCTTAAGCGCGGTCGGAGCCTTGGGTAAAGCTAGGCACTGCTGGCGGTGCCACGCGCACGCACCAACCTGCTCCAGAGGGCGCCGCTCACGCGCGCCCTGCGGTCCCTAAACGCGGTGGCTGGATCCGGACGGGTTGATTTGTTTTATTGTAGCGTGACCGAATTCACAAAGGCCATACTAAGTATTAATCTCAAGTAATAGTAATAAGTTTAAAAATTGTGTATTTGTATCTCATATTATTGTATAATGGTGTTATTAATGTTACCTTCTCTATCGCATTAGGATGCATCCTGTAAAGATAGATGATAGGGATTGTAAATAAATAAATAAATAGAACTATACAATACTATACTATACATTCTAAATCAGTAAACAATATTTCAGGAAATCTGGGAAGATCAGTGAGTTGGTGCGACAACGACAAGTCGAACAGTCCCAACATATCTGTCACATTCATCACCTCCAGTGAGAAGATGACCAAGAACTCTAGACGACAGTGTGAAAACCAGGTAGGTGCCTAAGAACCGCCTCTACAACTTTTCTTTTTCTTTAAAAAAACAAATTTCTTTTCATTCAAAGGTTGTCTGGGAGAAAACGCTTTTTACTTTGCTTTTACTTTTGAAATTAACGCTCTATTTTGTTTTTTGGTGTGCAATAAATTGTAGTGTATTGTATTGTAACTCCGAATGTGGACTGTTGCTAGAACCTCAGAACATTTAAATAGTTAGAAAGGCCTTGGAGCTGTATGCGTACCAGAACCTTTGTCGCCTCACACCCACAGGCACACACCTTGTCGTAATTGAAATACTATCAAAACTTTAATCCAAGTGGTTGTTCTTTCTACGCACAACAAATGACTTATATCGAAAACTTATCAAATGAAAAAACTACCGTATCTCTGTGTAAAACGGTGTATTTTTCAAACAAACGATTTCATTTACGACGTTTTAGTTTTGATACCATGTGACCATTATAAACCTACCGGCTTTAGGTGGTTGATAACTTGACCGGAGCGGTATTGCGAACTTAATATTAAACACAGTCTGATTATATGACGTGATGATTTATTGCTAGGGATGGGAACAGATGTATTTTCTTAACGTAAAACTTCGAGTAACTTTTTTTATAATCAATCGAGAAACCAATTTGCTCTGAGACAATTTGTGTGTTGTTTTTTTTTCTATTTTTATTATCTTGTTTTACACATTTTAGAAAAATTGTTTTAACGTGTATTAGGTGTATATAAGGTGATTTCATTGATATAGCCAAATTCATACTTAAAACTTTGTAAGTGATCAGTAATAATGATAATATATGGTCACGACATGAATCCCCGAGGGGGTATCAGAGGTATTCCGAGTGTGAACTGTGAAATGCAAGTTACAGTCCACACTCGGTACAACCGCGTTTCACCGACGAATATATTAAGATTTAACGTATTTTAAATTATATTATGGTAGCTTCAAAATAATTGGATTTTTCATAAACACTCTTATTTTCAAAGGAGAATGGGCGTTTTGGTCCATACCACCAATACACTTGTGTTAGGTGACATAAATAGGTGTTATAATAACATTCGAGAAACCGTTAACAGTTACTTCAAAATCGATCGGGTAACTGTACAATCAAGGAGAAAAGTTTTCATATAAAATGTATGAGAAAATATTTAAAACCGTACAAGTGTGTGTTTATTTACTCTACGGTGTAAGTCTAAGCTATGCATAAGTATAAATACTTATTTTTCAATATCTATCATATATTTGTACAGTCGAGAACAAAAGTTTTCGGGTGAAATGTATGAAAAAACATTTGAAAGTGTAAAAGTGTATTTTATTTACTCTACAACGTAATTCTAAGCTATGCATATATATGTCTAAAAAGTGTATAAGTGTCTGTTTATTTACTCTATTTGGTAATTCTAAGCTATGCATATGATTAAATACTTATTTATTAACATATAAGAGGCATCTGCACAGTCTTGACTGTCTTCCTTGGAAGTGTGGCTTTATTTACTCTTCAGTGTAATTCCAAGCTCTTTTTTTCTATATATTTTGTAAAAACTATTAGTATATTATACCAACTCTGATACTGTCACTACTGTAAATATATATTCAAGATATGCATGCATAGCTTAGAATTACCCTGTTGGATAATTAAACACACATTCATATACTTTTAAATATTTAAATAAAAGACGCTGCCAGTCTCTGCAGACTGGCACAGAATAGAGAAGAGTTTCGTGTGGTGGTCGCCGACATCCGCTGGGATATGGCACCCCCAAGAAGAAGAAGAAATATTTTAGCAAAATCTTTATTCCTTGACTATACAGATTCCCTATATCTTGATAAATAATCAATTGGACATGTGCATAGCTTAGAATTACCATATAGATTAAATAATCACACACTCATACATTTTTAAATATTTTATCCCAAAGCTTTTGACCTCGTTTGTACATTTTACCCTATATATTTTGATAAATGTTTTCAGACATACATATACGTAGCTTAGAATTACATTGTAGAGTAATTAAAACACGCTTTAACACTTTTTATTTTTTTTTCATACATTTCACACGAATACTTTTGTTCTCGACTGTACAAATATCTCATGTATTTTGAAAAATATGTATTTATGCATAGCCAAGAATTACACCGTAGAGGAAATAAACGCACACTTATTCACTTTTAAATATTTTCTCATACATTTTATATAAAAAAAAATTTCCTTGCTTGTACAGTTATCCGGTCGATTTTGGGGTAACTGACAACGGTTTCTCGAATGTTATAAAAGTTTTATCTTAAATCTTAATTTAAGAATATCGCTCAAGGAATGAAAAACGTCTATCGATTGTGTGACACCACGATACGGTACAACCCTAGCGAGCAAGTTTGACAAGTAGGGAGAGCATACATTACTTGTTTACTACATCTTAGCCAAAATTGTGAGCGTACATTGCCGGTAATGTATATTTTTGTTGTCACCATGAGTAAATTAGTTAGTTATCTAAAATTCTCATATTACACAAAGTTTTTATAATTACAGGTGAAAGGAAATATCTCAATTTTTCCGGTTTGCTTTCTTATTCGTGATTCTGCAAGTAATTATTGCACAAGACGGCATTTCTCTTTAGATTAGGCAGAGCTGTTCACAGAGTCACGGTTCGCGTGCGACTATGGGCAGCGATCGCGTGTTTCGGTTTAAGTATTGATGTTCAACAGTAGTTGTGGCGCGCGTGACACGCCCACTTAGCCTTTCTATTTGATTTAAATGTTCTGTGGCTAGAACGGTCAACATGCATTTACCCTCTCTTCACTGACGATTTTAAGGTAGACCATTATTAGGGGTTAGCCTTATCGCTGTAAATTTAATAATACTCAGTTATCAAATAGCAATAAAAAGCTTTCTCAAAAATATTTTCTTGCAAATTTTAAATAGTTACTTACGATGCGTACATATTTTTATGGACAAACGCGATTGAGTTTTCATTTGCACGGTTGTTTCGGTTTGATATGTGGTTTTGTTTAATGTTACCATAGTCTATCTATTCACAGTCCTGTGTAGGAATGGTCATACACAACTCTTAAGGGTTTCTTCGATGCTGTTGTGACCGGCTTGGCAAAACATGACACCTAACATGACAAACATGAACCTAAATTCGTCGTAAATAAAAGTAAAAAATACTGGATCTATTCTGCAAATTAAAGACAAATAATTCATAATTGATGTATAGAACCAAGATTTACTACCAAGATGTACCAAGACACTATACTTTTTCTAAATTTTCCAGATAAACACACTAGTGACGTCGACCCTCAGTAAGATCGGACTGGGCCCTCTACTCGGGCGGGTCCGCGTCTGCGTGCTAGCGCTGGCTTGTGAAGCCGCCGCCGTTAGACTACTCGCCGCACACTTGGATTCTCACAGCGATGTGCACGATCAGACACTAGCGTTCAGGATCGTTACTGATACGTAAGTTGTGACATTATAGATAAGTGTATATAGGATTCTAATTATGTTCAGTTGCACACAATATTATATCTACGACGATCAAAAATATCGTCTTTATTTATAATATTTTCAACTAACAATTTCACGAAAAATGAAAAGAAGACATTCGTTAATGAACTCCGGGTGCGTTGGTCCGGTAAAGCTGCCTTGAAAGCCAATCAGTATAAAGGGGGCGTGGCTTAAGAAATGAGGTCGGGAATTATTTCTCGTCTCTGTTGTTGATTGGGTCTCAAGCGGTTTTATAATAAATGGCCAATCGCAGTTATAATGTAATATTATTACATCGGATAAGCAATCTAGGTACTTATAAAACTGCAATTGCCTTATTGCAGTATGGCAAAATTAGTAGGTATGTTCGTATTGTAATTACTTGTTTAATGTTTGTTTAAAGTAATGTAGCGTAAACGCAGCTGTCTCCTTTTAGACAGCTGTCGATCTGTACTAACTGTCACTTTGCCCGTTCAACTCTCACGAAGAACATATATTAATTTTCATTAACGAAGAGTGTGGCAATTGTTTGATAATAAATAAAGCCATTTATCTAAATAAACTATGTTTATCCTTTTTCACACTACTTTTTTCGGATATTCTCATACCGATTTTTCTTTTCGCAGCTTCCCACGCCGGAGAAAAATTCTAGAAGAAGCTTGCGAAGAATTAAAAGCAATGGTGTCAATGCAGAATGAATCTCAACTCTATGCTCTTTATTCCATACCCGATTCCGTGTGCCGACTAATCACGTGACAAGTGAATTTGATCTTTCGGTCAACGGGATAGAGACTGATGTGTCTTCTAATCTTTTGTTGCCAGTTGTAATGGCACTTGAACAGTTAGTACATACGGTAACTGCAGATCTAATCTCAGTAATAAATCACACGGTCCGATTCATATGTATGATCGCTCCCAGTTCATTTAAATATATACCCTTCCTGTCTCGGGCGTATATATAGCTTTCATATGGGGGGGAGGGGGGTTCACTGAGGCAGTTTTAATATCAACATATTATTTTGGCAGCAGAGGGACTTAAAGGGAACTATGATAGAAATTTGAATACACTAGCGTCCAAGTGGCTCATTGTAAAAAAAAAGTTGGTATCTATAAAATATCATTGCAGTATGGGAAAGCACATCGGTAAATTCACGAGTTGTGTTGAGACCTGGATAGCTCAGTTGGTAGAGCAATCGCCCGGTAAGCGAGAGGTCCCGGGTTCGAATCCTGGTAATGTTAATTTGACTTAAGGTTACTGTTACAAAATATTCGAGGGTTTTATTTACATTTATTGAACGAGCGAGCGAAATAAGCGAATTTTTCCGAGTCTACTTGAACAATCTGGTGTTTGTATGTATGTATGTACGAATGTTTTTCCGACGATTTTTACCTTTTTTTTTTCAGGCCTCGGCCGGGTCTTTTATTTGTGGTCAGTATCATTTTGCGAAAAAAGAGTGTCAGACGCGATATAATCGATTATGTCGTGAATCGGAACGCAGGGAATTTCGATTGTAAAGACAAACTAAGGACGTCAAAAAGAACCTAATTTAGCATGAAATGAAGACAATCGTAAAAAAAAAACCTAATTTTGCAATAAATGAAATTTCAATACGATATTTCAAACTGACCTGATAGTCATTCCACAAGGGGGCCCGGAAAGTTCGATTTTCAAAACTAATTTCGAGTATTAAATGAAACTTTTTCATAGAGGTAGTAGAAAAAGAATTTTTAAATCCGAACATGAGCCAAATCGGTCAAGGGGTTGCCGAGAAATGAAGTTGGGGTCTGCGAGTTAACAGTTCGGGGCGAACAAACTACTGGTTTATTTAGAACCTAATATCTAATGATCTTTTTTCTACTAAAATTAAGATCTAAGGGGAGAGTTTGAAGCCCCTCCGCTTATGTACGTCTATGCTTTGCGCACTTACCGAATAAAATATGTAGCTATCCATATTTTTTTATTTATTATTTACATTTATACTACACAATCTTTACAGATTATATTTAAAGCAGTTTTTGCGAACTCCGTCAAAGAACAATTAAACAAATCTATATCCGTAAAGTTGTCGATTCTGTTGAAAAGATGAAGTGCCTTTACAACAGGTGACTCTTTAATAAGAACATTAGAACATTATGTCGATTTATCAAACTGTGAGCTATCTTTATCGTGAATCGGACCGCAAGGAATAATGAGATCTTTGCAAAACTTGCGGCAGATATTTCGATATACAAATAAGTAATGGCGTCGATTCGATGTTACACGATTTAACTTAATTAAAGCATTCTGTTTTTCTTTCTGTATCGAAAAGACAAAGACAGGACGCTTGAACACTGCTTTTACACAGTCGTGAATATTTAACCATATATAAGAATTATACGAATCTTGAATTGATCAAATTAGGAATCAAGACATTGTAATCCTTCCTGAATATCTTTCTTAATTTTTTCTAACAATTGATATGAGAATAAATCGACTATTGTGTTTTTGAATGTTGTATTGTTATTATTTTTACTGTTTTAATTTTGTCAGTGTAACTAATTTAATTTTTAATTTACTGTACATAAAAATTTACATGCCATTATTATGGAAGGACTCATCGATACTGCAATTATCTACAAGAACTATTATTTTGTGACATGTGTCTTTGCAAATAAATTTTTTCTTTCTTAAAATAAGGTTAGTCCTGTCAAATAAGTTAAGTTGTAATACCGAATCGACACTATTGTGTGCCATATTTTATTATAACAAATTTACAATTACCGAGTGAGTTGAAACTTATGTACAGCAAATTTATTTATAGAAATACCTTTATTTGTGGGAATTATCATGTATTCTTGGTAAAAATAGGTTACTGTTTTTTTATCTGTTAAGGGGCTGCACATGCACAATGCTAAAATTCGGTCCTGCTCTAACGCGTTTGTTTTTTGACTCTCTAGCCTGCTCTAATCAGATGCCGCGCACGCAAAATTTCAGTTATTTAGAAATCGCGGCTCCATTAGGACATTATTCATTATTTTTTCTAATTCGTATCTGCGTGTGTTGGTTTCGTTTCAATCGGTTTTGAAACATGGAAACTTAATCGCTTTTTTCGTGAAATTCATGCTTTTTTTAAATTAATGTAATTAATGGAAGATTGAAAGTATGTTTATTTATAAAGTGTAATTAATAACTGTCTTGAGTCAAAAAACATGCCATATTTTTTTTTTAATTTTTACGATCTACATTGACGGAATTGAATCCAACACAAAACAGATGTTTAGCATTGTGGAGCCCCTTAAACACACGGCTTTAGGGTACGATTAAAAACATTGCTTTTTGTTGTATGGTTTTTAAGTTTTCGTCTTTTTATAACTTGAGCCTCATAGATAGTAAATACTTTAATTATTTTAAATATTACGTTTATTGGCTCATGTCGTGCTAAATAATTGCATTCGCAAACATTCAGTGTTTTTTAAATGAAGGGCATTTTATTATATATAAATAAATATACATTGCGTGTGCACTTAACCCTTTGTATCTCGCGTATGTAGATCAATAGCATGTGTGGATCGTCGAATATCACGAGTTAAGTAATGAGATTGATTCGTAATTCGTCGTCGTCAAATTCGTAAGTCCGAGTGAAATGGATGCATTTGTTGTAGCCACATCGTATAACACGTACAGGTAGGCGCGCTGGATTAAAAAACGTCGCTGTATTGTAATGCGGCTAATGACGTTCAGCCAAAATGTCGAAAGGATACGTTCGCCAAAAAGGTGGCCGGCCTCAAAAACGACCGCAAAAACGTGGCTCTGAATGGCTGGAGTGGTAATATATATGTTATAATGTAGACACTTTATGAAATACCTAGAATAGTAGTTTATGCTACAAGGGCGAAAAGGAATAAATTACGAGGACGATTTAAAACACGAACGTAGCGAGTGTTTTAAACGTAACCGAGTAATTTATTGCTCTTACGCCCGTGTATCATGCTACGTTTTTCAATGCATAGTGTGAGGAAATAAAACAAATACAATCTTGTGAACTTTAAATTATGATTGGCTCAAAAGGACTGTATCCAGAGCCGTTAAACAGTGGAAAAAAAGTATAAAATTAATGGTACACAGGAAGGTTGCAGGTTAGCCAACCATAGTAACTAAATAAAAAAAAATAATAATAAAGCCCTATACCTTGACCGCCGTAAAGTTGGCCTTTCCTAGGTTCGCGGGACGTAGGAGGGGGAACACGCTGGGTGCTTCCAATCTCGATCCACGACTTTCAACCCTCGAAAACTTTGTGGCGTGTTCATTTTATTTCCTAACATTATTGGGTAATTTATCCAGACTGCAATATTGGTAACAGATACCTGAATGTATTCTTGAATTTTTTTTGTGATTCCCATACTAAGTTTAATAAGAAAACACAAAAATAAATAATTGATCAATATTTTTAGATTTTTTTTTTGCTATCATTACTATCTCAATCAGCCGAAATGTGTAGAGATCGGAACGAATTTAGTCGAAGTTAGAAACGGAATAATTATTTTTGGTTGTGAGTACTTATGAGTCATGGGTTGAACATTTTGTTACGAGTTCGGAAGTACCCAGCGCGTTTGCACGCGCAAGTGCTCACGGATACACAAGGCATTGCAGTATCCGTTTCGTTGCTAAGCAACGCTTTGTTTTTAAATAAAGCTATGTGCCTGCCACACATTTTGTAAACATGGATTTACCGACTCTGCTTAATAAAAAGTTCCATCAAGCAAAAATAATGTTATTAAATGTAGCAAACTATTTTAAAAAGAAGGAGGAGATGGCAAGTAATAATTTATGGGACATGGGCAAAAATAGTACCTTGTAATTTTATTTGTGAGACCTTTTTTAGTGTTCCGTACCCAAAGGGTAACCAACGGTACCCTATTACTAAGACTCTGCTGTCCGTCTGTATGTCCGTCTGTCCGTCTGTCACCAGGCTGTATCTTATGAACCGTGATAGTAAGACAGATGAAATTTTCACAGATGATGTATTTCTGTTGTTGCTATAACAAATACTAAAAAAACACAATAAAATAAATATTTAAGGGGGCTCCCATACAACAGACATGTTTTTTTTACGTTTTTATAGATAATCGTACGGAACCCTTCGTGCGCGAGTCCGACTCGCACTTGGCCGATCTTTTTTATTTTTTACCTCCTTGGAAGATGATTTTCTAAAACAAATCATTCTTAATGTCTTACAAAAAGGTTCAATACCAATTTCCATTGTTCTTTTTATCGTGTATATTTAAAAATATAATGGGTATATATTGTGTTTCAGTGTATGTATACGTTTACTATTTATTATCAAACTCTCACACCGTAGTCATATTTCTTAAATTGGTCTTTAGACACATCATGACGTGGAAATACCGTGTGTACCCGCGCGCACCCGCCCCTTGCGTCCCGCAAAACTAGGAAAGGCCAACTTTAGGACGGTCAAGCTATAGGGCAAAATAATCGAATTTCTGTTCGGTTTTGATGCATAAAAAGTGGGCCTTTACGAGCACTTGCATTGGAAAATATTTTATGATACCCTGAGCCCATAGGATGTATGTAGATACCTGAGACCAATCAGAAGCAAGAAGAGTAAAGGGCCGTGACTTAAGAAATTAAGACAGAGAGAAGGGTCCCTTTGTGTAATACCTCGAAAATATTTCTTGAACAAGTTTTCCAAAGATTATGTATTAGAAAAGTACTTGTATTTATGTGTATATTTGTTATAATGGTAATAGAAAAATACTGAAATTTTCTTGTACATGTTTCACTGATATATTAGTCAGAACGGTCACGCTACCAGTTTCATTCATTTAATCGATATCATCATCAGTTGCAATATTTTTCTATTATTTTTAAAATGTTCCACCAAGATGTGACGACATACAACATCAATCGCTATTAATATTGTATATTTTGTAACAAGTGTACTATTCAAACATTATTATGGTAGCGTTCCAAAACGTCTTCTGTTGTCCGATAAAGTACAAGATATTACTGTCTGTCAGATAAAAGTAGCTCAAAGCTGGTTCCAAAACCGTTTTGAAACGATCAAACCCGAGCAACTTTTTCTACTGATACGCCCAATATTTTGCTTTGCGAAAATCTCCAGGAATATATTGCTCCTGTCAGAAGCATGATTCTTGACATGATATGATTTTTATACGTTTACATGGACAAAAATTACAAAACATGAACTAAAGAGTGTTAAGCGTTTGAACACATATCAATCACAGATAAGAACTCCTTTTTTCTCGCCTAAAACGATATTTTTATGCCGCGACATTTGAATTTGTTGTTATTTCTTACGAGTCTGAAACTTGATTCTACAATTATAAAACCTAGATATAAACTCATCCATTATTCAAACATTTTCTTCTTCCCGCCAAACTTTTCTTTTGACATGTTACTCTATGTCCGTTCAGATTCTCACCAAAGTTAGTCTGAAGACTATTCCATTAGGACCGGTTTCAAAACGTATTGCTCATACGACTCGGAATGATCGTTTTTCTCGTTGTTGTTTTTTCTTAGTTCTTAGGCTTCCTCCAGATGGCGCTGTCCATGTCACCATAGATAAAATGTGTTTCGTAGCAATCAATGTCAAAAGTTTGTTTGGAATCGGTGCAATTTTGTCTTTGATTCTGTTGCTTGAATTTGACATAAGGAAAAACGCTTATTGCTCGGTGATAGGGGTTTAGTTTTGGAACGCTACCCAGAATTGTTATTTTATACCAGGGATGTGGAAACGTTTTCCTTCGCGTGCCAATATTTACTAACGAAATATATTGCGGGCCTAATTTTGGCTATATTACTTACTGAAATGAAAATTTTAGTATGTAATTTCTGAAACACTAATTTACTGTGCAAAATAACTATTGAAATAAGGAAGAAATTGCAAATTGTAATTAAATTAAACTTTCAAGTTAGCTGTGAAATTTCTAACAATACGAAAACTTCATTTGATTTTTGTTTGATGGTCGCGGGCCGGATTTCAATGCTTCGCGGGCCGGAGTTTCCCCAATCCCTGTTTTATACCATAGACTTAGGATATTAAGTCTATGTTTTATACACAACTGTCCATAGATAAGAGTAGTATGCAACCTTAGAATAAGGAATATATTCTAAGTATGCAACTGTCATCGGAATCGTCGCGTGATATAGTCTATCTGAGGTCTTGTTACATTTTTTTTTATAATTACTTTGTTCGAAAATCGGTCCAAAGTATAAAAAGGACTTCTGAAATTGAAATTGTATGTTACACAAACACATCAATAACGGATAGGACTTTGTACAAAATAATATATTTTTAAATTAATTGACTTAGATGTTTTATTATATAAATTATCCAGACATAGAATTTCCCTAGAGTTACATCAATCTCTTAAATTAGAACACATTACTTGTATTTAATATCACAAAACCAGCTAATGAGCACAATGCTTATATTCTAATTTAAAATAAACTTAAATAAAGGAAAATTGTTAAACAGAACTTTTCCAAAAAAATAAAATATCGGTTATAAATTTTCTGCTTCCATATTTATTTTTTGATATGAAACTCAAAAAGAGTTCTGCTTTATACAATTTTTTTGGTTGTTATTCTTAAAATCCAGACATTCAATTTTATTCATTTATTTATTGATCAATATCATGGATCAATTTACATTATTTGCGAAATTTTAAAAAGAAAATTCTTAGTATACATAATATTATATTGACTCGAGGCTGGGCTTGCGTTTGTAGGGGACAAGAAAAAATATTATTGAATTTCCAGAAAAGGGTCATCGACTACTTACCGATACTTCAGTATGAATTTGGCTGCATAAATAAATGTCACCTTATGTTTGACCGAGCTGTAATGTCAACGTTTTTGTCTAGTACAATTTCGTCTTGTGCTAAAATGTCCACCCGTGACAAAATTTACTAGACATGAAAGTACAAACTAAAAGTATCCTTAACTCTTTAGTGAATTCTACATTTTTGACAAGGTTTATTGAAAGACTTCGAGCTGTTCGTTTTCACTCGGGTGGTTGTGGACCGGGTGACAGTTAATTTTTACCTTACCCCGGCGTTTACGAACCCTACCGCAGTAAACAGTGTAGCAGAATAAAACACAAATAATTAATAAAATAGTTAATAGTTTACATAAAGTCGAATAAAAAATAATCTCCATTTCGTACTTCACATAAGCGTATTTATTCTGCCCTATAAAACATTAAATCAAAACCATGAGTTCATGTTATTTTTTCATTATTATCAGTGTCTCAAAATCATTCACATCGCATATAACTCATACATATCATTGACAGCTCTCCCATGCGATATCAAAGGCGCCAGAGTCATGTGAACCGGCGGAACAATAGGCACGTTGTTCGAGCCCATGGCGTGCTTGCAATTTGGCGCAGTGATCAGGATGCAAGCTATCATGGAGAGGCACATCACGAGTATACCCCAGAATAGGAAGATGAGGAGGCACCGGCCTCTTCTCCAGTGGACCTCTTGCCGAGCTGAGAGGACTTCTTCGTATGAGAGGGCTCTGAAAAGAAAGTTATTTTTTTTAGGTACTTGTCTAAGATATATGGATTTCAGAGTTGTAACAGCAGACTAAAATCTTTTCCATAATCAAAACGTCTATATCAATTTAGAAGTACCGTCACATCTGGATTTACACACCAGATGACGTACTTTAATACTTAAACAACATGTTCTAATGATCTCCCTGCCAAATGCTAAAATATTTTCCTTTGCTAATGTCACAGCCATAATCTTTACTGGCACAAGCTGGGCGTCTGCTGCTTGTTCGAGGCTTCAAATACTAAGTTTAAAACTGATTACAAAACAATCTTCTGGTGTGTATATCTTTTTAGTTGTTCATGTGGTTTAAGTTAAAAGCAGGTCACAAATATACCTTATAGGTATATACATTACCGATTTTCTGCACAGTTACTGAAAGACAATAATCGTGTTTGAAGATACCTAGGTACATAGTTATAGAATTGTATTGTGCTAGTAAAAGCAGTGGTCTTTGTTAAAAAAAAAACTGCTACCACCAGTTCAGAGAAAATCGGTTATTTAACTGACACCCTGTGATATAACAACTACGGATGCGGTCTAGGTTGGGGTCATTCTGTTAAAGCAGATAAGTTTTCTAATTGATACAAATATACAGTAATTTGTATGCGTTCAAGTTACTTAGTAAATGAGAGATAAGTACATAGTTAAAGTGTTACTTAATTAAATCCATAGTTAGTGTGTTTGCATCGTCCGGTCGATAATAAAAATTGTGTGACGCGACAAGATTTCTCAAACAAGGGCGTAATGCGATCATAATATAAAGAACCTTGTTTGAGATAAATCGAAGTTCTAGTAGTGGTGAAAAACAAGGCATCAGCGGCCGGCAATATAACTATGAAAATCTATAACTGTCATACTATTTGAATATGTAATGAGGTTTACTCACTAGCAATTTCAATGTCCATAAAGGCTGATTACAAATGAGGCTACAGAAAACAGCAAAAAAAAACACGGCGTGCGAAATGTGAAAATTTTGTTGGTATTTTATTAAATGAATAATTATTTTATTGAAAGTCCGAATTAATAAAGAATTTATTCAAAACGAAAAGCCTGCCGCTTTGCTTCATTTCCAGTCAAAGTCCGCCTCGTCTAACTCTGTGTCAATAGCCCATAGTTATGGTCGTGTCTTGTGTCCAGCTAAGTAGTCCGTAACATCTTATTGATTAAAATGAGCTCACTCGGAGAAATTATTCCGATGAAAATATTTTGAATGAACCATCAGACAGTGAATATCTGGACTTTAAGGTTACTCTAGAAGAGTCTAGTAGACACCTTTAATACTAAAAGTAGCATATCAACTCTTTGAATTATAAAAAGTAAAAACGTATTTTACTAATTGTTTGATTACCTACATACGCATTGTTTGAGAAAAGTACTACACAAGCCTTGGTGGCAATTGAGCATTGATGAACTCACGTATAACTTGCCGTCCGCGGCAGTAATCTATTATAGCCTGCACTGTACAGGACACATAAATCGTACTGTCGCATACAAATAAAAAGTGGCCAGATGCTGCTAAAGTAATGTCGTAATTGTAATGAAATAGTTTTATCATCGTAACATCTTCTGCGAACTTAATACTGTCCAATAACTCTATTTTTGACGGCCGTTGTAATCGTCCACATTTATACTGAATAATGTTTTATTTTGCTTAGCAGGTAGATATTTGGTGGTTCAAACCCCCCCTGAAATGTTTAAAATACTACAACCCTACCTCTGCTTTGACCTTTTCCAGGTCAAGTGCCACTTCTGATAGCAGCTGCTGGAAGCGTTTTGCGTTTGCAAATAATATTTCACAAACATAATGAATAATCATTTTATTTCATGCACTTTTTGTCGTTTTATTTTCTTAAACCTCCCCGAAACTAAAATATAGCTACGCCCATGGTATTAGTTAGAGTAATAATGATAAGTTAGAATTTGGGACCTCTCGCTTACCGAACGATTGCTCTACCAACTGAGCTATCCAAGTCAGAGTTGCCACCTGTCCCGATTCTGGCGGGACAATCCCGATTTCGATGGTATTGTCCCGCGTCCCGACAACATACCAATTTTGTACCGATTTTTGATAACATGCGACAACGACTCGTCTCTTTCGTTCGTTCCACGTTTGGAGAAGGTGGGAGCGCGCTTTATTTTACGTCTCTTTCCGTCCGCGCAACCCAATATCCATTAATTTTAATAAATACAAAAATGACAAGGAATTGTTAAGAGCCCCGCGCTGCAATAAGAAATATGTATAGAAAAATAAATAGATATAAAAAACAGGAAACGTTTTATTTTCTCGGTTTATGGTCCCGATTTTTATTTTCCAAAAGGTGGCAACCCCCAGGATATGTATGTCTTTTGCATGTTCCTTACTTATACTTCTGGTCTAATAATAAAACCATTAACAGGCGTTACAATAAATCATCCGGTAGATATGAGAAGGCAACGAACCTATGTTTTTATCAATTTGCTAATGACTACATAGTTTATTATATAAATTACTAGCCTTTTGCCCGTGGCATCAGGGAATGCAATGTTGCACCTAAATGTCAATCTCGGTATTTGCAAGATTAAAAAAAAATCAATCTCGCAAGATCTCGGTATTAGCGAGATCTTGCACTGATAAAATTCTTTCGAAACAATATTGTTTCAACTACTGGTTAATAAAAAATTTAAAGCAACATATCACTCCTATTAAAGGGATGTATTTAAACATACTAATAATAGTTAATTATATTATTCTACTGACCATACTGAAAAGCTTTCCCAATGAAACATACCAACGCAAATGAAAAAATAAACTCTCCTTTACATAATAACTTTAAAAACCAACTGTAAATATTGTATGGACATGTGTTTTTTTTTTTCATTTGATTTATTATGTTTCTTTGGAAAATTTGTTAAGTGTGAACAGTAGAGTATATGATTTTATCTAATGATAGCGTGTGTTTTCACTTTATATAGCCTATAGGCTAGCCCAGCCGCAGACAAGGTTCTTTTAATTCCATGTTTATAGATGTTGATGATTTTATAATACAAAATGCAGTTATTATTTCTCGACCCAGCAAACCCAAAGCTTTATTTTTTTTCAAGTTATTGAAGTGTCGTCAATGCCCTGCATCTGTAATATGCGCTGCCCCTTGATCTCACAAATCTTGCGAGATCTCGCGCTGATAACGATGCGTGATTGATCTTGCAATATATCTGCGAGATCTCGGTATTTCGAGATCTCGGTATACCGAGATTGCATTCCCTACGCGTATGTAATTATTGACAGAACAAACGTAGGCTTATGTCCAAATTGTCCAATGAAGAGTCTAACAACCATTACGTACACCTCTCAAAGAATTGGTTCTTTGATTCCAGATATTCAGATATAACTCGTCCTTCCCCAAGGGAACAAACGTCTATGACCAAGTGAAGAGACTAACCATTAAAACAGTGAAAGAATTTTCAAAATCGGTTCGGTATATATATAGTTCCAGAGACTACCCCCTACAACAGTATAGATAAGTAACAGTATTACATTTGGGGCAGTGTCCTTGAAACAACGCTCGGTAGACGCACGCATTACCGGTCGGCCACAGCTTCAGGCTTCGAGAGGCGCGCCAAGCGGTTTTTCTTGCGACGCGGCGCCGGCGGAGAGAACAAATGTATGAAGTTGTATAAAGTCGGCCATGGGTCGCCGCTCGCGCGTCTTGTCCGGCTTCGAGTGACTTGCGCTCTCGGGACGGCGGTGTGCGGGGAGGCGGGCGGTTGAAACAGTGATCGAGCGCACAGGACGAACCTAGTGTCAAGCGCTTTGAGCGAGCGAGCGCGCTATACATCCGATGCGGTGGAAGGCGCCGACGGGTGTCGTAGCAGGGCCAAGCCCGTCGCAAATACCGCCTGGAAGCGCAGCAAGAAGCGCCGCCAGAAGCCTGAAGCTGTGGCCCTGGCGTTAGGGCTGCCCACATAAATGTGCGAGTATCGGATGGCGTCTTACACTCTCCGCGTCCGTACTTAACTGCGGCACACCGAAATTTGGAACCACCCCTGGACAAACCTGGATACGTGCCTAGTTCTGTAGATAACCCTAGCAAATTAAGAAGAGCTTCAGGTCATAGGACGAAGAGCTACTTTACAATAATATCCACCCTGTTATCGCATTCGGCGATGCAGTGATGCACAAGAAAACAGAAGCCAAGAAAGGTCGAGTCCGCGCCCTACATTTTTTGTCCCACATTTCCAATTAGGTATGTTTACTTACATATCGCTGTAGTTATTTCAAATCAAATCAAATCATTTAATAATAATTATATATTTACAGATTGTGATATCCTTAATGGGACACACATATTGAAGTGTATTAAAATTAATATTCTTACTCATTTATAATAGAAATAAAAACAACAATTTATTTACAACAAAACAACATATGGCAATGTCACAGAATGGCAACAATTCCAATTCTAAAAAATTCCAATCATGAAACTCGTATGTTTCTAATAAATACTAAGTACCTAACTTTTATCTTTACACGCTATTACCATCTACTACTTAGTCTGCGTTTAGTTTCTAGAAATTTTGACAATATTTTAACTGCTATGGTCACGGAATTCGTCAACAGAAGTTGTAGAGGTACAGTGGAGACCACATCAAGCTATACACTTGCAGTACGACATTAGCCCCATACAGAGAAGAATATAAGATAGGTACAAAGTCCAATGTGTCTCCACTGTACTACCTCACAACACTGATGCTTAAAAAATATGGAGATCCCGGAAAAATAAGAATATGGTCGCTGACATCACATTAACATAATATTGAACATTCAAATTTAGAGTTAGATACACCGCAGGCAGACCTCAGAAATATGCTAAAACATCTCCTAAAAACATACTAACACTGGTAACTCTTACCTAAACCTTCGATTCCTAGCTGCAGCGTTAAATACAGCAAATGCTGTCTTCCCGGGTTATTCATTCCAAAGCTACCTCCAAACACTGATGCCAAAAAATATGGAAATCCCGAAAAAATTTGAAAATGTTTGCTGATATCACGATAAAATATTTAACACTGAACCGGCGCAGGCAAACCTCAAAAATATAATGACACTTCTCAAAAAAGTTTTCCTTAAATGTGTAGGTAAAAATGGGAAAACTGGTAAGATAACACACCTGAACCTTCGATTCCTAGCTGCAGCGTTAACCGGGTACAGCAGAGGCTGTCTTTCCGGATCGTTCATTATGGAACACTATCGCGTTTGCGGCATTTTCCACGACACTATCGAACCGCGGTGGTCAAGCTAATGAGTGGATGAGGTCATTTTAGCTACTGATAACGTAGACCGATGTCCGACTTAATGTTTTCGGCACTCCTAGTGGATGGTTTTGTAATTTTGGCTTCTGATAATAAGGACCACCGCCCGTCCTAACGTTGTCGGCACTATTGAGAGACGGTTAATTGTGTTATGAATTTATGATGTTTTATCGCGATCACAAAAAAGCTCTCACTGGCGCTTAGCTAAGCTATGTAATCTATACTAAAAATAAACAAAAAAGACATGTCTGTACACTGAATATTTTTGTGAATTTTTAAATGTAGTGGGTTATTATTAGTTACTGATTGTTAGTATTGTACTGAGTTACTCTTACTTGGAGACCCCCTCGAAGTAATTCGGGGGAGAGTAAGAGGACAGCTCACAGGCAAAAAACCATGAGGCCCACCATGCCTGGGACCGATGGATGGCGGTATATCCATCCCTAATAGCCGGGCCTTATATGGAACAGACTGGTGACGGGCAGCGGCGTCACTGGTGTGAGAATCCGGCACCGCGCTCATCAACCCACCTGCCCAGCGTGTGTGAATATGGGCAATTATTCCAGGATGACCGCCGGGAGTGGCAAAGTCCTGGAAAGGCTTATGTCCAGCAGTGGACGAACTAGGCTGATGGATGGATGATGTGTATGTTCTGCATTAATTCGAGAACCCCTCAACGGATTTGGATGCGGTTTTCTTCATTACCATCATAGTGACCCTGGTCAACATAAAAGCTAAGCTAATAAGTTTTGATAAAATAACCGCAAAGTCGAAAACGGGGCAAAGTCTGCTCAATTATAAAATAAAATAAAAATATTTTATTTCGGACAATTTCGATCCATAGCATGTTAGTAAGACTTATTAATAATTGGTTAGTAGCAAAGAGAGAAAATTGAATTAAATTTAATTATATATACAGACTTATGTGCTCCGTACCAGGAGCGATCAAGGAGATGAGGAGGTCTCCACGATCACTCTCCGCACAAAACACCTCCATAGTGGCGACGTAAATCTGTCGGCTATGGTTTCTAGGATGCTGTTGGGACTGTCCCGTGTCCTGCGGATCAAGGATATGGTCTTTTTACGGATTATAGTTGTAAAGCCATCTGTTTGGTACTCCGTGAACATCCCTGACGCACTACATAAGCGGGGCAGACCCATCATTACATGTCTAGAAATAACAATAAACTGTTTATAAATAGCATAGTGTTTATAGACGTCTTAGATGACGTCATATTTTGAATATTTGGTAGGGTCATAAATACGTAATATAAAAAAATTCAGCCACTTTAAAAAATTCATAACTTACATACCAGAATAATTATTAATGTACTGTTTTTAAATAACATAGTTTTCATAGACATTTGACGTCTTCAATGAAATAAAATTTTAACTTTTGCTATAAACGGCCGCTTTTGGCATAAGTTTAAATTTTAGCTATAAATAGACATTGTTCTTGAGAACTTTGGTATCTAAAATAGTTAATAGCTATTTCTAGGCATTTAATTGAGCAGATTTTCAATAATTATTCTGGTAAGTAAGAAATGTTTTTTTTTTCTAAGGTGGCAGCACTTTTGCAGCTCTTAAAGCCTTAAGGATCTACGGACATCATCTCGGGTTTCGTCAGTACTAAAAATAGTCTGCACACTTAAAGCCCCTTACGAGGCTTCAGAAGCAAAACTGCCTTTAGAGACGTTTTTGAATTGCTTTAAACTTTCTATATGAATATTACAAAACTTCGAAAAAAAATTGAGATTTATGTATCCATGTCCCGTAATTGTGATGTTTTAAAACCTTTAAAGTTCTAACCTACAACGAGTTAATAAATACCTTTCAAATGGTTTAAAAAGCTGATAAAACGTTTAAACTTTTAAAATTCAAAAAAGTCAAGTTTAAAACTTGAACACAGACACGAGCAATACAAAAATCTAACATAATGACGTTTAAAACTTTTAAATATCAAATGTAACATGTGTAAAAATTATCGTTTTTTTATCTATTTTGCGCTATCCGGTGACGCAGTGATCATCGTAACAGCCACTTTGCACTGCACTCTGATATGAACGTTATTTCTATTTTGTTTCTGTTGATATTTGTACCGACACATTTTGAGCTGCTAATTTAGCTTACTGAAACCCCTTAAGAGACATCATGACGCGACCAACTCAGTTGTGGGCGTGGCCAAATGTCACGCTGTTTCATTTCGCTATAAGTTGCACGCTACATGAAACTTGCGAGAACAATACAGTTGTGCCGATTTCGTCGCAGGTGCGAAATTGAAAACTTGTTTCAGGAGTAACCACCTTTTGGCAAGACTGTGGACGTTTTCAAACATTATTCCTGGTTATTTATTTACATTCTCGATGTTAGACTCGTATGAATTTTTTGACTTTATCTAAAACGATGAAAAGCACATTCAACTAAACTCGTTAAATTTACGTATTTTAGGGGTTTGTTGTTCATATTACTCAAATTTTACGATTTTTAACTCGACGTAAACAAAGATCTAGATAATGTGAATGGACTCGGCCTAAAATATTATAATAACTTTGTATGGAAGTTTGCGCTTAACGATGCCTCTTATCTTGGTGCGTATACATGTAACTATTTTAAATACCTATTCCAAATTTCAAGTTCATTGCTGTTATCGTTTCCGATATCAGCGGCCGGCTGTGACAGACAGACAGACAGACGGACGGACCCACAACTCATACCGGGGTGCCATATATGAGTTTTCCTATTTTTGTATACGCGATCCTAAATACCAAATTTTATTTCCTCTCGGCAAAAAAATGATTCTTATACGGCAACCGCATAATATATAATTTACATTCAGTTCAGAAAAATACGCATTCTATACCGCTGGTTACTTTCTTATAGTCCCCAGAATGTAGGAACACAACAGTATTGTTTCTTTTGTAAGAAATTTAAATTTGTGGATATATTAATAATTTGCAATACAATTTGACTTCCGCAAAGTAACGCCTTTGTCAAAAAATTTTAGTAAGAAATTTATTTTTGTAGGCCATAATTATTATAATAAAAATGAAATGTTGGTTTCTGTTTTTATGTAAGTTTTTGTTTAGGTTACTATTTCCCTGTTAGTGGTTATGAAAACGAAAACTTGCAATAGAACTCGTCCATGCGAACAACTTTTACAAAACCCGAAATCGTGAAAAAAAGCTGCTATTTCATACTTTGCTCGAGTAGGTATTCAACTTTTCTATGCAACAGCAGCTTAATTTTTCCCGATTTGATTGGTTATTAAAAGTTGTTCGTATGGACAATCAAAAGTTTTCTTTTTCTGTATAAATAAATAGGCAGAAAACAAACATCCGCTGGTCTGGGGAATTCTTTTGGCATAATATTTGAATTTGAAAATAGTCCATAATACCTACGTCCTACGAGTTGAAATCGTTCACAGTATTATGATTAGAACAAATATATACAATTAGCAGACTGTTTAGCTTACTCCTATGTTTAATTGTTAGTGATAAGATAAGGTTTTATATTTATACACATATCATTAACTGATGGGTAAGTACAGTCATAGACTGTATTAAATATTTAGTCTATGGTACAGTTATACTGTGATACAGATGGCGCTAGAGAGCTTCTTGACCGCCAGAATTTATGCCCTCTCTTCCTGTAAACTATACATATACCTAGGTCGTTAAGACGATGTTGCGGAAGCCGGAAACTGGCGAAAGAACTCGTCTATACGAACAACTTTTCCTGAAAGAAAATCGAGAAATCGTTCAACATAACTTATAATTTTTTTCATATATGTGTTTTGGTCGAGCAGGTATGTAACTTTTTTAAGGCATAGCAGATTTTCGATTTGAGGCTTTGATTATTTGTTCCATATTAAAAAAAAAACGTATAGACGGGTACTATCGCTAGTTTCCGGCTTAAACAATATCATCTTAACACCCAGTATTTATCAACTCTACTCGTGAAAAATTTTGCATGCATTTTACTGCAATCCACAAACTTATCTTTTATAGCGCCACAAACTTATCTTTCTCGAAGACGAAGACTATGAATAGAAGCCATTTTGGTTTGGCTTACCGAAACATATAATTTTGGAGTGGTAAATTGTATCTGCTGGTTCAATCAGATGTGTTGACAGAAATCGGTCGCCTGTTATGAGGAGTCTGTGAGCTACATTCGTCTATTGTAGAACGGAAATGATTTTAGAAATTCAAGCTTCTCTTTGACACCTTCTGCCAGGCGATGGTCGCGAGATGTGGTTTTCGGTTTGCCCATTTCGAGTTGCCAACTTACAACGTTTTGATAGTAAACATTATGATTTCCAAGTGATCACTTCATATCCGTGGGAAACTCGACAGGAGTTTTCCATCGAATAATATTTGCTAAAACGATTTAGGGCTACAAAAGCTAAGCAATATTTACTTTAACTTGAATGACATGAACGAGTTTTTTAATATAATAAAACAATGTTTTGTTAGTATGTGAATACTTTTTTGGTTTGTGGTTCAGTAACTGTATTCTAATCCTGTATGTTTTATATTATAGACTTTATGTTTTCCTTATTGAAATTAGATAAATAAATATCTTTTGGTATTCTTAGGTAATTAGGTACCCAAATTCTGTAAAGTTCTGAAAGAGAACTATGTCGCCATTATTGCTTTACACAAATTGAACAAAACCCCAGTCAAAAATGTCTAAGTTTTAAAAATTAATAAGAAATAAATATTAGGCGCAAGAGCAAAAGTTGTAGCAACGACACGTAACATATACAAATTTTTATCTTTCAACTCACCATAGGGAAAAAGCAGCTTTGGTATTTATAGACCTAATTCCCATAGCTTAATACCAAAAAGATTTTTTAATTTATTTTTCAGAGGATATACGTAATTTTAGGACATAGTTTTCATTATTTTGGTATATAAATTAACCATTATTTTTTTGTGATACGACGTCACTTGAAAAATTTAGACATTATACTGATTGCGATGTGTGATTGCTTGTATAAAAAGTGGTATGTGTCTGTCTGTTTACTCATCTCTCATCCAGCTGTCAAATCAGTCTGGAGCAAATTATTATACTTAAATTTATCTTGATAGCAAAGTACACATTTCTAAACAGCCATTTCTCAAGTGACGTCAAACGAAGGCAAAAGGAAGTTGTAGCTTTTTCGTAAAAATATTAATCATCATGAGGTTTTTTAGACCACAAGTTCTAAAATACGGCTTATTAAACCTTATATAATTTAATATAAATAAGCGAATTCCCGACTAAACCTGCTACACACATGTAAAGCACATACACCCTCTCGATGTGGTCGGGGTTTAAAAATGTTCTTGATTCATAGCTGCTATAGGAATCAAGAACATTTTTAAACCATTACGATGAGGGAGGCCATGGTCAGAACGACCTCTAGTTTTTTTATGATTATTATTATTTTTTTTTCAAGCTAGTATTATACTTGATACACTAATCCTAATATTCATATACATACTTTTCTAATACTTTAAATTTTGCAAAACTATAATTTGTTATTTAAGAAAACTAGAATTAAATTGGCTAATAAATAAATAAAATAAAAAATAGGAATCAAGAACATTTTTATAGTAAAGCATAATAACGCTTGCTTACCACAAGACCAATAAAATAATGGAAGCAAGCGACCGTACAGAAATACCGAGTAGGGGCGGAAAATAATACAAGATTTACTACAAAAGTTCTCCCATTTTGCCTTCCATTCTCTTTTACTTTCGGGAATTCCGGGCAAATGCCTAAGCTTCAGTTGGTATGTATACAAAGAAACAATAGAGTTAATAAGAACAGCCTTTTGCGCTGTTTTCGTATACAAATGTAAATGAAAGCATTTGTAGGAAATTGAAGGCGTGACTTTACTAGCACCTTTAAGAGCTGCGCACCAAAAAGGTTAAATTGGAACTATTTTGGTAGCCTTTTTGGCGAGAATCTGTTGTCATCTTGAGAATGTAGAGGTCGATGGATGTTGCATGTACAAAGAGATATTTGTTCCTTTATATGTTTATGATAAAATATACTGTCACTTGCATTTAACACTCGGAACACCGGAAATTCATGTCGTGACGATTTATACATTTTTAACGCCATTTAACCCGCCGAATCAAAGACAATGTCATTGCGCCGAATCAAACAAGCTCTGATCGGAGTGCCTAAGGCAAGATCGTGGCAAATGCAAAGTAATAATAGTAATTATATTATATTATGTAAAATATGGGTGGCCTTGGAAAGCAAGAAAGACAAGCAACATTAAAAAAAAGAAACTATAAAAATAAAATAATTTGTTGCGGGTAGTATTTTTTTACCTTAATTTTACGCCCGCCATATATTTTTTTTAATTTATGGTTATAGTTATATTTTTTTATTTTTATTTATTTTTAAATAATATTATACAATTTGAATACCTATACAAATATATATAGTATATATACAACGTGTAACAGAAAGGTGTAACCATATTTGATGAGCTTATTCAGTGTAAAAACATGTATCTCGCAAAAAAATGTTACTGTTTCATAGAAAAATGCAATGCCGCTCAGCCGAAATGTATGGAAGGGCAGATTTTTTTTTGAGATTTCAGGTTTGGCTCCATAGTAAAAGTTGTTCTATATTATTGACTGAATAAGCTCTTCAAATACACCTTTCTGTTACACATTGTATAACCAAAACTTTCTTTCTATATACTATCCCCGTACATAAAAAAGAAATAACTTTGTCTTTTTTTTATTATATAGGAAGTTTAATCAAGTTTTAAAAAAAGAAAATCTCATTAGATTCTGACAGCTAATTTAGGAGATACCCAAAAACAAAATTGGCGGGACAACAAAAAAAGCCAATTACCTTACGAGTTAAAGGTCTAATTGAGACTTAGCCGCCACCGAGCCCTGATGCACGCATCGAGAGTGTGATAGAGATGGATATATGACCGAACGATTCATTAACCTGAACTCCTGCTGTCTTGTATTTTCTTATCCCTTGGTTAAAGTAGATATTAGTCATATATTGGTGTCGATTCGGCGCAACACATCTGACAAGACTGAACTTATTTAGAGCGTCCCGTCTTTGTCTTCTCGATTCAGAAAGAAAAGGACAGAACACTTAAATTAAGTTTAGTCCTGTCAATTAAGTGAAGTTGTGTTGCGCCGAATCGGTGTGATTGTATAGTATAAGTTTTATGTTGAAAAAAAAGACATGATCTTGCTAAGTTTCTTGCCCTTCTTCTTAGCAAGACTAATCGAATGGGCGGAGGTAGGCATGTATTTATATATGTAATCTATTAGTATGTAGTATGTTGACATTCCGCGTCTATCGCTCTTTCAAGTGACACGTCTGTGAGTTACTTAACTGTTAAAAATAGGTATCTACCTTCGAAGTGAGATGGCAAAGTGTGACAAATGTAACAAAAATATTACGGCAAAATCACCAGCCCTAGAATGTAACAAGTGTGATAAGATTGTACATTTCGGCACTCAATGTTCTGGACTAACCAAAAAACAGGTGACTGCTTTACGCAACACTGAAAACATAGAGTGGTCCTGTCCGGAATGCCACGAGAACTCGCCAAAGCGCAAGTCCATTATCCGAGATGATGACGACGACGATGATGATGAAGACGATGATGATGGATCTGTAAAAGCTTCTTCCGTAGATATCAAAAGAATTGTACGGGAAGTGTACAAGGAAGTAGAAAAAACCCATAAAAATGAGATACGAGAGATTAAAAACTCGGTGGACTTTTACTGCAGCAAAGTGGATGAGTTTGTCCTGAGCATGGAAGCATTTAAGGAGAAAATAAAAAGTCTAGAAAACTCTAATGTAGCCCTCAAGAACAAAAACACGAATTTGGAAACAAAGATAGGAGCGCTAGAGCAAAGAATGAATGAAATTGAACAGCAGCAGCTTTGTGAACAACTCGAAATAGCTAATGTCCCTTCTGCAGAGAACGAAGATATTACCAAAACAGTATCCATAATAGCTGAACAAATAAACACAAATATTACAGATGTGAAGGTAGTTAGCAGAATGCCAACTCGCGATGGACAGCCGGGACTGATTAAAATGAAGATGACGGACCAAGAGGCGCGAGACCGCTGGCTGATGGCTGCAAAAAATAAGAAGCTTGTCGTTTCAGATATTGTGAAATCAACATCAGAGTCAACTGGTAAAATTAAAATTTTCATCCGTGAAACTCTTACACCATATAATAAGTTGCTGCTATGGACTACAAAGCAGGAGTTAAAACCAACCTTTAAGTATATCTGGCTCAAAAATGGAAAGATATTACTGCGAAAAGATGACAAGCAAAGGGTCATAACAATAAGATCCATGGACGACATCAAAAATTTAATTCGCTAATTATTTTTATTACTTTCATATTTCGAATTATAAACTTCCATTTCGTATTCTGAACTGCTACAATGGCTCAATTTGATAAGATACACTCAAACGTCTGCGAAATTTATAATTGCATAACTGTTACTAATTTTCTAAATTGTATTCCCCAAAAACATAACACCCTAACCTGCATATACGTAAATATACGTTCCACTATCGAAAACTTTAAAAACATCTAATACCTAAATTATTAATTAGTATGCCTAATAACTTAAAAGAGTCAATTAATCCTAATAACATTAAAATCAAATTAAAACCGTACTTTTTAAATATTTTATCACCGTAGGTATACATAACTATAATTATATATTACGTTTATTTATGTATAGACACAAAATACACGCCCCTAAAACTATTTGATTATATCTTTTTAAAATTAAAAAGTCGTAATTAAAATCATAATAAAACATAAAACATATGTATACAGTAACCCTGCTATTCAGTCCATTCACTAACTGGACTAATTCTTGAATAACACCTTAGGTTAAAAATTATCTGCAAACTAAAATAGCTTTTAAAAAATTGTAGCTAAAGACTACATTAATTAGTAATAAAGTCACTTTATAAGTTTGTAGCCTATTGTTAATGTGGGTACTATTGACTCACTCGCATGGTTGCGATAAGCGACTAAAGATATTACGTAGGTATGTAAAATATCTTAATAATTAAGAAAAGTCAATTGTTGTGTGTAAATTTGTAAAACATTACAAATCTTAAAATTAGTCTATACTTACTTGTATTTTATTTAACAATATAGATGTGTTAAGTTGGATTATATGTTTGTTTTTAGATAAGACGGGAATCTCGGTGTACATATAAACCCTGACAGGTTTTTGATACACCTTTATGCTATAAAATGTATTTTTTCGGTTATAAAATAAATAAATAAAATATAGGATGGGATTTGGTCGGCCGCCTGGATTCGTGCTGTGGGCTCGGTTGGTGATCATTGAACCTTGTTCCTGGTCCCTGGCCGGGTCTCCGGTATGGGGTCGGGCGGCTGATTGGATTTTACCTTGTATAATATATATTTTACCTATCATTTTAATCGTAAATATATTGCTACATAAATTAAATAAACCTTTAATTTAGTTCATGTACATTTATTATTTTATTACATGTATTTTCTTTATTAGATTAAATTTGACGTGTAAAAAGTGTATATATCTATACCTGCTTTGCAAAATAAATTATTTGAATTTGAATTTGAATTTGAACGATATCCGATTAAAGTATGTCACTTCGGAGTAGGCCCTTAAGGCGTCAATGAGACCTAGGATAGATAGATACAAGCCTGTATTACGGTAGTAGCAACAGCATTCTAAGGGTGATAGGAGATAGATGGGATGCACCAATTGTAAACTACTGGAGTAAGTTATTATTTTATTCTTAATTTAAGTTTTTTTTTTTCGATTTCTATTGTACGATTTTTAATATTATTTGTAAAATGTATGTTTTGTGTAACTATGGTCTATAATTGACTGAATTAAACGATTTATTATATTATATTATTATTATATTACTCCTCTTTGAAGGAATCTGAGCTATAACTATTTGGATATACGGATCACAATCACAAATATACCCGAAAAACGTTTCCTTTTAAAATCCAAATTTTCATTAGCATCGAGCCAAGATATTAATGTGAATCCAAAACAAAGGATCTAATTCCCTTTTATTTGCAATTAAACGCCAAAAATATGGCCCGAAGAATATTAACGCTAAGCTTGCCCGTTATAAGTTAGCAAAACAAAAGCAAAGACGGTTAAATAACTAAATTTTAATTACAGGAAAACGGTTTTGCGTTCGCTGAAAACTGCTGAAATGTAACAAACTTATTAGCAAATTCGCGTCTTTCCGGTTCATACAAGGCCAGTACGCAAGGGTCCGCGTATAGTTTGGAATACCGCTTTGGAATACCGCCCCGCTTTACGCGGCCCCGCACGGCGCGAATTCGTTATAAACGCGATTTTTAAAATTCGCGCTAATTTGCCCCGCTTTACGCTGTTGCATAAATAAAAAAAGTGAAATGTTAGAAAACTCAGATAGTGATATTAATCGCATTGTAAGTGTTAATACAAAAAAGTGTTGTTTGCTACGAAAGACTTGTAAGAACGCAAACAAAATGCTACTCAAAAAACATTAGATAATTATTTCTCAGTGATTAATTCTAAGGGTTAAATAAGTTTAATCTTTTCTGTAACAATTAATAGACTGATTTTGTTTAATTTTTGCGATAAAAGCACTTTAATTATTTATTTGTGTTCTTATTTCATCATACCTCGTTTTACGTAGTAGTAGTAATAGACGTTTTTTTTTAATAGTAATAGACGTTTATTTCCATACGAAAATATTAAGCACATACAACTATTTCTGCCAAACTGTAATGCAGTTTGTAGGCGGAAAAAACTCTCTGTTTAAATAAAAATAAACAATGAAAAAATTAAATTTAACAGTTTCAATTTAACCTAAAAAACTTACTTAAAAAGAAAAGATAATCGTTTTATCTACACTTAGATATCATATTTCTGCAATATTAATGATTTTAACTTATTTTTGAATACAGCACGGGTTACATTACATTCTGAGAAGACAACAGGCAAGGCGTTAAATATTTTTGGTATTAAATATTTATCTGTTCTTTGACCATAATAATTTTTGAATTTATAAATTTGGAAGGCATTTCTGGCGGCTTTTCTAGTGTAATATTTGTGATTCACAGGATTCTTGTACTGATTATCAGGACCAAAATTTTCGTTTGCTATCAAAAATCTTACTTTTTCATGTACAGGGATTATTTTACAGATATTAAATAGTTTATTATAGTTACTTTTACATTTATTCTTTGTATTTTTGTCTACCAATAACTTAAGAAATCTAATTTGTAAACATTTTATTTCATCTAAGTATGTCTTGAAAGTTCGACCGTAGCTAGACAAGCCGTATGATATCAATGACTCAACCAGGGTATGATAGATAGCAAACAATAAAGATCGATTAGCAATCTTCTGCAGGTAGTAAAACTTACCCAATACGCATCTTAATTTTTTACAGACATCTTTTATGTGAATCTTCCAATTCATGTTTTTGTCAATTGTTAAACCTAGATATTTATACTTATCAACAAACTCCAAGCTATCACATCGACAATCACGTTTAATATTATGCAAGCAATCGTACGTGTGTCCTACAATTTTTATATCATTTCTCGGCTTTGCATTGTACGGCGAATGAATATGCATACATTTTGTTTTTTTGATGTTAAGAATAATGCCATTGTCGTGGGCCCACTTTGTTATATTATCGAAGTCTTCTTGTAGTTGTAATTGTATCGTTTTTAGGTCATTTCCCGGGCAAAGTATACACATATCATCCGCGTACATGTAAGCATTACAGTTTTTAATGACATTTGACACGCTGTTTACATGCATAATATATCCAACCGGCCCGTAGACCGAACCAGTTGGGACACCGTATTTGATTACAGCTTCTTCGCTGTACGTGTTTGCAACAACAGTTTGCATTCTACGGTTAGTCAAATAACTTTTAAACCAGTTATTCATAGGCCCTCTAATGCCACATTCGTTCATAGCCCGCAACAGCAATTCGTGATCCAATGTATCAAACGCTTTTTTATAGTCTATGAAGATAAGTAAAACCTGTTTTTGTTTATCAAGATAATCGTTTATTTGATTAGTGAACTTAGACAAAGCCGTTGCGGTTCCATGACCCTTCCGAAAGCCATGTTGACTATTCGATAAAATTTTGTGATTTTCTAGGAAATTTGTCATCTGTGAAACTATAACTTTCTCTGTTATTTTGTTAATTATTGATAGAATGGCAATCGGTCGATAGTTGGAATAGTCAACATGACTTCCTTGTTTATATATTGGCCTGATAAGTGATAGCTTTAATTCATCTGGGTAAATACCAGTTTTTATACTTAGGTTTATAAATTTAGCCAGTACAGGACTTATTTTTTCTTTTATACATTTTATATCTTGGATTCGTATTTTATCGGACCCAGGGGACTTGTAGCTCGATATCTGATCAATTACTTTTTCTATCTGATATGACGTGAATTTCGGTTAACGCGATTTTGTCCGAAACGCATCCCTCGCGTAAAGCGGGGTATTACGGTACAACGTTCGCATGGTTCGTCTTCCAAATTATACATCCGTAGTAGGTGTACGCAATAATCTTTTATTTTGGAATGATCTACACCAGGGATCTTCAACCTTTTTTAGCTCGAGGGCTGTCGGAGGGCCACCAAATTCTTTATTTGTTCAAAAATTACAAGATACAAATGTGAGGATCGAACCTGTTTCTTTTTCACCAGATTGTCGATATCTGCTTTTATTTTGTGACCGAACGGCGTTTGATTTTAGAGATGAAGCGCGTAAATTCCAAATGAATATCTATTCTGGTCTCTGAGGGCCGCAAGAAATGTCCCGGTGGGCCGCGGCTTAAAGCCCTTGATCTACACAATAGGCTAGTTCCGTTACAAACTGCGAGAGGACGCAAAGCCGTCTAATCATGAAGTATGTTGTGGTTTAAAAATATATATGTGTAATTTATTAATCGTATTATATTTTGAATTAAATTTTTATGGAACCAAGTTCTAAAACAAATGATTTTTATTTACTTTTTATTTATTATAAATCAGAATACGCGCGGAAGCACATTCGATTCCAGACTATATATTAGGTATTATTAGTTGATCGGTTGCAGATCACCATTATTTGTCATTGATTTTGATAAATCATGACATATAATATATAATGTCTCATTTATAGTATCATACATAACCTGCTTTATTTAAAAAATATGTTACCTATTTAGTCAATCATTATTATATCGGGTATAAATGGATAGGTATTTTTAAGTGAAACTATATAACAATACATAATAAATTTACCACGAAAGGTGCTTGCGGAAAGGAAATGAAAGCTTTTCATTTAAAGGTTCCACTCGGTATGACCGAATTCAGACAGAACTCTGTACTTCGGCTGCCATTTTATGACTCTTTTTTTTCGAACACGTGTTTATTTTATTATTTATTTATTATTATTTAATTTATTATTGAATTTTATGACTCTTTTTTTCTAACAAGTGCTGCATTATTGTAAAATTTCTAGGAATGCAATATTTAATAATTGATAACTTCTTATTTGTACGGAATCTAAGTACTAACATTTTATTGAAAAAATATATATAGAAAAAGATCAAGACTACAAAAGTAAAATTAATACGTGATAAGTATTTATTTTCTACATATCATACCACTTTTCTGACAAACTGTACCCTTGCAGCTGATAGGCATATAAAAAAGCGGGCGAGTTCGAACTAGGGATGAGTATGAACGAAGCCGTTTTTAAGGTTCCGTACCCAAAGGGTAACCAACGGGACCCTATTACTAAGACTTCGCTGTCCGTCTGTCTGTCCGTCTATCTGTCCGTCTGTCTGTCCGTATGTCACCAGGCTGTATCTCATGAACCGTGATAGAAAGACAGTTGAAATTTTTACAGATAATGTATTTCTGTTGCCGCTACAACAAACACTAAAAAATACTAAAAAATAGAATAAAATAGATATTTAAGGGGACCCCCATACAACAAACGTGATTTTTTTGCCGTTTTTATAGATTATGGTACGGAACCCTTCGTGCGCGAGTCCGACTCGCACTTGGCCGGTTTTTTTGTAATATATTGTAATAGATAATAATCGTGACAGCAAAATAGCAATTATAATTTATGAGTTTATGAGTAAGTAATAAGAATATGACTAATAAATAAGGAATAATGAAACACGCTTAGCTTTAATCTGGTGAACAAAGCTACCTTGCCCGATGTCCGCCTGTGGTGTGCAAAAAGTGGACGAAAACGGGAAAAAAGGTAAACCTTTGATCAAGTAGGTGTCTACTTTTTTTACGGAATAGTTTTTACAACTTATACTTTGTTCCATAGACAATACAGCCCAGAAAGACGTATATTGTTCAATATCTTGCGTACAAATAATTCTGTCAACAATCGAAACGGGATACTGCAATCCTATTGGCTCTTCCAATCTTACGTATAGCGCCACAAACTTATCTTTCCCGAAGACGAAGACTCTAACATAATGAATATAGAAGCCATTTTGGTTTGGCCTACCGAAACATATAATTTTAGAGTGGCGAATTATATCTGCTGGTTCAGTCAGATGTGTTGACAGAAATCGGTCGCCTGTTATGAGGAGTCTGTAGGCTGTATTCGTCTATGCTTTGTTCATATATAGAAGAGTACAGTTCTCGCCTTTTCGACTTTTCAGCTACTAAAAATCTAGCCAGTAGAAGAAAGAACAGGATTGCTCGGGTAATAAATAAAACATATCGTAGCTTTTCTTTTCTCACACACGAACCATTCAAGACAAAGGTCTTTGAATTCACAGAAAACCTGCAGTCTTTAACGAGCCTTTTCATGGATCTGTCTAAAGAAGCCAGCTAGGAACTTCCCTTGAAAAGTGAACAAATGGAAAATATATTTGAAATCACCACCGATCAGAAGTGTGAAATAAAGAAAGATAAAACATTTTGATTGCCATAAAAATTGGTATAAGTACCTATGGGTTCATTTGATATTTTTTGACGTCGTGTTTTATTTTATTTTTGCAGACACCTCCTAAATTATATTCTGGATATTTACCTGACGATCACTACTAGGCTGAAGAACCTATTGACTATACAAAATACTTAATTGGCATTAATCCTTGGTCATAATAATTCCGAAAGGAACAAAAAGGGAAAAATATTTATTAGGTATCAAAACATAAACTAAAAATGTATTTAAGCATTTGAATTTTAATAATAAATGAAGGGGACAAGGGAAAAAAAGGCTAAGTCATGTGACTTAGTTATACATTAAATTATACTTACAAAACTTTACAGTATCGATGATTTTATTTAATAAAATTTAAATAATACACAACTACTATTATTCCTATAAGCCAACTGTTTCACCGATACAATTTTAGTCTTCGTCCCAAGACAGACGGACGGTTTGATTGGCTTAGAGTCAACAAGTTATACGTTGCAAAAACTATTCTTTAATTCTCATAGCTTAATTTCTAAAAGATTCTTTTTCAATTTTTTTTTCAGAGAATATACGTCATTTTAGGACACAGTTTCCATTATTTTAGTATATAAATTAAACATAATTTTTTAAAGAATTGTCCGATATGACGTCACTTGAGAATTTTAGACATTATACTGATTGCTTATAAAAAAAGTGGTTTGTCTCTGTCTGTCTACTCATCTGTCGTCTAGCTGTCAAATCAGTCGGAAGAAAATTATTATAAATTCATCTTGATAGCAAAGGATACATTTCTAAACAGCCATTTCTCAAGTGACGTCACACGAAGGCAAATGGAAGTTGCAACTTTTTCGTAAAAACATTCTTCAAAGCTTTTTAGACCAAAAGTAAAAAAAAAATGGTTTTCAAATTTACACACCTTAACATAATTTAATCTAAGCGAATTAGATACATAAAAGGTCTCGACTCAGCAGCTCTACAGTCGCGGCTGTAGGCACTACGCTAATTTTCAGCGGATGTCCAAGGGTTGGAGATTAGGTTGGCATCCAAAACAACACATAAATTCTGATTGATGCGTTGCCACGGAACAGTATAATTACTGACATACTGCTCTTGAAATGCTTTATTAAACGCATAAATCACGAGAAGCTCGCATATTGTGATGTATGCACACGCTTTTATCACTAGCCATCACACGCAAGCCTCCATACAAACGCAAACACAAAATTGTGAGGTGTCTATGGAATGTTTTTATAGTATAGCTATTTAGCATAAGCTGTTACGTTATACTTTTATATTAAATAATAAATAATAATAATAAATAATAGTTATGATATTTTTGGCTAAGTCTATTGACACATCATCTACATAGATCTATGCTAAATTAAAACAAAAAAAATTTATCGTATCTTAACAAACCCCTAACCTTTTTTTACCAAAAGTCTACCCGAATGTGTTTTCATTGTTTTAGAATCTATCACTATGCCGTATTATTTATTTAAATATAAAGTATTATTTTCTTCAGTGAGTTTTTTTAAAGTCGTTTTGGAAATTTCATGAGCTATAAGTTTGAGAAACCCTGTTTTAGATAAATGAAAAAATGTATACCCAACTAGTATTATACCTATATTATCTGTGTGCTTATATCTTACCACAAATAAGATCCAAAAATGTAAAATAGATTAAATGAAATTAAATTTAATTTATTTGTAAACAAAAATCCACAGCATTACAAAAAAGTTTGACTTAAAAAATATTGTTTGCAGATACTGCCAATTACGGATTTAACTATGCTAAAATGTATCACTAATAGCTGGGAATTGGACCATTTTTAATTTAATTCTTAATTTTTAATTAACCAATAATATGTTAGAAAACCTTTACATAGTATTGCCAAAATAATATGATACAAAACCTTTACAGGGTATTGCCAAAATAATATGATAGAAAACCTTTACAGAGTATTGCCAAAATAATATGATAAAAAACCTTTACACATTATTGCCAAAATAATATGGTAGAAAACTTTTACACAGTATTGCCAAAATAATATGATAAAAAACCTTTACACAGTATTGCCAAAATAATATGATAGAAAATCTTTACACAGTATTGCCAAAATAATATGATAGAAAACTTTTACACAGTATTGCCAAAATTTCGTTTCTCTGACACACGTTTTGAGTTTTGCGCCTGCGACGAAATCGGTGCGATTGTATTGCCTTCCCAACTTTCATCGCAATAGCAAAATGAAAATAGCATTGCATTTGGTCACACCTACAACTGGGCTGCTGCACTCATGACGACCGTCCTCTTAAAGATCAATTCTTCAGATTCGTAACGAAATCTCGAAAAATTGCTACCAAGCCCAAAAGTAGATCCTAGCTAAAACAATGTATTATGTTATAGAGTTTATTCAAAACGAGATTCCTTCCTGATCTTTTCATATTCAGATTTCCACATGGTGGTGAATTTAGTTGTAAACTAAAAAATCCTAAATTCTTGACAGTGAAAATTTCTACAGTTTTGTAGATTAGAAATCAGTTTTTGCATAGGTATAGAAGATATTTAAATACAGATACAGTGCTTTTAGCTCGGAGTTGTTTTTGGCCGTTATAATTTTTTCTTACTATTTCGTTACAAAAATGAAGAATCGACACTCAAGTGGAATTGTTGGAGTGCACTCTGAAATGTGCTAGCTAAAACTACAACAGGTGAAGGTTTAGAAGTATGTAGGTATAGGGTTGAAAAGTGGGTCAACGTAGGTAATAAAAAATGCAACAACCTTTATCATCTATTGAAACTAGGAATTGAAAGTAGCCAATAAATTCTCTGAATGGAGTCTGCGATAAGCCGTGATGATTTATCTGCGGTCCCACCTCTTTGTGCTGAACTTTCTTTGTGCCGTTTGAACAATGCATCGAGTCTTCTCACAGAATATCAACCTTTTTTGGTATACTACCTCCTTGTTTTCCTACAAACTAGGGGGTCATTTGGTGCTCTGTAGTTCTACTACAAAAATAAAAATACTGGGCGGTAATTTGAAATAATGAACTTCGTTTTTGGAAGTAACAATGAGCGTTTTTCTCGTTGTTTTTTTTCTTAGTTCTTAGCTTTTCTGCAGATGGCGCTGTCCATGTCACCATAGATAAAATGTGTTTCGTAGCAATCAATGTCAAAGTTTGTTTAGAATAGGTGCAAATAGGTGCAAATTTTGTCTTTGATTCTGTTGCTAAATAATACGACAGTGCCATCTATGAATCTTATTTATTACTAAATTTGACAAAAGGAAAAACGCTCATTGGCACGGAAACTTTTTTCTGACGTTAAACAATTAAATAACTATTTTAGTTCGAAAAGGATCCGCCCGGGCTCGCTGACAAACAAAAAACCCACCGTCCTACTCTACCAAAAAATATGTTATGTTTTGAGAGGAGGACCCCATGAAAAACAACCAGCCACTAGCAACACGCAAATGGATATCTGTAAGACAAAAAGTGAAAAAAATATGTAATTTCTTCCAAGGGTTAAATCTACCAATATATAGTGACAATAAAAAAACATGGGAATAGATGAGTACATAAAGATTACAGGAAAAATATAGTGGTTAAGATATTAGGGTTCCGTTTTTAGTAAGTGAGTACGGAATTATACAACATACTAAGTAATTTACCATGCTCTTAGGGTTCCGTATCCGTATTGTGTGGTGGTACCAGATTCAATCAGTGTAAATGCGACGAACATAATTAATTTATCAGAGCCATCTATCGAGGACAACAATAAAACTGTCACGCTCACTGTCTGCTCGAGGACTTCGCTTTATAGCTGCCATTGTAAACAGGCCTTTATATTGTAAAGAGGGTTGATAACAGATTGATTTATTAATTGTTAAGTTCTCAGTATTGCTAAAACAATCGTTTAATAACAGATAGTGGACCGGAGGCCTTATTGTCTAACTTCAACATCTATAGCTATCGCTTTCAAAGGTAACGCGATTGGCTAAAAACGACGTGACACGACATATCTAGCCAAACAAGCGTACCTATAAACGGTAACGCGATTGGCTATAAATGACATGATACATCATCTCTAGCCAATCAAGCGTACCTTTGAAAGCGATAGCAATAGATGTTGAAATAGTGACGTTGTGGCCAAATTGATACTGGAGATTTGGTAAAATAACAGTAACAACTTAACAAGGTTCTTTGAATATTTCCAATAAATTTATAAATAAAATTGACTTCCTGTTCTAATCGCTTCAAGATTTTTTTAAAAGAGTGATTGAAATTTCGTTTTGACTACTTAACGAGCCTGCGGTATGAATTTGGATACAGCCATTAAAAATGTCTAACGTTCTTTATTAAGATACAAAAGAGCAGCACAATATTACAATTTTTAGCATTCCGTTGTCACTTTTCTAATAAAGGTTCAATTAAACCAAAAACTAAAATCCATAATTGGTACAACGCCTCCAACACAATTCCGCTTACAAAAGCCCCTTAGCCCCAACAATGATGGATTCCGTCCGGAAACAAGCTCGACCATGTTCCAGCACTTTGAAGGGATGTTGCTCTCAGATCCGATCTGAATTTACTATACTGTGTAGCTTTTATCTTACTACCATAAACCAACTGACTTATAAATAAGTACAGTAGAGCCACTGAGTGATGGCGCCTATGACGTTTAAATGCCTACAAAGTATGGTAATTATTTATAAGCAAGTGTGAACTAAAAAATGTAATACTTCATTGTTGATAGTGATGTACTACTTGTTTCGGTTATTATTTTTCG
Organism: Ypsolopha sequella; assembly: GCA_934047225.1. Classification (NCBI taxonomy): domain Eukaryota; kingdom Metazoa; phylum Arthropoda; class Insecta; order Lepidoptera; family Ypsolophidae; genus Ypsolopha; species Ypsolopha sequella. Next base: position 22,486,326 of record OW203991.1, read on the forward strand.
ATTTAAATGTTGATTTATTGTGCAATAGAATTCGTATAGAAACAAAGATTTTTTTTAAAAAAGTTTCTCGTTTTTTATAGGTCGTGTTTGAGGTCGCCAAGTTACGCAATAATATTTAATTAAAAACAAAACAATGAAAAATCGAAAAAAGTATTTTACTATCATTTATTTTCGTTTAGTTTAACTAAACTAAACGAAAATAAATGATAGTAAAATAATTTTTTCGATTTAGATATTTAAACATCTCTTGGGGGCCTCGGGGCACTACACCGCATATAGCCCTCCAATAGCTACGCCACTGGTTTTGGAACATTTTCCTTTTGTATCATTATGTTGAATGTTGAATGACGTGTCTAATGTTGAGTAAACTCACACTTGATTTTTATTTTTAACCGAAATTTGAAATGTACCTCATCACTAAAAGCAGCTGTCATAAGTGCCATCACTCAGTGGCCCTACTTTAGGTATTAATAATTTGTATCTTTATATGCTGAGTCAGTTAATCACCTAAGTTTTGCTTGAGTGAGATACTCTCTGGAAAGCTTACTATGAGTTGCTTGTTTAGGACTTCAAAACCAACTTAATCGTCCGAAAATTGGGACAAAAAAAATCTCTTTTCTGATTCATTTTAAACCATGAAATTGTAATATTTTGTGTTTGAAAATATCTTAGATAAATTCTTTCTGCGGATTTTTTTGCGGTTCAAATCGCGATTTGCTTCATTGAAAAAAAATCCGGACCTTAGTCGATTTTTCACGTTTTTTTCGTTTTATATAAAATTAACATTACCAAATCGTAGGAAAATTACAGGAAATTAAGAAAAATGTAACTTTGTAAATACGTATGCGGATATTTTTCTAAAAATTTCACTGTAAAAACGTTTTTTGAGGGAAAAATGTGTTTTTAAGAGCGCGCGATGTTTCAGTTGTCGTAACAGCCACGGCTTAGAGCGCACTATTTTAAACTATAATAAAATGTCATAGAGTTTAATTCTACTTGATGCAAAATGAGGTGCTCAATGTCAGTGATAACTGATAACGGGCCCTTAACCGGCCCTAATTGTTACTAAAAACCCCTTTTAAACCTGTTTAAAACTTAACGTACCGCTCTTTGGTGTCATCTACGAAATAACAGAGAAATGAGAACATTTTACAATGCCGTTTTCTAGCTAAAATTCTTGTCCGACTCATTAAAGTGCTGTTGCTAAAATGTTGCTGAAATTTTTAGAGAACAGTATCGAATGCCAGCTTGTCAATTTACCCAAAGCAGCTTTTGTAACGCTTACAAAATAATTAACTTGAAATAAAGCTTCAATATACACAGGTGGTAGAGCTGATGCCGGGCTCGACTGTGGAGGTACCACCATCTTACTTGGAGACCCCCTCGAAGTAATTCGGGGGAGTGTAAGAGGACAGCTCATAGCAAAAAACCAGGAGGCCCACCATTTCTGGGACCGATGAATGACGGTATATCCATCCCTAATAGCCGAGCCTTATATGGAACAGACTGGTGACAGGCAGCGGCGTCATTGGTGCGAGGGTTCCGGCACCGGGCTCACCAACCGGCCTGCCCAGCGTGTGTGAGTATGGGCAATTATTCCAGGATGACCGCCGGGAGTAGCAAAGTCCTGTAAAGGCTTATGTCCAGCAATGGACGAACTAGGCTGATGGATGAAAGCTTCAATATCGTGGACGTTATGTAGAATTTTGCAAAGAAGCTAACAACACTTTCAGGGACACATAAATGAGGAGGGCGGTACTGAAAGGGTTAAGTTATAACAGTCCTAACATTCGTAGCGCAAGAACACAATTAGTTATTTACAAAAAATTACAGATATTTTATCTCACAAAGTCCGTTTGGCTATGGTTGTAGTAGTGACGTGTACAGATAAGCGCGTTTTCTGTGTGTTGCGCGTTTTGTGCCGCCCTCGAGGTTACGCACATTAGAAAAAAGTGCGTGTGGACTCACTACTACAACCGTAGCCGAACGAACTGCGTGACGATGGAATATCTGCACCCATACCATTATTATCTCTTCACAATATTTCGAGAGGGTTGTCAGAGGTGATTCCGATTGTAAATGTCACCAGAACAGTCAAGACTCGTAACATCCTCTTTTCACCGACGATTTTAACGTCGCAACATGATAGCGGGTGAGATTTGTCGCCATACTTCGGGCACTAACACACGTAATTAAGGGTATATGTTTATGATTAATACTTGCGACTGTCGGCACTTGGTGAAAAATCGTCACAATCTTGATAAAAACACTTGTACTGTTTCACGATATCACTTTTTATTACTCCAACCGGTTTCGCCTTACGGCATTATTAAGGAACACTGTTAAATATAATAATCAATAAAGAAATGTTTAGGGCTTGTTTACATTATTCATTATTCACCATCTGCAATGTAAACAACCACTACACATTTCTATATTGTTTATTATATTTAACAGCGTTCCTTGATAATGCCGTAAAGCGAAACCGGTGGGAGTAATAAAAAGTGATATTGTGAAACAGTACAAGTGTTTTTATCGAGATTATGGTATATATTTACCTTATAGTGTTTTTCTTTACCGTCAGCATGTGGTATTTCTGTCATGGGCAGATCCTAAAGTATGAAATCAAAAATTTTTCACCAAAAGTTAAAAATAGGTGCGATGACAAGCGGAGCGAATCGGGGAGGAGCGTGTTGGTTTTAGATATACATGTATTTGGGGAGCCGAGCGAAACGAAGCGGAGCGTGGCAACCCTCCTAGTTTTAACAGAAATATGATCTGCCTGAGCAGACGACGACATCTCAGAACATTTAATCTGTGGACGACAGAATAATATATACAAATACTAGACATATGCAAACGAATTCCAAAACACTCAACTGGTGCATGCTCGGCTGGGAGGCTTCGAATCCGGATCTGAAAAATGGCGTCCTGCTGACGGAGTTACTGCGACTGAGAACCTTTTAATTTTATAATCAACTGATCATACAACATGGAATGAATCTGAATGACAGCAGCCTTTCGCGTGGAAAGCCATGTCAGCGTATTGTATAGGTTATACGGGACGGTTTAATTGTTCATTGTGTACAACATAGCTTGGAGATAACGGTTCTGTTGGCTGAAAGACCTACAAGCTTTCAGTCCTTTAGACATGCATTTTTCAGTTATCCATGTAAAGGCTTTCCATAGTCCGGACTTCTAGCCGTAGGGGATAGTGTTTCTACGCTGAGAGGCTTCACAAGAAAGTAAAATCTCTGGCAATTATGCGAGCTTGTTCTTGGCAATTATGTGATTTTGAATTTAAGGGGCTATACCGTCAAAATGGACACTTTTTGAAGTTATTTATCTGCTGTTCAAAAGAAGTCCCAAGTTAAATAAATTAGTATAACAATTTTGGAACGTTTTTCTAGATTTTGGACTATCAGAAACGCGATTGGAGAAATTTCACTCGATAGAAATAATTATTGAAATGAGGTCTAAACTTACACAATTTTTGATATTCTGACAAATTGGGATGGCATACAGACTTCAGAAATATTTATTTACATGGGTTTTAACAATGCCTAAATTACTGGTTATGGAAATTTTCATAGCTATTTTAGTTAATTTAGTATTAATTTAAAACCGACTTTTTTGTCAATTTTTCCCGATTCCGTCCCTCTCGCACTGCGGTTCTTTCCGCCTGGAGTAACGGGGACCTTTGCACGGACGATATATCACCTTAAGTATATTCTCAGGAAGTCTACATTCGAAAGCTCGCTTCGTGCGCTGCGGTCACACATAATCAGTAAATTAGCGAGGTTTTTCTGTAATTTCTGAAAAGGTATTGAAAAATAAATAAAAATGGGTCATCGTCTTTGATTATTTATTTATTTATTCAATTGCAAATATATAATTACATTACAGAAACCCATTTCGTAATTAATTGCATCACTGAAAACTATATACAATATATTTAATGTTACATATTGATATAAAAAGTAATAAGAAATAAAATTAGATTACATTACAATGAACTTAACTTACAATTTTATTAATATCAATGTCAAAAGATTAAATAAATTGCAATATTGAATAATTGTTTCGTACTTATTCAGATTCGGTAAGCTTCAAGATAGAACAGAGATCCTTCTATGCATCTTTCTCAAAAATCACCGTGCATTCTTTCATAACATCCCTCCATCGACTATTAAAAATATGGATGTGAGGTGCCGCCGCATGCAGCTGGTTCAATCTGCTCGTAGCAAGGGTCCGGTTTTGCGGGGACAAGCGGTGAGCGCACGTACCGTGCTCTCTCCACACTGAAAACAGGCCGCAGCCTTCTCATGCCATACCTAAAAATGTACCTAACCACATTTAACTTAAGTAGTCATTATACATTATACATATGTAACGAACATTTTAAATCTTTCAGTTGAACATCTTTGCTAATAACACATTTACGTTTCGATTTTTTTTTCTATCAAGCGAAGTTAACTCAATTACGTTTTCAGAACTACATACTCATTAATTTTACTTGTATTTGAAATGAGATATTGAACTGACAATGTAAATTAAACAAAACACTCATTTTAAAATGGCACGGCCTTAACTTTTTTCATGACATGTGTTATATAAATTATTTAAAATACGGGGCCTAGAATGAGGGATGAAGGGCTTGTAGCCACGTTTGGCCGTGAGATCAATTAGATCCGCGGCTAAGCAACGCTCAGCATGGTCAATCTTTGGATGGGAGACCATGAGTGGCAATTTACATCTGAGTCCCTCCGTGTTTCGGAAAGCACGTAAAGTTGTTGGTCTCGGCTGATATCGAAAGATAATGGTCGCTAAGCCATGTTAGAGGCTTGAATGGTGGCCTGAACAACTCTGATACCAGGTAAGACAGACACTATCCACAAGACAAGTACAGTGGAGACCACATCAAGCTATACACTTGCAGTACGACATTAGCCCCTACAAATATAAGATAGGTACAAAGTCCAATGTGTCTTGATGCGGTCTCCACTGGAATAAATAAATTTATTTAGGAGACTGGAGAAATCTAATAAAGGTATATTTAGATTGGTTCCTTAAGTATCTCTGATGCTCTCCTTGATGACATAAAACTCGCGCCTCGTTAATTTACCTATACATATCTAAGTTAAAAGAATTGTGGTCGGTATGGCATGTAATGTTACCGCAGAGTTTTTTGACTGTATTCGCTAGCTCAATGACTACGTAATTTATTTTATTATAATACTTTTTTGACATTCTATGAATATACAATTTTTGTTTACATTGTATAAATTTGTAATTTTACTAATGTATAGTAAAATGTTACCAATATATTAATAATTCAAATGTATTAAACTTTTATTTACAAGAAACGTAAATCATATAAATTATAAATAATACTGAAAATAAACAATAATTACAAAGAAAATTGCATAAAATGGCATGATAAATTACTGTTTTTGTCGTTTTTAATTTGACGTGTAATTTTTTATTATAAATGTAATTTTTCATTTATTAATAAATAAGTATTTTCAGTATTTTTGTTATTATATTACAGCTACGATTTTTTAAACCTTCTACGCAGAGTTTTGTCAAGAGTATGTACTTGAATTACCTACCGGAACACAAAGGTACCTAAGCAAAGAAAAATGTCCGCTACCGATTCGATGTGGGTAATAGCACTCTTAGCTTTTATTCGCGTGCAGAACTCCTTAACAGCCTCTGCGAATGTGCGAACATTGGCATTTCTCCAAATATTACTCTAGCTATGTAAGTATTTGTACATTTTTGGCAAAGACTGTACCTAGCTTCGCAATTCGATACAAGGATTTTACCTCTTCTAGATAGATTGTGTGGTAACTGTGTTATTTTGTGTACAGATGTCTTATGTAGGAAGAGCGATGAATGGCCAGCGGTACTTTTTTGGTAGCACCTACTCAGCCGTCCGAATATTTCTGGATATCTGTTCACTCTTTAGCACAGGGGTCGGCAACCGGCGGCCCGCGGGGCCGCAACGACTTCGGTGCGGCCCTCAACGTTCCCAATTGCTGCATGATAACTGTGTTTGGTTGTACATATTTGTGTGAGCAGACATTTTCCATTCTGAACTAACGAATAAAACAAACATTGTTCTCAGTTAAGGCGATATGTAAAAGTTTTAGTGTCCCTGTTACTCCATATGCGAAAAAACCCTCAGTGCGAGAGGAACAGATTCGTGGAAAAGTAGCAAAAAGTCGGTTTTTTATTGATATAAAATGTACTAAAGTTGCTATCAAAATTTCGTTTAACCAGGTCCTAGATATCGTTAAAACCCATCTAATAAAATATAATTGCAGTCCATATGTCATTCTAAATTGTCAAACCAGGAGAATTGGTGCCGAAAAAGACCTCGCTTCAATAAATATTTCTCCAATCGCGTTTCTGTTTTAACAGTTCCCTAGAAAAATAATCAAAAAATAATATATATATATTTTTAAATATTACATTATTTACTGAAGTAGATATGCGCGTTCTTAAAGTGTTGTTTTTTTTTCGTAGCGCCTTAACGGATGCAAATCTAGACCTAATACTGCGCATTTCCACGTCTTAAATGCAAGTCAAATGCAGCCGCAAAAATTGCATTAGATTTTAACAATAAATTGTGTTTTAAACTACAATAAATATGATGCGAAATTGACTAATGTGTTATTTATTATATGCGGCCCTCGCTGATCCTCTGGTTACATTTCTGGCCCTCCTATATCATAAGGTTGCCGACCCCTGCTTTAGCAGATAATTTTTTGATTTACACGTTTTAGTGGACCCAAGTTGCTTTAGCTTTCGGACTTGAATTTGAATTTTGATTACAATTTTATTTATGCTAATATGTGTTCTAAAATTACGTGAAATGATAATTCTGTTAATAAATAACTTAGGCTTTGGTGTAAACTTTCTAGAAAAAACTTGTAAGTATAATTATTTATTTCAGAACACATGACAACATATAAAAATGCAAGGGCCCATAGTAAATAACCATTATTAAAAGCAAACATCTCAAAATATGAGACATTCAAATGCAGATGGTTTATTTTGCAAAGTAGGTATATATAATACACGTTTCACAAGTCAAAATTTAATCTTATAAAAATAGATGTAATAAAATAATAAATGAACATGAACTAGATTAAAGGTTTATTTAATTTATGTAGCAATGTATAAACGATTAAAATGATAGGTAAAATATATATTATACAAGGTGAAATCCAATCAACGACTTTATATTAACTGAATATTAACCAGTTTTTTCCATAGCGTGGGTTGCAGATTAAGAAAAGTTCTAAAACATACTCGTATCAAATACGTGGAGAAGAAAAGAAACACGTTCGGAGCGCGCTGTAAGTCCTGAACCTACAAGATTATGACAAAACTTTCACCCAAAAGACTTCTTGCTCATTTGTTCCTAACTTTTTTCATAGTGCCGCCCAATGACACTAGTCTTTCAGCCGGATTTCTCATATTACGACCCAACTTTGTGTCCTAGAAAAATTGTCTCATATTATTCTTGCTAGCACAAAACAGATGAACATATTTATCTAGAAACTAGCACTATTCTTATTCTCTATTTAAATTTTTGAAAATATGAAAACAGACTTTCTTAGAGTTGAACTTTGTTTTTTTAATTTTCTATCCTAATTCTTAAAACCGTTCACGGATCTTTGAATGTCTTCTTAATTTACTTGATAATCCAAAAGACCTGTACCGTTTTTTATCTCGAATGAGGCTTATGGCAGAATAACAGCGCTGTGAGTTAAACCGTGGCATTATGATGAGTCAGTGCCTTTTTGTTGCTACGACACATGACGTCATCAGTTTACTTTTATTTTAAGTCACTTGTATTTCTTCGTTTTGTAGGAGAGTGTCAAAATTGTATTGTTCTTAGGGCCTGTTTCACCACTTCCAGATAGTTATACGTGACATATAACGCATACAAAATGTGTTCCATTTTTAAACTTATCTTCTGGATATCACTTATCTGGAAGTGGTGAAACAGGCCCTTAGAATATTACTTTTATGCGTCTATCTTTAAAAGTGAAACAAATAACGTTAAAAATATCTTACTTTTTTCGAGGTTTTTATATAGAGACGTCCCTTGGTCTTCAATTTTTTATTATTATATATGTAATAGCAGCCATAGTAATACTATTCTGTGAAAATTTCAACTAGCTACCTATAACGGCTGAAGCTGTAGACCCCTGTGACAGACGGACGGACAGACAGCGGAGGCTTAGTAATAAGGTCCCGTTTGACATCCTTCGGGTACGGAATCCTAATTAGGAATGCATTCATTGTTATTTTATATGGTAATGTTGAGGACACCACGCAATAATGGAGCTTATTAGCGGAACCACGGAAATTTTCCAAGTCCTGTTACAAAGCCATTTTAGCAAGGAACCCCAATAACGGTGCGTGTCGCGGCTAGACGAACAATTTTCTGGGATCCTCACAATTTATCCTCCTCTATACATTACGTGCCAGCTCGTACCGTATATTACGGAACCCTACGTGTAGGTTTTTAAGATTCCTTTCCGAAACGGGGTCCTTTTTAGATTAGTTTCCTACAGTTCAACTCAATACTACTAGGCTCTTTGTGTCGGTGTCGTCGATACATCGTAGAGTTGGGCATATTATGATGTGCCTGGGTAGATCATAATATTTCTGTAAAAACTAAATGGGTCACCTGCCGTCGCCTCGCTTCGCTCTGCTTGCCTGGGTAGATCATAATATTTCTGTAAAAACTAAATGGGTCACCTGCCGCCGCCTCGCTTCGCTCTGCTTGCCTGGGTAGATCATAATATTTCTGTAAAAACTAAATGGGTCACCTGCCGTCGCCTCGCTTCGCTCTGCTTGCCTGGGTAGATCATAATATTTCTGTAAAAACTAAATGGGTCACCTGCCGTCGCCTCGCTTCGCTCTGCTTGCCTGGGTAGATCATAATATTTCTGTAAAAACTAAATGGGTCACCTGCCGCCGCCTCGCTTCGCTCTGCTTGCCTGGGTAGATCATAATATTTCTGTAAAAACTAAATGGGTCACCTGCCGTCGCCTCGCTTCGCTCTGCTTGCCTGGGTAGATCATAATATTTCTGTAAAAACTAAATGGGTCACCTGCCGTCGCCTCGCTTCGCTCTGCTTGCCTGGGTAGATCATAATATTTCTGTAAAAACTAAATGGGTCACCTGCCGCCGCCTCGCTTCGCTCTGCTTGCCTGGGTAGATCATAATATTTCTGTAAAAACTAAATGGGTCACCTGCCGCCGCCTCGCTTCGCTCTGCTTGTCTGGGTAGATCATAATATTTCTGTAAAAACTAAATGGGTCACCTGCCGCCGCCTCGCTTCGCTCTGCTTGCCTGGGTAGATCATAATATTTCTGTAAAAACTAAATGGGTCACCTGCCGTCGCCTCGCTTCGCTCTGCTTGCCTGGGTAGATCATAATATTTCTGTAAAAACTAAATGGGTCACCTGCCGCCGCCTCGCTTCGCTCTGCTTGCCTGGGTAGATCATAATATTTCTGTAAAAACTAAATGGGTCACCTGCCGTCGCCTCGCTTCGCTCTGCTTGCCTGGGTAGATCATAATATTTCTGTAAAAACTAAATGGGTCACCTGCCGCCGCCTCGCTTCGCTCTGCTTGCCTGGGTAGATCATAATATTTCTGTAAAAACTAAATGGGTCACCTGCCGTCACCTCGGTTCGCTCTGCTTGCCTGGGTAGATCATAATATTTCTGTAAAAACTAAATGGGTCACCTGCCGTCACCTCGCTTCGCTCTGCTTGCCTGGGTAGATCATAATATTTCTGTAAAAACTAAATGGGTCACCTGCCGTCACCTCGCTTCGCTCTGCTTGCCTGGGTAGATCATAATATTTCTGTAAAAACTAAATGGGTCACCTGCCGTCACCTCGCTTCGCTCTGCTTGCCTGGGTAGATCATAATATTTCTGTAAAAACTAAATGGGTCACCTGCCGTCGCCTCGCTTCGCTCTGCTTGCCTGGGTAGATCATAATATTTCTGTAAAAAACCAAGTGGGTCACATGCCACCGCCTCGTTTCGCTCTGCTTCGCTCGGCTCTCCAAATATATTAACATTTTAACCTAACACGCTCCTCCTCGCATCTATTTTTTGACTTTTCGTGAAAGATTTTAGATTTCTGACTTTACGATCTGCCCAATTGTCATTATGTCTCTTACAAATATAATAAAATAATGAACGCACTGGTCAGGATTGCAGGTTTTTTGTTAATGAAATATGTAAAATGGAATTTTATATAATGTATAATGGTAAAAAATTACACATTCGATCACAATGAGTACGAATCTCTAAAGATGAACGATAAAAATATGTACTTGTGTAACAGAATCAGCCTTTGATTTATACAAGGTGTAACAGAAAGGGTAACCATATTTGAAGAGCTTATTCAGTCAATGGTAAAGAACAACTTTGGGTATTACGGCTGAATGGACCAAATCGAATGGACCGTAGTTCATTCGAAAGTAAATTGAATTGAATTCCAATAGACCGGTAATTTTTTCATTTATTTACTAACAATAATTAAGTACAGTCACCAATGATATTCCAGGCTGGAATATCATTGACAGTCACCTGCAAAAATGGAGTAATACCACCAGGGAATAATTGTTTGATGTAACTTTTTATTATTATACAAAGAAAATAACATAATGCTCATTGTAAAAATAATCAACAAACAATTTAAAGTACCTATAAATCAGTCTTATTTTAAAATAATAAATCAACTATAAACAATGAACTGTATACATTCTGTCGAGTTCTGTATACATTTATTCTGTTTCTGTACGTATTTGATTTTAGCTAAGTAAATATATATGAGTAGTGTAGTAATTCTTACTGATATAATGATATTTATGATAAAAAATAATATTGCGAAATGTTAATGTATTCTTTAGGTGACTGTACCAATTTAAAATGTTTATTACCGATCCATTGGAACGTAGTCGATTTAAATACGTTTGAATGGACCGTCGCCCATTCGATTTGGTCCATTCAACCGTAAGACCCCAACTTTTACTATGGAGCCAACCCTGAAATCTCAAAAAAGAAATCTGCCCTTCGGCACATTTTGGCCGAGCGGCATTGCATTTTTCTATGAAACAGTAAAAATTTTTTTTCGAGACACTGTGTTTGTTCCATAGTAAAAGCTTTTCTATACCCTTGACTGAATAAGCTCTTCAAATATGGTTACACCTTTCTGTTACACGTTGTATAGCAAAATGTATGATTACACCACAGAAATATATATATATATATATATGTATAAATTTATGTGTATATCTGTGGATTGCACTTATTGATTTTATGATAATAAATATTTTTACTTAATAAAAGCTTTTTTTACTGTTTTATTATATATATATATATACAGATTTTTATGAATGTTATAGTTGAAATTAAATAAAAAATAAAACTTTCGATATATATTTCGACCCACTTGGGGCCGTCGACTTACGACGGCCCCAAGTGGGTCGAAATATATATCGAAAGTTTTATTTTTTATTTAATTTCAACTATAACATTCATAAAAAACTTATTGATTTTAGGGTTCTGTACATATAAGAATATTCCCGGTTCAGAGCTCCTCACATCCAGGTTTACTTTTCTTTCTGCGTTTCTATACCATTGCAGTATAAAGTAATTAAAGTATGAAGTAAATTTATATAACCTATTATTTTAAACTAGATATCTATTTAATTTTAGGTTAATGCTCTAATTCTGTCAAACATAAAAACTGCAAAATTAAGTTGGTTGAGTATTCGGGGATGTAACCATAAAACTACATTATAAATCGTCATTTTTAGTGTTTGTTGTTTAAATACAGCATAATATGGTACATAATATAGAGAAACTTCAAATTCCTAACTGCTTTGGCTTTGAGATAGACCCCGTAACAAAAATAGTCTAAAAATGGCAACTTTGATATTGATAGCCCCCATTTTAATAAAAAAATAATATATATATATATATTTATACTCCAATGAAATGAAAATGAAAATGAAAAAAGTGTTTATTCAGTAACCAGTAATACATTAAATTAGAATGCTGGGGCCTTCTTTTAAGTATAGAAATACTTGTTCCAGAAGACCTCGCTCCTTCACATCCATAGCTTAAAGTTAGTACAAGTACTACAGTTAGTGTCTTATTGTGTGAGTGGAAGTGTCTGTGTCTCTGTGAGGGTGTGTATGTGTTTGAGTGTGAGGGAGGGTTGTGCGTGAGGTGTGTGTGTATGTGAGAGGGAAAAGGTGTGCGTGTGTGTGTGGCTTAGCGTTTGTATTGTAAATAAATTAAGTATGGTTGTAAATATGTATCGTATGATAGGTATATGATTCCAGTATTGTTATTATTTGAGTTGTATAAATACATTTAATATAAATATATATGTATGCATACATACGCTGATAAGTGATATTTATAATACACGTTAGACTATCGGCTGTAGTAGTGACTCAATTTCGTCATAGGTTTTATTTAGTATCCAATTGGTTATGATTTTTTTACATTCGTGGTATTGTTTAGGGTATATATCTAAAGTGCTATTTATTGCATTATATAGACGGGCTGATTGTGTTAAATATTGTTTGCTGGCATATGAAGATTTTACTGTTTTTATATTAATCACTCTATCTCTCCTTCTTTTGTTAATATGAGATTGGTCAAAAATTAACGTTTTATGTCTCCTTAAGAGTGCACGTAATATATAAAGTTTTCTCACTGTCAAGGTTTGGCTGAGCAAATATAACTCGTTCGTTGGAAATCTATACGGCTTGAAATACATAACCTTAATCAAGGATCGTTGAGCTCTTTCAACTTCAATAAGTTTAGTTTTAGCGGCTCCACCCCAAGTCGGCACACAGTAACCTAATACGGATTGTGCCAAAGCAATATATATTTTATTGAGTAATATTGGAGGAGCTACATGTCTTAGAGTTTTAAAAATCCATATTAGTTTACGTGTTCTAGCGCTAAGTACCTCTATCTGTGTTGACCAAGATAGCCTTTGATCAATCATTACACCCAAGTATTTGATTGAAGATGATTTATTTATGACAGTGCAGTTACAGATTAAACCATCACAGGTATGAATTTTAATGGTAAAGTCATTTTCGGGTTGAGTGCGATTGTACATGGTAAAGCACATATAATTTGTTTTAAGCGCATTTAGAGTAAGCAAATTTGATTTTAGCCACCGCGCAATTCTGGTGAGACCTGTCTCTGTCATCAATTGAGTACTCTCCCAAGTTGTACCAGAGAAGACAACCGCGGTGTCGTCGGCGTAAGAAAAGATCTTTGTGTTGTTTAAGTTAAGGTTGCACAAATCATTGATATATATAAGAAATAAGGTGGGTCCTAAGACGCTACCTTGTGGTACTCCATATGTGATATTTGAGTCGTCACTAATGTATTGTCCAAGCTTGACTTTCTGCTTCCTGTCACTGAGGTAATCTTTAAAAAGAGTCAACGAGGTGTCTCTGACACCCATTTTCTCCAACTTTTGTAAGAGAATGGAGACACAGACGGTGTCAAAAGCCTTTTTTAAGTCCACAAATACAGCGAGGCACTTTTTACCATGATCTACTTTGTCTACAATATGTGATGTCAGAGCAGTTACAGCGTCTTCTGTGGATTTACCATTTTGAAAACCATATTGCGAGTTTGCCAGTAAATGATATTTGTTAAGGTAGTTAACTAATCTATTATTTATTAATTTTTCTAATATTTTGGAAATGGATGGAAGAACTGATATGGGCCTATAATTACTGATTTCATCTGTGACACCACCTTTGTATACTGGTGTTATAATTGATTGCTTTAGCATTGATGGAAAAATTCCATTGGTAAAGCAGAGGTTGGTCAGATGGCATATAATAGGTACAACTTCATGGCTAGCCAATTTCAGAAAGCGAGAAGGGATATTATCCCAACCCGGGGCACTATCAGATTTTAGACTCATTAAAGCACCGTATAAATGAGTTCTAGACAATGACAACCGACATAGTAGGGTATAAAATTTTCGGTTCCATGTTCTTGAAAATTAATTTAATTACATTTAAAAATAAAACTTACCTAAAACAAAACACTAACCTAAATAAAACCCTTATAAAACCTATACCTTGTAAAAATTAACTAAACTAAATAAAAAATCCTATCTAGATCGCCACCGTCATGTGGAAATTACATTTTAAATTAAAAATTCGGTTTAGGGTGAACAATTTACATCATCCATCCACCAGCCTAGTTCGTCCACTGCTGGACATAAGCCTTTCCAGGACTTTGCCACTTCCGGCGGTCATCCTGGAAGAATTGCCCATACTCAGACACGCTGGGCAGGTGGGTTGGTGAGCGCGATGCCCGTCACCAGTCTGTTCCATATAAGGCCCGGCTATTAGGGATGGATATACCGCCATCCATTGGTACCAGGCATGGTGGGCCTCCTGGTTTTTTGACTGTGAGCTGTCCTCTTACTCTCCTCTTAATAACTTCGAGGGGGTCTCCAAGTAAGATGGTAGAGCTAGGTGGTAGAGCTGATGCCGGGCTCGACTGTGGAGGTACAAATTTACACAACATATAAAAATTTCAGGTTTCTATCTCATTGCGTCTGCTAGAGACCCATGACATTAGAACAGACAGACGGACACCAAAGTGACATTAATAGGGCTCCGATTTGCCCTTTGGGTACGGAACCCTAAAAACCGACGATTATTACCTCGTAGCGTGATGTGTGGTAGGTAACCCTATCGCCGCGGTTCTTTGGGCACGAATATATGCTTTTTAAGCCTGTACCTGAGCCTAGAGCATGACCAACTCCAGTCTATCTAGGATTCGTTTGAAGAAATTCGGACTCTCCTTGTATTGAAAAAAATATATTTGGTTTATTAATCTTTTCTCTAGGGATGTTACGTATAAACAATGTACTAAGATTTATACTTTTGTCAAAAAAAAATGTTTTGCACCCTCTCTTTTTTTGGTTATCAAACGTTCGCTTCAAGAACGCGGTTAAGAGATCAACTTGATTTTTTTTTCATAAAATAGGTAAGAGAAATATGAAGGTATATCACCTAAATTCGATATTTTTTTCCCTACAAAATTTTTCAGTATTAGCTAAAAACACACCAATTTGTTGTTTCGCTGCGTGATCACTAGTATTACGCGTTCAAGAAAAAGAGGCCAAAGAGCCAACATATAATCGCCTCTATGACAAGCAAATAAAGTCTTTGCCGTAGGACTTATTGTGCTGGACGGGTAATAAAAAAAGTTGCTAGGGTATGCCATCTTCTTAAGGCTCCAGTCCCCTAAAAATCAGTATTCTTGCAGAATTATCAGAAAAGAAAGATTTTATTTTAGTTAGTAAGAAAGCAATAAATAAAATACATTTTACGTTAATTTATAGTGTGGAATTTGAAAATTTCAAAACATATTTTTTCATTTACTTTAATGCTACTTTTAATAGGTTTTTTAGGCTTTAAACATACCTTTATTTATGTTCTACGCGTTGAGAGTCTCATTCATGCACACGTCACGTAAAAATGATGTCAAAAACAAGAAATTTATCCAGGTATCATTTATTTCCATATCTTCAACAATAATCTTACCTGGTTACTTTTTTGGATAATACTTTAGTTTTCTTATTTCGTGTGCTTTAAGTAGTTGTGATTTTATGAATTCAACCACTGCTAAAATATTTCTTTTCTACTAGAAAACTATCGTTTAGCGTAGTCAAATTTAAAACACGTAGAATAGAACTATTAACAAGTGAAATAACAAAAAAACGGTACTTAAAAAACGATTTTAAGAACATTTATCAAATCGAAACTTATCGAGAGTTTAAAACACAAAACGCGTCGAAATTTCCCTCAGTTTCGCTGGGACATCGCAGCGTTCAGACGTGTGTTGTGTAGCTCGACGTCATTTTACCTCCCGCTCGCACGGTTGCTCCCTTTCCCTCGCGTAGATTCTTATGGAGAGGCGAACTGTATCATGAAAGTTGCTCTACTTGAATATTGCACTTATCATTTAATAAGTAAACAACTATGGATAAAATATTTTTTGAATATTATAAGAAATCCCTGTTTCGAAAAAATAAAGTCTAATCTACGTCCGTCCGTGTTTCACAGCATCATAACTTTAGCACCGTAAAGATAAAGACATGAAATTTGGCACAAAAATGGCATTAATTTGCCTACATATTACATTGTAAAAAAATATGAAAAATTTGAAATTGTTTAAAATATTTTTAAAACAAAAATGAGAAAAATAAAAAATATCCTAAAAATACAATATGGGTATCAAACTGTAGACACTAAAAAGGTGATTGTAAAAATATATACTTTTACTATATTTACTGGCACTGGTTTAGTGAAATCTTAAAAAAAAACACAAAAATGTCTATGTCCGAAACTGGTAGACCGAAAAATATGAAAAAAATTTCCATTATAGATCATAACTGACCAATAACCGGGAAAACTATAGTGATTTAAAAATATAAAAAAAAAATAAAATATATATATTTTTTTATATAAAAATACAATATAAGTATCACATTGTAAGTATTAAAAAGCTTATTGTAATAATATATAGTTTGGCTATATTTAATTGCATCTATTTCGATAAATCCTTGAAAATCTATAAAAAAATGTATGTCCCCCCTCTTATCTCCAAAACTGGTGGACCGAAAAATATGAAAAAAAATCATGGTAATATGCGTTTACGTAAGAATTACAGAAAAAATAAAGCGGTTGAGAAATTCACGAAAAAAAAAGATAAAACTAAATTTATCATCCACAATTCGGAACCCTAGGTTCTGACTAGAGTCTGACTCGCACTTGGCCGGTTTTTTTTCAAGATGTTTGCGGTAGGCCGTTTTTTTTGGCGGTTTTAATTTAGTTATCGGAGCTTTTATTACTACCCTTAATTTTTACCATAAGTATCCGGTTATCCGGATAATACATTATCCGTTATCCGGATAGTAAAAATCTGCGAATAATTGGATGCCCTAATTCGCTGAGATTAAGTTATGTTAATGTGTGTTAATTCGAAAACCATTACGAGATTTAGGTTTAATAAGCCGTATTTTAGAAGTTGTGGTCTAAAAAACCCACGGGGATGGCGTGACACAAATTTTATACCAGCACCGCTGTCGCCACTTTTTGGAATAACGTAGTATTACCTGGCTCTAGTCCCGTATAAGTCAGTATTCTCGCTGAATTATCAGAAAAGAAAGATTTTATATTAGTTAGTAAGAAAGCAATGACTAAAATACATTTTACGTTAATTTAAAGTGTGGAATTTAAAGATTTCAATACATATTTTTTCATTTTCTTTAATGCTACTTTTAATAGGTTTTTTAGGCTTTAAACATACCTGTATTTACGTTCTACGCGTTGAGGGTCTCATTCATGCACACGTCACGTAAAAATTATGACAAAAACAAGAAATTTATTCAGGTATCATTTATTCCCATATTATCAACAATAATCTTACCTGGTTACTTTTTTGGATAATACTTTAGTTTTCTTATTTTGAGTGCTTTAAGTAGTTGTGATTTTATGAATTCGACCACTGCTAAACGATTTTTTTTCTACTAGATAATTATCGTTACATTTCCAAATTTTATAAAGGTATTTTTTATGTCAGGCATTAGTTAAATGAAAATCTTGATGAATAAATAAATTTTCGGGCACAACTACACGCTTTTTAGGGCATGCAGGTTTCCTTAGAGCGATAGGGCTCATCACGCTGAGACGTCATAATCGTCGGAGAAACGTGAGTGTACTTATAGGTACACGTATGGGTGGACTTATGACTTGCATCTCACAGTTCACACTCGGAACACCTCTTGACACCCCTTCGGTAAAAATCTGCAAATAATTGCATGACCTATAAAATGTATTGTGTCTTAATACTAATCACTCTTACTGCTACCAATAGGCCATCTATTCCAGGTAGATTTACTTTTGTTTATTTTGCTTTTGCAAATTCATTTTGTTTGTTCCGATAAACAAACCAAACTTTGTAAATTACCGTTACTTGAATTATAAAAAATCTTCACATGTCAAATTTTAAGTAATCGTACATTCATTTAACGAAGTAGAGCAACATTCAGGTGCGGTCTCTAACATCTTAATGCAGCGGGGAGAGCGCCACTTCTAAAGCCTCAGGTAAGATGAAAGCGAAATGTTGCAAAGAGAGTCTGGGGCCTTAAGGCATGCAGGTTTTCTCACGATGCCGATGTTTACCGTCACCGAGGATTCCTGTTGTGGCGATATATTTATAATAGGGCTTTACCTATGAAATTGTAGAAATTATGTTACAGATTCATGAGTTCATAATTCCTGTAATTCAATTACTATTTCAATTATTTGTTTTTCGTTTGAAAGTTGATTTCAATGTTTCACATCTACGTATTAATACTAAATTTAAATTTTGTTTTTAATTGCAGTTTGATTATAAAAATTTAATGCCCATCCAGTTCCATGATAATATTCGAAATAATTTTTTACAGCTAAAAATTTTCAAAAATTCAATTTATGTTGCTGTTTGCTTAATGTTGTCTCATTTATACACAAATTAAATAAATGACTGTTTATTTTCAGATTAAAAATCCATAGGTAGGTTAGTGTTAGGCTTAAAACTATGTTAGTAAAACAAAGGGAACATGTATAAAATTGATTATTTAAGTAACCCAATGGATCGTTTCCATCCAGAATTTCTGGATGGGACAATCCATTCGTTCCGCAATCGTCTAGAGGCACTTTTCTTGCGAATTATGGCGTAGAAATCATCTATACGCGCCTCCGCAAACATGCCAGATGCACTGCAGAATCGCGGCAGCCGCAACAGCATTCTAAAGGAGTTGTTATATTGCACACGCAGGACGTTGTAGGCTCGCTGCGATAAAAGACATTATTACATAATATGGACTTGTCATTCCTAAAAAAAAAGCAAAAATCTTAGTACTGAAAATTGAGTTTCCTTCAAATTCTATACAGAAAACAGCAATTTCATATGTAAAGACCTAATATTTATATTATTTACTTTGAAAAGTAAGTCCACCCTAACGCCTATATGCATACTGCGCAGTGCAAACATTTGCAAAAACTTAAATATTGTATTTTTAACTCATTCGGTCCCAATTTATTTTTATGTAGTAAGTTAGTTACGTATTACAAAAAAAACGGCCGAGTGCGAGTCGGACTCGTGCACAAAAGGTACCGTACCATTTTCTATAAAAACGGCAAAAAAATATGGCTGTTGTATGGGAGTCCCCTTAAATATTTATTTTGTTTTGTTTTTTTAGTATTTGTTGTTATAGCGGCAACAGAAATACATCATCTGTAAAAATTTCAACTGTCTAACTATCACGGTTCATAAGATATAGCCTGGTGATAGACGGACAGCGGAGTCTTAGTAATAGGGTACCGTTGGTTACCCTTTGGGTACGGAACCCTAAAAAATCATATCGTCACGATATTACGTGTATTTATTCTAAAGTACTCGATATAAGTCGTATTTTCTTTTTTTATTTTCAGTAAAGATACAAATTGTACAACTTGCTTAACTTTGCGTAAAAACGAGGCAGTATTCACGATACCCTGACAGCTATTATGATGGTGTTTCATAAAATTTTGCTTTTTGGGCTGTATAGAGAAGTAGTTAGACGTCGTCGCTAGACAATACTTATGAAAAAAAAACAGTATAATAATAAGCTGTCGACTTCACATTCAGTTTTAACCTTTTGTATGAATCTTAAGAAAAATTCAGGCGTAAAGGGGCTTCTTAACAAGCTTTTGTACACGGCTTCAATCTACGTGACACCGATCACATGTGTTCGTAACTGGTTCATAAAATCAAATGTTCCTCGAACGAAATAGTCGGCGCACAGCAAAGTTTCATCCACCCTTATGTTGTCAAAACCGTTCGTTCGAAAGCAATATTTTAAGGGTGGAACAATCGTGGATTGCGAATATTTAGCTCAATTTGTTGCCCAAACTAACCACCAGAAAGTTCTGGGAAAAATATATGTTATTAATCATAATATCTTCATTAAGGATTGTATGTTTACAAATGATCAAATAAAAATATATCCTTAACTACTCAATTTCAAATATACAAGGTGTAACAGAAAGGTGTAACCATATTTGAAGAGCTTATTCAGTCAATGGTATAGAACAACTTTTACTATGGAGCCAACCCTGAAATCTCAAAAAAAATCTGCCCTTCCATACATTTCAGCCGAGCAGCATTGCATTTTTTTATGAAATAGTTGAAATTTTTTTACGAGATACAGGGTTTGTTCCATCTTAAAAGTTGTTCTATACCATTGACTGAATAAGCTCTTCACATAATACACCTTTGTCCTTTCTGTTACACATTGTATATACAAGGTTTTAATATGAAGTTGCGGTAGCCGGAAACTTGACCGAATGACAAAATTTCGTAAAAAAAATATGAGAAATCGAGAAAAAAAAATTTGTTGTTTCATATAATTTGGGCCGGGTAGCTATGTAAATTTTTTATGGAAAAGCTGATTTATTTTCTAAAAGTTGTTCGTATGGACGAGTATTATCGCCAGTTTTCGGCTCCCGCAACTTCATAATTCAATTTACTCGGGAACGTTAAACAAATACGTTAAAAATGAATCTTATAAAGAAAAAAATCAGCCAAGTATCAGTGGATGATAAATTTAAATTTGTAATTTTTTTTCGTGAATTTATCAACCGCTTTATTTTTCCTGTAATCCTTAACACATATATTACCATGTTTTTTTCATATTTTTCGGTCCACCAGTTTTGGAGATAAGGAGGGGGGACATAATTTTTTTCATGGTTTTTTAAGGATTTCTTGAAATTGATGCAATTAAATATAGCCAAAATATATATTGTTAAAATTAGCTTTATAATACCTTAAATTTTATACACATATTATGTTAAATATTATTAGAGTGCATTACACACTAGAAAAGATCAATCAGAAACAAACCCAAAGACAAGAATTTGAAAAAAATTCCCTGGGCCAGGATTCCAACCTGCGACCTCTTGTTATCAAGACAAGCACGCTACCAAAATTGTCTTTGTGTTTGTTTCTGATTGATCTTTTCTAGTTTGTTATGCATTATAATAATAATAATATGTTTTTATAATTTTATTTTTTTTTACTTATTTTATTTATTTTTTATATTTCTCATTTGTGCTCAACTTTTTTTAAATCCCTATAGTTTTCCTGTAATTGGCCAGTTATGATCTATAATTTACATTGTTTTCAATTTCTTCGGTCTACCAGTTTCAGAGATAAGCATGGGGGGCATACATATTTTTGTGTTTTTTTTTTTAAGATTTCTCGAAACCGGTGCCAGTAAATATAGTAAAAAGCATACATTTTTTCCATCAACTTTTTATTATCTACAATTTGATACCCATATTGTATTTTTAGGATAATATTTTTTAATTTTTCTCACTTTTGTTTTGGAAATATTTTGAACAATTTCAAAATTTTCATTATTTTTTTTTACATCGTGATATGCGGGCAAATTAATGCAATTTTTCTGCCAAATTTCATGTCTTTATCTTTAACGGTGCTAAAGTTATGAGGCTGTGACATACGGACGGACGGACGGACAACGGAGTCTCACCATAAAGGTTCCTTTTGTACCTTTTAGGTAGGTACTACGAAACCCTAAAAAGATCTCATTATTATCTACAAACGTGACTTTTTACTTTATTTTTATGTCAGTTTTAACATGGTGATTATGAATAATTAGTATATTTTAATTGTAATTTGTCGCTTTTTTACCGCTTGTGCTGCGCTGCGCGTGCGAGAGGGACGGATTCGTGGAAAAGTAGCAAAAAGTCGGTTTTTTATTAATATAAAATGTACTAAAGTTGCTATCAAAATTTCGTTTAACCAGCCCCCCTATTCTGTATCTTTAGTTGCCAACTGAACGAGGTGCCTATCATCAAAAACATAGATAAAAACTGAAATTTCAAAATTGCCTTAAGTGGGTATTGAACTATTAACGAACTGTGTCGTCACTCCAAGTGCTAATATACCCTTAGACAATCGGAATTCGATAGTATATCTATGTTTTTGATGATAGACACCCAGTCCAGAAGGCAACTAGAGATACATAATAGGCCCGCTGGTCCTAGATACCATTAAAACCCATCAAATAAAATATAATTGCAGTCCATATGTCATTCTAAATTGTCAAACCAGGAGAATTTGTGTCGAAAAAGACCTCATTTCAATAAATATTTCTATCGAGCCGAATTTCTCCAATCGTGTTTCTGTTTTAACAGATCCCTAGAAAAAGATTCCAAAAATAATATACTATTTTATCAAAATAATACATTATTTACCGAAGTAGGTATGCAAGTTCTTAAAGTTTCGATTTTTTTAGGCGCCTTAAGGCGCCTGTTAATTACTTTTACTGATAACGATATTTCTCTTAAATGAGATATTTAAAAATTATAAAAAAAAATGCAATGTTGATTAAGGTATAGGGAAAAAACCTGTTTCCTAAAAATTATTCTTGCGTTAAAAAAACAGTATGACAATATTATTCAAAGTCAAGCTGTTTTTAGACTAAAATTATTTTTTTTTTTTCTTTGAAACCACTATTTGTATGGTTCTTTTTCCGTCCAACGCGTCCATGTGAAAATTGTTATTTTCCCCTATTTTGCGCTATTCGAAGAACCAGCGACGTTGTAATGCAGTGCGCGCTGAATATGAATGTTTTTTCAATACTGTTTCTGTCGATATTTGTACCGACAGAAACTATAATATTGAAAATAGTCGACTAACTTAAAGTCGTTGACGACAACCTGTCCCTTAAGAGTTGTCGTTTAGAAGTCAAATGCTCAAGGGCATTGGCGATGTTTCCAGCTTTCTTCGTTTTATCAGAGCAGTGATTTTCCGTACAGTTGAGATGTAGAATTCACTCCCGGCATCCGTTTTTAGGGTTCCTCAGTCAGCAAGGAACCCTTATAGTATCGCTATGTCCGTCTATGTGTTTGTTTGTCTGTCTGCAGCTTAGTTCAGACACTCTTAGTACTAGAAAGCTGTAATTTTGCATGATTATACATCACGCAAATTGGGGATGAATTTGCATCGGCAGGAACAAAATGTATGGACCATTCTACAGAAGAGCAACTACCGAGCAGACTAGAAGTTTGGCGTGATCTGTGTTAGTTCGACAAACTTATAAAATGTACTTGGAGAAGAAGTCCGCATATTGTGTAGGGCAACTACGGAACCCTACACTGCGCGTGGCCCAAAACGCACTTGGCCGGTTTTTCGCATAATTATAACCCAAGTGAGCTCAATTAGCAGGTCGATGTGTGACGGTACAAATATCGACACGCTTTGAATTATTTTCAAATCAGCGCGCAATTGGCTGTTAAAATTTAGGAAACATTGTTTTAGTTGTATTTAATTCGATATGCGATTAAATGGAGGTAAATGTGATTTACAACCCTAGGGAGATAAGTAAATTTGAAAATAGAACGAGGCCCCTTTCTTTGATTGCACCGGCTAGCAAGAAAATCGCATGAAAAAAAATAAACAAAAATTGACGCAAAGTAAATCTTGTTGAAACGTTGTTAGAAATATATTTTTATTAAGGTTACATACAAGATTCAGTCCAGCATAAGAGCAGAATAACCAGCAAAATTACGAAAACTATGCGTATTTGTTTAAGTGAGCCGCGCCCATGCCATGCCATCCATCAACTGTAAAAAGCTAGATATCGATACTTTCTCGTTAATGTTACTAAAAAAGCCGACTTGGGTGAATCATAAAATTATTTGAAAGTAGGATAGAGTCAGAGTTTTTTGGCATGCAAAATGGCCTTTTTAGAGGACCAGGTAGCGGTTAGGCTTTTGACATCTGACCTTGACTACGCTAGTAATTTTTTCTCCTTCGCACTTAGAAATTTTGTGCGCGAATGAACACATGCGCTAGTCCCCCACCACTTTCACCGAGTGGTCAAAAATCATGGCGCGACCAAAGATTTCAAAAGTTTAGATGAGCTCTGGCACCTAAAATCTATTGCATTGTTTTCGAATGCGTGCGTTAATGCCGACGCGCGCACACATATATAAGTGCGCAATTTGTCTACCTACGGTCAGCAAACTGATCATACTATTAAAGTTGTTAAAATGTTTAACTTTAAGTGCACTTAAGGCGTTCAACTACACAGTAACCTTAACAGACACTTCTATATTATAGGTATCACGGACAGCCCTCTATGCAGAGCTTGTATGGAGGTCGAAGAAACGCCGACCCACGTGACAGTGGATTGCGTAGGAGTCAGCACACAATAGGCTAAGATCCTCGGTGAACCGAGGACGCTCCGCCAGTCCTGTGGCGACCTAGGTCGCCTCTTGGGATTTTGGCGTGAGCTGGGCTGGCTAGAATAGACGGTCCCACACTTTTCCACGCACAAAGGTCCAAAAAAGAGACTAGCTGCGGAAACCGAGCCCACCAAGAAGAAGAAGAAGAAGAAGGCGTTGAACTATCACTGAGGTCAGATGAGCACTGATTCCAAACGTGTGAGCATCACCCATTTAAAGGTGGAAACATTTTGGTGCTGTCATACTACGGTAAGGGCTTATCTTTAATTTTAAAATCTTTGGGCGCAACCTGTATCCCACAGTAATATTCAGAATCTTTTATTCTTCTGCGACAAGCCTAAAAGCTGTACCCGTTTATGTAAGTATTTACTTGAATAGGTGCTTCACAAACAACAAGGTCGCAATAAACAAAGTACCCTCACTTGCGTAAACAACTTGTATCTAGTCTAGATAATGGCCTACACAAAATACTGCTAAGTCTGCAGAAATACAACGATGAAAACAGATTTTTATAATGTACCTAGAGGACGCCTGCGACTTCATCCGCCTAGATTTGAGTTATAAGCAGTTGTACCCATCTGAAACGCATTTTCGATACAAAAGTTTACTACCAGTTTCACCCCATTATGGGATGAATGTTGAAAAATCCTTTCTTAAGGGGCTCCACCATGCTAAAATTCAGTCCTGTTCTAATGGCTCTTGTTTTTTAACTGTCTATCCTGATCTGATCAAATGCCGCACACGCAAAACTACAGTTAATAAATCACGGCTACATTAAGATATTAACTATAATTTACCTATATTTATGTAGTAAAGACGGTTTTTTCTAGTATGTGTCTGCGTGTGTTGGTTGAGTTTCATTTCAATCGTTTTTAAAATATGATAAAATATTCATGCTTTTATAAAAGTCATAAGAATATTGAAAGTTTGATTTTTTCGAGTAAAACAATACGCCATATTTTTTTTAATTTTTGTAAATAAAAATAATTAACGAATAATAAATAAATAATATCCGTTCCAAATCTAACCGCTAGTATTACAGTAAAAAGAAAGTTTGTATGCAAAGACTATAAAAATAATGAAATAAGTCACAACAAAAAGCGACGACGAATAATTCTATTAATCCTATCCTATATGAATAACATAGATGCATTAGAGGAAGAAAGATAAACAAGTTGACAAATGAAAGCAGTGTGCACTTCCCCCAATTCAGCGACTTTTCTCTACATTTACATTCATACATTTTTTCATATAGTATGTTTTATAAGTTTGTTCCCTATTCTATCTGCCACTAGTTAAGGCGTATGACCACGCTAAATAAGCAACTCGATGTGTGTCGGTACAAATAACAACGGAAACGACATTGAAATAATGTACATTTCAGCGTGCCTTGAAAAGTGGCTGTTACGACAACCACTGCGTCTCCGGGTAGCGCAAAATAGGAGAAAATAATACTTTTCACATGGACGCCTAGAACGGAAAAAAAAATTTTGAAATTAAAATTTTTTGGATCTAAAAATTTCCTATAATTTGGTGAAATAATAATTAAAATCGCTTTAGGCGTTTGGAAGGAGTAAGATAATTCTTGTGTCAATCATGTGAAACTTTCGATGACTTTCGATTTTTTTGTCAAAACTTACAATAGAAAAACAGTTTATGAAACAAAAAAATTATTTTTGAGTCTATAATGCCTATCATATATTTTTATGAAAGTTTTTGGACCACCCGTGTGGGAGGAGTAGGCCTTCAAAGACAGGTCCAAATTGCAGTTAGCGTATCCATTCGCCTTAACAGACTCCAACAATTTTTAGCTATGACAACACACGGTTAGTTCTCCCGGAATTCCATAACGATTATTGACAAATCAGGAGATTTTGAATATTTAAGACTGAAATATATTCATGTGTGCTTGTGATGATTTTCAGTGGGAAACTGTATGACTTCATAGCTTATATTTTGTTCATAGTAGGAAAAAGGCGACGCCTACTGCCCTTTAGTTGACCTATCATAGTAGTCTGCGAAAAAAATGAGTGACCGTAACCTGAATTTCACAGTCCACGCATGACGATGTAGATTTTTATTTTTCTCCCGTTCAAGTTAATATCCCAAGAGTGGAAAAACCATTTCAGTTTCATGAATATGTTTAATATTGGAGTAAGAACATTGCCACACAAGAAAAAGAGAAGTAGTTTTATCTACTCCCGTACTATAAATAAAGTGATTAAAACATAAAAAAGGGTTTTAAAAGTATCTATATTGCTTAAAACCGACGTTATAATATATATTTTGATTCTGCGCTGTAATTGGCTTAATTTATTATAAAACCGCTTAGATAACCAATCAGCAACTATTGTTCCTTCTTTTGCTTTAGGCTAGGCAAAGGTATTTGTGCCATGCAGCCTCGAAAGCTCTTTATGTTATCTCGTAAATCACCAACAATTAGGCTGAGCAGCTGAAGAACGTTGCCTAAGCCAATAGAGGAGCGAAAAAAAAATCTACTTTAGTTTTCTTATTTTTTGTGAAATTGTTAGTTGAATATATTTAAATAAAGTCACGCGATGACGATATTTTATGGTTGTAGATAAAGTAACAGACTGTTAGCAATAAACGAGTAAACAATATAAAGCCTGACCAAGAAAAGAAAAAAACCTCGCCACATTGCGGAATTAATTGTTTAACAAATTTTTTCTACTGGCAACCTGAACTTTAAAACGTCATTATGTCGATTGCTATCAAAGTATGGTGTTCCTTTTTCGTGTGTGCTGTCAGAGTGTTGCAATCATAAAATAAAAATCATAAAAGCAAATGAGCAGGTTTTTTAATTTCCTGGTCAGGCTTTACTATTATTGTAATATAACCATTATAATGATTCATTAATCTTTATTGTACACATATATACAGAAACAGGGATACATATAATATTTACATTTAAACAATATGCACATTGGCGTGCTTATCTCTAAGAAGAGATTTCTTCCAGCAAAACCAACAGGAAATAAAAAAACAAAAAAAAAATAATAATTTAAACGAGTAATCATACAAGTGCACAAGGAGATTAATGCAAAATAAAAATAAAAATATATATATTACATAAAAATAGCAATAATATAGTATTCAAATACTTACTATAAATACACAATATAAAATACAAATACAAAAAAAATAAAAAATAAATATATATATATTTTATTATAGAATACATAAATATTGATATATATAATATTATATTTACCTATTAAGACAGTGAGAGGTAATGTTCTTTCAGCTTTTTCTTAAAGGAAATTATAGTACGCAAGTCTCGAATGCTATGCGGAAGAGCATTACACTGTCTGATAGATTCAACATTAAAAGAGTTGCCATAAGCACAAGTATTATGTGCAGGGGTTTTAAGGAGGGAGGAAGTCCCAGAACCCAAGGGTCTATCTCTAGAGATTAAGAACTCAAAACGTTCGCGAAGATAAGGCGGAGAAAGTGGATTCCTAATGATATTAAATAGAAGGGACAATGATCATATTTTCACAGTTCACCCTTGGGCATTTGGGAACACCTCTGAACCTCCTTCAGGGATTCATGTCGAGAGGATATTATGGTGTTGTATTCATGCTCTAAGCTGCTTACTAACAAAAAAAAATTACAAAAACAGTTTTTTCTTAAGAGCGATATCGCAGCCGGAACACTTAAATTCAAAATCCACTCAATAGTTATTCAATAAAACCCTGTGAACTGTAAATTGTGTATACTGCATTCGCAAAGTTTCTATTAATTTCTGTGAATTAGAATGCCAAATTTTTTTCAATTCGAACTTTAATAAATTTTTAGGTGCGGAATTCAATGGAAACTTTGCGATAGCAACAACCACAATACATAGGTAATAAGATTTTGTTGAATAACTATTAAGTGAATTTTGAATTTAAGTTTTCTATTTCGATTAATAAGAAAAAGGCGGGTATTTCACAATGCAGCTGCGATACCGCTCTTAAGTTAGACGAATTCATCAATTTATAACACATTTATTATTAATAATAATTTATTAAACAGGTTTAGTACTAATATATTCTTCAAAGTTCATGTTAACTACCAAAATTCCTTTGACTTCTGAGTGTAAATACGAAATGTAATAATGTAAATCTAGAAAGTAAAAATTAAGAATTATAAAAAGAAAATGAGATTTGCAGCCGAGTTATGGAATCACGAAAATGTTATTCTTTTTACGTTTATTCAGTAGATCTCCTGAAATTTAATATCGGGGCTCAAGAATTTTTCCCGTCTCAGGCCATCTTGGGAACATCCGGGCCCCTATTCTGAATCTGAAGTTAGGAATTTCATTTGAATATTAAGTGAGAATTTTCTACGTGCTCGTACCTGCAAATAGTTCGTGACCGAAATTTGTTTATGCTTTTTTATTGTGTGAATTTGTTTTGCACTAGCGGAGAAGTTACAGACGGCATTACCCATCTGTCAAGGCGTCCCGTCCTCTGTCGGGTGGTGAAAGGATGCCTCACTGGTTATGTATTTATGACTGCATGATATAGCCAAATTCTTACTGGAGACTCAGTAAGGCTCAATGACCTTATTCTTACTTTTAGTAAGTGCGGTAATACACATCGCACAATTTTTCTCGTATGGACCCTAGAAACTATATACAAAGTTTCAGACAAGTAACCAAAAGTGCAGTGTATGAGTTGTTTTCGTTGGATCCCGCGATTACTATTTTCCCTGGTTTACAACTTACAGTCTACCAAAGACTGTAAAATTATTAAACCAGTGATTTACATAATATCCGCCCACAGCTCAACAATATTTTTGAGTGACATTGATGAATGGGTGGAAGGAAGCACCTTTATCACGTTAAAGTTACCAAGTTTCAGTCAAGTGTCAATTTAGCTGAGCTTGTTTTTTGGTTGTTGGCATTTTTGGGACAAAAAAATAAAAAGGTTAACTTTTTTACAGAATGTTGTATCGAGTATCTTGCACAGGAAGATTTGCCTTTTATGGCAACTTTTTCGGCAAAGGCACTTAGTCAAATATTTTTTCCTCAATGTTAAAGAGTTACAGATAAGATTTATTTTTAGAGTTCCGTAACCGAAGGGTGCCAAACGGAATCCGTCCGGTTGTCTATTATCCGTCCTTTCGTCCGTCCGTCTGTCTGTCCGTCTGTCACAGGTCTACAGCTTCGGCCGTTATAGGTAGCCAGTTGAAATTTTCACAAATAAACGCCATTTTAGGACAAATTTTTCTTCATTTTGGGATTTAAAAGCCATTATTTTTTAATGATTTTTTTAAAGAATTGTCCGATATGACGTCACTTGAGAATTATATAGATTATACTGATTGTAAAGTGTGGTAGCTTGTAAAAAATAGTGGTCTGTCTCTGTCTGTCTACTCATCTGTCATCCATCAGTCGGCAGCAAATTTTATAAATTTATCTTGATAGCCAATAACATTAATGTCGTTGCTGATAGCAAAGGACATTTCTAAACAGCTATTTCTCAAGTGACACGAAGGCAAAGGGAAGTTGCAGCTTTTTCGTAAAAACATTCATCATCATGAGGTTTTTTAGACCACAAGTTCTAAAATACGGCTTATTAAACCTAAATCTCGAATTGGTTTTCGTATTAACCCACCTTAACATATGTTGATGGTCCTGATTGTCGGCACTTGGTGGAACTTATGAAACATCTTTGTTGAAAATTAAACTCTTCTACTTGTTCACAGATATTCAATTTATTAAACTAAACCCAACCGGTTTCGCTAATAAGCTTTCTTTAGCCTTGAGAATGCTGCTAAGCGAAACCGGTTTGGTTTAGTTTAATAAAGTGATTATCTGTGGAAAAGTAGAAGAATTTAATTTTCAACAAAGACACCTTAACATAATTTAATCTAAGCGAATTATAATCGATTACTATTATGACTAATGACAAAAAAATTAGTGTGAAATAAGTGAAAAGAAACGTGGGGACATCTGAACAAGAACAATTAGAGTAATAAGGCAAGTCTCCTGTTAACTGTGTTACCTACATTATTTGTTAGAATGTTTTTTTGTGAGTTTTGATAATTATTTCTTCGATTTTCGTTTCAAAACTGAAGGGTTGGTTGATCCCTTAAGGGTGCATATAAAGTAAGATTGAACACCTCATTTTGCAGCAATCAGAATTGATTTCTATGACTTTTCCTTTTAGTTTAAAATGGCGCTTTCTAAGCCGTGCCTGTTACAACCACCAAGAAACACGCGCTCACGAAAAACGTAGTTTTTATTTAATAACTTTGCTTATTTAAATTATTAAAATATCCCAAGACAAAAAGAAGGGGTTCACACATTTCTAATACAAATTTCAAGGCTGTATGATTTAAGAAAGGCTTATACACTCAAAAAACATGAAATTTAGGGGTAACTTCGTAATTTTTTTCTATTGTGTAAAAGCTCTTGCGTTTTTTCTAAGATGACTAGATCATTCAACAATCTTTATTATTTTTATCAAATCGTTTGACCAGTGACACAATGTGAAATTGTGCATCTCATTTTACGGACCCGAACTTTTGCAGTCAATTCAGACCTGGTACAAAGGGAGTAACATTTTAAAATTATTCTAACACCAACCCTTGACACTCTGTGGACAGAATTTCCACAAAAACATTCTGACACCTTCCCTTTGACACACAAGAAGGGTCAGGTCGCATGTGGTTTGACCCCACCGATTGTAAGTGTTGGTTACAGCCGCTAGTTACAGCCAACTTTGTAATTTTGAGTAAGGAGATATAATTCTTCAGTGCTCGTGTTTCGTTCGTTGGTACAATTATTTTTACGTACAGTTTTTGTTTTTTTGGGTTTACTTTTCTCTTTTTAGTTTCATTGTCTGGTTTATGAGACATAACATAACTTAAACCAGGGGTCTGCAAACTTTTTTATCTGGAGGGCCAATAATATATTCCAGGTCTGTAAAAGGGCCGCACATTGCCGCACGTAAACATTACCATCTCAACAATAATTTAGAACCAAATAAGTGAATTAAAAATGTCTTTATTTGTTCAAAAATAATAAGGTGCAGATAAATGTGAGGATCGACATTATTTACTTTTCACCAGATTGTCAATATTTGCTTCTATTTTTGTGCTCGCAATCCTCAGACTACCTTCCAGATGTCATCCGTAATCCTTGTCCTGGTTTTGGATTTTAAATTTTTCATCCTTGAAAATAGCTGCTCGCAAACATTTGATTTTAGAAGTGTTGCCCGTGTATTCATATAGAATAGATGAAAATTTCCTTAGCCCCGAGGGCCGCAAAAAATGTCCCAGCGGGCCGCATGCGGCCCGAGGGCTGCGGGTTGAAGACCCTTGACTTAAGGAGGTATATCGTCAAAATAAACACATTTTGAAGTTATTTATCTTCTTCAATTTTGGGTCCTTCTTCTAGATTTTGGACTATCAGAAACGCGATTGGAGGAATTTCACTCGATAAAAATAATTATTGAAATGAGGTCTAAATTTACTCATTTTTTCATATTTTGACAAATTAGGATAGCATGCAGACTTCAATAATATTTATTTAGATGGGTTTTAACGATACCTAAATTACTGGTTATGGAAATTTTCATAGCTATTTTAGTAAATTTTGTATTCATTTAAAGCTGACTTTTTGTCAATTTTCTCCGAGTCCGTCCCTCTCGCACTGTGCGTCTTTCCGTCTGGAGTAACGCGGACCTTTGCACGGACAATATATCACCTTAAACCTTGTTACAGTTTCTTAACAACTAACTGTTATACTCTTACTAATTTTAACCCTATAAATAGCTTCTAAGCAAATTATTTTGCAAGTTAAATAAATGTTCGATAATATTTTTTTATTTTTTTATTTAGGTATAAAAATAACATGTGAAAAATAAAAATCGGCATAACACAGAGCGATAAAAAACAACTAAAAATTAAACCGGAAAATCTATAAAAATTAAAACTATAGGTAGATAAAAAGTATAGGTTTATACGCTATAACTTCTATAGGTTGAAGAAGCAGACTTTTAAAGTTAAATTATTTTTCTAATTAATTCTCATTTCTAATTATATTTTTCTTATTTTCTAGTAGTTTTTATGTGCAATTATTGGTGTCTAATTAATATTTACATCTTTCAGTGGATAGAAAAAATATATATATATTTTAGACACATTGTGTTACTGTATTTCGACGTAATTTCTATTATTTTTAAGCTAATCTCTCCATAAAATAAATTTTCGTGTTGTCTCCACTAATTGCATACTTGTCTACCACAAGCACGCTCCTACTAAATTGCTGGCAAGACGCCAAAATATTACAGTATTGTTGTACATGTGCAAAATATTATAGGATATATATATGGATATATATGTTAAAATATACTAGGAGAACAGTTTTTGGCGTCCCGTGCTCAGCAATGAGAAAAAAGAAACCCTTACTCCTGTATCCGTATTTCGTTCATCTGTCCGTCTGTCACAGCCACTTTGCTTATTCTTACTTTATTTGCCTCGGAAAGTCATTTTTAACAACTACACAAATTCTGAAATTGGCGGTTTAACCTGGTTTAGAAAAACCGGTATTTCGCGGAATAGCATTTATATTTTGATTTTAATAATCATTTATTTTGAAAATGAATCAAATAACCAAATCAGTTTAAGATCATAAAAATAATACATAAAATAACAAAACGATAGAAATTGGATAAATAAAATATAATGTCAAAGTTTGTAAAATAAAACTGCATTACATTGGGAAATTATTATGAGATCAGTGTTTTATTGTAGAAATGTGAAAAATAAATAAATACAGAAACAAAATATAAAAAAGCAGTAGGTAATAAAATTCAATAATTAAATAAAATTAACAAGCAATGATATTGTTATAATTTTTATTAAAATTAAGTACCTAACATAAAAATATTATATCATAAAACCTATAAATAAAAATATAAATATAAATATAATTCATTTAAATTGTACAAAAGTGGTGAAAGTAAATATCTGAAATGTTTTTTAGGTTTGCACGGTCCCTAAAAATTTCCATTACTATAGTGCGTGAAAAAAAGGATTTTTAAGGTTTCATAAAGGTACTTTCATAAGGTTGCTTTTTAATTAAAATTCTTTCTCTTTTACTTTTTTTTTTGCAAAACGTAGGTAAGGTAGGCTAAGAATCCAAGGAAATGTAAAGAAGTATATCTGTGTCTCAAATATTGTGTTTATTTTTTGTGACATCGAAATTGTAGTATTTTATCCACAAAGGGTTATTTATAACAGACAGACAGATAAAGCCTAGCTATAATATAAAATATGAACTGCTATCTTTAATGGGACTACATATTCTATTGATCATACTGAAAAAATTTCCTGAACAAAAATGTTCTCTCCATAGGTATAAGGCGACTGTCCTGTGAAGTTTGAAATTTTTGAATGTCAAATACATCGCATTCTGTCGATTTGGGAAATTGAAACTCTGCATCTTGATCATAGACTTAGGATATTCTATATATTCTAAGTCTATGACCTTGATCATAGACTAAGTATTACCACGTGTAGACCGACAACTCCCATATATCAAGGCGTAGCAAATTTTTTTACGCGCCTTAACAACATAAATGTTGTAAATAAGCATAATTTGTTTAATTGGCTGCAAGTTAACTATCATGGTTACCGAGTAAACATGTGGCTGTAATAGCTTTGCTAAGAAAAACTAGATGGCGCTAAGTTGACAACATTAGCAGTGAATATATCAGCGCCATCTATTATCGAAGTAGGAAATATTTTCATATTATGTGACATCGCTGTGCCACAAGCGTCACCAATCGGTATTTTTTAGCATCGTGTTCGTTAGAGGATTTAGCAACGCCATCTAGTTTTTGTTAGAATTTTCGAATCTGGATCAAAGATTGAGTGGCCGCGTTCTCCTGAGCCACCGCCGTTTGCTATAAGCCGTAAACAAAAATACGTATTCCAGAAACCAGGCAGGCAACTTACCACCTTCCGAAAAGAGATCCCATCTAATCTGTGCCAGGGTCGGGCTGGCTTTCCACCAGGTTTGTGCTAGGAAGCGCAGCAGTAAACTAGGGATAAAAAGTCTAGGGGTGTCGTGGGACAACCGTTTGGAACGAAGTTCGTTTCGATACTGACGCGCAAGCCACCGCCCGCACGTTTATATTGCCATTATCCCCACCCCGTATTAGAAAACGCAGTAAGAAGCGTTCTGTGTATGAAAGCGATACAATGAAAACGTAACGGTCGAAATGTTACACATTTTTCGGCCTAGCCCTCATCTGCCATGCGTTTTTGCGTTTGTTCCGTGCGATAAGGAACTTCATTCCAAAAACCGGTCAAGTATGAGTAAGACTCGGCCTGTCAGAGTTCCATATTATCGTTTAACAGACGAACTTTTTCCTTTTGCAGTTGATGAATGACCAAATTAGCTTAACACTTTATTAACTTATATATTCAACTATTTGTATCTAACTTAAGGCTCTTATTAAGTTAAGTCTTTATAGCTTACTAAAAATTAAAAAAAGGTTATTTTCAAATTGTTTCCTATACTGTGCTATACGACCTAGCTGAACACGAAATTTCAAGTTTCTGAATCTAATGGACGTGGAAGTGTTCATGGTGAGAAAATTTGTATGAAATTGATTATGTAAATGACAATACTTATTTTTGCGTTAAGTTAGAAGCCTGATTTTTTTACAGCACCATGGGGCCGTAGGCTTCTATAGGAGGTATCAGCATGGGGCCCGAGTAAAAGGGTCTTGACACACGAATAGACAGACGGAAAATAAAGTGAGTCTATAAAAAATCCGTTTTATTATTTCCGTAGAACCCAAAAAATCCACCAACAGCTATTAGCTGTGTGGGGCAGGAAAATGACGCGTTCCCATTGGTGAAATTTTTTCTAGCTCACCGCTCCGCTTTCTCGTACAGCTCTGATGTAAAGCTAGCCTTAGGAGCATAAAATAAAACCGCATCGGCATGAAAAACTTTTAGATCTCCGTAGTTCAGTGAGCTGGAACCCATTTGCAGGGATCCGTCGTAAATGGATGTGCTTTGCTGATCTAGCGATGTAGTTGCTGGAAAGTTTTTGTATAGCGGTAGCACCTTATAGATCCCTGATTTCTTAGGACTGCGAAATGAATCCACTTTTAACTATTGAATTTATATCTATACTACTCGTATACTAGCAATGAGCCCTTTTCCTACATTGAGATTTTTATGAAAATCAACTGCGTTTAAAAAGCTAAAAACAGAAGTAATTTTTTTTTCGATATCTCAATAAATGACGAAGTTATTGGCAATCAAAATAAGCAGAACGGCATGTCACGTGACGTCATCTAACACGATTTCATACTAAAAGTGATAAATATCGCTATCGCTAACTACGGTAGTAATAGGAATTTTTCAAATACTCAAAAAGTTTTGTGCTTTGCTATATCTAATTAATCAGTTACTATAAGAACTACTACACTATGGCATATTACATTTAGCTTATTTAGTAAAGAAAGGAATTAAAACTATTCATGTGTTCTCACCCGATACTGATGTCCTGATTTTAGCACTAAGGCGTATCCTCAACTTTCGAAAGATTTTGCATTTTTGCTCGGCCATGGCATAAAAAGGTGCGGTCAGCTAGATTCAATCCTCAAAGCACATAGACTTCTGAAAGCCTCTGCACTGCTTGGATTACACGCATTTTCAGGAGCTGATGTAAGACGCTTTCATTTTGTTAAAAATTGAACTGAATCCTGCGGCGCCTGCTACCGTTTTCATAGCAAGGTCATGGTTATTATCTACGTTCCTTTTGTGCTTATGTATGTAGGTAGATTATAATTTCTTTTTGCTCGTTTGTGATTGAGACAAATAAATCGTTCTCGTAAAAGGAAAAAGTCCTTTAATTATATACTCCTGATAAGGATCCCCAACATGGTCCTGGATCGAAGCCAGATATAAGGAATTATATGGATCAGCTGCTATATTAATCGAAAAATCAAGCAATCATCAAGGATCGGAATTTACAAAGGACATTTACATGGAATGTGCCAAGGATACCTGTTACAAAGGATTGCTGTTAAGGATATAGTGTTAAGCGTTATTTGGTCATTAAGTTTCACCCAACACTCTTATCAGGTAGTATTAAGCTTTACCAACATTTAAATATAAGGTTAGTACCATATTTATTTTTATAAATATCAGTTCAGTACATAGCTATTGTGATTAAAAACTTATGGCATTGCAGTTGAAGTATTTGGGTTTGAATTTTACTTATTTACTTAGTTCATTTTATACTTGACAAAGTATTGTTAGTTTGAACACTACATCAATTGGCTATTTATCAATTCAAAACCCAAAATTATTTATGTTTACTTGGACTTTGCCTGAGTTTTATTTCATGTAAAATAATATAAATTTACATAGGTATTGATTACGGACTGAACGGTATAATAACCATTTGTTAGGTATTTAATGTTTGTTTTGTACTGCAGTTAAAGTATTTTTGGTTGAAATTTCAACTTTGCATAGGTGTTATTCAGACAAACAAATAGCTGGGTAATTTTATTGCTCAGCATATTACATATCATATGACATGATATGATATGTCCATTTGTTATTAGTTACAAGGCCTCAGTTTTGTATGGAGTTTTGTTGGTAATACATTTTGTTATTGGTTACACACAATACGTTGGTTTTGTATTAAGTTATGTATTGTGAAGTTTATTTGTACAAAATCTGAGTCCATTAAAGTTGTAAAACTAAAATTGTTGTATACATAGTGAATTAATTTTGCAATTGTATAACGTTCCAGGTTGACCTGACTACAAGTTTCCCAAAATGGCTGATGAAAAAGAACTAATTAAGAAACGTGCAAGTTACAAGGGACGTTTAACTGCATTTTCCAACTATTTAGAAACCTTGAATGTGTCACCATTGACATCTTTTCAGGCAAAGGAGTTACAATTACGAATTGGTAAGATAGAATCATTGTTTGACCAATACGACGAGGTACAGTTAAA
The DNA here is from genome assembly GCA_934047225.1 of Ypsolopha sequella. Lineage (NCBI taxonomy): Eukaryota > Metazoa > Arthropoda > Insecta > Lepidoptera > Ypsolophidae > Ypsolopha > Ypsolopha sequella. The sequence continues at coordinate 22,523,739 of OW203991.1, forward strand.
GTTGGAGTGCGTGGTAGATTACATTGATATACAAATATCTGAAAGAGTAGACTTTGAATCATCATACTTTAAATTAATGTCAAGGGCACAAGGGATATTGGCCACGTACGAAAATACACAAGAATTATGTAGCGAGAAAGGTTCAACCCGTACTAACAATCATAAACTGGTTAAGTTGCCGACGATTCAGTTGCCAAAATTTAGTGGATCATATGACAATTGGCTTGAATTTCATGACACTTTCACTAGCCTCATCCATTCAAATGAGGAAATGGATGAGATAAATAAATTTCACTACCTCAGGGCTTCTTTGGAAGGGACAGCTGCTGTGGTTATTCAGTCAATCGAGTTTTCTGCCACTAACTATGCCATAGCCTGGAAGTTATTATGTGATCGTTTTGATAATAAACGCTTGCTTATACTAAACCACATTACAGCTTTATTTAACATTGAATCAGTTACAAAGGAGTCCTCTGTGACTTTAAAGCGTATTATAGATCAATTAAATAAAAATTTGCGAGCTTTGGAGTCACTAGGCGAACCCACGAAAAATTGGGACACCCTTCTCATTCACATGATGACTCATAAGTTAGATCCTAAGACTTATCGTGAGTGGGAGGAGCTTAAAAGTCGCTTAGATAAAGATAAATCAATAACACTCGACATGTTCCTCGATTTTATGCGAAGTCGCGCAGAATTAGTTGAAACTCTAGAGTTATCACGTGGTTCATCAAGTAACCAATTAAATACATCAACCAAATCTCAGCAGAAACTTAGAGCTATGGTCTCTGTACAAGATAGTAGCAATGTTTCAAATTCTCTATCGTCAAAATCTTGTCCAAAGTGTGATGGCAATCATACCTTAAACAATTGTTCACAGTTCCTTGCATTAACCAACAGTCAGCGGTTACAATTGTTACCAGGTTATAAAGTGTGCTATAATTGCTTCAGCACTAATCATTACGCTAATCATTGTAAAAAACCAGGTTGTAAAGTCTGCAAGCGTAAGCACAATACACTTATTCATGTAGCTGATACAAAACCCAAATCGGAGACTAGTCCGGTTTCAGTTCACACTCATGACAACAAAAAGACTTCCGTCGAGTCCTCGGGAGCTGCGGAGACGAGAGCCAATTCAACTCTCGTGCTCTCAGCAAATGTTGTAGCTTCAGGTCATTGTGGACAGGACGTGCTACTGTCAACTGCTTTAGTAAAGTTGTACGATAAACAAAACAAAGAGATAATCGCTCGCGCAGTTCTAGACAGTGGTAGCACCTCTTGTCTCATGACACAAAAAATGTGTCATCAATTAAATCTGCCTGCTGAAAGCGTAAGTAAGTCTATACAAGGCATTAATAACGCAACGTCACACATAAGTAAACGGTGTAAAGTGACTTTGAAATCACTGGACGAGAATTTCTCGATTATTTTTCCGTGTTTCGTTTTACCCACCATTACAGACAAAATACCGCATCGTAAGGTAAATGTATCAGAATTAGATATTCCATCTAATATATGCTTAGCTGATCCTACCTTCCATACACCAGCTGAAGTAGACCTTATCATAGGTGCAGACATTTTTTGGGATTTGTTAGGATCTCAAAAAATCAAGCTTGGTGATGGTAAGCCGATACTTCATGAAAGTAAACTCGGGTGGTTAGTTTCTGGCCCAATCGACAGCAATTATGTATCGACTTTGTCTCATCCCATTTTATGCAATTTTACAAAGGTTGATTCCATGGACAGTGAGTTTCTCAATGATGATATACAAAACCAGCTCACGCGTTTTTGGCAGCTTGAAGAAGTTGGCCTTAAATCATCATATTATTCTAAAGAGGAACAGTTATGTGAGGATCACTTCATTAAAAACACAACTCGCTTAGAAAACGGTAGGTTTTGCACAAGCATACCGCTGAAAGACACACCACAAGTGCTGGGTGACTCATTTCAGCGAGCCAAGCATTGTCTCTTATCCTTAGAGCGCAGAATAAAAACTCAACCTTCGTTTAGAAAAGGCTATTGTGAATTTATGTCCGAGTATCAAACTTTGCATCATATGTCTGAAATTACTGATGATCAGTTAGATGAATCACAATCAGTTCAATATTTTATACCACATCATGGTGTACTTCGTGAGAATTCCAGCACAAACCTTAGAGTGGTATTTAATGCAAGTAGTCCCAGTAGTACAGGTGTGTCTTTGAACAGTATACAAATGGTAGGTCCTACAGTTCAGGACGATCTGTTATCGATACTTCTCAGATTCCGCCAACATAAATACGTTCTCGTTGCGGATGTCGAGAAAATGTACCGACAAGTGTCCATTCATCCTAAAGATCGGCATTTACAGCAAATTCTTTGGCGTGATTCACCATTTGATCCTCTCAAAGTATATCAGTTGAAAACTGTCATGTACGGGATGGCAGCTGCTCCTTTTCTTGCAACAAGATGCCTTAAGCAGGTAGGCCTAGAGTGCGACAGTGATAAAATTGCCAAGATCATCATGCATGATTTTCATGTCGATGATTTGCTGACTGGAGGGAATAGCATAAATGAAGTTTTAGAAATACGGCGTGATCAGTGTTTTATTGTAGAAATGTGAAAAATAAATAAATACAGAAACAAAATATAAAAAAGCAGTAGGTAATAAAATTCAATAATTAAATAAAATTAACAAGCAATAATATTGTTATAATTTTTATTAAAATTAAGTACCTAACATAAAAATATTATATCATAAAACCTATAAATAAAAATATAAATATAAATATAATTCATTTAAATTGTACAAAAGTGGTGAAAGTAAATATCTGAAATGTTTTTTAGGTTTGCACGGTCCCTAAAAATTTCCATTACTATAGTGCGTGAAAAAAAGGATTTTTAAGGTTTCATAAAGGTACTTTCATAAGGTTGCTTTTTAATTAAAATTCTTTCTCTTTTACTTTTTTTTTTGCAAAACGTAGGTAAGGTAGGCTAAGAATCCAAGGAAATGTAAAGAAGTATATCTGTGTCTCAAATATTGTGTTTATTTTTTGTGACATCGAAATTGTAGTATTTTATCCACAAAGGGTTATTTATAACAGACAGACAGATAAAGCCTAGCTATAATATAAAATATGAACTGCTATCTTTAATGGGACTACATATTCTATTGATCATACTGAAAAAATTTCCTGAACAAAAATGTTCTCTCCATAGGTATAAGGCGACTGTCCTGTGAAGTTTGAAATTTTTGAATGTCAAATACATCGCATTCTGTCGATTTGGGAAATTGAAACTCTGCATCTTGATCATAGACTTAGGATATTCTATATATTCTAAGTCTATGACCTTGATCATAGACTAAGTATTACCACGTGTAGACCGACAACTCCCATATATCAAGGCGTAGCAAATTTTTTTACGCGCCTTAACAACATAAATGTTGTAAATAAGCATAATTTGTTTAATTGGCTGCAAGTTAACTATCATGGTTACCGAGTAAACATGTGGCTGTAATAGCTTTGCTAAGAAAAACTAGATGGCGCTAAGTTGACAACATTAGCAGTGAATATATCAGCGCCATCTATTATCGAAGTAGGAAATATTTTCATATTATGTGACATCGCTGTGCCACAAGCGTCACCAATCGGTATTTTTTAGCATCGTGTTCGTTAGAGGATTTAGCAACGCCATCTAGTTTTTGTTAGAATTTTCGAATCTGGATCAAAGATTGAGTGGCCGCGTTCTCCTGAGCCACCGCCGTTTGCTATAAGCCGTAAACAAAAATACGTATTCCAGAAACCAGGCAGGCAACTTACCACCTTCCGAAAAGAGATCCCATCTAATCTGTGCCAGGGTCGGGCTGGCTTTCCACCAGGTTTGTGCTAGGAAGCGCAGCAGTAAACTAGGGATAAAAAGTCTAGGGGTGTCGTGGGACAACCGTTTGGAACGAAGTTCGTTTCGATACTGACGCGCAAGCCACCGCCCGCACGTTTATATTGCCATTATCCCCACCCCGTATTAGAAAACGCAGTAAGAAGCGTTCTGTGTATGAAAGCGATACAATGAAAACGTAACGGTCGAAATGTTACACATTTTTCGGCCTAGCCCTCATCTGCCATGCGTTTTTGCGTTTGTTCCGTGCGATAAGGAACTTCATTCCAAAAACCGGTCAAGTATGAGTAAGACTCGGCCTGTCAGAGTTCCATATTATCGTTTAACAGACGAACTTTTTCCTTTTGCAGTTGATGAATGACCAAATTAGCTTAACACTTTATTAACTTATATATTCAACTATTTGTATCTAACTTAAGGCTCTTATTAAGTTAAGTCTTTATAGCTTACTAAAAATTAAAAAAAGGTTATTTTCAAATTGTTTCCTATACTGTGCTATACGACCTAGCTGAACACGAAATTTCAAGTTTCTGAATCTAATGGACGTGGAAGTGTTCATGGTGAGAAAATTTGTATGAAATTGATTATGTAAATGACAATACTTATTTTTGCGTTAAGTTAGAAGCCTGATTTTTTTACAGCACCATGGGGCCGTAGGCTTCTATAGGAGGTATCAGCATGGGGCCCGAGTAAAAGGGTCTTGACACACGAATAGACAGACGGAAAATAAAGTGAGTCTATAAAAAATCCGTTTTATTATTTCCGTAGAACCCAAAAAATCCACCAACAGCTATTAGCTGTGTGGGGCAGGAAAATGACGCGTTCCCATTGGTGAAATTTTTTCTAGCTCACCGCTCCGCTTTCTCGTACAGCTCTGATGTAAAGCTAGCCTTAGGAGCATAAAATAAAACCGCATCGGCATGAAAAACTTTTAGATCTCCGTAGTTCAGTGAGCTGGAACCCATTTGCAGGGATCCGTCGTAAATGGATGTGCTTTGCTGATCTAGCGATGTAGTTGCTGGAAAGTTTTTGTATAGCGGTAGCACCTTATAGATCCCTGATTTCTTAGGACTGCGAAATGAATCCACTTTTAACTATTGAATTTATATCTATACTACTCGTATACTAGCAATGAGCCCTTTTCCTACATTGAGATTTTTATGAAAATCAACTGCGTTTAAAAAGCTAAAAACAGAAGTAATTTTTTTTTCGATATCTCAATAAATGACGAAGTTATTGGCAATCAAAATAAGCAGAACGGCATGTCACGTGACGTCATCTAACACGATTTCATACTAAAAGTGATAAATATCGCTATCGCTAACTACGGTAGTAATAGGAATTTTTCAAATACTCAAAAAGTTTTGTGCTTTGCTATATCTAATTAATCAGTTACTATAAGAACTACTACACTATGGCATATTACATTTAGCTTATTTAGTAAAGAAAGGAATTAAAACTATTCATGTGTTCTCACCCGATACTGATGTCCTGATTTTAGCACTAAGGCGTATCCTCAACTTTCGAAAGATTTTGCATTTTTGCTCGGCCATGGCATAAAAAGGTGCGGTCAGCTAGATTCAATCCTCAAAGCACATAGACTTCTGAAAGCCTCTGCACTGCTTGGATTACACGCATTTTCAGGAGCTGATGTAAGACGCTTTCATTTTGTTAAAAATTGAACTGAATCCTGCGGCGCCTGCTACCGTTTTCATAGCAAGGTCATGGTTATTATCTACGTTCCTTTTGTGCTTATGTATGTAGGTAGATTATAATTTCTTTTTGCTCGTTTGTGATTGAGACAAATAAATCGTTCTCGTAAAAGGAAAAAGTCCTTTAATTATATACTCCTGATAAGGATCCCCAACATGGTCCTGGATCGAAGCCAGATATAAGGAATTATATGGATCAGCTGCTATATTAATCGAAAAATCAAGCAATCATCAAGGATCGGAATTTACAAAGGACATTTACATGGAATGTGCCAAGGATACCTGTTACAAAGGATTGCTGTTAAGGATATAGTGTTAAGCGTTATTTGGTCATTAAGTTTCACCCAACACTCTTATCAGGTAGTATTAAGCTTTACCAACATTTAAATATAAGGTTAGTACCATATTTATTTTTATAAATATCAGTTCAGTACATAGCTATTGTGATTAAAAACTTATGGCATTGCAGTTGAAGTATTTGGGTTTGAATTTTACTTATTTACTTAGTTCATTTTATACTTGACAAAGTATTGTTAGTTTGAACACTACATCAATTGGCTATTTATCAATTCAAAACCCAAAATTATTTATGTTTACTTGGACTTTGCCTGAGTTTTATTTCATGTAAAATAATATAAATTTACATAGGTATTGATTACGGACTGAACGGTATAATAACCATTTGTTAGGTATTTAATGTTTGTTTTGTACTGCAGTTAAAGTATTTTTGGTTGAAATTTCAACTTTGCATAGGTGTTATTCAGACAAACAAATAGCTGGGTAATTTTATTGCTCAGCATATTACATATCATATGACATGATATGATATGTCCATTTGTTATTAGTTACAAGGCCTCAGTTTTGTATGGAGTTTTGTTGGTAATACATTTTGTTATTGGTTACACACAATACGTTGGTTTTGTATTAAGTTATGTATTGTGAAGTTTATTTGTACAAAATCTGAGTCCATTAAAGTTGTAAAACTAAAATTGTTGTATACATAGTGAATTAATTTTGCAATTGTATAACGTTCCAGGTTGACCTGACTACAAGTTTCCCAAAATGGCTGATGAAAAAGAACTAATTAAGAAACGTGCAAGTTACAAGGGACGTTTAACTGCATTTTCCAACTATTTAGAAACCTTGAATGTGTCACCATTGACATCTTTTCAGGCAAAGGAGTTACAATTACGAATTGGTAAGATAGAATCATTGTTTGACCAATACGACGAGGTACAGTTAAAGTTGGAGTGCGTGGTAGATTACATTGATATACAAATATCTGAAAGAGTAGACTTTGAATCATCATACTTTAAATTAATGTCAAGGGCACAAGGGATATTGGCCACGTACGAAAATACACAAGAATTATGTAGCGAGAAAGGTTCAACCCGTACTAACAATCATAAACTGGTTAAGTTGCCGACGATTCAGTTGCCAAAATTTAGTGGATCATATGACAATTGGCTTGAATTTCATGACACTTTCACTAGCCTCATCCATTCAAATGAGGAAATGGATGAGATAAATAAATTTCACTACCTCAGGGCTTCTTTGGAAGGGACAGCTGCTGTGGTTATTCAGTCAATCGAGTTTTCTGCCACTAACTATGCCATAGCCTGGAAGTTATTATGTGATCGTTTTGATAATAAACGCTTGCTTATACAAAACCACATTACAGCTTTATTTAACATTGAATCAGTTACAAAGGAGTCCTCTGTGACTTTAAAGCGTATTATAGATCAATTAAATAAAAATTTGCGAGCTTTGGAGTCACTAGGCGAACCCACGAAAAATTGGGACACCCTTCTCATTCACATGATGACTCATAAGTTAGATCCTAAGACTTATCGTGAGTGGGAGGAGCTTAAAAGTCGCTTAGATAAAGATAAATCAATAACACTCGACATGTTCCTCGATTTTATGCGAAGTCGCGCAGAATTAGTTGAAACTCTAGAGTTATCACGTGGTTCATCAAGTAACCAATTAAATACATCAACCAAATCTCAGCAGAAACTTAGAGCTATGGTCTCTGTACAAGATAGTAGCAATGTTTCAAATTCTCTATCGTCAAAATCTTGTCCAAAGTGTGATGGCAATCATACCTTAAACAATTGTTCACAGTTCCTTGCATTAACCAACAGTCAGCGGTTACAATTGTTACCAGGTTATAAAGTGTGCTATAATTGCTTCAGCACTAATCATTACGCTAATCATTGTAAAAAACCAGGTTGTAAAGTCTGCAAGCGTAAGCACAATACACTTATTCATGTAGCTGATACAAAACCCAAATCGGAGACTAGTCCGGTTTCAGTTCACACTCATGACAACAAAAAGACTTCCGTCGAGTCCTCGGGAGCTGCGGAGACGAGAGCCAATTCAACTCTCGTGCTCTCAGCAAATGTTGTAGCTTCAGGTCATTGTGGACAGGACGTGCTACTGTCAACTGCTTTAGTAAAGTTGTACGATAAACAAAACAAAGAGATAATCGCTCGCGCAGTTCTAGACAGTGGTAGCACCTCTTGTCTCATGACACAAAAAATGTGTCATCAATTAAATCTGCCTGCTGAAAGCGTAAGTAAGTCTATACAAGGCATTAATAACGCAACGTCACACATAAGTAAACGGTGTAAAGTGACTTTGAAATCACTGGACGAGAATTTCTCGATTATTTTTCCGTGTTTCGTTTTACCCACCATTACAGACAAAATACCGCATCGTAAGGTAAATGTATCAGAATTAGATATTCCATCTAATATATGCTTAGCTGATCCTACCTTCCATACACCAGCTGAAGTAGACCTTATCATAGGTGCAGACATTTTTTGGGATTTGTTAGGATCTCAAAAAATCAAGCTTGGTGATGGTAAGCCGATACTTCATGAAAGTAAACTCGGGTGGTTAGTTTCTGGCCCAATCGACAGCAATTATGTATCGACTTTGTCTCATCCCATTTTATGCAATTTTACAAAGGTTGATTCCATGGACAGTGAGTTTCTCAATGATGATATACAAAACCAGCTCACGCGTTTTTGGCAGCTTGAAGAAGTTGGCCTTAAATCATCATATTATTCTAAAGAGGAACAGTTATGTGAGGATCACTTCATTAAAAACACAACTCGCTTAGAAAACGGTAGGTTTTGCACAAGCATACCGCTGAAAGACACACCACAAGTGCTGGGTGACTCATTTCAGCGAGCCAAGCATTGTCTCTTATCCTTAGAGCGCAGAATAAAAACTCAACCTTCGTTTAGAAAAGGCTATTGTGAATTTATGTCCGAGTATCAAACTTTGCATCATATGTCTGAAATTACTGATGATCAGTTAGATGAATCACAATCAGTTCAATATTTTATACCACATCATGGTGTACTTCGTGAGAATTCCAGCACAAACCTTAGAGTGGTATTTAATGCAAGTAGTCCCAGTAGTACAGGTGTGTCTTTGAACAGTATACAAATGGTAGGTCCTACAGTTCAGGACGATCTGTTATCGATACTTCTCAGATTCCGCCAACATAAATACGTTCTCGTTGCGGATGTCGAGAAAATGTACCGACAAGTGTCCATTCATCCTAAAGATCGGCATTTACAGCAAATTCTTTGGCGTGATTCACCATTTGATCCTCTCAAAGTATATCAGTTGAAAACTGTCATGTACGGGATGGCAGCTGCTCCTTTTCTTGCAACAAGATGCCTTAAGCAGGTAGGCCTAGAGTGCGACAGTGATAAAATTGCCAAGATCATCATGCATGATTTTCATGTCGATGATTTGCTGACTGGAGGGAATAGCATAAATGAAGTTTTAGAAATACGGCGTGAGGTAACCGCTGCACTTGCTTTGGCTTACATGCCATTGAGAAAGTGGAAATCAAATGAGACGAAGCTAGTACCCGAATTGATTCAATCTGCAGTTGATATGAACATTGGAGAAACTAAACCAAGTAAAACATTAGGATTGGGTTGGAGGACAAATTCTGATGAATTCTGTTTTTCTATTACCCAGGAAGTTTCTCATGATGACACAAAGCGTGGTATACTTTCAAAGATTGCACAAATATTTGATCCTTTAGGACTTTTGGCTCCTTGTGTTATTCGCATGAAAATGTTACTCCAAAAACTATGGTTACAAAAACTATCTTGGGATGAACCATTAACGCCTGAGATTTCCAAGAGTTGGGCAGATATTACTAAAAATCTATCATATTTAAATGATGTACGTGTTTTAAGACACGTAATTTGTGATTCTCCGAAAGTTTTGGATTTGCATATCTTCACAGATGCCTCTCAAAGTGCATATGGCGCTTGTGCGTGTGTCAGCAGCACCAATGATCAAGACCAAACTGTAGTGAATTTGTTATTTGCTAAAAGTCGAGTTGCTCCTATAAAGCCAACGACCATACCCAGGCTTGAGCTCTGCGGGGCATTAGTCGGAGTTCATTTGTATGAAAAGGCTATTAATTCACTTAGAGTTCAATTCCGCTATATTACTTTTTGGACTGACTCAATGATAGTGTTAGGTTGGCTAAAAATGCTACCAAGCAAGCTTCAGCCCTTTTTTCGCAACCGTGTTGCAGAAATTTTAGAAACAACCGGTGCTTATACGTGGAGACACGTTCCAACGGATGAAAATCCTGCAGATTTTATATCTCGCGGAGTTGACGCTAATGCAATATATAATAATAATGTTATGCATTCCCTCGATTTATGGTGGTCAGGTCCAACTTTTTTAAAGCAAGAGATGTCAAGCTGGCCTGTTATTCCGGGAGCTGCTTCAAATTTGCCTGAGATTCGAGCTGAAGTTTCTTTGTGTACTACAGAAAATGGCAACAACAGTTTTATCAACTTCGATCGGTTTTCAAATCTTTTACGAATGAAACGTTCTGTAGCATATTTGTTACGTTTTATCGCTGCTTGTAAGAAACAATCAGTTGCATCCAGTCATCTCAGCCATGATGAACTTAATAAGGCTATGAATCTTATCATTAAAACATCTCAACAGGAGTCGTTTCCTGAGTATAAGGTTTTATTAGCTAAACAAAGTTTGCCAAAAAAGAGCCCATTGCTCAAATTTAATGTTTTCTTAGACGAAAATAATTTGATGCGTGTTGGTGGTCGTCTAGAAAATTCAACTTTTTCGTATGCAAAGAAACACCCAATTTTATTACAGTCCACTCATCGTTTAACAAAATTGTTATTTAAATTTGAACACGAGAAGTTGATGCATGCGGGACCTCAATTATTATTGGCGTCAATTAGAGAGATGTTCTGGCCCATAGGAGGTCGGAGCTTGGCGAAGATTTGTTACCGTCAATGTGTAAAATGCAACCGTATGAAAGGCCAAGTTGGTGCTCCTCTCATGGGAAATTTACCACAGCAACGTCTTTCACCTGGTTATCCGTTCGAAAGCACAGGTGTAGATTACGCAGGTCCAATCTTATCTGCTAGTCGTCAAGGTAGAGGTTGTCGTCTAGTGAAAGTGTACATTGCCATTTTTATTTGCTTCACGACAAAGTCGATTAATTTAGAGTTAGTCGGTGATTTAACTAGCAACTGTTATCTTTTAGCTTTACGTAGATTTATATCGCGCAGAGGACAGCCCAACAATCTTTACTCCGATAATGGTACCTCGTTTGTTGGTGCATGCAATGATATATCAAAGTTTTTAAAAGCCAATTCTGATTCCTTGTCGGAAAATATTGCCAATGAGGGCATTAATTTTCATTTTATCCCGGGATATAGTCCCCATTTTGGCGGCCTTTGGGAGGCGGGAGTTAAGTCAACCAAATATCATTTATTGAGAGTGCTGGGTAATTGTAATTTGACCTACGAAGAGCTTAACACTACTTTAGTTCAAATTGAAGCCATCTTAAACTCACGTCCACTTACGCCCTTGTCATCGGACCCCAGCGATTTGATGCCCCTCACGCCCGGTCATTTTCTCATCGGACGGCCCCTTACTGCGTTGCCAGTACCGAATTATGAAGACTTGTCCGCAAATAATTTAACTCGTTTCCAACGGATCGAGCAACTCCGGCAACATTTTTGGAAAAGGTGGAGTAAAGAATACGTCTCCGAATTGCAGTTAAGGATTAAATGGCGATCCAACGGAAATGCTCTCAAGATTGACTCTCTTGTCTTATTAAAGGAAGATAACCTCCCTCCGTTGAAATGGAGACTAGGTCGCATCACAGCTGTGTATCCTGGTTCAGATGGCATCATAAGGGTAGCTGATATTAAGACTGCAACTGGAACAGTTCGTAGGTCATTCAGCAAGATATGCCCTCTTCCAGAAGCAGACTAAATTTGTTGAAAGGCAAGCTTTCAACGCCCGCGGGCATGTTAAAAATTGAACTGAATCCTGCGGCGCCTGCTACCGTTTTCATAGCAAGGTCATGGTTATTATCTACGTTCCTTTTGTGCTTATGTATGTAGGTAGATTATAATTTCTTTTTGCTCGTTTGTGATTGAGACAAACAAATCGTTCTCGTAAAAGGAAAAAGTCCTTTAATTATATACTCCTGATAAGGATCCCCAACACATTTGTCAGCTTTTATCCCCAAAATAATACTTATCGACATAGGAGCTGTGCGATGGTTGATGTTTACACAGAAACAATGTCAAGATAAGAACCTTCCTCCAACAAGATCTGCACTGGATCCAGCATTGCTATAAGGGCTCACCTTCAGTGTTTTGAGTGGAATCAGGACCTAATTCAGCATCCCAATAACCCACCACTCTCTAGATATCACCACTGATCTAGCCTGCGAGCCAGGGGGTGATCACAGGCTCCGAATTAGTCCAAATTAGTCCACATTTTGTGCAATTTTAGGTTAAATTTAGCGTGCCTGTATAGAAAAAAAAAGCCGAACAAGGCCCAGGAAGGTCATGACCCCAATGATCCCCCCCCTGGATCCGCCGTTGCGAGCGTGTGGCCAGCTACTCGGCGTCACATTGTCAGGCTTTTGACTCGCGAACAAAAACTGACAAAAACGGAAGCGGTGAGCAACGCGAGCGGCAGGGTGAAGCCAGAGCTTCAGGCTTCTGGCGGCGCTTCTTGTTGCGCTTCCAGGCGGTTTCTGCGACGGGCTTTGCCCTGCCACGACACCCGTCGGCGCCTTCCACCACATCGGATGTAGAGCGTGCTCGCTCGCTCAAAGCGCTCGTCACTAGGTTCGTCCTATGCCTTCGATCACTGGCGCGGCTCCCCGCCTCTCCGCACACCGCCGTCGAGAGAGCGCAAGTCACTCGAAGCCGGACAAGGCGCGCGAGCGGCCACTCATGGCCGGCCCTATACAACTTCATACATTTGTTCTCTCCGCCGGTGCCGTCGCAAGAAGAACCGCCTCTCGAAGCCTGAAGCTATGGCCCACCGGTAACGCAGCCACAATGACAAGACGTCCCTCACCATTTCCCTAATCCCTCGCCACTCGTCGAGCGTGTGGCTGAGGCAATACTGACATGTATGTCAGCTCGCTCGCTCGTACTTCCGCCATATCGCGTACTTTACTATTCATTTTTTTATTACCCGCCTCTATGGCCAAGTGGTAGAGCTCTCGATCGCTTGCTAACCCTGAGGTCAAGGGTTCAATCCCTTACGGAAAGCAAGTTAAGCTGTTGGTCCATTTGTGCCTGAAGAACGGCGACAGGGCTCACCACCCGTCACTCTTGGGAGGTAATAACCGTCGCGTCGGTGAAAAACGGGTGCACCAAGTAGGGACTGGGACTTGCATTTTACAGTTCACATTTGGCACACCTCTGACATCTCTGTCAGGATTCATATCGTGACGAAATGTTTAAATCAGTTTTTTTTTTATTTTTAGCAGAAAAAAATAAGGTCAGGACTACTTGTTGCGTAAATTCGCCAAGAGAGACTTGAGAAAAGCTTGAGAGGGGTCCGTGACCTAATTTTCAATAAAAGGTCGTGAAAGGTTTGGTCAGAATTAAAAACATACAAAATGTTTTATTACTAAAAGATTAGTAGTTTGGAACCATAATTAATACTGGTTGTTAAGATGAAATAGCGAAAGCCGGAAACTGACGACAGTACTCGTCTATACCAACAACTTTTACTATGGAACCAACATACGAAACGGGAAAGAAAAGAAATAAGCTGTTCCATAGAAAAGTAACATAACTACCCGACCAAAATGTATGAATCAACTGAGTTCCACAGTCAGTTGATTTAATACAAGTAAAAACATTTTATTGACCCAAAATAAAACTTAAATAACATTAAAAATGAGACTATACCTATAAATACAAATAAAGTAAATTACAAGCTATTTACCTAAATGCATAATTTCAAAATTAACAAAATAAATAAATAATGCTGGCCAGATCACCACCATCGTTCGGAAGTGTACCCAGAAGGCTGGCTGCATTGCCTCGCTGAATAGCGAGGCTAATTCTTTGACCGAAATAGGCTCCAGCCCTCGGGTCACTGGAAGCGTCGATCAGGCGCGATGATATGTCTCTGTAGAGACGTCGCGCATCCGGTCCCCACGGTCCGAGTGTCTCCACTCCAAAGGGCACAATTCAATACATACATGTGGAACTTGGCAAGTGTTCACGGCTATAGTTTCAACGGTTACATCATACATGCAAATAATTGACTAGTAAAACTTGTCGAGTTCTACTTATTCAATAGAAAGGACCCTAACAAATTTTCTTTTAAAACAAGTAAAAAACGTTGTAGCTATATTGGCGCATCCTGCTCAGCTGCCATATACATGCTTTAGGTATTTGTGACGTTTTGATAGCTTTGATTCCAATAAAACTTCACCCCCACACCGCACTCTGTCTGACCCATCCCTCGTCAATAGGTGCAAGATGGCGAAATATTCAAAAAGCGCCGCATTTGTGAAATGGTTTCAGGTAACAACTGTTTTCCATGAAACGGTAACTGTTTATTTATAAAAAAGTGTATAAACTGAGTCTTCTCTACATGAATGACGCCAGTATTTCTCTCGTTTTTCATTTCCGTAAACACAAGGTAAATCACAATAGAGTTTTTTTCGATATATATTTCGACTCACTTTAGGGCCGGCATCAGTTGACTGCACCAGCCGAAATGTATATCGAAAATAACTCAATTGTGATTTTCCTTGTGTTTACGAGTATAAAATTAAATGAAAAGCTAAAATAGCCAAATATAAATATTTTTTTAATTTCCGGTATAGATAAAAAATTGTACAACTTTGCGTAAAAACGAGGCAATATTCACGATATCCTGATATGATGTTTCATCCAATTTCGCTTTTTGGGCTGTATAAAGACGTAGTTAGATGTCGCTAGATAATACTTATGAGAAAATGATATGAAGAAAATAAGCTGTTGACTTCACATTCAGTTTTTACCTTTTGTATGAATCTTAAGAAAAATCCAGGCGGAAAGGGGCCTCTTAAGGAAGGAACCTCCATGGAATTTGGCACCTAATTTGATCTCAATTCTTTTTTAGCGAAACCGACAATCCTGCACTGCTTTTGTACCGAACTCGGCCCCTTTTTCAATTTTATGTTTTTGGTTGGATATCATTGATTTTCGTAAAGTTGTATTTAAATACTAAGCCTAAAAAACGTGTATTTGTGCCCGAAGAACAGCGATAGAGATCACCTCTCATCACGTTGGGACGTAATAATCGTCGGAGAAACGCAGGTCTACCAAGTGTGGACGGTGACTTGCGTTTCACAGTTCACACTCGGAACGCCTCTGACACCTTCTTTTTTCTATTTACCATTCATTAATAATTAGGTTACCTACCTAAAACATTTGTGGAAAGTTTCAGCCCAATCAGTTAAGTAATAGGTATGTATACCATTTATCTAATTATACAAATAATATATTTTTATTAACAATTTTTTATTATTTAAAATTAGGTACCTGAATTTTTTTTCCAAAATTTCAGCCTGATCTGTTCAGTAGTGGTTCCGATTGATGGTGATCAGCACAGAACAATTAAAAACGAGTCAGATAAATAGCCCAACTTAACTTGGCACCTACGATCTATTAAAGTCCGTATGTTCAAGCGTCTAATTAAGTTGGTCAGATATAACTTCAACAATAATTATCTCAATATAAGTAATTTTCTGAATAATGTTGGATTTCTAAGTTTCCTGGAAATGCTTTCAGTTTTATATGAGTGACTGAGTCAGTCAGTGACAAAAATAGCTTCCCGGTTCAGAGCTCCGCACATCCAGATTTACTTTTCTTTCTGCGTTTCTATACTGCAATGATGTTATGTTAATTTATGTAATGTTTTTAAAAATAGCTATTTTTGGACGTGAATATCTTAATTTATGAAATTTTGGAATTTAGGTATTTTCGGGGATTTGAACATGTACGCAGAATTTCAACTTCATAGGTCTAGTAGAAAATGACTTATTGGGGGGTTGAAAGTAGCTTGTAGTAGTAAGTAGCTTGGTCTGTGATCTAACTTTTTCTATTGTTTCAGCAATAAAGAAAATTGAAAGGGTTTAATTCTAAGGTTAAATCACATTTTCATTGACGCACCCCGTTAAATGTGTACAAAGAACGTAAAATGTGTACAAAGAACGTAAAATGTGTACAAAGAACGTAAAATGTGTACAAAGAACGTAAAATGTGTACAAAGAACGTAAAATGTGTACAAAGAACGTAAAATGTGTACAAAGAACGTAAAATGTGTACAAAGAACGTAAAATGTGTACAAAGAACGTAAGATGTGTAGAAAGAACGTAAAATGTGTACAAAGAACGTAAAATGTGTACAAAGAACGTAAAATGTGTACAAAGAACGTAAAATGTGTACAAAGAACGTAAAATGTGTACAAATAACGTAAAATGTGTACAAAGAACGTAAGATGTGTAGAAAGAACGTAAAATGTGTACAAAGAACATAAAATGTGTACAAAGAACTTGACATGTGTACAAAGAACGTAAAATGTATACAAAGAACATAAAATGTGTACAAAGAACGTAAAATGTGTACAAAGAACGTAAAACGTGTACAAAGAACGTAATATGTGTATAAAGAACGTAAAATAAATGTGTACCAAGAACGTATTCTTTACAAACCTGGGTCAATCAACTTTTTTACCCACCTGCTTATTGTTTTAAAAAGCAAGCCTAACGCATACTTTTTTTGTTAAATATAAAAATATTACATAAACAGATACTTGAATATTTATCGAATCAAATAATATTTCATAATTATTGTCTTTACATATGAAATTGTTGTTTTCTATAGAGAATTTGAAGGAAACATAATTTTCAGTACTAACAATTTTGCATTTTTTTTAGGAATGACAAGTCAAAATTATGTAATTTCTTTAGTGTGTGAATGAGACAATATTAAGATAACAGCAAACTTAATTAAATTTCTGAAAAGTGTCAGCTGTAAAAATTATCCCATCAAAAACATAAAATGTACAAAAATGTCGAGTCTCGCAATGCAATACTTCCACCGTAAAAAGTTGTGAGATCTTATGTAAAGCCAAGTCTGTTATTTTAGTTTGTATGGAAGCACCTTTTCATTTTAGTTAGTATGGGAGCACCTATTGAACAAATGTATCATTAATTGTTTCCTAATTAGTTACCTACCAACATTAAGTGACTGTATTAATATTAGTCATCTTTATTTCTATAATAAAATATAGTGACTTCGCAATCGCACACCAACATATCTACCTAATACCAATTTGTTAGCGATTTGAGAAGATATTTCTACGCATCAGCGCTTTATTTGTGCTCTGCGATTGCCAAGTCACTATATTTTATTAGAGAAATAAAGATGACTAATATTAATACAGTCACTTAATGTTGGTAGGTAACTAATTAGGAAACAATTAATGATACATTTGTTCAATAGGTGCTCCCATACTAACTAAAATGAAAAGGTGCTTCCATACAAACTAAAATAACAGACTTGGCTTTACATAAGATCTCACAACTTTTTACGGTGGAAGTATTGCATTGCGAGACTCGACATTTTTGTACATTTTATGTTTTTGATGGGATCTCATTTCTTTTTGTAGGTAGTCCTCCTTTTTTTCTTCTCGGGTAATATTTCTTGCACGTCTGCTACGGATTTTCTTAAAGCCCACTCCCTTTTACTGATCATATGGACATACTCCACAGAAACTAGTATCGGGAAAGAGCACTTCATAATGACCACCTAAGAAACTACCAGAGAATTGTAAACGTTTCACTGGCGTCCCAGGATCGCCACTAAATGATCCTCTCAAACGGTTATTTTTTTAAACCTCGAAAGTAAATGGATACAAAGAAGTGGCTCCCATAAGTTCGGATACGAAACCGTAGGTGGTAGTTTTCATCATTGCTGTCGAGTACAGGTCAGCGTTAATGTGTCTCCACGCTCGTCACACGTATAAAGTTGCATTTCATCCCAATGCGCTTCCACATATTCGACTACCGCAAACCTAATGTCATACGACGACTCAATGTTCTCATACATAGAGAATGACAAAGAATGGAACCAACATAAACCATCTCCAGGTATAGGGACAACTAGGTGTGGACAATATTTCAGGCTACATTGCAATATTCATTTTTACGGTTAGTTATTATTATTATTATCCACAATTAGATGCAACAGGCAGGTTAATATTTCTTTTGACCATGAAGTGAAAGGCAGGCTTGTCAGTCTAAACCACAGAGTACATTATTATGTCTAAACCTGGTCTGTATTCAATGACTAACGAGTACAAAGACATTTCATTATACCTACATCATAGAGGATGCATATAAAAATAATGCAAGATTAGCAGCTTTATTTTTCCTGTAAGCTTTACTGGATAAATAACCTTTTACCTTGATTTTTAGGGTTCCGTATCCTAAGATTCCGTGACCCTATTACTAAGCCTCCGCTGTCTATCCATCTATCACAGGAGTCTACAGCTTCAGGCGGTATAGGTGAATAGCGCGTAAATATTTTCACATAATATATGTTACTTTGTCCTCTATCACGGCAAATAATAATATGAAATGGAAATCCAAGGGGGGTCCAATTATTCGACGTTATTTGTTTCAGCTCTATCTTTATAATATAACAATTTTGGGCAGATAAATGTTAGAGTTCCTTATTCAAAAGGTGCTGATTTGTTTGTCAAGCGCTACCATTTTAGCGCCTTGTTTTTTGTCGCCTTTATGTTGCTATGTCATCTTTATTGTTGGTATTTACCATAATGGTTTGGGGTTTCGTACCCATATTGTGTGATGGTAGTACGGAACCCTTCGTGAGCGAGTCCGACTTGCACTTATCCGGTTTAATAGCGACTTATTTACCAAATGTTGATATTTCTCTTCTTAAATAGACTAAATGTGTTTTAGGGTTCCTTACCCAAAGCACAGATTATTATAACAAAGCCTCTATCGTTAGAACGGTTATACATACAAGTACCTACAAGTTGAAAATTTAGGCAGACTACTTTAAAGTAAAATAACAAATAATAAAAAATGAGGGTTCCTTCCTAAAAAGGTACCGAATTTTTTGTCAGGCGCTACCGTTTTATCCTGTTTTATCGCTTTGTTTTTTGTCGCCTTGATTGTGCTATGGCATAGATCTATGTTGTTGCAATTTACTTTTAGGGTTCCATACCCGTATTGTATGGGGGTACGGAACCCTTTATGTGCGAGTCGGATTCGCACATTACCGTTTTTTTAGTGACTTAATTACGAAATGTTGATATTCTCTTCTTAAATTGACTAATTGTGAATGTATCAAACATTATAAACCATCCTTTTTAGGGTTCCTTACCCAAGGAACAGATTATTATAACAAAGGCTCTATCTTTAGAACGGTAATACATACAAGTACAAGTTTAAACTTTGGGCAGTCTGTAGTAAATACTTTAAAGTAAACTAATGAAAATTAGGGTTCCGTACTAAAAAGGTACCAAATTGTTTGTCAGGCGCTACCGTTTTATCGCTTTGTTTTTGTCGCCTTAATGTTGCTATGGCATCTATATGGTTGTTATTTACTTTTAGGGTTCCGTACCCGTATTGTGTAGGGGTACGGAACCCTTTATGCGCGAGTTCGATTCGCACTTTACCGGGTTTTTTTTTCGCACTTTAACGGTTTTATTTTTTATTTTTACTACTTGCTCTATTTTCGGAAATAAAGGTATACATTTTTTATACTTTTTACTAGTTTTTACCATCTAGCGTCACGAGGTAGAATTTTTTGTGGTAGATGTCTTTAATGCAAAGCAGCATACCACCAACGTCATCTAGTGTCATACAAATTTACAGATGCAGCTGGAAACATACATTTTCTATAGACTTTGTATGGAAATATTAAATTACCAACCGCAAATAACATTTTTATATTTTTTTGTTGCAATGTACACTTAACACTTACCGCATGCAAAATTTCAAGTTTGTAGGCCTGCTAGAACACCTTTAGACTTTTGATGATGTGTCAGTCAGTCAGTGACAAAATAAGGGAACTTTGACTTGAGATATTTCGTAATCAAATATAGGTACAAAGTTATAATTTGGGGTAAGAAGTAGGATCAGTAAGTACTCTTGGTAACTGAAATTTCAAACTTCTAGCTTTACCCACAACGAAGATACAGGGGGGTTGAAAGTGCCGTGAGTTGCTTCGAGAAAAGGATGGTACGGCCGTTCCGCGAGACTCGGCGGGGGCACTGCCGTGCCCCCAGATCAGGAATCTTATCATTGGATAGGATTTAGGACGAATTGTTTTTGAAAATGTAATTTTTATAATCAAACTGAAAATAAAAAAGAAATTTAGTACGTACCTTGAAATGAACTTTCAAACAAAAAACAAATAATTGAAATAGCTATTGAATTACAGGAATTCTGAACTCTTGAATCTATGAGAATAATTCGACAATTTCATAGTTAAAGACCTATTATACATTTTACACACAAACATCTGCTACCAATGTCCATAGCTCTGCATTTCAGCACAAACCGATTATGCAGCTCACGCAACAGCTGTGTATCTGGAACAGTTTCTACGTAACTAGGATTTGTAGCTGGGGCGGGGGGGGGGGGGGGACGGCCGTTGGCTTCAACTCATGAAGGCATCAACAAGGATCTGTTCTCGATCCAGCGGGTTTACCACGTAATTCTGATTTTCATCAACATCAACTTGATATTGAAATTTGACGTGCGTGCGACGACGCCCGCCTAACATGCCATCTCTTTTGCACGCACGTCAAATTTCAATCTCAAGTTGATGTTGATAAAAATCAGAATTACGTGGTAGACCCGCTGTTATCGTTATAATAATAAGTTAAATAGATTTAACTCCCCATACAACGAGATCACAATATAAACCAAATATCTTTGTGATTTTATAGGATGCAGGGAAATGCACTTGCACTATCGAACAGCCGAAATATGAAGACCAAGGAGTAAAATATGACGTTTTTTTTTTTTCAAAATTTTATTATCGCAATTTAACAAAATTGGGAGAACCCCTCCTTTAAACAGGATAAAGTAAATTTCGCAGAATAATAATTTTTCTTGCTTCTTATTTAAGATTGCTTTATGTGGGAGGGCGGGCGGTGCTTGAGTCTGCATTTTGAATAGCATGGTAAGAGTGTTTAGCGGAATATTGTAAATTGTTAATATATCCACAAATTCATGATGGACTTCCGCAAAGTAACGCCTTTTTCAATAAATTTTAAGATAAAGTACATCAAAGACACGGGGGGAGGGGCCGAGGTACTTTAGGGGGGGGTGCGGTCTCCCATGGCCCCTACCTAGGTACGCTTATCCAGTTTCTAAACAATATCTGCATTCAATTGCAGCGAGTCTCGGACCACGTTATATTGGAATTTCCGAACGATATATGGCCCTTGGGTTTGTGTTGGCTTTAAACAGTGTTACGCAATGAAATATATATTTTCGCTTATAAGCGAAGCGCTTATGTGCAGACAACGAAAAAAACAAGTATTCAGGCTTAGGGCAAACCTTTTCAACCTCTTTCAACCAAAGATTAAATGTTAAGGTGATATACCGTGCTAGCAAAGGTCCCCGTTACTCCAGGCAGAAAGACCCGCAGTGCGAAAGGGACGGAATCGGGGAAAATTGTCAAAAAGTCGGTTTTAAATTAATTCAAAATTAACTAAAATAGCTACAAAAAATTCTATAACCAGTAATTTTGGTGTAGTTAAAACCCATCTAAATAAGTATTTTTCAAGTCTGTATGCTATCCTAATTTGTCAGAATATCAAAAAAGTGTAAATTTAGACCTGATTTCAATAATTATTTATATCGAATGAAATTCCTCTTATCGCGTTTCTGATAGACCAAAATCTAGTAAAAGGTCCCAAAATTGTTATACTAATTTATTTTACTCGGAACTTCATTAAAAGAGCAGATAAATAACTTCAAAAAGTGTCAATTTTCACGGTATAGCCCCTTAAGGATGAGATACCGAATATGTGAGGTGCAAGAAAGTGCATCTCATTTTCTAGGCGAGCGCCCTTCTTCATGCAAGGTCTTTTGGACACTGTTTAACAGGCGCGTGTGGCCAAGAGTAAACCGATAGTGTAAGTATATAAAAAATCTTAATTAACCACGTACATACACGCAACATTGATTAAATGTTAGATCAGGCTACATATCCTTTTTGCTGACCATACATCGATGACCCCCGCAAATAAACGTCGAAGCAAAAAAGTTCAACTTTACAAATATCAATTCAATTCAATTCAAATAAATTTATTTTCATTTAAGTGTTAGTATTACAAAGACGAAAAAAAAACTTAACCTAAGGTTAGTAAAATACAGTAAAGAGCGTTAGTTTATATAAACACATCTTTTGAAAAAACTAACAGTGAACACAATATAAATATGAATTATGTCGGCTCCCAGACTAGAGTTCTCCGTTGCATGGGATGCCTTTTGTTATTTTCGCCACTAGGCGCCCAGTGCTTGAAGCTAAATGTATCAATGTATCAATTTTATCATATCAAATATCAATATAACAAAATTACCTGGATGTTCTCCAGGTCTTGAAGACCTGAAGAAGAAGAGAACATCCAGGAATTGCACGTAACCAAGAACTAAAGGATCTGCTCTGGACAGAACGATGGAAGATGCTGCACTGACACTTAAATAATTATATAATAACACCGATTCGGCGCAACACAACTTGACTTAATTGACAGGACTAAACTTAATTTAAGCGTTCTGTCCTTTTCTTTCTGTATCGAAATGACAAAGGCGGGACGCTCAAAATAAGGTTAGTCTTGTTAGTTGTGTTGCGCCGAATCGGTACCATTATGTATTATTTATAACTGGATTAAAAAAACTACAAAGTAAACCTAATTTAAACCTTGCTCTCGTTTTTAATTGCATTGGCTTTATTGAATTTAAAATTATTTAATTAACAAATTTTATGAAATACATGGATGCAACACTAATTACATAATAATTGTTAATATTAATATTAAATATTGCATGTTATGGTATTGATTGTTTAGTCTTCTTTAAAAATATTGTTTTAATAATTTAATTTAATTTAAATCAATTTAAAATTAATCATAATGTTTCAAAGATATTTATTTATAAAGGGCACATAATATAATAATTATTTTTTTTCGGTTCTTTATCATTTTATTATTTAGTTATTGTATTATTTTTTATATTTTTTTTGTGCGATATTTATGTTAAGTTTAGTGAGAGATGGGGTAATCTAAAAACCAGCGCTGTAACGTTGCCTTCAACTTACAGCAAATGCTGATATTATTCCATTTTGCCTACAGATACGTAGGGTACTTAAATAATTTATTTTTCTAACTTATTGTAAGTATTTAGTTTGTGGCAAATAAATTAAATTTTCTTTCTTTCTTAAAGAATAAATAAGCTAAATTATCCTTCCCTTAAAATTATATTAGTACAGTAAGTACAAAATAAAAATAAAATATAATATATCGTCACGACATGACTCCCCAAGTGTTAGAGGTGTTGCGAGTGTGTACTGTGAATGCAAATCACCGGCGATTACTACGTCCCAACATTATGGGTGATGAGCCCTATCGCCGTATTTCAGGCACAGAAACGAGCTTATTAGGGCATGCCAGTTTCCTTACGATGTTTTTCCTTCACCGTTCAGCAAGTGGTAAGGAAGACAAATACTATGCACATAAATTCCGAAAAACTCAGTGGTGCATGCCTGACCGGGGATTAAACCTGGATCTCAAGATTGAGAGGCCAGCGTTCTACCCTCGAGTACAGTAAGTATTATTATTATTATAAGTATTATTACTATCCTGACCATAGTACTCGTATTTATTGAGGTGACCCCGTTTGTGAACATCATAGGTCATTATTTTCACATTATTGTATGTTATTATAGGTATATCAATTATATATTATTATATAATATATTATGCCAATAGCCTCTTGAAAACCATCTCCAACCACATGGACAGCGCTATACATGTGTTTTGGATGTCAGTGCATTGTAGGTAAATGTTGTAAATATTGTGTTCAGTGTTTTGTTTGTTTAGTGTTGTTTTTAATGTTTATTAATGTTTAATGTTTACTAACATAGTTGATAAGTTCAATTTGTTACTAATATATTATGGACTATATGGTCTGAAATAAAATTTTCTTTTCTATTCTATTCTATATCATAGGTCATTATTTTCACATATGGTATGTTATTATATCAAAGGTCATTATTGTCACATATGGTATGTTATTATATCATAGGTCATTATTTCCACATATGGTATGTTATTATATCATAGGTCATTATTTCCACATATGGTATGTTATTATATCAAAGGTCATTATTTCCACATATGGTATGTTATTATATCATAGGTCATTATTTCCACATATGGTATGTTATTATATCATAGGTCATTATTTCCACATATAGTATGTTATTATATCATAGGTCATTATTTCCACATATGGTATGTTATTATATCATAGGTCATTATTTCCACATATGGTATGTTATTATATCAAAGGTCATTATTTCCACATATGGTATGTTATTATATCATAGGTCATTATTTCCACATATGGTATGTTATTATATCAAAGGTCATAATTTTCACATATGGTATGTTATTATATCATAGGTCATAATTTTCACATATGGTATGTTATTATATCATAGGTCATTATTTCCACATATGGTATGTTATTATATCAAAGGTCATAATTTCCACATATGGTATGTTATTATATCATAGGTCATTATTTCCACATATGGTATGTTATTATATCATAGGTCATTATTTCCATATATGGTATGTTATTATATCAAAGGTCATTATTTCCACATATGGTATGTTATTATATCAAAGGTCATTATTTTCACATATGGTATGTTATTATACCATAGGTCATAATTTTCACATATGGTATGTTATTATATCATAGGTCATAATTTTCACATATGGTATGTTATTATATCATAGGTCGTTATTTTCACATGTGGTATGTTATTATATCATAGGTCATTATTTCCACATATGGTATGTTATTATATCATAGGTCATTATTTCCACATATGGTATGTTATTATATCAAAGGTCATAATTTTCACATATGGTATGTTATTATATCAAAGGTCATAATTTTCACATATGGTATGTTATTATATCATAGGTCATAATTTTCACATATGGTATGTTATTATATCATAGGTCATTATTTCCAAATATGGTATGTTATTATATCAAAGGTCATTATTTCCACATATGGTATGTTATTATATCATAGGTCATTATTTCCAAATATGGTATGTTATTATATCAAAGGTCATTATTTCCACATATGGTATGTTATTATATCAAAGGTCATTATTTCCAAATATGGTATGTTATTATATCAAAGGTCATTATTTTCACATATGGTATGTTATTATATCAAAGGTCATTATTTTCACATATGGTATGTTATTATATCATAGGTCATAATTTTCACATATGGTATGTTATTATATCATAGGTCATAATTTTCACATATGGTATGTTATTATATCATAGGTCATTATTTTCACATATGGTATGTTATTATATCATAGGTCATTATTTCCACATATGGTATGTTATTATATCATAGGTCATTATTACCACATATGGTATGTTATTATATCATAGGTCATTATTTCCACATATGGTATGTTATTATATCATAGGTCATTATTTTCACATATGGTATGTTATTATATCATAGGTCATTATTTTCACATATGGTATGTTATTATATCATAGGTCATTATTTCCACATATGGTATGTTATTATATCATAGGTCATTATTTCCACATATGGTATGTTATTATACCATAGGTCATTATTTCCACATATGGTATGTTATTATATCATAGGTCATTATTTCCACATATGGTATGTTATTATATCATAGGTCATTATTTTCACATATGGTATGTTATTATATCATAGGTCATTATTTTCACATATGGTATGTTATTATATCATAGGTCATTATTTCCACATATGGTATGTTATTATATCATAGGTCATAATTTTCACATATGGTATGTTATTATATCATAGGTCATTTTTTTCACATATGGTATGTCATTATTCTCGTTTATGGTATGTTATCATTTTAAATTACCCCGTGAAATCTAAAAACCCTCTTAACGTATATGAGTAAAAATTTTCCGCATAAATTTAAACCACGTCGAGCTTTTGAAAACTTTGTCTATTTATTTTAACTGAACACTTTTAATGGGAAACTGCGGTTGTATTAGAAATTTTAATTAAAACGCCTTAGTGCTGTTTCACCATTTGCTGTTAAGAGTGGTTTTGCAGCCGGATTATGAAAAACCCGCCTTTTTCTAAGGCTCTTTACCCAAAAAAAATATTAATAGAGATGGTCGACTTTTAAAACTTGGACCAAATATTTATTTGTCACAGAGCTTTGGTAAATATTGAATCTGTTAATCTCATTTTAGCCTTCAGAATAAGGCAATGAGCCCGTCTCCTACGTGCAGATTTTTATATAAATCAATTGCTTTTAAAAAGCTAAAAAATATTTTTTCGATATCGCAAAAAAATTACGAAGTTATTGGCAATCAAAATGAGCTTAACGTCTCGTGATGACGTCATCTGACACGATTTCATACTGAAAGTGATAAATATCACTATCGCTAACTTCGTTAACAACAGGAATTTTCCAAAAGTTCAAAAAGTTCTGTGCTTTGCTGTAACTAATATAGTTACTATAAAATTATACTGATATTCACTATAGGAGACGTGTCCATTGGGTCAATTTTGCTCTCTTTTTTAACCGACTTACATAGAGCAGGTTCTCGATTTGTTTCATGTAAATGTATGTGTTTATTTATTTCATAACACATTTATACACTTGATTATGAATTATCAATTTTATAAATCAGAATATTTATTATTTGACTGATGCCGGGCCCGAATGGCCCGAAATATATTTCACAAACATTTTATTTTAAGTTGTTTTATGTTATTCTTATCATTTATAAAGACAAAAGAGTCAGTATTTAATATTTATTTACACAATATTTATTTACGAAATATTTATTTTTCAGACTTGACTCACTCAATCCATCTTGGACCGAAATACAGGTATTTCTAGATCTACATTTTTTGTTAATTTATGTCTCTAAATTATAATTTAAAATCTTAATCAGACTAATCTTAATCTCAAAATAATTACAGGAAAATTTCTAGGGAATATTCAATGTTATTATTGTTTTAAAAAAATGTCTACAGCTTATTTCTCATTTAAAGTTTAGTATTTTTTTGGCATCCTGTACACTTTATATAATTATTACCCTATAAATGCTATAATAAGTCCAAAAGACAGCTGAAGGAGCACCTTTTGTCACTGTCATGAGTATCTTTCATAATTCATTAATTCATTTTATTTCTTGGGTATTTATTTATTTAGTCTGTTATATTATATATTTATGTAGGTATATTATACAGTAGGTTAATTTTACATTTAATAGAACTTCATTATATTTAAATAAATTGTTTTTATGTTATATTCTTTAAACGTATCAATTTATGTCTATTTTTTATATGTATATTCTATTATCCCCATGATATGATTCTATGATCCCAGAGGTAGACTGAAAGAAATCTCTTTATAGAGATAAGTTTGCCTTTTCACATGTCAATTTGTTTAAAGTACGTTTGTAAATGTTTATTTTCTGTGTACAACAAAGAATAAGAAATAAGAACAATTACAATAAATAAAATGCGTTCACTTTTTAATTTTCAATACAAATCAGGTAAACTAATCGTATACTGAAATTTGAAATGTGTCCGTAAAAGCAATAAATTTCATTAATTGCAATTTAATTAGTTTACTGTTTTAGTCAACGTCAGCATGACGCCAGCTACCCATTGCGTTTATTCTTGCGTCACGATGAAGATAGTAATATCTACCACAAATTAAATCTCTTCTCAACCGCCGTAAATAGTAAGTGCAAATAGTAGGTCAATACCATTTTTGGAGTCGGTATAGTTTTTTTGATAACATTATCTGTTTTGTTTGCAGAACAAAATGAACAAACACAATTAGCTCGTTGGTTTGTTCAGTGATATTGTGTTGCCGCTTTTTCTGTTTCCGGAGAAAATTCGTTGAACTGGCAATCTGGCCAGTGTCTGGCTCGAGATTATTTCATTCACAAATAACTCAGTTGTCTTTTTGGGTTACTTGTAGAAAGAAATGTAAATAATTTTGGCAAACGAGTTGGACTCGCACAATTTAAACCAACGGGTACGGAACCCTAAACATATTATGGTCAATAGCAACAATTTAGATGCCATAGCAACATTAAGGCGACAAAAATATGCCGTTGCAAACAATTCACGGCTCCTGCTGAGTACGGAACCCTAATATTTTAACCGCTATATTTTTCCTGTAATGTTTACGAAATTACCATGATTTTTTTTCATGGTTTTCGGTCCTCTTATTTCGAAAATAAGAGAGAAGGTATGATAACGTCAAAAATGCTACAATTTTGAGTTTTTTATTTGTATTGGGACCCCCCTCAAATTTCATTTGTTTTTTAATTTATTACTTGCCGCAACAGAGGCTATAGTAAAACGTATTCTGTGAAAATTTCAACTGGCTACCTATAACGGCTGAAGCTGTAGACCTCTGTGACAGACGGACAGACAGACAGACAGCGAGATTTTTAGTAGTAGGGGTCACAGTGACATATATTGTGTGAAATTTTTTACTTGCTATCTGTAACGGATGAAGCTGTAGGCCTGTGACAGACGGACAGCAGAGGTTTTTAGTAATAGGGGCCACAGTGACACGTATTGTGTGAAAATTTCAACTGGCTACCTATAACGGCTGAAAATGTAGACCTCTGTGACAAACGGACGGACAGACAGACAGCGAAGGCCTAGTACCCTTCGGGTACGGAACCCTAATAACGCTTAAAATTCAAAGTCACTATTTATGTGGTGGATTAAGTGCTAATAGCCATGGAAATGTTATCTACAACAATAATACATCGTCAGGACATTAACCTCCAAGGGGGTGTCAGAAGTGTTTTTGAGTGTGAACTATGAAATACGCGACACAGTCGTTCACCCACGTTTTACCAACTATTTTACATCCCAACGTGCAGACAATTTTTGGTCAAATGAAGGCAGAATGGTGCTGTTTTTAATAAATTATTTGATGTTTAGTTTATTAATAAACATTTTGAGTAAGCATTAATTACTTTATACCTATATTTCCATATCAAACAATCAGGGTTCGAGGATATATATCAACGGATATATATCATGATTTTTAGATCTTAATATTATATCATGATACAGATAAAAAAAATCACAAATACTGATTAAACAAAAAGCAGATATATAAGGTTTATTTTTGTTTTTAATGAAATTAATATAACCACATATGTATATTACTGATAATACTGAACAAATTTAACAAAAGAAACAAACATGGCCACGCAAACGAAAATCGTTCCTAAACATTTAAAATTCAGAGTAGATTTTTAAAATTTGTATATAAAGGTAAAGAAAAAAAAAAAATTATTTCTGCAGGTATAATTTGTGTGAAAAAGTAAAAAAAAAAAATTATTTCTGCAGGTATAATTTGTATGAAAAAGAAAAAAAAATATATAATTTCTGCAGGTATAATTTGTATGAAAAAGAAAAAAAAAATATTTCTACAGGTATAATTTCTATGAAAAAGTAAAAAAAAAAAAAAATTATTTCTGCAGGTATAATTTGTATGAAAAAGTAAAAAAAAAAAAAAAAATTCTGCAGGTATAATTTGTATGAAAAAGTAAAAAAAAAAAAAAAAATCTGCAGGTATAATTTTTGGTAAAGCATTGTAGTTTTTTTGTTTGATACAAACTGCTAGAACAAAAACTCCAAAATAATAGTTGATTTTGAATAGGTAACAGGGGCTCTACCGCGCAATTCTCATTTGTATCAACTTCAAGCAAATGCATGCGAAATTCAACGCGTGCAAAAGAGATGGCATGTTAGGCGGGCGTCGTCGCACGCACGTCAAATTTCAATCTCAAGTTGATGTTGATGAAAATGAGAATTACGCGGTAGACCCACAGTTTTATTACTTCGAAACCGTTTTTAGGGTTCCGTAATCAACAACAAGGAACCTGATCTCGCCTATATTTAAGTTTTGGTGATTTTGATCTCAATTTAAAAATGGGTGACTTTGAGAGGAAGGAAACGGGAAACCGTGCACTAACCTGATGGTGTCTGCTGCAATTAGCTACGATTCTTAGGTAGCATCCAAAATGGCGGCTTCTTCTTCCCGTAATTAAGTCCTCACAAACCACACACGGTTATCACACTAGATATAGGGAGTTCATTTAGCGGATTAGCGATATGTGAAGCTGGTCATGAACTACAGCAGCTGTACACTTTATATACGGTAATTACTTGTAGTAAGTACGACACGTGTGTTAGAAGGTATCACAGCGCGGGCGGAAGAGCAACTGACTTCTTGTCAGATATTATTGTTCCATCATATTGGGAATCGATGATGCGCGCGTGATAGAAGAAAGGATATTAAATAAAACGCGTCAGGTACTCAGGGCTCCACATGCCGGACTATTTTAATGTCTACGTCACAAATTGTTCCTTAGCTCATATTATACCATCTATATCTATAGGTATATTTCTGTTAATATAAACAACGGCTAACACGCGCATGTATGCTGCGGCGCTGGTCGTGCGTCAAAGTAGTACACGGTGGAAAAGGTAGGGTACAATGATTTGAGATCGACAATATTTATTTTTATTTAGTTAGCGTTACCAGAACCCTTATAGTTTCACCATGTCTGTCTGTCTGTTTGTCTGCGGCTTAACTAAGAGACTATTAGTACTAGAAAACTGTAATTTGGCATGGATATACGTATTTATCACGCCAATACGTGGTGCAGTAAAATTTTTAAAAATATTTTTTTTTAGGGTACCTCCCCTACACGTAAAGCGCGGATGATTTTTTTTTCTCGTCTGTCCCCTAGTGTGGGGTGTTGTTGGATAGGTAATTTAAAAATATTTGGGGTGTGAGCAAACCATTTTTCGATCTAGGGTTCTGTTTGCGAAATATTAAGCTTAAAAGTGTTAATTTTTGTTAGAGTCAAGTGACCCCCCCCTGCCAGTGAAACGGTTGTATTTGGAGACGTGAAAAAAATCACGGCAGTAGTATACATAACGAAATTAAAAGGAAAGCTATCACAGCTAAGTAGGCTTTACAAGTACACGAGTAATGATCGCGACAAACTTTTAGTCCCCTCTAAACACGGGGCGATTCACGTCAGCAGGAACAAAATGTATGGACCGTTCTTGGGAAGAGCAACTTCCGAGCGTACTAGAAGTTTGGCGCGATCTGTATTAGTCGACAAACTTAAAAAAATTAATTGGAGAAGATGTCCGCATATTTTGCAGGGCAACTACGGAACCCTACACTGCGCGTGGCCCGACACGCACTTGGCCGGTTTTTTTTATTTACTAATACCAAGTTCTTTTGAAACTTAAAACAATATTTCTTAAATAAAATTGGCACTAAATGACCATTAAAGTGCACTGCAATAAAAAAATCAATTAAAAGATAAATAAATATTGATATATATATTATATCGGATATAATAATATATCAAAAATACAGATTTTCGATTTTCATTATAAAAATCCGATTTTTTTGAACTTTGCAAACAATAATAGCACACTCAAATTCCCTTATGAAACCTCAACTATATTTTTAGACGTCAGCGTAACCTCGATACTAACAATTTTTATTCCTACATTTCGACAGTTACGGATTCCAAAAGTCTATGTACTGATCACTAAAATGTCACCGCAATGTAACAAATATAAGCTTCGTCAAGTTGAGAAAAGTCTTAAAAAGAAAACCATTGTCTCTTATCAAGATCCCGTTGACGTCCAATTTATAATTCGTTCCAATTAAAAGCTTTTATTACTGTGACGATAGAACGTAACATCGGAATTGCAAGACTTTCGAGGGTTCTTTGGAAGAAATTAGGACTATCCTGATATTGAAAAATATATATGATCTAACTTACTTATAAGGATATTCAGGCTGTTAAAATGAAGTTGAGGAAGCAGGAAACGAGCTATAGAACTCGCCCATACTAAATACTTTTGGTGAAAAAAAATCGAGAATTGTCAGTTGTCTCATACATTTTGGTTGGATAGCTATGTAACTTTTCTATAGAACAGCTGATTTTTTTTCGCGATTTGTGAGTTGGCTCCATAGTAAAAGTTGTTCGTATGTACGAGAACTATCACCAGTTTCCGGCTTCCGCAACTTCGTCTTAACACCCAGTATACTATTGTCTAAAATTTTTCCAACGTATTTTTTGTTTGTAAATATTCCGCAGAAAAACGCCGTTAAGGACTCCAGGGAACTTGTGCACCCCATCTCACGGATTTCAAAATAAATGTTGCTACACGTTAGTTTTACGTTAGTTTTGTTTGTTTTGTTTATAATTTTTGTTTGTTTCATCCTGCAAACATGTTTATTTCAATTTAAAAGATTCTACCGATTTCTACCGTGAACTTGTGCACCCCATGGCACCGATTGACCTGAAATCAGTGCCAATCGTTAGTTCTTCGTTAGTTTCGTTTGTTTTGATTATTTTTTTTTTCTTTTTTTGCCTACAAACATTTTTTTTTTAATTTATAATTTTGTATGGAATTTCAAAAATGCTCAAAAATGCTCGGATCGACCTGAAACAGGTGCCAATCGTTAGTTTTACGTTAGTTTCGTACGTTTTTAAAAAAAAATGTGTTTTTTTCCGCTCGCAAACACTTTTTTTTTCAATTTCAAATTTTGTATGGAATTTCAAAAATGCTCTGATTGAGCTGGAACAAGTGCCAATCGTTAGTTTTACGTTAGTTTCGTTTGTTTTGAAAAAAAAAATTGTCTTTTTCTGCCTGCAAACATGTTTTTTTTCAATTTCAAAATTTGTACGGGATTTCAAAAATGCTCAAAAATGCTCTGATCGACCTGAAACAAGTTCCTTTCGTTAGTTTTACGTTAGTTTCGTACGTTTTCAAAAAAAAATATTTACATTTCGGCCTGCAAACATTTAATTTTTCAATTTCAAAAATTCTACCAATTTTCTACCGTGAAGTTGTGCACCCCATAGCACCGATTGGCCTGAAACAAGTGCCAATCGTTAGCTATACGTTAGTATCGTTTGTTTTGAGAAAAAAATTCGTTTGTTTCGCCCGGAAAATATTTTTTTTTTAATTTCAAAATTTATGACAAATTTAAAAAATGCTCTGATTGACCTGGAACAAGTGCCAATCGTTAGTTTTACGTTAGTTTCGTACGTTTTCAAAAAAAAAATTGTCTTTTTCCGCCTGCAAACATGTTTTTTTACAAATTCAAAATTTGTATGGGATTTCAAAAATGCTCAAAAATGCTCTGATCGACCTGAAACAAGTTTCTTTCGTTAGTTTTACGTTAGTTTCGTACGTTTTCAAAAAAATATATTTACATTTCGGCCTGCAAACATTTAATTTTTCAATTTCAAAAATTCTACCAATTTTCTACCGTGAAGTTGTGCACCCCATAGCACCGATTGGCCTGAAACAAGTGCCAATCGTTAGCTATACGTTAGTATCGTTTGTTTTGAGAAAAAAATTCGTTTGTTTCGCCCGGAAAATATTTTTTTTTTAATTTCAAAATTTATGACAAATTTAAAAAATGCTCTGATTGACCTGGAACAAGTGCCAATCGTTAGTTTTACGTTAGTTTCGTACGTTTTCAAAAAAAAAATTGTCTTTTTCCGCCTGCAAACATGTTTTTTTACAAATTCAAAATTTGTATGGGATTTCAAAAATGCTCAAAAATGCTCTGATCGACCTGAAACAAGTTTCTTTCGTTAGTTTTACGTTAGTTTCGTACGTTTTCAAAAAAATATATTTACATTTCGGCCTGCAAACATTTAATTTTTCAATTTCAAAAATTCTACCAATTTTCTACCGTGAACTTGTGCACCCCATAGCACCGATTGGCCTGAAACAAGTGCCAATCGTTAGCTATACGTTAGTATCGTTTGTTTTGAGAAAAAAATTCGTTTGTTTCGCCCGGAAAATATTTTTTTTTTAATTTCAAAATTTATGACAAATTTAAAAAATGCTCTGATTGACCTGGAAAAAGTGCCAATCGTTAGTTTTACGTTAGTTTCGTACGTTTTCAAAAAAAAAATTGTCTTTTTCCGCCTTCAAACATGTTTTTTTACAAATTCAAAATTTGTATGGGATTTCAAAAATGCTCAAAAATGCTCTGATCGACCTGAAACAAGTTTCTTTCGTTAGTTTTACGTTAGTTTCGTACGTTTTCAAAAAAATATATTTACATTTCGGCCAGCAAACATTTAATTTTTCAATTTCAAAAATTCTACCAATTTTCTACCGTGAAGTTGTGCACCCCATAGCACCGATTTTCCTGAAACAAGTGCCAATCGTTAGCTATACGTTAGTATCGTTTGTTTTGAGAAAAAAATTCGTTTGTTTCGCCCGGAAAATATATTTTTTTTAATTTCAAAATTTATGACAAATTTAAAAAATGCTCTGATTGACCTGGAACAAGTGCCAATCGTTAGTTTTACGTTATTTATATTACGTTATTTATTTTACGTTATTTTTCGTTATTTATTTAGCACGAATTTGAAGAAATGATTTTTGAAATCAAAGATATGCGTAGTCTGCGACAAACTGACAGTTACAATAAAATGTCAAAGTACAATCTTGTACCTACATCCCTTGCAACTTTTTCTCAAAAATAAGAAAAACAATCACAAGTTTTTCTCAGTTGAACTGTTTATTATAAACGATAAAGCAGAATGACATTTACTGGTTTTGAACATAGACTATGTAGACCAGGACCATAAACATTAAACTTACATTCTGAAACACCTCCCTTACAAGTTCAAGACATGTCTAGGTTTGATTACCCTACCACTACGAGTAGACATTGGTGAGGAGCCTGAGCCATTAGCAAAGGGCTCGGTATTGATATGGTTTGAGTTATGAGACTAATAGATACATGGTCTGCGATTACAGGTTGGGGCTGAGTCAGTGGCGTGCACAGAACTTTTTTCCGGAAAAGCAATCAGAAGGTCAAGTACGACAATAAAAAAAAGATGAAAAAATTTGTATGAAAATGTTCACTCTAGGAAAGGCAGTGCCTACCCTGGCGTCATACAAACTTTTTTTTTTCAAAGTGTTATTAAAAAAAATTCATATTTTTTTTATTGTCGTACTTGACCTTCTGATTGCTTTTGCGGAAAAAAGTTCTATGCACGCCACTGGGCTGAGTATTGTCAACAAAATTTGAAATACGTTCGAAATCTAAATCATCCTTACAACTATGACCTATTAATCTGATATGCTCTTCTCTCCTTCTCTGACAATCATATATGACCTAGGTTCAGGACATTTGGATACAACTTTGGCTTTTTCCTACACATTTTAATCTCTAAAAAGAGATTTCTCATCATCCACTTTATAATATACAGTATTTTTCCTAGCTCTCTTATCATGGCTTTTCTTAATTACATTTTGTTTACGACACAGTTCTGCATGATACATTTTTTGGTTTAAAAACCCTTGAAGTTCAAGGTAAATCCTTTCTTAATCAACGACTATTTGCGACGGAGACACATTAAATCCTGACAAAGGTGTATTATATTCTAAAATATCCCATCCTACTTTATTATACCTCTCTTTAGAGATAGTGTGTGGCAACAAAGGCTCTTTACAATTGTTCGAACTATACTTTTCAGAAGCTCTACATTTCTTTACATAATCTACAATATCATTTTTCATGGTTGGCCAAAAAAACAGTTGTAACAATAACAATAATTCTGTCTCCAACAAATAGAAGCCCTTCCTGAAAGTAAATGTACTGCTTTTAAATGTATTAAATTCTTCAAAGTCTTTACTCAGTTTTAATGGCCATCCATGGAGATAATAATCTATCACTTTACTTAGCATGGGATCATTACATGTTTCAGTTCTGAATATGGATTTTCTCTCTACATACATGGGTAAGTATTTTGACACTGAGTGCACCATTTAAAACATCTCTTCATCATCATGCTCGATTATCTTTAAACTATTTCTTGACACCATGTCAGCAAAGTGCACATATTTACCTGGTACATAGTAAAAATTGAGATTGTAGTTTAATGAATTATTTATTATGTTTAATGAATATTTTAGTTTAATGAATACTTCCTCGTGTACCGGTAACCAGCATAATCTACTTCCTTCCGTAGAAGCTTACACAGATAAGCCATTAATTCAGACGTATCGTCTTACATAGTTAATGATCCAATAATGAGCATCAATTCTTCTCTATTTGTAGGAGCTTTTAACTGTAACAACGATTCAACACAAGACTTATCAATAGACATACCATTTTCGTGTGGGTGAATAGTACCGCTCAAAGAGATCGATGGTAGTCCTGGCAGTTTTCGAAGGCCGTAGAGTAGTGACAGCAACCAGCTCGAGAAGAACAAGCAAGTCGACGTTTTCTCCCACTAAGACGAACCGATCGGCTACTGCTATTTTTGAATGACGTCATGACGATCTCTCGATCCGCATCTTTTTCGGCAACAGCCACTTCTGCTCCCTCCTTCTGAAAGGCGTCACAAACTAGAGTTAAATTTCACTTTATGGAAAAAATGATCTATTTTCGAAGAACTGTTTCTTGAAAACCAATGGCTGTATAGAGCTTGCCTTGGTCTCAAATTGCAGCAAATCTAGTATACTTTAAAAGTATGTATAGTGAGTATACCGGGCAGACCCAGCCTTGAGCAAAAACTGAAAAAAGTCCGAAAATTTCATGGTTTGTTGGGTACACCGCCGCTCGCGCAGCACTTTGATAATTGCAAATCTGTTTTTTTAATACTGGTTTAGATACTTACAACATATAAAAAATTCAGAACGACCGGAACTTTTACACGCACGACCCCCTGTTTATGTTAAATGAATCAGTTTGCGCGGCAAAATTTGTTGATCCCGCATGATTTACGTGCGATACTAATATCGCAAAATGCGTGCGGGATCCCGGTTTATCGGGATTGCATTCCCTAGTGGGCATAAAAGATATTAATAAATATTCAACATCTTAAGTAAATAATTTTACCTTGGATTACTTCATGCTGTAATAATTTTAGCGCATTTCTATGGCCTGTCTCTCAGATTTTTGAGCCTTCAAAGTGTTTTTTGTAACAACCGTTGTTTGTCCCTGGACTTCTGGTGAACTTGGCTTCTGGGCTATCTTCAAGTAAATCAGTAATTGGTGTCATGAGTTGAACCAAGGCCGAAGTGGAAATGCAGAGTCACCACCTGTCATAAATGTTAAAAAATCAATCTTAATTATTAATAAAATCAGTGTTTAATTCGTAATTATTATTTAAGTATGTATTTTAGACTTATATTAATATTATAATAATTGCATGCATTCTATTTTAGGTCAACAATTTGAGTTTTTATTTTACTAGAAAGCAAATAAATCGAGCCACCCCCTTTTCTGCGTAGTTTTGTATACCTTCATTAACTCTAATTTGCAAACAAAGTGATTGAAACTCGGCTTCATTGGTTGTTAAATACTGTTTAAGATTATGTAACTTTGAGAGAGGTATCCGTATGAGTATGAACCATCAGAAATAATGTCGAGAAATCGTGAAAAAATGGGCTGGCCCTGTTTACCTGCTCCCAAGGGTATTTAAATGAATAAATTTTGATTCTCTACATCGAATAATAACAAAAATCTATGTAACTATTTATTAAGCTTTAATTAATTTTATTACCAATTACTTTATACAACTTTTTCTTATAAAGTTTGCTTTTGGGTTTTGTTATGTCAAGGTGGTTGCGTCTGTTTTCGTCCCTAATTTTTAATATTTTTCTTTAGGTGTAAGAATAAGAAATCAAAATTTTACATCTAGAGCCCACTCAAAATTCGTGTTGACCGGTGTGTGTTCCCACACCTGTGACTTTTATGCATATAACATTTCTGTAACGTTCTGTAAAATATTAATACGTTACCAAAATCTATATAGATATTTCAACACGATTAATTTGTATTTATCAATCTGAAATGCACTAAGATTTCAATAACTAAAGTTGTTTTTATCCGTTGACTGCGTTTGATTTTCTACACAGATTTTTCTTGGTGTTATAAATGTACCGGTTTAAGTAATCCGATATTTGTAAAAGTCAAATTACGTCACTTCACAAAACATGGCGATCGATGGTGATATACTTTCCATTATTGTAACATGTTTTGGCTTTTTATAAAGATCGTCGAACTTCACCCAGATCCCTGTTGTTGGGTTTCTACAATAAGCAACGAAGTGATCTGGTTCGTGTGCTATCATGCCACATAGACAAAATTTCTTGCCTTCTACCGTTATTGATTCTGGTAAATCCGTGAGATGAACATCTTCGAAATGTTTATTTTCTATCAAACTTCCAAAGTAACCAAGGTCCAAAAACATATAAACACCAAATTCCAAATTAATTGGGCAAGTTTTGCAAGTCGGTTCTGTTGTTATAATGCTTTCTGCAAGTACCTTGAATTTTCCATTGGAACTTTTTATGGATTCCGTATTGACATCCAAAAGGGTTTTGCGAGTCGTGAGTCTATGAACATGGCAAGATGTTGTAAGAGAACAAAAATGAGCCGAAGGTAACATGACTCGTATCATCTCTTCGGCGGTCATAAAGAGGTCGTATAATAATCCTTTGTTTTTTTTTTCGGGCATTTTAACGTTCGCCTTCGGCTTTAGAGACGACGACGTAACGACCTGTGCCCTAAGAGCATAAGTTTTATTATCAGCACCGTCGATAGCAAGCCTTTTTGTTAATTTCACGATATCAATGTTCATTGAATCCATTTCCGTTTTGTAGCGAGGGAAATGGATGTATCCATTGCACATAATTTGTACCAAGGAATCGAGGGAACAAGTGTTTCTAAGACTAACCACAATATTGCGGCCGCACTTAATGCCTTTATACGTTAAATTGCCATTCATTAACACTTTGTTTTTATAATGCATATTTTTTTCAGCATTGAGACATATCCCAATTTCAGGGCAATCGCTCAAGTACTTTGACAGCCTAATTTTTTTCGATTTATTACCTCGAACTGTTGGCTTTGCTCTTTTTCCAAGACCCCTCCAAGATTCAATATAATTTAATTCTTCAGTGAAGTTGACCGTTTTCGGACAAACGTACTGTTGATTATCTGCAACACCAATAATATCCATTGTCAGGTCATTTGATTCTTCAGAGACGTAAGTAGTCTTTATCGGCTTAGATTGTTTTACAAGATCCCACGACGATTGAGTACAATTTGAATCTTCTCCCAGATCAATATGTTCTTTAGTTACTTCCAGAACATCTTTATTTTCTTCCCAAAGATTTTCCCATCTTTTCATATCATCAGATAACTCTTTCATATCTTCGAGGTTATTACTATCAAAGACTTTACTATTATCTGTAAAGTCATATTTGTTACCGATAACTTTACAGGTAAGATCATCATATTCTTCACTGAGGTCCATTGATTCAGACTTATCATAGACTGGGCTCTCTTCAGCAAAGTCTGATTTTGTATATGCTGGCAATGAAGTGTAGTTCAATTCTTCATGCATGTCATTATAACTCGATGTTGCTGGTAACTGTACTGGCACTGCGGAATTTTTTTCAGATGTTTCTTCACCTATTTCTGTAACAGACTTATCATAGACTGGGCTCTCCTCAGCAAAGTCTGATTTTCTATGTGCTGGCAATGAAGTGTAGTTCAATTCTTCATGCATGTCAACATATGTCGATGTTACTGGTAACTGTACAGGCTCCGCGGATTTTTTTTCAGATGTTTCTTCACCTATTTCTGTAACCTGTGGTGACCCTGTTTTCTTAGGGAACTCGGAAATAAGACATGCACCCTCAACAGCTTTAAGATGGATGGCAACAAACTTGTTGACCTGTAGAGGGCGAGTTTCAGTTTTAAGAATGTTCTGCTTTAAGTCTGAAAAAGTGCCTTCGACCGCAGCTGAAGATGCAGTAATGTTGGGAGAATTAAAGGCTTCCTTCATTACTGCGGACCAAAGCGGAAACTCTGCAGTAACTCTGCAAAATTGTTTAGCCACGTCCGGTTGGTAGTATGGGTTTGGCCGTCCATCGTCTACGTGTTGGATGTCAACGTTGGACATGAGCCGCCCTGCCCAAGCTTTTAAAGCATTAGTAGAACCAGGTACTTCATCGTCAAGTAATGGTTCGGGAGTTTTTGGGACGACTTCATCATCAACAATAAGCTTGATACCAGCGATTCGTTTAATTAATTCTTTGAGGCTCTCTTCCATTCGAAGAGGCAGTCCATTTTCATCTTGCTCACAGGGTGAAAGGGCAACTATGTATATATGTTTAAGAATGACCTCAAAATCATGGAAATTCTCTGTTTTGATAAGCAAGCTAAGGCAGCGCACGTAAAAATATTT
The DNA here is from genome assembly GCA_934047225.1 of Ypsolopha sequella. Classification (NCBI taxonomy): domain Eukaryota; kingdom Metazoa; phylum Arthropoda; class Insecta; order Lepidoptera; family Ypsolophidae; genus Ypsolopha; species Ypsolopha sequella. Next base: position 22,564,328 of record OW203991.1, read on the forward strand.
CATATTTTTCTTATGTTTATCATACCAGCAACTCCATCCACAAGCAGCTTTAATGAAGTGTGCGACATCAATCCTTAAATAACAGTCTGGGAGCTGGTCTTCTTGGCCTTGCAAATACCTGAAGCATTTCTCAACGTATTCTATTAGGCTGATTACTCCGCAGAATGATCTAGCAACTGCTGCTTTTAGAGCTGGAGATCCATCTATAATAATTTCTTTTGGAGCTGGAGCTCCAGCGCGGCGCCACTCTAACAGCCAGTATTGGATAGAATTGCTGTCATGCTTTTCAGACAGCATCTGCAGCACTGGTATACTTGTTCCGTCCGATACCATAACAACCATATACAAGAAAATATGGCCGCTCGTAATGTTCTTATGTTTGATCTTTTGAACTACCGATCCCGTGGCATCTATACAAATGCTCACAAATTTTTTTTGGCAGTGGCTCTTATATACAAAAAGCTGGGTGGGGGTGTAATAATGAACAAAAAATTTGTCAATGCCAATGTCATGTATCGAACCTGCCCACACATTATGTTTTAAATCTTTCAGGTTATTTATGGGATTTGTTTCCTTTGGATTAATATTAAGTTCTCTTAATTTTGTTTCTCTTTTAACCCGTTTGAGGACGTCCACAGAATAAAAATTTGGTGGCTTCTGCTCTATTTGCGTAACTTGATCTGTTGCTTTATTTCTTCTGTAAGCACTCGCACTAACATGCAGCAATTCTCTTCCAATTATTTTTCTTTCTTGCCCCTGCAACCTAACATTTTTCGTATGAGCAACATTTCTGGTATCGTTAGCTCGCCATACAAGGTAGACACTTTCTCCATCAATTGGTTTGTTAAGAATCATCCCACTTCCTTCTGCACCACACTCTGAACATTTGCCATTTATTTTTAAAAATACTAATTCAGCCACTTGACTAGTAAATTGGTATGCACAAGGGATTTCATGGCTATCCCAAAACTTCTGTATCATAGTTACGGTCCATGAATTTGGCGGTAAAATTAACCGTTCTCTCACTGCATCCTGTCTATCTGTTCTAATATAGTGCTTTTTGATAGGTTCAATTGCCTGCCACTCCTCAGGCGTGAAAATAACATGAAAATTTTTTTTTGGCATGACTTTATCATTAGTATTTTTAAAATTTTCTGTTTCACCCTGTACTGATAATGAATCATCGTATAAAGTACTTTCATGACTATCTTCAATTATACCCAATTTATTTTTCAATTTATCCAAACAACCATGCCTATTTTCTTTAGTAAATTGATATAAATAATTAGGTTTTATACTCGGATTATTTAAAATATCACAAATTGTACGCCACACTTCTGATTTTGGCGGTTCTACTTTACCATCACAGTTTAAAACCTTATGGTCAAGGATAACCTCGACAAGTTTTTCAGTTGGTACTGCAGGTTTCCGGGGCATTCTGAAAAGGAACATAACAAAAAATACAGGGTAACAGTAAATCAACTGACCATATTTTGAACATTCACTAAATAATAGAGAAAGATGAAACTGTTGAAATATATACTGGAGAGTCTGTTAGTGATCAGAAAAAAGGTTCACACAACTGGCGAAACGGGAAAAAAAAATTTTGTGCTCCCAGACTAACTGAACTAATCAAAATAGGTAGGGTAGGGAAGACCTTGCCCTTAGGATGTGGATAGGATAAACAGTACCGGATATGTATCCTAAAGTATCACTTTGAATAGTGGAGACGGGTAATATTTAACTATGGATGGGCATCTTTTCTTGACTTTGAATCCAGGAACCACAGGCCGGAGCCTGACATATTCTAATTTAATTAAATTAATCAGCAACTGGGTTAACAAATTTTAATTATAATTTGAAAATTATTTTGTTTTTAATTTAAGGAATTTTAAACCAATAGTTTTGGCTGTGACCAATCAAATACATGGAAGAACCCAATCATAAGCTTCTTTCCCACACTACCAATTTCATATGACTGGTATAGATAGAGTAGGACTCACTTGTTTAGCTGTGCAAAGAGCCATAGGTCAAGCTTTCAATGAGATTAGGTCTCATCATCATCAGTACCACTCCCCCACCAAGAGATTCTTGGTTCTTGAGAAATAATGATATAAAATTAAGATTAAAATGAATTATGTAGGTATTTCATCATTACAACATATCTGCCTGGATTCTCAATAAATTCCTAAACAATAATAATTTTGTTATTGTTTTTCGATGACCATGTTCTGTATGATTTCAATATAAGTATCCATTTTAAATAACTTTTGAACCTTCAATGCTTTTGGACGAAGGTTTCTTTGTTGTTATGTCAGCATACTCTGGATGGCTATTAAGAATATTAAGGATGTTGAAAAATAACATGGCCTCCAACATGAACTTAAAAAAAGGCAGACGGAGTCACAGCTACGTAACTACTGAAGCATAGCCATGGCGGCAGTATGTAAGTGTGTGAGTGGACTTACTAGGGAAATTGGCTTACTATGATGTGAATGTGTGCGAGCCCGGGCTTAGCGGTTAGCCTTAGTAGGGGGTGCTTCAGTTGTTTGTTAGTGATACTCTGTCCGGGATATTGCAACGTCCGTGGCATCCAAATTAGAAAATAGCGGCCGTGAGCAGAGATTATGTATTTAAAATAATCTTTATCTGATTGTAGGAGCTCTGCCTTTTTGTCGGTCACCTTGATAGCTTAGCGGCTTTATTATCGATATTAGGTACCTACGTTAAAAAAAGGCAGGCAAACAGCGATATATGCCGTTGCAGCGGTTGATGTCGTTGCCATCGAAATAACAAGGTGTCGTTGCACACAAACAATGGCGGTGAATGAGAAAATGCATAATTCCTTGCTGTAAGTGGTAAATTTCTATAGACTTCTACGTTGACAGAATAGGTAGGTACTAATTATAGTTTCACCACATTCGTTCTATAGCAAAAGCATAATTTCTGGTGAATTATCTTAAAAAGAAATAAAACCAAAAAACTTACTTTTTACTCACGTGAACTCACGTCCAAATTTCCTAATAAGTACCTATTAATAATACGCCACTTAAAATAATAGTTGTCACGTCTACTCAGATGCGACGAGAACTTATTCTATCAATCAATCAAAGCAAGCAGCACGCATTCGATTGAAATGATGCCAGATAATCCAGACCATTCAGTAAATTATATAATCCAGAGACAAATCGTTGAAAATGAAAATTTTCAAACGAGCGAACAGTGTGACCATAGGAAAAATAGAGAATCTGCGCCCAGTGTTGCCAATATTATCCAACCAAAAAGCAGCAAATGGATCGTAAAAAAACATAAAATCTACTGTCTGACATAAATTACACAGAATAAGCAAAAGAATTCAATTCAGTTCAATTCAGTTCAGAATTGACGGAGATAAGGAATAACATACCCAAAAAAAATACAGTCGGTTAATTGTCGGTAATCGGTAATTTGTATCGATATTCTGGTTCTTTCTCTGCGACGTTTGTTAATGAAATGGTTCTCCAAAATCGAAATAGGTCTGGTTTCATATCAGGATTCGGAAAGCTGTGCAACGGAACTTTACCACCACCTAGAAGCAAAAATTAAATGAAACGACAGTCATTGAACTTGATGATGTGGTCAGTGTCAATAAGGAGGCACGGCACCCAAGCGAAAAAATGTCAATATCTTTTTCCTATAGTGCCTCCTTATCTACAACCAAACCGGTTTTTCGGTTATGCATTTCGATTTCATGTACAGAAACCATCACCCCTTTCGCAGTATGTGGTTGATAAAAGTAATGAAAATTACTGAGTAACAGTCAAATTGAACACACCATCTTTTGTCAGACATTTTCCAAGTTTACACAGTATCAATCGGAAGGTAAATCAAGATTCAAAAAACGGCGCAGGAGTTGAAATGTGATAACAAGTTCGGAGTCCAAAAACATGCAGTGGTCGGTCGGTTCAAGTAGGCAGATCTAAGTTCAGATCAGGCAGATCTGGGGACCCCCTCGAAGTAATTCAGGAGAGAGTAAGAGGACAGCACACAGACAAAAAAACAGGAGGCCCACCAGGCCTGGGACTGTTGGATAGCGGTATATCCATCCCTTATAGCCGTGCCTTATAATATAGAACATACTGGTGACGGGCAACGGCGTCACTGGTGCGAGGGTTCCGGCACCGCGCTCACCAACCCGCCTGCGTGTGAGTATGGGCAATACTTCCAGGATAACCGCTGGGAGTGGCAAAGTCCTGGAAAGGCTTATATGTCCAGCAGTGGACGAATTAAGCTAGTAAGTGCGGGCTGTGCCTCTTCGTGTGTTTTTTATTTTATTTATTATAGCGCAAACGACAGGACAGATCTTTCAGATGATACTCAACAGAATAAGATATGTAGTGGCTATAAACAGATAATAACTATTACCTCAGACATGGCTGTATGGGCTAAGATCCCTTTGCCTTTCTACTTAGTGGGAAAATGAAAAAAAAAGAACAAATATGATGGCCTAATGCCATGCCATCCACAAATTATAGAGGGATACTAATGCCATCTGATAAATATAGTGACACACATTGTGTGTGATTGATTTAATACTGGATACGACAATGAGGCTTTAAGCCTACCTACTGGATGAGACCTCAACCTAGGACTTGAATTATTAATAAAATATCGTATCAGACGAGGCTTTTGCCTGATATAATAACAATGTGGAAAAGAATAAAACACCAAAGAAAAGGCTAACATGGTCTCTTAGATACCTTTGCCTGTCCAAAAATGGGACAAATTGAGGAAAAAAAAATCGACGTGACGTGACGTGACGTGGTGCGTGACAACTGAGGTGACAACCAACCAGGCAACCAAACCAACACCATTGTTATATACGTAGTATATCCCTCTATAATTTGTGATTGTCATAAATTTAATTTTGTCTGTACTGCTGCCTGTCACCATCGCATTCTCATCTGCCCAGTGTTGCCAACCCGTACGATAATTATGGGGGCGTACGATAATTCAGCCAGTGGTACGATGTACGATAACAACTATCTAAATTACGTTAAACGTACGATAATTTTGAGCAATGAATAAAAAAGCATAAATGTGCTAAACGTACGTAAACGAAACGCATTTGTATTAAGATTGTGTGTTGAATTAAATGCTGTAAAACACGCAGACAACTTTCTTTCTCCCTCACTCGTAGGTACTATGCGTTTGTGTTTGTAAATAAGAGGAAACAATCAGATTAAGCATAATTCTCCTTGACTGTGTACGTAAGATAAGGACTAGGACAAAAATTAAAAAATTACAAATTTTATTACTAGTCCATATCCCGCGAAAATTCAGCAGTTTCATAACTGGCCAAAATAGTAGCTGTTTTTTGGCACATCTTCCCAAATTCGTATGCCTCCTTGGCTGCGATCAGTTTGATCATCAGGTGACGTACGCCTAAAACTGACAGCAGGATAGCATTACATACAAATTCAACGCGTGCAAAAGAAATGACATTTAGGCGGGAGTTGCCTGAAGATCAAACGCAGCCCTTGAATGTACGATAATTTTGCCGTCAAAACGATAATTTCGACGTGGAAACCCGATAATTTGAACTTTTTTAGTTGGCAACACTGCATCTGCCTTTGATATAATTTCCGACTTGAAATTTTTGTTTTCAAGACAAAATGAATTTGTCAAATAAAATGCATGCGTTGTTGCCCTTGTACTACACAAGAAAGTCAGCACACAGGTTTCCAAGCAATGAACATTAAGAAAAAGAAGGATCATATAGCCAATAAAAGAGTCAACAATTTGTATTTACAACCAAAACTTTGTACAATCAGAGCCTCAGACAGCCACTGGACTCTGGAAACGTAAGTGAATAACCTGCCTATTTTTATTAATCTACAATAACAATAAGTGATTAGTTATTTTATAACCACACTTATTCAAGTATTTCTTTTGTAATTTACAGCCAAACCAAGATTGAAGAACCAGCCCGTTTCATTGCACTATAAAGACGCTATGTATTTAAAAAAAAAGTACAACTTGGAAGAAGTACTGGGCCCAAAAAGAAATTCTAAAAGGGAAGTATAGCCCTAATATAAAAATTTTTCTTTGCATTCTCCCAAGCTTAAGTTACGCTAGCCATACATGGGTCTTCACTGAAAAAGTAAAAAACAAAATTTCATCTTGTCAGCATGCAATGGAATGAAGTATACTGAAATTTAGAAAAATACAAAAAACGAGAAATGCAGACTTCCGCATGAAAACTAAATTAACAGATGCTCTACATTTTAGTTTGAAACAGAAGTGGAACTGGGCAGGGCACTTGTCAAGGTACAAAGATAAGAGATGGACTTACCAAACAACTAAATGGCAGGGCCCAAATGGCAAAAGAAATGTGGGAAGACAGAAGAAGAGATGGGCCGACGACATAATAAACATAGCAGGAAAAAGTTGGGTGCATAAAGCCAACGACAGGGAAAGGTGGAAAAGAATGGAGGAGGCTTTTACCCATAGGGGGGCCACATAGCAAAGAAATTAATAGAAATAATTATAATTTGATGTATATATTTTAAGAACTGTTAAGTGGAAAATAAAGCTGTAATAATAATAATAATAATAAAGGCGTAGGGATGTGACGACCCCATCGCCCTCTGGTACCTCCAGTGCAATCAGTCACCACAGGGTGGCTTGTGGCAAGCGGATGGTGAGTGGCGATGCCACGGACCCTTCCTCCAGGGGACACACACATGCGCTTACACACACGCATACACACAGCAACCCACCCCCTGCCTCTGCGCTTGCTTTAACCAGCCGGCCAGAGTGGAGATGCAAGAGCGGAACCTATGCTCTAGGTTGGAAGTGTAAAATGTCATAACGCCGGGGGCACTTGACTGTATAAGGATCTTGCGCCCCGCAGACTCACCTCTCGACAACCTTAGCTGCTTATATAGTGTGGCCCCCTGGCCGCCCCATGGTGGGCCCACAACGGCTATCCTGTTGGATAGTTATCAAGCAGCAAGTCACCATCTGCCATACTTAAATTTGTGAGAGATTTTGGAGGCAGATGTCCGTTATCTCACTCCATAGCCCTGTTATATAATATTGTGAATGGTGGTAAGAAATAATAAAATTAATGTGCTCATGTAAAATTTATTTACTAAGTCCCCTCAATATTAGAATAATGAATTAAAATATAAATAACATACAATATATTGGGAACAAATGTAGTAACATCTATTATAGGTACTGCGCAGTGCAAGTTTTCCATGAAAAAAGCTGTTGTTTACAACATAAATATTCATATATATATCGCCTACCTAGTAGTCTGGTGAAAGCTGAAAATTTAACGCAATGTAGTGAACGAGGCACTTCCATGATTTTCAAACCAGTGGGACAATTTTGATGTTCAAAAATATAGAGAAAGGGTCCGCAACATGTGTGTGAATTACTTGTGTTGGCCATGCCTATAGTACAATGCCATTTAAACATACAATTGTACCAGCAAATACCTATCCAACAATTTCTAAAATATCTGCTGTACCTACTTATTGATAATGAAATGAATGTCTGTCTAGTGTCTATCGCAATATTCGCAATCAATGAGTAAATTTTGGAAAATGAGTGCTGCCATCTTTATTCGTTTGATATCGCAAAAGATTTACTATTGTAGATACGAATGATATTCTATCAATATATTCTAAACCATCCATCGAGCGCCATCTCTGAAAAAAATGCCAACAACTCTACGACTCCATCCATAGTGTAGTCTTCCAGGGTCAGACTGGCCTGAGGGCCAGTGTTGCCACCTTGGTTTTTGAAAAAGAGCAGTTGGACAAGCTAGAAAGGGCTAGATTTAGCAAATTTTGCCATCAAAAGTGCTAAAAATTGTTTATTTGACATTTCAAATTTAGTAAAAAATGCAACAGAGTAATTAAAACTAAGTTATTGAATTGTTAAAAATCGTACCTGCTGAAGCAGAAAAAGTTGATGGCTGATTAACATCTGCGTTTTTTGCGGATTTGAACGAAAATTTAAAATGAATCCTACAGTTTTTTATTATTTCAGTTGACACCTTGTGTGAACAGCAAGACTCTCTCAGTCGTTGTAAACCCCATCGTATACGTAGTATGGATATCATTGTTTTTAGCCCCATTTTGTTTCTGGTTTTAGTTTTAATTAGGTTAACAGAACTATAAATATACACAACGAAAAGGGCTAGATCTAGCCCGAAAAGGGCTAAGGTGGCAACACTGCTGAGAGCAGATCGGGCAAAATGCCGATTGAAATCAAGTACTCAAAATTCTTTTTGTCTCATTTACTCGCCTACCAAATTTCAAGACGTTCTGATCAACGATACTCGAGTTATCATCGGACAAACATTCATGCATACGTACATACATATAAACCGGACTGTTCAAGTAGACTCGGGGAACTTTGCTTGCTCGTTCAAAAATGATAATTGTAATATTGGCATTAATCGGTTAAAAGAGTACCTACCTGAGATTAATAATATTAATTTAATATTAATGGGGGCACCTGTACAGTGGAGACCATATTAAGCTATACACTTGCAGTACAAAATTAGCCCCTACAGAGAAGAATATACGATAGGTACAAAGACCAATGTGTCATATTATTATTATTATTAAAAATTCTTTATTGCACAAATAAGAACATGTACATAGGCGAGCTTAATGCTAATTAGCATTTTCTTCCAGCTAACCTTACTTGATGCGGTCTCCACTGTACATTTTAAAATGTTAGACTTCAAATACCCCTACCGCTATCTATGGGGGAATAGTACATTATATAACCGGGAATAGAGTTGCTACTCGTTTCCCTGGTACAGTGAAATCTATACTGAATTTAGCGAACTAAATCAACATAAAATGAAAATTGACTTCCTGTCTTTTACTTGATTAATTAACACAAAATATAATGATATGTACGTCAGTAAAATATATTTCGACCACTAGTTGTGTAGTTATTATTCAAAAACGTGCGTTTTCGCACAAAAACCGACTTTCACGCCATCCCTTAGGGAGTTGGGGAACTAAAATGCGTCGCCAGTTTGTAATGTAATGTAGCGCCACCTATGGGCGAGTAGCTTTGTAGTAGTGTACCTATAAACATTTTAAGGTTTTGAATTTGAAAATAAAAATGTTTGCAGACCAGAACAAACAAATTTTATTCGTGAAACAATCAAAACAAATGAAAAGCTATCAATTGGTACCATTTTGATCAAAATCGGTGCGATATTGTGTCCAAGTTTACGGTAGAAAATAGTAGAATTTTTGAAATTGAAAAATTAAATGTTTGCAGGCCGAAATGTAAATATATTTTTTTGAAAACGTACGAAACTAACGTAAAACTAACGAAAGAAACTTGTTTCAGGTCGATCAGAGCATTTTTGAGCATTTTTGAAATCCCATACAAATTTTGAAATTGTAAAAAAACATGTTTGCAGGCGGAAAAAGACAATTTTTTTTTTGAAAACGTACGAAACTAACGTAAAACTAACGATTGGCACTTGTTCCAGGTCAATCAGAGCATTTTTTAAATTTGTCATAAATTTTGAAATTAAAAAAAAAATATTTTCCGGGCGAAACAAACGAACTTTTTTCTCAAAACAAACGATACTAACGTATAGCTAACGATTGGCACTTGTTTCAGGAAAATCGGTGCTATGGGGTGCACAACTTCACGGTAGAAAATTGGTAGAATTTTTGAAATTGAAAAATTAAATGTTTGCAGGCCGAAATGTAAATATATTTTTTTGAAAACGTACGAAACTAACGTAAAACTAACGAAAGAAACTTGTTTCAGGTCGATCAGAGCATTTTTGAGCATTTTTGAAATCCCATACAAATTTTGAATTTGTAAAAAAACATGTTTGAAGGCGGAAAAAGACAATTTTTTTTTTGAAAACGTACGAAACTAACGTAAAACTAACGATTGGCACTTGTTCCAGGTCAATCAGAGCATTTTTTAAATTTGTCATAAATTTTGAAATTAAAAAAAAAATATTTTCCGGGCGAAACAAACGAATTTTTTTCTCAAAACAAACGATACTAACGTATAGCTAACGATTGGCACTTGTTTCAGGAAAATCGGTGCTATGGGGTGCACAACTTCACGGTAGAAAATTGGTAGATTTTTTGAAATTGAAAAATTAAATGTTTGCTGGCCGAAATGTAAATATATTTTTTTGAAAACGTACGAAACTAACGTAAAACTAACGAAAGAAACTTGTTTCAGGTCGATCAGAGCATTTTTGAGCATTTTTGAAATCCCATACAAATTTTGAATTTGTAAAAAAACATGTTTGAAGGCGGAAAAAGACAATTTTTTTTTTGAAAACGTACGAAACTAACGTAAAACTAACGATTGGCACTTGTTCCAGGTCAATCAGAGCATTTTTTAAATTTGTCATAAATTTTGAAATTAAAAAAAAAATATTTTCCGGGCGAAACAAACGAATTTTTTTCTCAAAACAAACGATACTAACGTATAGCTAACGATTGGCACTTGTTTCAGGAAAATCGGTGCTATGGGGTGCACAACTTCACGGTAGAAAATTGGTAGAATTTTTGAAATTGAAAAATTAAATGTTTGCTGGCCGAAATGTAAATATATTTTTTTGAAAACGTACGAAACTAACGTAAAACTAACGAAAGAAACTTGTTTCAGGTCGATCAGAGCATTTTTGAGCATTTTTGAAATCCCATACAAATTTTGAATTTGTAAAAAAACATGTTTGAAGGCGGAAAAAGACAATTTTTTTTTTGAAAACGTACGAAACTAACGTAAAACTAACGATTGGCACTTTTTCCAGGTCAATCAGAGCATTTTTTAAATTTGTCATAAATTTTGAAATTAAAAAAAAAATATTTTCCGGGCGAAACAAACGAATTTTTTTCTCAAAACAAACGATACTAACGTATAGCTAACGATTGGCACTTGTTTCAGGCCAATCGGTGCTATGGGGTGCACAAGTTCACGGTAGAAAATTGGTAGAATTTTTGAAATTGAAAAATTAAATGTTTGCAGGCCGAAATGTAAATATATTTTTTTGAAAACGTACGAAACTAACGTAAAACTAACGAAAGAAACTTGTTTCAGGTCGATCAGAGCATTTTTGAGCATTTTTGAAATCCCATACAAATTTTGAATTTGTAAAAAAACATGTTTGCAGGCGGAAAAAGACAATTTTTTTTTTGAAAACGTACGAAACTAACGTAAAACTAACGATTGGCACTTGTTCCAGGTCAATCAGAGCATTTTTTAAATTTGTCATAAATTTTGAAATTAAAAAAAAAATATTTTCCGGGCGAAACAAACGAATTTTTTTCTCAAAACAAACGATACTAACGTATAGCTAACGATTGGCACTTGTTTCAGGCCAATCGGTGCTATGGGGTGCACAACTTCACGGTAGAAAATTGGTAGAATTTTTGAAATTGAAAAATTAAATGTTTGCAGGCCGAAATGTAAATATATTTTTTTGAAAACGTACGAAACTAACGTAAAACTAACGAAAGAAACTTGTTTCAGGTCGATCAGAGCATTTTTGAGCATTTTTGAAATCCCATACAAATTTTGAATTTGTAAAAAAACATGTTTGCAGGCGGAAAAAGACAATTTTTTTTTTGAAAACGTACGAAACTAACGTAAAACTAACGATTGGCACTTGTTCCAGGTCAATCAGAGCATTTTTTAAATTTGTCATAAATTTTGAAATTAAAAAAAAAATATTTTCCGGGCGAAACAAACGAATTTTTTTCTCAAAACAAACGATACTAACGTATAGCTAACGATTGGCACTTGTTTCAGGCCAATCGGTGCTATGGGGTACACAACTTCACGGTAGAAAATTGGTAGAATTTTTGAAATTGAAAAATTAAATGTTTGCAGGCCGAAATGTAAATATTTTTTTTTGAAAACGTACGAAACTAACGTAAAACTAACGAAAGGAACTTGTTTCAGGTCGATCAGAGCATTTTTGAGCATTTTTGAAATCCCGTACAAATTTTGAAATTGAAAAAAAACATGTTTGCAGGCAGAAAAAGACAATTTTTTTTTTCAAAACAAACGAAACTAACGTAAAACTAACGATTGGCACTTGTTCCAGCTCAATCAGAGCATTTTTGAAATTCCATACAAAATTTGAAATTGAAAAAAAAAGTGTTTGCGAGCGGAAAAAAACACATTTTTTTTTAAAAACGTACGAAACTAACGTAAAACTAACGATTGGCACCTGTTTCAGGTCGATCCGAGCATTTTTGAGCATTTTTGAAATTCCATACAAAATTATAAATTAAAAAAAAAATGTTTGTAGGCAAAAAAAGAAAAAAAAAATAATCAAAACAAACGAAACTAACGAAGAACTAACGATTGGCACTGATTTCAGGTCAATCGGTGCCATGGGGTGCACAAGTTCACGGTAGAAATCGGTAGAATCTTTTAAATTGAAATAAACATGTTTGCAGGATGAAACAAACAAAAATTATAAACAAAACAAACAAAACTAACGTAAAACTAACGTGTAGCAACATTTATTTTGAAATCCGTGAGATGGGGTGCACAAGTTCCCTGGAGTCCGTTAAGGGATCGAATTGACTTTTTTTTCATAAAATGGGTAATAGAAATATGAAGTCAATGTGCTAAAATTCAATATTTTTTTGCCTAAAAATTATTTCCATACCAGCTAAAAACCTTCTAATTTGTTGTTTCGCTGCGTGAAACCCGTTGAAGACAAACAGGCCAATAAGCCGACATTATAATCGCTTCTTTAAAAAGCTAATCAAGAATTTGAAAGTATATTGGACTTTTTTCCTTCACCGTTCAGCAAGTGGTAAGTAAGAACAAATACTATGCAGTTAAATTCCGATAAACTCCTTGGTCTATACTCGACCGGGGATCGAACCTGGGTCTCAAGATTGAGCGTACATACTTAATACATCGATGAGCAGAGAACATTCAGTTACTGAATCGTGAACAATTACGTTCTAAATCAACGGAAGAGAACTCAATTTGTTAGTCGCGAGATAATTCCGTGTCGACGAGCGACGAAGACACCGTGACGTCACTCGTGACTCTCGTGGCAACTCGGGACTTGACAAAGAGCAATGGCTCGGGGACTCGAGCTCTGATGAAATCATATAAATTAGAAACAATTCAGGCATTTTCTCTCTTAATGAATACTTGCGATTGTCGAGACTTGTAGTTTTAACGTGAAAGTTAATTAAAAAATTAACATCTTTTGTTTAATTTTGTTATCTGTCTGGTCGACCTGTACCTTCCACTTGCGCACCATAAATATATATATATTTTATTACCTCAATTTTGTTTTGTGGCGTAAACATCGGAAAAGTTCTTTACTTTTACGTAGATATTATTCTCAGATTTCTAATCTAAGTGGGAAAACCTAAAAGAAACCCTGAAAAGTACAAGGTTTATTGCCAATATTGTCAAATCAAATCAAATTATTTATTTGTTGACATAGGTAAGTTAGATGGTATTACATAGATTATGATTACACAGGGTGTTAAGATGAAGTTGCGTATGCCAAAAACTGGCGATAGTACTAGAGTCCATATGTAAAACTTTCCGTGAAAAAAAAAAGTTATCCAGAAAAAATATTGTTGTTTCATACATTTTGGTTTGGTAGTTAAGTAACTTTTCTATGAAAATGCTGATTTTTGTTCGCGATTAGAGGGTTGGCTCCATAGTATAGGGTGTCCCAAAAGTAAGTTTATATTTACTGCGTAACCGCAAAAAATCTGTGGGGTATGTCAATAGAACGGAGAAAATTTTCCTTCGCACCCTCCGGATTCGTTGCGTTCACGTAGGAAGCTAAACAAACATAAACTTTCTTTTGGGACATCCTATGCTATGGAGCCTATCCTTTATTAAATTTATGAATTTTTTATTGTTATAGGCAATATTTATAAATATTTAATCTAGTTTTAGAGAAAGATAACTGCATTAGATTCTGATAACTATTTGCAGAGATATAGTGAAAATGCTGAAATCGCACCAAGATTGGCGGAAAAACATAAAAAATAAAAAAATAAATAAAAACAGAAAAGGCAAGCATTTTTAAGGGTTAACAACATTGCCAAAAAAAATATCACGCGGCTGATGAAAAAGAAATGAATATGCCCATACCAAAGATTTTAAACTACGAGTATTACTCCGTAAAGAAGCGACACACACCTCCCCCCGTGAGTTTATCGTCGCCCGCAAATCAGGCGCACGATCGTGTTCTATACTCAGTAAGGCGAAGTATTGCTTGTTCGTTGCGTGTGAGGGTATCTGTGTGTGTGTGTGCACAAGCATGTATGGACAAGATAATTACGCGCGAGAGAGTTCTAGGTAATTAAATTGAGGCGAATGTACGGAGTGTCGGGGGTGTGCCCATACAGTCGCAAAAGATTTTTAAATAAAAAAAGGGAAAATGATTTTTCATTTAACTTAAATTTTTGAAGTGTTTTAGTATGATCAGTTGATGAATCAAGTAAAAGGAAACTTTTCGTTTATACCTGATATATTTATCCATATCACCTAAAACAAAAGGATAAGTTGAGCAAGATTTAAAAAACCCTACTCTATCGGACCAAATCTACTAGCCAAAAATTATATGTGCTGGGAGTAACCCCCGGCCACAGCGTCAGGCTTCGAGAGGCGCGCCAATCGATTCTTCTTGCGACGGCGCCGGCGGTGAGAACAAATGTATGAAGTTGTATAGGGCCGGCCATGGGTCGCCGCTCGCGCGTCTTGTCCGGCTTCGAGTGACTTGCGCTCTCTCGACGGCGGTGTGCGGGGAGGCGGGAAGCCGCGTCAGTGATCGAGTGCACAGGGCGAACCTAGTGTCGAGCGCTTTGAGCGAGCGAGTGCGCTATACATCCGATGCGGTGGAAAGCGCCGACGGGTGTCGTGGCAGGGCAAAGCCCATCGCAAAAACCGCCTGGAAGCGCAGCAAGAAGCGCCCCCAGAAGCCTGAAGCTGTCGCCCTGGCGTAAGGTGGTTTTTGGACAGCATTTGTGTTTAATCTTTCGGAGTTCAAATACTGAACGTGTAACCTTGTCCTGATGTTTATCAGTAAATTTCATATCTGTCGGCAATTTTCTGACATATGTTGGGCTTCCTTATTTTCGTTGTCGAAAAATCCAGCAGCTTTTGTTTTATGCATAAACAAGGCCTTTTTTAGAAAATAAAATAAATACTTTTCACCTATTGGATTAAAAAAAAAATATGTCACAGATATTATGTAAGGGTAGGGACTAATGTCGCACTAGCTCTCCCTTACATAAGGTACTCGTGATCCGAACGCGACGACCGACCGATACCACAAGTCCAGGGTGCCTTGGCAGGATAATAGTGGAAATGAATTGTTAATTGTTGTTGTAGTAATAAAGTTTAATTAATTAAATATAAATTTTACACTGTTAAGTTATTACAAGAGAAAAGAGAATATAAAATGTTTATGTTATAAATTATGTTAATGTTCATGAGTGGCACGAAACCAACTGACGTTTCTGCAATATTTTCGGCTTAACTATGTGTCGCTGGCAGTATTGATTTTACTTCGTCATCTGGAAAGCTCTAGAACTTGTCCTCAATACTTGCGGGCGCTGTGTTAGCAACCTCGACTTAAGTAAACTATGTCAATAGGAAATAATTATTAAGAAATGTTAAGATAATCTAAATGTATGGACAAAGTCCGTACATATTATATATTACATATCTATTGTTGTAGTTTTATCCGCCATTGTGAAACTTGATGAATAGTTTCGGCAGGAACTTGTGTCAAGTAGAAGCCAAACTTTTACAATAGTGTTAATTATACAGCCTTTGCTTACGGGTCCGCCCACGGTGAAGGAGTTACAAACTTGAATGAACACGACGATTTTGCTATCCTAAATTAAAAAAAAAACGGTCAAGTGCGAATAAGACTCGTACCCTGAGGGTTCCGTGTCATTTAAATAGGTTAATACTTAAATCATTTCAACAGAAATTACAAACTACAAATTACATAAAACAAAATAGAAAAATTAAGTTGGTTGAATATTCGGGGACGTAACCCTAACACTACGTCATAAATTGGCGTTTTCGGTATTTATTGTTTAAACACAACATATGGTTCATAATATAAATAAATTACAAATTCCTTCCTACTTTGGTCTTTGAGATAGACCCCTTAAGAAAAATGGTCTGAAAATGACATCTTTGATAGACTCCCATTTCTTTATTTTCGAAGACAAACCACAGAGGCGCTACCTTACAAAAACAGTTTGGTAAATAATTTCCACATGAAGGAGTTTATAACTTTGTCAATTTGCTGCAAACCCTGAGTCTGTCCCTGGTGATGGAAAGATAGCACTGATCCAGAAATAATCAACTCTGAACTTTACTTTTTGAAGTGGATACTTCTTTGTTTGCAACTCGCACAGGGTGCCGTGTTCAGAACTTGTATGTCACTTCTGGAAGAACGTTTTTAACAAAGGATTATTTAACTTTTATTTCTGATTTATTATTATTACCAGTTTTTTAATCGTTCATTATTTATCATGAGTTATTATTACTCGTAATGATAGTTTTGCGTATTTGATCTGAATAATAAAAAAGTTGAAATGACCTCGTGGGCGAATGTACCACTATTGCAACGAATCATTCTCTTTGGCCATTGATTCCTTCTTCTGTGATAGAGTTAAGAGGCGGCATAAAAAGAATCCACCAAAATAATTTATGGTTGTGCCTCTGACACAGCCTGCTGCTTTTTTAGGGTTCCGTACCCAAAGGGGAACCAACGGGACCCTATTACTAAGACTCAGCTGTCCGTCTGTCTGTTCGTCTGTCTCCAGACTGTATCTCATGAACCGTGATAGTTAGATAGTTGAAATTTTCACAGATGATATATTTCTGTTGCCGCTATAACAACAAATACTAAAAAATTGAATAAAATAAATATTAATGGCGGCTCCCATACAACAAACGTGATTTTTTGCCGTTTTTATAGATAATGGTACGGAACCCTTCGTGCGCGAGTCCGACTCGCACTTGGCCGTTTTTTTGTATTCAAACGAGGACTACGGAGCCTCAGTGGTTTCAAATTGTTACTCAATAGCGTAAACATTTAGCGGTTTCAGTTTTTGTAACAGTAACAGTAACCTAGTTATTTATTTTACGGAACCATTAAAATCGAGGGGTGAAAAAGATTGACCATTACGCCGCAATGTTATTTTCGATAAAAATGTGATTTCCAATTTATTGGGACAATCAACGAAATGTATTTAAAACGAAATAAAAGATAAAAAAGAAAAGTTTATAACTCTCAATTTGTTTGAAGTTTTGTGTATGCGTGATTCTGAATGAATCGAAAACATTCTCGCTTGTCGAATAATAAAGAAAAATGGTTTGTTTTATTCTTTATTTTATCATATAGTCTATAAAATAAGATAAAAGTTATCGAAAGATTTACTTCGATACGATAAGTAGTTTTCGAGATATTAATTTTTTAAAATAGGCTAGAAACGCTCGACCGCGCTCGCATGTGTGACGTCACAAGACAGGAATCGCCTCGCGCCACGCCGCCGACTCGCTCAGTCAGCTGTTGCCCTGTTGCCTTAAAACCTTATAACAGTACCAAAACATTTATTTTTATTTATACCATAAATGATTAATAAAACAACACACTTATTCTAGGTACTAATTTATCATAAACATTGTTTTTCCAAAATAATTTGCATTTTTCAAAAAGATTTTTACAGAAGTCTTTATCGTACTGCACTTCATATATATCAACTTTTTTTGAGGACTCAAAGTCTACGTGAGCAACACAAAACAGACTTTTTTGTCTTGCTGACATGTGCATTTGTGCTTGTAGTTGAGCATAATATTTTTTTCCTACTTGACCGTTCTCATAGTACGTTCTCGTTGTGTTCTCCTTGTAAGGACACTTTATTTCAATAACACAGTCATTTGTAAGACCATCGGGTGACGCACCAAGCATTGGCCAGTCTTTATTCAAATAAAGACCAGACTGTTAATTTTTTTTTTTTTATTTCGGTACATAACTACTTTACTAACATCACTCTCTAGTATTTTCCCTCGCTTGATAGCTGCAGTTTCTTTAAATTTTAAGACCCCAAATACAGTTTCTACTTTGATGCCGTAATGCGCCCGTAACGCATTTCGAACCACATATTAGACTCAGTTTGAGCCTTAGTGGCATCTTTTACATAAGAAATCTTGAATCAGTATTTCATTTTGGCAAAATTTTATAAAATTTTCAACGCCCCGATCAGCAGAACTTAGTTTGAATGCGCATATTAGGTAATGCATAGAAATTTTTTGTACTTCCGGCTTTTCAGTGACATATTGAGCGAGTGAGCACTGTACAATTAGTTCAAAAAGCTTTGGAACTAGTTTTTCAAAAAACCCATTACTGTCGTCTCCAACATTTGGAAGCTGTGAACCAAAGTCTTTGGCTTTTATACATTTTTCCGTAGGTACCAACACTCGTAAGCTTCGATTTCTTTTAGAGCATTTGACATCTGTCGGTGACGGCTCCTCAGTGCGACGATGAAGCCACATTAATAAAGCTATAGTGTGTTTGCATCCACCTTTACTGGCGGCACAATCATCACAAGTAACGCACAAAACCTCGTCCTCTTTTTCATAGCACTCCAGAAACCAGTGGTAAGGTTTTGTACGTACTCGATGCTCCGGTGTGATTCTACACTTTACGATACAAATGTCTCCTTGTCTTTTTACTTGTACATAGCCGATTGCATCATCTCCATAACTATCTCTCGCTGGTATAAAAATAAATAAATAGTTTTCGTAAATACTTGATTAAAATTTTTATACTATTCTATGTTTTGAATGTTTGATGTGAAATGTTTAGAACCCCTGACAAAGTTCTTATTGTTTTATATACTAAGATCAAAATAAAATTTACAAGAACATAAATATAGGTGTCAAATCTTGTGTTAATACATATCGTTACTAGGTTATATTTTGTTAGAGAAAAGAGTTTGGTAGGTACCATAGTACAGTGCTTAACTATGTTTCGAACATACCTACAAACTTACTTGTACGTACGGTACGTACCTATTTGCTCTTACAGTATTATTGTGACGCGTGAAATGGGAAAAAATAAATAAATATCATGTGATATAAAAATTTGATTCTTACTTACTTTTTTATTTTTACGTCTCGCATTTCAGCGGCAACGAAATCAGCATTTTTCGAAAAATATTGAGCCACCATCAAACCGTCCACTCTAGGCAAGTTATTAGATTGTCCTTTTTGAAATCCTTCTTCCATGTTTAAAATTAAATAACTACTAAAGAATAATAATCGGTCAGGAGACGAACTCATTACTCGCGGTTACATAAGGTATCAGTCAGTACGTGTGTTCGTGGCGAACCGGCGAGCTCGCGAGGCACCGCGAGGTGCAAGTGGGCGGGACCTGTACAACTACGTCACACGCAAAGCGCGCGCTTTCACGGACATTTGAATTTTTGTTCAACTTCCAATGTCTATAACTTTAAAACTATTTCGAATTTTTGAATGAAACAAAAACAGTTGTATTTCGTAACACTTAGGCGCCATTCTTACGAAGTTTCAAGTGATTCTGCGAACCTACTGACATTGTTTATTGTATCTTCTCCGCTCACACTTGCACTTAAATGTATCAACTCCACTCACACTTGCACTTAAATGTATCAACTCCGCTCACACTTGCACTTAAATGTATCAACTCCGCTCACACTTGCACTTAAATGTATCAACTCCACTCACACTTGCACTTAAATGTATCAACTCCGCTCACACTTGCACTTAAATGCATCAACTTCGCTCACACTTGCACTTAAATGTATCAACTCCGCTCACACTTACACCTAAATGCTACGTTATTAAACTCAAAAACTCAAATTTATGTTTATATATTTTTTTAACCGAGACAACCATCACATTTTTTAAATTTGAATAACAAAGCTTTTTGTTGCAACACCTAAATCAGAGAATATAAAGTATTACTATAAAGTATTACTACGTAAAGAAGCGACACTCACCTCTCCGCGCGAATTTAACGTCCCCCGCGGTCCCCCGCAAGTTAGTGACAAATCTGGAGGCAGGCAGAGCTCGAGTAGCACTCGTTCGCTGCGCGCGTATTTTGTTTTGTTTTCTTGATTTTGAACACAAACACTTGTACTATTTGTTTCATAACATTTGTTTTATGTTATGAAACAAATAGTACAAGTGTTTGTGTTCAAAATCGAGATGCTTTTTATGTTTCATCAAGTGCCGACAATCGCAAGTATAAATCTTGTTTTGTTTTATTACGGTACTGATTTTTAATCAATATGGTTCGTTATTGTGGTATACATGAATGCCTAGAAAACGGAGCAACCAATAAAGAACGGAGATTTTTCAAATTTGCTTCCTTCCGATGAACTAAGCCATTTTCTTTTATGTTAATTTATTTTTAAAGTTATGAAAAAGCGGCGGTAACTCAGGGGTAGAACGCTGGCTTCTCAATCTTGAGATCCAGGTTGGGCATGCACCAATGAGTTTTTCGCAATTTACATAATGCGCATCTTATTTGCTTATAGGTAAGTACTTCCTACTTTCTGAACGGTAAAGGAAAACATAGTGAGGAAACCCGTATGTCCTAAAAATCGTGTGTTTGTGCCTAAAGTACTTACGGTGATAGGGCTCACCTCCCACCACGTTGGGACGTAATATTTGTAGGTGAAACGCTGGTGTACTGAGTGTGGACTGTGACTTGCATTTCAAAGTTCATACTCGGAACACCTCTGACACCCTCTCGCACATTCAGGTCGTGACGATATATATATTTTTAATACAAATTTATCCATGGGGAACCAGAACTAGGACCTAGGGATTAACCATGCTAAGATTTAGGAAGAGTATCATATAAGTTGCTGACTGAGTTGTTGTCCCTCTCGATCGACGACGCTCACACGCTTGCTGCCAGCCTTAGACTAGCTCACGCACACACACAAGCGTGTGCAGACAAGCCAGATGCGCGCGCGAGAGTGTGGGTAAATAACTTGAACGAGGACTATGAAGTGTTGGGGGTGTGCCTAATTTAAGATAACAGAAAGTCTAGCTATAATTTAATTAGATAGATAGCTGGATAGATAACAACTTCTTTATCGCCACAACACAACACAACACATAAAAAATAACATTGTAAGAACAATACCATCTTCACACTATCCTATATATAACGAAAAAATACAGGTGACTTAAAACAGAAGTAAACGGATGACGTCATGTTTCATTGCAACAAAAAGGCACTTTTTTTTTGAGTTGATCTTTTTTGCTGTCGGCCTTCTGGCCTTTTCAGCTTTACATTGAAGAGGGGGACAGAGAGTACCCAATCTCTGTAAAAGTTTATTTATTTATTTTTGTTTTTAAAGGTCTTTTAAAAGTCTATTTAATGAGTCTGAAAGAGTATTTAAGAGTTTATGAGTCTATTGATTTTATTTGTTTATTCGTGTGCCCCGAGGGGGGTGTGGACGAACTAAGGTGGCTGTGACACGTGAATAGGTGAAAAACGACCAGGCACGTACTTGTACCTTGTGTAGTTACGTCTTAAGAATAGTTTTCGCCTGCGTAAGGCGTTCGGCGTCAAAGAGGAGATAGAATAGCGATTTACGCTTCGTCGTAGCGGTAATTGGCTACGGCTTAGCACGTAAGCCTCATTCGAGAAAAAAAAAAACCGCCAAGTGCGTGTTGGGCCACGCGCAGTGTAAGGTTCCGTAGTTGCCCTGCCCAATGTACGGACCTCTTCTCCTAGTACATTTTATAAGTTTGTCGACTAATACAGATCGCGCCAAACTTCTAGTACGCTCGGAAGTTGCTCTTCCCAAGAACGGCCTATACATTTTGTTCCTGCTGATGCGAATCACCCCGTGTTTAGAGGGGACTAAAAGTTTGGCGCGATCTTACTCGTTATGTATACTACTGCCGTGATTTTTTTCACGTCTCCAAATACAACCATTTCGCTGGCAGGAGGGGGGACACTTGACTCTAACAAAAATTAACAGTTTTAAGCTTAATATTTCGCAAACGGAACGCTGGATCAAAAAAGAGTCTTCTCACACCCTCAATATTTTTTAATTACCGATCCAACGACACCCTACACTAGGGGATAGACGAGAAAAAAAAAACATCCCCACTTTACGTGTAGGGGAGGTACCCTAAAAATATATATTTTTTAATTTTACTGTACCACTTTATCGGCGTGATAAATATGTATACCCATGCCAAATTACAGCTTTCTAGTACTAATAGTCTGTAAACTAAGCCGCAAACAGACAGATAGACGGCGAAACTATAAGGATTCCTTGTTGTTGACTACGGAATCCTAAAAAATGGTGCAGGTCTTTTGGATTATTATACTTTTGGGTTTTGCTGTAGATGAGTTACTAGGGACTTCCGTTAAATAAACGGATGGACAAATGACTGTTACCACTTTCCCGATGACTTTAAATGATCTAATGCCGTAGTTTTCTATATTTTAAGGTATGTACATACTTTAAAGATATTAATTTTTGAACATAATTTCCATAGCCTAATTTTTGACGTCACTTGAGATTTTGAGACATTATACTGATTGAGATGTGTGATTGTTTATAAAAAAAGGTGGTATGTCTCTGTCTGTCTACTCATCTGTCATCCATCTGTCAAACCAGTCGGCAGCAAATTTTATAAATTGATCTTGATACTCGTAGCATAGGACACATTTCTAAACAGCCATTTCTCAAGTGACGTCACTCGAAGGCAAATGAAAGTTGCAGTTTTTTCGTAAAAATATTCATCACCATGAGGATTTTAAACCACAAGTTCGAAAATACGGCTTACTAAACTTAAATCTCGAAATGGTTTTCGAATACCTTAACATAATTTAATTTAAGTGAATTGTAAAACCACAGTCGAATTGAATCAGGGTTTGGGACTTAGTGCAGACAATCCGATTATTATAATGAGGTTTTGACTCTTCTGGACTTAGGTCTTCGAATCAGAGTACAGTAAAAGTTCCTAGAAGTATGTTTCAGCCACGGATTTAACGGATTTAGAACAGACGTTTCAGCATACCGTGAACTTAAAGCTCAGTTTGAACTATAGTCGTTATAAGTAATAGTTACTTTAGTTTATTATATTACACAGACCACTTGTTTATTAGTAAGTTTTTCGAAATTTATGTGCATAGTATTTGTTATTACTTACCATTTGCTGAACGGTAAAGAAAAATATCGTGAGGAAACCTGCATGCCCTAAGAAGAACGGTGATCACAACTCATTACGTTGTTGGGATGTAAATATCGTCAGTGAAACGCGGGTGTACCAAATATAGACTGTGACTTTTATTTCGCAATTCACACTCGGAACATGTCTGACACCCTTTCAGGGATTAATTTCGTGACAATATGTATTTTAATATACTCGTATATTATATTTTACATTTTTATTAGTAGAGATTCCAGATTTAAAAACAAAAGTAAATCTAAGCTTATATTAAATTTCTATAACAACTAGTCTGCTATTTTTTTTGTGAAAACGTATGGCGCTGATCTTTTTGCGTTTTATTAATGGTAATAATAATAAAATTCTTTATTGCACAGAATACAATTATTGTGCAAAAGCGAGCTTAATACTAATTAGTATTTTCTACCAACTAAACTTTGGCAACGAGGAAATTGTTGAGAGTAGTGCCATACTATTTAAAAGGTGTAATCATGATTAGTACTTAAATAATTGAAATAATTAGACTAAATCTTAAAAAAACATTTAAAGCAAATTTATAGTTTATAATAAAATACATAAACTACATAAACAGTTTACACAAATATATAAATGGTTTATGTTTGTAGCAATTGGCGTGAAGGTTTTACTTTTCTGGCTAAAGTAAATTTCCAATGTGAAGTCCGTTTGCCCAATCACTTCGCTTGATTTGATTGATTTAGATAATCATGTTGCTTCAGCCAATACTGACAATTTCTTACTGGGAACAGCAGCATTTTTAACGTGAAAACGAATGTTTTATCACATGATTAACAAAGTCGTATGAAAGATAAAATTTGTTAAAAATTTTGCGAGAATAGCCGCCCTAATATCAGTAGAATGCATGTTATCATACTTTTAGTTTGTGCTTAATCATATAGACTTTCATTATTATGGCTAAATGAATACTAGAGGCTTGCCTAGTAATAAGAAAAAAAAAAACAAATATATAGTATATGTTGGAGCTCATTCGCGCATCGGTCAGTATGAGAAGACATTTTTTTCAAGCAAGCTGGTTCCAAATACCTTGTTTCTTATCACTTACCGAGTCTCCTATATGAATTTTACCACATAATATTTGTCTTGAAAATTAATTTCATAATTTCATTAAGGCTGTGTGATACCTCACTTCGCTTCGCATGATCCAGCTTTATACCAACAAACATTGCAACAATCACTTTGAAATAAATACATGGTAAAGTTGAGGACTAAAGCTATGTCAACGCTATGGTGAAAACTTGATTCCATTAAAATTTTCTTGATAGAAAAAAATTAAAAGAAAATGACACTATTGATAAAGTTATGTCTCTTAAACGGTATGTTTAACATATATGAAAAAATACCTATATATTAATAGTTAAACAATATAAAACAACTGCATTTTAGGAAATTATTCTTGCGTATAAGAAACAGCATGAAAATATTGTTCAAAGTCAAGCTGTTATTAGACTAAAATTAAGTAAAATTGGTTATTTATTGGAAACCTTTATTGGTATGGTATCTTGCACTAAAATAAAAGGAAAATTTGTTTTAGAAAAATCATTTACGGAACTTTTTTCAGTCCAACGCGTCCACGTAAATAGTACATTGTTCACCGAGGGAAGAAAGGGAAAGATTACCAACGAGGGTGTAGTTCAATACACACGCGTTGGGAATCGCACTTTCTCCCGAGTGATACATAGTGCTTTATACGAGTACTACACCTGCGAGGAAATAGTATAATTTTACTTTTAATCAAGATACAATAAAAGAAAACGACTGACTAGCGTGCGATTGTCACTTTTTATTTCCTTCTTATTTTTTATTATGCAAGTGGCCAGTATAATTTTTCGAGTTTTATGTACGAGTTCGCAAAATAATACTAGCCACTTGGTCACTTGCTCATTTTTTAAGTTATTTAAACAAAAAACAGCACGTTAACAATGGATTTGTATATACTTTTTCTGCCCGCTCAAGCACGTTAACAATGAATTTTCATACACTTTTTCCGCCCGCATATTTGTATGACAGTAATGACGTATTTTCTGCATCGCTTTCAAAAAAGTAAGAAGGTACTTTCCGAGCAGGTGTAGTATAAAAGTATTATTTTCTCCTATTTTGTGCTATCCGGAGACCCAGATTTACCTTTTTTTTATCTAGATACTTTTAGATACTTTTCTTTCTGCATTTCTATACTGCAATGATATCAAGTTAATTTATATCTCCTTGCCATTCGCCAAGTGCTCAAACATAGAAATTTATTTATGTCATAGTTGCAAATTCTAAACAAGATATACAAAGTTAAGTAATGCACTTTGTCCTAAGCAACGGACGTTTAACCTTAAGTATATCACAAGAACATTTGTCAAATTTGTCAGTTTGCCTGTGATCTGTAAGTCGCATTGCTTGCAAATAGCGCTCACTAACTCCTGCTGAGCTTTCGTTGAAAACTTTATCTAAAACAAATCTATCTTCCACTAGATTACTTCACTTATGTGAAGGAAAAAGGCCATTTCCTTTGATATTTTCTTGCCGTATTTTAGTAACGAATACATATTTTTTACGAGACAGAAGAACTTTTAAAAAAGACTATCTGAAAAGTAACTAAATATAGTTAATTACATTAAAAGACAATTACAATATTATAAGTATCAAAATCTTACCTTGCACCTTGTAGTATTTCATCCAAATTTCATTTTTTTTACATTGAACTTGAAATATTTACATTAATTAAGAAATAATGTACAATAGGTAAAATTAATAACGATGTAATTCATAACACACCATTTACGTGCTAAAACATATTATATAAGAATATTAAATATAATTAAATTTTAAAATACATAATAATTTACGAGTTTATACCCAATTGTACTTATTTACACCCAAAACATAATAATACGCAATATTTTACAATTTGTTTATTTCAATATTTTGTGATAGTAGTAGGATAAATACGGTATTCTACTAGAATAACTAAGTACTGCTCTTTCACTTGAGCACACAGATAAGAATCCTTTTATTTGTACACTCATTTTCATACACACCCCATATATTTTCACTCTTCCTCACGCATATACACTCACACATCATATAAATATAGGCAACATTTTACTTAATTTTTCTACATCTACTTTTTGTCTTGGTTTTTTGTTTTTTTTTTTTTGTTATTAAGTTTAAAGTTACATATAATATATCTATCTGTTACCTATGGAAAAGCAGAGCCTATTACAGGTATATCTTACTTAAAAGGAGACTCCAATCATTATCTTTAAAATTGTATGTACAAGTTTTGAAATAAATCATTTTGTATTTTGTATTTTTGTATTTTTACGCCACACTAAGATAGCGTCCCAGTACGCCTGGGTAAATGTAAAGTTTACTTCGTAAAAGTGAAAGAGATAACACTGAGATTTAATCTATTTCCCGTTATCTCTAAAACAATAGTTCATTTATTATTTATTTATTTATTAAATTGAAATACAATTTTAAGCTCTTAACACCACAAAAACCACAAAGGTTTGTCCGTGGTCCTTTTAAATAATTAAAGAAAAGAAGATCGTGGTTAAAAATTATTTTAACGGGTTTAAAGTTTATGATCAAAAGACAACATGGTTACAATTCAATTTCACATATTCTCATTAGAAACTCCCAGTTACTTAGGAATCCACTTTAAAGTGCATTCACCTGTGCTACGAAATTTCGTAGAGGTTGTGTAGCAGTTCGTAGCCCTCCCGTAGCGCTCTAACCGCGTCCCACGTAGACATGAACTCATTGAAATGTACTCGAAATTGCATTTGAAGTGCTCGCTCTTTCATTTGCATAGTTTTCGGGTAATTGGGCACGCGTGCATATGTTATGAAAATAGCAAAAAGCAGTCTTTTGGTACAAAATAAGGCAAATATATGTGTATTTATTTTACTTATTAATAAAAAACATACGGTATCTAAGAAAAATGTAAAGTGACCGACATAGCTTGCTGAATCAGTAAGTTGAAGTGGCAGTGGGCAGTCCAAATTTGTCACCGACATGATGGCCGTTGGGGACAACAGGCGTCAGTATGGATATAACGTACACGCGTACGCATAGCGTTAGTAGGTCGACTTCGTGCCCGCCGGACCGATGACCTGAAGGACGTCGCGGGTTGTGGTTGGATGAGGATGACGCAGGACCGCCAAGAGTGGCGTAATATTAGAGAGGCCTATGTCCAGCAGTGGACGAAAACAGGCTGTTGGATGGATGGTATCTAAGAAGAGAAGCTTAGGACAGATATACACAAAAATACATTCGTATATTATATCTACAAAAGGAAGATATTTCAAGCACGATTTGGGTCAGCATCTAATTATTTATAGGTAATTCTTTGATATGATTTCTTCAGTTATAGTGACTTTATTCTTGTAAATTGTTATTTCATAAAAATGTAATATCTAAATCTATCATCTCATCCATCAGCCTAGTTCGTCCACTGTTGGACATAAGCCTTCCCAGGGCTTTGCCACTCCCGGCGGTCAACCTGGAAGAATTGCCCATACTCACACACGCTGGGCAGGCGGGTTGGTGCGCGCGGTGCCGGATCCCTTGCACCAGTGACGTCGCTGTCCGTCACTAGCCTGTTCCATATAAGGCCCGGCTATTAGGGATGGATATACCGCCATCCATCGGTCCCAGGCATGGTGGCCTTCCTGGTTTTTTGCATGTGAGCTGTACTCTTATTCTCCCGTGAATTACTTCGAGGGGGTCTCCAAGTAAGATAGTGGTACCTCCACAGTCGAGTCCGGCATCAGCTTTACCACCTGTTTATATTTAAATCTAAGCTAATTAAAATTAAACTCACAAAAAATCGTATAGAAACAATGAATAAATGAATGAATACACAGTTAAAAGAAAATAGAGTTGAGTGTTTTGAATAAAGAAAACAAAAAAACGTAGCTGGAATAAATATAGAGAGAGAAATTCTGGTGCAGATAGCTGTCCCGCACTCGGGAGAGTTTCCAAGATCCTAGCAACATTATTTCGTTGATATACAACTTTTTCTCTCTGACAATGCATAACCATTTCATAAAAAAAAAACAAATATTAGATGCAAACCTATGAAATGTCCGTTTTTATGGAGAATTTGAAGAAAACTCAATTTTCAGAATTAACATTTTTGCATTTTTTTATGAATGATAAATCCAAATTTTATAGTTTTTTTTTTGTGTATGAATGAGATAACATTAAGCTAACAGCAACATTAATGAAATTTTTGAAAAGTGTCAGCTGTAAAAAAAGATTACGAATTTTATCATGAAAATGGATGGCATTTAGGATGAACTGTTTTTGAATATTAAATTTTAGTTATCAAATCGAAAATAAAAACATAATTTAATACGCAGATGTAAATATTAAAATCGACTTTCAAACAAAAAACAAATACTAAAATTAGGTAGCTATTGAATAACAGGAATAACGAACTCATGAATCTGTAAAAGAATTTCGGCAATTTTATAGTTAAGCACTACATACAACGACATTCTATATAATTTTTATGAAAAAGTTCCATTTAATACTAGATATTGGTTTTGAAAATCGAACCTTCGAAGTTTGAAATATTGTATTGAAATTTAATTTATCGCAAAATTAGGTTCTTTTTGACATCCTTAGTTTGTCTTTACAATCGAAATTCCCTGCGTTCCGATTCACGACATTATCGATTATATCGCGTCTGACACTCTTTTTGCGCAAAATGATACTGGCCACAAATAAAAGCCGTCGGCCGAAGCCTGAAAAAAAAAAGTTTAAACCACGCCGTGCTTTGCAAAGTCTTAAAATACATTAAATTTGAAAGGAAAAATTAAATATTTAAATACATAAATCAGATAGTAGAAAAAGTATAGTTCGCAACGAGTAAAAATGGGTTTTCTTACCATCGGAATGTAAGCTGTCGGCGTTCGCCTTCGGCTCACGTCAAAACTAGCTTCATTCCTCGGGTAAGAAAATCCGCCATTTTATACTCGTCACGAAATATACTATTTGGTTCAAAAACCTTGGTTCAAACGTCTTGACCACTTATTCATTGGTCATGGGTTCAACTCCCGGGGGAAAACATTTAATTTTGTGTTAGAGCTGCATCCATCGGAAGGCACAAAACTGTGGGTTCATGTTAAATTTGTGCCCGCAATAAGGCGTTAAGGCTACATATAAAGTCAGATTGACAACTCATTTACATCAATCAGAACTAAATTCTAAGACGTTTCCGTTTCACCAAGAAACACGCGCTTACAAAAACCTGAGTTTGTATTTATTAATTTGATTTCTAGATTAAATTATTTTACAAACATTTTCTAAACTGAATAGTACAGCTCTATAGTCTATTATCTATAATATTTTTATTAAACTGATCGACCAAGTTACACAATGTGAAATGTTCATTTGAAGTTGTGCATCTGACCTCCTTATACGGACCAATCACCACTCATCGTGCTGAGGCGTAATAATAATCTCCAGTGTAGGTGAAACGTGCGTGTACGAGTGTGGACTTGTTGAGTACAGTTTATACTTGAAAACACTTCTGACACTTGTGTGACGATGGGTTTATATTTGTATTAAAAAAATGGTAATAATTGAAAAAATATACAACGTGTAACAGAAAGGTGTAACCATATTTGAAGAGCTTATTCAGTCAATAGTATAGAACAACTTTTACTATGGAACAAACATGTAACTCGAAAAAAATATCAACTGTTTCATACATACCAATTTCATTATTACCAACTGTGTCCAAAATTTTAGAACATCTAGTAAATCGAAGGCTCAAACTCTATCTGGAAAAATATAATCTGATCTCAGGCAACCAATACGGTTTTAGAGAAAAAAGATGTACAGCTGACGCTGTTATTCACTTGACCGATCACATATCGCGAAATATCGACGCAAAAAAAAAATGCGCAGCCATTTTCTTAGATTTGGCAAAAGCCTTTGATACTGTCTCTGTTCCCATTCTACTAAAAAAACTCGAAAACATGGGGATACGCGGAATACCTCTTAAACTTTTCACTGACTACTTGACAGATAGGTCACAAATGGTGACGGTCGAGAAGTACCTAAGTTCCGAAGAAAGTGTCACATACGGAGTGCCACAGGGCAGCGTGCTTGGGCCGACATTGTTTCTGATCTATATTGATGGTCTGTGTCGCAAACAACTAAAAAAAGCGCAAATTATAACCTTTGCAGATGACACCGTTATTGTCTTTACTTGTAAGACGTGGAGTAGGCTAAATAAGGTGTCTGAAGATGGTTTTGCAAAAGTTTATAGCTGGTTAAATGAAAATTTACTGACTCTTAATTTGGACAAAACTAAAGTACTAACCTTTAGCATTCGTGAACATACTCAGCCCTCTGATGACTTTTCTGTCAGAGTTCACTGTCACGGTTGTATAAATGCCTCTTCATGTAACTGTTATGTTCTATCCAATGCGTCTTCAGTTAAATATCTTGGCGTCATCATTGACAGAAACCTCTCCTGGTCAGAACATATCGAGGCTCTAACAGGACGCGTGCGCAAACTTATCCATGTATTTAAAAACCTAAGGCACATTGGCGACTCTGCTGTGCTAAAGGGCGTTTACTACGCCTTTTGTCAGTCAATAATAACGTACTGCTTGCCTGCTTGGGGTGGCACACACAAATCCAAGATGTTGAAACTTGAAAGAGCTCAGAGGGCCGTTCTAAAAGTAATGAATTACAAACCATATAAGTATCCGACTAAAGACCTTTATGATGAAAATTCGGTCCTAACAGTAAGACAACTTTTCATTAGAGATGCCATAACAAACCTACACAAGAATCCAACTAAGCTATCGGACAAAGATAGACGTTTAGATATTGTTTTTAAAACACCGCATTGCAAAACCACCTTTGCTCAAACCTTTTGTCGTTTTTTGGGACCCTTCCTATATAACAGACTAAGCGCATCTACGGAATTGCGAAAGCTATCTCTACGGTCTCTAAAGCAAACCCTGAATAACATACTAGGGTGCTTAGATTATGCAAATACAGAAAAGTTATTAGAAATAATTAAATAAGGGTACTTACTATACCAGGATCAAATACAGTCTCAAATCACTTTACTTTCTCCAAACTACACAAAATACACACACACTCACACAACACTCAACTAATTTTACGTATTTAGATGTCCTCAGCACACACAATATTTATATGCATATCTGTACTTATATATTATTATATGTTCTTCCTTATAAATAAATGATTATGTACAAACTTGGTAATTACATATTTATTAGGTTTATTTATTTATTTATTTAAAATACTATGTACACTTAATGTAAACCAATTGAAGGTTATGAACGGCAAACTACATGACCGTCAAACAGTTTTTTACTAGCACGGTGTGTAGTTTTCGACCCTTGATACCCGTAAATTATTATGTGCATTAATGTCTAATATATTTAAGTATATTATTTAGGATAGTAAATTAAATGTATATACATATAAGTAAGTTAAGATAGCCCTAAGTAATATAATAATGTAACGCACAAAAATACTACATTATGTACTTTCTTTCTGAAATAAATTCATTCATTCATTCATTCATTCATAGAATAATGCAATGCCACTCGGCCGAAATGTATGGAACGGCAGGTTTCTTTTTGACATTTCATTGCTGGCTCCATAGTAAAAGTATCTTTTCGAACAAAAACAAATTATCAAAATGCAATTTTTTTCTTTGTGGTATTTGAATATTTTTTTCTCTTAATATATTAAACAGCCATATCTTTTTGGTAACCTTTCTGTAAAAAATAATACGGGAAAATAGAGGTGCACATAAAAGTGTAAACGTAGAACATAATATCGATTTCTGGTGTAAATAAAAATTGTACTTTATTTTCTTCAATGATGATGAATCAAGCGATGACCTAAATAATGTCTTTTATTTGTTTTAAATAAATTCGCATTTGTATTTTGTTTGTTAGTTTAGTTTGTAATATATTTATTTTTAGGCGTTTAGTTTGTTTAAGTTTTTCATAGTTTTATCTAGTTTTAATAAAAAGTTAACTTTTTGTTATTTAAGTTTAGTAAATTTATATGATTAATACTTAATAAATTTTCTTCAAAAGAAGGAACGGCTTTCATACTAAATATGACCTAACTATTTTATCGTTTGAAATATGACTTTCTGAACCCGCGCAATTTCCCTAACGCCTTTAGGGAGATCACAATGTCGAAATTTACGAGACCAAACGTTCCTCATTCAACTTTAATACAAAACTCTCCTTTGGGACGAACCTTGTGAAAAAGGAGCTACCATTCAACTACCCAACTTGACCAAACGAAATACAACTTTAAATCCAGGTCTTAAGGTAAAAAGTAAATGTTTTGTAGCCGTGAAAGTCCGATGGTTAAAAGGACTCATGGTATTCATCAGTGTTATATCAGTTTTAGTGAAAAGATCTTCCATTAAATTTCAGGTAAAATTTATGATTTTGTAATATTGTAATTAATATATAAAAAAACAAATTTGCGTGTAGTTTTATTATAAAAATTGATTGTGACTGATGCTGGGCCCGAATGGCCCGAAATATATCTCACTAAAATTTAATTTACCTTTGTTTTATGTTATTCTTATCATTTATAAATATAAAAACAAAGAAAATTCGTAGGTTTATTTTAAATTACCGCTTATGTATTGAATATTTGTAAAAATATATTGTATATTTGTATGCATTATCATAATAAAAAAATAAATATATAACTTTATTTCAGACCAGGATCCATAGTAGATTAATTATTGCTATATAATTATACTAATTTATATTAAAACATCAACATAACAAGTATTCGTTATAAAATGGTTCTCACCAAACGAATGATCAAAATTCACATATTTTTTCCAAGAACGTGATTCACACAAAGTTTTATACCACGGGAAAGTTTTAATTATCATTCCGAACGATTCCCACGATACTAACAGCATCCAAAGCCAGCTTTATTGCAAACTAGCTTTTGCCTGCGGCTTCGTTCACGTGGAGGCGTCTTTCCTTGGAGTTTTTCACTTGGCGGTTACTTTATCAACACCCTATATGTTGACCAGGGTCACTACGATGATAATAAAGAAAACAAAATCCGTAGAGTGGCTCTCGAGTAAAAACGGAACGTACAGACAGACATATAGACAAAAATTGTGTAAATTGTAGTTTTGACATCAGTACAACCTATTTCAATAAAAAAATTGCAAAATTATTTAATGTACAGACATAAATTTTTTATTATCAGTATATTATATGCGACATGCATTAATATAGTACATAAGCAAATAATATAAAGGAGCTTTGCGGCGTGAAAGATGTTGTGACTAGAATATAAAAATAATTGCTTCGCTTGCTTTGGGGTATAGAGAGGATGAATGAAAGAAAACTAACGAAAAAAATATGCGCCCAAGTGGAAAGTAAAGCCAGGCCGGACCGCCCTAGAAGGACAGGGTCCGTAATTGATACTATAAATGTTATTTAAGACCTTTCGAACATTATGGTGCAAATAAATTTGAATTGAATTGAATTGACGTTTGACGACCAAACTGGTGACATACTGAAAAAGGGCCAAATCAGAAGCACCCAGAATAGAAGTGCTTGCATGACTAGATATATGGATGGGGTAGATGTGAAAGGTGTATCAGAATCGTAGCAAATGGAAATTTTTAGTCTCTGCCTATCCTTCTGAAAACAGGCGTGTGAGTATATGTATGTATGAAATATAAAGAATTTACAGAATGTCGAAAGTTTTTCTGAAGTGATAAGTATTCAATTATATTTATAACTAAGTATGTGCATTCTTTCCAAAAAACTCGTTGGTGTATGTATGCGTGATCAAGCCAATTACGACCTCGGGTATCAAGATAGAGAGTTCTGCATCCTACCAACTAAACCACCGTTTTGTTGCATATTATTCCAACACCGAAATGGTAATTTTCCTCTATGGCAATGTTTTTGTACTTATAACTTCTTGTGAACCGTCGCTTCTTACTTCCTTCCTTGATCGAATGGTGTACAATAAACCTGCATCGTGTTATCCTGAATTTTATTTGGCATCGGCGGTCCCAGCCCCTATAGACGAGCAAAATCAACAAATACGCTCCCGCACACGTTTCTTTCTTCAATTTAAAGGGGTCATTTGTCAGTGGTATCCCGAAAAACGAATAT
The DNA here is from genome assembly GCA_934047225.1 of Ypsolopha sequella. Classification (NCBI taxonomy): domain Eukaryota; kingdom Metazoa; phylum Arthropoda; class Insecta; order Lepidoptera; family Ypsolophidae; genus Ypsolopha; species Ypsolopha sequella. Next base: position 22,598,812 of record OW203991.1, read on the forward strand.
TCGCTGACGTGAAAAGCCACAGCATAATTTGAAGAGGCGATATGTGACTAGCTGTTAACTTGGAGACTTGGAGTGAGGTAGACGGTGACAAATTGCACGGAGGTGTGAGGAAGGGGAAAAAGTATGTCAAGTGTTTTGCTTGTTACATCAAAGTAAACGTTTGTAGTCAGAAAAAAAAGGTTTGAAAACGCTTTATACGAAATGTGATGAATACAATAAAAGCGTAGACGTCCGTCTGTCTGTCTGTTCGTGTTACCTAACGATTTTTCAACCGTACAATAACAAATGAAGGGTTTCGAGGAAAAAGAACACACGTTTGGTTTTGCAATTTTAGATGTCATCGAAATTTAGTTTGACAAAATTGACATCCAGTTAAGATTTTGTTCTTCGTGGCTGAAATACCCGTATTAAAAAAGAAACACCTTCGTGTGACCTGTACTAGTTTCATTATTTTTGTATACAACTTCTATAATCTTTTGAAATCGGTGTTATATCCGAAACCGGTCGGGAAAGAAGTTGTGAAAAAACACTATACCACTTTTTTCTCAACTTTATTAATTTTACTGTTTGTTAATTGTTATTGTTTGTGATTTTGTATTTTATCTCGTGTCGGTGGTATCTTTAAATAAAATGCATTCTTTCTTTCTTTCTTTCAAATACGTTTATAAATATATTATATTTAACTTTTACGAGCTTTTGATTAGTAGTGTTATTAAAACAATTAAAAAAATTATAACTCGATATATTTCGGCCCTCGGTATGGGGCCGTCATCAGTCGAATGTAAAAATTTTTTTACATTCGACTGATGACGGCCCCATACCGAGGGCCGAAATACATCGAGTTATAATTTTTCTTTCAAATAGGTGCTTTAATTCAAGCTGTATTTCCAGTTTCACCATGTGCCGACAATCGTAAGTATACATTTTTAAACAATAATTCGGTTTTTACTTTTACCATCCGTCACATTATTTTATTGATATTTTGAACAGCAACCTAATTTAATTAAGAACTTGTTATAGTTTTTGATTTTGTAGTTGCGAAACAATCATATCTATGTGTTAGTTTTAAAACGGTTTCTAGACTTTCTAGGCCATCACAAAAAGTCGTAAACTTAATATTTTGTGTATAAACCTAAGAATATAGAAAGGTAATAGTGAATACCACGTTTACATCCGCTAAGTGGTTCTCAAGTTTTATGCGTTTATTCATGGCATGGGTGCTAGGCGTTGCATTAAAGTGAATGTGCTACCTCTACCTAGAGACCTACGAGGACGTACACATAAATTCACATAATTACTCTTCTAAAGAAAGAAGGAAAGTCTTGGTGAAACGTCATCATGATAAAAACACTTGTGTATATAGGTTTCATCCAACCAGTTTCGTCAATTTGTTTGTATATAACTAAGTGTTGCTTATTAATGCTGTAATGCAAAACCAGTTTAAGTTATTAAAGTGATTATAAATGTATTAGTGAAACAGTAGAAGTATTTTTATCAAGATATAAAAAGGAAAGAATAAAATGTATATTTCGGAACGTATCCGACAATGGTCTATATATTTTGTCTATGGACTTGGAGCTGTCAAAAACGAGGGACGTGGACATTTTTTGGTATAGATCGCGGACGATTTTATAAAATGTATAAATGATAAGGGAAATCGGTGCGGACATCGTAAAGAACATCAGGGGGTCAAGGGCTGACGATATTTTGGCGTGAAGGCCACTTTTGAGTGTATTTCCTGTGTGTGTGAAATAACCTATATCCACGCGGTGTGCGACAAGTGGACTTGTCCATTATCATTTCTTCTGGGTTGGATGCATCCCGGGGTAGGAGGGTTGTGTTTAGATTCATCGTGGAAGGTGATCTACGTGTCACAGCACCGACACGCCTTGGAGTCCACGTGGAGGGTCTTCGTGCGAGGATCAGTGGATGACGTCATCATACAACTGTCTGGTAGGACGTTTTATATTAAATATTGTAGAATATAAGATACTTGTATACTATAAATCTGGGACAGCTTATGGGCCCCTGTTCCAGCTGCAAGTATCACCCTTTAGCATACAATTAGTGGTGTCTGAGCGTGGTTATGGAATCCTCGCACCAGTGACGCCGATGCCCGTCACTAGTCAGTATTACCACTTTTTATATGCTACAATTTCTGGTAGCAACGAGCGTTTTTTATCAATCAGGTATCTAGGTAAATTTTAAACGACTGTACCTAGACTAATGAAGTTTTCTACAAAAGGAAGATTAGTAAGTATGAGATATATTTTCTAAATCTTACACTTGGACAAAAAATCTATAATATAAACTCGAAAAGCTAGAAAGGGACAAAATTCACAGGAAAGGGTGAGATGGCGCTTTACACACCTTTGTGCCCGTAGCACTCACAAGAACGCCAAAATCGCGAAAAAAATTATGCAATTCGATTCCTTGGTTTGTGACAATGATGGAAGGTATAAACAATATGGGTTTGGATAAGTGATCGCTTAATAATTAAAGAATGAAATCATGAAATGTAAATTTTCCGCGTTTCAGAAACGTCAGATCTGAATGGCATGTCTATACGGCCGTTCATACTGTTTTATGTTTGTAAAAACGTACAGTGCGCGCCAATATTTTAGTCGCCTCTGAAGATAGCCCCAAGAGGCGACGCAATAGCCGTTTTCCGGTGTCAGGGGGACGCAGGGGCGTATATGGAAACCCTTCCAGTATTCAGAACCCCAGTAATTCTGAGCTGCGGGAGGGTTTACTAGCATTAATTCACAGAAAGTTACCTTAAACCATTCCGGTATTCAGAGTCGCGAACGATCTGGATTCGGGTATTGTTTCCGGTATAGTAATCAAGACTTGATGACTAAAAAGCTTCCTCTACTCAGATCCCTAGAAAGCATAAAAGTACTTGATCTGTTACGCGGGAGGGATTTCTGCGCTATGCTCCCCGATCTCAGATCGCAAACGGCACGTGCAAAGAGGGAGAGAGAGAGAGAGAGAGCGATATCATACGCATGTCTATGTTGTTTGTTTTTATTTAAATTGGTTCCGTTACCGCTTTGTCACGAAAACAATTATTTAAAAACCGCATCTCTACCGGTAAACCTCCTAAAAAGATGCATTAATTATTTAAAAACAAGCAAGAATGTGCCTAACGCTTGACAATTTTGTAGTTAATAACTTTTTGATTCGCCTAATGTTAAAATTTTTATGATTACACTGTCATGAGTTTTTATTACATCATCGTTATTATGCAATTCAAATTATTATTATTTCTTTAATCTTCGCTCGTTTACATATAAATCTTTACTGAACGTATTCTGTTAAACCTATAAGCCAAATTTTAGACTGAGTAGCAGTAGGAATTTATATCCATAACGCTAGTTTTGCGTTTGTAAAGCCTCCCGCATTACAGAACTAAAAGCAAGGTACACTAATCTGAGTAACGGTAGGAATTTATATCCATAACGCTAGAATTGCGTTTGTAAAGCCTCCCGCATTACAGAACTAAAAGCAGGGTAGCATTTAATCCATCAAGCAGAGCGTTCAATTGCTTAAAGGCTCCCGCAGCTCAGATGTACTGGGGTTCTGAATACTGGAAGGGTTTCCATAAACGCGACGCAGGGACGTTACAGGAGCGAGGGCGCGGAGCACACCCGCCTGCGTGCCGCACCACACCCCCCGCTCGCCATTTAGCAGGTTTCAACACTATGCGTTAGTGTTACGTCCGTACACTACACACGCGCGTCGTTGCATGAAAAGTACCTTCGAGAAAAAAATAGTTTAATCGTTGAATCTGTTTGTTATAGTTTATTGTTGTCGTTATGCCTTGCGGACGTTATAGCGTTTTAAGGTGAAAATGGTGTTTGTATTAATGCGTTTTATTTATATAGTTAAGATTGCACTAAAATAATTAATAAATAATTAAAAAGGTAGGTACAGCAAGTACACCTTCCCACTTATTAGCAAACATTTAATAATCAACCATTGATATTATTTTTTCCTTGACTGTACCTGCGCAAGCTTGCACTCGTAACTCATTCAGAGGCGACTAAAAGATTGGCGCGCACTGTAAGACCATGTAACGCAACTAGTTATAAACTCAAATTGACCATCAAATTTATTTTTCCAGATAATTAATGTGATACTAATTAATTAATTCTAGAGATTATCTCCTACATCCAACGTCACTTACAAACTGTCAACCATCTCCTCTCTAGGATTCAATTTAGGTTTTTATTTTTTATTGTTAATAATAATTATATTTTCAACGCGGGCAGAGCCGCAGGCACATCTAGTTTTATCACATTTTTGGTAACTATTACTTGTTTTTTAGACGTTTATTAGCCGTTTTTATTTTATTTATATCCTAAAGGTAAGAAAAATATTATATATATTTATTTTTGAATTAGGTCATGATTATTTTCAAAAGGTACGAGTAATTTATATATTATGTGAAACAAAACCCGCAAAATTACCCTTTGTATTTTATCCTCCCCGCATGTGTTCGTTTGGTAGCAGATGTTTGAAATTGTTCAGATAAATAATGTATCCACGAAATTTACACCAACCAGCTGTGATTTTTAGACGCATGTGTTTATCCAAAATAGCTTTTATTCCATAACAATAAGGATCTAGGTAGAGTTGTGGTTGTCACGTGACTCCTCTTGCCTTATATTATATTGTGTTACGCTTTCATTAATTCAACGACGTAAAAAGGAATGTTGTAAATAACCTTGTCAAAATACAGATACCTGTAAGTAATCCGTATTTTTAGGGTTCCGTACCCCGAAATGGAAAAACGGAACCCTTATAAGTTCACTGTGTTGTCGGTCTGTCAGGCCCTTCTGCTTGGACCCCATGTCAGATATTAAGTTGAGACTTAAGATTAATTCTACAGAAGTTTACGGCCCCATGGTGTTATAAAAAAAACGGATAATAATAGTTTGACCATCTACAAAATACTAGATGAGCATCTAAATTACTAAATTGGCATCAACTAGGTTAGGTTAGGTTTCAAAATATTTTTTTTGATTTCTACTTAGTAAATTTGATGCTGATTGTTGTATTTTTAATGGTCTGTTAATTACAACCCTAAAAAAATTAGGCTTCTAACTCAACGCAACAAAAACTTTTTGCCCTTTACTTATGATAATTTATCACATTATTTAAATAGATATAAATAATATGAAAAAATTATTATAAAATGTTTTTCAATGCAAGTGCTCGTAATGGCCCACTTTTAATGCATCAATACCGAACAGAAAGTCGATTATTTTGCCCTAGGGCCTTATTTTTATTATTTTTTATTTATTTACGAGAAGTTGGCTAACCTACGACCTTTCCTGTGTACCATAAGCGATGTACTTTTTTTTCCACTGTTTAACGGCTCTGGATACAGTCCTTTTGAGCCAATTATAATTTAAAGTTCACAAGATTATATTTGTTTTATTTCCTCACACTGTGCATTGAAAAACGTAGTATGATACACGGGCGTAAGAGCAATAAATAACTCGGTTACGTTTAAAACACTCGCTACGCTCGTGTTTTAAATCGTCCTCGTAATTTATTCCTTTGCGCCCTTGTAGCATAAACTACTATTAATCGTCTTCTATTAAAGCATATTTTCCTCATTGGCCGCAAACAAAAATAGGAAAAAGTAAAAAATCAAACCATCCTAATATTTTACATAAATATAGTCTGTTTCGTTTTAACTCAAGAACCATTCAACAGATTTGTTATATTGACCCTGGTCAATATAATAGGTTATAAGGGTTGTTGATAAAATAACCGCCAAACCGAAAACAGTCGATAAAAGACACGTCTCCTGTAGTGAAAAATCAGAATTTAATTTTATTTGCTAGCTTGGAAAAATGTCAGACCGCTTGTTTGGGACACGACGTGTGTTGATACACTCGCCCCGTCTCACCTACAAGCGACCTCAGCCAGGGCTGGTAAGGCTGCGGAGTCAGCAGAAAATCTAAAGCAGCGCAAATATTCATTCCTCGGAGAGGGCTACATATTTGCGCCGTTTTGTGTCGAAACCCTCGGGTCGTGGTGTCCAAACGCATGTCGTCTTTTCAAAGAACTATCGACACGTTTGATCGACGCCTCTGGTGATCCAAAGGCTGGGGCATACTTCAGCCAGAGGATCAGTCTGGCGATCCAGCGGGGTAATGCTGCCAGTCTCTTGGGCACCGCACCCGACGGCAACGGCATAGGGAATATTTTTTATTAAGTATAATGTTTAAGGGCTTTTTCTTTTATTTTAGGATTATTTAGTTTCAAATTTAAGATACTTTTTTTTTCAAGTTTTAATAAAATTTTTATAGTAACTGCTAAAGAACAAAAGTTTAAAATTTTTGAAAAATTATTATATTTACCAAATTTAGCGATAGCTATATTTATCACTTTTAGTATGAACAACCAGGGAGATGTGCAAAACGCATTACTCGAAGAGTGGCAGAGCTTGTCATAAGACAAAATTGGTAACATAATTCTCAGCCAGCCCAGACAGATGAAAACATTAGTCAGAGAACAAGGGGGAAACTTTCATTATTAGTCATTCATTTATTTAATGTTAAAATCACTCTATTCTTAAATTTTCAACAGTGTTTTTGTTATCACAAAATATAAAAAGTGCATTTTGTTTTAATTTTGATTATTTTTAATAAAATTTAATTAAGACTTCGTAAAGTCGACGTTAAAATATGTCAATTTGTTTGTTACTTCATGTCTATTTATTATATTGTTCAATATTCACTTTATTATTTTATACTCATTTTTTTTTTCTGTTCCGCTAATTGTGTGTGTATAAAAAGCTTTTTAAATGCAATTGATTTCCATAAAAATCTTCATGTAGGAGACAGGCTCAACATCCACGCGAGTGAAGCCACGGGCAAAGGCTAGTCATGTATCTTTGCTGTAATCAAGAATGATGTCTGCAGTAGTAGAGCTAGGGACCCGGATAGCAACAAGAACCTCCATCACTCTGGACTCGAAGCCTTACAAGGAGTTATTGCCCATTTCTCGTTGCCACGTAACTTTCATATCGACTTATTTTCGTTATACTATACTTACATTTGGGTATGTCGAAGACAAATTCGCTAGGCCACATCTCCCTCTTGTCTTAAGGCGATATGCGAAAAAAATACGGGTGTTTATTTTCTGTGTATTTCATAAAATACACGGAAAATTATAATCAGTTTCTGGTATATGCATCTTGACTGTATAATCTAGGGATTTGAAATTGGAAAACATGTTTGGATACATTTTGCTCAACAGAAATAATTATTGAAATGAGGTCTTCAAACAAACTTTTTCTCCTCGTTTGACGAATAGGAACCATATACAGAACTCAAACATATTTTATTAGGTATGTTTCAACAATATCTAGAGATTTGATATTTGAAATTTTGCTAGCTATTTTAGTTTTTTTGTAAAAATTATAAAACTAACATTTTTCGCTTTCGCCCTGAATCCGCCCCTACCGCACTGCGCAATTTTTGGCTTGGAGTGACAGTGACAAAAATAAAATTCGCATAGCCTCTTAACTGAAAAACGGGTCAAAATTGAGTAAGAGGATATTTACGCGAAGATAAAATATGATATCTGTTATTAAAATATATGATCATACAAAACGAAAGAAACAGCTTGTTGTCACTGTGTTTGTTTGTCTGTAGCTAAATAAACATAGCAGATTTTGATAAGAATTTCCTAGATTAAAAATGGTAATTTAGTGGAAAGTTCCAAATTAGCTATTCTCCCAAAGAATATTGATTAAAAATGTATTAATTTAGAGTCCTTAAGAGGATGGCTTACCCTAGCAACTTTTTTATTACCCGCCCAGCACAAAAAGTCCCTTTGATAGAGGTGATTATATTTTGGCTCATTGGTCAGAAGAGGGATGAATATTCAATAGGGAAGGGAATAATTTGCATATATATAATGCTGCATATGTTTCATTGATTTGAATACGGTGATATACCGTGCTAGCAAAGGTCCCCGTTACTCTTGGCAGAAAGACCCGCAGTGCGAAAGGGACGGAATCGGGGAAAATTGTCAAAAAGTCGGTTTTAAATTAATGCAAAATTAACTAAAAATAGCTACAAAAAATTCCATAACCAATACTTTAGGTGTAGTTAAAACCCATCTAAATAAATATTTTTCAAGTCTGTATGCTATCCTAATTTGTCAGAATATCAAAAAAAGTGTATTTAGACCTGATTTCAATAATTATTTCTATCGAATGAAATTCCTCCTATCGCGTTTCTGATAGACCAAAATCTAGTAAAAGGTCCCAAAATTGTTATACTAATTTATTTTACTTGGAACTTCATTAAAAGAGCAGATAAATAACATCAAAAAGTGTCAATTTTGACGGTATAGCCCCTTAAATAGAAGCTTGTTTTTAAAAATAATGTGTATTTAAGGTTAAAACTTCGAAGGGGTCTCCAAGTACCGCGGAACCGCGCTCACCAACCCACCTGCCCAGCGTGTGTGAGTATGGGCAATTCTCCCAGGATGACCGCCGGGAGTGGCAAATTCCTGGAAAGGCTTATGTCCAGCAGTGGACGAACTAGGCTGATGGATGGATGGATGAAGGTTAAAACATCCGCCGTTAGGTACAAAGTGCACAAATTAACTTCGTTTTTCTTGTGAAGAAGTCAAAAGTGAAAAAGGTTTTGGCTGTGTATTAGTTTAGTATAAGTTAGGTTTATGAATCAATAGCTTAAAATTTAATGCACAATTAGCCATAATTTTCTCGCATTTTAAGCTAATTTGGACAAAATCGGGACTAATTGTGCATTTTATTTCAAACTATTTATTTATAAACCTAACTTATACCAAACTATTGGCGTGAATTGCCACAGACCATCTTTTTCACTTGTAACTTCTTAACAAGAAAAACAAAGTTAAATTGTGCACTTTGTGCTGAATGACTTACGTTTTACATAAACAAAGTCATACTTATATTGCAGCTAGCTACATCACTGTTATTAAACTACAAGTCTAACTAGCATTATTTTCCAACTAACGTATCGGCACCGTTGTCCGACTAGGCTCCTGTATGCGACCGCCCAGTATTTTTGAAATTTGTAACAATATCCCGCGTCAAATAAGTGAACAATTGCTCGTCTCTTATAGGCCAATTCTTAAATTACCGATGAATCATGATTGGTTCTAATTTCCGCTACGTTTAATTTTGTTATTAATTTTATTGTCACTGAGCATCGGTTTAGTTTGAAGTCGAGCTTTGCGGAACGTAAAAAGTTTGTGGAGGTTGTTTTTAATTTTTTGTTCGATTCTGCATATTTTGGTAAAACTGACATATTTTTTTATGTAATTTAGGGTTCCGTTCATATATAAATGCAAGATTTTTCAGGATTGATAAAATATTAATAGTCTTATCATCTTTTCTATTTCGGTCGGAATCAGGAGATCCAGTAAAACGATTGTTTCCAGATACCGTACAGTGGACGGTATCAGGTGTTTTATAGACCTTCAGACTTTTGTTAATTTTCATTATAAATTGTGGATAACAACTATAATTTGAATATACACATATTTTTGTGACAAATACATTTGCTTAATATCCTGATTCCGTCCTAAGTTTAGACTTTTAGATTGAGTCATAATTTACTTAAAACATTCCGTTCTTTCTCAAATTTATTGGGATATTAAATGTACGTTAATGGTTTTAAAAAGTTATTTTATATTAAAAATTGACATCTGAGATATTATTATAAAATTTTTAATGACTATATATGTCTTTAAATTTCTATAAAGCTCACTCTTTTTTTTCATCACATTAGATAAATAATTAAAACACATAATTATTGTAATTGGACGGTAATGAGTGGTGATAAATTCAGTTTTGCTTGTTACCGACCACAATAAATATACCATAAACCGGAGTCTGGTCATCCATTTGTGTATCAAGACAAAATTTTAAAGTACTTGCAAAAAATGTACGGTGCTCAAAAAGAGTGTGTTTGTATAGAAAAATACAAATAATGAGCAACAAAGTAACACCTGTCATGAATTTATTTTAGTATGGCCTCAGGAACAAGTGTCACAAAAAAATAAATAAACTGGAATTGAAATAAAACAACACATTACACAACAAGAACCAAACTGCTATGAAAATAGCAGTTTATAAAAACAATTGTGGAATCTTTTCAGTTTCAGTTTAAAGGAAAATCGAAAAACCTCACCAAACGAAAGAAAAGAATGTCAAGTTAAATATGGAATTAATTATTCAGTAATTTTAAAGCTCGACCACAATTATAAAGTTGGCAAAATAGTTCCTAAAAATGAAACAATTTATTCCATGTATTCTGTAACATTATAGAAACAAGATAGATAAACCTAAACCTAAGAAAAAAATTGCCACAGAAATTGAAAAAAAAAATTTGTAAAGCAAGTTAAACTTATTGAAAATGAAGACGATGTTTTCAAACTTCTTATTAGCTAGGACTGTAATTATTTTAATTTCAAAATTTTATAAATAAAGTACAAGCTCTTAACCTTTTCTTTATCTTTGAATTCTTAGAAGTTACGAATTTCATTCATTAATTACTCAAAAAGAAAAAAAATCACCATTATATCTAATCACAGTTTAAAAATAAAGAAAAAATCGAAAAAATAAGTAAAATAACATAAAAACTTGATTGAATAGTTATAGACGAAAAGAAAAATATCATACGACATATATAGGCGTTTGAAGTTAGAAAACTGCTGGCATCTATTGACATAAAAATATAAAAAAGTATATTTTAAATCATGGTTTTTAAAATCCTGATGACGACCCCACTGAGGGGTCAAATATAGCACCTATAACTATTTAATGAAGTGTTTATATCTATGTTAAATACAACATACAAATAATAAAAAAGCCGTTAAACGGTATTATACAAACAATATTTTATTAACATATTGAAATAAGATAAAATACATTTGGCCAAACATATGATGTTTATATTGATAGCGACGAACATGAAAAAATGTAAAATATATACTTTAATAAAAGTTAATTAAAGCCTAAATTAACAAAAATGATTAATTGAAAAAAACCATCTATACATTTTGATATCTCCAGTAACTTTTGACCACATTTTTATGAGATAATGGCATTTTTGGCAATTTTTTGAATGGTGGTCGGAAACGGGTTACTTGCTGGACGGTATCAGGAAAACTTCAACTAAGCGGTCGGTAACTGGAGCTTTTAAGAAGGACAGTCAAACATATTAATAATAATTTTTTTTGTATACTCTGACAACATAAATATTGATAATTATACTTTATAATGAAAGTCTCAACAATAAGGTTTAAAGTAAGCTATATATATAGTTTATAAATCAGTTTACGTTTATGTTTGGACGGTTTATTTGAAAAAAGGGCGTGATTGGTCGGACTTGGGCGCATTTACGTTATATACTTTCTTTTAAAACTTATCCCAAACAGTCTTGTCTTTCTTTAGTTTCAAACTTTACTATCAGGTTAATATCAAAGAACCAAGTTGATAGCTACTCAGCTATTTGTTTCAAAAGCTTTCTGTACAAAAGACAGGGTCTGTCTTTATCCACTCTAGAGTTTAAGAACTTATTGATCTCAAACAAAGGCTATTCAAGAAGTCCATTCAATTTCATCTTCCAATAAATTTAAGAACTCCAGATATTCAAAGATAATTTGAGTGGAATTTAAGGGTCGATTATCCGGATTTTTAACAAAATATTAAAAAATAACTAATTATGACGGCCAAAATACAACTTTTAGTTAAGAGCCAATACCAATAGTTTACTATATACACAAACGAATTTTTTATGATATTATAGTAGCTCTGCAGTAATTGGATTTTATATAGGACTGAAGCTGTGGACATTATATGCCTATCAGCATCTTGTCGACCTTAGCAAAACTTTTTGAATCATTAGTGTATGATCGTATTTATCATCAAGTTAAACCTCTTCTCTCTGAAAGTCAACATGGATTCCTAAGAAACAAATCAACTGTAACAAACCTCTTGGAATATAAAAACTTCTTGTGTGGCGTTTTCGCCAAGTGTGTACAAGTTGACTCCATATATATAAGCAAAGCGTATCAGTTGTTGGGATTCATATATAGGTCCACGCGTAACTTTAAAAGACCTCAAACCTTCATCTACGTATATAATAGCCTAGTGAGATCCTTATTGGAATATAGCTCAGTAATCTGGTCTCCGTATTATGCCGCCCACTCCGACACGATCGAACGCGTCCAGAGGAAATGCCTAAGAATGGTCACGTTCAGGTTTGGTATTGGGAGAAGTCTGGCGTCATACGAAGACAGATTGCGAAGGTTTAATGTAACTTCTCTGCAGATCCGCCGCAAACAACAAGATTTTATTAAATTGCATAAAATCGTACACTCTATTCTTCATTCTCCTAATTTGGTAGCGTCACTAACCCTTAATATCAGATATAAAACTCGCTTTCCCAGGACTTTTGCCCTACATACCTATAAGAATAATACTTCGTACTATAATCCGGTCGTAAGAATGTATCGACAGTATAATGAGCTATCGGCTAGACATAAAGAACTTGATATATTTAATGCGAATGCAGTTGCCTATAAAAGGCAAATCAAGCAGATTGTTTCATAAAATAGTTTTTAAGTATTTTACTGTTTTTAAGTATTTAAGTAATAATATTAGTATTTTCCTTTTAATTTTGTTATTTTCTTTATAATAATAGTTAGCATGCTGTGCGTGCGCGCTTTTGGGTGACAGTCTAGCCACTTACCTTTGTAATTATCTATTGTCATATTTCTGATTGTAACCTGTTGTGTACGCCAAATAAAATAAATAAATAAAAAAGATTAAACTAAAAAATTCTTACTTAACTCTTACAGAAAATCTAATTATTTTGAAGCTACGCTATCATCATTAAAAATCGTTTTTGCATATAGTAAAGTTTAAGTATAAATTGCTCTTAGCTAAAAGTTGTATTTTGGCCGTTAAAATTATTTCTTAATATGTTGTTACAAATTTCAAGAATCGGCTCTTAAAATGACTTGCTCACGAATTTTCAGGTTTGACAGGCAGTCTTTTGTAACTTTTATCTTTTTATGAAAATTTCATTTCATTTCCCTAATTCTGCAATTTTTTAGAGCGTTTGGCTGTTTTCAGCATCAATTAAGAGTATTGATATATTTTTGCTAACTTAAGAATTCTTGTATAAAAATATAGAACATTTTTATTTTAAGTATTCCTTGCTCAATTTTTTCAATAAAGATTTTTAACTTCACAGTACTTATAATGTAACTAGTATTTTTTTTTTGTGTGTATTGTTTCTTGCATCAGCTATACTCCATTGCAAATAACATTAAAAAGATAAGGTAAAGGAAGTAAAAAAAAATACTCCCTTTGCATTAATTAGAAGCTACTCATGCTTTTATTCGACAAACCTCAATTTTTTTTTCTAGTCCTATCTGTAATGAAGAATAGGACGTTTTCTAGATTTAAATAGTATTGCTTCATTCCACTAAATTACTTTGTTCTTTAACAGAAACAAAGTTTTCAAAATAAACTAAAGCTATAAAAATGTAGTTAATGGTCTGAAGATGTCATAAAAGTGACGAAACCAAACCTTGAAAATAAATTTAGTGGAACAAAGTACCCAGTTTATTTGAATCTACAAAGTGTTGAAATGTTACGTCAAGTTATGTCTTCCGGTAACAAATGGCCACTGCAATATGATTCTTAAGTAGACGCGTATAAAAGTTAATAGAGTTTATTAAGTTTTATTCTCATCCTGCCTATTTATTACTATAATTTTCAAGAAAATACGAATATTGCAATGAACACATAGTCAATAACTTTTAGCAAAGAACTATATGTTACCAGCAAAAGCCTATTTTAGGACAAACTACGTATAGTTTACTGCCACGTAGTAACAAACTACGTGGCGCGTCTCGCCATACATAACCTTCTAACCTAACCTACTGGCTCTCTTCTGCGCTGCAGGACTTCCGAAAAACTAGTTCGGTCTGGGCCAAACTAGTTTGTTCTAAAATCGGGATTGGCCGGTAAAATTATTATATTCAGAACTAAATAAAAGAAAAGAGAAGTTTTTTTTATTACATAAGATGTATAAGTTATGAAAGTTTGAAAGAAAAGCCATACCCAGGGTTCAACCAAAGGTTCTCGGAGTGTTAGGTGACGTCACAAAAAACTCACGTAAAACTTAGATGTTAAACTTTTTGATCAATATATATTTGTCTCTTTTTTATGAGATTTTTAATGTAGTTTTGGTTGATTAAAAATTAATAATAAAAAGGTAAAAATAATAATTTAACTCAAGATATATTTCTGATGCCGGGCCCAGTGGGGCCCGAAATATATCTTGAGTTAAATTATTATTTTTACCTTTTTATTATTAATTTTTAATCAACCAAAACTACATTAGATGTTAAACTTATGTTATATTATTATTTCACTTTCATTCAGAAGTTCCGCCTCGCAATGATTGATTTAACTGATTTCTGATAAATAATTAATAAATTCCTGTGTCAGTTTAAATTTTCCAAATGAAATAATGAACTGTTTTCTTAAATAAACTAACTTTTAGTTATTGAGCTAAAGACCATTTAGTCTCAGAAGTCCTTGTTCAGAATAACAGTCAAGTAAACATCACATGTATGTAAAGTGAGTAGTTACAAGGCTTTTGGTATGTTATGTAAACGTCCATTGAGTTGGTAAACGTCGGGACAAGACAAGTTATTGGCTTTCGAGTATGATGATGTAAGCCATTTTGTTGTCAGATAATTGTTCTGTAGCTGAACTACGCAGTAATTGTGGTATCGGGGATACTAACTTTTCTTCACAAATACTTCGTTTATTTTACCATAACACTAATTTATTGCCGGCGGCTACTCATTGACTAACCAATGTTCGAAGATATTGTAGCCTCTATGCGCAAATCCGGGTCTTTAACTTTAATGCGCTACAGAAAAAAATATATACACTTTTAGAACTTGCATATCTACTTCAGTAAATATTGTATTATTTTGATAAAATACTATATTATTTTTTGAATCTTTTTCTCGGGACCTGTTAAACAGAAACGCGATTGAAGCAATTCAGCTCAATACAAATATTTATTGAAATGAAGTCTTTTTTGACACAAATTCTCCTGGTTTTACAATTTGAAATGACATATGGACTGCAATTATATTTGATAAGATGAGTTTTAACGGTATCTAGGACCTGATTTAGCGAAATTTTGATAGCAGCTTTAATAGATTTTATATAAATAAAAAACTGACTTTTGCTACTTTTTCACGAATCCGTCCCTCTCGCAGTGAGGGTTTTTTCGCGTATGGAGTAAGAGGGACACCAAAACTTTTGCATGTCGCCTTTAGCCATAAACGCTTTGGCACACAGACAGAAAACGGGGCAGTAGCAGAGCAGAAGCGGAGCGGATAGCGTGGTGTGACGTCCCCCTTCTTACAACCCAAATATCTGTAAGCATGTATTCATAGGTTACATACAAAGTTTTTGGGTTGTAAGAATGTAAATGATTACAAGAAAAAACACAACTCCCATAGCTTAATTTCTATAACATTTTTTTGAATTAGTTTTCAGATGGTATACGCCATTTTAGGACGTAGTTTTCATTATTTTGCTATATAAATATATATTTTTTTTTTTAAAGAATCGTTGGATACGATGTCACTTGAGAATGTTAGACATTATACTGATTGTGATGTGTAATTGCTTATAAAAAAAACCGGCCAAGTGCGTGTCGGGCAACGCGCAGTGTAGGGTTCCGTAATTGCCCTGCACAATATGCGGACTTCTTCTTCAAGTACATTTTATAAGTTTGTCAATTAATACAGATCGTGCCAAACTTCTAGTACGCTCGGAAGTTGCTCTTCCCAAGAATGGCCCATACATTTTGTTCCTACTGATGCGAATCGCCCCGTGTTTAGAGGGGACTAAAAGTTTGGCGCGATCTGTACTCGTTTACTTGTAAAGCCTACTTAGCTGTGATAGTTTTCCTTTTAATTTCGTTATGTATACTACTGCCGTGATTTTGTTCACGTCTCCAAATACAACCGTTTCGCTGGCAAGGGGGGGGACACTTGACTCTTAACAAAAATTAACACTCTCAAGTATTAAGTATTTTGCAAACGGAACTCTGGATCGAGAAATGGTCTTCCCACACCCCCAATATTTTAAAATTACCTATCCAACGATACCCCACACTAGACGATAGACGAGAAAAAAAATCATCCCCACTTTACTTGCAGGGGAGGTACCCTAAAAAAACCACTACCACTTTATCGGAGTGATAAATATGTATATCCATGCCAAATTACAGCTTTCTAGTACTAACAGGTCTAACAGTTACTAAGCTAAGCCGCGGACAGACAGACAGACAGACGGACATGGCGAAACTATAGGGGTTCCTTGTTGTTGGCTATGGAACCCTAAAAAAGTTGTCTGTCAAATGAGTACATCTGTCATCCATCTGTCGAATCAGTCGGAAGCAAATTATTATAAATTTATCTTGTAAAGGACAAATTTCTAAACAGCCATTTCTCAAGTGACATCACACGAAGGCAAATGGAAGTTGCAGCTTTTTAGTAAAAATATTCATAATTTTTTTAACTTTTTTAGACCACAAGTTCTAAAACACGACTTAATAAACCAAAATCTCGAAAAAATGGCTTTCGAATACCCCGGAGCATAATTTAATATATGCGAATAGATGGATTAATTTTCGAAACCGGTTGGGAAGTGTAAAATAAATTCATAAAAATTTTGTTTTGTCTAAAATTGAGATGCTGTCCATGTTTCATCAAGTACCGACAATTGCAAGTATACAATTATAATAAAACAATATTCATAAAACACTTGTGTGTTGTGTCAGCATTATTTTTATCTAAATCAAAAAAGTTTACGTCTGTGTTTTAGTGTCTCAATTTAACTTTATTGTACGCGTGAAGGGTTTTTATTGTTTTTGTTATCTATTTAAAGAGGCTCTTTCGAGTAACGCAAGGCATTAAGTTCCTTGTTTACAGAAATTGCGTCTATTTTGAAAACAATTTTTGTTCCGACACTTTTGATGTTTTTTTGTTTTGGTTTTAAGGTTTGTGTAGTTTTGTTCAGATTCGTTGTAAAACTTCTCTTTCTGACCATCGGATGTTAAATGGTCAGATGAAACAAAACTCCACATTTCAGACTATCACAATACACAACGTAAGTCAAACATTCCAAAAAATATCGAAAAATCCAAATGTGCCTTTTTCTGGTTATTAATTGACAGTGACATAAGTATACTCTGTTCATTATAGCTTGATCTTAATGACAGGTCTCATCAGTTGATAGATTTTTACGATTTTCAATCTAACCCTTCGGCCACAGCTTCAAGCTTCGAGAGGCGTGCCAAGCGGTTCTACTTGCGACGGCACCGGCGGAGAGAACAAATGTATGATGTTGTATAGAGCCGGCCATGGATCGCCACTCGCGCGTCTTGTCCGGCTTCGAGTGACTTGCGCTCTCGTGACGGCGGTGTGCAGGAAGGCGGGCTATTGAAACAGTGATCGAGCGCACAGGACGAAACTAGTGCCAAACGCTTTGAGCGAGCGAGCGCGCAATACATCCGATGCGGTCGAAGGCGCCGACGGGTGTCGTGGCAGGGCAAAGCCCTCCGCAAAAACCACCTGGAAGCGCAGCAAGAAGCGCCACCAGAAGCCTGAAGCTGTGGCCCTGGCGTAACGTTGTGGTTTTAAGTTCCAGTGCTTGTTAATCGATGAACTGACGATAGTTATCTGTCATTCTAATCAAGCTATAACGTACAGGGTATAGTAAATTTTTTTCACGGTGGTATATAAGTGGACCATACTTAGATTACCTAGGTCACGAATAAGCGTTACTTAAGAGCGTTTAGGTCACGAAGTGCTATAAAAGAACTCAACCGACAAACAAATAAACTGAAAAGGAAATTGATAAAATCTTTTTGAAGAAATTCCTTACTTATTAAACCCTATTACTTTTAAATTCCCGTGTTAATATTTGAAGCTGTTTGTGGGTGCCGAATAGGTTTTTGGTAAAAGGAGATGGGAGTACCTTAGCGAGTATCCTTCGATGCTTCGATAGTCCAGTTGGGTCAGCACACCACAAAGCACTTAAAAAGTTAGATTTTCACACAACACAATGCATTCCTTGAATGCACGCAGGATAGGTATTTTTATTTGAGTCTATATAGTTATTTTGAATATTTAATTGATTTTATTTAGAGCGCTCGCGCAAGCCGGCAATTCGGATATTTTTTTCGGAAGAAGATTAATTCTTGTTTTTCACGTGGTGGCGTAGTTGTCGCTTCTTGCGTCCTTTTTCTTTATTCAGCGAAGAGAAGGATGGGTATAGGAATAAAGTAAAAATGAATAGTTTTTCTTTGTATGAGTGATTTGTGTGATAGTGTGTGTGCACTTATTAAATGTAAAGTAATAAATATCAAATTAAGTAACGCGGCGCGTACAACTTCCCCCGGCCTGGAGGTTTCCTCCAGAAAAAACGCGTAAAAACATTAAAGTATTAAAGAAAACTAAAACTAATATTGACTCTTTCAAAGTAAAAAAGTCAGAGTATGCGTGTACAATAAAATAAACTATTGTAGAGGAAGTGGACAGAGACGCACGACAGGTCGCACGTAGCTCCCATTTATGGTTTTTACCTTTGCGGCTCTCACAATACTGTCCTTACCAGGATATACTTCTTCGACTATTCCCAGCGGCCAACACATTGGATGAGCTTTCATGTCTTTAATTACTACGAGGGTTCCTATTTTAATAGGATTAGCGGGTGTTAACCACTTCTCTCTCTGCTGGAGAGAAGTCAGATATTCTTGGCTCCAACGACGCCAGAAAGAATGCGTTATTTTATTTAATAGTTGATAACGAGTTAAGCGGTTATCCAACTGGTCAGTGTAATCCTCAGCTGGTAAATATTTAAGGGGGGTTACGTTTAAAAAGTGACAAGGAGTAAGGGCGGAGAGATCTGACGGATCAGAGCTGAGAACGCATAGAGGGCGGCTATTTAACAGACCTTCTATCTGGACCAAGACGGTTGAAAATTCTTTATAAGTGAGTACTTGTGAGCCTATAACTTTGTATAAATGAGTCTTTACAGAACGGACATTAATTTCTACGAGACCGTTAAAATGGGGCCCAAAGGGGGGGCTATGCTTAAACTGAATGCGAAATTCGGCTAATTGTTGAGTTAAGTATGTATTATGAGCATCAGATTGTAAGAGGGCGTACATTTCATCTAGTTTGCGTTTCGCACCAATAAAATTGGTACCTCCGTCGCTATAGATCATAGAGACGGGGCCTCTCCGACAAATGAAGCGTTTAAAGGCGGCGAGGAAGAGATCGGAACTTAAGTCAGAGACCAACTCCAAATGGAGAGCCTTTGTTGTAAGACAAACAAATAGGCATATGTATGCCTTATGACTTTTAATGCCACGGCGGCGAATGTGCGTAATATAGAAAGGGCCACAATAGTCGACTGAGGAATAAACAAAGCTCTTAGCTTCTGAGACACGGAATGAGGGTAAATCTCCCATGAGTGGGTATGTAGATTTCGGGTTGAGTTTGAAACATATATTGCATTTGTGAACTCTCTGGCGAATAAGGTTCCTGGCTGCGAGAATCCAGAATTTCTGCCTTATAAGCGAGAGCAAGAGAGCAGGACCAGTGTGTAGATTGGTATAATGAAAATGATCAACAATTAGTTGCGTTATACGGTCTTTAGCGGGGAGTAATATAGGGTGTTTTTGCCCATAATCTAAGTCTGAATTCTTGAGTCGACCTCCTACTCTAGAAATGCTTATTTTGTAAATAGCGTATGATGTACATTTCTGCAAAATCCAAATCTGATACGGTTATCAGACCGCGAGAGGCTAAGCGTTTGGAAAAGCGTAAGACGTAGACCATGGAGTGTAATAACTTCTTCCAGGTGGAGACACGATCAGCTAATTCCTGTATAGGGTTTAGTACACCAGACTGTGAGATTTCAACTTTAAGCGCGATAGTCTTGGCTTCGAGATGTTGTTTGTTGGGCAAGAAAGGTTTTATAGGCCACTCAGCGAGAGGAGATGTGGTCCACGCAGGAGAGTGAAACCAAAGATCATTAGATATGAGAGATTTAGGAGTCACTGGACGAGTTATAACGTCAGCGGGGTTTTCCTGTCCACTGATGTGAAACCAATGTTTTGCGGGAGTTTTAGCGTTTATTTCTGAAATGCGGTTTGCGACAAATGTATGAAATCTAAAAGCGGGTGAGTGTATCCACGTCAGCGCGACAGTGGAATCTGAAAATGCAAATTTTTTGTTTATATGAATACGTTTGCCTATAATTTCACATAGAGCAGAGAGTAAGTTGGATAAGAGGAGACTTGCACAAAGCTCAAGACGAGGAAGAGACAACTTTTTGAGCGGTGCTATTCTTGACTTTGATGCGAGGAGCGCGACTGTACCTCCAAGATTCTCAGCGGAACCTACTCTGATATAGACGACAGCACCGTAACACTGCTCACTTGCGTCAGCAAAGCCTATGAGCGTGACATGAGTGCCTGCGGTTACGCCGTTGTGGCGCGGAATCTTTATCTGCTGAAGAATGTGAAGTTCAGAGTGGAATTGGTGCCACTTTGAGAGGATAGTTTTATTGAGTATGGGTGTGTCCCAGTCAATACCGAGTTTGCAACACTCTTGGAATAAGAGTTTCATAAAAGCGACAACAGGACTTATAAGACCCAAGGGATCGAAGAGGCGGGCGGTTACAGAGAGAACGGTGCGTTTTGTACATTCTTCATTCTCTACTTTAATTTTGAAAAAGAAAATATCTTCAATAGGTTTCCATTTCATGCCTACTATTTTAGCGTTAGCGTTAGCGTCAAATTCAACAGCTTCTGTGTTTTTCTGTGTAGAGGGAATTTTATTCATCATTTCCGTATTATTAGAGATCCACTTGATAAGTCTAAAACCCCCAGCCGTGAACAGGTCGACGATTTGACTATAAGTCTGTTCGGCTACGTGTAGGCCATCGATAGAATTAACATAGTCATCCATGTACATGTGGTTTTCGGCTTCATGTGAGGCGAGCGGATTGCGTTCGCGTTCATCAGCGGCGAGCTGCCGTACGACTCTCATGGCAAGGTAAGGGGAGCTGGATACTCCAAAAGAGACTCTATTAAACTCATATGTATCAATTTTTGCGGTTGGATCGAAGCGAAATAGAATGCGTTGATACTTATGGTGCGAAGGAGTGAGACAGACGCGGAAGAACATTTTTTCTATGTCTGCCGAGAGAGCGACAGAGAACAAGCGTAGGTTTACCAAAAGCTCGAATATTGTATTTTGTAAGTTCGGCCCTGTATAAAGCAGGTTGTTTAAAGAGTTACCGGAAGTGGTACCGGAACTAGCGTTCAGAACAATCCTTATTTTAGATGAAGTCTTGTCAGGGCGATAAACAGCTCTATGCGGGATGTAGTAACCTTCAGTAGAAGGATTGTCTACTTTCGAGAGGTAACCTTTATTTATATAATCTTTAAGCGTTTCGTTGTAACCTTCTCTGATTTCAGAGTTAGAGTCTAAACTCTTTTCTAGTTTGATTAAGCGGCATTTTGCGATAGCGTATGAATTTCCTAGCTCGGTAGGCTCATGTTTAAATGGTAGGTGCACGGTATATTCACCAGTGTCACTGCGGGTTGTCGTAGACTGAAATATCTCTTCGCATATCTCATCATCTCGGCTTATATGTTTCTTAGACGGGACATGTTCAAGTTCCCAAAAGGACTGCGTGAGTGTTTCTAAAGAAGGCTGCACGAAGGCACAGAAAGCGTCATTAAAGGAAGATGTATAATTTTCTTGTAAGCATTTGGCTTTACCCATGGCGACATAGCCTAAGGTTGTCTCAATAGCGACAAGAGAAGAATTAGGGGACATAATTTTGCCACTTCCTAATAAAAGCGGGAATAATTCATTGCCTATAAGACAATCAATTTCAGCGGGTGAGTTAAAGCTTTCATCAGCCATTTGTAAATTGCGTAAATGCGTTAAATCAGAGGTGTCAATCAGCGTGTTTGGTAAATGATCAGTAATTGTATCTATTACGCGAGCATTGACATTGTATTGACAACGCGGATCAAAGCGAGATTGCATGGTAAAACGAGTGAAACCGAGTGAAGAACTCTGTGAACATCCTATTCCTTTAATTGTAGAAGGCGCGTGATTTATTTTCAAATTTAATCGTTCACAACATTTTCGTGAAATAAAATGACTCATCGCACCGGTGTCCAAGAAAATCCAAACTTTAATTGGTTTTCCAGCGTTATTATTTACGTACACGGTAGCGGTAGGCAACAAAACCGTGGTGTTGTTGAAATTATTTGCACTAGGAGTGACAACTGACAACGCCGTGTCATTTGTATTTACGCGTGAAGCTTGCTCAACGTGGTTGGGCTGTGACAAAGCAGGCGAGTGCGGTTGTGGTGTGGAGAGCGCGGGGGGTGCGCGTGAGTTGACCTGTTGCGGCGTCTGTGCGGGAGTCGAGCGAGCGGAAGGTGCGATCGGCGGCGGGCCGGCGGCGGTGCAGGAGCCCCTATGGCTCGGTGCGTGATGCGAAGAGGTTGCGGGTTCGATTCTCGGTTGAAAATTTGAATTCTCAATATGTAACTGAGTATGATGTCTGCGTCTGCAAACACCACAGCGATTTAGCGATTTACAATTTTGCGTAGCGTGGAAACCTAGACAGTTGGTGCAAGAATTATAATTTCTGACAGCGTGATTTTTATCATAAGCGTTGAGATTAATAAAATATGAACATTTGTATAGCGGGTGGACTTCACCTTTACACAAAACACAGGCGCGAGGTTGATTATGGTTTGGTTGAAAGTCTGAGTTTACAAGAAAAGTTTTAGTTTTACTAGAAGCGGGCAAATTGTAACTTTTAGCGGGAGCGGGTGAATTGTAGTTTTTATTAGCGTTTTGAAAGGGTTTCGAAACGGATGACGGGCGTAGTAAGTGAAGTTTACTTTGTTCCTTTACAAACTGAACAACGTCTGCAAATTTAGGGATAGATACGTCGCGGTTCTTTTGTTCAAAGAGCGCTACAGTTTCGCGGTCGAGTTTTGAGAGGGCCAGATGCGTTATCATGAAGTCTGACAAATCTTTGATTTTTAATTGTTGGAGTGCGGCCTCGGCAGCGCAGAACTGCTCAAGGAAGTGATCTAATGATCCAGCGGAAGCGTTAAGATTGGGTTTATAGTGCAGCATTTGTTCGACATAATTAGAAGCTTGAATTCTTTTATCGTCATATTTCTCGATAAGTGCGTTCCAAATGATGGGGTAGTTATCACCAGTAGGTGGTAAGCCAGAGCAAACAGTGAGAGCCTTACCACTCAATTTGCCTATTAGGTATTGTACTTTCTCAGCGTTAGCTAACCTAGCGTGGTTATGAATGAGATTACGAAAGTTTTCGTAAAACTGTAACCACTTAGTCGGGTTTCCATCGAATGAAACCAAGTCTAGCGGGGGTAATTTTTTGTTTAAAAAATCATTGCTTGCGAGATTTGACTCGAGTGAACTTTGCACTGATTTTATAGAACAGTAAAGCCCATCAAATGCGTGTAGGACTTTAAAGTCGGGAGTAGCGTCTTCATCGACTTCCAAGATTGCAATGTTGAGCTGGTCTATTATAGCGGAGAACTCAGTTCTAGTTTTCTCTAATGACTGACATCTGCTTAAAAACTGAGTCCTTAATTGCGGTGTGGAAACGTCCAGGCTTAGATCGTAAATGCTTTGAACTAGCTCAAATAAATTTTCTTTTTTAGCTTCTAAAAATTTGCATTTAGATGTAAGTTTCGGCGTTTCATCCTTCTTGGGAGGCATTTTTCAAGCTAATGATAATGAGAAGGTAGGTGCGAAATAAAGTTAGCGCTTAAGAGAAACCGCGAATTAATCGGTTGGTATCTGTACCAAATATTATTTATTTATTTACTAGCGTGAAATCGTGATATTCAATAAAGAATTCGATACATAGATAAAGGAGAAAATATCAAATAAGCGTAGGCGGGGTACCTTCCTAGTGTGTTGTGTATGAGTGAGTTTAAATGTAAGCGAATTAAAGGCGAGAGTTGCGTGAACGGTAACGCGTGCCTTGAACGATGCAGGCAGCGCAGGCGGCACTATTTTGTGCAAGCGGTGACAAATAAACAAAAAGATGGCGGGTTACTTACGTGTACTAGGTTATGGAAATTAAGAACAAATACCTAGTCTACTTAATTTTCTTATGGAGGGAAGCGTGGAGGAGCGTTTTAAGCGTAAAATAGAAGCGGAGGCGTTATGTATTTAAGCCAAAAAGAAGATAATATCAGGTGATATCGGTATAAAAATGGCGGAGCCGCGTGGTTTGTATTTCGAGAATTTTGCGTATTTTGTTGAGTATGGTGAGTAAAGAGTAGATGTAGGATCGGGGAGAAGGACCAAAGACTTGTGGGTGCCGAATAGGTTTTTGGTAAAAGGAGATGGGAGTACCTTAGCGAGTATCCTTCGATGCTTCGATAGTCCAGTTGGGTCAGCACACCACAAAGCACTTAAAAAGTTAGATTTTCACACAACACAATGCATTCCTTGAATGCACGCAGGATAGGTATTTTTATTTGAGTCTATATAGTTATTTTGAATATTTAATTGATTTTATTTAGAGCGCTCGCGCAAGCCGGCAATTCGGATATTTTTTTCGGAAGAAGATTAATTCTTGTTTTTCACGTGGTGGCGTAGTTGTCGCTTCTTGCGTCCTTTTTCTTTATTCAGCGAAGAGAAGGATGGGTATAGGAATATAGTAAAAATGAATAGTTTTTCTTTGTATGAGTGATTTGTGTGATAGTGTGTGTGCACTTATTAAATGTAAAGTAATAAATATCAAATTAAGTAACGCGGCGCGTACACTGTTACTACGAAATTTCACGCCAAAGAGAGCTTTTACATACATTTTCATAAAGTCAAGTGAAAACAGATTATGGAAATTAATTTTGTCTGCATTTTCAATTGAATTGATAATTAGTCAACATCATTGACTTACCAACCAATTGGAGTAGGGTCTAGTACAAAATTTACGAAAAAAGTGTCCGTAGTTATTTGTCAACAACTATGTTACACCTACACATCGTAACAAAAGAAGAATAAGATAAGAGTCGAACCATGATTTTTCGACAAAAGACCTGGTCCTCTAAAAAGGCCGCTTTGGATGAATCATATTATGATTCTGTTCTAATACCGTCTCTTTTGCACGCGTGAAAAAACTCTGACTCCATCCTACTTCCAAATCATTTTATGATTCACCCAAGTCGGCCTTTGAAGATTACCTGCTTATATTCAATTGCAATGCAATGCAATTTCTTATACTGCTATAACAATTGTTTTCCAAAATCAGAAAAAGAAAATATATTTTGCGTTCGTAGATCGCAAAAATTCGTAAAACCATTACAACCAGCCAGCTATTAAAGAGCTCAGTGATTATTATTTTTTTATATCTTTCAACTTTATTAACACGACATATTGAACATATAGTTCGTCGCTCGATCAATCGAAGACTGGCGCGCTAGTGTTTGTTAAATCCGCCAGCTGTAAAAAATTATTACGAATCTTATCATAGAAATGGATGGCATTTAAGACGGACTGTTTTTGAAATTTTTATTTTGGTTATCAAACTGACAATAAAAAAAATCTAATACGTATACCTTGTAATTAACTTTAAAAAAAAAAACAAATAATGGAAATAGCTATCGAATTACTGGAGTTATGAACTCATGAATCTGTAAGAAAATTTCGGCAATTTCATATGTAAAGGCCTGTTATTTAATAAGTCTCTTGTGACGTGATGAAAAATGAAATGGCAGTTGAGGCTTTCCCGATTATGCCCGTATTCCTAATAATGTTTATATAAGCAAGTTGACGCGGTAACTTTCCTTCATATCTTTTAATCATCGTCTAATATTCTTGACACCATCCACCCTAATATCATCCCTAATAAAAAATTGTGAGGGGACATAATGAGGTTGGTTGGTCGCCTGACGGCTGGTCGTAACTCCGCACAGTTACACTTTAGTACTCTATTCAGTACTATTTTAGGAGATTACTTTATAATAATGGTGGGGGAGAATGTAAGAAGTTTGTCGAGCGTGGGATCATTGGCCTAAAAAACTTACCTACGCTATCAACCTGTCGACAAAACAAAAAATTGATAGCCATTTTGTATTAAATTATATTCTGATCATATTTTTAACTTTTATACAATTTCAAAATGATTTATTTAAAATACCTATTAACTGATAAGTGTATTAAAAAGTTACTTAAATTTAAAACTAAATAATCCTATGAAATATTAAAAACTTAAACAAACTAAAGTGCTTAAAATAAATATATTACAAACTAAACTGGATAAAAATATATTAAACTTAAATAACAAAAAATTAACTTAGTATTAAAACTAGATAAACCTATAAAATACTTTCTTCTCATTATCTGTACTACTCTCAGTTTCCTTTTTCGCAATTTTATCTTTTTTGGGCTTCTTTTGCGAGATACCTACAACATATTCTGGCATTATTTTCTTATTACTTTTGAAAACAACTTGTTCCTCATCTTTAGGCTTGCTTTTGACTCTAGTTGAAACATGGAACTTGGGTTTCTTGAAGATGTATTCATCATCTGCAACTACTTCCATTTGAATGGATTTTTCTTCTCTGTCCTCCATTTCACGCAAAAATGTAAGTGCAGTAGAAGTGTTAGTTGAGTCAGATAACTGATCAGTTGTAACGTCTCAGAGAGAGTAGTACTACCATCTCTGAGGGTACTTTGGATGGGATTGGCAATCACAGTTTTCTCAAGCAGGATTGTTCATCAGAATATTCAGAATTTCCTTGTTTTTTTCACAGAGGTATGCTTATAAATTCTTCTTTTTTAGGATATTGTAATTTTTTTCCTAGAAAAACTCTTTTATTAACCATGTTGAGTGGATGATAAATTTCTATTAGCAGGCACAAGTCCACAAATATCGAGAAGACACCATTTTGCAGTTGGAAAATTAATGATACACGATGTCGTCTTTTCACGAGAGACAGAAAAGTTTATTCAACACCCTGAAGAAAGCAGAAGACCAGTACAGTTTCTCTAAATCCAACAAGGTCAATACTCCGAATAATTACTACGAAATAGACAGACGGACCTACAGAAAACTTAAGCATGAGATGAAACCGTTCAGAGGCAGAGAGAGCATATACAAAAGGCCTGAAGCTAACATTAGACAGTGTTTGAAAGCCAAGACTATTCTAGATCCTATAAAATACTTAAAACTTAAACAAACTAAACACCTAAAAATAAATATATTACAAACTGAAAGTCGGACTTGCGCACAAAGGGTTCCGTACCAACACACAATACGAGTACGGAACCCAAAACATGGTAAATTACAACAATATAGATGTCATAGCAAAATTAAGACGACACAAACAAAACGCTACAATGGCAGAGCCTGACAAACAATTCGCTGTTGCCTCTGTGTATGGAACCATAATACCGCTGTATTCTTTTTGTAATCTATACAGTAATTATTATTTCCATGTTTTTTTTTTAGATTTTTAGGTCCTTTTGCTTCGGAGATTGGTAATTCGTCATTTTATTGTATGTAGAAAATATGTCAAAGAGCCAAAGGCAATTTACGATGAAATTAACATATATATCAGGCTACTCGCAATTTATTGGTCAGATCGTAAGTAGCGGTTATATTTATATGTTTTCATGAAAAATCAACACAGTCTCTTTTTGCACAGTAGTTAAAAAAAATCAACGAAGTAAAAAAAAACAAAATTTGAAATTTTTAAATACACTAACTTACATTAAAAAAAAGGTTACAAGAAGTAAAACCGAATTTCATATTTAGAAAAAAATAATTTGAAAAAAACGTTATCTGCGTTATAATATTAAATGATAAAAATACGGGACAATATGTATACTGTTCGGCATTGGTTTTGCCAAATCTTTATTTTTGTGCCCCTAGCTATATTTAAGTATTTATCTGTGGCCAAATTAAGGGACACGACCAACATTGCCCAAACTCATTCGTGAAAAACGGAACAACCCGTAAAATATGGGACACCAGGCCTCGTGGCACAGTGTTTAATCGCGCCCGATGCCACTTAGTTGAATTACAGGTGCGAGGAGCGTGACATACTGTTTAATCGCAAAAAACATCGTGTCACGATCCTCACACTTGTGATTCAACTAAGTTGCGTCTGCGCCCGCTGGCCACCCTAGTTCTGAATATCTAGCTAGACAAACGGACGTCGGTTCATATTTCAACGGAAATGGATAACAAACGAAGATTTGAAACGTTGCTTTCGAACACACGTAATATTCACAACACAGAGGTGAAACTTTGATGCACGCCGAATATTCCGATGGCTGAAGGAGGGATGGTAGAATTAATTGTGTTATTTCGAACATATACTCCATTTGAATGTTTTAGTAATAGAATATAATGCACGTAGACGGTTCGTAGCTTTCTACAAGCTTTTCGTAGACGGTCGTAGCACTGTAATCAAATATTGCAAAAATCAGTAAGTGGTGTTTTTGTTGTCATTTTATTTATAGTAAAATTTCATCGATATGAAAATTGATTAAATTACATAATCCTCTTATCGCAAGTAACTATCAGTAATACTCAGTAATAGTTATTAGTTCTAATAATAGTTATAATACTCAGTAATATGCATTTAAGCGAAGTGTCAAATAATGAAATTAAACCCGTCTCGATGGCATATTTCTTCGTTTTTATAAGGGTCGTTTCTCATTATTTGTAACAAAATATTAAGAAATAATTATAACGGCTAAAATACAACATTTAGCTAAGACAACTTTTAACAATAGTTTGCTATATGCATAAACATATTATTTTTAATGTTATTAGGGTAGCTTCAAAATAATTTAATTTTCCATATGCGTGATATTAGATTTATTTAGGAATTTACGGCTGGTGTCACGACAAAAGAAAATTGGCTTATTGTATTTTTTGACTTTATACTTAAAAAAGAAATTTAAATTTAAATTAGACATGCTCTACGGAAAGTATCTGATACAATAATTTAATATAATTAAAAACTTATGTTATATTATTAAATTGCAAACTATTAATAAAAGTTGTATTAGCTTAAAGTTGTATTTCGGCCGTTATAATTACTGGTTAATATTTTGTTACAAATCCGGAGAATAGACCCTTAAGCAAAATATGTTAAGGTTTGGCAACTGATGGAAAGCTTTGAAAAGATCTAGGCTAAAACGTGTTCGCTCAGAAAGTGGCAGAGTGAAAATAAGGTCTGTCTAGAGATTACAAAATCTATTAAGTTGATAACGGACGATTGACTCTCACTCTCCCTTACAGCGTCTTATGACGTCATGACGAGTCGCTGGGCGGCAAGTTTCATCATGAGGGTAGTGACAAGTCTCAGCCAAAGCCTGCTACCACCATTGAAGTGATAGAATTTGTCATTAAGGTAGTCTTGGCCAAAATTATAGAAAATTATATTTTTATATATATCGTCACGACATGAACCCGGGAAAGGGGTGTCAGAGGTATTTCAAGTGTGAACTGTGAAATGCAAATCACAGTCCACACTGTGTCAAGCTCTATCGCGGTACTTCGGGCACAAATACACGCTTTTTAGGACATGCTGGTTTCTTTACGATGTTTTCCTTCAGCGTTCATCAAGTGGTAAGTAAGAACAAATATTATGCACATAAATTCCGAAAAACTCAGTGGTGCATGCCCGACCAGAGATCAAATCTGGATCTCAAGATTGAGAGGCCAGCAGCGTTCTAAGCATGAGCTACCACCGCTTTTTAATGATCTTAAATAAAGTATTGTGTCCAACTGGACATAATTAGGCATTGGGACACTCGTGCAGCCTGTTACGAAACTCAAACTCATGTCCTAATGTCTCTTGTTATAAACAGTTGCACAAACTAGGATAGGATAGGCAGTCGTGGGTACAGGTAAGTCAATTAATTTGAAACTTGGGGTTCTTGCAGATCCCGAAAAACACCCTCCAAAGAATAATGCACGCCCAATTCAAAACATTTTTCAGACAAGAGCTTCGCAAAAGCAAATTTTATGCATCACACGACTTATGAATAACAAACAGAACCCAACCAAAACATACTTTGCATAAAAATAAAAATAACAAGATAACCAAGACATAAATCAAGACGAGGTCACGTGGGGCTACAATCGTCGCATTTTCCCTCCAAAACAGCAACGGTAATGGCAGTCCTTCTGGTTAATCGTCGCAAGACGTGACGTCAATGACTTTGTGTTTCCGGTTTGGTGTTATTTTGTATGATGGCTGTATTTTGAGTGGATTTAAAACGTTTCTTTGTGTATACTACCCCTTAAACTGAATTTTTCAAGGAAAATATTGGAAACATGCATATATTATAATTTTGATAAACTCCTATTATTTGTATTCAAACAAATTTAAAAATACAAAACTGGCGAAGTGCGTGTCGGGCCACGAGCAGTATAGATTTGCGTAGCTACCCGTTACAATATGCGGACTTAGAAGGTTCATAAACTTATATTTACTACCTGTTTTACACAACTAACAACTTCATTTAATTATATTAAATTTTAAGTAACTCGACTATTACTCGTTAACTTGTAAAGCTTACTAAGCTGTGATAGTTTTCCTTTTAACTTCGTTGAATACATTTCTTCCGTGATTTTTTTCACATATACAAGGTGACTTTTTGATCATCGTCCAAATTCACACTGGATGCTTGATAAGTGATCAGTATCTTGGATCAGTAACAATTTTTGTGAAATTCGTATAATGAAATTTCGGCTTCCCATATAAATTCAGCTCCAGTCCCGAGTGAATCACTATGGCGAGTTGAAATTTCATTTTACGAATTTCACCAAAATTGTTATTGATGCATGATACTGATCACTTACCAAGCCACCAGTATGAATTTGGACGATTATCAAAAAGTCACCTTGTATAAAAACAACCGTTTAGCTGGCAAGGTGGGTCAATTGCTTTTAACCAAAATTAGCACTTTAAAGCTTTAAATTAAATGAATATTTTACAAACGGATCCCTAAGTCGAAAAATGTTTTTTTTATACCCCCAATATTTTTGAAGATGTATCCAACGACAGAGATCGAAAGTGATCGACATAGCCTGCCGAATTAGTTAGTTGTAGTAGTAGTGGGCTGGCCATATTTGTCGACACTATGGCCATTGGGGCCGAAACTGGACCGATGACCTAAAAGACGTTGCGAGCAGCGGTTGGATGAGGATGATGGAGGACCGCCAAGAGTGACAAAATATTGGAGAGGCCTATGTCCAACAGTGGATGAACACAGGCTGATGGATGGATGGATGGATGATCCAACGTAACTCTGCACCATAAGATAGACGAGAAAAAAAATTCATCACCACTTTACGTAACCTTAATTTTTTTTTAAAGATTTTGTGTAACCACTTTGTTGGGATGATTATCATGCATACCCATGCGAAATTACAGCTTTCTAGTACTAGTAGTCCCTAAACTAAGCCGCGGACAAACATACAGACGGACGGATGGATAGACATGGCGAAACTATAAGGGTTCCTTGTTGTCTACAGAACCCTAAAAACGTTTAGAAAAAAAAAACAATGAATACTCTTCAAGGCAAAACAAGGAGTTTATATAATACTTTTTCTGCATAAACTACACAATGTATGCTGCATAAAAAGCTAATGTTGAACCCTGCGAAATAAGATAAACCGGAATAATCCCTGATCAGAAAAATAATCAAAGCGTCTCTGTAAAGTACAAGTAAAATTGAGTACATACAGTACATACGTACATCTCTTCTCCTTGTACAACGTGTAACAGAAAGGTATAACCATATTTGAAGAGCTTATTCAGTCAATGGTATAGAACAATTTTTGACTATGGAGCCAACTCTGAAATCTCAAAAAAAATAAATCTGCCCGTCCATACATTTCAGCCGAGCGGCATTGCATTTTTCTATGAGAAAGTTTTTTTTTTCGAGATACAGGGTTAGTTCCATAGTAAAAGTTGTCCTATACCATTGACTGAATAAGCTCTTCAAACATTGTTACACCTTTCTGTTACACGTTGTATATGTATGTGTAATGTGTAATTGTCGTTAACCCGTATTCCGTAACTGTGAATGAAGCACACTTTGCAAACTTTTTTTGATGGCCATTAGTTTTTTAGCTGACTAGGTAAAATTATAAAGTGGAAGACGTAATATAAAAAGTGAAATTTGCGAATTGGACCATTTAGTGGAGACGTTCTTGTAGGACTCATAGACTGGACCCCCAAAAACCCGGGAGAATGGTTACAGGCAGTTACGTAGCCATAATTTTAATAAAACAAACTTAAAACAGCCATTTAAGATTGTTTGGAAAAGTTCGTGACTAATTGAGCATTTAATTTCAAACTATTTATTTATAAACCTAATTTATACAAAATTATTGGCGTAAATTGCAATAGACTAATGTCTTATTCACTTTTAAATTCTTAAAAAAAAAAAAAGTTACGTTGTGCACTTTGTACCGAGCGACTGACGTTTAACATTAATCGTGTTACTACAAAACGGTGTCTGTTGTTGTCGCCTTTTCTTTCATACTGTAAAAGAGTGACAGCAACAGATTTAAACACTGTCTTGAGTTAAAAACCGTTTTGTAGTAACACCGTAAGAATTTCACAGAATGCCGAACTTTTTTCTGAAATAGACTCGTCGTGCTTGGACATGACGTCATCACTTTTTAGGTACTTTCAGGATGCTCTATCCTGGGTTTAATCGACGTTATTCATCAGACGCTGTATAAGCGAAAAACCATTTAGCCTACGCCAATA
Organism: Ypsolopha sequella; assembly: GCA_934047225.1. Classification (NCBI taxonomy): domain Eukaryota; kingdom Metazoa; phylum Arthropoda; class Insecta; order Lepidoptera; family Ypsolophidae; genus Ypsolopha; species Ypsolopha sequella. The sequence continues at coordinate 22,631,781 of OW203991.1, forward strand.
AAAAACAGTAAGCTTCTACATTTGTAATGTAACTATTCTTGAACGACCGGCCAAGAGGGAGTAAGGTTCGCGCAATTAGGGTTCAAGTAGAGCAGTCAAAAGACCAAATGAAAAATATACATATTTTTTCAGCAACTATTAATACACTGTTAAAACAGTCTGCAGTTTTCATATAATCTAAATTTAACATACATACATATACTCACGTTTGTTTCCTACATGGGTAGGCAGAGATATACATCTGCTACGATCCTGATACAACTCTTTCGTCTCTTTCACATTCATAAATCTAGTCATTCAAGCTCTTCTTCGACATGTCGCCGCGATAGGGCGGCCTGGTCAATCATAAATTTCTTTCGTCACTCTACTTTCATTAATTCTCTCTAAATCTAAATGTTGTCTTTAGAAACCTAGGGGAATTGGGAATGAACGGTTATTAAGATAAAACATATTAAAAAAAAAAAACAATTCTTAGAAGTAGTTCTTTCAAACGGTACCTTTCTTTGGAACAAACTGACTCAATATATTTTTTCTTATCATACTGGCTATTTCTGTGCGCGTCATCAAGATCCAACATACTACCAAAATTTGATATTCTACGTTTAATAGTTTTAAGTGAAAAACCTCTGTGACAGACAGACACGAGAGTGACCTTAAAAGGGTTCCATTTTTCCTTTTAAGGTACAGAACCATAAAAGTTGAGTCAAAGGCGTATTTTTTTCAAAATCAGGTTTCAACTTACTTATCCTCAACGCAAATCTCAAAGACGAAGGTTCTCATTACTCGATGTCCTGCGGAAGGTTCCGCAGGATTTATTACTGGGATTGGGACAGCAAGACTGATGATATCTGTTCCCGACATAATGAGAATCCCTGAGAATTGGTTTTTAATGGCGGCCATTTGGAATTTGTTAGCCAAGAGTCCTTTACTTTGTGATTGATACTTTCTACCACAGAATGATCTTTCTTCGGTTTGCCTTCAAAATACATCGTCGCGACATAAATCCTGAATGGGTGTCAGAGGTGTTTCGAGTATAGACTGTGTAGTGGAAGTCACAGTTCGTGTTTTCAACTATTAGTACGATTTTTCCACTTGTCTAATTTTACAAGGCGTGGCTATCGCGATATCTATCTGATAAGGTACTTGAAGATAGGGTACCGTTATTCTTCAATTTTGATCTAAAGTCTAAAACTGAACGGGTTGAGGCGCCATAGATTTATTGTTTAACGAAAAAGATAAACATATCTGAAAAAGTGCGTGTCTGAGTACGTAGAAGATGTCATGTTTATCGGGAGCGGTAAATAACAGCACCGTGGCTAATGGCGGACTGGTTTATTAGCAGATTGGCACTGCGTATAGGTATAGGTATAGCTTTAAATATGTATAGCTGTAGATACATTACAGAAGAGATTGGATCATGCTCTTTTTTAATTAAAATGTAAGGTTAAACATCAATCGCTTAGCGCAAAGTGCATAACTTTATATTGCATTTCTTGTTTAGAAGTTAAAAATTAAAAACATTTTGGTATGTGGCAGTTGACGCCAATAGTTAAGTATAAATTAGGTTAATAAAGCATGAGTTTGAACTTCTTGTCCAAACAAAGTTAAAACAGCATTTTAAGTTGGTTTGGAGAAGATCATTACTGACTGTGTATATAATTTAAATTTCTTGTTTTATAAACCTCACTAATACTGAACTATAATTATTGGCGTCAATTGCCACCGACCAAAATGCTTTTCAATTTTACATTTCTGAACAAGGTAAACAAAGTTATGTTATGCACTTTGCGCTAAGCTACTGAAGGTTAACCTTAATATAAATTCACAGAAAAGTATTTTTGAAAAAAAAACGCAACCTTTATTTTATATAGGGGGTTAATGTGTTTTAATCAGTAATTATACCAAGTTATTGTTACTTAATTAGTTTGAACGGACTTCTATTTTTAATTTAAAAAACAGCCTTCACTTTTTTTCTTCATTGCGACGATCTTTCTCTCTCACACTACACTACTGTTTCAAAACCTCATTTCTTACATTCTAAACATGTCCTCTTAAAAGTGCAAGCAAAAAGCGTAATTAACTGCAAGTAATATAGCATTTCCATTGCATTTATTGCGGTATTTTGCATTGCACATTTTATAAACCATATGTTGTGGAAAACACTGTCAGTTACAAACCCTCGTTTGTTGTGACCAAATAAAATATCAAGAATTTACGAAAAATAATTTCGCTAAAATACACAAAAAGTATGTCGAAAAGAAAGTGAACGGGTCCCGTCGAGATATTTAATGTAATGTAATTCACAAAAAAAAGTTTAACTATGACGTCAATACAAAAATAAAAGAAATCTTGGAACTTGACATATATTTCAGTCCTTAGTGGGCCGTAATCAGTCAAGTAGTAAAAAAGTGACGATTAAATATGACATAATAAAAAATAGTATATTATACAATTAGTTAATAAAGTACGAATTTAAAGCGAGGGCCATAGATGAATTAAGAGCAAGTGTTAGAATCCTGAGCGACGCGAGTGATTCATGGCTCTCGATATAAATCCGTCCTTTATTCAAGAGTTGCCTACTATACTTTATACGATGACTACGAGAAACAGAAAGATTTAAGCGAAAATAGACATTTAATGAAGTAAAAGGAAGGTTTAATTAATTTAAATGCACATTAAAATTGGGACAATCAAATCACGAGGAATTATTTGCACAAGGAGTTTGTATCAAGTATTTTTTGCGCAAGGAGGTCGCATAGCATTGAGATGGAGGTCGAATATATTGGTGTGTTCTAAATTCAAACACCAAAATGGTGATTAAAAGTGCTTTTTAACTGTTTGCAGTGAATAAAATAATTTTTTTAGAGGAGGAATGGCATAAATATTATTAATGCATAATAAAAACATTGTGGGGATCTTTTAAGACCATTTAGAAATAATTTTCAGAAATGTTTTTAGTAGAGACAGGCACACAAAAACTCTAATTAACTGGTCACGTTACTTTTACCCTCGTAATTATCATTATTACTAAAACAATAGATCGCAGTCCAGATCGTAGCCCAAATTCATCAAACAGATTAATAAGTTTTCCATATTTGCTAGCGGAACTCTAAAAAAATAGCATTATCAGCAACCGGCTATTAAATTTCCATGGCCACTCCATACATCAAATGTCACTCGATATCGACGCCTCGCTCCTGTAAACTGAAATAAAAACCGTCAAGTGCGATTAGGATTCGTGCCTTGAGGGTTCCGTAGCATTCCAAAGTTACTAGACTTGAGGAATTACAAACCTACAAAATGTATGAAACAAAACTGCAAAACTAAGTGGGACAAGCACATATTCCACATAACAAGGCAACATGAAATTGTTTAAATAAAGGGCAAAAACATTTTTTCGTTTACGCAACACTATTTTTACCTCTCGTATTCTTTTTTTTTTTACCGCACTTAACATGTTTAACATTAAGTCTTTTTTTTCCAAATTTTATGATTTATTTGCCTGCTGCAATTTATTCAATAGAAATTTGTAATTTTTTTTGTCCTCGGTGAACGCTGAAAAACAGCGCTGTTAGTTTTTTTTTATCTAGCAGCACAGCTGAGCGTACCACCTGTTGCCAAAAAGAATTGTATTTCTTTTAAGTTTGTTTATTTTAAATTTAGTTCGTAAGTTTGTCTTTTAATTTTTTATATGTATCATGTATGTACACTTCATTGTTACGCTTTTTTTTTGGCAATAAATCTGTTTTTTTTCTTTCTTCTTTCTTTTTGACTTCTGTAGGACGAATAAAAGGTCTTGACCATGGAGAAACTAGCCCTAAAGGGTTGCAATGAAGGGTTTGTTCGAAATATATTCCGCCAACGTTCAATGCGCTTTCATGCGCTCTGATTGGCTAAGCCAACACCACGCAGTAATAGAAATAGAAAATTCTTGGAAGTGAGATGCGTATAGTCGAGTCTATGCTAAAAAACTGATTAGTTTGCGAAATAGGAAGGTATGACATTTGCCTTCTCGGGGCTAGTTGTTAATGGTCTTGACAGGCGAAGAGATAGACAGACGGAAAACAAAATGATTTATTTATTTATTATCAATTTGTTTATCAAAAATATTGCACAACAATACAGACTAATCCAATTCACTGTACAATTAAAAAGGTAATAATAATTAATAATAATTAATAATAATTTTCATAAGGGTTCTTTAGGTCTGTTTGAGTTAATTTCTTTTTGTAAAAATTTCATATGTAATGACTGTTTGTAACCTAAATAAATAAATAAATAAATAATCTAAATTATTATTACATACGGCTTGAACACTCAGGTGTGATTGTTGTTGACTATATGCCAACCGTTTCACCGATACAATTTTATACTAATAGTTTAGTATGTCAGCTCATGCGAGTTTTAATAATAATAATCTACATAAAATATTTACAGAATTACAGAACATAAAATCAACAAAAGTAACCAAGATAAAAATACATATTTTGGTCTAAGGCTTAGAGTGGTCTAAGGCTTAGAGTGGTCTAAGGCCCCAGTTGAACTGGGAAAAGAGCTGGAGAACGAAGAAGAAGGTCTAAGGTCAGCCTGTTTGTGCAACATGATAAGTTAGTTAAAAATTAAGTATTTATATTTCTGTTCCTTTTTATATGGTGTACAAATAAATTTGTATTTTATTGTATTGTATTGTAAGGCTTAAAATCTAAGGACATCGTCATTGAGGCTTCACTCTCACAGAATTTCAAGCATTCCCGCATCACATCCATCATTCTGTCAGAGAAAAGATCACACAGTGGTTCTGATACCAAGTGCGTCGAGTTTCATGGGTGCGCGCAAATGCAAATGATCCTATAAGGCTTACGTTTTTTCACTATGCGCACGGGGCCCTAAAAACATCTTTCAGCCATTTATCAACCCCGTTCGTCGCCGCCTGCAGTAGACAGTATCTTGGAGATAGCTGCTTGGTTTTGCTGTATGAGTTTTAAGTGTACCGTTGCATTAGATATATGCGGGTCCTTTTCAGATTATTTACGGGTTATGTGTCTCATTTTGACATGAGAAAAACACGTATCTACTGTACGCACTCAAATCCTAAGTCTTTAAAGACTAATTTGTTTAAAAAAAATGAGCTCTGTATAAAAATATAATTATGTACTTGCATAGTTTTCATAAAACCTTGGAAAAACAGAAAAAAATGTATTTCTCCGACCGAAAGTTATGAAAAAAATCAAGAATTACCTACCTAAGATAACATCATAAATTTAAATGTTCTGTGATCATAACATTGGTTATTCAATACAGTATTTTGAAGGTGTAAGTAACTTATTTAACACCATAATGTTTGGCATCATCCAAATGTGAACCGTTATTGAGATATATTGAGTTTTAGATATTTTATCCCACCAAAAACATAAATGTGAAAAAGGGGCCGAGTACAGTACAAAGGTAGTGCAGGATTTTCGGCTTCGCCCAAAAAAATAATTGGAACCAAATTATGTGCCAAGGTTTATCGAGGTTCCTTCAGTCGTAACTGCAATAATGTACAACGTTCTTCACTTGTTTTAAGAGAAAGTTCGTTTGGGTCCTTCCTACTGAACATGTAGAACTTGGTAAGTTCTCACAGCTAAAGTTTTGTAATAATAATAATATCATATAAAAATAATGTAAGTGAAAAATAAATCAGAAATGTTTTGATTAATTACGGAATATTGAAAAATTATATTGAATATTGGAAAATATGTAATAATTGCAGTAGATGCGTCGGGTGACTAAAAGGCTGGTCTTTGTTTGTGACAACGCCTGAGTCTGGCTATTCAGAGAGGGTATGTTGCCAGGATTTTAAAAACTCTACCACAGGGAAGAAATTTAGACAATATTTTTTACTTTTAATTTGGTTTAGTTTATTAGAAATTTAAATTTATAGTAGTTTTAGTTTCACTTATTTATATTTTTTTTCTTGCTCAGAATTTTAGTTTAATAATGTTATTTAAGTAATTTTTTTTTGTTGTCCAATATCATTTTGTATGCTTTCAAAACTATTATGAACATTCTTAAATGGTACTAGCTTTAAATAAAATATCTATATTTTAGTAGCTTTTGCCCGCGGCTTCACTTCACCCGCGTTAGTATCGTTTGATAACTGAGTTAATTAAAAAAAAGTAACAAAAGTGACAGTCGTGTGTGATGGATATGTGGCAGGCAAATAGTACAATTCCGCCGTTTATAACCGGCCTCGTCAGTTTCTAAACGCTTGCTGTTTACAATTTGCCATTCGGCAAATTGAAAAATGCCCGCTGTTTGTAAAATGACTTCGTCATTTTCTAAAAAGCCGAAATCGGAAGTCTTTCAACAAAAAGTGAAAAATAGGTGCGACGACGGGCCTGCTGTTTACATATTAGGAGCTGAGCGGAGCGAGGCGGCCGTCAATACTTCTTACTATGCCGAGCCAAATTAGAAAATGCCGAATTCTATTATTTGACAAATATTCGTCAAGTAGCAAAATAGCGAGCGTTTAGAAACTCACGACGCCGTTTGTGAACAGCGGAATTTCATTATTTGCCTGCGACAGATAGATAGAAAAAACTCAAAACATATACGTTACAGATACCTACGTAAAAATACGAGTATTATGAATCAATGTGAATGACGATTGGTTTTTTAAGATGTATCAGACATAGGAATATACTTTATCAAAAAGTGAATAACTCCTCGGAAAATAAAGTTTTATCTCTGGAGTGCTTATTTAATTGGTAATATACTATATTGGTAATATATTGGTAATAATACACGGAAAAGGAGCAAAAAAGTATTTTTTACTTAACCTGTCATGTGAGTTGTCATTATCTAGAGCACATTGAGTAGAGTACAATAAATATGTTTATATTTTTTTATCTTTAAAAATAAAGAAATAGGTATCACAAAAGGTTTTAGGCCATTTTTGTTACGAAGTCTATCTTAGAAACTAAAATAGTAAAGAATTTTGATCTTATTTATATTATGTGTCATATAACCGTATTTAAACAACAAATCCCGATAAAAACCCAAATATACAAATAACTTAATTTTGCAGTTTTGTTTCTTAATACGTGTTTTTATATGAAATTGCCGTTTTCTATAGAGAATTTGAAAGAAACTCAATTTTCAGTACTAAAATTTTTGCATTTTTATAGGAATGACAAATCCAAATTATGAAATTTCTTTTGTGTATGAATGAGACAACATTAAGCTAACAGCAAATTCATTTAATTTTTCAAAATTGTCAGCTGTAAAAAAATATTACGAATTTTACCATGGAAATGAATGGCATTTAGAACGAACAGTTTTTAAACATTTAATTTGGATATAAAACTGACAATAAAAACAAAATTTAATACGTAGATGTAAAACCTTGAAAGCAACTTTAAAACAAAACACAAATAATGGAAATGGCAATTGAATTACAGAAATTATGAAGTCTTGTTATCTGTAAGAAAATTTTAGCAACTTATTATTTTGAAGGAAATTACAAGTTTGTAATTTTTGTTCAAATTATATCTATTTATTCTAATTTTGAACTCAGAGTGCGAGTCCTTCTATCGTTTTTTATTAAATTCTTCACAAAGTCCTTTGTTTAAGCTTTTACATTTCAAAATACTTTATTATTGCACTGACTACAGCAGTATCCACCCCCAAGACACAGTACAACTAACAACCCTTGTAGTTAGTTGTTTCAACTCGGCCACAAGCCTGCGGTGACTTACCGCAGCGCACATCATTCACAATTATTGTGGAACCATTCTGCCTGTCTAGACTAGAAAATGTCTTACATGCTCGTAGCAACGGTTGAAAGGTTAACTGAAGAAATAAAACAGATGAAAATATAAGAGTGTTTGTTATTTTTGTTGTTGCCATTTTTGTGGTGAATAAAAAGGTGCGTTCTCGTTTTTGAGTTTTATTTCAGCGTGCACAAGTATCAATTAAGGCGATATGCGAAAAAAATACGGGTGTTTCTTTTCTGTGTACTTCATGAAATACACGAAAAATTTTAATATATTTCTGGTATATACATTTTGACTTTATAATCTAGGGTTTTGAAATTGGAAAACATGTTTGGATAAATTTTCCTCATAGAAATAATTGTTGAAATGAGTTCTTCAAACACACTTTTTCTCCTCGTTTGACAAATAGGAACCGTATACAGAACTCAAACATATTTTATTAGGTGTGTTCCAACAATATCTAGAGATTTGATATTTGAAATTTTGCTAGCTATTTTAGTTTTTTTTATAAAACTATAAAACCAACTTTTTTCCCTTTTGCCCTGAATCCGCCCCTCCCGCACTGCGCGATGTTTCACTTGGAGTAACAGTGACAAAAATAAGATTCGCATAGCCTCTTAATATCTTCTTTGTTCAGAATTAAATTTATAAAAATATAAGGCCCTGGGACCTAGCTCTATATTTGCGTCGAAACTCTAGGGCCGTGGGGGCCAGGGGCTCTTCGATTTTTTTACGAAATATTGTCGCGCCTGGTCGACACCTTGGGTGACTCAAAGGCTGGCGCGTACCTCGGACAAGACATAAGCCTAGCGCTCCAACGAGGTAACGCTGCCAGTGTCTTGGGCGCCCTCCCATTTGGCAAGGATTTGGAAAAAGATGTTTACTTAATTTAATATTTCTGTTTTAGGTTTAGCTTGCAGTTTTTTTTTCTTTTGTAGATTACTTAGTTTAGATTTAAATTTTTAATGTTATTTGAGTTTAATTTATGTACCTGTTAATAAAAGACCATTTATAAATAAATAATAATATAATAAAATAAAATGTGAATCATTTATTTCAGACTCGACGCCCATTGAAGAACACTTACATGACTCTTTTATTATCAAAAAGTTATGTAGCAGAAAATAGCATTTATACCTATATTGAGGTTGTATAAAAACACCCACAGACATTTACCAGAAATTGTGGATGAGTAAGTACTACAAAATCATAAAATATCATTTAGTCTTATATCTATATTAATATTTTTTATATGAAAAAAGTGTTTTATTCAAAACACAAAAACTTATTATAAGATAATAACAAATTAAAACTATCCTATAAATAAAATAGACCTATTACAAATAAAAAACTGGATCCAGATCGCTGTCCCTCGGTAGGGTGCCCAGAATGCTGGCTACATTACCTCTCTGGATGGCCAGACTTATTCTCTGGCCGAGGTAAGCACCAGCCCTCTGGTCACCCGAGACGTTGACCAGGCGCGATGACAGTTCTTTAAATAATTTTCTTGCCTCTGGACCCCACGGGCCCAAAGTCTCGACGCCAAACGGCATAAACATGTAGCAGCTGTCTAAGCTGACATATATGCGCCGTTTGTTGCTTTCGGCCGAATCCGCCGCCGCACCAGCAGCTTTACAAGTTTGTCTAACATGGGAGGCCGCCAGTGTGTCGACGCATGTAGCGTCCCACACTAGCGGACGCCCATGTTTCCAAGGGATTAATGACATACCATCAGGCCTCTTGCCATCGTCTCGTACAATCCCCTTTGGTTCGAGAGTGCACGGTGTATTGACGGTGACAAGGGCCCTCCGGATGATGTCATTTAGGCTGGCATGGCGGGAGAGACGGCCAGCGCTGCGTCGACACGAGAGCCCGTGGTGGCCGTATTGGTCAACGTCGGTTCCACAGGGGCAGCGATGTGGATGTGCTAAGATTGTGCCTAGCCGCAGGCCGATGGCGGTGCCAAAAGAAATATCATCCATAAGTGTGCCTATGTTAGGCGAAGGGAGAGCCCGTAACCAGTATCCCGACTCACGTTCTGAGACGGCAAGGAGACGTGCCCGCTCTGTGTCGCTGATGCAGGTTTCTAATAGTTGTTTTTGTTTAATTTTGCAGAGCGGCTCGTCCCATTGCCGTTGAACTGTTAAATTTTGAGGTGGATCTTCACCCGGACAAGCTTGCGACCATGTCTCCCTGGCTTCCCCACAGCACGAGACCTCAATATCACCCAAGGATGGATGAATAATTTTTTTATACAAGGTCTCCGTGCTGTGGACAGAAGACAAAAAGGCAGGAAGCGCAATGCTCTTTGTTGATCTGATGCCCAGTCCTCCAAATCGAATCGGTAAGGAAGCCTGGAGCCAGGACCTGTCTGTGATGTGGCAATTTAGAATTTTGGTTAATGCCAATTGAATCATATTGTCGACTTCTGTGAGAAGTGATTCACATTTAAATATTGGTGAACATCTTATAACATATGTGAATTTAGGGACGAATAGACAAAACCGGATAATTTGATATGCCATATGGGAGGAAATTTTTTCAAGATGCGGAAATGTGTCGTTGAATTTAGATAATTGGTCATCCAAATATTGGGGCATGGCATCTTCGAGGACTGGAGCACCTAAGAGACGAAGTGATTTTTTGTCTAGAATTTTGATATCCGGAGCCAAATTATTAAAATCGGTTACGATTTTTGTTGAATCGGGTATTCTCTCAGAGATGAAAAGTTCACATTTTGAGAAATTTAAAACCAAACCTATAGATTGGAAAGACTGAGTTATTGTTTTTAAATCGTTCAGAACTGTATTTGCATCACCTCCCAGGGTGCCGTCGTCGAGATACCAAATGTTTAATTTTGAATTTAAAGAATTAATTAGTTTATTGATAGCGAGGCTGAATATCGCTGGCCCGAGTGGGTCGCCCTGCTGACAGCCAACTGCTGATTCTAAAACATTATCGCTGTATAATAATTTTGATGGAGAGCCATAACATTGCCAAATGTAGTTGTAGATTTCTGGAATGATTTCTTTTACTTCGGAAAGCAGGGCGCCCCGATCCACCGAGTTGAACGCGTTTTTTATGTCCACCTTGAGCACCACCTCACCTCCATTGTTTTCGATGTATGTCCGCATGGCATGAACGGCTGCCTCGCAGCCTCCCTTAGAGCCGAAGCCTAGCTGATAAGGCTGGAATAATTCAGTAAGTTTAGGGAGGATATTTTGGCAGCATATTTTTGATGCCATACGGCGAAGAGTTGCGCCCACTGCTATAGGCCTTATTCCCCCGTCTTTTTTTATAAGAGCGCAGAGATTAGCACCATACAGTATACTAGTTATATCGGTATTAACTTTACCTGCCAGCATCAGGTTCACCAGGTCCGTGATGGCACTCAATAAGTTCTCGCCTGCTAGGCCGGTCGTTCCGCAGAGCAGGTCCTTGAGGTGTTGCGGACTAAGGCCGTCAATACCTGCCGCTGATCCGTTTTTAAATGACATCACGGCTGACATGATGTCCTTCCCGGTGGCCCTGATGCTGGGATCGTCAGGTTGCGGTGGCGGTGGGAGGTTGAGGGATGCTGAAGGTGAAGGGTGTTTATTTTTAAGGGCCAAAAGGGTTTCGGGTGACTCTGGTGCAATGGCATCGCTGGAGAAAAGGAGTTGCGCAGCTCCCTTGATGTCTCCATCGGCCACTTTTTCTTCAGATTTTTTATAAATGTTGCGGGGTTGAAAATTAGTGTGTTTTTTATCACAGTCCAATGGTTGGTTATAAATGCAATTGTCTTTTATTAATTTTGTAAGGGAGCTGCGTTTCCGGGCTTCATTGTCTGCATGAAGAGTTTCGTACGGGAATTTAAAAAAAGATTCCCAGGCACTTTGTGTGTTTTCTGCTACCACATTTTTTATACAATTTGATAATTTTTCTGCGACGCTAATCCTTGCTCCGCGTGGTATTCTTTTCACTATAGGATATAATTTTTTTAATTTTGAGATTGTCTGCCAGAGTGGTTTATCTTGAGATGAATTAGGGTTTGAAGGTCCTGAAATCTGGGATGAATGTAGTACCTGTTGTTTTTCTACATTATGGATTTTGGATCTGTGGATACTGAGACCTCTTTTTCCCTTAAATGATCGTGCCTGGGGACAATCTGGACATATAACTTGGTTCTCCATTTTTATATTGTTATATTCCACAAAAATATAAATACTTAATCATTAAATGGTTTTAAGCGCTATATTTCTATATTTCATATTATATTTTTCTATTTTTCTATTCGCCTGATGACGACCCCACTGAGTGGTCGAAATATAGCGCCTAAAACCATTTTATTATGTATTTATATTTATGTTGAATATAAAATAAAAAATAAAAAAGCCCTTGAACGGTATTTTGAAAAAAATATTTTATTGATCTATATTATTAATAATTAATTGAAAAGTCGTGTACATTGAATGTTTTCGCGAAATTTTACATTAAATGTGTTATTGGCTCGTATTCTACTGAGTCCAAAACTACAATTATTACAATTTTGTCTGCCTCTATGTCTGTATGTTCCGTTTTAACTTGAAAACCAGTCAACGGATTTTTTATCATCCGTAACTCTGGGCAACATATAGGCTTTAAAGAGTGTTGATAAAATAACTGACAAGCCGGAAACGGGGTAAAGATTGAAGAAACGCGGTACCTCAAGCTGTTTCGCTGAATCGCCGATGTTAGGGTTCTTGTAACACAGACCGCACGGTCCGCCCACCAAAGAAAAAACCTCCATAGTAACTAAATTCCTAGAGCTAGGCCACAGTATTATTTTTGTACTGTGGCCTGGCTGTTATCCAATATATGGCTATTATAGAGCTAGTGTGCTACTTGAAAAGTTATTGATTACCCCTAAGATTTTTTTGCGTTTACGCAGTAAGCTAACCAAATATGAACTTCATTTTATAATGAAGTCTCAAGTGTGATACATATAATTGTTTCATTAAAAATGCTGCTTATTCAGAATAAATTCTCCATAATGAGCCCGTCTCCTACATGAACATTTTTATGAAAATCAATTGCGTTTAAAAAGCTAAAACAGCGCCAACCGACGCATGTTTTGGATGGCACCAGTGGCGTGCACAGAACTTTTTTCCGGAAAAGCAATCAAAAGGTCAAGATTGACAATAAAAAAAATATGAAAAAATTTAAATAACACTTTGAAAAAAAAAGTTTGTATGACGCCAGGGGTAGGCACTGCCTACCCTAGAGTGAAAATTTTCATACAAACTTTTTTTTTTCAAAGTGTTATTTAAATTTTTGTATATTTTTTTTATAGTCGTACTTGACCTTCTGATTGCTTTTCCGGAAAAAAGTTCTGTGCACGCCACTGGATGGCACATAGCTGAGCTACATCCTTTTGTCGTGTTGTTATTTTTATCTATAGGTTACTTCCTACTTAAGTAAACCTTTTCTACTGTGTTAGCTATAAGTTCTTTTTATTATTTTGTAAACGCGCCAATAAATTTATTTTCTTTCTTTCTTTCTTTCTAAAAACAGTGGTTATTTTTTCGATAACTCAAAAAATTACGAAGTATTAGCAATCCAAGTGCGCTTAACGGCATGTCTCGTGACGTCATCTGATACGATTTCATACTAAAAGTGATAAATATCGCTATCGTTTACTCCGGTAATTATAGGATTTTTTTCAAAAATTCAAAATATTCCAGCTTTGCAAAAAAGTGCTGATATTTCACTATAAGAGACTTGTTCATTACATTTCTGTTTAAGCTTTTAAAATTTCACTCGGCTTAAAATGGAAATTAAAATGCATTTAGTCGTTGACTCGTATGCATGTTATGGCCACAAAGTTAGCTTCATCAAGGAAATGAAAATGTAACATTTTTAACGTACTTAACATGCAACTTATTTTTATCAACCTTTTTCTTTTTGAAATGTTGTGTTAATTGAAAAATATATTTACAGAAACTGATAACTCAATGCGTAGTTATATTGTAATCGGAATTCCTAATGAATAACTTTAATATTATTTTGTTAAGACGTCACTTTAAAATCTGAAAATTGCAATAAAACTTGCACTGTCTTTTTTCCTGGTCCAATTATTTCCCTTTAAAAATCCAAAACCACACAAACAATATTTGGCTAGAAAGCTACACGTAGTTAGATTCATGTAATATTTGTTTACCATTTTCTCTTTTTGTGCATACTTTTATGCGCTGAAAAGTTACCTTCCGACCTCTATAATCCATGGCTTATCCACACCCAATCCATCACCTCCCATTCCTTGGAAAACCGGGTAAAACCTGAAACTGTTCCTACTTAAGGCTGTTGTAGCCGCAAACAACCTTGACCGCAGTCGACCTGTGTCGGTTCAAATATCAAAAGAAATTGTATTGAAATAACACTCATATCACTGGGTCTCCGGATAGCGCAAAATAGTCGCTTAAAAATACTTAAACATTTATAACATTTTAAGCTAAAATTCTTCAAAAATAATCAAAGAAACTCATAAAAATATCGTCAACTTGAGTAAATTTTAATTTGCTTCTTTGCAAACTTAATTAATTAAATCGGACCTTATTATTTAATTGGACCCGGTTTTGTTATTTAATTTGCACAATTTAAAGAATAAAAAAATAAAATTCTAATCAATGCACATCTTTCTACTTTTTTCTTTTTCTGGATTGACATCCGGGTAATTCCCATAGCTTAATTTATAAAAGATTAGTTTTTTAATGTTTTTTCAGAGAAAATATGCCATTTTAGGACATAGTTTTCAATAATTTGGTATATAAATTAACCATTATTTTGATTTGACGTCACTTGAAAATTATAGACATTATACTGATTGTGATGTGTGATTGCTTGTAAAAAAAAAGTGGTTTGTCTCTGTCTATCTACTCATCTGTCAAATCAGTTGGAAGCAAATTATTATAAATGTATCTTGAAGTCAAAGGACACATTTCTAAACAGCCATTTCTCAAGTGACGTGACACGAAGGCAAATGGAAGTTGCAGCTTTTCCATTATCATGAGGTTTTTTAGTTCTAAAATACGACTTATTAAACCAAAATCTCGTAATGGTTTCCGAAATAACACACCTTAACATAATTTAATCTATGCGAATTGTGGCTTTTTGGTCACCAGCTGTAAAAACCACCTTAATGTCTCAAGGATTAACCTACTTGACTTAGCAGGTACATTTTCGTGCACAAAATGTAAAAGTCACAAATTGAATATGTCACAAATTTTAAACAAATATTGCACATATTTTTTGCTATTTAGTAAGATACTTTTATGCAGAAAATTGATGTCATCTACTTTGGTTGGGTACCTCATATAATGCAACAGAATTCTTATAGGTTGATTTTTGTAAATCTGTCTATTTGTTGAGACTAACATTCTTAGAACGACTTTAAATATACTTTACCAAATAAGAAATGTACATGTATAGAACAAACAAAAAATTTAAACTTTTTAATCTTTATTTTGACTAATAATAAAATATGTTGTTGGGACGTAATAATCGTCAGTGAAACGCGGTGTACCGAGTGTGTACTGTAACTTAAATTTTTACAGTTCACACTCGGAACACCCCTGACAACCCCCCCAGGGATTCATGTCGTGACGATATATATACCTACTAGTCAAAACAAAATAATTGCCACTAGGTTTTTTAGGTGTGCCATGAAAATGATAAAATTAATACATTGTTAAATTAACGTAAACAAAAACAATGTCATTTGTTTACTCGTAACTGTTTAAATGAATTATCATTAAATATGTTTATTTAACTTTTCATAAAAAATTCTTAACTTTTTACTCTATTTTCTGTTTGTTAATAACGAGTATGCCCTCTTCTTTTGGCTATGCACTCATGAAACCTGAAATGCATGCTTTGGGTCAAATGCCTCACGTTTACAGCTGAAAACTTTTCCCAGGCACTTTTCAAAGCGTTAACAAGTTGCTGCTGGTTGTAGACCTCCTGTTCACTCTCTTTAACTCTTCGTTTTAATTGATCCCACATGTCTTCGATTGGATTTACGTCCGGACTACTTGCTGGCTACAGTAACACTTGAATGTGAGGGTCTTTCAGTACAGATTGGGTCGCTTGAGCTGTGTGTGCACGGGCATTGTCTATCATCAGGACGAATCCGGGACCCATTCGCTGTGCAAATGGATCACATGAGGCCTGATGACTTCTTCAATGTAACGCTGAGTAGTTACGGAACCCTCATTTAAAATAACTAGCTCAGTTATGCCAGATTTTCAGAAAAAGTATTTTTTGTTTTGACAACGGAAAATAAACTATGTTTTCGTGTCATAGCAGTAAGTTCAGACATAAAACGTATTTAAAACTTGAAAAGGCATAATTTTCAGAAATAAAATCTATGGAGTGAAATCTGTTCAATTAGGATACTGTCTTGACAACGGAAAGATAAAGATCTGAAAAAAAATGTCTGTGAGTTAATATAGTTGACTCAGCATAAATGAATGAATGAATGACTGAATGAATAAACACTTTATTGCACAGAAAAATTAAAATTAAACACAGAATACAGAAAAATAAAAGGCAAGGGCGGACTTATTCCTTAAAAAAATTTCTTCCAGTCAACCGATGGTGTGGAGAAAAGAAAAAATAATTTACAAGTATATTTGTGCAAAAAGAAAAATAATCTTCTTCAAGCCTAATATTTTAATATAATACACTACATACTAATACATACACAAATACATAAATACATACATACAAATAAAGTAGCATAGTCAGTCTAGTCAGAGAGATGAAAGGTAATAATTTTTCAGGTTAAATCTAAAAGAGGACACAGAAGGAAGATTTCTGAGGGTTTGCGGAAGTTCATTCCAAAGCCGAACTGCATTGACCGTAAATGATTTAGAAAATACGCATATTTACGCATATTTAAGCAAAAACCCTTAAAATACCAAAGCAAGGCCTAAAAATGCGAGTCTTATTCGCATTTGTCTGTCTGTTACTAATGGAGACAAATAATGATAAAGTAAAGAAAATGTCGGTTTATTTAAAGTTACATTTCATAATTCAGTGGCGTGTGCGAAATGGAATAATGGTGTATTTCGATTCGTTTCGTGGAGTCGTCATCAGTCAAATAGTGACATAAAAAATATAAGGATAGGTACATATTCAAAATATTTTTTATACAATCTCTTGGAAAGGATTGGCTGTAATAATCTTCCAATCCATATTTTTAATAATAAAGCAAATCAATACAGGTGGTAGAGCTGATGCCGGGCTCGATTGTGGAGGTTACACCATCTTACTTGGAGACCCCCTCGAAATAATTCAGGGGAGAGTAAGCGGACAGCACACAGGCAAAAAACCAGGAAGCCCACCATGCCTGGGACCGATGGATGGTGGTATATCCATCCCTAATAGCAGGGCCTTATATGGAACAGACTGGTGACGGGCAGTTGCGTCACTGGTGTGAGAGTACCGGCACCGCGGTCACCAATTTGCCTGCCCAGCATTTGTGAGTATGGACAATTCTTCCAGGATGACCGCCCCGGGAGTGGCAAAGTCCTGGAAAGGCTTATGTCCAGCAGTGGACAAACTAGGCTGATGGATGGATGTATGATTTAAAAATTAAGTAATTTTGTTATAAATAATAATAATAATATTCCAATTATTTCAGATATCAATGATCCATAAGTGTTAACAATTATCTTAAAAACTATTTTAGTAAAAAAGAATTAAATTAAATTAAATATAAATATGACCACAGGCCACACTTACGCAGTGCCACAACACAAGATAGTCGCAGCTGTCCATCACCGCCTGCAAGATGCCATTGTCGCTGTTGAGCTTTGATAAAATGTTGAGCTTTTTCGATATCTAAATCTAGTTTCAATTACTTACGTCAACGTCTGGCTGGTAGTTGTAGTTGAGTTTACAAAGAGTGGGTCAAGTCAAGTTATTCATTTAAGTTTCATTAAGGGGCTTCACAAGCAAAACTGCTTTTACAGACGTTTTTAAATTGGTTTAAACTTTCTATATGAATATTACAAAACTTTGAAAAAAAAAGTATATCACGCATATTGACCCATGTACCGTAATTGTGATGTTTTAAAATATTAAAAGCATTAACTTACAACGAAAAAATAAATACCTTTAATAACCTTTCAAATGCTTTAAAAAACTGATAAATAGTTTAAACTTTTTAAATTCAAAAGAGACAAGGTTAAAACTTACACACACACACACACACGAGCAATACAAAAATCTAACACAATGATGTTTAAAACTTTTAAATATCAAACTTAACACATGTGAAAAGCATTATTTTCTCTGTTTTGCGCTACCTATTTCGAGCTGCTAATTTAACTTACTGAAGCCCCTTAAGTTATTAATTTAAGTTTGATGTCGTCTGGTGGCAAGATAGCGAAGTGATAACGGTCTGTCATTTCTAATGCAGTATATTTGGTGAGTGTATAGCAGGATACAAAATAGTCAAGCTTGTCATTAGTGTGACCTTTTCAACTAACAATTTTATGAAGAATTGAAAAAGTTTTTTTTTTTTATTAATTTGGCCCTTTAGGCAATCTTAGCTGGTCAGTCTAACTGTCGTTAATTTACGGACAAACTGTAAAGATGTTCTGTGGCGCAGCAAACGGTACGATTTTAGTTTTCTGGCTTTGTACTCCCACTACGCCGTAGTCCCGCTACGCCCCGTAGTCCCACTACGCCCTGTAGTCCCACTACGCCCTGTACTCCCACTACGCCCTGTACTCCCACTACGCCGTAGTCCCGCTACGCCCCGTAGTCCCACTACGCCCTGTAGTCCCACTACGCCGTAGTCCCGCTACGCCCCGTAGTCCCACTACGCCCTGTAGTCCCACTACGCCCTGTACTCCCACTACGCCGTAGTCCCGCTACGCTCCGTAGTCCCACTACGCCCTGTAGTCCCACTACGCCGTAGTCCCACTACGCCGTAGTCTTATTACGCCTCGTAGTCCTGCTACGCCCCGTAGTCCCGCTATGCCGTAGTAATACTACGCCCCAAAGTGTCACTACGCCCCATAGCCTCGCTACGCCGTAGTCCCGCTACGCCCCATAGTCCCGCTACGCCCCGTAGTCTCGCTACGCCGTAGAAACACTACGCCGTAGTATAAAGTGTTGCAAAAGTGACAGTGGACATACGAGTGACAATGTCGTGCCGCTATACCGGGCTTTTATTAGACAGGTTATGTTAAATTTTACCACATACACAACTGATTATACTGAACAAATTTACATTTTTGAATAGTTTAGTTTTAATTTTACCGTTTTAATAGTCATTATCTCTGTAACAACAGATTGCAGTCCAAATCGTGGCTTGAATCCATATTAGAGAAGGATCGATTGCTGCGACATGAACGAAATTTCAATTTATAGAATAACTAAAAAAATCTTCTCACCTAAAGGTAAAATAAGTCGAAGTTTTTTTTCCATGGCATTATGACAGTTGAAGGAAAATAAAGGGCTGTTCAAGAAACCAAATGAAATGTGTAGTTTTTCCTGTACTCGCACAGCTCCATCCCTTTTCTTGAACTGTCGTAATCCCGTGAATTAAAACTTCGACTTTTATATGCAGGAACTGTCTAGGCTCAAAATAAGTAAAATTTTCATTGTCATAAATATAATACGTACCTATATATATATATTCCAAAAAAGTTGTAAATTTTCAAAGTTTTCAAAGTCATAGTCAGTCCCCTGCCATGGTATGAACCAGACGAGGTATATTTGTCGACGAGATTTCTATCAAAGAGTATTAATTGTGTGACCCTCAATGCGAGTTTTCTATTTGTTTTGTTTAAGGGGAAGGTTTTGGAAGAATTTGCTTCGTTTTAAGCGATAACGTCAAAGTTTTAAAAAATTATACTTAAAAAAGAAACTTAAAAGGCGTTTTTGTCAGAAATGCATTTTTAAGTACAAAAGTAATTTAATATTTTGTTACGACAGTTTTAAGTCCCACGTCCAAGTGAAAGATCGAATTAGTTACAACAGTTAAAGAATTTTCAAAATCGGTTCAATAGTTTTAGAAATTAGAATTTAAATGAATAGCTATGTTCCTAGATAACTGCCCGACCCCAGGGAACAAACTAAATCTTAGCTGAGTTTTGGACACAGGTCTAAGAGTCTAATCATTAAAACAGTGAAAGAATTTTCAAAATCTGTTCACATTTGTTAATGACTATCTATGTACCTAGGATCTGCCCGTTCCCAGGGAATAAACCATTTTTTTCATTTGCACGGGTATTTTTTTTTGTTAGGTTGTTCAGTAAAGTGGTTTTACTTAATGATACCTGAGTGAATATTAATTTACAACGGATAAGTTCTATAATGTGCTATGTATATCGTTCAGAATTTGTATACATAGGTATGTCATCAGCATATCATATAATTGGGCATATCATGATGAAAATTCAATTAATGTAGCATAAAAAAAACCGTTTTAAAAATATTTTCACTATTCATTTACATCGTTTTTTGCTGAGACTTGTTTTTTGAGTGTTATAATTATTTATTTCAAAACTAAAGTATCAACCCTTAATCTGTTGAGTTCTCGTTTTAGCCCAATAGTTAACCCAGAAGATCGTGACTAGAATCCATTTACCGGATTAATACCTCTCTGTAATATCGTATACATATACACTATACAGACCACACCCCTTGTAGCGACACTATATATAATATATATCCAATTTTTGGTAGAACATTTTTTTTCTTACTTCCGTTGAAAATTCTAGCAAAACCGATGTTATTTTCTTAGAAAAAATTGTAAAGTTTGTTTAGCTGTTTGCGTGTTTTTCGTTTTAAATATTTAGCTTTATTTTTTATTTTATCCACCTTTTTACCTTTATAATAATAATAATAATAAAGGCGTAGGGATGTGACGACCCCATCGCCCTCTGGTATGTCCAGTACGTCCAGTGCAATCAGGCACCGGCTTGTGGCGAGCCATTGGTGAGTGGCGACACCACGGACCAGGGGACACTATCACACATGCGCTTACACACACACATACACACAGCAATACACCCCCCTCCTCTGCGCTTGCTTTAACCAGCCGGCCAGAGTGGAGATGCAAGAGCGGAACCTATGCTCCAGGTTGGAAGTGTAAAATGTCATAACGCAGGTCACTTGACTGTAAGGATCATGCGCCCCGCAGACTCACCTCTCGACAACCTTAGCTGCTTTTCGTAGTGTTGCCCCCTGGCTGCCCCATGGTGGCTAGATAGGGGCCCACAACGACTGTCCTGTTGAATAGTTATCAAGCAGCAAGTCACCATCTGCCATACTTAAATTTGTGAGAGATTTTCAAGGCAGATGTCGGTCATCTCACTCCATAGCCCTGTTATCCGGCCCATTTAGCATCCCATCCTCATAGCCCATTCCAAGTCGCTTCCTTCCTGGCAATAGTTTGGCAACTGTAGGGGACTGTCCATTAGTGTATCACAATGATACATTGAGGGAGAGGCCTCCATGGATGCAGCCATCTCACATTTAGATTAAATGGTACCAAAAACCTCTTCAATGTTGGCTTCGGCCCCATGAATGCCTTTCAAATTACCGGGTCCTTATGGGCCCGTGACTGAAAAGTGTACTTACATAATAATAATAATAATAAGAGCCTATATTACAAGTTAATTAATACATCTTACATGCATATGAATTTCTAACAAGCACAACTAAATTAAATTATAACATTGACAATGTTGTTACAATATAAGTCAAGAAAAAAATAATTTTACATTAAATTACATTAACTTGAGTAATAATAATTTTCATAATAGTAATCTAGTTTAAATCTATCCAAAATAGTATTTGCTTAAATACATACATTTTACCTTTATAGTATGTAATAATATATCGTCTTAATGGCCGCTGTTTGCTTCCAACAAGCTAACATACTTATCTTGTTATCGCTCCACAAACCCGGAAGTTGTATAACAAAATCCTTGTAGCTGGAATACTAAAAGATCCTTATTCTATCTAGAAAGGCACCTACGTCATACACGGTGTATTAATGCTGTTCAGAAAATTAAACCACATGCTCTTCAGATTATACTTACCTATTCCATAGAAAAACTGTTGAAAAACGAGAACAATGATTCACTTCTCATACTAAATGTATGGGAATGTTTAATGTCAAAATTTTGGATATTTCTCGTTTGATTTTCAAAAAGTTATTGATGTCATTTTACTGATTAGGTAACGTACTTTCGATATCAGATTAAATTTTTTTGATATCTGTAATAGTTACGGAATAATCGCATGGTCACACTTAACGATTACACCATGTATATGACCGAACGATATTCGATAGAATTTTGTCACCTCGGAGTAGCGTGAGAGTATTGAAACTAATTCAGTGTTCTACAAGATATTGAAAAGCTTCCAGCAAATTGGGTGAATGCAGAATAAGGCAATGTAAGCTATGCATTGTTGTATCTTTAAAAACTACTTGTAACTTTACTGTCGGCTTTTATTGAACCATAACACAGTAATGTCGCCAGTAAAACTACGAAATATGTTTTGAGGTAACAGCTTAGGTTACATATTGAGGACGATGGAGTTATCTACACAGTCATGTACGGTTTATTATCATTTAACACTAGAGTGGACGCGTGGGCTACAGGTGTAGACCAGGGTATATTATTCGTACCTCTTTCTCAAACGCGTCACACTACTGCGCTGTTTTTCCGTGTATTCCTCGACTATGGACCCCCGCGTCGCTCAGCAGCGTGTCGCTACCCTCAGCACACGGACTTCAGGACAGAACGACTAATAAAGTGGATGGGCTGCGTATGTAGCCCGCGCGACCTGCATAAATCCCTATTATTTATGCAAAGATTGTACTAATATTTTAAGGGTACTTTATTTCAGTGTAATTTTTGAATTTTAAATACTGTTTTATAACAAATATACTTATTATTAATATCTTTTTAGGAAATCATGGCGGCGTCATAACGATAAACGATAAAAATAAAGATGTTTATTCATAAAATTTAAATCTTTTTCATTCTTCTAAAATATGACCCACAATATTTGCATTCAAAATGGGCTACAGATGTACCCCGCGCGACCGTTATAGGAGTCAATTAGGGCGCGCCTACTGTAGTGTTAACATTTATTGTATATACATAAAATAAGAAACATATTATATCGTCATGACATCCCAAGTAGCACACAAGCAGTATAAGAAGGCACTGTACCGCTTCTTTGTTGTATAACAGCGGTTGAAGAGAGTTTGTATATTCCTTAGACTATATATAAGAGATTGTAATATCTCTTTAAGAGAAGGGTGGTATTGAAGAAGTAGAGTAGCGACGATTACGGCTTTGGAGAAACAGAGGTGTGTTATTAAGTTCTTGTACAGGCTTTAGATACAATGCAGAGTTATAAATATACTAAATAGCACTATGAGATCTAAAATAGCAATTAGTAAGGTAAAAGCGCTTCAAAAGAGTTACAAATATCACATATAACACTCAAGCAGTTACATGGTAGTTGTATCTAGTCTATAGCGTTAGAATCGATCTGTAAAGATCTTTTGTAGCACCTTTACCGTATTAGAGTATTGTAGCTCAACATTAGCACCTAAAAACGTTTGATTGAGAAATATAACTCAAATATATGACTACAAACAGGATTAGGATTAGGACGTTGACGATGACGTTGACGTTGACGTTGACGATGACGATGACGATGACGATGACGATGACGTTGACGATGACTATGACGATGACGATGACGATGAAGATGACGTGACGATGACGATGACAATGACAGTAACGATGACGCTGACGATGACGTTGACGATGACGTTGACAATGACGTTGACGATGACGTTGACGATGACGTTGACGATGACGTTGAAGATGACGATGACGATGACGTTGATGATGACATTGACGATGTCGGTGACGATAACCATGACGATGACGCTGACGATGACGTTGACGATGACGTTGACAATGACGTTGAAGATGACGATGACGATGACGTTGATGATGACGTTGACGGTGACGATGACGGTGACGATGACGGTGACGATGATGGTGACGATGACGATGACGATGACGATGACGTTGAAGATGACGATGACAATGACGATGACTCTGACGATAACGATGACAATGACGATGACAATGACGGTGACGGTGACGGTGACGATGACGATGACGATGATGTTGACGATGACGATGACGGTGACGGTGACGGTGAGAGTGACGGTGAGGGTGATCGTCATCGTCATCGTCACCGTCACCGTCATCGTCATCGTCATCGTCACCGTCATCGTCACCGTCATCGTCAACGTCATCATCAACGTCATCGTCATCGTAATCTTCAACGTCATCGTCAACGTCATCGTCAACGTCATCGTCATCGTCATCTTCAACGTCATCGTCATCGTCATCATCAACGTCATCGTCAACGTCATCTTTAACGTCATCGTCATCGTCATCGTCACCGTCATCGTCACCGTCATCGTCAACGTCATCATCAACGTCATCGTCATCGTCAACGTCATCGTCATCGTCACCGTCATCGTCAACGTCATCGTCACCGTCATCGTCACCGTCATCGTCACCGTCATCGTCAACGTCATCGTCACCGTCATCGTCACCGTCATCGTCAACGTTATCATCAACGTCATCGTCATCGTCATCTTCAACGTCATCGTCATCGTCATCGTCACCGTCACCGTCATCGTCACCGTCATCGTCAACGTCATCATCAACGTCATCGTCATCGTCATCTTCAACGTCATCGTCAACGTCATCGTCAACGTCATCGTCAACGTCATCGTCAACGTCATTGTCAACGTCATCGTCAACGTCATCGTCAGCGTCATCTTTACCGTCATTGTCATCGTCATCGTCACGTCATCTTCATCGTCATCATCATCGTCATCGTCATCTTCAACGTCATCGTCATCGTCATCGTCACCGTCATCGTCAACGTCATCGTCAACGTCATCATCAACGTCATCGTCATCGTCATCTTCAACGTCATCGTCACCGTCATCGTCACCGTCATCGTCACCGTCATCGTCATCGTCACCGTCATCGTCACCGTCATCGTCAACGTCATCATCAACGTCATCGTCATCGTCATCTTCAACGTCATCGTCAACATCATCGTCAACGTCATCGTCAACGTCATCGTCAACGTCATCGTCAACGTCATCGTCAACGTCATAGTCAACGTTATCGTCATAGTCAACGTTATCGTCATCGTCATCGTCATTGTCACGTCATCTTCAACGTCATCGTCATCGTCATCTCACCATCATCATCAACGTCATCGTCATCGTCATCGTCACCGTCATCGTCACTGTCATCGTCAACGTCATCATCAACGTCATCGTCACCGTCATCGTCAACGTCATCATCAACGTCATCGTCATTGTCATCTTCAACGTCATCGTCAACGTCATCGTCAACGTCATCGTCAACGTCATTGTCAACGTTATCGTCATTGTCAACGTCATCGTCAACGTCATCATCAACGTCATCGTCATCGTCATCTTCAACGTCATCGTCAACGTCATCGTCAACGTCATCGTCAACGTCATTGTCAACGTCATCGTCAACGTCGTAGTCAGCTTCATCGTTACCGTCATTGTCATCATCATCGTCACGTCATCTTCATCGTCATCATCAACGTCATCGTCATCGTCATCTTCAACGTCATCGTCACCGTCATCGTCACCGTCATCGTCATCGTCATCTTCAACGTCATCGTCATCGTCATCGTCACCGTCATCGTCACCGTCATCGTCACCGTCATCGTCAACGTCATCATCAACGTCATCGTCATCGTCATCTTCAACGTCATCGTCAACGTCATCGTCAACTTCATCGTCAACGTCATTGTCAACGTCATCGTCAACGTCATCGTCAGCGTCATCGTTACCGACATTGTCATCGTCATCGTCACGTCATCTTCATCGTCATCGTCATCGTCATCGTCATCTTCAACGTCATCGTCATCGTCATCGTCACCGTCATCGTCACCGTCATCGTCAACGTCATCATCAACGTCATCGTCATAGTCATCTTCAACGTCATCGTCAACGTCATCGTCAACGTCATCGTCAACGTCATTGTCAACGTCATCGTCAACGTCATCGTCAGCGTTATCGTCATGGTCATCGTCATCGTCATCGTCATCGTCATCTTCAACGTAATCGTCATCGTCATCGTCACCGTCATCGTCACCGTCATCGTCACCGTCAACGTCATCATCAACGTCATCGTCATCGTCATCGTCAACGTCATTGTCAACGTCATCGTCATGGTCATCGTCGTCATCATCATCATCATCATCATCATCATCATCATCATCATCAACGTTGTACAACGTTATATCTTGAACTCCATAGTAACTGTTTAAGGGCTAAAAAGAAGAATTCAAGCGCTTCTGTACCCCAAAAAGAGTAAAAATACTCCATAGTACGGTGATTGTTGATCCCAAAGCGTTGTAATAGTGGTCACTAGCGCCTTTCTACTTCTTAAACCGTTTAAATGGATATAGTAAACGTCTAAGCCAGTTGTAGCAAGCCGCCATTACAGTTTTTGATAAAGAGATTAATCATGTCGAAAAATCGATCACTTTTCTTACCTCAGGCCATAATTTAAAAAATAAACATACCCATTTTACATGTAACGCTGTAATAAAATCACAAAAAGTCCTAATGCCTCATTCGAGAAGAAATTACAAGTTAACCTAAAAAAATTATTGCACTTGAATAATATAAATGACTAAAAATTCCACGAGTTTCGCAAGCGCATGAAATATTTAGCTAAATGAATGCATATTTTGTCAGTAACCTGATGCTCGCACTAGTTTTTTACGTATATGAGTGAAAATTCATTCCAATTATTTACCTATATCTATTCGTCCATTATTGACATTTATCCGATCACTTTTTAATCATCTAAGAACATATATTCCTTTCACTCATGCTATTGAAAATGTAATAAAAAAACACTTGAGATTTATTTCAGTGTAACAGTCACGTCGCAATCATGTTTAAATTCTATTAAGGTGGTACAAGAACTTATTGTATTTCTTTTACCTCCTACAATTGCTTTTCACGCACCTTTGTATATGTGCATATTCTATTAAGGTGGTACAAGAACTTATTGTATTTCTTTTACCTCCTACAATCGCTTTTCACGCACCTTTGTATATGTACATATTCTATTAAGGTGCTACAAGAACTTATTATATATGTTTTACCTCCTACAATCACTTTTCACGCGCCTTTGTATGTGTGCAAATTCTATAAAGGTGGTAGAAGACCTTATTATATATCTTTTAGGTCCTACAATCACTTTTCACGCGCCTTTGTGTCGTTAAGGCCCGTATAAAGTGGGCCCTTTTCGGTGTTATAGAAGTGATTGAGAAGTTCTCTATCGCTACTGCAGCGCTTGCTTATGATGGTTAAGCCGTTATAAATCTCTCTTAAGCGGCATTTGTAACGCTCATTATACCGCTTAGGTGCTACTTGGGATGAATCCCCGAAGTGTCAGAGGTGTTTCCAAGTGTATACTGTGAAATGCAAGTCATAGTCCACACTCGTACAGCCGCATTTCACGGACACTTATCATGATAATGACTGATGAGTGATACTTAAGGTGGTTCTTACAGCTGGTGACCGAGAAAGCCATAATTAAGGTCAGGTTTTACTTAGATGTTAATGTAAAAAAAAATTGAAAAAAAAAAAGATATACAACAGAATATGTGGAATGATGTGCTTTGATTAGAATTTAATAATTTTATCTATAATTTTACAAAATAAATACCAAAACAGGGTCCGATACTAAGGTCCGATTTAATTAAATAAGTATGCAAAGAAACGTAACGACGACGTAACGCAGTGCACGCTGATATGAACGTTATTTCAATATAGTTTCTGCCGATTTTTGTACCGATACAGGTCGACCCAAGTTCGTTGGCGGCTAAAACAGCCTTAAGCCCTATGACCTTACTCCGGGCATAAATTACCGTGCCTCCCGAAGGATGTCGACTGAACATAAACGGTGTCCCTGCAGGGTATGAACCGGCAACCTCTGGAATAGCAGTCGAGTACTAGAACCACTGTACCATAGAGGCGGTCTATTTTGTTTATTAAAATTTGGCAAGTAATTTCCTCATAAGACGCAAGCACCCGCTTAGAAAGGATTTTGCAAAATCCAAATGATATCCAAGTGATGAAAGTTTTTTAAAGTACTCCTTCAGCGCGCTAGTAGAACCATAGACAAAAGATTAGAAAATTGTTAAAAAAAAATATTTCTTTAAACTAGAATGTCTTTTCAACGTATAAGAATAGGTGCAAGTTTAAAAAAACCGGTCAAGTGCGAGTTAGACTCGCGTACCTAAGGTTCCATAATTCGACAGTTTTGAGAAGAATCAGAAGAAAATTAATTAAAACCTTGCCATTCTACCAGTTTCGGAGATAATAACATACATATTTTTGTTTTTTTTTAAAGGTTTCTCGAAACCAGTGTTAGTAAATATAGTAAAAGTATATATTTTTACAATCAGCTTTTTAATATCTACAATTTGATACCCATATTGTGTTTTTAGGATAATATTTTTTATTTTTCTCACTTTTGTTTTGAAAATATTTTGAACAATTTAAAAATTTTCTTTTTTTTTACACCTTGATATGTGGGCAAACTAATGCAATTTCATGTATGTATCTTTTACAGTGCTAAATTTATAAGGCTGTGACATACGGACGGACGGACAACGGAGTCTCACCATAAAGGTTCCTTTTACCTTTTAGGTACTACGGAACCCTAAAAAAATCAGTTCTCGTTGGCTCCTTGATGATTGAAGCATGGGAGGGAGTGTCACTGGCTTTGTTGTACATAAGTTGTAGAAGAAGAATATGTATGGTGATATTAAAAACGGTGTTAGCTCAGGGGTAGAACGCTGGCCTCTCAATCTTGAGATCCAGGTTCAAGTCAAGGTCAAGGAGTTTTTTTGGAATTTATGTGCATAGTATTTGTTATTACTTACCACTTGCTGAACGGTGAAGGTAAACATCGTAAGGAAACCTGCATGCCCTAAAAATCGTGTATTTGTGCCCGAAATACGGCGATAGGGCTCATCACCGGTCGGTGAACTGAGTGTGACTTGCATTTCACAGTTCATACTCAAAACACCTCTGACACCGCCCTGGGAATTCATGTCGTGACGATATATAATAATAACATATTGTTATTATCGTGATATTGCTCAGAGATCTGCGTTTAGTTTTTATGACGTCATCATTTTTTGTATAAATTTATTTTCTTTCCCAAAGATATCGTGTAGGGTATCAAATGAAATAAAACGGCTTTATGAGCTGATGTTAAAATGTTCATCATCATTCAATTTCAGCCACTCGTTTTCTTAAAAGTAGTTTATGCTACAAGGGCGAAAAGGAATAAATTACGAAGATGATTTAAAACACGAGCGTAGCGAGTGTTTTAAACGTAACCGAGGAATTTATTGCACTTACGCCCGTGAATCATGCTACGTTTTTCAATGCATAGTGTGAGGAAATAAAACAAATATAATCTTGTGAATTTTTAATTATGATTGGCTCAAAAGGACTGTATACAAGGCCGTTAAACAGTGGAAAAATTGTTGCAGGTTAGCCAACTTCTCGTAAATAAATATAAAAAAAGAAAATAATAAGGCCCTAGGGCAAAATAATCGACTTTCTGTTCGGTTTTGATGCATAAAAAGTGAGCCTTCACGAGCACTTGCATTGAAAAAAACAAAAATCATTTTCAAAACATACCAAATTTCGGCTCGTGGGCAAAAAACGGCTGAGAGGATTTTTCATGAAACGTACGTTTTGACGTCAAATTATTCGTAATATTTTCATGTGTAAGAAAAACAATTTTCTGTCATGAAAACACAGAAAATAATTATCATCAAAAACGTTAATAATAGGTCTTTGTGAAATTTTCTTCCTGTAAAAAAATAGCAATTTCAATTATTTGTTTTTTGTTTGAAAATTGATTACAAGGTTTTACATCTACGTATTAAATTTTGTTTTTATTTTCAGTTTGATTATAAAAATTAAATCTTGAAAAACAGTTCGTCCTAAATGCCATCCATTTGCATGATAAGATTCGTAATAATTTTTAACAGTTGAAAATTTTCAAATATTAAATTAATGTTGCTGTTACCTTAATGTTTTCTCATTCATACACATAAGAAATTACTTAATTTGGATTTGCCATTCCTAAAAAAAATGCAAAAATGTTAGTATTGAAAAATCAGTAATTCCCTTCAAATTCTCTATAGAAAACGGCAATTTCATAGGAAAAGACCTAATATTTAAAAATTATTGTCATGAAGTTTTACAGAGTTGTTTCCAGTTGCATCGGATCATTGCGCCGATGGGAACAACCCATTTAACATACAGAATATAGTTTGCTCCTTGACTGAAGTAAAAGGAATTACCATGCTCATACTCGTATTATAAATGCTCATATTGTATCTGTCGTAGGTAATTGTCAAAGTCGTGAAATTATAATTCTACTAGGTTAGGTTAGCTTGTAATATGAAATACCCACCAAAAAATTACCGTGATATTATAATTTCACGGCTCTGACAATTTACCTGCAAAATAATCTAACAAACACAGCCGGCAACTACTTACCTCATCCAATCAGGACAGAGATTGGGTTCACTACTAAATGTGGTTAAGACAAACCAATTGTGGTGTAGTTCGGAGATCGACAAAGACAACTGTAGACTTATTCATATTCAATATATTAATATGAAATAAACATATTACTTTTGAAATTCATGTTACACACATACCCTCTCACACACACACACTCTCATCACCTACTACTACTAAATAAAATGTATCCGAGTTAGCTTCAAATTCGTAATTTTCTATGCAATTAAATGAACTAAGTGTAGTTTAATTTTTTATTTAGTAATCCTAATTTTGTATCTCAATTTCGTAATCTTAACTTTGTAATTAATTTAAATTTAAATATTATTAGAGTGCATTTCAAACTAGAAAAGATCAATCAGAAACAAACTCAAAGACAAGAATTTGAAAAAATTCCTCGGGCCAGGATTCGAACCTGCGACCTCTTGTTATCAAGACAAGCGCGCTACCAATTGCGCCACCGGGGTTCATACCCGGACCCGTGAATTCTTCCATCATACTTGTCCACTGTTATTTTTGCTTCTGCCTGATATAAGCTTGTACTGCACATATAGAACGCTCACGGGGGTGTTATGTGATTTCACGCCTTGTTCTTAAGAAACAGATGGCGCTGTCATCGCTACAATATTGTTGCTTCAGACAGTTAAGAAATTCACAGTTCTCATCCTGGCCCGGGGAATTTTTTCAAATTCTTGTCTTTGGGTTTGTTTCTGATTGATCTTTTCTAGTTTGTTAAGAATCGGTGCAACCGCAAACCAGAGCAGCGGAATTGCGACGAAATGTATGAAGAAAAGGAGGTACCCCGAAAAAACGGCTTGTCTTGAGTCGGCAGAGCTCGCTCACCCGTGAAGCGATACACTCAAACATTTTTATACACGCATGTCTATCAGCTATTGTAAATTAACAATATATTCATTGTGAGCCAGTTATTGCTTGTACGTGTTATTCATTGTTGGTAAAACAACGACCAATCCAGAGTTCAATCCAGAAAAACGCATATCCAGGTTTCGTTGTCAAAGACGAATTCAGAGAGACGCCAGAGTCTCCTTCATGGTCCTTCGGCATACGGATATAAAAACTACCAGTCAGTTACGGTATACAGTGCCAGTTACAGGAAGAAATACATAAAACCAGAAGTCGTAAACAGGAACGTATCCAGGAGTACCCATCACGGAATCAGTGCAAGATAAGTCAGCCTTAATTATCTACGTAGATGTCTAAAAACTAAAGACAAAGCAAGTTATTGAGCGAGTCCTAACCAAATATCATCAATTTCAGTATTTAATGTTATAATTAATTTCAAATAAGTACTGATTTATTACCATAAATCTTAATTCATATAGCTTTATTCGATTGTCCTACGAAGTTTGTTTATTTTTAATAATTTGTAATATTATCTGCTATTTTCTTAATAGCAGCCATAATATAATACCATAAATATAATTTTCATTCAATTTACATATTCTGCTCAATAATTTCCACTCTATGTCAGCAATTTTCGTGTTTATTTTTTATAATTTATAATATTATCTGCTATTTTTCATAATAGCAGCCTTAATATATCATAAATATAATCTTCATTCAATTTACATATTTTTCTCAATCATTTCCGTTCTATGTCGTGAATTTCCGTGTTTATTTTCAATAATTTATGATATTATCTGCTATTTTTCATAATAGCAGCCTTAATACGTCATAAATATAATTTTCTATCAATTTCCATATTTTTCTCCACAATTTGCGTCCCAAATTGTCAATGTGCGTATAAGATTACAAAAGCTATAAAACGCTTCGATCTGTTTACGAGTTAAAATCAGTGCATAGTAACTTATTACCTACGATTCTGTCTTTGTTCTCATCGCCAAGGCGTTGCGACGCCCATATGAATACAACTTTGTAAATGCAGTTCAAGTAGTAAACGAGTCAACTCTATTGAAGTGGCTTAAGGTTCAATTTTATTAAATTTAAAATGAATTTTTGAGTTACGTTAAATAGTTCGGCGGTCGAGTTAAACATTCCACTCTTTCCAATAACGGAGTTATCATAACATAGTTTCTTACATTTAATTACACATGACGAATATATTTTAGCGAATGATCGTATTGAGTTATTTCTATTTAATGAGTGATCCACATATAATAAATAGGTATTTTGGTCATGGTGTGAAATGATTTACTGTCGTATTTAACAATTTTTCAATGAACAATAATTTGTAGGTATAGTTGGGTTGGCCTTTGATAATATTTTCTCAAATGGGTCATTTGCATTTTATTGGGCTAATATCATTTTTTTATGTAAAATTTATTTTGGTCAGTTCAAATTAAAATATTAAGTAGATTTTATTGAGTGATGAATTTTAAATGAATGACATAATAATAAATAAAAAAAAAATAAATACTAAAATAATAATAATTTATAGTTGCGTACCTTTTTAAAGATTTCGCTTCCGTTTCACTTTGTCAGCAAAGTCACAATGGAACTCAAAGAATTAATAGCCAGACGTGGTTCTGCCAAGGGTCGCCTTACAACATTTATTAATTTTGTCAACAACTTAAAACCGACTTTAACCAACGTTCAAAACATTGATTTACACCTTCGAATCCAATGTTTAAAAAAGGTGTACGAAACTTTCGAAGATATTCAAACTTCTATAGAAACTAGTGTTGAGGCCACAGATACCGCTGCCCAGTATACTTTAAGGGAAGACTTTGAGAACAAATATTTTTTAATTTTAGCTAGGGCGCAAGAACTGTATGAAAACAATAAACCAAAGCCGGTTTTGGACGACAATGGGTCGGTTTCAGGAAAATCTCAGGATGGCAGTGTGGTCAGGGAAACAGAGACCAGGGGTTTTCGCGGTATAAAACTTCCGACCATACACGTGCCAAAATTCTGTGGCGAGTACGCCAAATGGCTTGAATTCAGAGACACTTTCAGCTCTCTTATACATAGAAATGAATCGATTAGTGAAATTCAAAAGTTTCATTATCTGCGGGCTGCTTTGGAAGGTGACGCTGCGGAGGTGATAGGGTCATTAGATTTTACAGCCTCGAATTACGAGATTGCATTTGATGAGTTATGCGGTAGATATGATAACCCTCGTTTATTAATACAAAATCACATTCAGGCTTTGTTTTCCGTGGAACCAATCAAACGTGAATCCGCAGAAAATATTCGAAAACTTGTTGACACATTTTCTAAAAATCTCAGATCTTTGAAAAAACTTGGTGAGCCAACAACATCTTGGGATTCATTGATAGTTTTTATAATGAGTTCGAAACTCGATCCTAGGACTTCAAGAATATGGGAAAAGAAAAAGGGTACGATCACAGACTTAACGCTTGCTACGTTTATATCTTTTTTGAAGGATAGGGCTGATGTAC
Organism: Ypsolopha sequella; assembly: GCA_934047225.1. Classification (NCBI taxonomy): domain Eukaryota; kingdom Metazoa; phylum Arthropoda; class Insecta; order Lepidoptera; family Ypsolophidae; genus Ypsolopha; species Ypsolopha sequella. The sequence goes on from OW203991.1 coordinate 22,665,632, forward strand.
TTCACACTATAAGTATGGGAAGCAATAAATATACAAACATTCAAATTAAGGGGCTAGCTGCTTGTACAGACAACACAAGTGATAATGAATTTACAAGTGAAAGCCTGTACACAAACATAAACAATAATCAAACCACTAACAAAAATTACAACCAAAATACGAATAACAATACAAGTAAAAATCAAAATAACAATAGAAGCAACAATTCAAACAATAATTCAAACATTAATTCAAATAACAATCCAAACAACATTCTAAACATTAATTCAAATAACAATCCAAACAACAATCCAAACAACAATTCAAACTAGTGGCGTGCACAGAACTTTTTGCTGGAATAGCAAACAATTGGTCAAGAACAACAATAAACAAATAAAAGAACAACAATAAATATCACTTTGAAAAAAAAAAAATTGTATGACGCCAGGGTAGACAATGTCTACCCTAGAGTGAAAATTTCCTATACAAACTTTTTTTTTTCAAAGTGATATTTAATTTTTTTTATATTTTTTTTATTGTTGTTCTTGACCAATTGTTTGCTTTTCCAGCAAAAAGTTCTGTGCACGCCACTGATTCAAACAACAATAAACACAATAATCAACATGCCTATTCAGGTAGGTATAGGACACCCAGTTGTCCTGTTTGCAATCAAGCACATAGACTTTATTATTGTGAGTCTTTTCTTGGGAAATCAACCGAAGAGAGAGCACGAACAGTCTGGTCGCTGAGATTGTGCAAAAATTGTCTAAGACCTGGTCATCAAGCTGCTGAATGTAGATTAGGCCCGTGCAAGAAGTGCTCGCAAAAACACAATACAGTATTACATGTAGACACAAACGATGCGCCAGGCAGCAGCGCCACAACACTTTCAGTCAGCGTGACAGAGCGGGTGTTGCTGTCGACCGCAGTAGTCATGATTACAGATAAAGACGGGCAACGTCATGAAGCAAGGGCGATTTTAGATTCTGGGAGCCAGGCATCCTTCATGACGGAGGCCTTACACCAAAAACTCAAATTAAAATGCACAAATACGTCTACGTCGGTGGTAGGCATTAATAATTCAGTTTCAAAAATCACAAGGCGTTGCGATGCATTAATTGAATCGAGAACATCAGACTTCGCAGTGGAATTATCCATGCTGGTGCTTCCAAATATCGCTAATCTTTGTAACAGTACAACACAAATGCAAAAATCAAACATATATAAGGACATAACACTGGCAGATCCCGAATACTTTAATCCAGCGAGCATAGATATACTACTCGGTGCAGATATTTTTTGGGATCTACTAGAACCAGGCCAAATACGTTTAGGTAAGTATAGTCCCATTTTGCAACAGACAAAGTTAGGATACATAATTTCAGGTCCCACTAGTGGATTAAGTCAAACACACACGCCAACAAAGAGCCATTCAATTACATGTAATTTCATACAAAACAACGATACACAAATACAAGAACAATTAGCTAAGTTCTGGACTCTCGAAGAAACACCAGATAATAAATTCTCAATTAATTCATCGGAGGAGCAACTATGCGAAGACAGTTTTGTAAACAATGTCACGAGGCTGTCATATGGTAGGTTTTCAGTTGCTATTCCTTTGAAAAAATCAGAGTCCAGCCTCGGAGATTCATACGCAAGAGCAAGACAATGTTTTCTTGCACTTGAACGCAGATTGCAATGCTCACCAGAACTTAAGCGGATGTATACGGAGTTCATGATGGAATATAGGCAGTTAGGTCATATGTCTCTAATACATACAAACACAAATGAGGACAAAAACGTGAAAAACCCATATTACTTGCCGCATCACGGCGTATTACGCGAAAACAGTGAAACTACAAAGCTCCGTGTAGTTTTTAATGCAAGCGCGCCTACAACCACGGGCGTATCTTGTAATGATATCCAGGCTGTAGGTCCCACAATCCAGAGCGATTTATTTTCAATCCTAATTCGGTTTAGGCATTTTTCCTATGTCATGACGGGTGACGTAGAGAAAATGTATCTTCAAGTGGCTATACATGAAGGGCAGCGGCATCTCCAGAGAATTATTTGGAGGGACAATCCAAGTGATTCTCTTAAGATATACAATCTTAATACAGTGACCTATGGCACAGCATCAGCTCCTTTTTTGGCGATAAGATGTTTGAAACAGCTGGCCATAGAGTGCAAAAATAGTGTTATATCTCAGATTATAAGCGAAGACTTTTATGTTGATGACTTAGTCACTGGGAGTCAATCCCCCAACCAATTAGTCAAAATCAGAGACAAAGTCATTCAAGAACTATCATCCGCCTGTTTTAACTTGCGCAAAATCAGATCCAATATCAAACATTTTGATAATAATTCAAATTCAGATCAGAAACTAAATCTAGGTGATCCAGGTTCCTCACACACATTAGGTCTTGGTTGGTCGCCAACAGAAGACAATTTGTATTTCGATATTAAGCCAAAATCTCACGAAATTCATACAAAAAGATCAGTTTTGTCACAGATAGGGCAGATTTTCGATCCCTTGGGATTACTCACAGTCATTGTAATCCAGGCAAAAATCATGCTACAGAAACTTTGGTTGTTGAAAATATCATGGGACGAGCCACTTCCATCCAATTTAGCACAAGTTTGGCAAAAATATATTTCAGAACTTGCTCAGATTAATAATATTCGGATCCCTCGTCTAGTGACAGGTATAAATCCAAGTCAAATCGAGTTGCACACGTTCAGTGATTCTTCTCAAGATGCGTATGGGGCTTGCGTTTACGTCAGAAGTATTACTAGCGATAATCAGGTACACGTGCACTTATTATGCGCAAAGAGCAGGGTCGCTCCTCTCAGGCCCGAAACAATACCGCGTTTGGAGCTTTGCGGTGCACTCACAGCTGCAAGGTTAACTGAAAAGTTGCTAAAAGCATTTAGGCTATCAGTGTATAGATGTGTACTATGGTCTGATTCAACAATAGTTTTGGCTTGGCTGAAAACGGCACCAAATCAACTTAAACAAAAATTCGTTCAGAATCGTGTGGCTGAAATTCAACAGCTTACCAAAAATCATGAATGGCGACACATTTCCACTGATAATAATCCTGCAGATTTGTTAACTCGCGGCGTAAACATGTCAGAAATTCATAATCTAAATTTGTGGTGGTCAGGACCCAAGTTTTTGCAAAATCATCAGGATGATTATCGGGAAGAAGACATTCCAAAAGTAGTTTTAGCATCCGAGGCAAATACAGATAATGCAGAAGTAATTGAATTCACAAGATTTTCTAAATTATTGAAACTAAAAAGGGCATTTGCAAACGCACTACGCTTTATACACAATTGTCAAAAGGACAATACAAAAATCAAGGGTCCTCTATCCGTCGATGAAATCGAAAATAGTTTTAAACTGTTGCTCAAATTGTCACAAAAGCAATCATTCGAGGAAGAGTATGACCTCTTAATAAGAAAACAAAGCTTACCACACAAAAACAGTATACTGTCTCTGTCACCTTTTTTGGATGAGTTCGGTTTGATTAGAGTCGGAGGCAGATTAAGCAACTCTCAATTTGAATATGGCAAAAAATATCCAATTTTGATTTCATGCAAGCATCCAATAGCAAAACTCATATTCGAGCATCAACACATAATTCTATTTCATGCTTCACCACAGCTTTTGCTTGAATCAGTAAGAGAACAGTTTTGGCCGTTAGGTGGACGAAATACAGCTAGATTTGTTGCACAAAAATGCCTTAGGTGTTTTCGTTTAAAAGCTAAGACTGTCAGCCCTATTATGGGCAACCTACCTCAGCAGCGTTTAGATCCAGGCTATCCCTTCCAAACTACCGGCATCGATTACGCAGGACCTCTAAGTGCTGCTGACCGTAAAGGCCGCGGGTGTAAGCTAATAAAAGTATACGTAGCGGTCTTTGTTTGTTTTACTACAAAGGCCATACACCTAGAATTGGTCACCGATTTGACCAAAGAAACTTATATCGCTGCGCTACGCAGATTCATTGCTCGTCGTTCAAAGCCGCGCGAAATTTTCACAGATAATGGAACCCAGTTCCATGGTGGTAAAAACGAAATTCAAAGATTCATTAAAAATAATTCAGAGTCATTATCCGAAATCATGGCAAATGAGAACATAGACTTTAAATTTATTCCAGCTTATGCCCCACATATGGGGGGGATTTGGGAGGCTGGAGTCAAATCTTTCAAGCTCCATTTAATGCGAGTCTTAGGCGAAGCTAACCTCACCTTTGAGGAACTTTACACGGCGTTAGTACAGATCGAAGCAATTTTAAATTCACGTCCATTGTATCCAATGTCCTCTGATCCTTGTGATCTCACTCCACTTACCCCTGGTCATTTCTTGGTTGGACGACCTCTAACTGCATTGCCGAGTCCGATGTTGGACGACGTCAATACGAATAGGCTACAACGATGGGATCGCGTGGAACAGATCCGCCAGCACTTTTGGGTCAGATGGATGAAAGAATACGTATCCGAGTTACAACAAAGGACTAAATGGCGTTCCTGCAACGGCAAGCTAGACAAGGGAACCTTAGTAATAGTGAAAGAGGATTTCCTGCCACCACTGAAGTGGTGTCTCGGACGCATTTTGGAAGTATTTCCTGGCAAGGATGGAGTCTGTCGAGTAGCAGATATCCTCACCAAGAAAGGTGTCATAAGGCGAGCATTCACCAAAATCTGCCCCCTTCCGATTAACCAGACAGACGATAGAGATAATCAGCTATCTTGTTGAAAGCAGCCAACGTCAACGTCAACGCCGGGGGGCATGTTAAGAATCGGTGCAACCGCAAACCAGAGCAGCGGAGTTGCGACGAAATGTATGAAGAAAAGGAGGTACCCCGAAAAAACGGCTTGTCTTGAGTCGGCAGAGCTCGCTCACCCGTGAAGCGATACACTCAAACATTTTTATACACGCATGTCTATCAGCTATTGTAAATTAACAATATATTCATTGTGAGCCAGTTATTGCTTGTACGTGTTATTCATTGTTGGTAAAACAACGACCAATCCAGAGTTCAATCCAGAAAAACGCATATCCAGGTTTCGTTGTCAAAGACGAATTCAGAGAGACGCCAGAGTCTCCTTCATAGTTTGTAATGCACTCCAGTTATATTTAGAGTATTCATAGCGATGGATTTCGCAAAATGAACAAAATCTTAATATTAATTTGATTCATATTTTAAATTAAATTTTTATTTCATTTTAATTGAGTAATATAATACATAATTAGATTTAAATGTATACTTCAGTTTATTTTGATTTTAAATTCAATACACTTAATTGTATCTTAATAATTTATTGTGGCTAAGATCTGTGTTTATAATTTTTATAATCATTACCGTAGTAAGCAGCATGGAACACTAAACTTATACATGTAAGAGACGAGTAAAGGAAGTTAGTCCCCACCACCCAGGGAATCCTACTGTGAGGACTAGAGAACGACAATGTTAGTATCTACTACTATCAACTATATGTTTACTGAATATTTGTTTTTGTTCTGGGAATAAATAAATTTGAATTTGAAATTTGAATATTTATTGTACACAAAATATTTAAAGTAACTGTAAAGGATTTACCAGTAGAGTTTGGGGCAAAAAAGTGAAACTTTATTATAGAACAATTTATTTGTGTATAAGTTTAGCTAGCGGCCAGGAAGAAAGTTGCATTGATGGTGGCGATACCCTGACGCCAGGACGCCAATGTTAGGAACTTAAATCATGTTATCCACCATAACACTAATCTAATACTAATCTAAAAATTATTGTTCGTTCATCTTAACGTCACAGTAATTTAAAGTTCATGCAATTAGGCGAGCTGATCTCTGAAAGATATTTCTACCATCAAACTCAATTTATATTAGAGATACCAAGAAATAGTTATGAATAATACAAATGTGTACACTCGAAAAATACCGAGAGGTGCCGTGTGACATCCGGTTGGAACGAAATTCTAACGTATTATAGCAAAAGTGTCGTGACGGTCGAAGTTGTACACTTTCTTTGGCCTAGTTTTCATTCGCCAAGTGTCTTCTTTGTGTCAACTTCGTTCCAAAGAATAATTTATCAAAAAGATGCAAACGAAGAGGTATCCACTTCAAATAAATCTGAATTGTTATAAAGAAAACACTTGTATAGTGAAAGTTGCAGTACTACATCAGGCCTTATAGTGGAGGATATAAAATAGGTACAAATTCCAATGTGTATAACTTGATGTGATCTCCGCTGTACTTTAAATTTCTTATATAATTAACTGCCTAACCGGTTTCGCTCTAACAAAATACAACTAAAGCTACTCGTAGTTTATACATATAACAAAACCAGCCGAGTGTGAGTCGAACTCACTAACTAAAACCACACAATACGGGCATGGAACCCTAAAAACATGGTTTTCATTTCATTTCCACTTGCAGTTAGGCATGACTAACTTAACTTGACGAAATCGCTATAAGTGATAAGGCCGTCAATTGTTACCTTCTTTCATAAGGTTATTTTTTTACCTGATTTATTTATTTTGTTATACAGTAAAGAGTATTTGTCTCGTCTTGTCTTATACTGACACTTACAATCTATAAAATTATTTACATTTCAAGGGTCTAATTAAGTTGATCTAGATAACTTTCTAAATAAAAAAAAATAAAATAAATGTTTGTAATTTTTAGATTTTTCTCATTATTTTATTAATTATTTGATTTCATTAATTATGCATATTGTGTGCTTCAAGAGTATGAAAGCAGGAGACAAATAAATAAATAAATTCTGTGTTTTTTTTGGAGTGGTAGTTTGTTGGTTGATGTAACAGCAAACACTTTATACCCATTTAAAAGGGTTTCGGCTATAGTGTCAACGAGACACTATAGCCGAAACCCTTTTAAATGGGTATAAAGAGTGTTATAATATGTTTTTTACGTAGCGTTCCTGCTCTACATATATTTTTTTCGTAGCGATCCTGCTCTACATATGTTTTTTTCGTAGCGATCCTGCTCTACATATGTTTTTTTCGTAGCGTTTATGCTCTACATATGTTTTTTTCGTAGCGATCCTGCTCTACATATATTTTTTTCGTAGCGATCCTGCTCTACATATGTTTTTTTCGTAGCGATCCTGCTCTACATATGTTTTTTTCGTAGCGATCCTGCTCTACATATGTTTTTTTCGTAGCGTTCCTGCTCTACATATGTTATTTTTGTATCGTTCCTGCTCTACATTAATTTTTTTCATAGCGTTCTTGCTCTAAATATGATTTTTTCGTAGCGTTTCTGCTTTACATATGTTTTTTTTTGTAGCGTTCCAACTCTACATATGTTTTTCCTAAGTATACTCGTCCTTACTTATTGGACGAATAAGTAACTTGGTTGGTACTTATATGACTATGTTACCAACTTTGTGGTTTAATACCGAGAAGAGAACATAGCTTTCATGTTTACTTGTTTTATTTACATCGAATGTAAGTTCGCAGGTAGTGTCGGATTCAGGGCAGGGCAACTAGGGCTGAAGTCCAGAGGCACCCACATTTTTTTGTTAAAAAAAAATATATATTTAATTTTCAATATACTTTCATTCATTTTATATATTTCATATATTCTACAAACTTCCAATAAAAAATCAAAACATTAAATTTTCCACAAAGGATTTTTTTCAATACAAAGACGAAAATTATCGTAAGCCTGATGACCTGACACAAAAAAAAAACTTTTGTCGAGGAATCGCTCGCCTTTATTAAAAATGTTATTAATGTTATTAAGAAGTTAGTGAATTCCCTAGGTATAGCAACACAATAACTTGTATGAGAACGCCGCGAATATAAATTTCTATATTTAATTTTAAGCTTTCATATTTTGAAGTCGTTACTATTTTTTAGTGAAAAATTAATTTTATTTGATTAAGTTTTGAACTAGCATGAATTCAGAGGTTAAAATTAAAACCAAGATTTAATTACTTAACAAACACTTTAATAATATAACAATTATTATCAAAATAGGATAAATAACTATAAATAATATTTTAAATACATTCATACAATACATCAACACGGATCTAGTCTATTTATGTAACAAAAAAAAAACACCACCATGTTTTTCTCTACAAAATTAAAAACATCCCTTGTAATTATATCTATCATTAATTTATGGGGTACATCTATTTTTAGAAGAAAGTTATTATTTAAAACACTGTCTTTAAAAAAGCCAGAAATTCATATCTGTAAGATTATAAGAAAACTTAAAAAAAACACGTTTACACATGGGACTTTTTGTTGGACATCATCACTCAAATTTTACCTTTGTGAACGCCCTCGTGAGCGTTAAGTATGTGCATTACAGACTAGTATATCAAGTAGCTACAAAAATTAGGTTTACAGGTATAGTGGAAAAATTCGTCGTTTCAGATAAGAACCTCGGTAGCGCAGTCGGTAACGCGCCTGTCATGTAAGAAGGAGGTAGCAGATTCGAATGGGTTCTAGGAGTTTTTTAAAATATTTGTTTACTTGAAATTTGTTTCTAGGTGATCTTTTCTAGTTTGTAATGCACTCTTAAATATTTAGAATAAAAAGAATTCAAATAATCCAGAACTTTTTTCTAATGAAAATTCAGAAGAGATTGTATAAGGAGTAAGATCTTTAGGGAGAAAATACAATTTTGAATGAAAATACTAAGAAAAAACCAGTTATTTAAAAAATTTATAGAACAATTAAAATATATTAATATAATAAATATCGCATGACTTTTCTTTGCAATATAAAATAAATATTATCTGAGATCTTCTTGCTAGGAATAAGCTAGCCATGCAATAGTCTTATATTAATGTAAGTGGGTAATTAGATATATTTATACTTTTAACAAGATATCCATTTTATGTTTCACGATTCAAACTAAATATTTTATTAAATATATCTAATTTACAGGGCGTATTTTTGTATTTATTCGTAACTCTATGTAAAGCTTTATAATTAACTAAGTTTTTATTTAATTAAGCAACTAAAAAAATATATAAATCTTTTTGCCTTCAGACAAATAATTTAAATCAAAATAAATAATTTTATCAGTTACAATATAACATTTCGATGCATTTTTTATTATTTATTTTTATAAAATATATATTTTGTTTTGCTCTGAAGGCGAAACTGATGCATAATAAAATATTTTCAATTATTACCACAATAATAAACATTTTATACGCTCTATTTACATTCTATTTTCTTTTATATTTCTTGCTTTATCATGGTCAATGACGGAGTACAATACATAAATGGGAAAGCTAAACACTCACAACATTTAGATACGAGTAATATAGCTCTACATAGATATATTTTTGAAAATACTGCCCATATTCGTATCTTTCGAAGAGTATGTTTGAGTATTCGACAAGTACTAAATTTGTTATTTTGGTACCATAAAAAAAAACTTTTTATTTTAATTTTTTATTACTTTATTTACCTTCGAGTTGGAATAGAAATTAAAAAGTTGTTAACACAACTGTTGTGTAAAACGGACAGTATTTCCAAACTGTTATAGAATAAGTGGTAACCTACTCGCTGTTTCTTCTCACAAAATAATGTTTTAAAATGTTTAGGACAAAGGAGAATGTTGTATAGTTCCGATATTGTTAAAAAAGACTCAACTGTGAAAGTCAATTAAATTGTAGCAGCAAACGCTATTTACTTTAAAATTAACTTTATATCATTGCAGTATAGAAACGCAGAAAGAAAAGTAAATCTGGATGTGAGGAGCTCTGAACCGGGATATGATATAAAGTTAATTTATATCTCCTTGCGATGATGGATAAATAAGATAACATAGAAATTTATTTCTGTCATAGTTACTTTAAAATTTATTTAATTTGCTTTATGGCTTGTATAAATGTAAATATTGTGTAAACGATTTTAACGTAACTCATCTTTTTGTCACAAATTAATTGTGTATTTTCCAACTTATTTTAAAGATATTTAAAAAATTATTCAAATATTTTAAAAACATTTTTCTACTTGTATTTGATTGATTATAATATTCTATATTCTTCCATGAATATAGTATCAATGACACTAGAAATATTAGTGGAAATATATTTGTGACTCCTAGTAGTTTAAAATTGTAGAAGCTATCTACTTAAGGTTAAACATCAGTAGCTTAACGCAAATTGCATAACTTAACTTTGTTATTCTTGTTTAGAGATTTAAAATTGTTTTTTTTTTATCTGTGCCATTTCACGCCAAAAGTTCAGTATTAGTTAGGTTTATAAAGCAAAACTTTGAAATTGTATAACCAACTTAAAATGCTGTGTTAACTTTTTTTAGACCAGGTCATGACTAATTGTGCATTAAATTACAAACTCATGCTTTATAAACCTCACTAATACTGAATTATTGGTGTTAATTGCCACATACCAAAATGTTTTTAATTTTTTAACTCATAAACAAGAAAAACAATGTTAAGTTATACACTTTCTGCAAAGCGACTGACTAACTTTAAAACAATATGACTTTAGAAAATCTACCATTTAGCGAAATCTAGTAGAATAGAAAAATGCTACTTTTAAATAAATTCGAAACGAATATTATTGGTCCGAAGTTAGTCAAGAGATTCAAAGTTAGGTTAAAATTAGTAAAAATTTAAAACTTTTAAGTATTTAGAGAATTTTTAAAAGCGTCAAATAATGTGTTTTTTTTTAGAGCTATTAATAAATAACCTTTACAGAACATAAGTTTTAAATAAAGTGGTATAACCGTCACGGAAAGCATGTTATAAAATGTCTAATAAGGCTTAGTATATGGCAGTTTTCTCATCAATTTAAAAGCTGCTCTGATAAATTTACTTTTCGCACGCTTTATATTTTATACTAGTTCTATGTAAGCTATTAAATAAAATGTATTTCATTTACTTAATACCAATTTTTTATATTCTAATTTAATATCTAACGATTTCTATGGCCATTTTGATCTCCATAAGTTTAAAAAATACAAACCATGTTTTACTTAATCTAACAATAAATCCATTGATATTTATAAACCTACGGAGGGTTTCCTAAGTGTACATGAACACCGTGTGTTAAACAAAACTACTATTAATATTTACATAAACGTAACATTATGTAATATAATTCGGCCTTTCAATGCCAAATAAACTCTAAAATATACTAAATTCATCATCGAACAACAAACGTCTAAAAGCATTAAATATCGATATTTTTCTATAAAATAAGTCGCGGCTCATTATTTTGTAATTTAACTTACCAAACACAATTTATGAAAATATAATATTTTTATTGGTGAATTTAAGTAATATTTATTAATGGTCATAATTGAAATTCACTAGCGAAAGTACACCGATTTCCTTTAATAATGTGTTTTTAAGATATAAAACAATGCAGTTTTTTTTTATACCGGTGATTTTCAATAATGACCACTTAATAATAATAATAATTACAAAATATCAAACGGCACAATTCTGAAATATATATTTTTAGACACCAATTTCAGCCTAATCACGGACAAAACTACGAGATTTTAAATTGAAATTGCATTTCTTGATGATATTATTTTTATATAATTTTTAAAATCAAACACGTAGACAACTTTAGTTGACTCAACACATAGCAACCACAAAACTCTTGGCCTAAAATGCTACTAAGTAGCTAGATTACAAGGGAAGTATTAGGTACACCTAAATACCTAAGACGAAGAGGAGTCAAAGAGAAACATTTAAGTATTCTAATTTTAATAACCTGTACATTTGAGCAGCATCCTTCATTTTGGAGTCTGATTACCTTTAATTTTCATTGGTAACTATGCAGTTGTCACACTTTTCGTCAATCACTATCAGAAACACTGTAATAATCTTGACTGACTATAAGTAAAATGAAATATTATTAGCCGTTTTTTTTTTGTTCTACAACTACAAGCGACTGTCGCGTAGCAAAAAGTGTCACGTCTGCACAACTAAAACTACAGGCTCCTTTAAAAGTTAATGACGTCATAAGCCTCAAGACTGGACATGGTCAAGTAGACCAGCCACAAAGAGAAGAAGAAAATGGAAGTGGCAATCTTGGCGCCTCTTGGTCCTCCGAGCTCGCCACCGATGGACTTTCTTCTTCTTATCATCAGAACTATGACGACCAGGGCTGCTTCTGAGCAGAACATCGTAACGCTGAACGCCAAACTGAGAAAAAAAAATAGAAATAAGAAAAATTTAGCCAAACTAAAGGTAATGCAAACTTAAAGGTACCAAATGTTTAGACAAGCTTCTATCCCAAAGATGAAAACTGCAAGTTGAAGAGCAAGTAAAAGGGCATAAAATAGTATACATAATTTATTTTGTAAAATCTAAATTTTATTAATATTCCTTCTATTTTCCGGGTGATTTACACAAACATGGGCGTCCGTTTTGCATACAGATGCACAGATTGGTTTTTTACATAGGCCCTTACCTAAATTTAAGTCTCTGTTTTTTTAATGCAGGTTATATAGTTATTTAGTTTTCTTCTATTAACTTTTTTAATATAAATTACTTTTTCTATGAAGCCAACATGACTAATATTGCGTACAATATTAAGATAAAAAAATTGCAATGCCCACTCGACCAAAATGTACGAGTATAAATAGCAATTATTTTGCAATTTTGCGGTGGTCTGAGTAAAATTTGTGTGCTGAACAAATACTGTCAAAATTTTTATCTTGTTCGTCCGGATATTCATCATCAACGTCACTTACTTCCCAGGATCCACTAGGAACTTTTCCCCCTTGCTCCAGTGGACAATGGCAGCCACTGTCCACGCGACTCCGATACCAAGGAACACGTTGACAGCGTTTGACCCTGTCACGTTGCCCACTGAAGCATCGGCGTACTTGTCTTGGATTGCTGCTACTTTGCTGGCGAAAGTGTCTGAGGAAAAAAGGTTTTTTGAAACAATGAGCAGATTTGACAACAATCGCGTTGGGAAGTTTCTATCAGTGTTTTGTCTGTTTGGGACGATTTGATAACAATACCTATCCACGACTATTGCAAAACGCAATCACGCGTCCAAACTACGGTAAGTACTGTACAAAGCGGGGGAAAAATAGCATTTTGGGCATTTATGTCATCTTAGGTAACAAAATACAAGTATATTAAAGACACATACTCTAGTGATCAAACTTAACATCCTGCCCTCTCCATTAACCCTGATAATATAATTGTTGTAATAATCATGCGACACAAACAAATAAGGCTTTTCACTTGTATAGATATTATCGAATTGAATGAAACTTGAGGATAAAACATGATATTTGCAAAACGGCTCACCTTAATAACTATTTTTGATTGGGATAGCCCACCAGTTTCAGCAGATTCAGGCTGCCTTCTTCTGCAAGAATGAAGACGCTTCCGCGACGACGTTGTCCCTCTCACACAACAAAAATGTCGTCTCGGAAGCGTCTTCACTCACCCAGAAGAAGGCAGTCTGAATCTGCTGAAACTGGTTGGCTATCCCGATCAAAAAAAGTTATTGAGGTGAGCCGTTTTGCAAAAATCATGTTTTATCTACAAGTTTCATTCAATTCGATAATACTTATACAAGTGGAAAGTCTTATTTGTTTGTGTCACATAATTATTTATTAGAGCAATTATATGGGGGTTAATGGAGAGGGCAGGTTGTTCAGTTCGATCAATAGAGTATTGTGTCTTTGATGTATTTGTATTTTGTTACCTAAGATGCTGTAGCCGCTGGCCACAGGATGCAGGGCTGATGGAATTTGAGTGGGAGAGCAGACAGGATAAGAAAAAGATTGTGGGTAAACTGACCTTTGTTGGAATGTTGTTCTCGATGGGCCGACAGGAGATGCGGTGACGTGCTGAGCCTTCTTGTTGGCTAGTTGAGTTGGCGTCTGTGCAGGAATGTGCAGGATTGTCTTGGTTGTAGTGATGTACACAGCACTTGTAATTACACTACACTTTAGGTACGCGATAATTGTTTGTGCTGACGCGAATGTCTATTGTTTAGAGCTGTCGGCTGCGCGGGCGCGCGCGCGTGCGCCTAGAGAGGCTCGTCGATCCGAACAGACTGAGTGAGCAGCGCTCAGCGCGCGACTCGATTCTGTCGCGAGTTGCTTATCTGCGCATGCGCTGACGTCACGCTGTTTTTAGCGTGAACATCCTGGGGGGGCCGGGGCTGCGGCTCCATGGGCTGTGTCCAGATCCACAACTTGGATCACTCCATCCTTGCCAGGCATTGTGCGGAGAATTCTCCCCAACTTCCATTGGAGCGGAGGCAGGTCATCCTCTTTGATGAGGACCAGTTCACCCACTTGAGGAGGGGAGGAAGGGGAGAGCTGATTGGAGCGGGTTTGCAGGGTATGGAGGTAGGATCTGGACCAGAGAATCCAAAAGCGCTGAGAGAGCGCTTGAATGAGCTGAAAGCGTTTAAGAACAGATATGGGTCTGTCGTAAAAAGACTGCTCAGGTAGAGCGGTGAGCGGACGACCAATAATGAAATGTCCGGCCGTGAGAGGGTCAAAGTCCGTAGGATCGGATAAAATCGGGCAGAGGGGTCTTGAGTTGAGTATTATTTCGTGCAGAGCGCCGAACCAAGTTATGTGCTGATTCGCGAGCTGGTGAGTGATTGCATCATTGTTTGACCCGAGGAAGTTCTGAACTTCATTGAGTTGATCCCTAGCACCTACACAGCTTGTGCCGACTCTGAGCGAATGAGAACTAGAGTACCGCGACGTGAGATAAAACCTAACAGGGCTCGTGCTGAGTGAAATTGACCATGTACGTCTGCTATTATTGGTGTGTTAGTGACGTTCACTACACGTTGTGCGGAGTTACAAGAATTCTCTGTTGGAGCTGGAGTCATTGAGTGAAAATGAACTGAGTGTGTATGTGATGAGTGTGTGTGTGATGACTGAGTGCTGGTTTCATTGAGTGAAAAATGAGCTGAATGTGTATCTGATGAGTGAATGTGTGAGTGAAAATGAGCTGAGTGTGTCTATATGTGCTGATTGAATGTGTGAGTGAAAATGAGCTGAGTGTGTATGTGCTGATTGAATGTGTGAGTGAAAATGAGTTGAGTGTGTATGTGCTGATTGAATGTGTGATGAGTGTGACTATATGTGAAAATGAGTTATTAAAAACTTGAGCGCTACCAACTCCAACGTGCGGATAGCTTGTAACTTGCGCGGGCCGAAAAAAAAAAAAAAAAAACAAAGGCTATGTTCAAACGGAACACGGAAAATAAACACGAAAGAGAGAGAAAAAATATTTTTTTTTAAACAACCTGTATATGAGCTGATAAACCAACGTGGAACACCCTATATGTGTACCATTAACAATAAGATCAGAGATGAGAAGAGAAAAAAAACAAATTGTTTACTATATTTGTGCTATATATATATACCCGGGTAAAAAAAGCAGACAATAACACAAATAAACGGTCCGGCAATATATTACTGCGACGTGAGATTACCGCAACACAAAAATATCGAAAAGGGCTGATGAACCTGTTCACTTTTATGTTATTTGCCTTGAAATCACGCTTTAGTAATATACGTAATACGTATGTATATGCACGAAATAAAGCGAATTTATACTCTCACAAAAAAATATCTCGCAAGATACGAGAACTATCTTTGACAGTGGGTAGATTTGCACCTCTTCGCGCGATAGAAAACAAAGTGAAGTATAGGTACTCAAAACGTTGTAACACGATATGAAACTAAAATGTGAACTATGTATTTACGAGCAAAGTTGAATCACTTCGAGAACATTTGAAAAGATTGGGTCGGGAATTACATGTAAAAAATGTTGAGCAAAATGCTGACTTTGAGTTTAATTAATTTTACGTATGGGGTTTATAAGGGCTGATAATTAATCCCTGGAAGTGACGGGGGGGGTTTAATAAAGAAATATAGTGGACTGTAATAAACAATTGGGCCGAATGGATATAATTATATTATCTGAGCTGAACAATAATTACAACCGTGATGAAAATGAGTTATTCTGTAAAGGGGCGTGGGGGGGTCGGTTCTAACCGATAAATGGAATGTTCCAGGCGGCGGTTCTAATTATCTACCCGCGATAGGTATTCGAAACCACAAAATATTTTTTGCCGGGAAAGGGGGCAAAATATGTAACCCGGTGAAAATGGACTGTAGTAAATCGACGGGGGCTGGTTCAAAACAAAGTTATGGGCCGGCGGGGGATAGTCGGGGGGTGATATAAACCAAAAATTTTCCTGGATTGAAAATGGACTGTAATAAATCGACGGGGGCTGGTTCAGTAGCGGTTTGAAGGGCCAAAATTGTGAAAATGGACTGTAAGGACCAGAATTCGATCCGGCCGAAGGACCAAAAGTGTAGCCGCTGGCTACAGAACTGCAGGGCTGGTGGGATTTGAGGATATGACACGGGAGAAGAAAAGATTGTGGGTAAACTGACCTTTGTTGGAATGTTGTTCTCGATGGGCCGACAGGAGATGCGGTGACGTGCTGAGCCTTCTTGTTGGCTAGTTGAGTTGGCGTCTGTGCAGGAATGTGCAGGATTGTCTTGGTTGTAGTGATGTACACAGCACTTGTAATTACACTACACTTTAGGTACGCGATAATTGTTTGTGCTGACGCGAATGTCTATTGTTTAGAGCTGTCGGCTGCGCGGGCGCGCGCGCGTGCGCCTAGAGAGGCTCGTCGATCCGAACAGACTGAGTGAGCAGCGCTCAGCGCGCGACTCGATTCTGTCGCGAGTTGCTTATCTGCGCATGCGCTGACGTCACGCTGTTTTTAGCGTGAACAGATGCCATATATGCCCAAAATGACATTTTTCTCCCGCTTTGTACAGTACTATACCGTAATTTGGACGCGTGATTGCGTCATAGGCAATAACGTTTTGAATTGACTTATTAACACGTTCATTGCCAATTACGGTACATTTTGTACATTTATCACACCTAAAAACAGCACAAGGATTTTTTTTCCCTTCATAGGTTGAACGAGCGATAGATATAAGTTATTTTTGGCTGTGAGCGCAAAGACTTATGTGTCAAAACTATGCTTCTCAAGAACAGGTAAGTGGATTATGGGAATTAATGCATGAGCAGCAATTTCATTAAAAAATAATTATTATGAGCCCTCTGCATCAGATAAAGAACCTACTTTAAAAGAACCTTCAGGTTCATAATTAGTACTTTCCCAAAATGACTACTCTCCGGAAACTACTACCTTTTTTCTCAAAATCACTAAGAAATATACTCTTTCTAGTCATCAGGCCCTAGAATCACAAAAACGAAAGCTGTGATAGAGCCCCTAATGTTGAGAATGCACCCGAAGTGCGAGGCCATGTCTCCGATGACAGCTGTCACTAATTATGCATGCTCACCTGGTATACTAGTCCCCAGAGCCACAAACACGATGGCTGTGACAGAGTCCTTAATGCCGAGGGTACAGCCGAAGTGCGAGGCCACGTCTCCGATGACAGCTGTTACTAGGCCGATGCAGATGATGGACACGACAAAGCAGACGTAGCCACCACCGATATCTGTCATGAAAACGTAAAGTATAAAAAAAAGGTTAAAGTAAACACGTTAGTTGTCCTTGCACTATATATTATCTTTATATTCATTCTGAGGTCCTATTGACGTCAATGTACTATATAAAACCAATTATTGCAACCTTTTCAGCAGCGTGCCCGCTGCATTTAAGAATTCTTAGTATTGCATCATATTGCAGTACTCGCAATATTTCATAAAAGGCGAAATGCGTACGGCACCACGTGCGGCACGTAAGATGCTAAAAAGTGTGCGATCAGCTTAAAAATGGATACGTCCATAGTAGTTCAATGAAGCTTCTTCAGTAGGACGTATAAGCTGATTTGATTTTTGGTGCACTTGTGAACTATTTAGCTGAAGGGGTTAGAAGGTAATTTTTGGTACTTTTTTGCAAACACCGAATGGATATATCAGCAGACCTGACCTAAATATCATGGACTACCATCGTTTTAAAATAAAAATGGCTTTTAGTTATAAACGGAGCTTTGCTGTATTGCTTAGGTTTCTATTATAAGATGGAATTCGTGAAATAGTAGTTTATGCTACAAGGGCGAAAAGGAATAAATTACGAGGACGATTTAAAACACGAGCGTAGCGAATGTTTTAAACGTAACAGAGTAATTTATTGCTCTTACGCCTGTGTATCAGAATACGTTTTTCAATGCATGGTGTGAATAAATAAAACAAATATAATCTTGTGAACTTTAAATTATGATTGGCTCAAAAGGACTGTATCCAGAGCCGTTAAACAGTGGAAAAAAAAGTATAACATTTATGGTACACAGGGAAGGCTGCAGGTTAGCCAACCATTTTAAGTAAATATAAAAAAAATTGTAATAATAAAGCCCTAGGGCAAAATAATCGACTTTCTGTTCGGTTTTGATGCATAAAAAGTGGGCCTTACGAGCACTTGCATTGAAAAATATATAAAAAGCATCAGTAGGTTGGCCTCGTGGCAGTATGTTTTCGTTATTTTGAAAAATAAAACATTTTACAATAAAATTAACAATAAAATAAATTGGCACATTAAATCAGCAAAATGAGATCCCAATAAGATATGGCGCCACTAATATTTACCAGTAGGTGGGACAAAAGCAAAGATGATCTTCCAGAATAGTGTGACGATGTGTAACACGTAGTCCATCACCGAAGGTGGCTCGTCAGGGTCATCGGAGCCTGCAAGACAAATTTATATACATTACTCGAACTCTAATTTATTATTAAGGGTGTTGCTTTGGTCAAGAACTTCCGACTAGTAGGTTGTATTCACAATATTGATAACAAAAAAATATATAAAAAGAATACATATTTTTTCACACCACCTGCTCGACAATGTCCAATTACATATCATGCAACCTCAACGTAAAGTAACGCATTATATCTCAAGGGATATAAAGTAATATGAAAATCCCTAGGGATTAAAGTGGTTTAAATTTGGAACGTCAAATTCGTGTGGAAACTCGTGGAAAACAAATGCCCATATGGGATTGTAAAGAGGTTTGTTCGAAAATCGAACTGGCCACCATAAGCAGAATTCAACAATAAGAAAAAAAGCGTTTACAAAGAATGTGAAACAAAAGACGGTGTTTGGTGCTGTGATTGTCAGTGAATTTTATTGAATTATTAATGTTTATAAAAAATGTCGAGCTTTTTATTGTCTCGCAGAAGGTGTGAAAAGTAGAGTATGCTCCTCTGGAATAAAGCCTGTCTTTGTCTTGAGCAGCTTGAACCTCTCGCTTTACTCAGGACTCTATTCTCGTTACGCTCAGGGTTCAATATGCCGCCCGTGACGTCAGACACTGCTTTATTCCCTTAGTGCATAATAATCTACTATTAAGATACTAGCGCTCCACGCAGCAGTAATTGTTTATCAAGATAATTTTAGGACGTATAAAAGGCCATAACTCCTCTTTCAAGTGGTGTAATTTTTTTAAATCTATTTTTTGGAATAAGCATCATGTATACTAATATATTCATGTAACGCCAGTTGTGGACCAAATTCAACATCCTGTATATAAAACTATTACTCTAAGTGTCTCCACGTTTCCTTCCACTTATTTCACTGACATGAACACAAAAACTACGTACGGCACATATTTATTCATATTTCTCACGCACACAAGTATTACATATGCAAAAAGAGAGCAGCGCATCAATCTGTATCTATGGACAACACAACACATGGCATCTCTATTAACATTGAAGTTGGGTTTCGTATGAGGCCTTTTTGTGGCCTCATGCGTTCCTAAGTGCCACGCCCCTTATCCCCATATCCCTTGATATCTGTGGACATAGCACATACACCTCGTGTATTTTTATTCAAATGGCGATGATTTAATTAGTAATAATTGCACTATGTGGTAGGCATAAAAGGGTCAGAGGGAAGAATATATCCAATTATTAAGATAAGAGACAGGTAGAAAAGATATTTTTCACTTCTCATGCTCGTAAAGTTCTTGTTTATGCTTGCTATAAGCGCACTAAAACTACATTTTATGCTCTAGTGCATATAAGTGTTGACTTCTAAGAACGTACATACAGCCAGTACAACATCATAGACAAACTTTTTAAAACTCAATAATGGTGGAAGAAATTTAAAAAAATATATTTTGGCGGGAAAGAGCTGTTGTTTTTCCTCAAAAGGTACATACATTAAGTTGTTTATTTAAATTTGAATTGAACCTACTGAATGTTAAATATGTAATTTGCTAGCAATATCACTGTTTCATTTCCTCGCTATCGAAGTGAAAAGCACACTGTATAACTCTGGCATAAAACCCATTTTATCCTCGACTCAATATATGCCCTCGCCGTTCGGCTCGGACATATATAATTGTCATATTGGGTTGTTTTATGCCCTTGTTGTACAATCTACTATTTTTATTTTTTCATTACCTTAAATTTCTGCTGTATTGGTATTTTCTTGTCCCTTAGATAAAGTTCTTAGATATACGTAATTTGTATAGGTAAAGTTTTAGTATATAACAGAAATATTAAAAAAAGGCCAAGTGCGAGTTGGACTCGCGCACGAAGGGTTCCGTACCATTATCTATAAAAACGGCAAAAAAACATGTCTGTTGTATTGTATGTATATATTTATTTTATTCTATTTTTTAGTATTTGTTGTTATAGCAGCAACAGAAATACATCATTTGTGAAAATTTCAACTATCTAATTATCACGGTTTATGAGATACAGCCTGGTGACAGACGGACAGACAGACGGACAGATAGACGGACAGACATACGGACAGACAGACGGACGGCGGAGTCTTAGTAATAGGGTCCCGTTGGTAACCCTTTGGGTATGGAACCCTAAAAAGGAAATATGCTAAAAAAAGACATGATCTTGTTAAGTTTCATGCCCTTCTTTTTAGCAAGACTAATCGAATGGGCGGAGGTAGGCATGTATTTATATATGTAACCAATTAGTATGTAGTATATAGGGTGGGATTTGGTCGGCCGCCTGGATTCGTGCTGGGGCCTCGGTTGGTGATCCTTAAATTGATCGATTGGTGAACTTTGTTCCTGGTCCCTAGTCGGGTCTCCGGTATGGGTTCGGGCGGTTGGTAAGCTTTCACCTTGTATGATTAAAAATGTTACCTATCATTTGAATCGTTTAGATATTGCTACAAACTTAATTAACTATATTATATTTGAATTTGAATTCGAACTATAGTGGTGCTGACCTGAGCTGACAGTTAACGCTTCTGAGAACTGCTCCTTCCATGACGATGTTCCAATAATGATCGACGCATTCGCTCTCTGAACCAGCTTATCCACCGTGTTCTGCAACAAAACACATTATCCTTTGTTAAACAAGTTTGTATTTATTTTGGACAAAAATACTAAAAAATTGAGCAAGGAGGTGCAACACTAGTAATACATTATAGCTTGATTTGAATCACAGGCCTCATCAGTTCATTGATTTTAAGTTTTTTAATGCGGCGAACAATTATTTTTATTTGCGCAGGTATCTTTCTTTGTGAACGTTGTTCAGTGTGATCAGTAAATTGTGTGGTTTCATTTAAAGACAACAGTACATTTACATCCGGCATATACAACGTGTAATATAATGGTCAGGTCATATTTGAAGAGCTTATTCTATGGTATAAAACGTGCGCGCACCAACCTGCTGCATCGAGCGCCGTTAAGAGGATGGCATACCTTAGCATCTTATTTATTACTCGTCCAGCACAATAAGCCTAACGGCAAAGACCTTATTTGCTTTTCATAGAGGCGATTATATGTTGGCTCTTCGGCCTCTTGTTCTTGGACGCGTAAAACTAGTAATACTGAAATATTTTGTAGGGAAAAAATATTGGATTTATGTTCATCCCTTCATATTTTTTTTTCCTATTTTATAAAAAAAAACAAGTTGATCTCTTAACCGCGTTTTCGAAACGAATGTTTGAAAACCAAAAAACAGAGGGGGGAAAACATTTTTTTTTTGACAAAAGTATAAATCTTAATTCATTGTTTATATGTGGAATCCCTAGATAAAAGATTGATAAATGAAATATATTTTCTTCAATATGAGGAGGGATCTAGTTTCTTCCAATGAACCCTTGAAAACCTGGTGTTGTTGATGTTCTAGCGTCAGGTATCCACTTAACGTGAAAGTCGAACATATTGATGTGTTTTCTTGTTCGCTGAGCGAGTTCACAGAGGCCATATATTTATATATATATATATATATATATAGTATATGTACTAAGTTAAGTAGTAATTAAGTAATAGTATCAGTACTTAAGATTTGTATATGTTAGTTTAATGATATATTTCTATTGTTTTGTGCAAATTTAGAATAACTAGACTACTTGCGGCAACCAATCCTGAAATCTCAAAAAAAACTGCCTTTCTATGCATTTCGGCCGAGCGGCATTGCAATTTTGTATGTATTAGTTGTTATTTTTTTTGGTTAAATAGTAAAGCTTTTTTATAACATTGACGGAACAAGCTCTTCAAATTATGTGACCCGACCTTTCAGTTAGACGTTGTATAGGTATGTATACAGGGTGTAATCGTTAAGTGTGACCAGGCGATTATTCCGTAACTATTACAGATATCAAAAAAAATAAACTGATATCGAAAGTACGTTACCTAATCAGTAAAATGACATCATTAACTTTTTGAAAATCAAACGAGAAGTATCCAAAATTTTGACATTAAACATTCCCATACATTGTATCGCACCACAAGGACGTCACTTCGAACATCTGCTTTGATTACAAAATGTTGTACTTACTAAGAAATAAATATTATTCAATTAAAAGATAGTTTTATTACTTTGTTACTTTAATAAACAGTTTCCTTTAATATCAGTACTAAGCTAAAATAACCTTTTAAAATAAGGAAACTAAAACCTTTTTACTAATCTGATACTAAATGTATGGGAATGTTTAATGTTGAAATTTTGGGTACATCTCGTTTGATTTTCAAAAAGTTAATGATGTCATTTTACTAATTAGGTCACGTACTTTCGATATCAGTTTACATTTTTTTGATATCTGTAATAGTTACGGAATAATCGCCTGGTCACACTTAACGATTACATCCTGTATATATGTACGTACGTGCTAATAGGAGATTATAGATAGCCATGTAAATGGATTTCGAATCCAGTTAAGCTAGACATACAGAACTCAATGCCAGACAAAGATTTTTAATTAAACAGCCTAGCTCATACTGGAAACATAGTAAGTGATCAGAGAATAGTACATTTTCATAACTAAATTAAAAAAGTGGCTGTAGTTAGGCATGGAAAAACATACGTGTATTAATTATTCTGTGGTAAATGTTAAAACCGGCCAAGTGTGAATCGATCCTCGCTCTTTAAGGGTTCCGTACATATGACCAATTATTTCAAACTAGATATTTATTTAATTTTAGGTAATGCTCTAATTCTGTCAGACTTAAAAACTGCAAAATTAAGTTGGCTGAGTATTCGGGAACGTAACCCTAAAACTACATTATAAAGCGACGTTTTTAGTATTTGCTGTTTGAATCCAGCATATGAGCTCTATATAATAAAACCTACACGCCAGGGTAAAAAAAATATATTTTGGCTCCATTTTCATGTATTTGTCCACCCGTCAAAAATAATTTAATTACATTTCAAATTCAAAATTCGGTTTTGGGTCAACATTTTACACAACATATAAAACTTTCAAGTTTCTATCTCATTCCGTCTAAGAGCTAGAGACCTGTGACATACCGATAGACAGACAGGCAGACGGACAGTGGAGAGACAGTAATAGGGCTCCGACATGCAATTTCGAAAATTAAATATTTTTGCGTGGTTATTTCCTTTCACTAACACAGTCTCCAGTATGAATAAAAGTCACCTTAAATTCAGCAGTTCTATCGTACTTCGTGTTATACAACAAACTCGTAGGTAGCTTTTGCAAAGTACTACGTAGTCGACATAATTTAAATCCCAAGCATCAAAATTAATCGTACCTACTTGGATATCAATTGATTCGCATTTTGAGCCCGTGAGCTACGCAAAATAAAATATTTTGTAAATAGGATTTAAGATTTGACCGCGTCTGTGGCCTAGTTCCAGTACAAGACTAGTAGGTTCAGGTTGCAGGTTCAAATCTCGTGGAGGCACATTTGTTTTCACTCTCTCATGCATTTCCTACTATCGTGAACTGCCAGTTTTCTTCTTTGCGCAAAAAAAAAACTTTCGTCAATGTTGTCATTTTTTGCCGGATTTGTTACAAAATATTAAGAAATAATTATAACAGCCAAAATACAAAAAGATTTTTAATGATATTATGACAGCTTCAAAGAAATTGGACTTTTTTTGAGAGTGAAGTTAGAAAAGTTATATAAAAAATTAAATAGTAAGCTTTTGGTATACTTATATTGCTCTTAACTAAAAGTTGTATTTGGGCCGTTAGAAAATGGTTTAAGCAAGGTTTATTGGACACCAAATATATTAAATAAGTAAAAAACAAACTTCGAATAGAAGGTATGTTTAGTCTGCTCCTATAGGGTTAAATGTATGTGGTTTTACAAACAATAGAAGATGGAACATTTTACCAAAGTACATTGAAAAGTTTTAAATAACAAAATTAGATTCTAAAACAGTTCGTTTGTAAAAAAACTGATTATTCGCGGGTAAAAAGTTGATGGAACGTGTGGAAAAAAGTAACAGAATTAAATAATAATACTTCTGTCGTCGTTATTGGTACTCACAAGTTTGTATGAAGATTGCCTTAGCCCATCTACTTGAAATACTATAGCCTGTCATGCTAGAATCCGTACCTTGAACTCCTTGCTCTCCTTAATCCTTAGCTGTGCCCTGGTGATGTCACCAGCCCGAGGAAGCCCCATCATGGCGACAGCAGCCTCCTGCTCCGGGAGTGTCGCCAAGTGGTTCACTTCAGCGCCAGGGTTCACGGGTTTGTCGTCGTCTGTGAACGCAAACGTGGATGTTAGATCACGGTCTTCAATCAAACAATTTATAGTTCAAACAAATAGCTAGCATCACGTCTGTGGATCCCTCAGAGGTCTTAAAGGCTGGAACTTATCTCGCACAACAAATACTTGGCATCCAACGAGGTAATGCCGCCAAGTCTTGGGTACCATGCCCGGCTACAAGGCTTTTATGTTGTAGGTAGATTGCCTTGTTTGTTTTTAGTTCAATGTTTTCAGGTATGAATTATTGTGCACTTATTGTAAAATTAATTAATTATTCAAATAAAATTACTTTAATTTTTAAAGACATCAAAAAATACACATAGGTACACACTCGTATGACGTATCTTCACGCCATTCATCCCCGAGGGCGTGTCAAGGTGTTTCCGAGAGTGGACTGTTACTGATACATATTCTTTTCACCGACGATTATTACGACTCAACGTGATAGGGGTGAGTTTTTTTATAAAAATAAGTCTTATTAAATGTGTAAAGGTTCCAAATAGTTTCTTATCAAAATATTTAAGTCCCTTTTGAGTAAAGAATAGTTATTATTATTTTTTCAGTTTATATTACATATTTATATAAAAACACTTATTAAAATAACAATTTCCAGATATATTTCGACATATAGTCGGCTTCAGTGGAATTCGATACAATATATATATAATATAATTTTAATAAGTGTTTTTACATAAATATGTAATAAAAACTGAATAAAAAAAACAAATAAGTTATCTTTAATATTATTATTTTGAGAATTTTTGATTTCATCTTTCCCTCTTGGTCAAAATAATTTAAAGAGAGCGAGAGACGGTACACCCCCTGGCAGAAGCACAGTCGACTGAGGTTCAGAGCCACAGGGAAAGAAGCCGGCGAAAGCACGCAGATACTTACTAGAAAATACCATCTTTATTACATAAAGAAATTATAGTTAATGTCCTAATGTAGCCGTGATTTCAAAATAACTGAAGTTCTGCATGCGTGGCATATGATGAGAGCAGGATAGACAGTTAAAAACAAAAGCGTTAGAGTAGGACTGAATTTTAGCATTGTGCAGCCCCTTAAGACGTAATCCAGATGTAGCTATGAAAAATACTATTACCATAATGAGCTAAGTAAACCTTGTCTTCTATCCTTTCAAGAAAAAGCTTCTTAAAATGCTATGTAAATGCAAAATAAAATCAACGGGTGCCTGTTTAGAATAATAAGATTGACTTGTTTTGTAGTTACTTAAGCATAAGTAGAAAGTTTCTCTTTTACTTAATAAATGTGTAAGCTGATATCCAGAGAAATTGTTTTAGCTAAAAAAAAAAACTGTATTCTATATGTATTTTTTTCCTTCACAAAAAAACAATTGGAGAACCATTCACTTGCACTACATTGACAGATGAGTCCGTCAACCATTGATATACAAACAGATTACAAAATTATAATAATTAAATTTTTCGGAATTATTGAAGTTGACCTTAAAAATACCTTCGAATACAGTAGCACCAACGGCATTCTGAAGGTATTTTCAGATCGGTGGGACTCTCCTCTCCTACGGAGATGGATGCAGCTCCACACTATTATATACCTAATTAATTAATATTTTTTTTACTTTGTCTTGGGTATCCTGCCCCGTGGCAGCGATGACCTACACAATTTTTTTATTTAATTTAGTGGTTTATTTCGCTATTAAGATATGTTAATAATGTAGGTGCCGCCTCCTTATATTTTTGTTTTAGATAGGTTTAGCTTATAGATTTTTTTCTTTTGTAGATTATTTAGTTTAGATTTTAATTTTTAATACTACTCGTATTTAAGTTTAATTTATAGCTAGTTTAGTTTTTTAATGTTACAACATTTTATTGTTTGAATATTTTATAAATAATAAATGTACATTAATAATTTTGTATAGTACATTTCAAATACCATGGCCCGATTCCACTTAAGACGGTCATTAGGTGTTAACAATAGGATTAGTGATAACAAAAGATATAGTACATTTCAAATACCATGGCCCGATTCCACTTAAGACGGTCATTAGGTGTTAACAACAGGATTAGTGATAACAAAAGATACCTGGCCAGACCCTTTTGCGGTTGGTATTTTACACGCAACCTAATGATCTTGATCGTTTAACCAAGTAATCTTTATGAATGTAAACAATATTTCATGTTAGTTGTCATCTGACTACGTTAGTGATTACACGTATACTGTCAATAACAATGTTTCGACCTTGGGTAACATCCATAAGTGACCCGTCTGAGGCTGAGGCTGAGGCTGGGCATGAAATTTTAAGGCTTCCCCCCTATTATTGTGTGTTAAACCCAATCGAGCTTATGTGGAGTCATGTGAAAAAACAAATTCGTAAGACGAACATTACACCAACAGTGGGTGATACCGTAATTCAAAATTTAAGAACTGTGGTAGACAATACGAACCCCACGCTTTGGAAAAATGCTTGTGAGCATGTCATCAAAGTGGAGAACGACTTTTTAACCCACCCTGTGTATCCATTCATCATAAACACCTGCGAAACCTCAAGTTCGGAAGAAAATATGTCAGAAAGCGAATGAATCTTATATTTTTTATAATTAATGTACCTATATGTTAAACGTAAATCAATTAAGCTAGTCGTAACTTAAGTTATCTGAATGTCTGTACTTGTTAATTATTAGACGTTACATGTAATAAATATAAAGATACCATAGTATTATAATTAAACATTAATGTAAATAACTAATCATACGTATTTTTATTTTCAAGTACCAAAATTTCTTAGTCACGCTTTAGTTACATACAGATTGCACCGACGCGTGCCAATTTGAAGTGCTCCAAATTAGATAACAAAAGGCAAACATTATGAGCCCCATTGTTAAGTTTCAAGTGGAATCGGGCCATGGTATTTGAATTAAGTTATTGTTACTAATACTCTATGGACATTTGTCTGAAATTATAATATTTATTTGAATTGAATTGAAAAATCAAAATACTTGAAAACTACACATAATCTTACTATGATTTACGAGGGCTCCTTAAACATTCATGTCCCTACTAGCCCAACATGCGACCATAAAATTGTGCACCTTTCTGTTTTTAATCGAAATGAAAGATTACACATGGGGTCGTACCTGCGCTAGGGTTGCCAAGCAAAACCTCGCCGTTGGTACCTTTATCATTTTATAATTATTTTTGATATCCTTTTTTCGAATGTTTGAAAAGTAAACGAAGTGCCATAGGAAAGAGACAGATCTAAATAACTAAAAAAAAAATACATTTCGATAAAAAACAGATAGGTGCAAAACCACGGGGATGGCTTGACACAAATTTTATACGAGCACCAATGTCGCCACTTTTTGCAATAACGTAGTATTACCTAGTTAGTAAACATACGCGGCGCACACATAAGTTCACCCGTCTTAATACAGCCAAAATAACACCGTATTTCTATAAAGCTTAGATGTAAAATACCAAACACATCATGGCACTGTTATACAAGCTACGAGTCTTATACATATGTGTAAAAAATACAGTTAGGTCCGTGTTGATAATGTTTGAAAAAATATACATTGCGGCGTTAATATTCTTACTCAATGTGTGACACTCTTTATAACCTGCAATGGACAAAATATTTTGTAATTTCAACGCTACTCGCTACAACGCTAAATATTTTATGGTAAGATTGAAATTTTATTTACCGCAAGGTTTATTCATTAAATATCACAGTAAATACATGTTTAAATTACTTACGAGTGAAATGAAATTCCTTTGGATGTCTTATTTGTGTTATTTGAAGAGTTAGAACAATTTGCCACGCTGCAACACACCATTTTTACAATATGTTTGTTCTAACGCGTTCGTTTGAGAAATGAGAGGCCCGCAGGTTATGTCTTGACGTATTGATCAAATCGGTGCGTCACAGTCACGGCTTTCATGGCATTTCTATTCCTTATTAATAGTTCTGTGTGCACAACTTTACAGTCGGATCTTAGACTATAGTGATCAATGAATTAAAAATATTTCACATTTTCAATTTCAACCAACTTTTGCTGAATAAACCACCACAAACAAACGAAAAAGCGAAGACAAATTAGCCTGTCAGCAAAGCTTCAATTAATTATTCTTCAGAAATTAATTTCAAAAACAACGTTGCTTATTTTACAAATTTGGTAAACAAAAATAATTTTAACATCATTATTGCGGTTTCCGTAGCGCTCGCATGAATAATGATTAAAACTTCTCACCGTTGTTTTAAAACCAGGGATAACATTAAACCATGTTTAAAACAAAATTCACATAACTTTAAAATAAATATAATAAAAGCCTTTGTTACTTTTACGTGTTCGCGCTTTGTACGTAAATACTTTTTATTCGCTCAAAGAATTTTTTAGATTAGGATTTAGTGATTACTTGTGATTTTAGAAAGATAGATAGATAGATATAATCTTTATTTACTCAGCACTATCAAAAAAAATAATTCAAATACATTTTAGATACAAAACAAAATTAAGGGCTGGGTAAAAAGGTCCTGACTCAGCATGGGTTGCAGCCAGTAGACTACAACGCTGTTATTATGCCAGAACCATTGTTTTGTCACGCATACTTCTGACATTTTAATGTACATACTTGCATAGATACAAATAGTTACAGTATAATACATGGTACTACTAAGTAAGGTAAACATACATAGATAATAAGCGAGTAAGTGAGTAATCAATATGTTGCCATACATACAAGTAATAAAATAGGCAGATGAAAAACTATCTAATATATATAAATAAGGTTTATGTGTTCGTGTTGGTTTGATAGGTATCCTCTCTTGTGTGACATTGTTTTTTTTTTTATTATTATGTAAGTATATACATCTGTAACAATATTACTTACCAACCAATATATGCTCTAAGATATAGAGCAGAATAGTCTAGCGCGTGACAACTGTGCGAAGCCCTAATTAACAATTTTATTGTGAGCAGTACCAGCACTAAAAATATAAACACGAGTTATAGTCAGCAAAAAAAAAAAATATGTCAGTAAATTGTGTTTCAAAAGTTCGTTATTAATCTATTCGATGATGTCTTATATCTCTGACTGTCTAAAGCATATCTTATATCTTAAAGGTGCAACATTACTCTGGGATCTAAGTAAAAATTAAACAAAATCTTTGATGACGCCAAAAAATTCTGTGAAGTTTTTCATAAAACAATCAAATCTTTTACTATAAGTTTAGTAAAAGGAGGGTCGTCGAAGACTCATATGCTCACACTGGAAAGAGCTCAATGCTTAGTATTAAAAGTCTTGCAAAAAAAACCTATTCAGAATCTCATACTACAGATCTCTACACAGAATGCAAAGTTTTGATCATACGCCAACTATTTTATCTTCAAAGCAGCGATAGATAACCCAACATCGTAAAACTATTACCCCCCTTGAATATGCTTGGAAACATGCTTGGAAAAACAATTCATAACCAAACCCTTCGTGCGAGTCTGACTCGCACTGGCCGGTTTTTTTTATATTTGTATAGCAAGTGATGTCAGTTACTTCCTTTAGACATAATAACCAAGATATCCAAACTATGACAGAAATAAATTTCTATGTTTGAACACTTGGCGATTTATCCATCGCAAGGAGATATAATAGTAGATTATGCACTAAGGGAATAAAGCAGTGTCTTACGTCACGGGCGGCATATTGAACCTTGAGCGTAACGAACGACTCCTGAGCGTAGCGAGGGATTTATATAGAGTCCTGAGTAAAGCGAGGGGTTCAAGCTGCCCAAGACAAAGACAGGCTTTATTCCAGAGGAGCAAACTCTACTTTTCACACCTTCTGCGAGACTTTTCTTTTCTTTTTTATCAACATTAATAATTCAATAAAATTCACTGACAATCACAGCACCAAATACCGTCTTTTGTTTCACATTCTTTGTAAACGCTTTTTTTCTTTTTGTTGAATTCTGCTTATGGTGGCCAGTTCGATTTTCGAACAAAGCACTTTACGATCCCATATGAGCATTTGTTTTCTACGAGTTTCCACACGAATTTGACGTTCCAAATTTAAATCACTTTAATCCCTAGGGATTTGCATATAACTTTATATCCCTTGAGATATAATGCGTTACTTTATGTTGAGGTTGCATGATATGTAATTGGACATTGTCGAGCAGGTTGTGTGAAAATTAATTTTATATAATTTCAGTATAGAAACGCAGAAAGATTTACATCATCACATCCAGATTTACTTTTCCTTCTGCGTTTCTATACTGCAATGATATAATGTTAATAATTAACCAAGACATGGTTTATGGTTTGAAATAAAGATTATTATTATTATTATTAAATTAGTACGAAAAAAAATAGTTGACACTGATGTTTCTGTTTATGTCAAAGTATTCAGGTACAGTACCAGGCCATTTGAAGGTCGCATCGTGCTTTAAAAAGAGATACTCGGCTAGCTTCGGCTACCTTCAGGTTAGTAGAGCGTCATCTCTGTCACACGAAACACAAACAGTCCGGTATCTATTAGGAGCTGTGTGTTATCTATATGTCAAAGAGAAAAAGGGACAGATACATTACATACGTGACAAATTCCTCTGTCTAGCAAATTGTAAAAATATCTGTAATCTTAAGTTAGATGCAAAAACAATGAAATATGGACAAAAATGTATTATGTCGAAATGATTTTTCAATCAGCATGGCTTGGCATAAACTTCCCATACTCAATTTAGTTGAAGTGACTGGCCATATTTGTCGCCAACGTGATAACCGTTGGGGCCGTAAGGCATTGGAATGGAGACCACGTACAGCAAAGCACAGCGTAGGCCGCCCTCGTGCCCGCTGCACTGACGATCTGAAGGACGTTGCGGGTGGCGGCTAGATGAGGATGACTGAGGACCGCCAAGAGTGGCGTAATATTGGGGAGGCCTATGTCCAACAGTGGACGAATACGGGCTGATGGATGGATGGATGGACTCAATTAACGGGGTTAATTAATTAATTATCACTGCTAACCGTATTCTAGAACGGAATGTTGCATGAAATCCTATTAAAGGCTTCATATCAAGCAACTGCAGTGAAATGTATTAAGAGCGGCTTCGCAGCCAATTTGTAAAAAACCGCCTTTTTCAAATAAATTAAAACAGGGGATCTAAAAAAACTGACTTGGGTGAATCATAAAATAATTTGAAAGTAAGATAGAGTCAGAGCTTTTTCACGCGTGCAAAAGAGACAGCTTTAGAACATGATTCATCCAAAACGGCCTTATTAGAGGACCAGAACACTTAAATTCAAAATTCACTCAAAAGTTATTCAACAAAACCATATTACCTTTGTATTGTGTATGCTGTCACAGGAAATTTTCCATTGGTTTCTATAAATTATAACTTAAATTTTTTTAAATAGAAAATTTTTTAAATTCCGATTTACAGAAACCAATGGCAGCTTTGCGATGCCAACATACACAATATTAAACTTTTGTTGGTGAACTATTAGGTGAATTTTGAATTTAAATGTTTTGTTTCGATTTATTAGAAAAGAGCGGGTTTTTCACAGTCCAGCTGAGAAATTGCTCTTAACAGAGGGTGGGCGGAGCGGCAGCGACGCCGGGCAGCTATAGGGTGGTTCCATTCAAACTATATTAAAGAAATTCTTCGGAAAGAAAATGCTGATGAAAACGTTGCGGCATTTTCTACTTAAGAAAACAAAAAGAGACAAAATCTGAATTGAAGAGACACTAATCTTCATGAAAAGCAAAAGCGGAACTAACCAACGAAAGAAAACTTACCAAACTTTTTCATTGATCAATATACTTACCTGGAAGTAATTTTATTTACCCTCTTATTTCTTTTAATAAAAAAAAAATGATTTCAATCCAGAAAAGTCCAGATAGTGTTGTAAAGTAACAGTTTTAATTCCAATTACGCAATTAATAATTTATAATCAAGCACATAAATATATATATTTTTTAATTTCAACCGCAGAAATCCCGTTAAAATTTATTTTGACAAGGTTATTGAAATCTAACCTCTTGGTTATTGAAATAAGTAGGAATGAGCGTTTTTCTGAGCTTTTCTCTTTGTAGTTTTTTTTCTTAGTTCTTAGCTTTCCTCTAGATGTCGCTGTCAATGACACCATAGATAAAATATGTTTCGTAGCAATCAATGTCAAAGTGGTTTTTAAGTTGTTTGGAATCTGTGCAAATTTTGTCTTTGAGTCTGTTGCTAAAGTATACAAAATGCCATTTAGGGATCTTATTTCATACTTTCGCTAGAATTGTCACATACTCGTACAATCCTCAAAGTTAACTCATAAAATTCCTTGAAACTCTTAATAGAAACAGCATTTCTTTCCGCAAACTTTTCAGGAAAAAGCATGCATCCTGCAACTTTAAAGTAAAAGATATTACAAAATTGCAGAATGAAATCCACAACGATTTTAAACCCATTTACTGCCGCAACTGCTCTTAAGAGCTCGGCCGTTTTCTCGAGAAATTTTAATATTCAAACGCTTTTAGTTCCTGCAAATGTGAAAATTTTCTTTTAAGAATGATGTACTACTTGGTATGGTTGGCAATATTAAAGAAAGATTTATATGCAACCAACGACATTTATGCAGTTAACAAACTTTTGCAAATATCTGGCTGTCCCTGTTCATTCGTATAAGAAATTCACAAGTTTGTTTGTTTGTTTGTTTATACCGTATAAGTCAGTAGCAGATCACAAACAATTTTATCAATTGAATAAACTAGGTACTTTTTGAAAGTTCAGTTAAGGGGCCATGTAAGAAAGAAAGAAAGAAAAAGTATTTTATGCCGTGCTTTTAAAGAAATAAACTTGGAACTAACAAAGCAAAAAGAAAAACTTACATAGAAAGTACAAATAAAAAAGAGCAACACGACAAAAGGATGTATGAGTAGCTCAGCTATGTGCTATCCAAAACAACAATATTCTGGGTCGTTACTGTATTACACATTTATTTTTGTAAGGGCGGGCCAGTGTGATATCTATACTATGAAATTGATAAATAAATATGTATGATCTGTAAAAACTTAGGTTGGCATTGAGTTTCAGCTACCCTCATTTTACTTGTATGACATACATACGAGTGAGTTTATTCGATAGATATACAATAACATAACATAAAGATACTTTTTATTATGCACCGAAATAAAAGAATTTATAAAATTTTCTCGCAGAAAGGGGAAAATAAGCGGTCTATCTAATATAATAAAATAACAATGAGTAATGCAAATAAAATTGTGCTGCAATAGGTAAAAATACAAATAATAAATATTTAATGTAATAATTTATCAAAACTAAACACTTAAATTCAAAATTTGCTTTAAACTTATCCTACAAAACCTTAATACTCGTAACTATGTATATATTGTCATCGCAAAGTTTCCATTGGTTTCTGTGCATTGGAAATTTAATATTTAAAACTTTAAAATTCTAATTCACATAAACCAATGGAAACTTTGCGTTAGGTATTACGGTTTTGTAAGATAACTATTGAGCAAATCTTGTTTTAAAAAACACTTGTACTTATCCACATATATATTATATGTGGATAAGTACAAGTGTTTTTTAAAACAATGTTTTATAAACTCCACCAAGTGCAAACAATCACTAGCATCTACTATATTGAGCAAACTTTGAATTCAAGTGTTCAGTTTTGATCAATTACAAACAGGCGGATTTTTTTAAATCCACCTGCTAGAGTGCTCTTAAATACAAAGCAATATAAGTTTCTGCTTTACCCCGAAGTCTTTTTATTTAGCAATAAATAGTTTCACTCAATAAGAGCTCGATTCAGCACGACTCCATTTCGAAGTACCTAAGTTAGTGAGCGTAATGAGTCGAATAAAAGATTGGGGACGAAATGGGCGCAGTCTTCTAACAACCGCCGCAGAATCATTATGTCGACAAAGCAGTAGGCCGGGAACCAACAACTAATTTATCTACGTCAAATTGCTACCACCAAAGATTGAAGATGTTTTCACTATTTTGGGAAGCGTTGGGAAAACGTATAGTAAAACGTATAGTATAGAAAGATATAGCCTTATCAAATCCAACGTAAGTGATCATCTGACTGAAACATAATAAAAAAAATATATAACCCACTATTTTAAAAAGACTGGAAGTCAAAAGATGGACAATTATTCAACAAATATCCCTATCTAGTTTTGTATTGATAAGATCCACATTACAGACAAAAAATCTGATGGAGAACATGATAAATAAAAAATTCAGAGGTCTTTTTAGTTTTTTTTTCACAATGTGAAACTTTCTAACCATTCTTTATTTTTTATCCTTTGTTGTACATAGAAACACAAACAGTTACAGTAAAACGTATGTACATATCGGTGAGCTACTCTCTGATGAGAGGTTTCTTCCAGCAAACCAACCTATCATGTTTTAAACACAGTCAAAATATGTCCTATATCTTCGAAAACAATAATGAGTATATTTTTTAGTTATGTATAAACATCTTGTAGACTGAAAATTTTGTATAAAATTGGCTTTCCCACTTTACCTTAAGATACATAATTTTTACATTTCTGCCATAAATTCGGACATCAAATAAAACAAAGCCTCGACCTATTTCTATCAACGATATTCATCTATGGCATAAATAACCAAGCCAATCAAATTTAATGTGACATTTATGCAAAAGATCATTTGAAAGATATGGCAATTTCCCACTTTTTGTTTTTTGCTTACCTACACGTTTTTCCAGACAAGGCCGCATTTTACAGACTTTTTAATGTAGATGAAGATCATGATCATTGTTTATTTTGAAATTACTCAATAATTGTAATGAATTCTTTGGACTAGAAGTAAAAAGGAAGGATTTTATTACGACTTCAGTTACTATGTAATGTAGTTAAAATACAAAAATAATTATGATATGTTTTTATTTTATAACATTACTTTTGTAGACGGCCGTAAAGTAGCAATATCAGATGACGTACACAAATCACCGGTCGCCTCTCGAACCAATGCGGCTAAACTAAAATAAAGACGGTGTTTTGTACAGAATACAAAGAAGGCCTCAATTTGTTTGAAATAGCCCGAAACTGAAGGATAAGTAATGAATCCTTAGAACTTTCGCTTGTTCATGATAAACGAATGATTGAGTTGATTATATGGTACAGATACGGACATAAGACCATTACACTGAGGGTCGATTTTAGTTCCAGGGTGCCCTGGAAACTACCTGCCCTATGCAGACGGTAATAGTAGTTTATGCTACAAGGGCGAAAAGGAACAAATTACGAGGACGATTTAAAACATGAGTGTAGCGAGTGTTTTAAACGTAACCGAGTAATTTATTGCTCTTACGCCCGTGTATCATACTATGTTTTTCAATGCATAGTGTGAGAAAATAAAACAAATATAATCTTGTGAACTTAAAATTATGATTGGCTCAAAAGGACTGTATCCAGAGCCGTTAAACAGTCGAAAAAAAGGATAACATTTATGGTACACAGAAAAGGCTGCAGGTTAGCCAACCATTGTAAATAAATAAAAAATAAAAATTTAATAAAGCCCTAGGGCAAAATCGACTTTCTGTTCGGTTTTGATGCATAAAAAGTGGGCCTTTACGAGCACTTGCATTGAAAAAATATTTAAATAAAGGTCACAGGTAGTATCCAAACTCTTTTGAAAAAGCGACCAAGCGCAAGTCAGACTCGCGTACCTTGGGTTCCGTATTGTGGATGATAAGTTAAATTTTGTATTTTTTTTCGTGAATTTCTCAACCGCTTTATTATTTCTGTAATCTGTACGTAAACACATATAACCATGATTTTTTTCATATATTATGGCCAATTTGGATTTGGAGATAAGGGGGGGTACATACATTTTTTTATGGTTTTTCAAGGATTTCTCGAAATAGATGCAATTAAATATAGCCAAACTGTATATTTTTACAATTAGTTTATAATACCCTACAATTTGATACACATATTATATTTTTATACTATGTCAGTTATGATGTATAATCCACATTATTTTCATATTTTTTGGTTTACCAGTTTCGGAGATAAAGGGGGGGATATAAATATTTTTGTGGCTTTTTTAAAAGATTTTTCAAATCTAGTGCCAAGAATTATAGTAAAAGTATTTATATTGTTTTAATCAACTTCTTAATATCTACAATTTGATACCCATATTGTATTTTTAAGAAAATATTTTTTATTTTTCTCACTTTTGTTTTGGAAATATTTTGAACGATTACAAATTATTCACATTTTTTTACATCGTAATATGTGGGCAAATTATTGCTGTTTTAGCGCTAAATTTCATGTCTTTATCTTTTACGGTGCTAAAGTTATGTGGCTGTGACATACGAACGGACGGAGCGACAACGGAGTCTCACCATAAAGGTTCCTTTTGTACCTTTTAGGTACTACGGAATCATAAAAAGCACTAATTTCTTTGATTCCAGAAAATTATGTCACGATTTTTCCCAATTTAGAAAACAATAGAAAGAGCTTTCTTAAGAACCA
Organism: Ypsolopha sequella; assembly: GCA_934047225.1. Lineage (NCBI taxonomy): Eukaryota > Metazoa > Arthropoda > Insecta > Lepidoptera > Ypsolophidae > Ypsolopha > Ypsolopha sequella. Next base: position 22,703,075 of record OW203991.1, read on the forward strand.
TTTCCTTCATTCCTTCATTCCAGGAGATCAGATGAAAAGTGAGGATAGTTAGGATCGATTTGGCGCTTCATTATCTCAATAGAATAAAACGACTAAAAGCCACCGGAAGCATTTGAACTGTTTACTACGAGTACGCCAACAAAAACAAACATTTGCATGCAAAAATACTTTTCGTGACAGTTTGTCTTAAACGTAAAAACATTTTTTTTCCACAGAGTACCCGTCTTAGAAAACAATTATCCAGGATTATATTTTTTGCCGTTTATTTAATTTAGATATATGTGCATATTTTAAATTGCGCTTCTTCTCATATTTTTTTATTTGCCTGATGACGACCTTACTGAGGGGTCGAAATATAGCGACTAAATATTTATATTTATGTGGGATATAACATATAAAAAAATATATATTTTGTATTAACATATTGTATATTCATTTATTTTAATTATGTTAATGTATTTAATGCGTAAGTTTATGTCTTAATTTTAAGTCTATTGAGGTATATATTTTTATCTTGATCTCTTTTTTATTTCTCAATTACACGTAGTATTTGCACCTTCCTTATGTTATTTTGTTCATCTTTCTGTTTGCTTCCAAAGGTTGCCTGAAAGATATATGAGCAATAAGTGCCGCTTTTGTACACGCTTTTGTTTTTTTTTTATTATTTGTGGAAATGTGCAAAAAGTGTTACAAATAAAAAATCTAATAAAAACAAAAGATCGTTTCAATATTTTATTCTATTAACCATTACATGGTTAAATATGCATTTACGAATAATCAAGATGCGTTTTCACACATTTTCTTTCACTATGTCACAAGCATTTGTAAATAATAGCCACGAGCCCTAATTACCATATTTGTAAATAACAGCCACGAGCCCAAATTACCATATTTGTAAATTATAGCCACAAGCTCAAATTACCATATTTATAAATAACAGCCACGAGCCCAAATTACCATATTTGTAAATTATAGCCACAAGCCCAAATTACCATATTTGTAAATAACAGCCTCGAGCCCAAATTACCATATTTCTAAATTATATCCACCAGCCCAAATTACCATATTTGTAAATAATATCCACCAGCCCAAATTACCATATTTGTAAATAATAGCCACAAGCCCAAATTACCATATTTGTAAATTATAGCCACGAGCCCAAATTACCATATTTGTAAATAATAGCCTCAAGCCCAAATTACCATATTTGTAAATAACAGCCACGAGCCCAAATTACCATATTTGTAAATTATAGCCACAAGCCCAAATTACCATATTTGTAAATTATAGCCACGAGCCCAAATTACCATATTTGTAAATAATAGCCACCAGCCCAAATTACCATATTTGTAAATTATGGCCACGAGCCCAAATTACCTTATTGTTACATAAGTAGCCATTTAATTTGTGTTCGATCTGGAAGCTGTTGGTCCATTTGTGCCCAAATAACTACGATAGGGCTTACCACACATTACGCAATATTCGTTAGTGAAATGTGGGTGATATGGACTGTGACTTGCATTTGAGGGGTATAGAAACGAAAATAGCATTATCCAGTTTAATCATATTTACAAAAAAATTAAAAACTTTAATCTTTAAATTGATACTATTTATTATCTTGTATGTTTAGCTATTCAGTAGAATACAATTGAATGAAGATTATATAATGGAAAAATAAATTTGTTTACAGGTCAACTACAGACGTTCATACAAAACGCCATAAAATAACTTCAATCGAATCTTGAGTCGTGTTTAAACTATTAAGAGCTTCATAACTCGAGACATTTACTTCGTAGCAGATTAAATAGCTCCTTTAATAAATAAAATGAAATAAGCACCACAGTTTGAGCCAAATTCGCTTGGAGGTTTAAGAACAATTACAACAAGAAACTTGGAGATTGCTATGTTTGTATCAAATAGTGAAGCCATATTTGAAATAATCTTACATATCAAAATATTTTTTTAAAGTCTACTTTTTGCTAGGTTTTTTGCCATTTATGTTGGGATCTCGCATTCGTTCTGGACTTTTATTGTTTTTGCAAGAACATTTTGCTCGAAGACAACGTTTTTATAATTTGAATTTATGTCAAAACCTAGTTTTCAAAACAAAAGTGACAAACTCCAGTGGAGATTGCTGTATTTGTTTTGATTGGTCGTTTTTTAACGTAGATTACTAATGGTGTTTGGTTTTGCCATTTTGACTTAGCACAAAATTTTTTGAAACAATGTTATTGTTAGATACGAGTATGTTCATGAAAAAAAAGATGAGAGTCACCTTTGTTTCTATATCCTCATTTCACAGTTCACACTTGTGAACACTTCTGACACCCCCTCGGGGATTCATGTAATGACGATATTGTACTGTTTGCGTTAAAAAGTAAAATATTACTTTCTTTATTTGGGGATTTACGTTCTTGCTTAATCATTTATATGTTACCGGTCAAACCCGAGGGGTCAATATTAATTACCCTGCTCATTTTCAAAAGTTTTCAGTTTTTTGTCACGTGGTCTTATGTTATTGGTTGTCTCGATAGCTGTCGCTTGACGCCCCCTGCCTGCCGCACACCGTTCTTCAGTTGGTCGGCGACTGAGAAAAGAGCTACATGTGTGCCGACGCAGAAAAAGGTAAATATGACCCTATATTATACATGATTTAGTTTGAAACGTTGAGTTCTGCCTAGATTATGTTGTAGGCATTTAATGCGATAAGCGAAAAAATACGGGTGTTTCTTTTCTGTGTATTTCATGAAATACACGAAAAATTATAGTTAGTTTCTGGTATATGCATTTTTACTATATAATCTAGGGATTTGAAATTGGAAAACATGTTTGAATCAATTTTCCTCGATAGAAATAATTGATGAAATGAGGTCTTCAAACACACTTTTCCTTCTCGTTTGACGAATAGCAGCCATATACAGAACTCAAACATATTTTATTAGGTGTGTCTTAACAATATCTAGAGATTTGATATTTGAAATTTCGCTAGCTATTTTAGTTTTTTTTTTATAAAAATATAAAAGCAACTTTTTCCCTTTTGCCCTGAATCCGGCCCTCTCGCGCTGCGCGATTTTTCGCTTGGAGTGACAGTGACAAAAATAAAATTCGCATAGCCTCTTAATAAAACAAATAAAACTTTAAGATCTGTACCCTAAAATGTGTTTTTTTTATGGTAAATCCTAAAATAATGTATTATTAAAATGTTTAAGCACAAACCTACACTGAAAAAAACAAAATACATGTAACAATTGAAAATGAACTATAGGGTCATAATGATCCTTCTCATCCTCGGCGTGCGATTCTGCACCACATCCTCGCCGGGTTAAGAACAGATTAGTTTGGCCTAGACCAAAGCGGTTCTAATTTGTCACAAAAAATAACCACGAAGGTTGTATGGCGATACATAACCTTCTTATCTAACCTGCTGCCAGCTCTCTTCTGTGCAAAATGATCTTCCTCAAGGACTCTATCAAACCTTTAAATAACTTTTTTATTTATATTTTTTCATCAGTACATATGTATTTATATAAAAAAGCTGCGATATACAATTTTGTAATTTGTTATGGGAGACTGAAATTCCAAACCCAAATATCTTCAAACTTTTTTTACAGTGTTGGTAGGACATGAGAGGGTAAGCGTTTAAAAATTAAATAAATCCTTACATAATAACGTCACCCTAACTCGAATGTCATCAAACACACGGGTACAGGTTGTGCATTTGGCAAAGCTCAAAATCACACAAAACTGAGCTAAAACCGAAAGCATATTTAAATTGTTTACTCTCTCAAATATTCAACGTGGCAGACCGACCGGTGACTCGGTTAACCTCTCTAGCTTCCAACCACACCTGTGTTTAGACTAAGGGATGGTTTGTTTGCTTTATTGTGTATTTTATTTACACAAACACACACAAAATACTTGAAAACAACACCAAAGCACGACTTCAGAGCTCACCTTTGACAGGGAATCCTGTAAATCTAATTAAAACACATTTGTCAGAATTATACCACTTTAATACTCGGCAGATGTAGTGCGCGCGCTGTGTAGTGCTCATATTTCATTCGATTGTGATGTTGATGATTTTTTCATAATTAAATTTTATTAGCCCTATTTAATACACCATTTAAAGGGCTCGAGCGATTTTGGGTTGAGATTCATCCCCAAAAAACCGGTTTTTGTATGCAAATTTTAAAACCGATCGTCTGAGAGAAAAAATTAAGTTTAACACTTTTATTGTTGTAGCAATAATAAAGCACAAAGATAAAATTATCGTTCACAATTTGTAAATAAACAATGGTAGTTACAATAAGTAACCTCTGATAACATCATTCCACGATATAGATCTTTTTACTGTTTTTACTAGATCGTTCAATAAGGCCCGAGAGTAACTTGGAGATGGCACATATATTAAAAATTCTTTTAATTTTTAAAAAGTACTGGTCTTCAAATTATATGAGTCAAAATTTTTTGAAAATCGAACAATAAAATATTGAGTTACAGACATTTAAGTGACGCTACTTTTGTAATTCCGAATAAAAAACAAGTTTCGTATGTTGATAAAACATCGTTTTTTAATAGGATACAATACCATTCAAGCTAAACAGTGGCTTATAAAGTGTTATCCAGAATTGTTGATGGTATGCCGATTTAAAATGCGGTCATATGGACATAAATGATGCTGAACGGCTCTGGTCGTCCAAATGAAGCAGTGACTCAAAAAAACATCAACCAAGTCCTGAAAATTGTAAAGGAAGATCGGAAGGTGAAAGTACGCGAGATAGCTGAGATAGGGAAGATTTCAACTGGTAGTGTTTTTACAATTTTACATACAAATTTGGCAATAAAAAACTTTTTTTTAAATGAGTGCTGCGTTAAAATTTATTGAATTGAGTGCTGCGTTTGCTAACAATTGCTCAAAAGCAACAACGTATCAATGATTCAGAGCGCTGTTTGGCATTGTTTAATAGAAATAAAAAGGATTTTTTTCGTCGGTATGTATGTGACATTGGACGAAACATGGATTCACCATTTCACTCCGGACTCCAATCGGCAGTCAGCAAAGTGGAGAGCGGCCAGTGAAAGCCACCCGAATCGGCCTAAGGCGCAAAAATCAGCCGGCAAGGTTCTATATTCTATATTTAGTCCTCTACATTTTGGGATACGCATGGAATACTCTTCATCGACTATCTTGATAAGGGGAAAACTATCAATAGCGAATATTAAATTGGATTATTAGATCGATTAAAGTATGAAATCACGGAAAAACGGCCTCAAATTAAGAAAAAAAAAGTTATCTTTCACTAGGACAATGCGTCGTGTCGCAAGTCTATGATAACGATGGCTAAACTAAAGGAATTGGACTTTGAACTAATACCCCGTCCACCTTATTCTCCAGATCTGGCCCCCAGCAATTTCTGGCTGTTTTCAGACCTAAAAAAAATGCTCCAGGTTAAGCAATCTGACTCAAATGGTGAAGCAATCGCAGCAACGGAAGCTTATTTTGAAGCCGAAGATAAATCATTCTACACATGTGTAATAGAAAAGTTAGAAAAGCATTGGAGGGACTGTATCGGAGTTGAAGGAGACAACATCGATAAATAAAACATAATTTTATCAAAAAGCTTTGTTTTAGTATGTAGTATCGGTACTTATTGAACCCAGTGTTACATGTATGTATGTAAATACTTTATTGCACAAAATAAACAATGCACCAAAGGTGCACTACTGCTAAATATCAACCTACACAAATCACAAATCAATCGTGACATGGCATGCTTTTTCTCACGATATACATAAGTGGCACCGCGCTCGGCCAAACGAAGACTGACTAGGAAGCTCGTACATATTACATATAGTAAGACAGGATTCTAGGGCATGCAGGTTTACCTCATAATCATTTCCTTTAACGTCAGCAAGTGGTATCCAACAAATTGAATACTATGCACATCTAAAATCTCATTTGCGCATGGTCGGCAGGATTCAAACCCGGATCTCAATAGTGAAAGTCCTACCGATCGACTGAGCTACTGCCACATCCTTCTATGTGTCCTTAAATATAAATAAACATATTTCTTAACAAGCATTTACAGCATGAATTGCCAATAAAACCCCTTCGGTGACTTTCATTCGATTATTGACAAGGGCGGATCCAGGAATTCAATATCATGAGGGGGCCTCGGGCCTTATGTAAAGATTTTTAGAAGAGTTCAGAGTTAGAGGCACAGCCTGTGCGTGCGGCGTGCGGTCCATACAGACAAAAAGACACTGTCTACCCTGACAAATACGTATCATTCACGCATTTTTACGCATATCGTAATAAATTTTCTGCTAAAATGTAGCGACACCAACCGCCATCTATTGTCATTAGCGGGAACTGCGAGTCTCAGTTCCGAGTCGCTCGCTCACTCGATCCAAGTGTTCCGTGCACTCGATGCCAAAAGACATCGCGGAATGGTGGCTGTCGGTGTCTATGTGTGGGTCATATTCTAACAGTCTATGTTTGCGTGCGTTACTGTAAATACATGGCACACAATGCAAAAGTTTGTGCTTGTTTGCGTGCGAAATGTAGGCGACGACTGTACAAAAAGCCGACGGCTTTTCACTGAAATTCACTGAAAATGCCACCTTGGCGGCTTGGCGGGCGTCATCCATTATTGTTTTTCGTTCGTTCTTTACGCAAATTGATGACAAACAGTATAAAAAAATTACTAGTGCCAGTGTAGTGTTTACTGTGAAAGTTATTCAATGTGACAACATGTTGTACAAAGTGTGTGTACAAAAGTTAAGAAATGGTGCATTTTTGAAACTGTGTTTTGTTTTGATGATAAAAACAAATAATTGCGAAACGATATTAGGTGGCAAATTGCAAACAGTAACTTGATTATTTGGTAAGTTTTTACCAGGTTTTTTAGGCTTTTAATTTTTTATGTCTATCCTGTCTAAAAACTCTGTGCATGCCACTGGGCACAGGCAATAAATAATTCAAGACTTATTACAAAAAACAAATTACTATAGACCAGTTCTTACATTCAACTGATGCCAACTGTTTCACCGATGCAATTTTGGCATTTTCAAGGCGAGTTTCGTTCGTTAATAATATTTTTTTAAAAACGAACCTCAAACTCATCACATGGCATACTAGGTCAAGCGCTAATAGTTTTTTGAGGGAGGGAATTGGCCCCTCTGCCCCCCAGTATCGACCAATGATCAGTGACATAAAATAAATTGGAAATAGATAATCGTAGTCATTTTACTAAAGCAAATCGGTAGAGATAGCATTGAAAACTGATTGCTTGGTAGCCCCAGACATATTGGCTAGTGATTAAACGGATTGGCCACAACTAGAATAATGTTTCAGTGGCATTGTGTATGTGTGAGATAGATCCTAAGAGCGATTTATTATTTCAGCGATAATGAGAAGTAAAAGGAAATGCTTGACTTTATTCTACTTATTTAGTTCTGTTAAGCATGTAACTAGGTATTTCAGACTTGGAAGCACTAAATTCGTGATACCCTCTGGGGATATATAATTAATTAATTAGCATCTGTCTGAATGAAAAGTACAAATGAGTTTTAATAAAATGAAATATTTACATCCATTTCTTTAACGTGTTTTTACATGAAATGAATCTGCTGTATTCTGAACCTAAAACCTAGAGTCCGCGCCACCACTGAAGTCCTTCGTCAAAGTCTATAATGTCTCTGGAATATAAACCACTCGGAAATATAAAACACATCAGACTTCAGTTCTATTGTCATACTCTTGACAATTTAATCTGTGTATGATCTACCTATAGTTTGTAAGTTTATAAATGTTCACAATTATATGGAATAAAATCTTATGATTATTATTATTAATAAGCGTTTTTCTGGTTATTTTTTTTTCTTAGTTCTTAGCTTTGCCCTAGATGGCGCTGTCCATGTCACCATAGATAAAATGTGTTTCGTAGCAATCAATGTCAAAGTGGTTTTTCGTTTGTTTGGAATCTGTGCAAATTTTGTGTTTGATTCTGTTGCTAAAGAATACGGCAGTGCCATCTAGGAATCTTATTTAACACTAAATTTGACATACGGAAAAAGGCTCATTGGCCAGAATTATTCACCACAAAATGTCGGAGATAGATTTTTGAGTGGAATTGATATTTTTTATCTTCGTTTTAACTGTGTTCAAAAAAGAGAAGGTTCCAACTCAAGTGTTTTTTCTACACATATTTTTGGGTAAGTTGCTCCATAACTTCATCATTTCTTAACCGATTTGAATGATTCTTTTTTTTGTTTAAAAGAGTTTAAGATTGGTCATCTCTTTAGATATGAAATGCAACGTCTGTCTGTTTGTAAAGTTTTTCCGCTCAGATAAAAAATACCCGCGACGCGGTGCGAGTGCATGCCACTAAAGGGCCGGAACAAAACAAATTTCGACAAGTTAGGCAGTCTTAATCACATTTATTATTAAAAAATGATATAAAGATGTATTTTTTTTAGATTTAAAAGAAAACCATAGAATCACGTCTACAATCGTGTGATTTTTTGTTAGTTTACCGGTGGTTCTGCTCTTTTAGTAAGACATTTTATTTCAACAATTAAATTACAAAAGAATTGGTTTAGATTTGTATTATTTATAGCGTTTACCTAATTTTTGGGTAAATTGGTTTCAGTTGGTAACTCAGCACGTACTCACACACTTTTGCCGCCGCCATTGCTGTGGATCAATTTATCAGTAAGCGACGTGTCCGAACTATTTAAACGTTCATGATAGTGACCTTGTAAATTTAAAATCTCAAATTGGTAAGATTATATATATATTTTATAAAGATAACCTAACCATTATGCCTTGAATATAATAATTACATAAAACAAAAACTGATCTTACCTTGCTAGTATAATGTAACAGATGTGTATAAAAGGTATGAAAATTATGGTTCGCTACAGCTAATTTGAATATCAGAACTCAACTTGCTAAACAAAATAGTCAAGATAGCTGAAAATGTTTTGCGTCTAAACATTTGCTTATCAGCACTTAGCATGGATAGTGCAAGCGACCTTCATTTGTGAGCACTACTCGTCGAGACGTTGAAATTCTTCTATTTGATGATTTTCCGATATTTTTGGAAAATAATCTTTATTATTACAAGTTTAGCAGCTATTGAAACATGAGTTTTACTAAGAGAAAATAATTAGCATTTTAATACAAATAAACTTGCGTGAGCTGCCATACCTACGTAAACTACCTTATTATTTAAAGCGGATTACATTCACTTTGTTGTTGACTACGTGTCAACTATTTCACCAACGCAATGTTGAAATTCTCAAGGCAAGTGTCGTTCTTCTCGACGCAGCGTTTACCGTCCTTGTTAAAAGTTGACATGTAGCCAACAACAACGTAAGTAAATTATCCATCTTACTAAATATTTTGCGAGTATTTTACTTAGCATTGTACAAAATTTTAGCATGCGTATCTCAATTCTAGATCTCTAGCGATAAGTCCTGAAGTATGCAGGTTTCTTACTTTTTGCAGATAGAGAAGAGAAAGTGGGTTCCGTCCAAGTAGGCAGGTGGTGCAGAGTATAAAAAAAGAAGAAATCATTAAATAAATACACAATTCTGAAAAAAATATAAAAAGTGCAGTACTTTCAAATCACGACGGCGGGCCAGGCTTAGTTGTATTAGTGCGTCACTAGTGCTGAAGTGTGCGTGAGCGTTATTGCGTAGCTCCTGCACTGTTACCGGTCAAACCCGGGCATTCTGTGTTGTCATAAAAACAGTGGTGTGACTCGCCATACCTCCATACCTAACCTTCTATCCTAACCTATTGGCTATCTAATCCACTGAAGGACTTTCAAAAAAAGTATCCTATAAATTGGGTTTAGCTGGTAACATACAAACACAACCATTACAAGCCTGGCCTGCTGTCATGAGATAAAAGTACTGACATGCAAGAGACAACATAATTTACATATAGAGAAATTAAATCAAAAGTTACGACAAGCTAACTTGGAAGAAGGAGCTAAGTTGGTTGAACTACTGAGTAAGTAGGAAGCAGGGAAAAGACAAATATTTGAAAAACCAAAATTTAGAGAATTTGCCACTAAAATTACAAAATAACAAATGTTATAGAATTAAATTGAACTTAAAAAAATTCATGATTTAAACAAAATGACAATTTCCATTGGTTTGTGTAAATGAAGTCGTGAATTTTTAAAATTCTTATTTACAGAAACCATGGAAACATTGCGATGGCTACATATACAATACATAGATAATAAGGTTTTTTTGAATAATAATAATAATAATAATAATAATAAAATAATTTATTTCAGACAGGGTCCATAAAGTGTTAGTAATACAAAATAACTTATGGACTAGTGTTAGTAGGAGAACAGGCGAGTATAAATTAAATCAAATAAAATTAAATAAAATAAAATTAAATTAAATCAAATCCACTCAAATTAAATTATTAATTGTGGAGCTCCATCCACTTTTTAAAAAGGGGAGAGTCCCACCTATCAGATAACACCCTCAGGATACTATTGGGGCTGGCTCGTATTCGACTGAGGAGCGACGCACAGTACTTACGCATGATTGCAGCGAAACCATCTGTGTGTGCCTCCGCGAACATGAAAGAGGCGCTGCAATATCGCGGCAACCCCAACAATATCCTGAAAGCATTATTATACTGGACCCGCAGGTCGCTATATGCCCGACGCGTGTAGTCCACCCACAGACTACACGTGTAAAAGGACTGGCAATATGCTTTGAAGAGCGTCACCTTTACCTGATTCGTACACCGTGCAAATCTGCGGGCAAGCATATTACATCGGACAGCCAGCGACCTGCGCTCCCTCTCTATATCATTACAATCACTGAGGTCCTCTCGAACCCAGTGCCCCAAGTATTTGAAGTGCGTGACCCTGGACAACGAGGAACCGTAGAGCTTGACTTCAGGCACAATTTTATATGTTTTAGGCCCTGCCTTAAATATTAAAAACTCGCTCTTTTTTGCGTTATACTGTAGACCATGCGCCTCAACATACGACTGACATATGGAAAGAAGCCTCCTCAGCGCGCTGACCGATGGAATCAGCAGCACCATATCATCAGCGTAGCTTATGTTATTGACGCTAACTCCGTCCACATGACAGCCGATGCTGGTGCCGCTGAGCTCATCGAGCAGCTTATTGATATACAAGTTAAAAAGACGGGGAGAGGACAGCCCTCCCTGCCTCACCCCGCATTCCAACCCATATTCATCTGAGAAGGCTCCTCCCCATTTAACTTTGTTTCTCTGGTTGTTATACCAATGTTTAAACAGACATATTATCTCATATGGTACAGTGGTCTCTCTTCTTAGTTTGTCCCATAACACATCATACGATACGAGATCAAATGCTTTAGAGAGATCTAAAAAACATGCAAACACAGGGGTTTTCCTGGCTGTATAGTACTGAACAGTCTGCTTGAGACAAAAGATAGCATTCTCCGTAGAGAGACCTGAGCGAAATCCGAACTGCGCATCATTAAGACAAATATGCTTATTCAAATGTCTATCAAGCAGACTGTCCAGTACCTTAGCGATCACAGAAGCTAGAGATATTGGTCTGTAGTTGGCCAAGTCAGAAGTATCCCCCGTTTTGTTTTTAATAATTGGGACTACCACTGTACGCATTAACTTGTCAGGTAGGTATGAATGGCCAAGACACAGCGTATAAAACATGGCTAACACTCTGGGAAGATGAACTCCTGCGTACTTCAAGTGCTCAATGCTGAGGCTGTCGTGACCAGGACTCTTCCCTCTGACCATGCCTTTGATGACAGTTGTTACATCTCTTGCACTAATAGTGACACTACGTTCCCTCACAACAGCCTCATCATGAGTCCCCTGAGACGCGGGCCCCAGTGAAGATTGAACTCTGAAATGTTCTTTAAACAGGTTAGCAATATCAGTGGGCTCATGCACTCCAGCTACACTCACAGGGAGAGCGGGCGAACGAATAACTATTAAACGAATTTTTAATTTAAGTGTTCTGTTTCGATGAATTAGAAAAAGGTGGGTTTTTCACAATCTAGCTGCAAAACCGCTCTTAAATCATAACAATTGTTGGCAATTGTAAGGTTTTCAAGTTTCTCGTTTTTGCATTACTGTTCAATTCAAACGTAAATAAAAGTTCTTTCAACTAAATATTGCGACACAGTAAACAAATAAAATAAACCTGCAAAATGCAAATGGTATAATTAAGCAGAAAAGAAAAAGCTGAGGTAAAAGAAAAGCTTCTTCTTATACAAATTTTAGTAATTATGCTACCATAATATAACTCTTCGAGGTTCCATTTTGATACCCTTTATTTAAACTTTGCACTTAAGTTGGTACTTTGAGTGTATTAAAATGGAAATCACGATTCTAATATCAAGAGCAAAGAAAATAATCCATTCAAACCGCTTTTATTGCTTTCAGCCTTGGGCAACGTAAAGGATTTAATGTTTACAAAGATAATGAAAAGAACAAATAATGAAAATTGTAAGTAATAAGATTAGACGCATGACGATTAAGTTGCATTTCTCAACTTTATAAATCTGCAACCAGTCACGTAATTGCAATGCAACTTTTAAGGCTTTTAACACAGAAAGCGCGGCCGAGGCAAGAATGGGAGCGCGATGATAGAATAGCGGGCGAACTCGCTTAGATTAAATTATTATAAAGTGTGTTAACTCGACAACCATTTCGAGATTTAGGTTTGATAAGCAGCATTTTCGAACTTGTGGTCTAAAAAACCTCATGATGATGAATATTTTTATGAAAAAACAATACAATATTTATTTTATTGTCACACCACAAAAGGAAAAGAATACAATTAATTGAACTTAAAAATACGAGTACAAAGGGTAACTACAATAAGGTGGTCTTATCGCTTAAAGCGATCTCCTCCAGACAACCTTTAGGTGGAAAATACTGCAACTTTCATTTGCCTTCGTGTGATGTCACTTGAGAAATGGCTGTTTAGAAATGTGTCCTTTGCTTTCAAGATAAATTTATAATAATTTGCTTCCGGCTGATTTGACAGATGGATGACAGATGAGTAGACAGACAGAGACGGACAACTTTTTTATAAGCAATCACACATCACAATCCGTATAATGTCTCAAATTCTCACTTGACGTCATATCGGACAATTCTTTAAAAAGTCATAAAAACGAAATGGTAAATTTATATACCAAAATAATGAAAACTAAAACGACGTTAAAAAATCTCTTAGTACTTAAGCTAATGGGAATTATAAGTATATGAGAAACACCACACAGAAAGCTACTACCGCGCTTTCTGTCTGCCGCAGCTTTTACTGTGAAATGGTTTCTGAACAGCTTATTTAGAAATAACAGAGAGTTGGCATCATAAATCAATACATATACATAAAATAAAACAGTAAAACCCGGTGTATCTGTACATTGAAGAAAAGTTATAAAAAAAGAAAAGGAGTGACTAAAAAATGCCCAATTCCGAGTCGGACTCGCGCACGAAGGGTTCCGTGCCGTTATTTATAAAAAAGGCAAAAAAATCACGTTTGTTTTATGGGAGCCCCCTTAAATATTTATTTTACTCTGTTTTTTAGTATTTGTTGTTATAGCGGCAACAAAAATATATCATCTGTGAAAATTTCAACAGTGAAATGCAGATGCTGTAAAAACTTGACTAGTACAAGCTTTGATATACAAGCTGCAGGTACTTAGGAAAAGAAGACTGTCGTTATAAAAGTTTTCAAATAATTACATGCCCCATGCCCCACGCGTGTAATGGAGTGTTAATCCATGTAACGGGTGAAGCAGGCCAAAAGTGAGATAGTTTCGTGTTTCGTACACTTTTTGCAACTCAAACATGTGCAATCTGTCACAGTTTTTACTACGCGGCAACACTCACTAACACACACATGTTTGCAAATCCAGCCTCAATTCAATCACAAAATAACCACTTACAGAAGGTTCACTCCGCATAATTAGCGAAAACAGGCGCACGCACACATAGACGCGTACGTACGACGATCTCGGTCGAAGTCAGTTGAATTACAATACGAAATTCTGCCTAGATCATTTAACGTACGTGTCTATGCATGTGTGCGTCTGTTTTCGCTCGTTGTATGGAGTCGGCCTTCTGGTAGTATCTACGAGTATTTTGTGCTTATTGGTTGATTATACGCTCCGTCTCGAATTTAAATTTGGTCTGAAGAGTACAAAGTCAAATAATTTAGTCTAAATACCTCTGAATTTTCACACTGTTATTTTCAATAGCAATAAATCTCGTTTAGTGACGTAATCTCCTTGACTGGTAGTAAACTGGTGCTGATAAATCACTTGCCAAATTCTATTCACTCTATAGATTTTTGACAGAAATTTCCGCTAATATTTTACATTCAAAACGTGTTTCTTACGAACCCTCTTCAAAAAGATCCAACAAAATTAGCCCAATGGCAAAGACTTTAGTAGCCTTTGGTATAGACAATTATAGATTGGCTCATTGGCCTAATTGTCTTGGATGGGTTATAGAGAAGTTATCGCGTATGTACGGACACAAGCTTCACAGGATACTTATAGGCAGTTCTTATTGCGGTGTCACAGAGGTTAAAATTGTTTACAAATACGGAGCGTGAACTGCAGTCGTCTGTACTTACCGTTTCGCTTCGAAAGCTTTTATCGACTTCTTTTTACATAAAAGAGGTAAATAAAAAAAAACAAATATCAATTTTTTTTTGGCTTCTCTTTTTTAACAGTCAAAGTTTTTTATTTATTTTCAGACTTACTCTGAATTCGAACGTGCACTCGTAGTTTTTTTAACTGTATTTTTATTTAAGTTATTTGCTATTTTGTACCATGCAAACAATAATAATAATAATAAAATTCTTTATTGCACGGAATAAAATTATCGTACAGAGGCGAGCTTAATACTAATTTGTATTTTCTACCAACTAACCTTTGGAAATGAGGAAATTGTTGAGGGTAGTGCCATACTATTTAAATAGGTAATCCTGAAAATAGTACTTAAATAATAAATAATTAGACTACATCCTAATAAACATTTTAAACAAAGTTATAGTTTATAATACAATACATAAACTACATAAACAGTTTACACAAATATATAAATGTATAGTGATGAAAATTCATTAATTACTCATAACATATTATATAATATAAGAATCAAAAGAAATCAAGTAATATTCTGTAACTCAAGAAAGTATTGTCTAATTTTGTTCTTGAAGACTGATATTGACGACGCTTCACGAATGTGTAACGGCAAGCTGTTCCATAGGCGTATTGCACTCACAGTGAAAGAATTAGTGTACATGCATGTGTTATGCTCAGGAGTGCGAAGAAGCCAGGCTTTGCCTGGTCGTTGAAGACGATCGAGGGACAAAAGGGACAAGAGGGACAAGAACAACTGACAGATTGTAATGACACTTCTGCAATTGAATAGTTAAGAACATTATTATTATATGTGCCGTCACGCTGATGAACTAAATTGCATCCCGAGAAAATCAATTAGTTTCCTTGGTACTACATAAAAAGAAAATCCAAAGTGAAAGTATAAAAAGGATCAATCGCAAATCAGGCCTACTCCGAAGTGACAAAATTCGGTCGAATATCGGTCGGACGTATATCTATCTCTATCACACTCTTTATGCGTGCGTCAGAGATGGACGTATGTCCGACCGATAAACGACCGACCGAATCTTTTTGGGAGTGCCGGGCAGGTATGAAAAACCTTTCTAAATTTTAATTTACTGAAAATTGTTGAATAATTTAATCACACATACAAAATGTATGTGAAAAAGGACTAACATAGCGCATATGGAATCCTTATCTGTTAAATGGATCCGAGCTATGATCTCTGCGATCTGTTGTTTAAGCGATAAGGATAATTAAGAAGGGTAATGAAAACTACTTTGGACGTCCAGAGAGGATGAATAAAGGCAGAGTGACGAAAGAAATTTATGGTACGCAAGTCGAAGATACAGCTCGACCAGGTCGCCCTAGAAGGACGTTTGCTGACCAAATTGGCGACATACTGAAGAAGGGCTATGACAAAAGTACCCAGAATAGAAGAGCTTGTATGAGTGGATTGATGGTTGTGGAACAGGCAAAAAAGGTGTGTCTGGATCGTAGCAGATAAAAATCTTTAGTCTCTGCCTACTCCTCTGGGAGATAAGTGTAAGTATCTAATAAAAACTATTGAATACATGTTTTTAAAATTTTTGCTCTCTTAGCAGTAATTTTATGAACACTCCCTATAACCTTTATATTGACCACGTCCCGTAGCATAATTTTTAATCGTGCGTGACGCTGCTTAGTTGAATCAAAGGTGCGAAGTGCGTGACATACTGTTTATTCGCAAAAACATCGTGTCACGCTCCTCGCATCATTGATTGGTTTTTGAGTTAAAACGGAACAAACAGACAGACAGGCATGCATAAATTTAAATAATTGTAGTTTTGGCCTTTGTACAATGCTTATGGATGACGCATTTCATTTAAAATTTTGCAAATGTATTCAATGTAGAGTCACGATTTTTTTTTACTACGTTAATATTAATACAGATAGTGAAAGAAACATTTTTTCATTTTTATATCTTACCTCAAGAATACAGCGTTTTTTATAATTTATAGTGTCTCTTCTTTTAAACCAGATGCGACACAAAACATAAATCATTTCTTTTGGGAAACAGGCAAAATGTTAAATAATTCAAGGCAGACTTTGAATAACAAATCTTTTAAATTCTTTTGTTAAACAAGACAAAACATTTTGCTCTCACTGTCCTGTCGAATTAATCAAGTTAAAATTCAGAGATTCAGATATAACTTGGGCTGAAACTGTTTACATTTTATGATTTGCAAAAACGTTTTTGAGGCATCGTTAGTGATGTAAACTGAGCAGGTTTTTCATCTTAGATTATTCATTTATATCTATATCTCTTGAAAAATTGGTAGAGCCTGCATAGTTTTTGTGTAAAGGAAACCTTTAGGTTAGTGTATTTATAAATTGCTACATTTATTTTTCTATATGGTACAGTAAAATTTTGATAAAGATTTTTTTTGGGTACACGTAACGTGGGGATGATTTCTTTTTCTCGTTTAACCCCCCCTGCCAGCGGAACAGTTGTATTTGGAGACGTGAAAAAATCACGACAGTAGTATACGTAACGAAATTAAAAGGAAAACTATCACAGCTAAGTAGGCTTTACAAGTTAACGAGTACAGATCACGCCAAACTCTTAGTCCCCTCTAAACATGGGGCGATTCGCATCAGCAGGAACAAAATGTATGGGCCGTTCTTGGGAAGAGCAACTTCCGAGCGTACTAGAAATTTGGCGCCATCTGTATTAGTCGACAAACTTATAAAATGTACTTGGAGAAGAAGTCCGCATATTGTGCAGGGCTACTACGGAACTCTACACAGCGCGTGGCCCGACACGCACTTGGCTGGTTTTTTCATGTTCATTAATGTTCCATAAAATCATGAGATCCCAAGATTTTCTTGTTTTTAAAAACTTCTTCTTTGTGAACAAAGGTTAAATTTATTAAGTTCACTCCCATACTACAATAAAGTAACTGCAACATCAAAAGCAGTTTTATAAGTACCTAAATTGTTTATCCGATGATATAACATTACATTATAACACCGTGATTCTGCGCTGCAATTGGCCCATTTTATTATAAAGCCGCTAAAGATCCAATCAACAACAGAGACGAGAAATAAGTCTTGACCTTATTTTTTAAACCACGCCTTCTTTATCCTGCTTGGTCTTCAAGACATTACCGAGACAACGATACCGAGGTTCATGAACGAGTGTCCTTCTTCTAATTTTTCGTGAAAATATTATAAATAAAGACAATATTTTTGTTGATTGAAGATAAAGTATTGTGTGCAACTGAACATAATTAGATATTGAGACACTCGTGCAAAACTATTGTGAAACTCACTTCGTTCGTTTCGTAAACAAGCACTAGTGTCCCAGTGTCTTAAATTATTTTATAGTTGCACAAACATCCATAAAGAATAAGTAATTGAATTTTATTAATTTAATAAAAACCAACAAACCAACACAAGGAATGGGGAGACGAAACCTATAACATATAGACATCTCTGTTCAACTAATAAAAGTCACCTTATTTTATGAATAGTGGAGGTCCCTACAATTTTTCCAAGATGAAAAGCGTATCAATTTCAAAGGTTCTTAAGTCCCATGAGTCCTGTATAAAGTAAATCAAATACTGTCCACATATTGACTCGTGTATGTTTTTGTGTAACATTGAAGTTCGGGCTACATTTTATCAAAACCGTCTGCAAACATCTTCGGCTATATTTATTTTGAGTAGGTATATGATTTAAGTTATTTATTGCTTTTTGTTAACTTTTTATTTATAATCAATAAAGCAATAAATTTCGGAATATACCAGCACTAAATCATACAGCAGTTCGACCAATGGCGGCCCTGAGAGCATGCTGATAGCCGAAATATATAGAAAACTAGCTTTTTCCCGCAGCTTCAAGCGAGCTGAATTAGGTTGCATTTTTTGGGATAAAAAGTAGCCAATGTTTTTCTTCTTCACATAAACTACCTGTGTGTAAAAAATTACATCAATCTGTTGCTCCGATGCTGCATCAAAAGACAATCTAACAAACCAACAAACAACGAACACACTTTCGCATTTTTAATGGGGGTACGGAGGTACGGATTATTGTTTTATTAATTATGTTAATTTACTATTTTGTTAAAAGTCTTTTGTGCAAAAATATTCTCACCAATTACACAGAAGAGTACTTTTAGTTCATTATTTTGATGATGATACATGATACATGACCATTCCGATTGGAGCTACGTAGATCAATTAGGCCTCTTCAATGGCGTGCACTCTTATTAAAATAATAATTTCCAAAATATGTATAAATAAAACAAATGTGATTATTTTTATTTTGTAACCTGCTGTGCGTGCTATCGGTAGACTATTTCTCATTTCAAGAGCCTTATAGCAGCTTACTTCGTATCTGTGCTGAAATAGGTTTTGTAAATACGCCGACGGGCGCGCGACCGTAACCGAATGAAACTTTTTTACTCTTTGAGGATGGGATTTTATTTGACAAAAACGTATTATTTTCTGGGACTGTACTGAGATTAAAGACGTGAAGACCATTTTATTTAATGGAAAGGGTTCCTATGTTTGGAAGGTACTATGCATGCATATCCTAGACCGAACTTGGTACACCCAGTTTTCACCATCCAAACGTAATTTGGTGAGCCCTATCGCTGTATTTTGGGCACAAATGGATCGATCCTTCTGAAGCGCGCAAACCAAACATATAATTATGCACCGCGGGGATTGAACCCACGACCTCTGGGTTAGCAAACGACCACTCTACTACTCGGTCACAGATGCGCTTCTTAGAATCCATAGGAAAGCATTGGTGGTGGGGATTGATAGAAAAAAAAATACCTACGTAAACATGAATGAAACGAAAAGTCTGCCGAATAGACCAAATAGACAGACGCAAATTTTTTGCTTATTTAGTAAATAATACACAAATTTTATATAATTACGCTTTATTTGCCTCTAAAGTCTTTGAATTTTTATATAAGGGGGAACGATTCGTATCCTCTACAAAACGCACAACTTAAGATGGTTCTTCTTAATTTTGATTTACAGATATTAAATAAACGTGATTTATGGCATTTCGCGAACATAGTTTAGTGTCAGTTGGGCTTTTCCGGCAAAATTTTGTCATTTTATACATTACGTTGTAAATGTATGGGCACACATACTTAAAAGCGTGTTTTAAGTTTGTGTGCCCATACATTTACAATGTAATGCATAAAATAACGAAATTTTGCCAGAGGATCCTAACTGATACTAAAATATGTTCGCGAAATGCTATCTGTATATCTGTATTAATATCTGTAATTCAAAAATAAGAACAACCATCTTAAGTTGTGCGTTTCGTAGAGGATACGACTCGTTCCCCCATAAGTAATGATTTTTCGTGCGGCCGCAAGTGGTTGTAAACGTTATATTCCACTAATATTATAAATGCGAAAGTTTGGATAGATGGATGGATGTTTGTTACTCCTTCACGCTGTAACTACTTAAACGATTAGGCTGAAACTTTGCACAAATGTAGTTCTAGACCTGGAACAGGACATAGGCTATTTTTATCCCATAAATCAGTTCCCGTTGAAAGGCAATGGGGTGTCAAGTCCCTATAGAAAAGTCATGTACAGTTACTTCTTCACACTTTTGAATATTCGTGGGATGGGATGGGATGGGATAGTGGCATAAGTGGGATGGGATGGGATGGGATTGGATTCGATACGACTATACAAAAACTTAACCAACGCGGGCGAAGCCGCGGGCAAAAGCTAGAAAGGTATATATTTTGAGTAGAAGAACACTTGGTTATTCATAATATGGAAGCCAAACCTATGCAACATAAAAAATGTGAATGTCTCCACAAAAAAAAAAAGTTTTTTATGATCTCGAAAACAATTACTTTTACAGAAGTGAATCTTACCAATCAGTATTTGTCACTTGAAATATTAATATATATCTATTAAATCGTATAAAAATATCATCAGGTCAATGTTCTAACTTAAGGCCCAATGTCCATAAAATTTAAAACTAGGACCTCTGTGGTTGATAATAAATAAAACCGAATCCAAATCCGTTGAGCAGTTCTCGAGTTAACACAATTTGTGTTTTGTTAAGATAAAAATATTTTATTTGCAAACCAATAGTTTTGCCTCAATATCTATAAATTTTAAACCTAAAGAAACCAATGGAATGGGTATACCTACCAAATAAACGTGCAAACCTAAATTTTATGTGATAATAAATTAAACCTTCACAAACACCACAACCGGCCGCAAACGGGATTCTGCTTATAGACAACTATTACCTCTTCTTTGGTTTCTTTACTCATAGTTTTAGACCGAGAAAACCTGTCACAGTTAGTTATGTCACCAGGTGAAATGTCCCTTGAGGCTAGTTTATCAAAAATATGATCCGACATCCACATTATACCCCTATTTCAGCCTTAATAAGATATTTATAAGGCTTTTTATTAGATCGGATAAACATATTTAGGAATTACGGTGCGCTCAACGTTTACGAAAAGATGAAATAAGCATTTTAGGTTTACTGCTACCAATGTGTTAGGCTCTTTTTATAAAAGAAGTCCCGTGGATTAAGGCTTTTTCGTATTTATTTATCAATAAATACACTGATATTTATTAGAGGAAAGTTACCAAATGTGGAATAGTATCCCTAATATGGAATACCACAATTTCTCTAAAACTTATACTTCAAGATGCAATGCAAAGTAGTTTTTTTATCTCATTCACTCACTGTAGTGTCGCACTTATTTTGTCTGATCAGTCGTTTTTTGTTTTCTTTTGATACTCCAGGAAAAACATTGGTCAAAAGTTTAATGTCTTCTTTCTGACACTCGAATTTGTGATTTTTGTAAAAAAATTCAGTTCCTCTTTTATTTTTTGCAAAAATTTCCTTACTTTTTTGTTTTTTCCTAAATGAGAATCACGTGTATTTTTCTAATATTCCATATTTGGGTAGCTGATCCATAAATAGCTACCATTTAAATAATTAGATTAATGATATTAAAAACAAAAAACGAATACTAGGCTACTGGCAAATTATAATAAATTTATCTTGATAGCAAGGACACATTACTAAACAGCCATTTCTCAAGTGACGTCACCCCAAGGCAAATGGAAGTTACAGCTTTTTTGTAAAAATATTGATCATCGTGAGGTTTTATAGACCACAAGTTCTAAAATACGGCTTATTAAACCTAAATCTCGAAATATTTTTCGAATTAACACACCTTAACATAATTTAATCTAAGCGAATTGCCTCCGGGATTAGATTTGTACGGCTTTTCCTTCACATTCCAGAAATTCAGAGAGAAAGAATTAAGTGGGTACCTAAATACTATGCACATAAATGCCGACAAACATAATTTTGTATGCTCCAGTGTGGATTGAGCCTAAGCCTTGTGATCAAAGAGCTTCCACCGCTTGGAATTAATTTTTAAAGTTGATAATTTGGAAACGGCCCTTTAAAACTTTTCTATTAAGTTTATAGCAATGTCTAAGGCCCACTTGCAGCATGACCGAAAATATATCCTTAAATCTCGGGTTAACTAACCCAAGGAAGAGTTAATTAACCCAACATTTCATTAGTCCTATTGCACCCAAAGATTTCAAAAGTAAAGATAAGCCCTTACCGTACTATGAGAGCGCCAAAATGTTTCCACCTCTAAATGGGTGACGTTTGGAATCAGTGCTCATCTGAACACAGTGATAGTTGGACAACCTAAGTGCACTAAAAGTTAATCATTTTAAGAACTTTAGTAGTCTGATCAGTTTGCTGACCGTAGGTAGATAGATTGCGCACTTATAAGTGTGCGCGCGTCGGCTTTATGTTTATGCACACATTCAGAAACAACGCAATCGATTTTAGGTGCAAGGGCTCATCTAAACTTTTGAAATCTTTGATTGCACCGGATAATATCGAAGTAATCCCAAGCCTTAGAATCCTTATTCTGAGTTCCAAGCTAAGCGATTGTTTGACATTTGACATTTATTTCAAAAGTTACCATAAAGCCATTAGTTGCAACCAATGAGGTATTGTATCTATATACCTATAATGTCATTGGTAACAACACAATTTAAGTCAAACTGGTAACAATACTTTGCTAACCCGAGTTTAACTCGAGGTGAGAGTCGGGTTAAATTCTGATGACTTTGTCTTAGTTTAACCCTAGTTTAACCAGAGATCTTGATTGGTGCGAGGGAACTTTTTCTTAACCCTCTATTTTTTTAAATTTAACCCGAGTTAAAGTTGAGTTAAGAACATGCTGCAAGTTGGCCTAAATTAGGGTTACCAGTTCCGGTAACGTGAATTCCTGACAAAATACCTGATAATTCAATAATTTTTCTGACGTTTTTCGTAAAGGTTTCATGTGAATGAGCAAGCAACGCGATTTTCAACAGTTTTCGTTACAAATATATTGAACTCAATAAGTATAATCATTTTAAGCAAATATTCATCTATTTTAAAAATTCCTGACAAATCCTACTTTTTCCTGTTTCCTGACAGGGGGCTAAAATTCCTGACATGTCAGAAAAATTCTTGTCATCTGGTAACCCTAGCCCAAATGATCTAGATGCGTAAAACAGCCTTATGTGTTTCAAAAGCCGAGGCTCCACTCACGCTGAAAAAGATTTTCTACCAAGTTACATATTTTTATTTATATTTCAAGGCTTAAGGCTCGTTTTCACGGTTATTTCGGTCCAGGGTCGAAATATACGAGCGTTCTGGCGCATCTGATTTTTTATATGAAGGTTGGAGCTTGGTTTATGTTTGTAGGGTTCCGCACACAAAGTTTAACCAACGGAACTCTATTACTAAGACTCCACTGTCCGTCTGTCTGTCCATCTGTCACCAGGCTCTATCTCAAGAACCGTGATAGTTAGACAGTTGAAATTTTCACAGATGATGTATTTCTGTTGCCGCTATAACAAAAGTAAAAAAAACAGTATAACATAAATATTTAAGGGAGCTCCCATACAACAAACATGTTTTTTGCCGCTTTTATAGATAATGGTACGGAACCCTTCGTGCGCGAGTCTGACTCGTACTTGGCCAGTTTTTATTTCTGTTCGGGTCACAAATATATTTGAGAGATTTTTTGTATTTTTGCTTTCGAGAAAAGGAAGTATTGTTATCGTGCAATAACTTGGGCAAAAGCGAATCGTACTCGCGTACAAATTTTTGACATAACGGGGGCTGAAACCTACACACATAATCTTAAATAACAAAACAATATATGCATAAAGCAACATTAAGGTGACAAAAATAAGCCGCTAAAATGGTTGCGCCTGTCAAACAATTTGGCATCCTCTGAGTGTGGAACCGTAATAATATATTAATCGCTATAATGTTCCAGTTATTAAAATTAAAATCAACTATTATAATGTTTTTTATATTTTTCGCTAGTTTTGTTTCGGAGAGAAGCGGGGCCACAATAACACTGGCAAACGCCACATTTTCAAGTTTTTATTGTTTTAAGTATGTTTGTATGTAGGTTTTGTGCTTCGTAGGTGCCATGGCTTCACAGATATCGGTGCTGTGAAGGCATTGTACAACGCTTTAGTGAGGAGTAAATTAGAGAGCAATTCAATCATCTGGGCTCCACATGAAACTAAATATAAGATTGATGCTGGAAAAAATACAAAATAAGTTTTTGAGATTTCTGTTTTTATCCTGGGTATCCTTTATTATACCCAAGCTTATTTGTCAATGGAATGGTTGGGTACACAAAACTAGAGGCTAAGAGGGAGCTTGATGCTTTAGCCACTACAACATTTAATATTTTAAGGGGCTGGCTGTGCAATCCCGCGTTGCTGAAGAGCATTAAGCTGGTGGTGCCTAGTGAGGGCACATGGGGACTACGGCGACGCGCGGGGAGGCTGCTATGGCTGCCGCGGGCTAGGACTAACCTCCTAACAGAGGCGCCACTCACAAGGGTACTAAATAAAGTAAATGAGGAAATAGATTTGCACAGTTGTACTTTGGATGGGTTCACAGAAGTAACTTTAAATTTTTTATGTAAATACTCAGAATAATCTAGACTTTCGGTTGTTTTCTTTCTAATAGCTGTTTTTTTTAATGGTATTAATATTTTAGTATTTTGTTAATTATTATTGTATAACGAATTAGTTAGCTGTAATGTTATACAATTGAGTAAATAAATAAATAAAACAACAATAAATAAAAAAAAATTAACATTTTTATTCCCTGAAGGAATATTCCAAAATAGAATATGTCTTATAAAATACCTACAAAGAAATCTCTGTCTGAAAACTTCCCATTTAGATATTATTATTATTGTTGCCATAATCCTTCCCGTTATTATCCTTATCCTCCTGAGATGGAATCGGAAATATTATATTTTTATCCAACGGATTAAATACGTATGAAGCAGTTTTTCCTATTGATTTAAGAACTAAAGAATGACAAAAAAATACAGCTAACATACAACAGGTTAAATGAATTAATGTTTTTATCTTACTTATTTGTAAGTGAGAAAGGACTGCACTAAAATACTGGATAGACTCGCCTCCAAACAGGCAAAAACTGCCCATCAATCTTTACTTAAAATAAATAAATATATCGTCACGACACGAATCCCGTCGGGGGTGTCAAAGGTGTTCCAAGTGTGACATGTGAAATGCAAGTCAAAGTCTACACTCGGTACACCCACGTGTCACCGACGATTATTAGTACCACGGTGATGGATGGTGAGCCCTATCGCCGTACTTCGGACACATATACACGCGTTTTAGGGGATGCAGGTTTCCTTACGATGGTTTCCTTCACCGTTCTGCAAATAGTAAGTAAGAACAAATATTATGCACATAAATTCCGAAAATCTCATCGGTGGAGATCGAACCTGGATCTCGAGATTGAGAGGCCAGCGTTCTAGCCTTGAGTCGCTCTACTTTACTTAAGTCATATTATTATATTTTATTAAATTCACGATTAATAACTTTATCAAAGGATTCAAAGTTATTAAAACTCGCGTGAGCTGACATACTAAATTATGATTACATGCGGCTTTAACACTCACGTGTGATTGTTGTTGACTATATGCCCGTTTGACAACGACGGTGAAATCTGCGTCGTCGTCCTAAGAACGACACTTGCCTTGATAATGCCGAAATGACACGTGTCATGTAGTAAAATACTAACCGATTAGTTAGTCATAGCAAAGCATAAAACTTTTAGAATTTTCGAAAAATGACTATTTGGACCAATATATTGATATTTATCACTTTTAGTATGAAATCGTGTCAGATGACGTCACGTGACATGCCGTTAAGTTCACTTTGATTTCCAATAACTTTGTCAATTTTGAGATAGGGGGTTTAGCTTTTTAAACGCAATTGATTTTCATAAAAATCTTAAACGTAGGACACGGGCTCATTGTATCGGTGAAACGGTTGACATCAATCACACGTGAATGTTAAAGCCACATACAATAGTAACTTGGCTTAAAACTAATTGATGGTTTGCAAATATTTCTTAAATTACGTAGTTTGTTACAAAAAGAGAAAAAAGGCTTCGACGAAATAAATTGACCAAGTGAAGGAAAAAGTCAAGAGGTTAAATTAAGACGGCAGTGGCGGTTGCCCCACTGAAAAAAGCGTAGCTGTTGAACTTTGGATGATGGTTAAAAGTTTTACTGGGCGGTCAAATGTCAGACAGCAGTGACAAGGGATACTGAGGACCAAAAATGACGATCAATCTTGTATAACCAAAGCCTACGACAAATTTTACCAAGATTTTATAGCTAGGGACATAGGTAGGTAACAACATATTGCATGAGTGTGGATAAAGATTAAGTAGTGTATAAAACTAGATATTAAAAATCACGTGTCCTACTATTAAAACACTCGCCTACTGTTGGTCTTTTAAACTTACCTCCTTTTTATGTACCAGTTTCATAAACAACTATTAAGATTTATTTCAGACCAGCCTTTTACCTACGAGCTACTTGTCACCAGGCAGGGGACAAATAAAAAAATTGTTTCAGTGGTTCCAGATATTACCCCCTACATACCTTAAAATATTAGTGAAGACAAACTTACCGATATGGATTTAACTGTATACATCTAAGTCGCCCTATATTTTCGTATCTTCTTTTCCATCCAAAAATATAACAAACTGCCATGTCACTAAGCTCAAGATCAACTTTTTCTAGAACGGCAAATCTCCTTTTTTGTCAACACAATTTAAGCTAAAAAAACCTCTCCTACCTGACCTTTTATTTTACTGGTAATAATCTCGGAATTTCTTTTTATCCTAAATTTATTTAGCTTTACGCTACAAAAGTATCTTTGAAAAGGATACAAGGCGTGTCTGTGTGATTCAATTTAGTTATGTTTTTAGAGAAAATGTATAATAGTAAATTACTTAATTTTAATTAATATTAAAACTTGTGTAAGCTGACATACAAAAAAAATTTGAAAAACGGATATCCCACTCACGTATTATCTACATATTGATGTTGACTTCATGCCAACTGTTTCAGTGATACAATTTCGGAATTCTCATGGCCCGGTCCTGGAACAAAGACGCAACAGAGCATTCATAGGCTCAATCTGCCACTAAAATGCCGAAATTGTAAACGTAAACAGTTGACATTTAGGAAATTCCGTTTTTCAAAATACTTTTATTTTTTTCTTCTAAATCAAGTTTTTTTAACTTTATTTTCAAAAGTTTTAACCTAGTTACATAAATGCACAATCAACAAAAACCCATAGGGTTTATCAGTGATTGCGGAGTTTGGTACTTATATAAAATTGTAGTAGCAATAGGTAAGCATCTCACAACCATAGCTTGTACATGCACAGTCAAATAACGTGCGCATGAAAGTCGTCGAAAGTTTAGCAGTCGGCTGTTACCTTTTCAAGATGTTATATATAATTATTTATTTTGTAAATTTTTTTTAGTACATTTATGTAAACTTACCTGGTGAAAATTTGACGCAGACTTTTTTGGACGTTTCTGGCAGGATCGTCTCAAATACTTCTGCCAAAAATAAAACAGCAAATTTCATGCAAACATAAATAATGCAAGCATCTATAAGTCTGATACTATTCTAAACTCTATAAAATTAAAGATTTACTGATAAGTATGAAGCTACGAATGTCTTTAGACTAGCGTGTGTACTCAAATATACAACCTAATAATGACAAATGAAAACAGAAACACTTTCAAGTCTTACTGTCATAAGTTCGCGAAATATTATTTGCTTCGATAAATGAAAAAATACAAGTACGACAACTATATTGTGTTACAACAAAGGCATAACACCAAACCTCCTGATTTTACAAAATATTTAAAAGAAGTAAACGGTCTTGATACATTATAATGAGTTCAGGTGTTTATAACATCTAAACAAACCTTTTGATTGATGTTTTGAAATTTAAAATTTTTACTGCAATATGTTATCTGCGGACCCCTGCTACTCCAGCATACCAGACCATATCAAGCTCGATAGCGCGTGATACAGTGCTCTCTCTCTCTGTTGATCTACCTCGAGAGAGATAGACATGTTGTATCGAGCGGTTATAGCTGCTATGCTAGACCCCCTCTACGCCTACTCCTAACTTAAATAATTAGTATGTAATATTTTGTAAATAACACTTTATGGGTAGTAGTGTATAACATTTTTGGTCATTTAAGTAACATTTTTTCTTACAATTCTCTTAGTTGTTTCTAAGAGAATTTGAAGTATCAATACTAACTCTTCACAGTATATGGATGTCACAAGATCCAAGATCACATACTCTTTTGTTCTCCAAAGTTAAGACGGAATGTGGCAAATAATATTTCTTGAACTATTAACACAATACATTCGTAGCTCCATGACATAAAAATGGATTAAGTTGAGTAAATAGATACACTATAAAAACTACAGAGATGTTTAAAATTACTAGTACTTTTAGGTATTTACACTACTTCTGTACCAATAGTTTTCAAAGACGTTAAAATAGCGTTTTTATGCAACGTGACTTTACTATATACAGCCAATATATTCTGCACTGAGACTAATCCGGAGGAAATGAAAAAATATTTTTTTCTCCCTTTTTCCTCACTTGTACAAGTTTAACCCGAATCGCTTAGTATGGGAAGCCAAAATAAATTTTGCTAATGTCGCAAAAAGGTTTATTAAACCAAGTATGAATTGACTTTGATGCTGCATAATAAAAGTCACTCTGCTACAAGAAAAGCACCATGCTTTGCCTACTCTCAAAATATGAAGTATTTACCGCCAAGGAGCTCCGGCTCGCCAAGATTTACATACAAAAGGACATCCTTCTCGTAACTGTCCTCTTCTATTATATGGAGGGGTATGTGTTTCCTGAAACAAAGATACAAAATACATTAATAAAATATATCGCCATGACATGAACCCCCGAGGGCCCCCTAGAAAGGGTCAATTATAATAACCAAGTTCTTCTAAGTAACATAGTACCCTAAATTAAAGGAAGACATGAAATTAGATAATAACTTATAAATTCAATGGGACAAGATGAAGCACTTTTAAATATCAAGTCTTATTCGTATGTTCTAACAATATTGAATTTTGGGATCTGGGGGCACGGCAGTGCCCCCGCCAAGTCTCGCAAAAAATGGTACGGCCATACCATCCTTTTCTCGAAGCATGCCTTTTGTAATTTTATTGTTTAAAGTTAAGATGATCTTACTTTAATATAGGGTACCATGTTACACGGAATAATTTGGTTCTTATGATTGACCCTTTCAATCGATATCATAAAAATACAGAATAAACAGAATAAACAGACAGAATTAACACCGGTTCGATTCCCGGTTCAGAAAGGTGATTTTTCAAAGGTTTTTTTAAGTAAAATTTCCTATCTTCAATATTTAGGGTACTTTTCCTTCAGGGGCCATTGGTTTGTTTACCCTGTATATCTTAAAGTAGTAAAAAAGTTTTGTCTGTATATTAAATATTTTTGGAAAGTTTTAAATTAAAGTAATGTATTGAGCCCAAAACCTCAATTTTTACAATTTTTGTCTGTCTGTCAGTCTGTTCCGTTTTAACTCGAGAACCACTCCACGGATTTGGATGCGGTTTTCTTAACTATCATCATAGTGACCCTGGTCAACCTAAAGAATATATGCGGTGTTGATAAAATAACCGCCAAGCCAAAAACGGGGAAAAGATTGAATAAATGCGGGCGGAGCTGCGGGCGAAAGGCTATTTATTGTCTTATATAATAATAATACGGGTAAATTCATAAAAGAATAATAAATGTTCGGCTTACTTAAAAAAAAAACTTGCATTCATCTTCATAAATTGTTATTTATCATCTGCAATGTGACGATTCCCTATAAAAATAAAAATAATTTATTTCAGAACTCAGTTCCTTAAAAATCAATTCAACATAATAAGATTAATAAAATACACAATACATAAACTTACACAGTAAATACATAATACACAGTACTTATTTTTAATAGTTTCCGGTTGGAGTTATAAATATAGTGATATTGTGAAACAGTACGTGTGTTGATGATGTTTCGCCAAGTGCCGACAATCGCAAGTATAGTGCTAAAATTCAGTCCTGCTGTTACGCTTTTGTTTTTTAACTGTCTATCCTGTTCTAATCAAATGCCACGCACGCAAAACTACAGTTATTTTGAAATCACGGCTACATTAAGACATTCACTATAATTTCTTAATGTACTAAAGATTTTTTTTCTAGTTAGTATCTGCGTGTGTTGGTTTCGTTTCAATCGGTTTTGCAATACGTAAACTGAATCGCTGTTTTCGTGAAATTCGTGCTTTTTTTAAAGTATCATAATGAAAAGAAGACTGAAAGTACGTTTATTTATAAAGTGTAATTAATAATTGTCTGGAGTCAAAAAACACGCCATATTTTTCAAGTTTTTATCATCTACATTGACGAAACTGAATCCAATGTAAAACTGATGTTTAGCATTGTGGAGCCGCTTAAAAAAAATTCCGCAGACCAACTTATCGATTTTATATGTTTAATATGTATAGTACAAGATCCGGCCGCAAAAACACATACGTCACGCGCTTAATTTCCGCCATGTTTCCGTTTTCCGTTATATGCGTGCACAGCACAGGTTAATAAATTTGACACCAATCTTTCTATGAAGGAAATTGTGTTTTCATTATTTTATTCTGTTTTGGAGAAAATTGGCTGTGACAGACAGACTAAATGAACACAAGGCTTCTTTTTAGGGTTCCGTAACCGAAGGGTGCCAAGCGGGACCTAATGTCTGTCTGTTCGTCTGTCACAGTGATCTACAGCTTCAGCTGTAATAGGTATAGCCAGTTGAAATTTTCACAGAATACTTGTTATTACGGCTTCTACCACGGCAAGTAATAAACAAAAAATTAAACCCAAGGGGATTCCCCACACAAAAAATCTCAAAATGGTTTATTTAACGTTATTTGTTTCAGTTATATCTTAAAGACGGTACATGCAAGTTTCAAATTTGGTCAGTACGGTCGTACGTACAAATTCAAATTCAAATAGTTTATTTTGTAAAGAAGGTAAACATTATACACTTCAATTCAGTCAAATTTGATTCTTATAAAAATATATGTAATAAAATAATAAACGTATATGAACTAAATTAAAGTTTTATTTAATTTATGTAGCAATATAACGATTAAAGTGATAGGTAAATTCTATAATTATACAAAGTGAAATGTAATTAACCACCCGAACCCATACTGGAGACCGGGCCAGTGACCAGGAACAGAATTCAATGGTACCATCTTCGAAATAATAAAAAAAAAATCTACTCCCATTCACATTGGACTTCAAATTTATACAAAATTTATACAAATCCTAGTACAGGCAGTACAGGGGAAAAAAACCTTTTCGAATTTCAGCTGGCGGGTCATTAAACACTGCTCTTGATCACCAAAAACTCTAAAGTAAACAACAAATTAAAAAAAAAACGGCCAAGTGCGAGTCGGACTTGCGTACGAAGGGTTCCGTACCATTATCTTTAAAAATGACTGTTGTATGGGAGCCCCCTTAAATATTTATTTTATTCTGTTTTTTAGTATTTTTAGTTATAGCGACAACATAAATACATCATCTGTGAAAATTTCAACTGTCTAACTATCACGGTTCTTGAGATACAGCTTGGTGACAGACGAACAGACAGACGGACAGCGGAGTCTTAGTAATAGTGTTCCGTTGGTTACTTTTTGGGTACGAAAACCTAAAAAATGAGCGTACTCAGAGGTTGCCACATTGCATTACCATTTTAGCGCCTTGTTTTTTGCGCCGTAATGTTGCTAGGGTTCCATACCCGTATTGTGTAGTGGGTTCCCTTCGTACGTAAGTCTGACTCACACTTGGCCAAATTATGTTTCTTATTGTTGAGTACAATACATATAAAATTAGTAAACTCAATGTATTGTAGTGATTTTTATAACAATTTAGACGTATAAACCCATTAACTCCTGAATACATAACCAAATTAAGAGGCTATGCGAATTTTATTTTTGTCACTGTCACTACAAGCGAAAAATCGCGCAGTGCGAGATGGGTGGATTAAGGGCAAAAGGGAAAAAAGTTGGTTTTATATTTTTATAAAAAAAACTAAAATAGGTAGCAAAATTTCAAATATCAAATCTCTAGATATTGTTAAAACACACCTAATAAAATATGTTTGAGTTCTGTGTATGGTTCCTATTCGTCAAACGAGGTGAAAAAGCGTGTTTGAAGACCTCATTTCAACAATTATTTCTATCGAGGAAAATTTATTAAAACATGTTTTTCAATTTCAAAATCCTAGATTATATAGTCAAAATGCACATACCAGAAATTTATAAAAATTTTCCGTGTATTTCATGAAATACACAGAGAAGAAACACCCGTATTTTTTTCGCATATCGCCTTGACAACATAACCAACACAACGATATTTTCTGTATAGTTTCCATTTTGGAACTCGTCCGTTTGCTATGCAAAGTGAAACAATTGTAAAAACAAGAATGGGAAAATTATACAGGCGAGAAAGTGTCGATTTACTATATTGTATTTTCTCACGAAATAAATTGAATAAATAATTCCCGGAGTTGTTGTTCACGTGACTATTGCTACAGATTTTTTTTTCTTATTATGGTTTGTTTGCCAAAAATCAACATCTGTTTTCGATACAATACGTATTAATTGAATTACTAGGAGCCAGGCCCTTCTCAGGTTATATAATAAGTAATTTACTTTCTTTTGAAAGAAATAAAGAAATTATTTATTTGCTGAGATAAAAATAATGATCTTATAAAATAAACGGGAGCTGATGCCGGGCTCGGCTGCGGAGGTACCACCATCTTACTTGGAAACCCCCTCGAAGTAATTGGGGGGAGAGACCGCGCATACCAACTCCTCTGCCCAGCGTGTGTGAGTATGAGCAATTCTTCCAGGATGACCGCCGGGAGTGGCAAATTCCTGGAAAGGCTTATGTCCAGCAGTGGACGAACTAGGCTGATGGATGGATGGATGGATAAAATAAATAGTTTGAGTGTATACTACCATCTTAAAAAGGCATCCAAAAATTATGAAATTTTGTTTTTTAAATTAGTTTAATAATAAAGATTTATGATATAAAAAAGAACTAGGAAAATCCAGCTAAACAATAAGTATGTGTAAATCAAACTTTATTTTAATTTTCAATATTTTTTTTAAGAAATTTAAATGTTAAATTATTATTAAATACGGCTTGAACACTCACGTGTGATTGTTGTTGTCTGTATGCCAACCGTTTCACCGAGAAGTGTTCAAGTGTTCAAGCCGTATGTAATAATAATTTAGTATGTCAGCTCACGCGAGTTTTAATAATATTATAATTTTAATGTTGTTATATTACAAAACAGCCTGTATCCTAAATAAGACCGTCACTGCGCATTATATTTTTATGAACATACACAATAACCACATAAATGTATGTCAGTGTTAGTGTGCTGACTGTCCACACTCGAAAACACCTCTGTATACCCCTCCGGAAATATGTGTCGTGACCATATCCTGAATCTATGAAAATTATACCGATACATTTAAGTATGTTAGTGTATTTTTACATGTCTTAAATATTTAGGTTTATATTTTAATCTTGATCTCCCTATTATTTTTTGATTAGTATTTACACCTCCACATGTTAATTTGTTCATCTTTCTGTTAGCTATCAAGGGTTTCCTGAAAGATATTGCTATTAGCAATAAGTGCCACCCTTGTACACAATGTTTAGTTGTTTCTTTTGTCTTTTAAGTTACATGTGTAAATGTGTAAAAAGTGTTATAAATAAAAAATAAAATAAACATTTTTAGACAATTTCAAGCACATCAGCGGCCCTATTGGATGAAACTATCCCGATTATACTTTATTATACAGTATTTTATTACAGCGATTCGTCACCTCCTTCCATCGTCATGTTGTCACTGTGACACATATTGGGTCTATGTAGGCTATTTGAAACGCCTACCATGTGTTAAGGGGGAGGTTTCAGCTAATTCTTCTGGTTCATTTTCAATTTCATAATTTATTTATTTACTTAAAGTTTGTTGTTGACACTAACAACTGGTACATATTAGATAAAGGTAACATATAAGTTGTCAATTTTATCGTAAATCAACAAATGTTTTAATAGGTTGGCTAACACACCTTCAAAAAATTATTTACTTTTTACTTTTCGACGAAGTAAAAGTATAAACAGTTGGAACAATTGTTTTATTTTTTAAGGCAACTCACTTTCGATATCGATAATTTATTGTTTAATTAATAAAACTACACTTTTGGTCATAAGAATCTTATTTATCTAGAAACGTTACAAAATATTAAAAAAAAGAGAGGTGTTGTGGGACACCCGGTTGGAACGAAGTTCCCTTCGCTACTTACGCGCACGCCATGCCATGTATACATGCTTGTAAATACACAAACACACATGCTATAGCAAAAGTGTCGTGACGTTATAATCGTCGGTGAAACGCGGGTGTACCAAGTGTAGACTTCGACTTCCATTTCACACCCCTCTGATACCCCCTCGGAGATTTATGTAGTGACGATATGCGTAGAGTCAAAGAAAGTGTTGCAAAACTTCGTTCAATTATATTTTTACTAGCTTTGGCCCGCGGCTTCGCCCGCGCTGATTTAGCAAAAATTCACATCGATCCGTTGCTTCGTTGCTGCGTGAAAGAAGGACAAACCAACAAACACACTTTAGCATCTATAATAGGGGTACGGATAAGAATGTTACAAAATTATGATTGCCGATCGCATTATAATCCACGAGATAGTTTGGAATTTGTCATGTAACAAAAATTTTCTCACCACAACGATCTCCTTAAACGTATAAATTTGTGAGGGAAATGGTGTATACTTGCCCTAATATTTTACACACAAGCAATATAGTCAAATCGGATTGTATTCTTGTCACGAAAACATGGAATAATCGGGTGGAATCAGTATGAATGAGATTTGAATTTAAGATACGAAAAAGGATATTACCGAAACAACGGAACAAAATGTTTTCTGTGAATTTCTGTGTATTTGTTGTTACAATGTTAAAAGAAACAGTGGATATTACAACAAGTGAATGTGAGCATTTTTTAGTGAAAGTCTCTTTTAAAAACATATTTAAGTTGCAACTTTTAGATAGATAGATAACTTCTTAATTCCATTTCCACAGCAATACACAACAAAGAAAAGAAAAAATACACATTTTACAAATAAAAAAGAAAAATAAAACACAACTAAAACTAATAAATAATTTAAGTACTGCGGTAGTGGAAATGGTCCTCAACTCAGCATAATGCAGAGGCAAGCCACTGCGCTGATTTTTAGTTGAGGCCCGTTTCCTATCTATCTTCTATCTATATATATAAAAAGAGAAGTCCTGACTGACTGACCGATTCATTCACTGACTCATTCACTGACTCATCAACGCACAGCCCAAACCCTTCGACGTAGAAAGCTGAAATTTTGCACAAAGCTTCCCTTTGTAATGTAAACAAGGAATAAGAAAGGGTTTTTCGAAATTCTACCCCTAAGGGGGTGAAACGGGGGTCCAAAGTTTGTATGGGGAAACAAGATTAGTGAGACTATTTTATGCGAGGCTTCACAGGAGTACTCCTATCTATAAATGAGTAAACACGTGTTTCAGTTTTTTTCAGAATTCAACCCCTAAAAGGGGGAAATGGGGTGACAAAGTCTGAAAATCAACATGGGTATCGTTAGTATGGTTTATCGGGTCGCTGATTACGAAAACAACAACGAGTTTAAAATCCAACGTGGTGGACGTGAAAAAGGGCTTTTCCAGAATTCAACCCCTAAAAGGGAGAAATGGGGTGACCAAGTCTGAAAACCAACATGGGTATCATTTGTATGGTTTATCGGGTCGCTGATTACGAAAATAACAACAATTTCTAAATCCAACGTAATGAACGTAAAATAACATCATTTCCTGTTGGGGTGCGATGGGGTTGAAATTTTGCAATGTGTAAATATCAATATGGGTGTCGTTTTTATGGTTTTCTTGGACGTTAATTACGAAAATGGCATCGATTTTGACGTTTAAATTAGTGGACATGAAAATTCTTGAAAGTATGTGTGCCAGAGCAAATCGGCTGTAACAGACGGACAGACAGATAGCCACACAAGTGATCCTATTAGGGTTCCATTTTTTCCTTTTCGCAATGACGATTAATCAGTCTCAGGGTCAGTCACTGAAAACAGCAGGGATTAATCTTAGGGGGGACTGCTTTTTGCACGGCCAGTTTTACGTAGCCTGCTCGAGAGTGAGCTCACCTAGCAGCCTGGTCGTGTTAACAGCTGAGGGTAGAACTTCTAATGTAGTATATAAAGAGGTACTTTAAGTATGAATTAAAAAAACTAATAGGTAATAGGCCCTGCCAAAATACTTTACCTGGAGATCAAATAATTGCACCAAAAACACTGCAAACCAGATTTAAATACGTTCTATAAAAATTACTACACAAAAACTAAATCTGCGCGGGCGAAGCCGCGGGCAAAAGCTAGTCTCTTATATTTAGAGTTTATCCTCTGGTACAGTGGAGACCGCATCAAGTAAGACACATTGGACTTTGTACCTATCTTATATTCTTCTCTGTAGGGGCTAATGTCGTACTGCAAGTGTATAGCTTGATGTGGTCTGCACTGTACAACAAAACAAGCAAAGCGTTATTTGTTGGCAAAATCTATATTCTTGCACAGGCAAAAACTTTAAGAAAACAAAAATAGTTTTATTTACTCCCATACTAAAATATGGTAATTACTACGTCAAAAGCGGTTTTATAAGTACCTACATTGTTTGACAGATGTTATAATATTACATTATAACACCGCAATTAATTATTCTACGCTGTGATTGACCGATAATTTTTTGCCGTTTTATTAGTAACAGATTTAATGTTCAAAAAAATCTCAATTTCGTTTAGTTTCTAACTCGATTCACCGAATATAACCTCGAAGGTTGTAATTAAAGAGGAATCGATTTCCAGACCTCAGGGACTGTGTTAGCGTCTACCGAATTTCCCACTTGGTTCTAGCTAGAAAGCTTAATTATTGAAGGAGCCTGAAACTAACAAATGTAGGACTAATATTATTAAAACTCGCGTGAGCTGACATACTAAATTATTATTACATACGGCTTGAACACTCACGTGTGATTGTTGTTGACTATATGCAAACCGTTTGACAACGACGGTGAACGCCACGTCCTCGTCCTAAGAATCTCGCCTTGGTAATGCTTAAATTGTATCGAAGAAACAGTTGGCATGTAGTCAACAACAATCACACATGAGTGTTCAAGCCGCTTGTTATAATAATAAATGTAGCATTATCTAAAAATAAATACATCAATAACTTTATTATTAAATAGTATCAAAACTTGTTGAGTCAATTCATGTTAGTTTGACAAATCATGTTAAAGTATTCTTTTGTTATTGTTGTTTTTGCGATAGTTCGTTTGTTTCTTAAACTTCACATATTTACATACATACATATACTCACGTCTGTCTTCCAGACCAGACCAGAGTTCGATCTGATACGATCCAGACAAACCTCTTTCGCTTCTTCCAAATCCATCAATCTAGTAAAAAAATCTCTTCTATTCCGCTGGAAACTGATGCTAACAAGCTAGGTTCTGTGCTTTACATCACCATACTGGGGACTCAAGGTACCCGTACCATACCTTTACCGTACCCGCAACATAACGCGTTATCTGTTTCATGTACCTATAGCGTTCAGGGATATGTAGGATAGATGTTGTAGGTAGATCGTAGAATCGGGCAGATCGTAATTATGAAATCGAAGATATTTCAAAAATAATTACATTTATCGCAATTTGAATCGTTCGCTTTACAGATCATAACTTACGTATACATCCAAACACTGCAAAACACCTTCGACCAAAATAAAATAAATGGACGGGCCATAGCGTACAGATTTTTGAAGTCTGTAAAGTGAGCGCCGGCTCTCACTTCATCTCTGTCTCTGTCTGTTAGAAGAGTGACACGTACGCTTATTATTACATGCCATCCAAATAACTGACGAAAAAATACCTTCTTGTGCATTTACAAAGTGCAAAAAGCAAAATAAATATGAAAATAAAAATTTGGTATTGAAGTATATATCCAATTGCTGAGACTCGTTATGAGTGAGGAAACTGTAAAGACAAGGCCCGTCCATTCATTTTATTTTGGTCGAAGCAAAACACTTTATAATTTAATTTTTTCAACGCTATTTATAACTCTGATTACAATAAAACCCTCCTGTATTGTTGTCAAATTATGGTACTGAAAAAATTAGTACGAGTAAATTAGTAAATCGATTTTAGTATTAGTAAATCGACCACCATGAACGATAATTATTCTTCAATGAAGAAATCAATAACTTCAGGGAAGTCACTTCGGTTCAATGTCAACAAATCAACTATGACCTGAATTGTACTCATATTCAAGAACTAGGCAATCACCAATTTTTTTTTGGTTTGGTAAAATAACCAATTATGTTATCAACACCCCTTACATGTTATTTACATACAGACAGAGATATAGATATACAGAAAAACAAAAACTCTGAACATTGTAGTTTAGGCCGCAATACAATATGCTCTAAGTAAAAACCTATTAATTGAAAATTTTCCATAAATATTCAATGTACAGACACGATTTTTTACTAAATACTTATTATACAGGGTGGAAAAAATTCAAGGGCCCTGGAGGGGACCTACCTCAAATCCTTTAGTTAGCTCATTTTACTGAAAGGAAACATTCCTTTATTTTTTTAAAGAAACAAAACTGCATTCAAAGATCTTTTAAAATTCGCTTGTGTCACCCGGGAATCGAACCAACTAAAAATAAACCTTCACTATTTTACTGCACAAATCGGTAGGATTATTGTTCAGGATAAAATTTGTCTAACAAACATTTGGTCTTACACTCATCTGTTGAGAAATGGAATATTTATTACAAGTTCTTTATTAACAATACCTAGTACTGTATATAAATAAAAGATAGACCAGTTCGCAGTCAGCTGTTTCTCCTTAACTTCGATTTTGTTTATTTCTTAACTCCTAACGCCGAAGTAAATTCGAAGGTTGCAATTAAAGAAGAATCGATTTCCAGACCTCAACAAATGAACTTTGCCTGACAATTTTACTCATGTTCACGCATAATTATTAGTTCCTAGGTAATCAGCTGTTTCTTTTTACTTATAAGTTCTCGTATTTAAGGGTCGGTTGCGCCAAACATGCTCTCGCGTTTGGACAATTTAGCTTATTAAAACAAAATATTTTTAACCAATAAAATTTGTGTAAATAGTTAAGAAGTTGGACTACATTATCATTTTTCAGATTTGACACAAGTATCACAATCATCGAGAAAAGAATCGGAAAGATCAGTAAAATCACGGAAAATTACGTTTTTCGTGATTTTAGTGATCTTTCCGATTTTTTTTCCCGATGCTTGTGATACTTGTGTCAAATCTGAAAAATTATAATGTGGTTCAACTCTTTAACTACCCACACAAATTTTAGTCGTAAAAAATATTTCAAACGCGAGAGCATGTTTGACCAAAACAATGAGTTTATAGGAATTTATGTGCATGGTATTTGTTCTTACTAACCACTTGCTGAACGGTGAAGGAAAACATTGTAAGGAAACCTGCATGCCCTAAAAAGCGTGTATTTGTGCCCGGAGTACGGCGATAGGGCTCACCACCCATAACGTTGGGATATAATAATTGTCTATGAAACGCGGATGTACCGAGTATGTACTGTGACTTGCATTTCACAGTTCACACTCGGACACCTATGACACACCCTCAGAGATTCATGTTGTGACTATATAGGTATATAAATATAGAAAAATACGAACTGAAAACTGATCTCTCCTTGACCTTTAAAACCTTGTCATTTGTAAACAAAATTATTATTATTTTGATTATTTATTCTGTAAGCAGGCTTGCTATTATAGACATAAGATTCTACAATGTTCATACTTGGTTTTTTTTTAAACAGTTTGATGCAAGTCGAACTCTATTTATACTGGTTTCTAATATAGATTCATAATGACTATTTCCGTAATAAAATAAACACAGAAATGAACGGCATCGGCCGACTGACTTACGTCACGTGAATCAATACAAGACAGATTATTGATGCAAACCCCATGACCGCCGGAGCGCGGTCACGATTACGTAGTTTTACGATATGACTACTGACTAACTTTAGATTTTTGTAGTCAAAATGTATGTATATACGAGTATCATTACGATATAATTCCCTGGTATAGTCAGAGGTGTTTTCAAGTGTGCACTGTCATGCTAGTAATCGTAGCGCTCACTTTTCACCGATGATTTTCATGTCCTAACGAAATAGAGGTTAAACCTTATCCGTATTTCGTGCATAAATAAACGATTTTAGGGAATGCAGGTTAATACAGTTTTTTCTTTCACCGTTAACAAATGTTAAGTATAAACATAATTCCGAAAAACTTTTTAGTATGGTCATAGATAAATAAGGAAGGATAGATTGCTAACTCCTTGTACTGTTCGCAATACTAAAGATAACGTTGCTAGATGGCGTTACTTGTCTCGCTGGAAATAAAATTAGTCTGAAATCGACAAAATATAGCATTTTACTGTTCTGGTTCATCATATTTATTTATTTTATGAATAAAAACACAAAATTTTCATAACATCGCATCAGAAAATAGTGGATTCTTATTCAGGTGTTTTTAACATTTTTTTCATAACTTTCGGTGGTAAGCTGGCAATCTAACTAAGCCTGCAGATGGTTATTCTGGATTCCGGTAGATGGCGCACAACGATCAATTAAACAAAATATGTGCATTAAAATACGCTTTATTTACCTTAACACACACTACTCATACATACCGGTATATAACTTTACTCTTTGACTCAACTGTCATGCACGGTTGAGCGATTTATCCTCAGATTTATCGTATGCCATGTTTCGCGTATTGTCGTATTCTAGCAAATTTTTGTTTTTGTGGGCGCAGTATAGTTGCTACAGACAAACACATCGAATTTCTTTCAACTGTTCGGTAGATGGCACTAGGTATGTCACAATTTATCTAGTATAGTAGCGACATCAAAAATAATAAGTCGAACTACTAGGTACCGGCGAAAATAATAAGTTTTACGCAGGCTTTGTTCTAATGTATGGAGTGAGCAATCTATCCTTCCTTTATTTATCTATGGTATGGTATAATAATTTTGTTTATAGTTGTAAGCATCAGTTATTAAAACTTTATATTTTTCGAAATATTTCGACCTCTTCAATAAGGCCGTCATAAGTCAAGTAATTGACAATAGTATAAAAAATATAAAAATATATATATGACAAAAAAGTTGATATCTTTTGAATAGGTTATGTTAGGAACTATTTCTAGAAAAATAAAGGTAAAAATATATTAAAACTATGACAGAAATAAATTTCTATGTTTGAACACCTGACGATTTATCCATCGCAAGGAGATATTAATTAACATTATATCATTGCAGTATAGAAACGCAGAAAGAAAAGTAAATCTGGATGTGAGGAGCTCTGAACGGCGAGAGTTCCCGGCAAGCGAGTAAAAATATATAATGATAATAAAAATTTAAAAAGAAGTAAAATAAAAAAGCAGTTTGGAGGGGAGTACTAAGTAATCGGGTCAGTCGGTCGAGTCTGTCAGTGCTGTCTGTTGAGTCCGGGTCCATAGTGTGCACCAAGTGACCAGATGTATGATGTCTCCCAGGTCCTAAGTTCTAGGTCAGTAATGGTGAAGTAAATGATTTAATGATGCGGACTGTGAAGCAGTTGTTGAAAATTTGATTGTGGAGGCGGGTGTGTGTAGGGATTGGTAGGATGTTGTTGTATAGTGTTTGATGTGTGTCTGTGGTTCTTGCGTTCTTGGTTTCACTTGATGCAGATTTCAGTTTTGCAAGTCGTATTCGATTGTGTTCTGCAGTGGCGTGCACAGAGTTTTTAGACAGGGTAGATACATGTGCCATGTATTTACAGTAACGCAAACAAACATAGACTGTTAGAATATGACCCACAAATAGACACCGATAGACACCATTCCGCGATGTCTTTGCATCGAGTAAGCGAGCGACTCGGAACTGAGACTCGCAGTTCCCGCTAATGACAATAGATGGCGGTCGGTGTCGCTACATTTTAGCAGAAAATTTATTACGATATGCGTAAAAATGCGTAAATGATGCGTATTTGTCAGGGTAGACAGTGTATTTTTGTCTGTATGGACCGCACGCCACTGGTGTTTTGTATGTGTT
The DNA here is from genome assembly GCA_934047225.1 of Ypsolopha sequella. NCBI lineage: Eukaryota > Metazoa > Arthropoda > Insecta > Lepidoptera > Ypsolophidae > Ypsolopha > Ypsolopha sequella. Next base: position 22,745,528 of record OW203991.1, read on the forward strand.
TGAGGTGTGGTGTCAATTGATTTGTGTGTCTGTATTGATAAGAATGCAAGTTTTACAGCATGGGGAGGTGCCAGTGTATGAGTTTAAGTTTTGGATGTCAGTAGGTTGTTTAATTTTATTGAGTGTTCATCTGAGGTTTCTGTTCTGTATATAGCAGATTTGTGGAGTGTTAGGTAGTAGGTGTCTTGTTTCATTGTTTTGTTTGAGGATGGGTAAGTTATCGTTGATTAGTGTATTAAGTTTGTGGCTGCCGTGAAAGTATATGGTGATTAATCGTGTTTGGTTTTAGAGGCGTTTGTATGCCTGTTGTTTCTAGGAAATCTTGGTCTATTGTGTATGTGTTTTTGTAAGAAATTCTGTGGGTAATATCTTTTAAGTAGAGCTGTGTGGATGGTATTGTGATAGTTTTTCAGTGCATTTTGCTGGTTGCAAATCCGACGACCATGCAATGACAGTGAATAAGGAATAATTTTTTGATGTGAGCAAGATGTCAACTGTTAAAGTGTAAAAATTGTTGTTTGTTAGTAGGTTTGAAATGAACAGAGGTGTTTATATGGTTTCTATTGTCAATGGACAGATCTATTTCTAGAAATGTGATTGTTATGGATGCGATATTGTAAGTGAATTTTAATGAGCTGTGGTTGTTGAGATGATCTAAAAAGTTAGTCAGTGTGTCTCGATATTGAAGCCAGATCATGAAGATGTCGTCAATGAATCTCTTCCACACAAAGAGTTTTAGAGGTTCCGTGCATAAGAAAGTATTTTCTGTGGTTGTCGTGAAGAGGTTTGCGATTGAAGAGGGCTACCATCAAGCTATATTATGGTTTTTCAAGACATATATTTTTATCTTAACTGAAGCTAACGGTCTAAAACAAGGAAAATAACACCTTCGAAACATAATAATATCTATTATTAGACAGACTACCAGCAACATAAACATTTCACAACATAAACTGTAGGGAACCATAATTACTGTCTTCATTTCAAACTAGCGTCACGAATAATGTTGGTTGGTAGAAATTTTGTTGAACATATCTATTTAAAGCCTAGATTTGTCATCATTAATAAATATATCTAAAATGAAAATACACACATACGTACAATCACAGAAGATCAAATCAAATCAAATCAAATCAAATCATTCTTTATTTGTTAACATAGGTAATTGTAACATACAAGTTGGTGATTGTTTAAAGTAAGAGCACTATGTTTTGCCTGTGGAGAGGCATACAAATTTTTCACTTATTTACTAACATGCGTCTTACGATTAATTGTCACATAGGCTCTTGGAAAAAAAATGTATATATTAATCATTACAAATAATTGAACAGCATTCAAAATTAAAGTGATAATAACAATGAATAATAGAAATAAAAAGCATGTCAAAGAATATCATAAAAATCAAGATCAAAAAGTAATTATTGATGTCATCTACCTATATAAATTTATCATTTAAAAATTCATTAACTGAGTAGTAAGACTTTTCGATCAAAAGTATAAAAAAATTCTTTTTAAATAATACTATATTAAGGTCTTTAATGCAATTCGGAATTTTATTAAAAATCTTCGGTGCCATACAAAAAATACTTTTTTGCATCAATGCCGTTTTCGTTTTTTGCGAATTCAATTTATGTCTATGTTGATTTCTAATAGAGCGGCATGATGCGTTTCGGACGCCTTTACGAATAAGTATGAATTTGTTTTTACAAAGATCGCTACCTCGTATATGTAAAGAGAGGGAAAAGTTAGTATCCGTAGACTAATAAAATGGGGTTTGCAACTATCTTGTGGCTTTAGCCCACATATTGACCTAACGCACCGTTTTTGTGCTTAAAAAACGTTATCCTTCTTAGTGGAATTGCCCCAAAAAATGATACCGTATCTTAACGTGGAGGCTACACGTCCATGATACGCAGTAAGGACAGCTTCTCGGTTGACAACAGGTGACAATTTAAATAGAAGATATGCAGATTTATAAAGCCTATCACAAACGTTTTTTGTTTGTGCTTGCCATTTTAATAACATAGATAACATACCGGTCTTGAAAAACCATACTGTAGCTTGACCTTAACCGCTGTAAATTCCATCAGTTTCAAATACATTATATACTATATTATATATAACTACGGTACCATATTGGACTTCTACACTCTCACCGAATTCGCAAAGGAACACAAACAGTAATTTGTCTTATAATGTAAATATTATATTGTAAGTTATTTATAAATAATATTAACCCAGTTTTTTTCTGAGCAAGCCAAGCGGTAATAGTAATTTTCATTAAAAGTGAGAATAACAAAGTTGGTTCCCTAAATTGAAGATTAATAACATTTAACATAATTAAAATTCTGAGCAACATAATTTCCACCAAAGCCTACATGGACTAAGTTGGACAAGCCGTAATATAAATCTTAAAATTGTATGTTTATGGAAACGAATAAGAATTTATATATTTCAAACGCACGAAACTAATCTTTATTCTGAATAACTAACGTTTATTCTGAATTGCATTCTCGATCAAAATGTATGGAAATCTACAGTTCCATACATTTTGATCGAGAATGCAATTCAGAATAAAACAGCAGTTTTGGTTTGCAACCAATCGTAAAAGTTGTTTATACATACAAATAATACTCCAAATATTTTATTGTCTGAAACTTTTCTTCGCAATATTCCAAATATCCGTTCCATTTGGTTTTCGACCCAGAAAACGAGGCTGTCGCCCGCAGAAGATTGGCCAATAAAAGAAAGAAAGAGCGAACAAAATTGAGCGGTTTTTGCCAGCTACTGTCCATTGTTTTACTATGAAAGTGGCAATTTCTCTTAGATCAGTTTTCAATTCCGGCACGTCTCCTGTATGAGTGCTATATTTATACAAATATGTGCAGATATGTTGAAATGCCAGTTAGACTTTTACGACATTTTTTTTCATGTTTTTCATTACGTTGTGAATGTATGGGCACTAGCGCATTTAGCATATGTAAAGCGTGTTTAAGTTTGTGTGCTCATACATTTACAACGTTATGCAAAAAATAACAAAATCTTAAATTATTGTAAGTCGAACCGACATTAAACTATGTTCGCAATACCATAAATCACATTTATTTTATATTTGTATTTCAAAAATAAGAAGAACCATATTAAGTTGTGCGTTTCGTAGAGAATACGAATCTTTACCCCTTAAGGGTACTGCTTCAGCACAGTGCTAAAAGGGCTGCTACAAGAGGTGCTGCAAGTGTGAAAATATTTCTGATACAGAGCTTAAAAGGCTACAGATGTGCTACAAATTCCCTACGAACTGCTACAAGTATCCTACAAAAAGAGCGCTCCAAAACCCTAAAAAATGCAAACGCAAATGTTAGTTCATCAGAATACGGAAAAACTTGGAAGGAATATATCCCGTGAGAATTGGAAATGAACAACCATCAATAGGGAAAACAATAAAAGAATTGGGACAAGGGATGGCCAAAATTCAGAACACTCGACAGCACAGGCACATAAGTTGATACTTGCGATTGTCGGTTGGTAAAACATCATCGTAGATGAAAACAGTTGTACTGTTTCATAACCTATTATTTCACTATTCCCAACTAGTTTCGCCTAATGGCATTATTAGGGGATGGTTTATTTACATATCGCACCAACACTGCGTATGGATGGAGGTAATATAGCGAACGAAATAGCAGCAGTTGGAAGTGCCCGTTTGACAACGACGGTGAACGCCGCATCGTCGTCCTAAAAAACGATCCTCGCCTTGATAATGCCGAAATTGTATCGATGAAACGATTGGCATATAGTCAACAACAATCACACGTGAGTGATCAAGCCGCATGTAATAATTATTTACCTGATATATCTTATAATAAACATATCATACATTGGATACCCCAAATAAGCCAAATTATCTCTCACTGCCAACCATGCTATTTACATAGTAATGACTCTCTAAACCAGAACTAATCTGTGTCTCATGTAACCGCTCTCTGACTATAACTGAAGCCACGATCAAAGAGGCAGCAAATTTGTGGTACCCAGGGGGATATAGGCCGTTATTCTGGTATGGCTTAGGAACCTGTTAGATCTTTTTTTTTAATTCACAATGGCATGTCTTTTGACCACCACAGCGCCTGTTATAAAGCGTTGTTGAGACCTTGGAAGAAGCTCTTTGTTCAAAAAGAACCTTTTTCATCTTCATTTATCATTCTGAGTGGTAGGAGGCACAATAGTACCGGAAGCCAATTGTTATAGAGAATCAATAATTGTATTGATAAATGTCAAATACTGGTTAAATACTAACCAAACCCCGATAATTTTAGAGGTTATCAAGAAACGTTTTAAATGCAAAAATAATTAAATTTAAAAGTAGAAAAAACATGTGGGATTAACAAGTAAAATAATTTTACGCCATCCAATTGTCTTTTATCTTTAGGTAGCCATGATTTCTTTGTATTTCATGGAAATCTTTAAGTGGCTCTACCGTTTTTTTTTAATTATCTATGTATCTAAATAGATGACGCAAGTGCATCAAACTTTATGAAAACTAAGCGTGTCACATTTTACAATGAAAACAGTTGACAGCGGTTTGAATTTTCGAAGGAATTTTAGACTTAAGACATAAGATATAAGAGTCAGAGTTGTATGAGTCAATTGCTATTGCGGTCGCTTAGTACTGTCAGCATCGCTGTCGAGTATACATATATTTTGTTTTACTTTGTACTACTTACTTATTTTTCTCATAATGTTTATGATCCCATGTAAGTGTCATCTGCCTCTCAGTAAATGTTTTAATTACTTTTTTTCTGACCGTTCTTAAACAAGTGTCATCGTGAATTATTTAGACCAACTCCCAACGCATTAGCAACTTGCGATGAGAGTACATACACTCTTGTCATCTATTTGGAATTATATCTGTGGTAGTGAGGCTATGCGAATTTTATTTTGTCACTGTCACTCCAAGCAAAAAAACGCGCAGTGCGAGAGGGGCGCATTCAGGGCGAAAGGAAAAAAATTATATTTTATATAAAAAAACTAAAATATCTAGTAAAATTTCCAGAATCAAATATCTACATATTGTTGAAACCCATTTATTAAAATATAATTTGAGTTCTGTACATGGTTTCTATTCGTCAAACAAGGAGAAAAAGTGTGTTGAAGACCTCATTTCAAAAATTATTTCTATCGAAGAAAATGTATACAAACATGTTTTCCAAAAACAAAACCCTAGATTATATAGTCAAAATGCATACACCAGAAGTATATTAAAATTTTTCGCGTATTTCATGAAATACACAGAAAAGAAGCACCCGTATTTTTTTTACATATCGCCTCAAATAGGTAATTCATATTGAATAGTGGGGTGAACGGTAGCGTGTGATGGCACATTTCCTTCTGAATGAGGGATAAATGATGATCACTTTTGAAAGGTGAGGAGGGATGAGGGATTCTTACCTAATGGTAAGAGGTTAAAGGGTTTTGTGGTGGAACGGTTTTCTCTTTGAGAAATTCTGTGTTATACCTTAGGCAGAATATTTATTTCGGTGTGTTGAATAGTTCAAGGCAGTCTTGGGGTGATTAAATTTCGTGTAGTTCCGCATTCCTATTAATAAGAGCTTAGTTAAAAATATATTGAGGATTCCGTAGTACCTAAAGGTACAAAAGGAAACTTCATGGTGAGACTCCGTTGTCCGTCCGTCCATATGTCACAGCCTTATAACTTTAGCACCGTTAAAGATAAAGACTTGAAATTTGGCAAAAAAATATAATTAATTTGCCCACATTGTAACACGATGTAAAAAATTAACATTATATATCCTTGCGATAGATAAATCGCCAAGTGTTCAAACATAGAAATTAATTTCAGTCATAGTTACGATGTAAAAAAAATTTTAAATTTGAATTTGCTCAAAAAATTTCCGATAAAAAGAGAGAAAAATAAAAGTATCCTGAAAATACAGTTTGAGTATCAAATTGTAGATTTTAAAAAATTGATTGTTTGAAACTGATTTAAATATTATTTCAAACTATTTTAAATACTATTTTAAAATGAAAAACCACGAAAAAGTATGAAATAATATTGATTTTACTAGAAGGTAATAATGGTCCGAATACAGATAAACTATAGCAATTTAAAAAAAGACAAATAGGTAAAAAAAGTTTTTATAAAAATACAAAAGGTGCATCAAATTGTGGGTATGAAAGAGCTGATTTTAAAAATATATAGCTGAGCTATATTTACGTGCATATAATTCGAGAAATCATCAAAAGACCACAAAAAATGTATGCTTGGTGTACTGCAAACTGATGAACTGTAAAATATGAAAAAAATATGTGCTTACGTATGTATTACAGGAAAAATATAGCGGTTGAAAAATTTACGAAAACAAAATGACATAATTAAACTCTCTGTTCCCAAAACTGTCGAATTACGGAACCCAAGGTACGTGAGTCTGACTCGCACATGACCAGTTTTTTTTTTAACAAGCGGTTGATTCTTCAGCGTTTTTAACATACTTTTGTAATCTAAATTTCTTCACACTTACGGTGTGTTAAACGTGCTTCCTAATAAAGAATGTGACTAAAACAGTAAAGGCGCTACGTAAAAGTTTTAGCGTCCCTGTTACACCATATGCGAAAAACACCTCAGTGCAAGTCAGACGGATACGTGGAAAGGTAGCAAATAGTCGGTTTTTTATTAATTTAAAATGTACTAAGCTATTTTGTCAAAAAGACTTTCAAGGAGACTTAAAAAATACAAAATATCCACATTTTGAATGCAATTTCACAATAAAATTAGTCAGGATTTCAGAATTACAGGAAAAAATAAAACCATTTAGAGGTCTTTTCGGAATTAAATTCTATCGAAAAAATTTCATCCAATCGCGTTTTCCTTCAGTTAGAATCTTAATCAAATAAACAATAAACATTTACCCAAAAATGAAATACGTAGATGACGTTTTAGTGGAGTAAATGGATTCGAAAAAACCCTATTTATTTTTTGGTATCGCCTTAACACTAGTATACCCTTTTAATTATTACGTCGGGAATAGCCGTTTATATTAATTATGAATCCGAACCATGACTTTTTTAGTTATAAAAGTTTTCATACAAAGACTTCATTATTCAAATGTGTTTGTATAAATTTCAACCGACATTAAAATGTTATTAATTGCCACCAAGTGTTGGTAATTTGTTTAAACTCTTGTTTATAGAAAAAATGAATTCCGTGACTGAAACACTCAAGAAGCGACATAAAAACGAGACGCAAAAAAAATGAAACAAAATTCTGTATTTATTTATTCTCTTTCGTAAAGCCGTATCTGGTTCAATCAGCCACTTCGCAATAAAATGTGTGAACGTATTGAATTTTCTGCAGACGACCTGTTTTTCACTGTACTATTGATTGGACCAAAATGTTAATAAAACTGTAGTCTGTTACTTACAGTACGTCACAGCTTAGATGCAGCATCGGTCAATTTCGCGAAACAACGAATTGAGTGTGAGTTCAAAATCACGAATGTTGTTTATTGCTTTAGGTGAAAATTATCTTTACACAAATGCAATTAGTTGTAAAATTTTCGCCCTCTGGAAGCGATAGGTTTCACGAATTTGACCTAAATTGATGTTACATTGTGTCGTACTATACGCATTTGTTACATACACAGAGCACAAAAACCTCCGTACTCTCCAGTCAAGGAGGTTTACACGAAATTATTTCAATTCAATGTGGTTCCATGTCTGCCGAATCAGTAAGTTGAAGTGGTAGTGGACTGGCCATATCTGTCGCCGACGTGATAACCGTTGGGGCCGTAAGGTATTGGAATGGAGACCACGTACAGCAAAGCGCAGCGTAGGCCGCCCTCGTGCCCGTTGGACTGACGGTCTGAAGGACGTTGCGGGTGGCGGCTGGATTAGGATGACTGAGGACCACCAAGAGTGGCGTAATATTGGGGAGGCCTATGTCCAGCAGTGGACAAATACGGGCTGATGGATGGATGGATGGACATGTATTTATTTATGCGCTTCTTTTGATACTGAACATAAATTTTAAAATTCATTATAATTTCAATTTATAATATTTTGCAGAATAAGTTATTGTCTAATATTGATTGTATAATATTTGTGGTGAAAATAAATATTAGTGGCCTAAAAAAAAAAAACAAAGTAAAATAAAAATAAATATTCAAGTGTATAATAAAATTACAGAAATCCGTGTATAAATTATTGAAGATATTTTACCGAAAACCAAATCAATCGAATCCATCGAATATCCATCAGAAAGTTATTGTCTACCAGAAGTTTTTTTTATTAATTGATAGATAGATAGATAGATATAACATATATTTCTCAAAAACATGACACATATATACAAAAACAAAGTAGAGCTTAAATAAGTACTTAAATGAAAGAAAAAAAAAAGTTAAAACACAAAAAGAAAGTTAAATTTATCCTAGTGGTATGTGTGTCGCGGCAAAGAGAAAAAGGCTCCGACTCAGCAAAATGCCGCAAATCGAAATCTGCGACGCTGTTAATTGGTTTAACAGTTTTTAAAAAACGACGTATATCTCATAAAGGACGGAAAAAGGCAAAGAGTTTGCATTAAAAAATAAATAATATATACAATACAGTATATTGAAATTGAAATTGAAATTATTTATTTGTCTTTCAAACATAATTATATCACACAGAAATTTGTTTTAAAAAGAATGCGACAAAAAGGAACGAGCTCAGCTATATGCTGTGATAGAAAAATAAATTAGTCTTCACAGCGCTGATTTTCATCTTGTCCCCGTTCTCGCAGAATGTGCACATATGCTGGTAGAATATTGGGAAAAAAGATTTAACATTATAGTATAGAATTACTACAACAAATAAAATGAAAAATAACGGCTATCACTAGAGGGAAACAAAAAAAATGCCAAGTAAAAACTGTATGGACACTGTAAATTTTCAAGAAATATTTTTTTATCAACGTTTTGTATATATCATTATTAATTTTATGCCAAAAGGTTCAACACAGGTACCAAAGAGGACAAATACAATCACGCAACTCCGTGACAGCCTTAAGTGAAAGGCGTCATGTTGTCAACTATCTCAGCATGTGTTTTTTTTTTGTCTAACACATGCTATGTATTTGTATATACGTTATTAGATCTGTGTATAAAGCTATTGATGAATACCTTTGTGCAGGGTGATTTAGGAAGCGGTTTTTTTCTCTTTGAAGCTTATATTTTGCATTAATTTGCTTTTAGGGATACGCCTTACAATCGTAATATATTTTTGTTCTGACAAATCCTGTAACAGATATTTGCAAGTTAAGAAAAACGGTCAACTAAGAATATGACTAACGCCGTGAGGGTTCCGTGTTATTCAATTAAGTAAATAGTCTAAATATGTTAAATTTTATCTCTAAAAAAATTTGTGCCGTAAGAAAATACAGATACACGATGTAGGAAGGCAAAGGGAACTTAGTCCATACAGCCATCTCTGAGGTTTTAACGGGACATCTGACGCTATAACATCAACAACAACAGGTTTTCAAGGGTTCATTAGAAGAAACTAGGTATTCCCTCATATTGAAAAAAATATATTTGATTTATCGATTTTTTATCTAGAGATTCTACCTATAAACAATGTTTCAAGATTTATACTTTTGTCAAAAAAAAATGTTTTCCAACCTCTTTTTTTTTGGTTTTTAAAACGTTCGTTTCAAAAACGCAGTTAAGAGATCAACTTGATTTTTTTATAAAATAGGCAATAGAAATATGAAGGGATGTTACCTAAATCCAATATTTTTTTGTTTAAGTTTTTATAGGATTATCTAGTTTAATTTGAAATAAATGCAATTTTATGAATACACATTTTAAGCAATTAAAAAATAAATATAAAATAAATTTATATAATGTATATAATTACCAATAGGATGAGTGCTGTAGTTATGTGACGAGACTACCATCTGAAATTCCTCTTGAATCACCAATGAAGACGACGTTCGAATATCATGCATTGGGTTCTAATCTCGTTCCAAAAACGGAAATCCTTGATTGCAAAATAATTCCCATGAATCATACATCATCTGAGTGTACAACAACCAGTGTTACCATACAAAGATTTTGAGTGAATTTGATGCTATTTTCAGTGTGTCATCATTCGATGTCTCGACTTTATATTATTTTTATACAGGAATTTCGAGTCAATAATATGAGCATTTTTGTAACAACAATTTTTTACCTAAGTGATGAAAAGGTAATTTCAATAAATCATATTTATCATAAAATTGATCAATCTACAACCCTATCAGCAAAAATCGTCAAAGAGAAGGGGCATTTTAACAAAAGCTAATCGGAATTCACGGAAACCTTTTTAAAATAAATTGGAAAATACATTTATGTATATAGATAATAACCGGATTTGATCGCTGATTATAATTTCGGCTTCGTTTTCATGAACCGCAAATTTCTGTCAGAAAGAGATTGCCAGACGAAAATTTAAAAAAAGGCTAGTTGGCAGAAAATACTTCAAAAGTAAAGATAAGCCCTTACCGTACCATGACAGCACCAATATGTTGCCACCTTTAAATGGGTGACGCTCTCACGTTTGGAATTAGTGCTCATCTGAACACTGTGATAGTTGGACGCCTTAAGTGCACTTAAAGTTAATCTTTTTAAGAACTTTAGTAGTCTGATCAGTTTGCTGACCATAGGTAGACAGATTTCGCACTCATAACTGTGCGCGCGTTGGCAATGTTAACGCACAAATTCAAAAACAATGCAAAAGATTTTAAGTGCTAGGGCTCATCTAAACTTTTGAAATCTTTGGTTGGCAGTAGATTTATGTTTCGTTTGATCGTTTTTTACTTGCCGTGTAAGAAAAAGTTCGCAGGTTAGAATCCTTGCCCGAGAATTATTTTCAAAATATTTGTCTTTGTAGAAATTTGTGTCTTATTGATCTTTTTTAGTCTGTGGTAATGCACTATAACAATATTAAGAGTATCCAAAAAACCGATGGATTTTTATATTAAAAATAAAATTTTACATTTTTAATTACATTTTTCTTTTAGGTTAAGTTTAAATCATAACTTGTTCTTTTTTTATGAAAATTATTTTTTCTTCTTCTTTATTATATGTTTCTCGTATTTCTCATGTAAATTTAGCACCTATTTAGTTTCGTTATTGGCGTAGGCAAATTTTTAAATTTAAACGAATCTTTATACAAAAATGTATGCTCTGAGACTAATAAATATATAAGGTGAATTTTTGATCATCGTCCAAATTCACACTGGTGGCTTGGTAAGTGATCAGTATCATGGATCAATAACAATTTTGATGAAATTCGTAAAATGAAATTTCGACCCCCCATAGTGATTCACTCGGGACTGGAACTGAATTACTATGGGAAGCCGAAATTTCAATTTACGAATTTCACAAAAATTGTTACTGATCCAAGATACTGATCACTTATTAAGCCTCCAGTATGAATTTGGACGATGATCAAAAAGTCACTTTGTGTAATTCACTTTGATAAGCTTTTATTTTAGTAGCATATATACCGAACTTGGACGAATAAACCAGATACAGTGGTGAACATTTAAGGGGCTTTAGTAAGCCAAATTTGCAGCTCAAAATGTGTCGGTACAAATATCAACAGAAAAAAAATAGAAATAACGTTCATATCAGTGTGCATTGCAAAGTGGCTGTTACGACATTGCTGCGTCACCGGATAGCGCAAAATAGAGAAAGTTATACTTTTTACACATGTTACATTTGATATTTAAAAGTTTTAAACGTCATAATGTTAGATTATTGTATTGCTCGTGTCTGTGTTCAAGTTTTAACCTTGACTTTTTTGAATTTTAAAAGTTCAAACATTTAATCAGTTTTTTAAACCATTTTAAAGCATTTGAAACATAGGTTAGAACTTTAAAGGTTTTAAAACATCACAATTACGAGACATGGGCACATACATCTATTTTTTTTTTCGATGTTTTGTAATATTCATATAGAAAGTTTAAAGCAATTCAAAAACGTCTCTAAAGACAGTTTTGCTTCTGAAGCCTCTTAATGAGAAACACTTACACCGGATTTTAACATTATACAAGATATTTTGATGACTTCTACGCCATAATGCGCAAGAAAACTGCCTCTATGCTACTCAGACTATAGAGCAATGGCAACGGCATCCTGAAGATGATTGCGAACCGAATGGATTGTCCCTTTCAGAAAGTCTGGATGAAACGATCCATTGGGCTATTTAAATCATCAATTTTGTACATGTTCCCTTTGTTTTACTAACCTAGTTTTAAGCCTTACACTAATCTACCTATGGATTTTTAATCTGCAAATAAACAGTAATTTATTTGTTTATTTATTTTGTAATACTTTTTATTTGGAAATGAAACAACAAATATCATAACATATGTTCAAAAATCAACAACAAAAATCCGACTAAGCAGCTACCTATCGAGAAACCCTCCCAAACAATAATTTCGCTTCCACTTATCTTCGGCGTACCAGTTTTGTCAAAACGTCTCTAAGGTCATCAGGCGAAAAAACTTAATTTCATAATTAAATTATTATCTATTATATATAGATAAATAATAGTAGTTTATGCTACAAGGGCGAAAAGGAATCAATTTAAACATAACCGAGTAATTTATTGCTCTTACGCCCGTGTATCATGCTACGTTTTTCAATGCAAAGTGTGAGGAAATAAAACAAATATAATCTTGTGAACTTTGCATTATGATTGGCTCAAAAGTACTGTATCCAGAGCCATTAAACAGTGGAAAAAAAAGTATAACAATTATGGTACACAGAAAAGGTAGCAGGTTAGCCAACTTCTCGTAAAAAAATAAAAAAATAATAATAATAAAGCCCTAGGGCAAAATAATCAACTTTCTGTTCGGTTTTGATGCATAAATGTAATCTAATTTTGTTGACATCCGTTTTTGATAATTATAATGTTTTAGTTCCTTATTAGTTTCTATATCAACATTTTGGTTGTTGTATTTTGAATAAGTTTTCGTTTTTTTTTTTTTTTTTTTGGATACTATATTATCGTTTATTAACAGATTATTTATTAAAAATATGTAACTATAAATATATAATTTATAGTTTTAAGTGATGCAATTAATTACGAAATGGGTTTCTGTAATTTAATTATGTATTTGCAATTAAATAAATGAAATTAAAAGAGGGCCTTTACGAGTACTTGCATTGAATTAATATATAGATATATATGGATAATATACTTATTTATACACTTATTATTTAATTATTTTATATTAATCTCATTATCTTTGACTGACGAAATCTTGGATTTTTTTCCACTTGAAAACGACATTCCATGCACGGTTGGAAACATTAAGACATAAAAATTATTACTGTCTATCGTTAAAAACTTTTACTGAGCTTTAAAAGACTTGTGCATTTTTCTTAGAAAGTTTTATTAAGTCGCTTCCCTGCAAATTATAAAAGTTGTGAAGAATATTTTAAGCTTGATCTTATCAAAATTCTGTATCAGGAAAATGACAGAAAAGTTTTAATGTTGAGAATGCTTTGATGAAAAGAAAATCGTCAAAGCCGTTGATGTCTTATTGAGTAAATATTTGATGTTTTTGTAATAATGACGTCATGACAAATTTTTAAAGGTATTGTTCATTTATGAAAGAAAATTCATAACCTCAATCGGTAAAACGATAAATAACTTGGAAGATCGTGGCTTGAATCAATTTTATGGGTAAAATGTCGGAGTACCAAAATCGGGCATAAACTGAATTCGCAATTCTCATTAGCGAAAGGAGACGGTCAGTTCCCCATAAGCAAAATGCCTTAAGAGAGTACACAAATGTATTGTGGTCAATGATAAAGAACAAATTCAAAATAACACGGTTGACTATCCATTTAAAACGGACACCATCTTTTAATAACTTTTTATGATAAATCGTATGGCGGCACGTCTACACGTTTGCCGCATTCCCTTTAGATATGAATAATCACGTACAATTAAGTATAAATAAGGATTCATCTTTCATCAATATATATTACATACATAACCATCTAACTGGTAGTAACTATATATCTTATACCACCCCCAAATTGGTGACCCCGAGTGTGAACTAAGCAACCCGACGTGAACACCAGGAAAACCCGACTGGAACATTATCGCCGGGGACCCGGCGTGGTCCCCGGGCGTACGGCGACACCCAACTTGAACTGGACGTAATCACGGGGAACCCGCCACCACCTCACCCCGGACGCACGGCGCTATACTAAGCAACCCGACGAAACAAGATAACACCTACTAGGCCAGATGCAACAACAAACTCCAACATGGACACATTGGAAATCGCGACAACCTCCATCATATCCCGGATTCCGGAGTTCTGGAGGGATCAGCCCCGACTATGGTTTACGCAGTTCGAAGCCATCATCACCCCTCAAAAGCAAGGCGATGACTATAAGTACAACATGGTTATCGCAAAGTTATGAAAAGAGGAAATACAACAAGTAAGCGACATACTCACGGCCCCACCAGAAACCGATAAATACAAAGCAATCAAAAACCGCTTGATTGGGTGCTACGAGGAATCAGAACAACTCGCAAAAATCAAGATTCACACAAATATCAGCATTCGATAGTCACAACAACAATGGTAACGACACCGCAAATGGCATTGCTAGTATTTCAGAACAACTCGCAAAAATACAATTCAACAAAAATACAGCAGCACGGTCACGGTAACTATCGACGCAGCACTCAGCGGAATGCAATCATCAGCGTTATTCGTCATGATCAAGGTCAAGAAACATCAACAAAATTCTATGGCAATATAATGGAGAAAACTGAACACACTGTGTGTAAAAAGCCGTCTAACAATTAACACTACCGACTGAAAAAGTGGTATAAGTTTTTGTACGGGCAAACAAAAACTCCAGCAGCCAAATCTTCGCAGTAAAACAAAACAAGTTTTTCAACACTCGCGCAGCAGCCAGCACTTTTCGAGCTTAACCAGACCAAATGCAGCCTTCATAGCTTCTTGGTCCTGCAGCTCACCCTTATCACTCGTCCCGACTCACTGTGGACTAACTGCACAGAAGACACACGTCTTCAGCAGCACCGCTCATCCCGACTCACTGTGGATTAGAGCAAACTAACTGCACAGAAGACACTCATCTTCAGCAGCACCGCTCGTCTCAACGAAGACTGGAGCAACCTGGCAAATGCAAGCAACCTCGCGCTATAACTACTTCCTCATCGAATCTTGGTATCAGAAAACGAGACCAAGCATTGAGAAGACATGAGAACAATTAAATCAAAGGCTGTGAAGAATTAAAAAGGAGTAAAATATTTTTGGGTGTCATGACGTCAACTTCTATAGAAATTATTTTATAAACGCTGTAAATAAGCGATTTGTGACCAATGCTTACAAAAATGTATACTATGTTGTTATAACTTACAAACGCAATATTTGTACTATTAATATTATTTCAGCATGTTCTATTGCAAATTTTGTATTTGATATCTATTGTTAATTTTTTATTGTTTAGGCAAATTTTTATTAATATGTTTTATTTCATTTTATTGAGGGGGGAGTATTATGGCGGCACGTCTACACGTTTGCCGCATTCCCTTTAGATATGAATAATCACGTACAATTAAGTATAAATAAGGATTCATCTTTCATCAATATATATTACATACATAACCATCTAACTGGTAGTAACTACTTATCTTATACCACCCCCAAAAATCGTTTTTATTTTGAGGTTATTTTCATATGGCATTGCGAAAATAAACTTATGCGCGTTTGAAACGTTCATAGTTGTAACAATGTTTCACGGTGATTCTGATATATTTAAAAGGGTCATCCTCGAATGTCAGTCGTAATGTAATCTCTATTAAAATCCAGAAGAAAAGCATGAATAGTGAAATAAAAAGCTGGGACTGCCGATTGCGTCACGCATGACTCTTATCAAAGCACGCTGGAAGCGTAGTTTGTGGACTACTTGGTAGATGGCGCGCGCTTTCGTTTCGTTCGGTGTTCGCTCTCATGACCGGCTGCGACTTATTTATTATCACTTATTTATTTTAATATCTGTGTCCGTCTTATTATAAAAGTGAAACTAGCTACGAATAAATCTAAGTAAAATTATAGTGTAAATTTATTTCATGTACGCGGTTAAGGCCGATTCTGAGCGTCTCCTTTGAATGAGAAAATTTTGTCTTTCCATATCATTGACTCGGGACTGGTCTTGAGTTTGTAGGGAAAAGGAAAAAAATAGTTTTCTAATTTCTAAAAAAGGGTCATCGAACCTTGGTACTGACTACTTACCGAGTATTCAGTATTGATTTGGCTGTATAAGTAAATATACGATAAGGTATATGTTATTTTAAATAAAATAAATTTATTTTGCTATATCAGCTTATTTTTTTTATTTCTCTTTTTATTATTATTTCAACTGATGCCGGGCCCAGTGGCGTCTAAAATATGTCTTGGATTTTATCGTGATATTTTATAACTGTGTCTCATATAAATATACTCGTATTTATGTATATTAAATAATTAATATGAAACATTTATTCCAAAGCAAAGGGCCTAAAAGATAATCGGTTGTAACTAAATTATGAGTAGCTCAGCTGATATGAGTGTTTTAATTGAGTATTATTGTTCACCGGATGTAGATGACATAATTAAAACAGATTAAAATATAATAATAAAATATAGCTGCGCATTAGAAATGAAACAACAGCTAAATAAAACTGAGTCACAATTTTCTTTTCAATGCAAGTGCTCGTAAAGGCCCACTTTTTATGCATCAAAACCGAACAGAAAGTCGATTATTTTGCCCTAGGGCTTTATTGTTATTATTTTTTTTGATTTAGTTACAATGGTTGGCTAACCTGCAACCTTTCCTGTGTACTATAAATTTTGTACTTTTTTTTCCACTGTTTAACGGCTCTGGATACAGTCCTTTTGAGCCAGTCATAATTTAAAGTTCACAAGATTATGTTTGTTTTATTTCCTCACACTATGCATTGAAAAACGTAGTATGATACACGGGCATAAGAGCAATAAATTACTCAGTTACGTTTAAAACACTCGCTACGCTCATATTTTGAATCGTCCTCATAATTTATTCCTTTTCGCCCTTGTAGCATAAACTACTATTTTTTCCTTATTGAGATGATAATACTCGGGAACACGACAAATCGTCCGCAAATATGTGTGTAGATAGATAGATGTCTTTTTATTTCACTACAGAATTAATACGTCACTATTATAATAATAATTCTTTATTTCAGGCAACAAATGACAAAATATAAAATACAATGACAAGGGCCCATAGTAAAGAAATACCTTACAGACTAACATACATCTCAAGCTTACAAGGTAACAAACAGTCTGTAGATCATTCATCAAACATAAAATAACTTGTTTCGGTTACAATTGATGCTCCTATTGTATTTGTTTTTGCACCTTCTGATGCGCTCTAATATTAAAGCATTATGGAACATCGTGATGCCACGGATATGTTTGTGGATTTGTATTAGAAATCATAATGTAATTTTTCCTTTTAAAACCTACCCGCTAAGATAAAATCATATTATGAACATTTAATTTAACATAAAACTTAACTATGTATTAACTTAGATTAATCAATTTACTAATGTGGTAGATTGTAATAGCACCGCAAGCAAACCCCTTAGGGTTTAAGTGGTGTATATTTGAAATATGTTTGTGCAACTGTATGTGTGTAAAAAAAAAAAAAAAAAAAAACGTAATATAACACTTCCTGACTGGCGAAGTGCTGCGCGCTTATGGAAGTGGGGGGGTGTCAGCTAACCTTCCACGGAATCGCCGAAATAGGACACCCTTCGGCCAGAAGTCTTCTTTCGTGACGAGAGCGAGGATCGTAGTAGGTACTCGCACAACAAATGAATTGAAACTCAGGTTGAAAGAAAGAAAAGAGCTTTATTTCAAACATCACAGAAAACAAAACAAAAAAGAAAACAAATTAGAATCGAAATAGTAATATTCTGTGGTTATGAAAAAGGAGTCCAGCTCAGCTTAATGCCACAGCCGAAGCCACAGCGCTGGTATTCTGCTGTATCCTACTTAAATTAAAATTAATAACTATAACATAATAATTTAAACATAACATCGTCTAAATATAACAATATCAAACTTAAAATAAATAGCGTAAATAATAAAATACATAAAAATTATAAGAAAAATAAATAAATTGTAGTTGTTTAATAAGTAAATATGTAAATCTGAAATAAATAAACTAATAATAGTGAAAATACTTTTAAAAATGCATATTTATAAAATACTACATAGATCATTTCGTATCAAGGCATCGTTATTTGCTTTTCAATTAAATAGCACTTAAGTTTAATTCGAAAATTAGCCTTCATCTTGCATTCTCAATAGGTGGGGGCAGGTCATTCCACACCTTTTTGTTTGATGTCTGGGAACAATCAAAAGATATGCAGATGCCCTAGTGGAATATTTATTAACATCAGAAGACCACAGCAGTTTATCAAATATATATTATGGATGTTTATGTTTTACTACACCAAACAACAGAACAGCAAAATGTAAGTCACGACGTGCAGCCATCTTTAATTGCTTACATGCATTTAGGTAAGGTTGTTGCGCGAATGCAGCTTCTCCAATCTCAAAACGATGTTCAATTTCTTCTTAATGTATATGTAATATAAGGTGACATTAATTTATTTAGCCAAATTCATACTCAAGACTTAGTGGCGAAAGGTGAAATTTCTGAATAGGGAAGCCCGAGCTCGGCTAATATTAATAACGTTATATTAACGTTTTGTTATCAATAACGCTAATATCAATTGAGTTTTGAAAAACACGTACTAGCTTTTATCAGAAAGTTGGACAAACAACAATCTACCCGAAGCAATGCAGCCATTATTGCCGCGTCTGCTTAAAACAATAAGAATTAGATATTAAAGATATACTTAGGCAACGATAAAAATACATTTGTTATCCAAAATACTCGATAAACAATATTTTCACAAGAATCAAGTACTTTTCACGCACGTACACTAAGATGGCAGAAAGCTTTGGCTAAAAAAATCGAATCAGTATCAAAAAAATAGTTTGAGACCGTGCAATAAACGTCACAATAAGCTAATTAGAGACATTAAATTTAAAAATTTATGCCGAACAAAACTGCATCGAGTTAACCTCAACAGCTGTTATCTAAAATAATTAAAATAAGTAAGTTTCCATCGTTTCGGTCCGGGATCACCACTTCACTTTATGACCACTTCCCAATATGACCACTTTCCAATATGACCACTTCCCCAAGTGACTACTTCCCGATACGACCACTTCCCGATACGACCACTTCCGTATACGACCATTTGACCACACTAAAAAAATTACACTAGGCAAATAGGCAATAAGGCAATTAAATCGTTGAAAGATTGAACTGAAAAACTGAACTCTAAAATAAAACCTCGTAACAAGTTAGGATACTACTAACCGATCTATTTTGCCATAAATGGGACTTTAAGGGTGTCCAAATGATAATACCAGGTAACAATTTTCCCGGATAATAGTGTCACGTCCCAAGTCATTATGGCCAACAAAAATCGTGAAAGAACCCCTTATACGTCCTTATATAGCAGCTTTTAGATGAAGAGAAAAGTTTGTACGTCAAAATATGCGGGTCACGTGTTAGTTTGGGAGTCCAGGCAATTTTGAACACATGACATTTACAATATTTTAATACTATTAAAAATCACAGGGCCTCGATAATAGATGATTGAGTTCCTAGAGCATTTTTTAAAAGCCAAAGGGAAAGATTTTAAAGACGAAAATATATACCTTTTTAGTTTTTTTTTAAATAGAAGACAATAATTGAAATATTTCTGTATAATAAATATTAGTATTTTGAGTAAAAACTTAGTTTTGGCAAATTTTCCACAAATTTAAAATTTTTAGTATGCTTTAACTTTTACAAAGCAGTTATCAAAAATTTACTAACTGCAATTTCATTTTCTATTTCTTTATTCTTATAATGGCAAACATGCCCTGGATATGATTTGCTGTTCTCGAAATCTTCTGGGCCCTCATATAATGCTTGGTTAAAGGTAAAAATGCAGGCCACAGTGAATCGCTACCCAAAACTATATTATTCGTTTAATGTGAAACCAATATACCAATTTTTGTTGAATATTTCATTTTTATTTTTTCGATGAAACGTGATTTTCCTCATGCATTTATTTTACATCAAAGAACAAGAAAGAAAAATTATATCATACGTAGATTGTATGGAAACAAGTTTCGCTGATTGTCGTTAATATCATAAGGAGCTTTATTTGCATAAAACAAAATAATTATCTGATAATGCTGTGTTCACCTGTCATTGATGGCAACACCAGAACAAGGCCCAATGTATATCTATTTCTGTTGTTTGTGTTGACATTGTTGGTGTACCTTTTAAAAAAAAAAAAAAATACTTCGAGGTTGTTAATGGGCAATTCTTCCAGGATGACTGCCGGGAGTGGCAAAGTCCTGGAAAGGCTTATGTCCAGCAGTGAACGAACTAGGCTGATGGATGGGTGGAACACAAATAATACGCATTTACGTATACGTAATATAGGTTAACAAGCAACAAGAAAACAAAAGAAGTAAAGGTGAAATTATTTATGCAGCCAAATTCATACTAGAAGCTTGGTAAGTGTTCAGTATCGACTACCTATCATGGATCGGTAACTCTTTTTGTTTTTGGTAAATAGTTTGGCAAAATAAAATGTTGGCCAGCCATAGCGATCGACTCGAGGCTGGGCACAATTAAATACGAATTTCAAAAAAATACTGAAATTATACCGAATCATTCATACCATATGAATTGCTGTATAAATTAATTTGTCACCTTGTATATTCAGTAATGTAAGCATAATCTACTTTAAGTTCTTTTCTCGCAATTTTGTTAAAGTGGTGTATTCAAAAGGGTTAAGGGCCAGACTAAGGTAAGTGGATAAGTGCTCGTTCTAAACACAACAATTTATTAAATTAATGGAATGTTACTATGAATAGAAAAGCAGGAACAGTTCATAATGGAACTAGAAAAGCTCTTCCACATAGTGTCCGTGATTATCAAACTACCAGCACATTAATTAATAAGAAGCTGAAAGAACACTACTTCTCTCTGTCTGAATAGGTAAATTTACTCATATTCATCTGTTATTATATTGTTTTAAACATATGCATATGAAGGGTAAGCGGGAAGAAAGGTCATTGTCAGTTTTTTCACAAATTGAGTTAATAGCGTCATTTTTTAAAATATCTTTAGAACAATGATTGAGCAAAAAAAAAACTAGAAAAAAATAAAACTGATAGTAAATTTTGCTTTTGAAGAAAAAATAAAACTGATAGTAAAGTTTGCTTTTGACGAAAAAATCAAACTGATAGTAAAGTTTGCTTTTGAAGAAAAAATAAAACTGATAGTAAAGTTTGCTTTTGAAGAAAAAATAAAACTGATAGTAAAGTTTGCTTTTGAAGAAAAAAAAACTGATAGTAAAGTTTGCTTTTGAAGAAAAAATAAAACTGATAGTAAAGTTTGCTTTTGAAGAAAAAATAAAACTGATAGTAAAGTTTGCTTTTGAAGAAAAAATAAAACTGATAGTAAAGTTTGCTTTTGAAGAAAAAATAAAACTGATAGTAAAGTTTGCTTTTGAGGAAAAAAAAACGGCAGATACAATAATTAACTGCGACAACAATAATAGCCCACTAAGAGTTCTTAAATAATAATTTCAGCAAGTTTTTTCTACTTAATTCAAAACTACCTTTTGTTGGCTATGATTCCTTTTCCCGGTTACCCTTCATATATTATAATATGTATAGTAAGTATTGCCATGTATTGCTTTGTATGTATTATTCTTTGTCCTTACTCCTTGTATTTTGTATATAATCATTTTACAATTATGGTTTGCTATAAAAATCTCTTTTTAGAGATAAGCTCGCCATTGTACATGCCTGTTTTTTTTTGAAAATATTTTCTGTGTATGATTCTTTGTGTGTACAAATAAAGTATAAAGCCAGTTAAATACGGCGTACCCAGAGTAAACGTTCAGTTAATGAGTATTTCTGCCAAATGCCTCAGTCAGAGGCTTTTGAGGAAGCCAAGGCTTTACTGAAAAGTACTTTTTTATTACAAAACCATTGATATCTGCGCTCAATCACTTTTGAACCTTACTTCGTAAACTTAGAGCGTAAAATTGCAAAGCCTTAAAATCAATAAGGTAAATATCCCATCCAAATATCGTGTCCCTATAATTATCTTAGTATGTATACGTATATATTTAAGTATATTTAATTTAATTTTTTTTTTTTTTATGTAAGTATGTAAGATATGTATAAAATTATTATGTCAATTATTATTACGGTTAAGTTAAAATTAGCACTCTGCTTATTTTGTTAATACACTATCCCGTTTATGAAATAAATGTTTAATTTCTTACATATTTTTCTTTCCACCCAAAGGTTGCCTGGGAAATATTGTACAATAAGTGCTGCCTTTGTACACAATATTTGTTCTTTATTTAAAAAAGTATTTTTAATTATGTACCTATAAGTTAACAAAAAGTGTAATAAATAAAAATAAAAAACCGGCCAAGTGCGAGTCAAACTTGCGCACGAAGAGTTCCGTACCATTATCTACAAAAACGGCAAAAAACGTGTGTGTTGTATGGGAGCCCCCTTAAATATTTATTTTAGTCTGTTTTTTTAGTATTTGTTGTTATAGCTGCAACAGAAATACATCATCTGTGAAAATTTCAACTATCTAACTATCACGGTTCATGAGATACAGCCTGGTGACAGACGGACAGACGGACAGCAGAGTCTTAGTAATAGGGTCCCGTTGGTTGCCCTTTGGGTACGGAACCCTAAAAAAACGTCACGAGATGAATCCCCGAGGGGATGTCAGAGGTTTTTATGAGTGTGGACTGTGTGGTCACAGGCAACACTCGTAGATCCACGTTTCACCAACAATTATTATTCTATAGTCGTACTTCGGGCACAAATTGGACCCACAGCTTAACATGCCTTCCGAAGTACGCAAGACTAAACACAAATGTCGTGTCTCTAAGGGATTTGAACCTGCGACCTCGAGATAAGAGGTCGAGTGCACGAACCACTAGACCATAGAGGCGGTCTATCCGTACCCCTATTATGAACGCGGAAGTGTGTTTAATGGTTTGTTGGTTTGTCCTTCTCTCACGCATCAACGGAGCAACCGGATGGACATCTCACATTTTCACCAAAATGGCTCATTATACCATAGGAGCATAGACTAAGTATTACTACGTATTGACTAACAGTTCCCATACATCAGTTTGTAGCCACAAAAAAGGCGTAAAATTCTAACGAAATCTAGATGGCGTTGCTAAATCCTCTAACGAACACGATGCTAAAAAGACCGATTGGTGACAATAGTGGCACAACAATGTCACATAACATAAAATTAATGCCCACTTCGATAATTGATGTCGCTGAAATATTCACTGTTAGTGTTGCCAACTTAGCGCCATCTAGTTTTTCTAAGCAAAGCTTTTACAGCCACATATTAACTTGGTAACCATGAGAGTTTATTTGTAGTCAATTAAACAAATTATACTTATTTGCAACACTTGGCGACACCTAGTGTTGTAAGGACGCGTAAAAAATTGCTATGCCTTGGTGTATGAGAGTTATCCGTCTATACGTAGTAATATTTAGTCTATGATAGGAGTTAAGGGGGTGTATCGTCAAAATTGACACTTTCTGAAGTTATTTATCTGCTGTCCAAAAGAAGTCTTAAGTAAAACAAATTAGTATAACAATTTTGTTTCTAGATTTTGGACTGTCAGAAACGCGATTAGAAGAATTTCACTCGAAAGAAATAATCATTGAAATGAGGTCAAAATTTACACTTTTTTTGATATTCTGACAAATTGGAATAGCATACAGACTTCAAAAATATAAATTAAGATTGGCTTTTACAATATCTAAATTACTGGTTATGGAAATTTTCATAGCTATTTTAGTTAATTTTGTATTAATTTTAAACCGACATTTTGTCAATTTTCCCCGATTCCGTTCCTCTCACACTGCGGGTCTCTTGGCCTGCAGTAACGGGAACCTTTGCGCGAACGATATATCACCATAAAAGCGCATTTCCCACTATCAAGAACTGTCAGTTTCCTCCTTCGTGCAAAACAATATACTTTAGTGCGTGATCTCTATTTAAAAGTATCTGTCACTTTGATTAATTATCCGGTTTTAGCCGAAATGTGGGTCAACAGATAGGACATAAATATCTCGAATCTCTTTCCATTAAACCTAGTACCCGCGCATTAGTTGATTAACAGCCTTAGCTAAGGGGGCTGATCTACACTACTGCTTGAATCTTGAATAGAAATTTATTTTCGGAGCGGACTGTACTGAATTTAGTTGGTACTCTATTTCTTAGATAAAAAAACCGGCAAGTGCGAGTCAGACTCGCGTACCTAGGGTTCCGTATTGTGGATGATAAATTTAATTTTGTCGTTTTTTTTTCGTGAATTTCTCGACCGCTTTATTTTTCTTGTAATCTTTACGTAAACGCATATTACCATGATTTTTTTCATATTTTTTAGTCCACCAGTTTTGGAGACGAGGGGGGGGCACATACATATTTTTGTGGTTATTTAAAGATTTCTCGAAACCAGTGCCAGTAAGTATAGTAAAAGTATATATTTTTACAATTTACTTTTTAATATCTACAATTTGATACCCATATTGTATTTTTATAAAATATCTTTTTTATTTATTTTACTTCTTTTTAATATTTCTCTATAGTGCTGATTTTTTTTAATCGCTTTAGTTTTCCTGTAATTGGCCAGTTATGATTTACAATAGACATTTTTTTCATATTTTTCGGTTTACCAGTTTCGGAGATAAGGGGGACATATATATTTTTGGGTTTTTTTAAAGATTTCTCGAAACCAGTGTCATTAAATATATTAAAAGAACATATTTTTACAATCAACTTTTTAATACCTACAATTTGATACCCATATTGTATTTTTAGGCTAATATTTTTTATTTTTCTCACTTTTGTTTTGGAAATTATTGAACAATTTCAAATTTTTCATATTTTTTTTTACAACCTCATATGTGGACAAACTAATGTTATTTTTGTGCCAAATTTCATGTATTTATCTTTAACGGTGCTAAAGTTATGAGGCTGTGACATACGGACAGACGGACAACGGAGTCTTACCATAAAGGTTCCTTTGTACCTTTGACTAAATTAATCAAAGCTTTGTGCCCTAAAAATGAGCGAGTTTTACGTTTTGAAAATAAAATCAAATAGACATGCTCATCTATTCCATCGAAGGGAGCACAAAAGGAGTCAATAGTTGAAAAACTTAAAACTTAAAGGAAAGCGTTCAAGATGGTACGGCCACGTGCTAAGACGCCCGTAGGACCATATAGTTAAATGTGCCATGGATTTACCAACGGCGGAACGGAGACCCAGGAGACACTCTGCCTGTTGACGACAGTCCAGAAGGAGACTTTAACATAGCACTAGATTGTGCTCAATGGAGAAGACGGACAAGAAGAGCCAACCCCAAATAAATGAGAAAATACGCAGGAAGATGATGATGTAGCATAAAATGGTCTCCTCAATTGTAGTTTATGCTAAAAGGGTGAAAAGGAACAAATTACGAGGAAGATTTAAAACACGAGCGTAGCGAGTGTTTTAAACGTTACCGAGTAATTTATTACTCTTACGCCCGTGTATCATACTACGTTTTTCAATGCATAGTGTGAGGAAATAAAACAAATATAATCTTGTGAACTTTAATTTATGATTGGCTCAAGAGGACTGTATCCAGAGCCGTTAAACAGTGGAAAAAAAAGTATAACATTTATGGTACTGAGGGTACATAGGAAGGTAGCAAGTTAAACAACTTCTCGTAAATAAATAAAAAAAACAATAATAATAAAGCCCTAGGGCAAAATAATTGACTTCCTGTTCGGCCTTTACGAGCACTTGCATTGAAAAATAATAATAATGTAGAAAAATACAAACAAGTCCCGTTACAAAGTCGGTTAAAATTATGTTCACATGTTGTCTAAAAAACGGGTTAAATCTGAATTATTTGATTATTGATCAATATACCTAGTACACACGAGCATAATAGTCAGACCATGAATTCATAAACTCCTTTTTTTAATACAGCAAGAAAGTGGCGGAGCGTTGTTTCCACGATGGTCTTTCTAATTATTTCAAAACCCATTCATTCCTAAATTTAGCGCTGTAAAGTTTTCCCTACGGATTTGGAACGGAGGTCTTCCCATTACGAACCTCTGCTTTTAAAGGACTGAAGAACGACTAATATTTGTCAATGTTTTAAACCGTTGATGACGGCATTCAAAACAGCTATTTTCTCCTTAATGACGTCATCTTTACGGTAGTTTGCGACAAGGACATTTAAGATAAGTATCGCTACGGGATCGTGTTCTCGAAATTTATTGTAATTTTCATTATTTGCCTTTTCAAGCTAACAAGGAAAATACATGAAAAGGCGTCTTTACTGACAACAAAAATATTAGGTATTAGGATCGTTGCGCTTGCGTTGTAAGTAATAGGTAAAACCCTTATCGGAGATCTATTCGTGTCAGCAACGAAACGCCTCAGAACAATAATTTACATCAATGCGAAACGCACAACTTAAGATGGTTCTACTTATTTTTGAATTTAAGATATTTAATAAATTATATTTATACTATTTAAACTATGTTAGTTTTATGTCAGATAGGCTTTTCTGACAAAATTTTGTTTTTTTATTCATTACCTTGTAAGTTTGCGGTGTAAATTAATAAAACAACTATTTATTTCCGGAAAAGCCTAACTGACATTAAATTTTGTTCGCGTAATGCCATAAACTACATTTATTAATTATCTTTAATTCAAAAATTAAAAGAACCGTACCCCTTAACCAAATCGGAATCGGTTTTTATGTAGTTTATTAACAATTTATGTATAAAATAACAAAAATCTTGTTAAGGGTGAAATAACAAGGGCCGCAGTATTTTAACATACAAAAACGATATTTATTGGCAAATGTAGGCACACACAAGGAAACATAAAGAAAATTCTAAAATATTACAAATTGCGTGCGATGCCTGTCGCGGATGACCAAAGACAAGACACGTCACAAGAAAACCTATATCATAGACAATCTATGTTTTTCAACTAAATTATCTATACAAAATAATAACAACAAATGGTTGTCTGTTTGTGCAAAATCAACGAGCGCGTCGTTAACAATCTCCCCCCAGTGCTGGCTCACAGCACTCATCAGCTACAGGAATACGAACGACGCGTGCAGCAGAACGTCTCAACGTCCCAGACTTAGTCTTCACTTCTATTGCTCTAACTCGACCGTCCTTACCTGGGTATACGCTCTCGACTTTACCTCTCGGCCACACATTACGAGGTGCGTTAGGATCAGCAATTAAAACCAAGTCACCCACCTGCAGTGACCTTTGTTCCTGAGTCCATTTCTTCCTCGGCAACATATCTGGAAGAACTTCTCTTACCCATCGATTCCAGAACATGTCAGTCAATCTTTGCGCTTTACGCCATTGTTTTCGCAAGTAAAGATCCGAATCATCAAACAATCTCTGTACTGGTAAATTTGATGAAGAACCTAAAAGAAAATGATTAGGTGTAAGAGAATGATTTGTACCCGGCTCCACTGAGACATGTGTCAGAGGGCGACAATTCACAATATTTTCCACCTCTGTCATTAGAGTAATCAACATCTCGTCCTTAGGTGCGCGGTCCTTCAGGATAACCTTTAATGAGGTTTTAACACTGCGAACCATTCGTTCGTTCAGTGGCCCCCGCCATGTGTAGAGTTAAAGGGGGAATGAACGTCCATTTGGCAGCGTTATAAGCAGCTTCTGTTTTCAGCCTTTCGTCGTCTAACTCCAGTACAGACTTCTTTAACTCCTTCTCGGCGCCCCTCAAGTTTGTACCATTATCTCAGTACAAGTGTCGCGGCCAGCCGCGTCGCGCCGCCATACGGCGAAGTGCCATTATAAGCGAGTCTGTAGTAAGTGAGTGAACGATTTCTATATGAACCGCACGAACTGTAAGGCACGTAAATAAGACGCCATACCTTTTTACCTTCTGTCGCCCAAATAGGTCCACTCCACAAAAGCTGAAGGCTCGCTGGTGATGCGCCATTCGAGCTGCAGGTAAGTCTCCTAGGAACTTCCGGTTTAGATTTCCTTATCCTGCAATACATACATCGAGATACGATGTTCTTTACCGCTGGCCGTACTCTTATTAACCAGTATTTTTGTTTCAGCTCGTTGACCACCGTCTCCTGATTCCCATGCAACGCTTTTACATGATAATGAGTTGCAATAAGCTTAGCAACGTAGTGACGCCCGTCGAGGATAGCTGGTCTTTTTGTTTCAGGTTCAACCTCCAATGCTGCGTCGATACGCCCACCACAACGCAGGAGCCCATGTTCGTCCAGGTATGGTGAAAGTGTAAGTAATTTACTGTTTTTTTGTAAACATTTACCCTTTTTTATTGCAGCTATCTCCTCACCGAATGATTCACTCTGTGCATACCTTAGCAGCAGACGTTCGGCGCACTCCATAGTATCGCAGTTAATGTCAACGACTTTGGTAAGTTTTCTGCATATTTCAATAAATTTCAGAACAACAGAAGTGGCTCTTAATAACGCAACCACGATGAAAACAGAGTTGGATCTGGAACAGGTAAGTTTTCAGGCATGTTATTTATCATTGTAACACATTCAATATTTTCATATTTTTCAGTGAACATCCTATTAGGCGGCCCCGAAAATTCGTCATCTTTCCATGGTAATCCCACTTGCCACCTACCATCGATAAGCTTCGCCGTCCGCTGTAGTATGGAGCGTGCACGCTCGTCGTCCCCGTTCAAGCGAGGCTTACCTTGTACCCCGAGGGTATCGACGTCGAAGAAAAGCCGAACCTCATCATGCAAAGCTTGCAGCTCGCGTTCCATGTCCGTTACCAGCAGCGTGGTGTGCGTGGAGCTCGATGGAAACCGCGGCGCGGGAGGTGGGACGCGCGTTCTGCCATGTACGCACCAACCTAGGGGTGTGAGTGTAGCTGACGGCTCGTTGAGTTTACCCAAACTTACTTCTAAAGGTACCAACAAATGATAGTTATCTTGACCTATCAACACCTCAGGTTTACATTCACAATTACACAATAATTTGTCTTTTAGTTTCATTAGGTTAGGAAAATCAGAACAATTTATGAAAGATGCATCCTGCTTGGGTAAGTTGAATTCATCAACACTACGAACACTTATACTATGTAAATTATTATCTGACCCAGAGATTGTTACATTCAAAACGGTAGATCGGCACACAAGTTCATTTTCAGTCCAGGCACCGCGCACACGCATGGTCTCCTGGCGGCCGCGCAGGCCGGCGCGCGCTGCAAGGCCGGCGCTCATCAAACTGACGGATGACCCATCGTCGAGGAGACCAAACGCATGAAATATGCCATTAGGACCGTGAATGTTTATAGGCACCACTTTTAGTAATACTCTACAATCGTTTACCTTTAAGTGTGTTACTGTTTCGTTCGCAGTTTCCGTTGTGTCCTGAATATCCGCGCTGTTTGGTGTGGTTTGGGGATCCTTGCTCATATTATAATGAAGTAAGCGATGGTGGGGCGCACCACACTCGTCCTTGTCACAGGCGGGCGCGGGACAGGTCTCTCTATCGTGACGGGAAACGAGACACTTGAAACAAATACCGTAACGCTTCACGTGACGCCACCTATTTTTACGCAACGCTTTTTTAAATTGCTTACACTGTGGTAATACATGCCTGGAGGTACGGCAATAGAGACATTTATCGCTTTCCTCCGTTTGCACTAACACCGTCGCAAAATTTTCTTGATGTTGACGTTTGTGTTGACTGTCACCATGCGCACCTAAGTTGATACTTATTGAAGTTGTAGAAATCTTCACCGCTTCTTCGTGTAAGAACGCTGATAAAATATCCAGTCGCGACTTCTTGCGCTCTTTGATAAGCGGATAACTGTTAGTCTGACCATTTTGATATTAGTATTGTAGGTAACTTTGAAAGTACAATCGTTGCAATATTCATACCCTGTAGATATTCATCATGACCGACGGCACGTATTGCTGCTATTACATTTTGCACCTTTACAGAAAATAGCACAATATCTTTATGATAATCTGGTGATACAGGTTGTAGTTTTCTTATGTCCTGCATGATTTTCGACACAATAACATCTGGATTGCCGAAACGTAGCTCTAAAGTTGACATCAATAATTCAGGTGACGTACTACCAATCAGGAGAGCTGTTACGGCCTCTCTGGCTTGCCCGTGAAGACATTTTCTTAATCTACAAAGGTTTTCCTTCGAACTGAAGCGACACACTTCTGTCGTTTCCTCATAAGCTTGCTTAAACTGAAGCCATTCCATTGGATCACCGGAGAACGATGGTAGATCCTTTGGCGTACAAACGCGGCTCAGCAAGTTGGCGTAAGGATCCTTGTTGGTGGAGACGTGAGCGGCTGACAGGTTGTTCAGTGCGCTCGCTAGCATGTGAACTGTTCCACCTGCGGCGTCGGCGTCGAAAGTCACCGGCGGTAAACACTGCTCGCCCGGCTTTGTACCATGATCGGGGGCTAGCTGTGGTTTGGACAGCTCTTGCTGGCTTTTATCTAACCATTTCTCCACTTCACTGTTAACATTAGAGCGTTCTTCATCATCTTGTGAACTGTATTCTTCTTCCAAATCAGCCTTATCTGCAGCTAGCCTTTTGTCGATAAGCTCCATTTGGATTTTAGCCTTTTCTTTAGCTGCTTCAAACTCTAATTTCTTCAAGCGTGCCCGTACAGACGATAACGTGGATGGCTTCGACTTTGAACCCTTACCGGAATGCGACAATGGCGGATTGCACCGTGTCTTTATATTGCTACCGGCGGCTACAATAATCGTAGGGTCAAGCTTCGGCGTCCGTTGATCTATCTGCTTGTTGTCTGGTTTTCCATTAGTTGGCAACGAAAGAGAGTCCTTTGGCAGCTTGGACTGGTCATCCTTCTTCTCGTTTTTCTTTGTTGTACGGCGCGTGTTCACCATTTTTTCCGATCGAACATGTAGATCCGACTCGATTGGACCACTTTGTTAAGGGTCAAATAACAAGGGCCGCAGTATTTTAACATACAAAAACGATATTTATTGGTAAATGTAGGCACACACAAGGAAACATAAAGAAAACTCTAAAATATTACAAATTGCGTGCGGTGCCTGTCGCGGATGACCAAAGACAAGACATGTCACAAGAAAACCTATATCATAGACAATCTATGTTTTTCAACTAAATTATCTATACAAAATAATAACAACAAATGGTTGTCTGTTTGTGCAAAATCAACGAGCGCGTCGTTAACAAATCTGTTTCAAAATACTAACCCCCGGTTTCTGAAAGGCCAATCAAAGTTAACAGTAGATTAAAAAAACTTTTACCGCAAATAACGGTGAAAATAAAGCATATATGAAGTCTGAATAGTGATGAATCAATAATTACCTTAGTTAATTTTTGATTTCAATGTAAAATTCCCACTTTTTATGTCTTAATCCGCAGATAATAATTTTTTTATCTACTGTTAGCATATATTGGCCTTTCAGAAACCGGGGGTAGGACTAAGCCCGTAATTGCGAATATGAAGAATATGAAGATATTATAAAAAAAAGTTAAGGGCCGGTCAAACTTTATTATGTTTACAAAAATAAGAAAGACCATGACAAAAACATCCGGATTAGAAGAGCTTGTACTACTAGATAAAAATTTTAAGCATTAGATAATAATGAAAAAAAAGAATAACTTTATATTTTTTTCGATATATTTCGACCTCATCAGTGAGGCCGTCATCGTTTTTAATGCCTAAAACTATAGATTACTTAAAGAATGTAGTAGAGATGTGAATTAATGCGAAAAATTTAGAAATTTTATGAATTTGCATTTAATTACGTGTTTAATGCTATAACTTTTATGTTGTGATATATAAATCTAGTTTTCAAAACTACTTACAAAGCTCAATGACTCCAAGACACACTTGACACAAAACAATATGAATAAAAATCGGGTAATATCGATTAGTAACAACGAGGGCTCAAAAAAACTACATAAAGTAACACTAATACATTGCCTAAATATTACACAAAACCTGATAAAAACAAAATTTTAACGTACCTAATTCTGCGAATAACATCCAACCAACCAAAATAATATTTGGCGGTAATATGGACCGCATCTGCTTTCTTTTTTCTTCATATGCAATAAAAAGGGATAAACACAGTTCATGCTCCATTCAATGTTGACGGCCGACGTCGCAGTAGGTACATGAATAAGAGATACTGTGTAACTTATATCTATCACTTTCACTCGTTCAAAATTATCATTGAGAGAAAGTGATAGACATAAGTTAGAATAGGAGATGAATCTCACGCGTTCATTTTCAAATTTTTCGTAAAAGACGATATTTTTCATGGTCGTAAATAAAGTATTGTGTGCAACTGAACATAATAAGACATTGGGACACTCCTCCAAAATTACTCACTTCGTTTGTTTCGTAAACAAGCACTCGTGTCCCAATATCTCAAATTATGTAACAGTTGCACGAAATACTATTTTCAAGAATCATAGCAAGAAGTCTCTCCCAACCCCGGGAGACAGGTGTGATTGCATATTAAATACAAAGATATGCTCAAACAAAAACATACTTATGATCAAGTTTGCGATAAGTCACTTGATCGCAAATTCCTCGATAAAACACTCAAAGAAACCAACCAAAGAATTTAACGATAATCCCTAACAGCCTTCAAACCAATCTGAACTTTAGCATTACAAACCCAAAGCCGATAATGCCACGAAACGGATCAATTGACCACGATTAACTGTTACGTTTTGCTGAACTTTAATAGCTGGGATTACTGTTGGTTTTCGAACAAAACATTTCTCTTTTAACCTGGTGAAATGTAGGGTGCTTACAGACATTCGAGGGCTCTATTCAAGAGAGAGCTGAGTATTATTTCGTGTAGGGCTGAAATAAAGCCACGTAAAACTACTCGCTAAGGTTAAGGGAAAGCTTCACCTGAATAAGACGCTTTAAGACGCTACGAAAAAAAAGTGACACTTTTAGAACTTGCATATCTAGTTCCGTGAAGAAGGAAGGTATTATTTTGATAAAATTGAATATTATTTTTATAATCTTTTTGTGGAGAATAATGATTGGATTGGAGAAATTCGGCTCGATAAAAGTAGTTTATGCTACAAGGGCGCAAAGGAATAAATTACGAGGACGATTTAAAACACAAGCGTAGCGAGTGTTTTAAACGTAACTGAGTAAATTATCACTCTTACGCCCATGTATCATACTACGTTTTTCAATGCATAGTGTGAGGAAATAAAAGAAATATAATTTTGTGAACTTTAAATTGTAATTGGCTCAAAAGGACTGTATCCAGAGCCGTTAAACAGTGGAAAAAAAAGTATGACATTTATGGTACACAGGAAAGGCTGCAGGTTAGCCAACCATTGTAAATAAATAAAATAAAAAAATAATAATAAAGCCCTAGGGCAAAATAATCGACTTTCTGTTCGGTTTTGATGCATAAAAAGTGGGCCTTTACATGCATTGAAAAAATATTTATTGAAATTAGGTCATTTTCAATACCATTTCTCCTAGTTTGACAATTTGGAATGACATCTGGACTACGATTATACTTTATTAGATGGGTTTTAACAGTATCTATAGGACCTGATTTAACTAAATTTTGATAGCAACTTGAGTACATTTTATATTAATAAAAAAACCGATATTTTGCTACTTTTCCTCGAATCCGTCCCTCTCGCACTAAGGGTTTTTTGCATTTAGAGTAACAAGGACGCTAAATTAAAGATTAGTATTTTTTTACAGGATCTTTTATGTGACATATATTTTAAATACGCATGTTAGTAAATAAGTAAAAAATTTGTTTGCCTCTCCACAGGCAAAACATAGTGCTCTTATCTTAAAAAATCACCAACTTGTATGTTACAATTACCTATGTTAGCAAATAAAGAATGATTTGATAAAACATTTATATATCGCCTTAACCGGTGGAATGGTATGCCCAAGAGACAAATATAGGGACTGGATCACAGGCTTATAATATTATTAAAGGGTGTATCAGAGACATTATATTTATCTACTCTATACTATTTTATCAAAAGCGGTTTTATAAGTACCTACAATATTTGGCAGATGTTATAATATTACGTTATAACACGGCAATTCTGCGCTGTGATTGGCCAAATTTATTACAATACCGCTAGAGAACCAATCACAAGCAATAAAGTTCTTTCTTAATTACGTACGTCACGTTTTCTACTCGTTCTCACTTCTGATTGGTCTCAGGCATTTACATTAGAGATGATGAATATAG
The DNA here is from genome assembly GCA_934047225.1 of Ypsolopha sequella. Taxonomy (NCBI): domain Eukaryota; kingdom Metazoa; phylum Arthropoda; class Insecta; order Lepidoptera; family Ypsolophidae; genus Ypsolopha; species Ypsolopha sequella. Next base: position 22,780,079 of record OW203991.1, read on the forward strand.
CCATTAACCATTATATTTATTGAATATTGAAAATTAACCATGATATTCAATAAACAAAATTAACACTATCGAAAAATAATATCATATCAACTTCTCCGGCAGATATTTATATTTAATATTTTTAACACATATTTCGATTGGTTATTGGTTGATTATTAGGTTAGTTTTGTTGTGTTACTTGGAAAACAAAGATGCTTCGTCGCGTTGTTGTTGTTTTCCGTTAAATGTGAAGATTGTGAAGTTGTTTTGCAAAATAACCTACTTGGAATCTTTTTGATAGGTATGTGGGAGTAAAAAAATTTTAGAGTATTTGTTTATTGGTTGAAAATATTCTTTAATTTTTTTATTCAATGGTCGCATTCAATAAAAATATCTACGAATATTTTCAACCAATAAAATTATCTATATTTTCTTTCTGTTATTAAAGTACAATGATGTGAAGTAGGAAGGCAAAGGAAACTTAGCATATACAGCTATGGTTTTAATAGGAAATGGTTCGATTAATGGTTGTACTTGTGGCCAAACCCATGCGCGGTGGACTGCGATTGATTTTAATTATGGTAGAACTTGTGACCGCACCCTTGTCACGTGGGGAACTGCTGGATTTTATGCGTCATTTATTAATTCAATATTTTACTGCTTTTTGTTTGTTAAAGTTTTATTCGCAGCAAAAATGTCTGACAGCATATACTGAGCAACAAAAATGACGAACAATCAAAACAAACAAAATTAGAATAAAGTAGTATATGAAACTACACATAACTAGGCATTAAAACAATCATGTATACTTTTAAAAAACTCACCTATGGCTGGTTTTTAGGGTTCGGTACCCAAAGGGTAACCAACGGGACCCTATTACTAAGACTCCGCTGTCCGTCTGTCTGTCTGTCCGTCTGTCACCAGGTTGTATCTCATGAACCATGATAGTTAGACAGTTGAAATTTTCACAAATGATGTATTTCTGTTGCCGCTATAACAACAAATACTAAAAAACAGAATAACATAAATATTTAAGGGGGCTCTAATACAACAGACATGTTTTTTTTCCGTTTTCATAGATAATGGTACGGAACCCTTCGTGCGCGAGTCCAACTCGCACTTGGCCGGTTTTTAAACTCATACTCGTGTTTTAATAACCACTTTATGTGCCAGTGCCATAAACTACTACTTGAGAACCCTTGACAGCCTGTATTATGGGTTTAAAATTTTGGGATGATTCTTAATCATTTGATAGTATAATTTGATGTAGATATCGACTTTTTACTAGTATTAAAGATTCAAACTTTTGTCATGATTCGCAATAATAAAAACAATTTTGTTGTCTGACACTTTAGATTTACCTTTTAACAAATTATATTTTATTTATTCTGTCAATAAAAATAAAGGTTTTATATAAAGCTGGGCCCGCACCAAAGATGAATCAATTTCCATTACTTTACAAAATAAAGCTTCACAAAAGGTTGGGATCCACTTGTCTATTCAACCTTTTCTATTGACTGATTTAACCCATCCTCTTTCGGGTACATTATAAGCATTTTAAGGAAATACCTTTCTCTAAAGAAAAACCTTTGCATCAGGACTACCTTCTGAAATGGTCGTCGTTTACCTAAATGAGTTCTAACTATCCACGTGGAGTTAGAATAAAGCAAATTTAGAAAGGCTTTAGTTTTTTTTTACAAAGAGGTGAAATAAAATCATCTAGACTTTGCTGGATTGGTCATGTGGGTGAAGATCGAGCCATAAACCTTGCTTACGTTGGACGATCTGTTGGCCGTTGGTTAATTGGGCGTCCCAGCAGATACCGCTGTGCTGACAAAGCTGGAAAGGATCAGGCCAAGAAGGCCAAGAACAAAGCTCCAGGCCAAGAACTGGCAAGAGACTGATGGCGCAGAACCGGAAGCAGTAGCGCATTCTATTTGTGAAGGCCAATATCCACTTCGACTCGTTGAGCCAGCGGAGTAAGTTAGTAAGTAGACTTAGTTGAGCTTTATTGTATAGAAAACAAAATTAGAAAGAAACCTATGGCAGATAAACAGACAACTGAATTTAAAAATGAAAGCTTCGAAGTGATTGCATACTTAAACATCATTTATTGATATTGAACTCTACTAAAAAGATAGCTTCCCCTTAACTTCTTCTACTCATTCCACGTAGCTTCCTAGGTTTGTTTGCGTAGCACTAAGGCACTTTTACACTTGCGTCGTGAACGATCCGCGAAACAGGCCACTCCTACTGCAAAGGAAACATTCGTGGAAGCAAGGTGTGTAAAAGTCATGTTTTTTTTAGGTTAGGGCTAATTTTAACGAAGTAGCCTAAAGGGAATTTTGCTCGTTTGCTTCAGGGAGAAGGAGCATTACTGAGATACTCTATGTATTTAAGTTAAGATTTTTTGTATTTTCTACGGAATATAGATTAATCATTTGGTCGCATAGTTTTGGGGTGTAGCAAACATTTTACGGCAGATTTGTTAAAAAAATGAAACGCTTAACAAAACGTACCTAATAATTATGCAGTGTCCCCAATGTTTTTCCAAATAGGTACTTATTAAATTATACAGATGTATATTTAATTATTTTTTGTCATAGAAATTAATACTTTTGTAGGAATTAACAAAGTAATACAAACTATAATTTTCATAAAATAAAGTTTTCATTTCCTACTCTTATAGGCAAACCAATTTCCTTTACCCGACTTCTCTTCAGACATATAATTTAAACTGGCCTATAATCTTCAGAATAATTTGAGCTTCCAATAAGAGAACAACCTAAACCATTTCAGTATTTTCTTGAATTATAAAATACAAATTGGTTTTTGGTACGAAAACGATTTCAATTCCAATTACACACACTCGTTATCCAGGAAATCATGAAAATCCTTACATTCATAGAAACATAATTTACTTCCTGGTACCAGAAAATGGAGTTGAAACATTTTGACGTTTGTTGCCCTGAATGCTTCATTTAGAACCAAGTCTACTGAGCCAAGACCGAGGTTATTATATTTATGTGAGTGAATAGCTTTGGTGGTTTGTAAAGAAGATGGGTAAAAGAAATGCAAAAAAAGAAAATTGTTATTTAAGATACACGTGTGGAAAGTAAGGTTTTATACGAATAAGAGCCAAATTGAAAACACGAGCGTAGCGAGTGTTTTCATTGGCACGCATTCGGATAAAAACCTTTTATGCTCAAGTATCTTACAACATTTTTCAATGCATTTTGCGAGGAAATACAACAAAAAAATAAGTATAATAAAGAAAGTAATTTTATTTTACCAAAGCCTATTTACAACGAAATGGCGTGCTTTCTTTGCAGAGCGCGCGTTTCATACAGTTTTTTCTTTCTTGAGGCAAAGGTACAGTATACATACAGCCAATAATGTGAAAAATATTTTTGTTTGCGGAAACAAAACACGTATTTTTAAATGAGATAATCAAGAATCTTATGTGTTATAGTGTTTATCATCATTCAATTATTGCTAGAGCGCGCATACTTATAAATAATTGTTTTATAATAAACCTGTAATATAAACCTCCTTGCATCTTTGTAATTTTTTTAATTTTATGACTTGCACCATGCACCACAGAGACAAAAACTTAAAAAAAATTACTTTATTTCACGCGTGAAATAAAGAGTCGGTTTCCGCATAATTTTGTTACATAAAAAAGAAAACTTTACGAGCAACTGCATTGAAAAATACATTATTATATACACATATTATACATCCTCACGAAATAGATCCCCAAAGTCAGAGATTTTTTCGACAGTGACTTGCATTTACAGTCAACACTTGTTCACCCACGTTTCACCACGTTTCACCGGTCGCTCGAGTTGTTTACAACTTGTACACCGAAACCTGTTCAATGAGCGTTTTTCTCGTTGTTTTTTTTTCTTAGTTCTTAGCTTTCCTCCAGATGGCGCTGTCCATGTCACCATAGATAAAATGTGTTTTGTAGCAATCAATGTCAAAGTGGTTTTTCGTTTGTTTGGAATTGGTGCAAATTTAGTCTTTGATTCTGTTGCTAAAGAATATGACAGTGCCATCTAGGAATCTTATTAAACACTAAATTTGACATAAGGAAAAACGCTCATTGTGAAGCGTTAACATAAAGATGTACTTTAGAGGGCACAGGTCCTCTAAAAAGGCCGTTTTGCATGAATCACATTATGATTCTGTTCTAATGCCGTCTTTTTTGCACGCGTGAAAAAACTCAGACTCTATCCTACTTTCAAATCATCCTCTGGTATCATATTGAACGACCGATTTTCAGATTTGTCAGTCGGTACTTTTACTTTCTACATTTTTTTTTTCAAAATGTAATTCGTTTTTTCCAGATTAGCCTACTTTTAAATACTCTTTGAGAGTTAAAAACTTTTGTGAAACCCTATGATTAGTCTTAGTTTATATACTTATAGGTTTACCACTATTTATTTAAAACGACGATGTTTTTTTTTAATGAGCTGATTTTAATTGACTGTTGGGTTTCCGAATAAAAAATATTTAACTTATTTAAAAAAAAAAAAAAATTATTAAGTCCCAGCGTGATGGGTGGTAATATCACCGTACTTCGTACAAGCAACTTAAGAACCCGCTCCGAATCGTACTTCATACATATCTAAAAACCATAATAACTCGTGAAAGTGGAACAATTCAATCAAATAAATTTTAGGCTTTCATTAAGACGATCAATATAAATTGGTGTATGTCCCTGATTTTTTCACAAACATCGCGTTAAAGACCAGAAAAATATTTAATATTGTTTTCGCTCTAAAATCGAGTACTTTTACAAGGCTTCGTAAAGTGACTTATGAACATTTAACAAACAAAGTAAGCACATACACCACTTGAAAGTATCATCAATATTCTAATTAATTAAAACAGAATAAAAAATAACAAGTAATCGAGGCACAATTAAGGTATTCGGAAATAATTATTATTTCCAACGTAAAGGGCCGGACTCGCTCAGCACAGGTCGAACGGCGTGGGGCAAAGCGTGAGGTGCTTGTTTAGATTAGTCAGCCAAATATGCGCTTTATTGTCGCTATATGTCTCGCTTCGCATCGGAGTTGGCGTAGTCCTCGGGTTCTTAAGAGGCTTGAGACGTAACATGTTTTCAATTGTGTCTGGGAAAGACAGACCAGTTGCGCTGACCCTCCAGGATTTGAATAACTGTTTAGTATTTGCGATGTGCAAGAAAATATTCCCCCAGAAAACTAGTATTTCAAATTCTATCTGAATTGCAAGTGGCACGTTTTGTGTATGCAAGCGTTCCTCCCACGCTGCTTGTATCAAGTCGCCGTCGCTTTAAATAAAACAAATGTTCCGCATTGTATCGGAAAATACGCTGTTTGTTTTCAGTGGACTAGACTTACTGGAAGTTAATGGAATATTGAATACTTCATATTTTTCTTCTTATAACTGAGTTTTTACAAGTACAATTCTACAATAACACAACACATTTAAAATAAGAACTCTTTTTTGATTCACAACTAACATTAAATGTGTTTCTTTTCTTATTAAGTGGGAATTAAAAAACACATAGAAAAATAATAAAAATAAAAATAATAAACGCTTTATTGCACACAAAAAACACAGGTAAATACAGATTAGAAATATAAATACAGAGCAAAGAGATGAAGAAAATTATACATTTACTTATTGAAATTTAAATTGAGTGCATAATAGTAGTTTATGCTACAAGGGCGCGAAGGAATAAATAACGAGGACGATTTAAAACACGAGCGTAGCGAGTAATTTATTGCTCTTACGCCCGTGTATCATACTACGTTTTTCAATGCATAGTGTGAGGAAATAAAACAAATATAATTTTGTGAACTTTAAATTGTAATTGGCTCAAAAGGACTAGGTATCCAGAGCCGTTAAACAGTGGAAAAAAAGTATGATATTTATGGTACACAGGAAAGGAGGAAAGGCTGCAGGTTAGCCGACCATTGTAAATAATAAAAAAAAAATAATAATAATAAAGCCCTAGGGCAAAATAATCGACTTTCTGTTCGGTTTTGATGCATAAAAAGTGGGCCTTTACGAGCACATGCATTGAAAAGAGCGATATAAATATGTGTGTAACTATAATAAATATAATAGTCTACATACACTATTAACCTAAAAGTATACATATCTACTTAACGGTCTAAAAATTAAACAAAGAGTATTTAAATATGATACACTACATAAATACGTACAATACATACATACTAGATTTTAAGGCGATATGTAAAAGTTTTAGCGTCCCTGTTACTCCATATGCGAAAAAACCCTCAGTGCGAGAGGGACGGATTCGTGGAAAAGTAGCAAAAAGTCGTTTTTTTATTAATATAAAATGTACTAAAAATGCAATCAAAATTTCGTTTTACCAGGTGCTAAATACTGTTAAAACCCATCTAATAAAATATAATTGCAGTCCATATGTCATTCTAAATTGTCAAACCAGGAGAATTGGTGTCGATAAAGACCTCATTTCAATAAATATTTCTATCAAGCCGAAATTCTCAAATCGCGTTTCTGTTTTAACAGATCCCTAGAGAAAGATTCCAAAAATAATATATTATTTTTTCAAAATTATACATTATTTACCAAAGTAGATATGGAAGTTCTAAAGAGTAAATTTTTTTCCGTAGCGCCTTAAGGAAGTGTGTCCAAAGACAGACAGCGTCCACTTTAAAAAACCAGAGTAATGTTCCGTGTAATGAGTTGGTATAGATAACATAAGATCATGAGAGGGCCAAAGACTGTAAGGATCTGCGTCGACATGATCCCAAAAACATTTTTGGCTTTTGTATACATCAATGACTTTCGGTTACACATGTAGAGGAAATACTGCCTATTTAAATAACTGAGAAGAAACGCTATTATAAACTTCATTTATATACCCACCTATAAATATAAAATTTTGTACGCTTGCCATTTGACAATTTTACTTACAAAATATATGTACATAATCTCGATATGAATCCTCGAGGAGATGTCAGAGGTGTTTAAAAAGTAAAGATCGTAAAAGGTAAGTTACATATTTCATTGACGATTATTTTGTCCCAATAAGATGAGAAGTAAGCCTTATCTATCACCGTTAGGAGACACAAATATGCTCCTAACGGATTTGAACCCACCACCTCTGAATTAAAGATAAAGATGAAGTAAAGAATTATGTAAGTGCCACAACATACACAAGAAAAACAATTTTGCTCATAAAATATGTAACTAATAATAAAATTTATGCATACAAAACCCGATACATATAAACGTGGGCCGACATGTGTTGTGGCAATAAAAAAGACCCCAACTCGGCATATTAGTTGAGATGTTTAAGCTACTAGGCAAAAGAGGTGGTTTTTACAAAATTTGTCACACATTTATTTATTTATTTCATGGAAAAAGCAAAGAAGTAAATCACACGTAGACATAATATTAAAGTACGCTTTCCTCAAATACATACATTATCTTTGTAGGAACTAATTGGTGACATTTCTAAATAAAATGATATATTTAAAATAAAATAATGAAGTAAAGTTTACTAAATATTGTAACACATTTGAGATGTTTCCAACTTGTCAATCTAATTAAGGTTCTGAAAAGGTCGAGTTTCCATGAATAAACAACATTTTTTGGCATTCGCCGGGTCAACCTTTGTTCACACCCTTTGAAGATGAACTCCGAAATGTTCAGAAGACAAATTGTTTCAGGTTGGCTTCACCGGGTTTGTCCTGAACAAATATACTGCTCTTTTGTAGTAATTCTGTTTATAAGTTTACCAGTTTTTGGGGATTTGATTTAGTCGAATTGAATTAGGTGTTATTGGGTTGGTTATGCTGAAAGACGAAAATTTTAAATGAGGGCCTTGTAATTCTTTTTTATTTTCATTTCAACTTAAAAAAATATAATTTTCATTTCAATTCATTTTGTGCTGGATTGTTGCATAAAGTATTCGTTTTGTCTTATTTTGGTGTTAAACATAAAATTATTTTGTAGCTCTTACTGCATTGTAAGACTCATAAGTTTGCTAATGTAAGTACGCGTACTTAGTAAATATCATAACTTATTATAAATTATTATTATAACTATACAAAACTCGGCTTATCCTAATTTTGTCTCTTTTCTGATTAATTTTAAACCATGAAGTTGTGATATTTTGTATCTGAAAAAAATATATGTCTTAGATACATTTTATTTGCTGATTTTTTTGCGGTTCCAAACGTGATACGTTATACTTTGGTCGATCGAAAAAAAAACGAAACTTGGTCAATTTTTCACGTTTTTTTTCGCGTTATATAAAATGTACTTTACCAAGTGGTAGGAAAATTACAAGAAGTTAAGGAAAATGTACTTTTGCGGATACTTTTCTGAAAATATCACGGTAAAAACATTTTTTGAGCGAAAAACGTATTTATTAAGAGCGCGCGATGTTTCGGTTGACGTAACAGCCACGGCTCAGAGCGCGCTATTTTAAGCTGTAATAAAAGATCATAGAGTTCAGTTCTACTCGATGCAAGATGAGGTGCTCAATGTCAGGGACAACGGGCCCTTAACGGACGTCTTTGTCTTAAAAGAAATATATAGTCCAAAGATCATGTTCAATCAGCCGTTTGTTCTAGGCGTTGATAAAATAGTCAGTCAAAATACTCACGATATTCTTTTATGCAACGAGATTGTGACAAACAATCATTGTAGCTGTTTAAATAATAAATAAATGAATAGAGTTATGGATGAAAACAAACAATTGTACTGTTTCACAATTTAATTTACAGCAAAATTAACCCCAACTAGTTTTGCCTAATCGGCATTCTTAAGGGAATAACATAATAATTATTATTTATAATAAGCATTGTCTAAGAATGACAACAAAACCCTAGATTAGAATTAGATAAAACAAGGTCAAATGAAATTTTTGTGAGATATATTTCGGGCCATTCGGGCCCGGCATCAGTCGTATGATGATTGATGACTGATGCCGGGCCCGAATAGTCCGAAATATAAATAAAAAATAAATGAAATAAAATAGGAGTGAAAAGCCTGCGTCGCAAATTTATTTATCTCTTTACACTAAATTAAGCAAACGTTTCAAGTTCTTATAACCCTTTACTTGGGGTAATTCTGTTTTTCGTAATTTAACTTAATTGTTTATCCAATAAGAATTTACTAGTTCAGTCGTTTCCAAAATTTGAAAAAGTAAGTAGATCTCGATAGACAACCTCTATAAAGTTGCTGGCTTGCGATAGGTCCTATAAAAGATGCCTGAAATTTTTTACAGAGAATTTGTTTCTGATTGATTATTTTATCTTGAAAGAATATGAATATTTTTTTATATTCAATTTATAAGTCCCACCCTGTATCTCTTCTCAAAATGTAGGGTTGTTCAGAAAAGTTTCCTAAGCATCTTATTATAAACAAAAGTTTTCACATGAAATTATCTGGGGCCTGTTTTATTGTGTTTTCTGGTAAATTTTTGATGTAATTACCAACGTTGTCTGTTGTTTGCAACTCTCTTATTTAACTTACAATATTATTTTTGGTATACTGAGTAGAACTGTAAGTTGTAAGTCGTGTAAGTTTATATATTTTTTAGGTTCCCTACCGTAAAAAAGGAACCATCAGGATGGCTCTGCTTTTTTCGTGTGTCTGTCCATCTCTGTGTATATGGACTCCGTTTTAGTAAGATGTTTTAGAGTTTTTCATTTGTTTTTGTTTCTTGTTTATTTTAGCAATAATTTATTTAGATGTACATTTTGTTATTTCAAAAAAATACTTACCTACCTAATAGCAATAAATCTTGTTATAGTTCATAAAGTTATTTTTATTTTAGAAATTGTTTAAAATTTTAATTCTTTATTTTGATAGCGAAACGTTATTTTCTCTTTCCTTAGAATATAATATAGGCTGCGAATTAAAGCTATTAAATAGCTGACTGATATTGTAATAATCTATATTTATGTTAACTTTATTCTTTTCTACGAAAACTCTCTAAGGCAGCAAAAAAGTACTCATATCCTCCATATACTAGGATATACAGTCCCCCCTCTATCTCCAAGTTATACATAACTGAAAGTTATGACACAATTTTCGCTAAGTGAAAATTGTTACTTTACAGGAAAAATACGCGGGGTAATCTCTACGGCTTGCCACTTAGCTGCAGATTTTGTGTGACATTTATTATTTTACCCCGTCTTATCCGACACAAACCAAGAGGTTTTAAATAAGATAAGACCTTTTAGAACTGAGAATAAATTCAATAGAGTAGGGACATTAGACATTCCAAATTTGACGTTGTACACCATACGTAACAGTTTCATTACGATAAGATTCTGTCGGAAAGAGATTTGTGTCAGATAAAATACCACCAACCTAATTCATGGATGCTTATCGGGTACACAGTATTTTACTTTATTTTTATTTTATTTATAAGGTGCTTACATACAACAGATGACAGGCAAATTTCTTAAAATAACACAACAACTGTTTGGACACGGCTGCTTTCCAAAACGTATACACACAACATGCATAGTTAAAAGACTAAAAATTACTTAACTATCATATAAATTAAATATAACTACAAAACAAAACATAAATTTGATGTTACACAAAATAAAAATAAATTATAAGCTTTACTCTTCATTAAAATAAAGTGAGCATAATGTTCTCTTAAAGGAATTGAAGTTGTTTCAAAATATATCAAAGTTATCGCCCTTTATGTCATCCAGTGGCGTGCACAGAATTTTTTGCTGGAAAAGCAAACAATTGGTCAAGAACAACAATAAAAAAAATATGAAAAAATTTTTTGAAAAAAAAAATTGTATGACGCCAGGGTAGACAATGTCTACCCTAGAGTGAAAATTTCCTACACATTTTTTTTTTTTCAAAGTGATATTTAAATTTTTTCATATTTTTTTTTATTGTTATTCTTGACCAATTGCTTGCTTTTCCAGCAAAAATTTTTGTGCACGCCACTGATATTGTCATCATACGATCTACACATTCTGGCTATTGGTGTGTTATAGTATACCTACATGTCAACAAAAACTGCGTTTTCGTGAAAAGACGCGCTTATGTTACCACCCTCAAGACAAAACTATAACACCAAGCGAATCGTCGTGTGCCGACGTGACGTCGTAAGAAGCTGTACCGAGAGAGTGGTCACTCCACCTTTTTGGGTACTTTCTGGGTGAGCTCCCTTCGTCATAGGTCTCATAAACGCTTATTATCATTCATAGTAGCGAAAGACTAGCAGAGTAAATATATTTATAGAGTAGTGAATTTACAAACGCTCAGATTCGAACTCACACACGCAGACGGGTGCTCTACACGCCGCCCCGCGCCGAGATTTGGAGACTTCCCCGAACTTCGCTTAGACTGCGTGTAGAGCATGCATCTGTGTGCGTGAGTTTGAATCAGAGTGTTTTACTTAGATTCACTACTCTAGAAATATATTTACTCTGACCATAGTCAATAGTCTGACAAAGGATGTTTTTACAAGCACAGGGTCGTATCTAGAATTAGAAGTTCAAGTAAACAGTAAACTCTTTCAGCGACACATTACGATTCAGAATATGTTGTGAGACACTTTATACACTCTATCACGTGTCTATGGACGTTCTGTGTCCCTGAACGTGTTAAAACGTATCTACTCTTATTTTGCTAGCATGAATTATTTTATTACATAGTGAAACAAGTAGATCGTACAATTGTGTCGTATATCATTAAATGGGTTGACACTTTGTTGAATACAATTAAGTAAATTGAAGCGAGATCGACGCGGTTTTGTTGTTTACTTTGTACCACATTGATGTTACTTTGTTCACGTACTGTAAGTTACATTATTTAAATTTCATTAATTAAATATTGCTTTTGTATTCGGAACCATTATTTATTTAAGGTGTCGACTGTGGAGGTAACACCATCTTGCTCGAAAACCCTCTCAAAGTTATCCGAGGGAAAATAAGAAGACAGCTCTCAAACATGCATACAACCAGGTAGCCCACCATGCCTGGGACCGATTGATGGTGGTATATCCATTATCCATCCCCAATTGCCGGACCTAATATGAAACTGACTGGTGACAGGCAGCGGCGTCACTGGTGCGAGGGTTAAGGCACTGCGCTCACTAACCCGCCTGCCCAGCGTGTGTGAGTATAGGCATTTATTCAAAAAGGACATCCAAGAGTGGCAAAGTCTTGTAAAGGCCTAAGTCTAACAGTTTAAAAAAACAGGCTGATAGATGGATAGATGGATTTATTTAAAATTTGTTTTATTTAAAGTTTGTTGTCATGCTTTTTGCGTGAATAGTAAATAGATTATTTAAAATATGTATTATTTAAAGTTTGTTGTCATGCTTTTTGCGTGAATAGTACCTAAATCGATTATTCAAAATTTGTTTTATTTAAAGTTTGTTGTCATGCTTTTTGCGTGAATAGTAAATCGTTTATTTAAAATTTTTTCTATTTAAAGTTTGTTGTCATGCTTTTTGCGTGAATAGTAAATCGATTGGTCGAATAAGTTGAAAATGTGATAAACGTTTCCTTTTTCTCATTAAAACTTTTGTTATGGAAACTCTTGCATTTTATATAATGGGTTATTAATATTGTACTGAGGCCAAAGCATTTTTTTGTATGCCTATCTCTCTGTATGTAAATAAAAACTGGGAGCCGAGCGAAGCGGAGCGAAGTAAAGTTCTAACATAATTACTACCTATATTCCGAGGCAAATAAGACAATGTTGAATTCTGCTATATGACCAAGATTCGTCAAATACCCTCTCATTAAAAACTGTTGTTACGGAAACACTAGCATTTAATTCAATGGGTTATTAGTACCTCAGGGCCAAAGCATTTTTTTTTTGTTTACCTATCTTTTTGTTTGTCTGTATGTTCCGTTTGAACTCGAGAACCACTCAACGGATTTAGATGCGGTTTTCTTTATTATCATCAACGTGACCCTGGTCCTATAGCATAGTGTTTAATCGTGCGTGACGCCACTAGTTGAATCACAAGTGCAAAGAGCGTGACGTAATGTTTAATCCCAAAATCATCGTGCCACACTCCTCGCACTTGTGATTCAAATAAGTCGCATCGCGCTTGATTAAACACTGTGCTACGGGCGCTGGTCAACAAAAAGGTTGTTAGTAAAATAACCACCAAGTCAAATTTTATTTTATTTAGAGAAGTACTAATTTGTAAAGTATATTTGTTATTAGGTAAGTTCTGCGGCACCCTGCTGAAAATCAGCGCCAACAACTGTTAATAAGTTATTCAAATTTACACATAACAGAGTCGACCTTTACCCCTTACAAAAGTACCCTTAAGAAAAGTCTTTTAGACAAGGGGAATTTTTGCAGGAAGTGGTTTGGGGAACCTTTGAAATGGATGACCCAAATGAAGGGCTTTGAAAGGGAACCCGTTCAAAAACCATCTCAGAAAGTCACTCAATGTTACGAAGCCTTACCCTGCTAAGTAATCTTTCTACATATAATATATATGCATATATGTATATATGCATATATGTATATATCCATATACACATATAAAAAGTCCCGTGACTCATTGACAGACAATCACAGCCGCGGAAGATAAAAACATAAAATATGGAATATTACGAGTATGTTCTTTAAGATGTGCAAAGGTACAAATAAAAACATTTTTCGAAACTTACTACGAAATAAGGAGGTGAAAATTTAATTTTGGGTCGAAAATGTACTCCTAAACGCTCGATGTTTTGTAATTTGGCTTTCGAATAATTGAAGAGAATGCCCGCCGTTTGTAAAATGACTTCATCTTTTTCTAAAAAGCCGAAGTCGAAAGTCTTCCACCATAAAGTGAAAAATAGGTGCGACGACGAGCAGAGCGAGGAGAGGCGTGATAGTTTTACATATAAATACAAATTTGGAGCCGAGCAAAGCGGAGCAGAGCGAAGCAATCTTCAATAGTTCTTACAGAATTACTTTATGCCGAGGCAATTTAGAAAATGCTGAATTCTGCTATATGACGAAGATTCGTCAAACAGCAAAACAGCGAGTTTAAAAACTGACTACGCCGTTTTTAAAATGGCGAGTTTTACTATTTGACTACGACATAAGTATATCCTAATTTCACACAAACGAAGTCACGGGCGTCCTCTTGTTATACGAATACATTGATTACATTAAAACACACAGTCCTATTATTATTTTGAAATATGCTGCACACAAACATACAAGGAAACCTTTTAGTACGAAGTCTCTATGTCTGTAAAAGTTAGTTGAAGACTCTAAAAAAGCTCTAAAAGATTTATGGCTTCTTTGTAAAGTTTGAAGCGTGATTGAAATAAATATGGTTTTTAACATTATATCATCAAATAAAATGAGTTTTGCATAATAAATCTGTTAACTAGAGGAAGCATCTTACTTTCTGAATAATAGAACACGTCTCCTTTAGGATTAATTAGGAATAGCAGCGCACAAAACTTTTTGAATTTTTGAAAGATTCCTACTATGAATTAAAATAGCGATAGTGATATTTATAACTTTTAGTATGAAATCGTGTCAGATGACGTCACGAAACATGCCACTAAGCTCACTTTGATTATCAGTAACTTCGTAATTTTTTGAGATCTTGAAAAAATAATTTAACTACTGTTTTTAGCTTTCTAAACGCCATTGATTTTCATAAAAATCTTCATGTAGGTGACGGGCTCATTTATACGTATAAAATTAAAAAAATATATATTTTTATTCTAGTACCTACAAAAAAATATTTTCAATGCAAGTGCTCGTAAAGGCTCACTTTTTATGCATCAAAACCGAACAGATAGTCGATTATTTTGCCCTAGGGCTTTATTATTATTATTTTTTTATTTATTTACAATGGTTGACTAACCTGCGACCTTTCCTGTGTACCATAAAGGTAATACTTTTTTTCCATTGTTTAACGGCTCTGGATACAGTCCTTTTGAGCCAATCATAATTTAAAGTCCACAAGATTATATTTGTTTTATTTCTTCACACTATGCATTGAAAAACGTAGTATGATACACGGGCGTAAGAGCAATAAATTACTCGGTTACGTTTAAAACACGATCGTAACACTCGCTACGCTCGTGTTTTAAATCTTCCTCATAATTTATTCCTTTCGCCCTTGTAGCATAAACTACTATTATGAACATTATTATACAGCTATACCTATAACTATAACTATAACTATACCTGTAGTAACATTCGTAAGTCATATCAAATCTTTACAGTAGCTCTATAAACGTTTTAATAGACTTACTAAGAGAGCCTAAAATGGTTTATAATGCTAACAAATCCATATTTCAACACAAAGTTCATGGGTTATAAAACTTCTTAATATTTGTAATAAAAGCTTGGAGGATCGACTTTGGGGTTCATGGAAAGAGTCTCCCTGAGTAGTAAAAACTGCTGATTATTCTTAATACGCCTGGTACGCCTCGAGTAGTCAAAAACCGGCCAAGTGCGAGTTGGACTCGTGCACAAAGGATTCGGTACCACCACAAAAAGTTTACGGAATTATAAAAACATTAAAGTATGATAACAATATAGATACCATAGCAACATGAAAAAACAAGGCGCTACAGTTGGTAGCACCTGACAAACTATGTCTGTCTGAGTACGGAAACCCTTATATTAGTATTTGTGGATTTTCTTTAAATTATGTACTGTATTCAGACTTAATTTGAAACTTATTATTACCGTTTTAAATATATAGGTAGAGCTCAAACAAAAATATTTATATGGTACCTAACCCACCTTGGTTTTATTTTGTATGGTACCCACCTTGGGTTTGTTTTGTATGTTATCTACCTTGGGTTTATTTTATATGGTACCCACCTTGGATTTATTTTATATGGTACCTACTTTGGGTTTATTTTATATGGTACCCACGTTGGGTTTATTTTTCATTATTTCCCGTGATAGCGGCCATACTAGCACGAACATATATATTGTAAAAATTTCAGCTCGTTACCTACTATGGATGAAGCTGTAGACCCCTGTGACAGAGGAATGGACGGATGGACAGACAGCGGAAATTTGATACGTAATCGAGTTACATTATTTTACATCTCAGAATATTCCCATCAGAAACTGCCGATTGAATGAACAAAACGCAGTCTCGTTCACTGGCACAATATACTACGGCGTAGAAACTGCTACAACTCCATCGTCGTAGCAACTGCTACAAGTCCATCTTCGTAGCAACTGCTACAACTCCATCGTCGTAGCAACTGCTACAACTCCATCGTCGTAGCAACTGCTACAACTCCATCGTCGTAGCAACTGCTACAACTCCATCGTCGTAGCAACTGCTACAACTCCATCGTCGTAGCAACTGCTACAACTCCATCGTAGCAACTGCTACAACTCCATCGTAGCAAATGTTACAACTCAATCGGTTTTCCGCTTTTTAGGCTCGCTTCCTCACAACGTATCGTAGTCTAGACGCACTATATGCGTCGACAGATGTTTAAGCGATATGTTAAAGTTTAAGCGTCCCTGTTACCCCATATGCGAAAAAACCCTCAGTGCGAGAGGGACGGATTTGTGGAAAAGTAGCAAATATTATAACATATACAAAAGTTGCTATAAAAATTTCGTTTAACCAGATCCCGGAAACTGTTAAAACCCATCAAATTAATTATAATTGCAGTCCATATGTCATTCCAAATTGTCAAAACAAGAGAATTGGTTTCGAAAATATCTTATCGTATCGAGCCGAATTTCTCCAATCACGTTTCTGTTTGACAAATCCCGAGAAAATGGTTTCAAAAATAATGAAATATTTTATCAAAATAATACATTATTTACTTAAGTAGATATGCAAGTTCTAAAAGTGTCAATTTTTTTTCGTAGTGCCTTAACGTTTTAAGTAGCTTTGTTTCGTTAACTTTTTGTAATACGTATATTATGTATGATGTACTTTTAAGAACATGGCTTGTAACAATATGTAATACTTATTAAACAAAACTTTAAAATCGATGTCGTACTATTAAACCAATGACTTTAGATACTTGGCTCAGTCTGAAACGACCAACAATAGAGACTGTTTTTGAAGAACTGGTATATCTATAAGACATGGTGGAATGAAGCCTTTGCCGTTCTGAGTGGATAACAGCGATGACGTTATCACACGTGACGTCACACCTACCACGTGAAATGGTTAGAGGTTTATTCCCCATTCGGCAAATTTCTATCAAAGTGACGTTAACATATTTAGCTCAAACTGTCGCTCTCAAATCAACTTAGCCCTTTATAAAGCTCGGACCATATATTGGTACTAAGCAACTAGGCGGCGATCTGGCAAACATTTTTTACTTAGTTTAATTTTACTTTAGGAGACATTTTAGTTTTATAGGTAAATTTGTAAGGTTTAATTTTAGTTTTATTTAAGTTTTTATGTTTCTGTGAATAAATAAACTAATAAAAAAATGTTATTTGAAAGCTAAATTTAGCAAGAGAGAGAGTAAGCAACAAAGCATTATTTTGTAAAGAAATAATTTACCTTAAAACATTGTTACAGATAAGATGTTTCATTAATTTGTGATAAAAATATTTGGACTTATTCATTTATTTTTTAATAAGTAGCCTTTTGCTCGTGGCTCCGCCCACGTTTATTCAATCTTTTTCCCGTTTTTGGCTGGGTGGTTATTTTATCAACATCCTTTTTAACTTATATTTGGTCTTTACATATGAAACTGCCGTTTTTTATAGAGAATTTGAAGGAAACTCAATTTTCAGTACTAACATTTTTGCTTTCGTTTTAAGAATGACAAAAACTAAATTATGTTATTTCTTTTGTGTATGAATGAGAATTTTAGAAAAGTAAATTAATTAATTTAAAAAAAATATTACGAATCTTATCAAGGAAATGGATGGCATTTAACGCGAACTGTTTTTAAAATTTTAGTTTTGGTCATCAAACTGACAATAAAAACAAAATTTAATACGTTAATGTAAAAATTTGGAATCAACTTTCAAACAAAAAACAAATAAAACAAATAGCTATTGAATAACAGAAATTATGAACTCATGAATCTGTAAGAAAATTTCAGCAATTTCATATGTAAAGACCTATTATGTTGAGCAGTGTCACTACGATGATAATAAAAAAACACACACAAATCCGTTGAGTGGTTCTCGGGTTAAAACGGAACATACATACATACAGACAGACAGACATAAATCAAAAAATTATAGTTTTGGCCTCAGCACAAAAACAATAACACATTTCATTTAAAATTTCGTAAAAATATTCAATGTACAGTCACGACTTTTTTACTTCTTTATTATTAGTATAGATATAGCTTATCACAGGTTTTTGTTATTCATAATCATTACGATAAATAAAATAAAAATATTAACCAATACAAACAGTAAAGGAGATAAGTAAACAGGCCCAGTGCAAACACTTTGATCTTAAGACCTACAGGCACCCACAGGTGAACCATAGTTAAGATGTGAACTACTACGTAAATACATACACACATGCACTATTTATTAAGGCGATGAGTGTCGCCAAATAAGCAGCTCGATGTTTGTCGGTATCAATAACGTTCAAATCAGCGCGGAAAGCATAGTGGCTGTTACGACGCTCTCCGAGTCCTTGATAGGGCGAAACAGGAGAAAATAATACTTTTCAGATGGACGCGATTGTTCAATTGAATAATCCTATGTTATGTTTATAGTTATCAAATGTACCTTTTACTCAAAGCAAAAATGAATTAAATTGACCAACCCGCTTAGGAGCGGTAGGCAATTCAAGCTAAAAACACCATTCGGTTGAAATTGTTTTTCATGTAGAACTTTTGTTGGTGTGAAAAAGAAAAATGTTGCATATCTTGTATAAGATTCGATAATTCATAAACATTATTTTCAGTATATTTGGTATTGCCCTAAACGAAAAGTAGGCTTTAGAAAGTACCCATTTGGCGATACTAAGCTCCTTAAGTAATTTTTATATCATCAATAATCTAGTTAGGTCTCATCTTTGTGAAAAATCGATCTAGTTAGGTCTCATCTCTGTGAAAAATCGATCTAGTTAGGTCTCATCTCTGTGAAAAATCGATCTAGTTAGGTCTCATCTCTGTGAAAAATCGATCTAGTTAGGTCTCATCTCTGTGAAAAATCGATCTAGTTAGGTCTAATCTCTGTGAAAAATCGATCTAGTTAGGTCTCATCTCTGTGAAAAATCGATCTAGTTAGGTCTCATCTCTGTGAAAAATCGATCTAGTTAGGTCTAATCTCTGTGAAAAATTGATCTAGTTAGGTCTAATCTCTGTGAAAAATCGATCTAGTTAGGTCTCATCTCTGTGAAAAATCGATCTAGTTAGGTCTCATCTCTGTGAAAAATCGATCTAGTTAGGTCTCATCTCTGTGAAAAATCGATCTAGTTAGGTCTCATCTCTGTGAAAAATCGATCTAGTTAGGTCTCATCTCTGTGAAAAATCGATCTAGTTAGGTCTCATCTCTGTAAAAAATCGATCTAGTTAGGTCTCATCTCTGTGAAAAATCGATCTAGTTAGGTCTCATCTCTGTGAAAAATCGATCTAGTTAGGTCTAATCTCTGTGAAAAATCGATCTAGTTAGGTCTCATCTCTGTGAAAAATCGATCTAGTTAGGTCTCATCTCTGTGAAAAATCGATCTAGTTAGGTCTAATCTCTGTGAAAAATCGATCTAGTTAGGTCTCATCTCTGTGAAAAATCGATCTAGTTAGGTCTCATCTCTGTGAAAAATCGATCTAGTTAGGTCTAATCTCTGTGAAAAATCGATCTAGTTAGGTCTAATCTCTGTCAAAAATCGATCTAGTTAGGTCTAATCTCTGTCAAAAATCGATCTAGTTAGGTCTCATCTCTGTGAAAAATGGTTACTCACCTGTAGGTCTTATGATCAAAGTGTTTGCGCTGGGACTGGTTGCTTATCTTCTTTGCTTTCTGTACATTGTAACTTAAAACTAATTGTAAAACTATCAACTATGATTTTTGTTTTGTAGCGAAATCGATGGATTGATGTAGATAAAACTATTAAATTTAAAATTTGAGTGTAACTGGAACAGACCGACATAGTTGACATGCGATGCTACACGCATCACATGAGGCTCATGGGTGGATCATGAGCTTTTCGAGCAACGTAAACACATTCTTCCTACTACGAAATAGAGACTCATTTAGATTGAACTGTTGTAAATACGTATAAAATGGTTTGTACGTAAGCAGGTTTAAGTGCGAATAGATTGCGGTTTCGCGTGAAGAGTTAGAATTAGCGCTTAAACGGTGAGATTGATGTTTTGTCGTTTGTTAAATTAAATTTTTGAGTTTGTGGGTATTTGGTTGTTAAAAAAATGTTGACCTACCCACATAATTACTATCCAGAAGCCTTCAAGTAGGTGAATATAAAGGAGGTTTTAATTAAATAGGAGAAATGAAAAGATGAATATAGGAGGAATGAAATGAGAAGACGGGGAGCCGTTTTTATATAAATCGTGAATTATTCTAAAGTCTCATTTAATTTTATAAATAGGAAAAATTGTACCGTATTACTTGGGATTTACCGCCTCCGTTATTCAAATTTGTGCCTTAAGAGGCTCCCGTACGCCTACAAAAGGTAAAAACTGAATGTGAAGTCAACAGATCATTTTCTTCATATTTTTTTTTCATAGGTATCATCTAGGGACATCTTACTACGTCTTTATACAGCCCAAAAAGTAAAATTTGATGAAACAGTATCATAATAGCTGTCAAGATATCGTGAATATTCCCTTGATTTTACGCAGTTTTGCCTGTTGAATATTTTTTATCTATACTGGAAACAAAAAAAAAATACAGATCAAATAGAGTAGTACTATCACAACTTTTAGTTTCAAAAACGACTGAACCATGAATTATAATAACATTATGCTTGACTTTTTTTTTTAGAAAACTCCTGCTTTTCCATTGCTTTTTAAAAACATGTCCGTCAGAATAGTAATTTATTCGTCTGCGGAAAGCTTTATCTATACAGATGAACAGAAAACCCATTCAAAAAGCTTTCCCTCGGCTCTGTGTGGATCGGCGAGCTTTTTCCACAGTTAACTTATTTCAGTCCGTGGAAAATGTGTTTTATAATCATTAATCAAACTAAGTTTTGCCCAGTATATTATCAAGGGCTTTAACTTAAAAATATTTAATAAACAATATTTACATTGTGGTGTAGAGCTGGTAGAGCTGATGCCGGGCGTGACTGTGGAGGTACCACCATCTTACTTGGAGACCCCCTCGAAGTTATCCGGGGGAGAGTAAGAGGACAGCTCACAGGCAAAAAACCAGGAGGTCCAACATGCCTGGGACCGATGGATGGCGGTATATCAATCCCTAATAGCTGGGCCGTATATGGAACAGACTGGTGATGGGCAGTGGGGTCACTGGTGCGAGGGTTCCGGCACCGCGCTCACCAACCCGCCTGCTCAGCGTGTGTGAGTATGGGCAATTCTTCCAGGATGACCGCCGGGAGTGGCAAAATCCTAGAAAGGCTTATGTCCAGCAGTGGACGAACTAGGCTGATAGATGGATGGATCGATTTACATTGCACTACATTGCAATTACAAGTAAAAAGCTTAGTTTCAGGTCTCGAATACAATTTTAACGATAACTTCTATAAAGTGATTGAACAATGTTACACGTGTTACAAAATTGGAACCAAAGAGAGTGGAAACTGGTCACCAGCGAGTCGAACTCAGTGCTAATGGTTCTGTACTATACGCAAATTCTATGTTATTTATATTTATAAATAATACTGCCTCTGTGGCCGAGAAGTAGAGCGTTCGCCTACTAAAACCAGAGGTCGTGGGTTCAATCCCCGCGGTGCAAATATTGCATTCAGTCTGCATGACTCGGAAGTTTGCTGTGCCCGAAGTACGCCAATAGGGCTCACCCCTGTCGTTGGTGAGAAGTGGGTGTATCAAGTGTGGACCGTGACTTGCATTTCGCAGTTCATACTTGGGAACATCTCAGAATCAGAATCTTTATTGAAAAATTCTTTCAGATCTCGTCAGGCTTAAAACTAGGTCAAAAACTAATAAACTCAATAAAATTATAAACTTTGTACCATCTTTTTGACTAAATCATATGAAAACATAGCCATGACACTTCTCCGGCATTCCCACGGGGATTCATGTCGTGACGATGGAAAATCAATCTGTAATCAATTAAAAAAATCTCAAGGCTGTAACAATTCTTAGGTTAATATAAATAAATATATTGGACGGATCACCAATATATTATTTTTTTAATGTTTCTGATTCACCCCTTTGGCCTACGGAACACTATAAAATGGAATGGAAAAAGTTTCGTCTAGTAAATTGAGCAACTTGCATTTGTATAAAAGTTTGAATGTTACGGAGGGTCCCCAACTACATAATGCTAACTTTTTAATAAAATGTTAACAAAAGTTGGACGATTTGTCGTGCGTATCATTTGGTTCAAATTATAACAAAATTCTTTATTGCACAAAATATTGTATAAATTATTGTACAAAGAGGTCAAGTTAATACTAATTAGTATTTTCTATAAGCTAATCTTTGGCAATGGGGAAATTTTTGTGGTTGTGCCAAATCATTTAAAAGTTTTAATCATGAAATAAAGTAGTTACTTAAATAGTTAAAATAATTAAAAAACATCCTAATAAACATTTAAAGCTATAGTTTATAATAAAATACATAAACAATATAGAGTAATTATTAATTATTTATTCATATCATAACATAGCAATCACTAGAGGAAATTAGGTGATAAATAATATTCTGCAAGTTATGAAAGTTTTGTCGAATTTTGTTCTTGAGGATGCTTATGTCGTTGGCAGAATTAGAATTGGGCAGATAGTAATATTTAGGTACTAAGGTATATTAGTAATTTCACCAAAAGTCAAGGTGCAACGACGAGCGAAGCCAAGCGGAGTAAGGAGAAGCGTGTTAGGTTTACATGCAAATAAAATTGGGGAACCGAGCGAAGCGGAGCGGAACGAGGCGAACCTCCCATTTTTTTTTTAAACAGAAATATGATTATGCCTGGGCAAATCATGATTTGCCCAATTCTACGGTCTGTCGACGACACACATAATATTAATTTAAATCGATCACTGGTTGTTTGTGTTAAAAAAATGCGTGGCATGTTTTGAACTCATGTATTCTACTAAAAATTCTAAAATCATTCTAAACAATAATTTCAAAACCATTTCCATATGTAAAAGTCTCGTAAAACTAACATAAAATTGTTTTTCATGGACAAATTTCGTCCCTATAGTTGACCAAAATGTATGACAACAAATATTTATTTTTCGGCTTTTCCAAGTTGTCCAAAGTAAAAGTTGTTTATGTGGATGAGTAAATATCACCAATGTTTGACTTTTTGGTGACTGAAAATTTGGCCTATATGAAGCATTTTTGATCAGTTACATTACAGCTAATCACTTACTCAGGTTCCCGTGTTAATTCGGCTCCATTAATCCAAAAAACGCTGGAGTCTCAATCTTGGGACCCAGGTTCGATCCCCGCTCGGGCATGCACCAATGAGGTTTTCGGAATTTATATGCATAGTATATTTATTACCTAAAACTACTACTTACTTAATGAAGGAAAACATTTAAAGGAAAACATTTTGAGGAAACCTGCATGCCCTAAAAAGCGTGTATTTGTGCCCGAGGAACGGCGATAGGGCTCACCACCCATCACGTTGTGAAGTAACAATCGTTAATGAAACGCGGGTGTACCGAGCGTGGACTTTGACTAGCATATTCACAGTTTAAACTCGGGAACACTTCTGACACCCCCTCAGTGATTCATGGCGTTACGATATTTTCCTCATAAAAACAACGGCTCAGTTCTAGTTAGCAACCTATTTTAATGTCTTAAATGTGTTGACCCATTCAGGGACACTTAACAAGGCAAAATAGAAAGAACAATGGAATATCTATTGCATTGTACGGGAATCACCGTGTTTGGTTTTATATTTTCCCGAATTTTCGGCAGAGTTACATCTGCCATGGTGGCAGGATGACTGATGAATATAAAAACCAAACACGGTGAGTCCCGTACTCATAATAATGTATATAGTGACCGTGTAAATTTAAAAGCTTACAACTTAATCACGTCTATGGGCGGTCTGTGTCCTTGAACGTGTTAGTGCTAAAAATAAACAAATCACAATTAACTGATGTAAAATGTACACAAGACCAACGCGGGAAGTGAACACGCTACCCTTCTACTGAATCTAGCATGCTCCTATCTCGATGGCTAATCAAGATACATCACGCGTTCGATACTAATATATAACTAGGCGATAGAGTCTCGTGATGTAACTTGAATTTGTTATTAGCTGGCAATCGAAAAGACTACACAGTATTGATTGATTCGTAACGCGGTTTTTCAAAACGGAAACGGAAAGTATATAAAAGTATTTTATGTGTTCCTATACTACAAAACATCAACAGCGGTTTTATAAATATCTACTTTTTTATCCGATGTTATAATGTTACGTTATAGCACCGCAATTCTGCGCTGTGACTGGCCCAATTTATAACATATATTACGTTATAACCACAGAACAATAAAAACTATTTTAATTTCTGTGGTTATAACACATCCCTAACTTCCCCATTCGATTGGTCTTGCTTAGAAGAACGGGCAAGAAACTTTGCAAAATCACATCTTTTTTTTCGTCCATTAATATTATAATTTTTCTTCCCGGACATTTGCCAGTCTTTCCGAACAATAGTGAATTTTTAGGGTCTCATATTGGATCACTCAAGCGTGGACTGGTCACGGCGGGAACGCACACTACCTTCACCGCTTCAAATGTCGTGACGACCCAGGCTGCTCTTGCTCCCCAGACGTCGATCAGACAATCGAACACGTCCTGAACGAATGTCCAATGTTCGGATCCAGGAGGTTGCAGCTCGAACTTGAGTTCGACATGAACATTGAAACCTCAAACTGGAGCTCCCTCCTGGCGGGTAAGAGTTCAGGACCGAAATTTGCCGAATACTGCATCGACGTCATGAAAGCAGTGGCACAAACAAACAAGACGTAAAGCAGCGGGCAGTGCCCCAGAAAAGAAAATAAATATATATTTTTTATACGCTAATAAATAAAAATAAAATAAAAAATGTCATTGATTAATTATAATGACAGTAAAAATTTTATTAGATAAAATTAAAGATAAATAAAATAGATGCAATAAAATATTCAATAAAAATTTAAGTAACATAATAAACAATGTAAAAGTATAATGATGCAAATAAATATAATAATAAATAAAAAAAATAAAAAAACAAGGTCCCTGAAAAATTAAAATCGGGGGAAACAGGATAAAAAAAAATATATTATAATTTTAGTGCTTTAGTAAAAAGACAGAAAGTACAGGACAAGAGAGTTGGGACAAAAAACAAAAGTAATAAAAATAACTTAAATATTTGTCCTCCTGTCCTTTCACGCCTATCAATTATTATAGTCAGAATTGTATTTATCTGTAACAAAATAACATCTAAAAATGTTTGTATTTCCAACACCTTAATCCTAAAGCCTATTCTACAATGAGTGAGAGAGTAAGTACATAATATATATGTACAATTAGCTGTTCTTTTATTGCATCGTAGCCGCTGAAACTGTTAACAAATATGAAATTTTAAGACTGAGACTGCCTAGAGCATGAACAATGCCAGGCTTTCGAGGATTCGTTTTAAAGAAATTCGGACTCTTTTTGTGTTGAAAAACAATTCATTTAATGATCTTTTATCAATTTATTAAACAATGAATTATTTATACCTGTGTCAAAAAAATAAGTTTTCATCCTCTTTTTTTGGTTTTCAAACGTTCGTTTCAAGAACGCGGTTAAGAGATCAACATGTTTTTTTTTTCATAAAATAGGTAATAGAAATATGAAGAGATTCTACTTAAATCCAATATTTTTTTGCCTAAAAAATATTTCCGTATGATCTAAAAACTTACAAATTTGTTGTTTCGCTGCGTGATCATTATTGCGTATTACGCGTCCAAGAAAAAGAGACCAATGAGCCATCATATAATCGCCTCTATTAAACTCATTGTCCTGAACGGGTAATAAAAAGGGTGCTAGGGTAGGCCATCCTCTTAACTATCATCTAAAACGAGTCCACGAGTATTTATACCTAAAATATTTTTTCTCTGCTTCAGACCAAGATTCGTTTAAGAACTATCCATTCGTCAAGCACATTATATCTTTCAAGGTATGTTTATCACACCGGCTATGCTAGGCCTCCCGGATATTAGCCCCATGCGTGTATAAGGCTGGGTACACAACACAGACCTTAAAACAACTAATTAGCTTTAGCTTACATAAGCACTTCACACAACCCTTGTGAGGGTATATTCGTATTGAGTGGATATATGGAGTTCAAATATTTATTCAAGTTTTATTGGATTTTACATGGGTGCGTACTACCGGATGTGAATGAGTAGGTATCCTTAAGGGTCCGTATAATGTCAGTTGCACAACTTAAAATAACCATTTCACATTGCATAACTTAGTCAATCGGTTTAAAAAAAAATGTAGATAGAAAACTATACTACTGATGGGATCGTTTTTAAAAAAAAACGCAAAAGTTTAAGTTGTAGAAAAAATACGAAGTTACCTCCAAACTTCATGTTTTTCAAGTGTGAAATATGAATTAAAAATAAGCGAACAAATGAACTCGTGGGTCAGTCCTAGAATATTTTAATAATTTCATCTAGAAGCCGAGTTATTAAATGAAAACTCAGTTTTTCGTGAGTACGTGTTTCTTGGTGGTCGTAACAGCCTCGGCTGAAAGCGCGTTATTTCAAATTAAAAGAAAACGTCATAGAGTACAATTTCAATAATGTAATTGTGTAAGAAATTCGTATTCATTTGACAGCTTAAAACGTACGGTTTCAGTTGTCAAATTGATATTTGCCTAAGCAAATTAGACAGTGTGTAATATTAATAGTACGTTTTATGTCGTACCTTTCTTACACAATTCCACAACTGACTGATGCAAAATGAGGTGCTCAATCTGACTTTATATGCAGCCTTAAAATGGCATAACATATGCATTTTCTATTTATTGTAATTGTTTTAGGTTTACTTTGTTAGATTTTTTTATTTTTAGGTCATCTTTAGTTAAGTTTTTAATGTTATTTAAGTTTTTAGGTAAGTTTTTCTGTAAAAATAAATTAAAATTGAATATATGGTGTAACTTTTTGGTCAATACATAATCTATTGATAATATTGAACAACATTTTCGAAGAAAAAACATGCGCGTAAATGATAAAAAATACTGTCGAAAAATGCAGAAAGTTTTCAAAGGAAACGTGAAGTTTTTTTTTTCACAGGTTTTTGGTAAAGTTGTTTAGTATGATCAGTAGATCATTGTCTATTATTGCAGCGCGTCGGGTATGTTCGCTCTGGCGCGCACCCAAGACTACTTCGGCATTATGAGGCTGCGTGCTGCCTCGCTGCTGCGCCTCTACCAACAGCATCCTGCGGGCCTATTGTGTATCTCTAGTTGCCTTCTGGACTGGGTGTCTATCATCAAAAACATAGATATACTATCGAATTCCAATGTCCTAAGGATATTTTCGCACTTGAAGTGACGACACAGATTGTTAATAGTTCAATACCCACTAAAGGCAATTTTGAAATTTCAGTTTTTAGCTATGTTTTTGATAATAGGCACCTCGTGCAGTTGGCAACTAAAGATACACAATAGGGGGGCTGCCCCCCTATTCTGTATCTTAAGTTGCCAACTGCACAGGGTGCCTATCGTCAAAAACATAGGTAAAAACTAAACTTTCAAAATTGCTTTTAGTGGGTATTGAACTATTTGCGAACTGTGTCGTCACTTCAATTGCTAACATGCCCTTAGACAATCGGAATTCGATAGTATATCTATGTTTTTGATGATAGACACCCAGTCCAGAAGGCAACTAGAGATACATAATAGGCCCTCTGAGCACGATCGTGGATAGGATTGACAACCCATTCATTATGCATTGGGTGCAGTAGTCAATCATACCCAATGCGAAATAAATTAGAAAACTGTAACTATAATAGTTACTAACAATAGCAATTAAGTAAAACTGTTACTAACAATATGGATACAATATCCGAAATAAATGTTATTATTATATATTAACACCCAACTAACCGTACCATGTGTGACTGCAATAATAACTGATAAAAGGTAGGCTGTCATGCTAGCGTACGTACATGTATGTCTTTATGTGTAGTTTTATTCAAACTTATTATTATACCAATTTTCCACTACAACGGGCACGAAACTTCCTAGTTCTTGGAAGCTTTGGTCACAACTAGCTGTAATAAATAAAACAATATAGAATTTTCTAAAACGAATACAATATTCAATACTAATCAAAAAGAATATAGAAGAATAGAATTATTTATTGAAATAATATTACATCATTTCTTGTGATATCTTATAAACTAAGGTTAACTTAACTAAAGAACATTTCTAAATCATACATACATTGATCTTTGAGCCAATCCTTAACTTGTTCTTTAAACGTTGTTTATGCTACAAGGGTGAAAAGGAATAAATTACCGAGTAATTTATTGCTCTTACGCCCGTGTATCATACCACGTTTTTCAACGCATAGTGTGAGGAAATAAAACAAATATAATCTTGTGAACTTTAAATTATGATTGGCTCAAAAGGACTGTATCCAGAGCCTTAAGAGTGGAAAAAAAGTATAAAATTTATGGTACACAGGAAAGGTTGCAGGTTATTGTAAATAAATTAAAAAAAAAAATAATAAAGCCCTAGGGCAAAATAATCGACTTTCTTTTCGGTTTTGATGCATAAAAAGTGGGCCTTTACGAGCACTTGCATTGAAAATATATTTATTCTTGTTTCTTTTGTTATTTCTGGTGGTAATGAATTATAAATTTTTGTTGCACTATATGTAATGCTCAATAATGTTGACTTCATGCCAACTGTTTCGATCTAAGGAAAGCGACGCGGTGTTCGCGGCGATGTCAAACCGCCGCGTAGGTCTTGAAAATGTCGAAATTATGTCGGTAAAACAGTTAAAGTAAGAAAGAAAAATGTTTATTTGGTATCAAAACTTAAAGCTTAACAAGTAATACATAATAATGAGGAATTTTTAGGAACATTTTAACTACTTAAAAACTAAATGATAACAAAAGGGTCTCCGCTCAGTATAATATTGCAGATGTAGCCATGACGCTGATTTTAAGCGGATGCCCAGATTTTTACACATTTATAAACAAGATTTGGTTGGCATCTAGTCATACACATTTATTACACAATTTGCAAAATATTTCAATTATTCCAATTGGTGTGTCCAAATTGTTAAACTTTCACTCTGCGGGACGGTCTTTCTTCAGGCCAGTGCAGGTGAGAGGGTCTATAAAAACAGTTTAAATATTCCTGTACGATCAACATATCCATTATTATTATTGTCTATTTAATTGTTAAACTTTCACTCTGCGCGACGGTCTTTCTTCAGGCCAGTGCAGGTGAGAGGGTCTATAAAAACAGTTTAAATATTCCTGTACGATCAACATCTCCATTATTGTTATTGTCTATGTAATTGTTAAACTTTCACTCTGCGGGACGGTCTTTCTTCAGGCCAGTGCAGGTGAGAGGGTATATAAAAACAGTTTAAATATTCCTGTACGATCAACATCTCTATTATTATTATTGTCTATGTAATTCATATTTGCATGATTTTAATCACTGATAAAATAATATTAAACATTAACTGTTAAGCATTAACTACTTTTGGATTTATAAAGAAATTTGTATTTGTATTTTAGTATGTCAGTTCACGCGAATTATATAGTACAAAAGAAAACAACCCATATATTAAGCTTCCCCAAGCGTGCGTATACATTTGCGTACACGTTTCCGGCCCTAAACTAACACGGCGCGGGAGTTGTGCCTAATTAAGTTACAAGCGGAAGGACTGTCCTCACCAGTTTACCACAGTGATGTAAATTTTAGGGTTCTTTCAACAAACGGAAACCTTCCTAGACCCTTAGGAGGACTTTATCACTGGGCCGCCCGAACACATTACAGTTGAATTACCAGTATTTATTCAAATTTATGAATTATTATAGTTAGAGAATTGTTATTTTATTTTCATATTTTACTATAAAAATTGAAATCTAATCTTATTGCAAAAGAAGCAGAATCCTATAATTTTATTGAATAAATTTTGTTAATATATACAAGGTGTATGGTATAGAACAACTTTTACTATTGAACCAACCCTGAAATCTCAAAAAAAAATCTGCCTTACCATACATTTCAGCCGAGCGGCATTGCATTTTTTTATGAAAAAGTTATTTTATTTTTTCGGGATACATGGTTTGTTCCATAGTAAAAGTTGTTCCATATCATTGACTGAATAAGCTCTTCAAATATGTTTACACCTTTCTGTTACACGTTGTACGTTTAAAGACACACTATTCAATTAATTACGTTTATTTACATTGTATAAATTTTGTTTTTCTAACCCACAAATAGACTTGCCAACCCGAGCAACGTCTTTTTATAGTAACGAAGCAATTCCTGTTTTAAAACATTCTCCTTTGTTTGGTAACCACTTTTTTTCGCAGCTAATTACAAGAGTTGAGTGAGTGACATACCACCAGGAACGAGTTTATTTTAGCTTTTAGCGAGTGTAAGCGGAGCTTTATTTTTAAGCTGTTTTGATCTATTGTTTTAGCGATGATGAGAATAAAGAGGGTTAAACCTATTTTTGTCCAAAAAATACTAAGTTTTATGACAAGTACGAAAGTTACATATTAATAACGACCATAATTTTTTACTCAGGACTCACTCACGATTTTAGATTTTTAAGGGTTTTTAAAATAAATATAAGATTAAATGTATAAAATTTATATTTTTCACTTGTTTTACATTTATTTGAGCATTACCATTCTTTTATTATTATTATGTTTAATTAACCCGACGAATGTCCAAGTCTGACGGCGCAGTTCAACTCCGGCTTTATATGCACTACTATAGAATGTAATATTACAAATCTTAAAATGTAATATTTTTAAAACTCGCGTGAGCTAAAATACAAAATTATTATGAATACCGGCTTCTACACTCACGCACGGTTATTATTGGCTTTATACTAATAGTTTCACCGATACAATATTACAATATAATTGAGAAGAAAACGCGAAAGTAATATCTATGGGTTATTTTTACTATTAAATATAAACTAAATAATAAACATAACATACGCTGAGTTTTGAAAAACAAATTTAAAAATTAAAATAGTTGCTTATTAAGGGGCTATACCGTGAAAATTGACACTTTTTGAAGTTATTTATCTGCTCTTTTAATGAAGTTCCAAGTAAAATAAATTAGTATAACAATTTTGGGACCTTTTACTAGATTTTGGTCTATCAGAAACGCGATAGGAGGAATTTCATTCGATAGAAATAATTATTGAAATCAGGTCTAAATTTACACTTTTTTTGATATTCTGACAAATAAGGATAGCATACAGACTTGAAAAATATTCATTTAGATGTGTTTTAACTACACGTAAATTACTGGTTATGGAATTTTTTGTAGCTATATTAGTTAATTTTGCATTAATTTAAAACCGACTTTTTGAAAATTTTACCCGATTCCGTCCCTTTCGCACTGCGGGTCTTTCTGCCTGGAGTAACGGGGACCTTTGCTAGCACGGTATATCACCTTAAACTAATTTAATGATGAGAATCATGATTTTCTGTTTTACGAAACCACCAATCTAAATATTTAAGCAATGGTTCATAAAAACACTAATACTTATCTACTTAAGGGGATATAGTATCGCCAAATGGGTACTTTCTATAGCCTTCTTGTCATTTACTGCCAAACCAAAAATATTGAAAAAAATGTATATGAATAATCAACTCTGAGACAATATGCAACATTTTAATTTTTCATATCACCAAAACATTTATATGAAAAAAAAAAAAACCGAACGGTGTTTTTTGGCTTGAATTCCCTATTGCTTTAATTAATTTTTGCTTTGAGTAATAGATAAATTTGATAGCTATGAACTTAACATAGGATTATTCAGTCGAACAATCACGTCCATGTGAAGAATATTATTTTCTCCTATTTCGCCATATCAAGGACGCAGTGAGCATTGTAACAGTCACTATGCATTGCGCGCTGATATGGACGTTATTTCAATGTCGTTTCCGTCGATATTCGTACCGATAAACATCGAGCTGCTTATTTAGCGACACTAATCGCCTTAAGGTTAAACGTCAGTAGGTTAGCGCATAGTGCATAACTTAACCTTTTTTTTCTTGTTTACAAAATTTTAAACTGGCAAGCATTTTGGTTTGTGGCCTTTGACGCCTATAGTTCAGTATTAGTGAGGTTTATAAAGCAGGAGTTTGAAATTGTTTACACAATTAGTCATGATCTTCTCAAACCCAACTTAAAATGCTGTTTTTGCTTTGTTTGGACAAGATCATGACTAATTGTGTATTAAATTTCAAACTCATGCTTTATAAACCTCACTAATACTGAGCTATTGGCGTCAACTGCCACATATCAAAATGTTTATAAATTTTTAATTTCTAAACAAGAAAAACAAAGATAATGTATGCACTGTTCCCTAAGTTCCCTTTATTTTATGTTTTAAGAAACAAATTGCGCTTTATTTCAAGAGTTAATTCATGTCAATTTACGTTGCGGTTTATGTTATTACTTTCATAATACAGGGTGTTCTGAAATCAAGTCATGTAGAAATACGCCCGCGTACCGTTAGGAAAACAGTCGTTAACTTTTACCACGGACCCTGTATACAAACAGTTTATTTTGTAAGCTTTATGTTTGTTGGTACAATGTTTTCATTTAGATAAAAGTAATTATTTAGATTAAATTCATTTAGATGAATAAGTTGGCATTTCGTAATTTCATATTTTTGAAAAGTTTTGCTTTGTTGTTTAGTTTCATAAATACAAAATATATATTCGAACAATATATTTCGGCGTTACCGTCAACCAAATATGTTATATACCTACTTAAATAAAAATAAAATACGTAGGCGGAGTGATAAGTCTGGTAAAAATCTATTTTGGAATAAAATTATCGCAAATTCAATGGAACCTCCTTGTTCACAACTCTTTTGAAGGGCCTTATTAATATTTTCAGCCAGTACCGCCGGTTAGTTTTTTTTTGACAACCATAAAAACAAGTAATTGAACACATTTTTGCAAAGATGGAGAAAAGTGAATTTCGTGTCTTGATTAAACATCATTTTTTGCGCAAAAAAACTATTACGGAAACGAAACAAAAACTTGAAAAATATAATGGGGACTCTGCTCCATCGATTAAAATGATTCATAAGTGGTTTACTGATTTTCGGTGTGGTCGTACAAGTACAAGTGATGCAGTGCGTCCAGGAAGCCCAGTTGAGGTCACTACTCCAGAGTCGATCGCTAAAATCCACGACATAGTGTTGAACGACCGAAGAGTAAAAGTGAGAGAGATAGTCGAGATAGTAGGCATCTCAGACGAACGTGTACGCAATATCTTACACCAACATTTAGAAATGAAGAAGCTCTCCGCGCGATGGGTGCCGCGTTTCCTGACTGTTGATCAAAAACGCTTGCGTGTGACAACATCGGAGGCAGGTTTGGCGTTTTTTCAACGTGATAAAACTAATTTTTTGCGTCGTTTCATAACAGTAGACGAAACATGGATCCCCCAGAAACCAAGCAACAATCAAAACAGTGGATTGCTACCGGCGAACCTGCTCCGAAGAAGGTCAATGCAGTTTTATCGGCCAATAAAGTTATGGCTGCAGTTTTTTTGGATGCACGTGGGGTAATCCATATTGACTACCTAGAGAAGGGTAAAACGATTAACGGCGAGTATTATGTCAATTGATTGGACCAATTTAACAACATTTTACGTGAAAAATGACCGTATTTGGCTAAGAAGAAAATCCTCTTCCACCAAGACAATGCACGAGTGCACACCTGTGTGATTGCCATGGCCAAACTTCATGAGTTGCGCTATGAGTTGCTTTCTCACCTACCGTATTCGCCAGATTTAGCCCCTTGCGACTATTTTCTGTTTCCGAATTTTAAATAATGGCTTGGTGGGAAAATATTTGGGTCCAACGAAGAGATCATGTACGAAAAAAATGCCTATTTCGAAGGGTTGCCTAAGTCGTATTTTATGGAAGGGATCGAAAAGCTAGAGAAACGCTGGATGAAGTGCATTGAGTTCGAAGGAAACTACGTTGAAAAATAACTAATAATAATTAAATAAAATTTACTCTTTGTTTAATTTTTACCAGACTTATCACTCCGCCAAAATAAAATAAAAAATAAAACTAATACTCTTAATATATTTTTGGCTTTAAATGTTATGTGTGTCAAAAAGTCCAGGTTTTCAATGTAATATTTAAAATGACCTAAACGGATTTTTTATAAAAAAAAAAAAATTACATGATAAATGTCTTCTAGAATTAGATTTAAAACACAGAAATTTCAAAAAAGTGGATTTTTAATAGAAACCATATGATTAAAATAAATAAGTTAATAGGTGTATTCTTAAACTACGATTCAAGCCATTACATGTACTTTTTTCACGTCTGTACTTGCTGTTATTAATCCAACAATTTCATATTAAGTTTGTCAAGTTTTGCTAATCCCTTTTACAATTAATATCTTTGGGGTTCGCATGATAGAACAGTTTAAAGCCATGTATTCACTGACAAACAATGTTCTGAAACACCAGCTTGCTCCCTAACACCAGCGAAAAGCAAGTAAACATGCCGATAAACACGTGGATTTTGTTTCTGAAACAGTGCTTATACATGAACAATTTTTTTCTTGTCATACAGTACCTCGAGGAGGGATGTTTCTAGCCTACCAGTAAAAAATTCAACCATCCAGTCTTTGCGTACTGGGAAATAAGACCATTTAAAAACAGTGTTTATAAACAAGTTTCACAAGTGAATACATGGCTTAACACAAACTGAAGTTTTGATCCCACTCTTGATTACGGAAGCAATCTGTGTACCATCCAAGTTTATTAATTCCATTACTTGAAGTGCGGAACCCAGAAAGGGGTGAGACCCTTTTATTATTATTTCCGGCACCTGATCCACAAAATACCTGTCAAATTCCAACTCAAATTTCTGTTAGCTAATCCGATTACATGGGGATTTATCTCGGTATCACCCTGAAGGTGTAGCTAGTATATGTAGCGTGAAAAGGGATAGCAAAAGGTCGGTTTAAATTTAATACTGTAGGGCAACAAAAACAAGGTCTAACACCTTGTGTATTAGAGCGATGTGTGATCTTAAGCAAACAGATACAAATTGTACCTGTTAACCGTCATTAAAAATATGAAGATAATGACATTAGCGTGTCTTTATACAACGTGTAACAGAAAGGTGTAACCATATTTGAAGAGCGTATTTTATATCTTGCGGGAAGTTGTTGTAGATCGAGGTAGCCATGATGTGAGTTGACCTGTCACACTTGTTGAGCGTGCGTGTGAGTTTGTCCGCGTTCCAAGTGTGATACCAAAGGACGTCACTAGGCTTGTTGAACTGCTCAATGTTCTAACGTGTATATAGATCACGATCTGCAGAATTACAATTGAGGCCAGCGTCATAATATTTTGCGACTTGAAGTGAAGCTTGGTTGAGGGATATCTCAACTGATAGACACACTTTATTTTATATACTATACAAAGTTTCCTTAAGGCGATATGAAAAAATTTTAGCGTCCTTGTTACTCCACATGCGAAAAAACCCTCAGTGCGAAACGGACGGCCTCGTGGAAAAGTAGTAAAAAGTCGGTTTTTTATTAATATAAAATGTACTAAAGTTGCTATCAAAATTTTGTTTAACCTGCGGGCCTATTATGTATCTCTAGTTGCCTTCTGTACTGGGTGCCTATCATCAAAAACATAGATATACCATCGAATTCCGATTTCCTAAGGATGTGTTCGCACTTGAAGTGACGACACAGATTGTTAATAGTTCAATACCCACTAAAGGCAATTTTGAACTTTCAGTTTTTATCTATGTTTTTGGTGATAGGCACCTAGTACAGTTGGCAACTAAAGATACAGAATAGGGGGGCTGGTCCTAGATACTATTAAAAACCATCTTATAATAGTACATTGTTCACCGAGGGAAGAAAGGGGAAGATTACCAACGAGGGTGTAGTTTGAGGCCCGAGGCGAAGCCAAGGGCCTCAATACACACGAGTTGGGAATCGCACTTTCTCCCGAGTGATACATAGTGCTTTATACTACACCTGCGAGGAAATAGTATCTTTTTACTTTTAATCAAGATACAATAAAAGAAACCGACTGACTCGCGTGCGATTGTCACTTTTTATTTCCTTTTTTTTTTTTTTTCATTTTCCCACTAAGTGGAAAGGCAAAGGGATCTTAGCCCATACAGCCATGTTTGACGTTATAGTTTTTAATGTTTATATGCACTATCCTCTTCTGTTGAGGATCATCTGAAAGGTCTGTCCTGTCTAAGTCACTGTCCTGTCGTTTCCGCTATAATGATAGCCTTATAACGCAAATACAACAGGGTTAGAAAAAACACACGAAAAGGCACAGCCCGCACTTTTGTTCCATTGAACAACACACTACACAGGTTACGGCGATTTTAATTCACAATATCCTATCACTATTGTTGATCAAAACACCCAAAATGCAATATTTTTAATAAAACAAAACAAAACAAAAAAACGACGCCATCACGTCTTCGCGCCTTTTTTCCAACCTTTTATTTCCTTCTTATTTTTTATTATGTGCAGGAAAAGCAAATGGCCAGTATCATTTTTCTAATTTTATGTACGAGTTCGCAAAATAATACTGGCCACTTGGCCACTTACTCATTCTTTATGTTATTTAAAAAAAAAAAAACAGCACGTTAACAATGGATTTGCATATACTTTTTCTGCCCGCTCAAGCACGTTAACAATGAATTTTCATACACTTTTGCCGCCCGCATATTTGTATGACAGTAATGACGTATTTTCTGCATCGTTTTCAACAAAGAAAGAAGGTACTTTCCGAGCAGGTGTAGTATAAAATATAATTGAAGTCTATATGTCATTCTAAATTGTCAAACCAGGAGAATTGGTGTGGAAAAAGACCTCATTTCAATAAATATTTCAATAGAGCTGAATTTCTCCAATCGCGTTTCTGTTAAACAGATCCCTAGATCAAGATTCCAAAAATAATATGTCATTTTACCAAAATAATAGATACATTATTTACTGAAGTAGATATGCAAGTTCTAAAATTATCGATTTTCTTTCCGCAGCGCCTAAAAAAGCAAAATTTCGGTGCATAACATAACCTTAGATTACCTCTTTTACACCCAAAAAAGTACATTATCATAATCATTTATTTCGTAATATTCATTACACGTCACTCTATAAATACTTATATCTAAATCAAAATACCTAAATGTTCTTTGAAGAAGAGTGACTCTCTGTCTTTTTCTTTACGTGTAAGGAGTAAAGAAAATAACCACACTTTTGTACTTTTTCGTTGTTTTTATCGGTTTTTAAATTGTTTAAAAATAAGGGATATGTTTATTAAAACCCACTTACGTGGTCGACCTAAAAAATTTAAAGAGCAATATTACCAGATATGTTTCGTTAATGAAAGAGTGGAATTATGGAAATGGCATGATTTGAAAGGTCTTACTACATGCTGTGTTCGTGAATTATTTCTATCGAGCAAAAGTTATTTAATCGTGTAACACATGCGTGGAAGACCTAGATAAAGGTTTGAACTATATTGCGTATTTTTTTTTGGAAGTTTTAGACGATATTTGAAAGTTCTATTTGACTTTGAAATTACTGATTTTGGGATAAGAGCGCCTTAACAAAATAAATCACACACAAACTCTCAGTGTGGGCTCAACATCTGGTTTTATATTCCTAAATCAAAAGTGTTATGGTAAACGTTGCTTATATTCTCAGGAAACTCAGATATAAGTTACGAGTTTTCTTGCGTGTGGAAATATTATATAAGAATCATTCGATACATTGGTTTTGGTTTGAGGCCATTAGACTCGTAAAATGATGATATAAAACAATTTTGCTTCCTGTCTGTTTTTTATGCTCGCGATTAATGTAAAAAGTACTCAAAGGATTTAGATTAGGATTTCTTTTATAAGCCGGAAAATGGTGATACTACTTATCGATACGAACAACTTTTACTATAGAACCTCTGGCGAAAACTAAATATAAGATCCCATAGAACAAATATGTTCTAGTATGGGATTAAATTAAATGTGTATATTATTGATGTGCTAAATTGTTTTGACTTTTTGTTTCTTGTATTTAACACTAGGTTTTAAGTAAATGTAAAACTAACACTTTTAAGGAAACAAATTATGTCATATGTCTTAAAGAACCGACCCTCGAACCGGGAAAAAATCTGCTGTTCCATAAAAAAGTTACATAGCTTCCCGATCAAAATGTATGGAACAACTGTTTTTTTTTTCTTGATTTCTTAATTTTCTTTTTACGAAACCTTCTTGATATGGGCGAGTTCTATCGCCAGTTTCCGGCTTCCGCAATTCATCTTAACACGCTATATATCTCAATTTGTCTTAATCTATATAGTAATGTATAGGTATATTATGTATATCAGTTTTGTGAATGACTGACTACCAGACAACGCATATAGCCTAAACCGCTAATAGTAGTTTATGCTACAAGGGCGCAAAGGAATAAATCAATAAATTAATTAATTAATAATGTAACCGAGTAATTTATTGCTCTTACGCCCGTATATCATACTACGTTTTTCAATGCATAGTGTGAGGAAATAAAACAGATATAATCTTGTGAACTTTAAATTATAATTGGCTCAAAAGGACTGTATCCAGAGCCATTAAACAGTGGAAAAAAAAAGTATAACAAAGGCTGCAGGTTAGCCAACCATTGTAAATAAATAAAATAAAATAATAATCATAAAGCCCTAGGGCAAAATAATCGACATTCTGTTCGGTTTTGATGCATAAAAGTGGGCCTTTACGAGCACTTGCATTGAAAATATAGTTTATAACTGGCTGTTTATGTTCCAAAACAGGTTGAAAACTTTTATATCGTAATACGTTCCCATCCTGGTATAACTGGCAGTTTATGTTGAAAAACCACGCGGACGAAGTCACGGGCGTCTTCTAGTTTATAATAAATCATATACAAATATATCGCTTACAAATTAATAAAAATGTGTACTAAAATGTTTTACAAATACAA
The DNA here is from genome assembly GCA_934047225.1 of Ypsolopha sequella. Taxonomy (NCBI): domain Eukaryota; kingdom Metazoa; phylum Arthropoda; class Insecta; order Lepidoptera; family Ypsolophidae; genus Ypsolopha; species Ypsolopha sequella. Next base: position 22,819,370 of record OW203991.1, read on the forward strand.
AATCCTCAAGTTTTTCAAGTAACTGCATCGAATATATGCAAATAACAAGGAAATTTATGGCCGAAAATAAAAAAGTGATCATTTAAGTATTTTCCTGCGCAATTTTATTTTTATGACGCCTCTTTCATGGAAGATTTACGAGTGTAGGATGGTTTTTATTTTCGGTTTTAATTAAAAATTTATTTTTATAACAATAAATAAAATGAAAATGTTACTTCCTAACTTTAGAAATCCCTAGGAGTCCCCAAAAATAAACAAAAATTAAACATCCTCAGATATTGTCAAAGAAATTCTAGTAAATTATTATTGCATGCTGTTTGAACACTCAAATGAAATGAAATATATTTATTTATGTAATGTATGTATATCAGATATACTTATTACAGGTCGGTTTTAATTTTTTTAACGCCTTTTCTTTGGGTC